>JAWNLS010000198.1:0-1390288 GCA_035042185.1 Drosophila kambysellisi
ATGAAGTAATCGGGTTGCGGTACCATCCAGCAGCGTCTGCTGTACACTGTTCGTCAGAGTGTAGATTCGCTGCACTTCCTCAACGGTCATGTCCGAGCAGCCGCAGAAGCATTTGATCAACTGCACAGTTTTCCGCTGCGATGATGACGACGCTGATGATGATGCCATGGCCCAGTTCTTGTCTTGTAAATGTTTTCCAGTCACTATCGCTTCCCCACGCAGTCACAGACTGACAGAACTCGCTTCTGGCGTAGAAGGGACAGCTGGGCCACTCTGGGTTGCAAGAATTCATATAGACGTGTGTTTATTCTAGGCACATATGGTATCGTATGGTACGGTATGGTATGCTATTTGGTATAATCGATATTTATGGCATTCAAACAAAACACACACAAAAGTTGCAAGTCAAAGGGAATTTATTAATTTTCTTAACAGGTATTCAAAAATATACTCAACAAGTTACAATTTGCCAATAAGCTATATTGGTTAGTTTAACTTGAAATTGTTGAATTCAAATGCTAATTTGGAGAAGATATTTTCGTTTACTTTAGTAGTTAGCAGCTTTTTTTAATTAATTTTTTTTTTTCCATATAACGTTTTCATAATTTTGTTGATTTTCGGCTTCCGTTATATTTCATATTTGAGTTGGGCCATTTCAGTTTGGCTTTAGATTTATTTGGTCTTCAATATATTTATCAAATTTCTCGTATTCATTTGACGCAAACACCCAACTGCCGCAATTCGCTTCAATTTGAATGATGATAGCATTACTTATCTCACGTTTGCCGCCAACCGAGTGAAGCAGTTTGTCTTTCTCCACAGGTGGAATACCGAGTACAGACAGCTCCAACGCTTCCTCTTGTGTCAGGGGATGGTGCTTCTCCTGCAGCAAAGATGCGCATTTGTTACAAATCATTATGTAATTCAACATTCTAGCATTCGAATATCTGATCGCTTGAACAAGAGGATCTTTTAGGTTCATTTTGGTAAGTATTTAAGCTGTAAATGTAAAATGTATTTATTATTATTTGTATATAAGGTATTTATTATTTATTATTTCTTGATGAACTTTTTGCACATACATACATATATCAAATCACTTATTTTTTTTTTCCAATATTTCATAAATGTAACTGCCATGCCAGCTATTGATTGTTTTTTGTTTTTAATTAATAAATTAAGTTTATCACGGCTTTCGCCGAATACTACTTACTTTTGAGGAACTGGGTTAATATGCTGACACTTTTTCTTTGTTTTAAACAACTTATATGTATGTTTACTGTTTCACAACTAGTTTCGAACTGAATACCCAAAATTTGTGGACACTTAAATATATTCTGGTATTCATTATTATGGTATGCAGCTATATGATATCAACAATTTGATATTAGGTTCTAAAAAAACAATTTTATGTACTGCGTTTAAGATAAAGCTATGCCGGAAATATAAATATACAGTGAGCAAAGTCTTATTTCGCACAGTGCCTAGCAACAATTTTAATTGCTTGCCATAAAATAATTATGTATGTAATATTTTTCAAAAATTCCAAAGACCCATGGCGGGTACATATTTTAACCACCAAAATGAATATATGACCCTAATAAACTGTGGTTTTTTCACCTGCTAGGTAGGGTTATGTAAGAAAGTACCTCTATTTTTGGCAAAGGGTTATTTCGCACAGTTACATTATGGACACCTGGGTGCCATAAAATCCGGATTTTTTTACCTAAAGTTGAATTTTTTCGTTATAAATAGACCAATCCTTTGTAGTCAGTTAAGTTTTTTCCTGAATTTCGGATGCAATAAGCCAACATTTAAACATTTTGAAATTTTTTCCTTGTTTAAACTTTATAGCACTTTAAAATTTTTGCTAGGCACTGTGCGAAATAAGACTTTGCTCACTGTATATACACTGATTACAAGCTTATTTCGACCATTGTCTAACAAAAAGTTTATAGTACTATAAGGTTTAAAAAAGGAAAAAACGCAAAATGCTTAAATGCCAATTTGTTTAATGTTACATCACATTTTAACAACAAAATTTAGTTTTTAATAAAATATTGATTAATTAAATACAATTAGTCGTTGTCTTGCTAGAACTGGAATATATGTCGGATTCCTAGCTTCTCGGCACTTTGGAGTAAATTTTCCTTTAGTATATCAAAGTACACATACTTGTCCATTATTGTTTCAATAATCACCAAATTTCCGACACCGAGATAGATGCCCATACCATGACACTTTCTCCGCCATGCTTGACTGTTGCCTTTAAGTGTTTGGGATTCAGCTCAGTATTGGACTGTCGCCACACATAATTCCAGCCGTCCGGGCAAAAAATGTTGAATTTGTGCTTATATTCAAATATGACTGTGTTTCAGAACTCCAAATCCTTGTCCAAGTGGATTTTGGTGAACCTAATCCTAGAGCCTTAAAGTCATAGTTGCGCAAAACCTGGAGCACAGTTTCCACACTGAACTTTTTCCTTATTTCATCCTGCACCTATTGAGTCAGTTTGTAAGCCGATAGCTTAAGATTTCCCCTTATTTTCTTGATGATCCCCGGCTCGTCCTGCTCAGTGAAAGTCTTGGGAGCCAGCGACTTCAAATTTGGAATATAAGTTCTCGTGTACCAGGCGCAGATCAACTTTGCTTTATTTTATCGATAACTGCATCAGTTTCTGAATTATCGATATATTTCGATATCATTCATTTCCGATAATTTCACAATTTAAGAGGCAGAGGTTTCTAATTTATACATAATATGCTTATACATATTATAGATAAATTGACATTTCATTAAGCTCGGATAGTAAACACCAAAGTTATAGCCAAAAAAATAGTTTCATGTTGATCTTCTTGCTGCCAGCAGCCGCAAGCATTTTCTGTAGGCAAAAATAGGCGAGCGCATGTGTGATAGTCGACGCTATCGTCAATATATTTGTGCGTATTCTATACAGCCCCGATATTATGTCTGTATGTATGTATGTATGTATATGCACGTGTTTGCAGCCAGCCAGTTCGGGCTTGTGAGTAAAAATACTCTGTAAGAAATGCATTTGCAGAACTGAACATTTGAGTGCCAAGAAAACTAGAATATATTTAACAACTTGGTTAAGGGTATATCGTAGTCGAGCCAACTCGACTACAGCATCTTGTTGTTATCCCGGTTTCCTGAGAAACCTGCACTTAATCTAAAATAATATTAATTAATAGTTTTATAGACTGGATTCGATTCGAACTCAAATAATTTTAGTTGTTTAAAAAATAAAACATACACAACAAAAATTTAAAAAGCGATTGTTTTTATGCAATCTGTGCACTCCAAAATATGAATTTTAAACACGCATATCGAGTGAGTTTCAACTCAACTTTTTGTGTACCCTTAAGCGAGAGATGTCAAATTTGGCACTTGTATTTGAAAATGCGCGCGTCATACTGTTGCAGCTCCAGATAGCGATGAAGTAATCGGGTTGCGGCACCATCCAGCAGCGTCTGCTGTACACTGTTCGTCAGAGTGTAGATTCGCTGCACTTCCTCAACGGTCATGTCCGAGCAGCCGCAGAAGCATTTGATCAACTGCACAGTTTTCCGCTGCGATGATGACGACGCTGATGATGATGCCATGGCCCAGTTCTTGTCTTGTAAATGTTAACCAGTCACTATCGCTTCCTCACGCAGTCACAGACTGACAGAACTCTCTTCTGGCGTAGATGGGACAGCTGGGCCACTCTGGGTTGCATGAATTCATATAGACATGGGTGTTTATTCTAGGCACATATGGTATCGTATGGTACGGTATGGTATGCTATTTGGTATAATCGATATTTATGGCATTCAAACAAAACACACACAAAAGTTGCAAGTCAAAGGGAATTTATTAATTTTTTTTTTACAGGTATTCAAAAATATACTCAACTAGTTACAATTTGTCAATAAGCTATATTGGTTAGTTTAACTTGAAATTGTTGAATTCAAATGCTAATTTGGAGAAGATATTTTCGTTTACTTTAGTAGTTAGCAGCTTCTTTTAGTTCAATTTTTTTCCATATAACGTTTTCATAATTTTGTTGATTTTCGGCTTCCGTTATATTTTATATTTGAGTTGGGCCATTTCACTTTGATTTATGTTTTATTTCGTCTTCAACATGTTTAACGAAATTTTTGTAATCATTTGACAGAAACACTCGACTGCCGTAATTCGCATTAATTCGAGTGATGATAGCATTACTATCCGCACGTCTACCGCCAACCGAGTGATCCAGTTCGGTTTTCTCCACAAGTGGAATACCGAGTACAGACAGCTCCGACGCTTCCCCATGTGTCAGGGATCGGTGCTTCTCATGCAGCAAAGATGCGCATTTGTCATAAATCTTTATGTAATTCAGCAAGCGGCTACCGTTGGCACTGTATTGCTGTATTGCCTTTCTAGCATTCGAATTCCCGAACAACGCTTGAACATTTTTGGTTAGTGCCAAAATTTCTCGAAGTTCTTTTAGGTTCATTTTGATAAGTATTTAAGCTGTAAATATAAAATGTATTTATTATTATTTGAATATAAGGTATTTATTATCTAATATTTCTTCAGTTTTAAATCTATCTTGAAGAACTTTTTGCACATCTATCAAATCACTTATATATTTTTTTTTTGTTTCGACTGGATCGGTCCAATATTTCATAAATGTAACTGCCATGCCAGCTATTGATTGTTTTTTGTTTTTAATTAATAAATTAAGTTTTTCACGGCTTTCGCCGAATACTACTTACTTTTGAGGAACTGGGTTAATTTGCTGACACTTTTTGTTTGTTTTAAACAACTTATGTGTATGTTTACTGTTTCACAACTAGTTTCGAACTGAATACCCATAATTTGTGGACACTTAAATATATTCTGGTACTCATTATTACACTAACTGGTATAGTATGCAGCTATATGATATCAACAATTTGATATTAGGTTCTAACAAACTATTTTATGTACTGCGTTTAAGATAAAGCTATATGATATTAACAATTTGATATTAGGTTCTAACGAATTATTTTATGTACTGCGGTTAAGATAAAGCTATGCCGGAAATTGGACTATTTTAAAAGGAAATTTGACTATTTAAATATATATACAGTGATTACAAGCTTATTTCGACCATTGTCTAGCAAAAATTTTGAAGTACTATAAGGTTTAAGCAAGGAAAAAACGCAAAATGCTTAAATGCCAATTTGTTTAATGTAACATCACATTTGAACAACAAAATTTAGTTTTTAATAAAATATTGATTAATTAAATACAATTAGTCGTTGACTTGGTAGAACTGGAAAATACGTCGGATTCCTAGCTTTTCGGCTCTTTGCAGTAAATTTTCCTTTTGTATATCACAGTACACATACTTGTCCATTGTTGTTTCAATAATCACCAAATTTCCGACACTGGCTGCCAATATAGATGCCCATACCATGACACTTTCTCCGCCATGCTTGACTGTTGCTTTTAAGTATTTGGGATTCAGCTCAGTATTGGACTGTCGGCACACATAATTCCAGCCGTCCGGGCAAAAAATGTTGAATTTGTACTCATATTCAAATATTACTGTGTTCCAGAACTCCAAATCCTTGTCCAAGTGGATTTTGGTGAACCTAATCCTACAGCCTTAAAGTCATAGTTGCGCAAAACCTGGAGCACAGTTTCCACACTGAACTTTTTCCTTATTTCACCTGCACCTATTGGGTCAATTTGTAAGCCGATAGCTTAAGATTTCCCCTTATTTTCTTGATGATCCACGGCTCGTCCTGCTCAGTGAAAATCTTGGGAGCTAGCGACTTCAAATTAGGAATATAAGTTCTCGTGTACCAGGCGCAGATCAAGTTTGCTTTATTTTATCGATAACTGCATATGTTTCTGAATTATCGATACATTTCGATTTCCGATAGCAATAAATTCCACAATTTTAGAGGCAGAGGCTTCTAATTTATACATAATATGCATATACATGTTATTAATCAATTGCCGAAATTTCATTAAGAAGGACAAGAAACACCAAAGTTATAGTCAAAAAATATATTTTCATATTGATCTTCTTGCTGCCAGCAGCCGCAAGCAATTTCTGTAGGCATAAATAGGCGAGCGCATGTGTGAGAAAGAGATGGCATGATAGTTGACGCTAGCGTCAATATACTTGTGTGTATTCTGTAGAGCCCCGATAACTATTATGTATGTATGTATATGCACGTGTTTGTAGCCAGCCAGTTCGGGCTTGTGTGTAAAAATACTTTGTAAGAAATGCATTCGCAGAACTGAACATTTGAGTGCAAATCATCTTAAAGGTAAATTTGCCAAGAAAACTAGAATATATTTAATAATTTAATATATTTAGCCAACTCGCTACAGCATCTTACTTGTTATCCCTGTTTCCTGAGAAACCTGCACTTAATCTAAAATAATATTAATTAATAGTTTTGTAGACTGGATTCCATTCAAACTCAAATAATTTTAGTTGTTTAAAAATAAAACCTATACAACAAAAATTTAAAAAGCGATTGTTTTTATGCAATCTGTGTACTCCAATGATGAAGTAATCGGGTTGCGGCACCATCGAGCAGCGTCTGCTGTACACTGTTCGTCAGAGTGTAGATTCGCTGCACTTCCTCAACGGTCATGTCCGAGCAGCCGCAGAAGCATTTGATCAACTGCACAGTTTTCCGCTGCGATGATGACGACGCTGATGATGATGCCATGGCCCAGTTCTTGTCTTGTAAATGTTAACCAGACACTATCACTTCCCAACGCAGTCACAGACTGACAGGACTCGCTTCTGGCGTAGAAGGGACAGCTGGGCCAGTCTGGGTTGCATGAATTCATATAGACATGGGTGTTTATTCTAGGCACATATGGAGTTGAATCTATAATACTATCTATAGCAGAGTTCGCTTAAATATAATCGATATTTATGGCATTCAAACAAAACACACACAAAAGTTGCAAGTCAAAGGGAATTTATTAATTTTTTTTTTACAGGTATTCAAAAATATACTCAACAAGTTACAATTTGCCAATAAGCTATATTGGATAGTTTAACTTGAAATTGTTGAATTCAAATGCTAATTTGGAGAAGATATTTTCGTTTACTTTAGTAGTTAGCAGCTTTTTTTAATTAATTTTTTTTTTCCATATAACGTTTTCATAATTTTGTTGATTTTCGGCTTCCGTTATATTTCATATTTGAGTTGGGCCATTTCACTTTGATTTTTGTTTTATTTCGTCTTCAACATGTTTAACGAAATTTTTGTAATCATTTGACAGAAACACTCGACTGCCGTAATTCGCATTAATTCGAGTGATGATAGCATTACTTTTCTCACGTTTGTCGCCAACCGAGTGATCCAGTTCGGTTTTCTCCACAAGTGGAATACCGAGTACAGACAGCTCCGACGCTTCCCCATGTGTCAGGGATCGGTGCTTCTCATGCAGCAAAGATGCGCATTTGTCATAAATCTTTATGTAATTCAGCAAGCGGCTACCGTTGGCACTGTATTGCTGTATTGCCTTTCTAGCATTCGAATTCCCGAACAACGCTTGAACATTTTTGGTTAGTGCCAAAATTTCTCGAAGTTCTTTTAGGTTCATTTTGATAAGTATTTAAGCTGTAAATATAAAATGTATTTATTATTATTTGTATATAAGGTATTTATTATCTAATATTTCTTCAGTTTTAAATCTATCTTGAAGAACTTTTTGCACATCTATCAAATCACTTATATATTTTTTTTTTGTTTCGACTGGATCGGTCCAATATTTCATAAATGTAACTGCCATGCCAGCTATTGATTGTTTTTTGTTTTTAATTAATAAATTAAGTTTTTCACGGCTTTCGCCGAATACTACTTACTTTTGAGGAACTGGGTTAATTTGCTGACACTTTTTGTTTGTTTTAAACAACTTATGTGTATGTTTACTGTTTCACAACTAGTTTCGAACTGAATACCCATAATTTGTGGACACTTAAATATATTCTGGTACTCATTATTACACTAACTGGTATAGTATGCAGCTATATGATATCAACAATTTGATATTAGGTTCTAACAAACTATTTTATGTACTGCGTTTAAGATAAAGCTATATGATATTAACAATTTGATATTAGGTTCTAACGAATTATTTTATGTACTGCGGTTAAGATAAAGCTATGCCGGAAATTGGACTATTTTAAAAGGAAATTTGACTATTTAAATATATATACAGTGATTACAAGCTTATTTCGACCATTGTCTAGCAAAAATTTTGAAGTACTATAAGGTTTAAGCAAGGAAAAAACGCAAAATGCTTAAATGCCAATTTGTTTAATGTAACATCACATTTGAACAACAAAATTTAGTTTTTAATAAAATATTGATTAATTAAATACAATTAGTCGTTGACTTGGTAGAACTGGAAAATACGTCGGATTCCTAGCTTTTCGGCTCTTTGGAGTAAATTTTCCTTTTGTATATCACAGTACACATACTTGTCCATTGTTGTTTCAATAATCACCAAATTTCCGACACTGGCTGCCAATATAGATGCCCATACCATGACACTTTCTCCGCCATGCTTGACTGTTGCTTTTAAGTATTTGGGATTCAGCTCAGTATTGGACTGTCGGCACACATAATTCCAGCCGTCCGGGCAAAAAATGTTGAATTTGTACTCATATTCAAATATTACTGTGTTCCAGAACTCCAAATCCTTGTCCAAGTGGATTTTGGTGAACCTAATCCTACAGCCTTAAAGTCATAGTTGCGCAAAACCTGGAGCACAGTTTCCACACTGAACTTTTTCCTTATTTCACCTGCACCTATTGGGTCAATTTGTAAGCCGATAGCTTAAGATTTCCCCTTATTTTCTTGATGATCCACGGCTCGTCCTGCTCAGTGAAAATCTTGGGAGCTAGCGACTTCAAATTAGGAATATAAGTTCTCGTGTACCAGGCGCAGATCAAGTTTGCTTTATTTTATCGATAACTGCATATGTTTCTGAATTATCGATACATTTCGATTTCCGATAGCAATAAATTCCACAATTTTAGAGGCAGAGGCTTCTAATTTATACATAATATGCATATACATGTTATTAATCAATTGCCGAAATTTCATTAAGAAGGACAAGAAACACCAAAGTTATAGTCAAAAAATATATTTTCATATTGATCTTCTTGCTGCCAGCAGCCGCAAGCAATTTCTGTAGGCATAAATAGGCGAGCGCATGTGTGAGAAAGAGATGGCATGATAGTTGACGCTAGCGTCAATATACTTGTGTGTATTCTGTAGAGCCCCGATAACTATTATGTATGTATGTATATGCACGTGTTTGTAGCCAGCCAGTTCGGGCTTGTGTGTAAAAATACTTTGTAAGAAATGCATTCGCAGAACTGAACATTTGAGTGCAAATCATCTTAAAGGTAAATTTGCCAAGAAAACTAGAATATATTTAATAATTTAATATATTTAGCCAACTCGCTACAGCATCTTACTTGTTATCCCTGTTTCCTGAGAAACCTGCACTTAATCTAAAATAATATTAATTAATAGTTTTGTAGACTGGATTCCATTCAAACTCAAATAATTTTAGTTGTTTAAAAATAAAACCTATACAACAAAAATTTAAAAAGCGATTGTTTTTATGCAATCTGTGTACTCCAATGATGAAGTAATCGGGTTGCGGCACCATCGAGCAGCGTCTGCTGTACACTGTTCGTCAGAGTGTAGATTCGCTGCACTTCCTCAACGGTCATGTCCGAGCAGCCGCAGAAGCATTTGATCAACTGCACAGTTTTCCGCTGCGATGATGACGACGCTGATGATGATGCCATGGCCCAGTTCTTGTCTTGTAAATGTTAACCAGACACTATCACTTCCCAACGCAGTCACAGACTGACAGGACTCGCTTCTGGCGTAGAAGGGACAGCTGGGCCAGTCTGGGTTGCATGAATTCATATAGACATGGGTGTTTATTCTAGGCACATATGGAGTTGAATCTATAATACTATCTATAGCAGAGTTCGCTTAAATATAATCGATATTTATGGCATTCAAACAAAACACACACAAAAGTTGCAAGTCAAAGGGAATTTATTAATTTTTTTTTTACAGGTATTCAAAAATATACTCAACAAGTTACAATTTGCCAATAAGCTATATTGGATAGTTTAACTTGAAATTGTTGAATTCAAATGCTAATTTGGAGAAGATATTTTCGTTTACTTTAGTAGTTAGCAGCTTTTTTTAATTAATTTTTTTTTTCCATATAACGTTTTCATAATTTTGTTGATTTTCGGCTTCCGTTATATTTCATATTTGAGTTGGGCCATTTCACTTTGATTTTTGTTTTATTTCGTCTTCAACATGTTTAACGAAATTTTTGTAATCATTTGACAGAAACACTCGACTGCCGTAATTCGCATTAATTCGAGTGATGATAGCATTACTTTTCTCACGTTTGTCGCCAACCGAGTGATCCAGTTCGGTTTTCTCCACAAGTGGAATACCGAGTACAGACAGCTCCGACGCTTCCCCATGTGTCAGGGATCGGTGCTTCTCATGCAGCAAAGATGCGCATTTGTCATAAATCTTTATGTAATTCAGCAAGCGGCTACCGTTGGCACTGTATTGCTGTATTGCCTTTCTAGCATTCGAATTCCCGAACAACGCTTGAACATTTTTGGTTAGTGCCAAAATTTCTCGAAGTTCTTTTAGGTTCATTTTGATAAGTATTTAAGCTGTAAATATAAAATGTATTTATTATTATTTGTATATAAGGTATTTATTATCTAATATTTCTTCAGTTTTAAATCTATCTTGAAGAACTTTTTGCACATCTATCAAATCACTTATATATTTTTTTTTTGTTTCGACTGGATCGGTCCAATATTTCATAAATGTAACTGCCATGCCAGCTATTGATTGTTTTTTGTTTTTAATTAATAAATTAAGTTTTTCACGGCTTTCGCCGAATACTACTTACTTTTGAGGAACTGGGTTAATTTGCTGACACTTTTTGTTTGTTTTAAACAACTTATGTGTATGTTTACTGTTTCACAACTAGTTTCGAACTGAATACCCATAATTTGTGGACACTTAAATATATTCTGGTACTCATTATTACACTAACTGGTATAGTATGCAGCTATATGATATCAACAATTTGATATTAGGTTCTAACAAACTATTTTATGTACTGCGTTTAAGATAAAGCTATATGATATCAACAATTTGATATTAGGTTCTAACGAATTATTTTATGTACTGCGGTTAAGATAAAGCTATGCCGGAAATTGGACTATTTTAAAAGGAAATTTGACTATTTAAATATATATACAGTGATTACAAGCTTATTTCGACCATTGTCTAGCAAAAATTTTGAAGTACTATAAGGTTTAAGCAAGGAAAAAACGCAAAATGCTTAAATGCCAATTTGTTTAATGTAACATCACATTTGAACAACAAAATTTAGTTTTTAATAAAATATTGATTAATTAAATACAATTAGTCGTTGACTTGGTAGAACTGGAAAATACGTCGGATTCCTAGCTTTTCGGCTCTTTGGAGTAAATTTTCCTTTTGTATATCACAGTACACATACTTGTCCATTGTTGTTTCAATAATCACCAAATTTCCGACACTGGCTGCCAATATAGATGCCCATACCATGACACTTTCTCCGCCATGCTTGACTGTTGCTTTTAAGTATTTGGGATTCAGCTCAGTATTGGACTGTCGGCACACATAATTCCAGCCGTCCGGGCAAAAAATGTTGAATTTGTACTCATATTCAAATATTACTGTGTTCCAGAACTCCAAATCCTTGTCCAAGTGGATTTTGGTGAACCTAATCCTACAGCCTTAAAGTCATAGTTGCGCAAAACCTGGAGCACAGTTTCCACACTGAACTTTTTCCTTATTTCACCTGCACCTATTGAGTCAATTTGTAAGCCGATAGCTTAAGATTTCCCCTTATTTTCTTGATGATCCACGGCTCGTCCTGCTCAGTGAAAATCTTGGGAGCTAGCGACTTCAAATTAGGAATATAAGTTCTCGTGTACCAGGCGCAGATCAAGTTTGCTTTATTTTATCGATAACTGCATATGTTTCTGAATTATCGATACATTTCGATTTCCGATAGCAATAAATTCCACAATTTTAGAGGCAGAGGCTTCTAATTTATACATAATATGCATATACATGTTATTAATCAATTGCCGAAATTTCATTAAGAAGGACAAGAAACACCAAAGTTATAGTCAAAAAATATATTTTCATATTGATCTTCTTGCTGCCAGCAGCCGCAAGCAATTTCTGTAGGCATAAATAGGCGAGCGCATGTGTGAGAAAGAGATGGCATGATAGGCGACGCTAGCGTCAATATATTTGTGCGTATTCTATACAGCCCCGATATTATGTCTGTATGTATGTATATGCACGTGTTTGTAGCCAGCCAGTTCGGGCTTGTGTGTAAAAATACTTTGTAAGAAATGCATTCGCAGAACTGAACATTTGAGTGCAAATCATCTTAAAGGTAAATTTGCCAAGAAAACTAGAATATATTTAATAATTTAATATATTTAGCCAACTCGCTACAGCATCTTACTTGTTATCCCTGTTTCCTGAGAAACCTGCACTTAATCTAAAATAATATTAATTAATAGTTTTGTAGACTGGATTCCATTCAAACTCAAATAATTTTAGTTGTTTAAAAATAAAACCTATACAACAAAAATTTAAAAAGCGATTGTTTTTATGCAATCTGTGTACTCCAATGATGAAGTAATCGGGTTGCGGTACCATCCAGCAGCGTCTGCTGTACACTGTTCGTCAGAGTGTAGATTCGCTGCACTTCCTCAACGGTCATGTCCGAGCAGCCGCAGAAGCATTTGATCAACTGCACAGTTTTCCGCTGCGATGATGACGACGCTGATGATGATGCCATGGCCCAGTTCTTGTCTTGTAAATGTTAACCAGTCACTATCGCTTCCTCACGCAGTCACAGACTGACAGAACTCTCTTCTGGCGTAGATGGGACAGCTGGGCCACTCTGGGTTGCATGAATTCATATAGACATGGGTGTTTATTCTAGGCACATATGGTATCGTATGGTACGGTATGGTATGCTATTTGGTATAATCGATATTTATGGCATTCAAACAAAACACACACAAAAGTTGCAAGTCAAAGGGAATTTATTAATTTTTTTTTTACAGGTATTCAAAAATATACTCAACTAGTTACAATTTGTCAATAAGCTATATTGGTTAGTTTAACTTGAAATTGTTGAATTCAAATGCTAATTTGGAGAAGATATTTTCGTTTACTTTAGTAGTTAGCAGCTTCTTTTAGTTCAATTTTTTTCCATATAACGTTTTCATAATTTTGTTGATTTTCGGCTTCCGTTATATTTTATATTTGAGTTGGGCCATTTCACTTTGATTTATGTTTTATTTCGTCTTCAACATGTTTAACGAAATTTTTGTAATCATTTGACAGAAACACTCGACTGCCGTAATTCGCATTAATTCGAGTGATGATAGCATTACTATCCGCACGTCTACCGCCAACCGAGTGATCCAGTTCGGTTTTCTCCACAAGTGGAATACCGAGTACAGACAGCTCCGACGCTTCCCCATGTGTCAGGGATCGGTGCTTCTCATGCAGCAAAGATGCGCATTTGTCATAAATCTTTATGTAATTCAGCAAGCGGCTACCGTTGGCACTGTATTGCTGTATTGCCTTTCTAGCATTCGAATTCCCGAACAACGCTTGAACATTTTTGGTTAGTGCCAAAATTTCTCGAAGTTCTTTTAGGTTCATTTTGATAAGTATTTAAGCTGTAAATATAAAATGTATTTATTATTATTTGAATATAAGGTATTTATTATCTAATATTTCTTCAGTTTTAAATCTATCTTGAAGAACTTTTTGCACATCTATCAAATCACTTATATATTTTTTTTTTGTTTCGACTGGATCGGTCCAATATTTCATAAATGTAACTGCCATGCCAGCTATTGATTGTTTTTTGTTTTTAATTAATAAATTAAGTTTTTCACGGCTTTCGCCGAATACTACTTACTTTTGAGGAACTGGGTTAATTTGCTGACACTTTTTCTTTGTTTTAAACAACTTATATGTATGTTTACTGTTTCACAACTAGTTTCGAACTGAATACCCATAATTTGTGGACACTTAAATATATTCTGGTACTCATTATTACACTAACTGGTATAGTCTGCAGCTATATGATATCAACAATTTGATACTAGGTTCTAACAAACTATTTTATGTACTGCGTTTAAGATAAAGCTATATGATATCAACAATTTGATATTATGTTCTAACGAATTATTCTATGTACTGCGGTTAAGATAAAGCTATGCCGGAAATTGGACTATTTTAAAAGGAAATTTGACTATTTAAATATATATACAGTGATTACAAGCTTATTTCGACCATTGTCTAGCAAAAATTTTGAAGTACTATAAGGTTTAAGCAAGGAAAAAACGCAAAATGCTTAAATGCCAATTTGTTTAATGTTACATCACATTTGAACAACAAAATTTAGTTTTTAATAAAATATTGATTAATTAAATACAATTAGTCGTTGACTTGGTAGAACTGGAAAATACGTCGGATTCCTAGCTTTTCGGCTCTTTGGAGTAAATTTTCCTTTTGTATATCAAAGTACACATACTTGTCCATTGTTGTTTCAATAATCACCAAATTTCCGACACTGGCTGCCAATATAGATGCCCATACCATGACACTTTCTCCGCCATGCTTGACTGTTGCTTTTAAGTGTTTGGGATTCAGCTCAGTATTGGACTGTCGGCACACATAATTCCAGCCGTCCGGGCAAAAAATGTTGGATTTGTACTCATATTCAAATATTACTGTGTTCCAGAACTCCAAATCCTTGTCCAAGTGGATTTTGGTGAACCTAATCCTACAGCCTTAAAGTCATAGTTGCGCAAAACCTGGAGCACAGTTTCCACACTGAACTTTTTCCTTATTTCACCTGCACCTATTGAGTCAATTTGTAAGCCGATAGCTTAAGATTTCCCCTTATTTTCTTGATGATCCACGGCTCGTCCTGCTCAGTGAAAATCTTGGGAGCTAGCGACTTCAAATTAGGAATATAAGTTCTCGTGTACCAGGCGCAGATCAAGTTTGCTTTATTTTATCGATAACTGCATATGTTTCTGAATTATCGATACATTTCGATTTCCGATAGCAATAAATTCCACAATTTTATAGGCAGAGGCTTCTAATTTATACATAATATGCATATACATGTTATTAATCAATTGCCGAAATTTCATTAAGAAGGACAAGAAACACCAAAGTTATAGTCAAAAAATATATTTTCATATTGATCTTCTTGCTGCCAGCAGCCGCAAGCAATTTCTGTAGGCATAAATAGGCGAGCGCATGTGTGAGAAAGAGATGGCATGATAGTTGACGCTAGCGTCAATATACTTGTGTGTATTCTGTAAGGCCCCGATAACTATTATGTATGTATATATGTATGTGCACGTGTTTGTAGCCAGCCAGTTCGGGCTTGTGTGTAAAAATACTTTGTAAGAAATGCATTTGCAGAACTGAACATTTGAGTGCAAATCATCTTAAAGGTAAATTTGCCAAGAAAACTAGAATATATTAACAACTTGGTTAAGGGTATATCGTAGTCGAGCCAACTCGCTACAGCATCTTACTTGTTATCCCTGTTTCCTGAGAAACCTGCACTTAATCTAAAATAATATTAATTAATAGTTTTGTAGACTGGATTCCATTCAAACTCAAATAATTTTAGTTGTTTAAAAATAAAACCTATACAACAAAAATTTAAAAAGCGATTGTTTTTATGCAATCTGTGTACTCCAAAATATGAATTTTAAAAACGCATATCGAGTGAGTTTCAACTCAACTTTTTGTGTACCCTTAAGCGAGAGATGTCAAATTTGGCATCTGTATTTGAAAATGCGCGCGTCATACAGAGCCGCTCGGAAAGCGATAAAATCCTCTATTTGTACAACTCGACAATCGCATAACTTGCGTAACGTGTTGCATATCTTCTTCATATGTACACATATTTCCTTGGTACGACCACTCACTCTCATAGTATTAACAGAAATTATAAAAAGTCTTATACATACATTATACATACGTACGAATATTAAAAGAACTAATATTACATAATTGGTTCATGTCCCTTACCTTAAACCATTAAGCCACTAAATTATTTTGAATATGATATTAATGCTATGATAACTAGAATCAAAACCGAAATATTCTTCGTTTGGCTTGCAACACCTAAAAAAACTAACAACTGTATTTGATTCCCATTCTTATTCATTTCTTTCATTTTCTGCTGCTTCGCACAAGTGGCAGCAGAGATACAATCATACTTAGTGTTGACTGTCTCTGCATAGACATATATACAGTGTCTGGCAGCTCATTTCGAACAGTGTGAAACAAAAAATTTAAAGTGCTGTAAAGTTGAAACAAGGAAAAAAAACGCCAAATGCTTAAATGCCAATTTGTTTAATGTTATATCACATTTGAAAAATAAACTTTAGTTTTTATTAAAATAATTTATAAATTAATTAAAATTAGTCAAAAACTGAAAGCATATACAAAATACATATCATAGCTTAATTCGACCAGTCTTAAAAAAGTTACATATTTGGCGTATAAAAGCTTAAATAAGGATGTTAATAGTTAGTATGATATCCTTCAGACTTATCAACTACCCTTAACCTGTTATTCATGCCAGCTTCCGGGTAGTTTCTGCGCTGATCTTGCTCCACTCCTCCAGCAGTCTCCATGCTGCAGTCCAACTTTACTATAGGGAACTTATTTGTTATAAATTTATCCTTATTATAGGTAATGTTAAAGCATTATTATTAAAGTACAATGATTCTGAAGTTTTTCACATTTCTGTTAATAATGCTTCTATGTAAATATATATTTACTATAGACTATATAGATTATATAGATATGAAGATTGCATTGTTTACAAAACATTTTTCGTTGCTTCTAAAAATAGAGCAAGATTGTTTGCGCCGTTTGTGGACTTTTGACTTCGGTTATTGCTTCCGAATTTCTGTACCAAAGGTACAAATGTACCAATATCGATCAATATTATTAACAAATTTCAAAGTCTTTTATTCAATAAAGTGATATACATATTTTGTTTTCCTTTAAAAACTTTACAACTTATGAGCTACAACTTAGACTTGAGGGCCTTCATCAGTTTCTCCAGCTTGAGGGCCTTCTGAAAGTCGCCTTTGATCTTGAGCTTGCCGGACATGTAGGCGGGTGCCGCCTTCAGTTTTCCCGAGAACATATCAAAGAAATTGCTGGAGTTCATCGTGAGTGTGGCATCGGGAGCAGCTGGTGGAGTGCCCGTGCCACAGGCACCAGTGCCATTCTTCAGATCCAGAAACCAGGTCTCCTGTTTGGCGCCACTGATGTTGAATTGGAAGACGGCCTGCGTCTTGGACACAATCTCTGGCGAGAGTAGTGACTCAATTTGTTTAAATAATTGCGGAATTTTGTCGTCTCCTGCAGGCGGAGCTGGAGCTGCATCCTCCTTGACAGCTTCTGCATCCTTGGAGTCAACGAAAAAGTCAACCATCAGCTTGTCGGCATTCTCCCGGACACAGGCATAGTCCGTCAAATCCTTGACGCCCACAGATTCGAGCACCTCGTCATCAATGAAGAACTCGCCTGTGAATTGTTTGGGCTCCCGACAGAGTATCGTATAGGCAGCATCGGCCATAATCTCAGGTTTGCGTGACCAACTGGCGCTATCCGGTCCCGTCAGCATTTCAATCGCCGCCGTATGGATGGTAGTGCGGGGCCAAAGGGCATTCACGGCAATGCCACGATCCAGAAACTCCGCGGCCATGCCCAGCACACACATGGACATGCCGTACTTGGCCATTGTGTAGGCGACATGTGGTCCAAACCATTTGGCCTTCATGCTCAACGGTGGCGAGATGTTCAAAATGTGGGCGTGATTACTCTTTAGCAGGTAGGGAAGACACTCCTTGGAGACGAGAAACGTGCCCCTTGTGTTGATGTGATGCATCAGATCGTAACGTTTCATGTCCGTGTCCGGCGTGTTGGTCAGTGATATGGCACTGGCATTATTCACAACGATATCGATGCCACCGAATTTGGCCACAGCCTCAGCGATAGCGGTGCGCACCTGTTTCTCATCGCGCACATCAACAATGCAGGGATGCGCCTTGCCGCCGGCCTGCTCAATTTCTGCGGCAGCCGTGTAAATTGTGCCAGGCAATTTAGGATGCGGCTCGGCTGTTTTGGCTGCAACCACAATGTTGGCACCGTCGCGTGCCGCCTTCAAAGCGATTGCTTTGCCAATTCCCCGGGATGCGCCAGTGATGAAAAGGGTGCGTCCCGCTAATTTTCCAGTGTTGATCATTTTCTCAGCTGCCTGACAAACCGTTCGCCTTGCAATTTAAATCTCAAATGAAAAGAGTTTGAACCCAAGCGTTCAATCAACGTTGAAGAGAAAGTCCAAAGTGCAATCTGATCGTCAAACCAGACAACATATTTTCTATTCGGCATTATCAACTTTTGTGTGCGCTGCAACGGTATGTAAACTTAAGCACATCAACCGGCACAGAGTCCAATATAACACCAATTAACAATATCGGCATATTTAGTAGATATATTTTTAATCATCTCTTCGAAAATTGTCATTAAATTCTATATATTATACATTTAAGTTCAAAAAGAGAACTTATGCGTTGCCATTCACATGTAACCGTTTTTGTGTGAATGCCTGCTGTGCCAGTGAATGTTAAGTGCAAGAAGAAGAAAACACGCAGACTGAAATTATTTGTTGATAATTACAAAGTGGCAGCAAAAGGTTAAAAATTAAAAGTAAAATAAATAGTTAATATTAAATGGCAGCCTCGCGTTCGCGACGCAGCAATGCTGGCAACAAAATCGCCGTGTTGCTCGACGATGAAGAAGATGATTTCTACAAAACTTCCTATGGTGGCTTTCAGGACGAAGAAGGGGACAACGAATATGAGTGAGTGAATTTATAAATAGTAATAAATATAAATAATAGTATATCCCATTGCACTTCAGACAAAAAGACGAGGAGGAAGATGTGGTTGATTCCGATTTCAGCATAGACGAACAAGATGAGCCCATTTCGGACCAGGAGGAGGCGCCCGACAAGAAACGCAAAAGAGGCGGCGTCAACACTAAAGCCTACAAGGCAAGCAGAAAAAGCGTTTAATAATAATATCTGTATATAGTTTTAATTGATATGCATAACATACATAATTAATATGATCAGGAACCGGCAAAACCCGTTGTGAAAAAGGAAACTAAAACCGCTTCCACGCTCCACAAGAAGCGTGGTGGTGGCGGGGTCGGCAAGCGTAGAGTGCGTCCACGCTTCACTGTTCTGGACTCTGGTCGCAAATCCATACGCACATCGACGGCCATTAAAACACAGGCAACGAAAATGCGGCTCAAGGAACTGGACGACGCTCGCAAGCGCAAGAAGAAAAAGGTGCGTGTCGAGGATTATATGCCCACGCAGGAGGAGTTGCTCGAAGAGGTGAAAATCACTGAGGAAGAGAACCTCAAATCGTTGGGTAAATCATCTATTCATCTTATAAGCAATCCATTATTAGTTTCTATTCTTCCTTGCAGAGAAATTCCAAAAAATTGAGCTTGAGAAAAAAAAGACTCGTCCCACAAAGCGCGTCTTTACGGGTCCAACTATACGCTATCACTCGCTGACTATGCCCGTCATGCGTAAGCCAACAGGTACTAACAAGCTGTCCTCGGATCCCAATTATGCCACATCGAAATGCGAACGCACTTTTGTCACTATCGAAAATGATTTCAATGATAAAGCGTTCCATGCCATCTTCCGTCCAAAGCGAGCACCAAAGAGCTCCAGCGGCATTTGTCCCATAACCCGATTGCCAGCTCGCTACTTTGATCCTGTCACCCAGCAGCCATATTACAGCATCCAAGCCTTTAAGATTCTGCGCGAGGCTTACTATATGCAACTGGAGCAGCAGAGCAGCAGCGGCAGCAACGAACTACCCGAGCTGGCCAAATGGATGGAGTGGCGTAAACTGGTCAAGGAGAATCGCCAAAAGGCAGCCACAAGCAACAAAAATTCGGAATAATTATTAATAAGAAGAGCAACGTTATCTATAAGTATTTTATATTGTAATGGTTTTTATCAACTACTCATCGGCAAACTTAATATACCATTTCAAATTCTTTATTATTAACTGTTAATTACACGTAACCTGTTGCGGTTTGAGCTTTTACATATGCTTAGCACGGGCAGCAACCGCTTTCGTGAGCTTTTGTTGGGTGCTTCAGTACGTGCTCTGTTAGCTTAACATTTGCACATTTGGTGCTCTGTTAACGTAACATTTAGCCATTTGATTGTGTTTTTGTGTTTGTTCTCGTTATTGTTGTTGAGCGGCCGTCATTTTACAAATTGATAAACTTTGCAGTTATCATTGTTTATGTATCTTTTGGGCTATGTGTATCAACGTCATGACTGGGCTATCATTGCTTTTCATGCTGCTGTTGCCAAACATTTGCCAAATGTTTTTCTACTTGTTTGTTTGGGATTTGCTCGAAAACAATAAGAAAACAAAAGAATGAGAAAAATAAAAAAATACCTTAGATATAAAAAAGCCGAGAAAAATTATGTTGAATTGATTTATTGACTTAGTTATTTAGGCCCTCATAGACAGCCGTTGTAGTTGTTCGCCGACCTAGCGTATGTTGGGCCGAGATCCTTTTTTTATTCGTTTTCGTTTTTCTTTTGTTTTTCACTCTTGTCAGTTGATGGCCATAACAAGGGGCCCAAAAGCCAGTGCAAATATTTAGTTTTCATTTATGCGTTTTTCTTTTGAATGTCGGTTTCCCTTGTTTAGTCCCCGTTGAGTTTAACTCGATTTGCACTGTAAATAAAAAAATAAAATAAAATAAATAAATAAAACAAAACGCTACTAATTGAAAAGTATCCGAGCCCCTAATATTCGTACTAGACCCAGAGTAAGCATTTGGATTTTTGTTTTCATTCGCTTTTCTTGGGAAAAAGCATACTAGTAATTTTTTTGTTTGTTAAGGGGATTAGATATGTTTTATTAAGTTTAGAGAGTTGGCTTGATACACTTAAGGGAATTAAAGAGGATTTTATATTTTTATTTGGTTTATAGTTTGTACTTTTTAGTATGTTTACTAAGATTAGAATGTTTGTTTATTGTAGTTAAGGGATTTTATATTCATATTTGTGTTGTGTTTTGTGTAGATTTTACTCATGTGTCTTCGAGAAGTTTACAATTAAGGGATGTAATAAGGATTTAATATATATATTTGAATTGTATTTTAAATAAATCGATGTTAGATTTCAGTTTGCAGTTTAATTGGCATTTGTATATTTCAATAAGCCAGAAATGTATATTGGCAATCAATAATTATAATCAAATTTCTTCATTGGTAGGAGTCTAAAACTTGATGTCTTATTTCATGTTGTTAATCCGTCATTATGATTGGCTATAATCAGCAATCAGCTTATAGACGCTGCCCAGTTATTATGCATAGTCATTAACTGACCAATTCAGATTATGACTGAAAGCAGATGGCTCGATTTTGATTTCCTTTTTCTGCGCAATCATTATGCGCTGCACGTTGCCACATTAATTGACTGATGCACGCTTCATTGGGCAGCGCTCAACTAACGCCTATCCCCCACTTACTAATCCACCCCCCCCCCCACACTTCTCTCACTGCAATTGATTAGACTATCTTTCTGCTAGATTTGATTTATATGGGCTGAAAATTGACGCACGTAAATGATTTTCATTTTCCAATCATAATATCATGCGTGCCTGCACTGCCAATCACCTTCACCTCCACCGCTGATAGGTGTTTTACCTGGCACACATTTACCACACACCATCCTCACCCCGCCATCGCTTCCTTTTTAGTCATCCTGCACACCCATAACAAAGTTGCGGTTCTTTTTTTTCTCTTTAATATTCCTTTATTGCAATCAAGCAAATTGAATTAACATATTGGGCTTGTGGGCAGGCAAATAAGCTAACAGGATGTGGTGGCAGCATGGTGATTGTATTCATATTTACAGTTGTGATTTTTATTGTTGTCGTTGCTGGCGCTTAAATTTTTGTTCGCCAGCTGGGCGTGTCCCTTCAATAAATGATGGCCTCATGGGCGACTTGTTTGCCTTTGTTAATGATGAGAGGCGGGAGCAGCAGCAGCAGCAAAAAAATAAGCACAAAGTGCCAACAATTGGCAACTGCAACCGAGAATTGCAACCGTAGCAGCACCAGCAACAGCCGGCACTCACAAAAAAAAAAGTTAATTAAAAGTGCAATCAAGCAACGTTGGGAAACAGACCCAGACCCAGCACCAGTACCAGGACGTCGACGACAACGAAGACATTTTGCCAGTAACGACAAAATTGATATTTTCAAGGGTGAACTTCAAAATGGGGCCACCCATGGCATACGTATCAACAATGGGGTTTGCTGTACGACAGAAGCCTTACTGCAAATACGAGCTCGGAACACACACACACACACACACACACATACACATAAATTGTTGCAATTATAGGCGTCATAAATTATAAGCGTCGGCGGCGCGGCAAGGAGCAGGCTCAGCGGGAACAGGTGAAGCAGCGGATGGCGAGCTAAGATGGGAAATGCTTTTAATTGATTTCCTTGACTGCTCTCTTACCCATGGCCATCCGTTTTGGTGTCTTTTGTTGCCGTTGCCAATTTTTTTGTGCATTGATTGTGTATTGTCTTTTAATATTTCAGAGTAAAAATTCAACGATGCTCGTTGAAAGGATTTTAATTTTGCAGCTGGAATAAATTAATTAAAATTTCCATTACCATATTTCTATTCATAGTTGACTTTGATTCAGATAGTTTTCACTGCAATAGCTAAGGGCAAAGATTTCAGTTCATGATTATTTGATGAGCTGCCCCTTGGAGATTTCTAATGATTAAGATTTTGTTCTTTGCCTTTTACTTTTATCAAATGGATGGTGTCCTGGCTGGGACGCTGAAGCTCATGTTTTTGAGTGTCCTTTTATATTTTTCATATTTTTTTTATCCCTTTATCCATTAAAAGCAGATTAAGGGCAAAAGCAAAACTTAGACGTCTGACTAACTTTGATTAATTAATTCCAATTAGTTTACTTAAATTATCAGTTGCATTAATATTAATTTCATCTACATTTATTTATATTCAATGTAGACTCTTATTCAATTCAATTCAAAACCCTTCCTGACAAGCTCTTATTTATGAAAATATGTTATCCAAACTGAATGCCATCGACAATCCATTTAAACAACTACTTGTCCTGTTCTGTTAAGTGCTATTCAACTGTCAGTGGCTTAATTGATTACGGATTGGAGTTTTGGACTCATTGGATTCATTGGAGTGCTTCTAATTGCGTCTGTTTGTGGCACGGCTTAATTGTTACTCACTTAGTGTTTGTCGCTATTAAAGTTGAAGCGAAAACATCACTCAGAATAATACCAATATAATAATAAGTGTTTTGCAAGAGCCCAATTCGAACTTGCCACATGATGCTTTGCATTAGCGAAGTTTCGGTGACACGCCCACCAGCTACAATATCGAGTAATTAGAAACTTTGACCCGTGGCACAATCTTGCGATTGCTAAGCTGAGTTGTGGCACTTGCCACCCGGCAGCACATCTGCGGTCTTGGCCTTTGATTCAGCTGGAGCAAACAACATTTGAGCAGCTTTCGAAATTTTGATTTAATTTCACCTCCGGCTGGCAACAAGACGCTTCATACCTCCTGCACCCAATTAAAAATAACTTAACTGCCCGTTAAATAAATTGAATTTCAAGTTCTTGGCCCGTGCAAATTTAATAGCCACGTTCTCTTACCACATTCGACTTTGCCACATTGTCCATAGAAACCGCCTTCAATATCCGTTTCGCTTGCCCGGTTCTGTTAGTTGGCCAAACCATATTTATTTATTAATTGTAATTACATTGGACATCTAGAATGGAATATCTTTGGTGTGGCAAACATCTGGACATCCAGCTCAAGTGTAATATATATATATGTATATATATATATATATATTTTTGTAGTATGTTTGTACATTGCAAAATCGCTCGCCTGGCTTGTTTGCACACTCTTCCCTTAAGCTCCCTCTTCATCATACTCGAAATGGGTTCAAATGCCAGCGCAGCTTAAATGTTAGCTACAATTTTTATCCGTACTTCAACATGCTTTAGATACTCTTACTAACACTTTTAGTTTTTATTGCAACGAACGTGTGCTTAGTTAGCCCAAAAATATGCTCCAATAAATTGCATATGTATTTTTATTGTCATCTATCATTTATGTATTTTGTTCTAAGGTCTTGTCGCTAGTGCTTTTACTTATATAATTAATTTTTATATTATTTGTAAATAATTGTATTTTAGCTAATATTTATTATTATAAAATTAATATCTTTCTTAACTTGTAACTTTGATCTTCATTATTTCGTTAAAAATTAAATTTTTTTTTTTGAATTTGACTGATTAAATTTATCTTAAAGGTTCCCTTATAAATAATAAAATCTAGCTAATAAATTAAATAAATATATATTTTGGAGAGTTTTGGTGTCTTGTGTTCTCTCACAAATGATTGTAATGAAATGCCATTGGAAAGTGTATCTCAAATTCGTTCTAATGCAATTAAGAAATCATTATTTTTTCCAATTCCGTTTTGGTGTACTTAGGCATATCTGTGTGAACGAGTTGTGTGCAAGTTGCACACTCCCTATCTATCTCTCTCTCTCTCTCTCTCTCTCTCTCTCTCTCTCTCTCTCTCTCTCTCTCTCTCCCTCTCGTTGCTTGTGTGTGCTGTGCACTTGACTAACAGCTGCAGATGAAAATTGCAAATGAAACTTGGCTTGTCTTGAAGTGTGTGGGGCAAGCAGTTGCGGCTGCTGCTCTGCCTCCGCTGCTCTGGCCTGGTTTAGTCTTGTCCTGGTCATGAGGTCCTTCTGTCCTTTGGTCGAATGCACAAATCAACATTAAGTGCATGTAAGTTGGTAGCGTTCCTTTTTGCCCCCTTGTGTCCACTGTGCAGCACTCGCAAGTGTCAAAGTTGCATGTTGTTGCATCAACATATTTGCTCTACCTCCTTCTGTATGCTTATCCCCATGTATTCACTCAGCAAATGTAAGCGAGTCTTGGCTCAAATAAAGTATAAACCTTTTCAAAATTCAAGTTCTGAAATCAATCTAGATTTAATTTTAAAAGCTTAACAAAGTCAGCTTGATTTATGAAATTAATTTCTTAAATGAGTTAAATGGAATTTTAAGAAAAAACCAATCACGAATTTCTCTTCTTAGTCATATAAGAATTGAATTGGCATTGAATATGAATCAAGAATCTTAAATAGTTATTTAAAGGGGTATAAATTCTATACTGATTATATGTAAATTTAAATCAATATTTTTGTCGGAGTGTACTTATATAATTTGACCTGCATCTATCCGTTTCTATAACTCAATCCCCAGTTCGGTTTTTTTTGCCATAAAAGTGTCAAACTTAAGCTGTGCATATGTATGTGTGTTTGTGTGTGTGCTTGTGTGTGTGTTTGTGTGTGTTTGTGTGTGTGTGTGTTTGCTTTTTGTGGCAGAGTCGAGTTTTGTTATCTTGCTGCAAAAACCGTATCCTGCAATTTACACTGATTAATTGCATTTCAAATGCTGGTTGGATGTATCTTTTAGATTCTGTTGTTGCACCGCAGACTGCAGCAAGCAAATTCATTAGCAAAACCAAAAACGAAACTATCAAAACGAGTCCAGGAAAAAAAAAAATTTTTTTAAGTGTTGGGCGCTTCAAACTCGAATTCGTGGTAAACTTTTTCAATTTTGTATACGTTGGCCACAAACTCGCACAAAAATAAAGAATTACCTCTACACATAACCCACATAGCAAGTGGGACAGTTTGGAAGGGGCTTGTGGGGGTGGGGGGTGGAGATGGGCATGGTCTGACAAGGTGCAACTTTTGCCACTGTTGAACCAATACATTGAAACAATTTTATGCGCTATGCGTGCCCTGGCTACATGAAAAGCAAATCGAAGATGAAGTAGACGTAGACGTAAAAATAGACATTGAAGTAGAGCGCGTACCAGGGGGGGGGCAGGTGGCTAAACTGTCGGGGCCGTGCCACAACTTAAGCACTGGCCACAATGAGCTCCAATACCAACAACAACAACAAAAGTTCTGTGGCACCGTGAAAAGTTCGGCGTGCTCTTCACTTCAACTTGCAACCAACACAGAAAAGTCAATTGGGCCAATCTCTGGCACCATCAACATCCAAGTGGGGGTGGGTCCAATGAGTGCACAGTCATTGAAACTTAATTTTTATGTACACTGCAGGTCACAAATTCCAGATTAAAAGTTAAACTTAGATTGTTAAATAAGCAATGGATTCAGCACAATCCGTATTTTGGTGCTAGTTTCTAGTCGTATTTATAGGACAATTATATGAGGCAATAGAATGATTTATTTCATTAGTATTTAAAAATAATAATACAAATTTAAGTGGTAAAACGAATTCAAGGTTTTACCACTTAAAGTTTTATTGATTATTTTAAACTATTTCTTAAATGACTGCGTAAATAAATAAAAACTTATGAAGATGTTTTTTCTGTTTGCAAACACTTATGAAATGAAATGAGCGCCAAAGTAAACAACTTATTATTGCTAAAATAAAAGAAAAAACCCTATTGCATTAAAAAACCAAAATTTGTGTAATTTTTCTACTCCATTAACTGTATTTTCAAGAGTATTTTAGCATTGTTTTGTTCAGTGTTCTAGATTCATTTCGAATTGCTCTATCGCTGATCACGATTATTGCAAAATCATCATTGAGGCAGCTTGTCTGTATGAATATATATAGCCTGATAACCTACTCACACTTTGTGTGTGTGTGTGTGTGCTTATGTGTATTTGTGTGTGTGTGGCAAGTAACCTTAATGCTCTACACCTTTTCCATGTGCCACATCCTGTGCTTTTGATGGGAAAAGTTTAATAGCTTTCGACAATAAAACTTCAACTATTATGTAACAAAGCAGCCACATTTACCCATAGATCGACAAGGCGCCTACTACGAGTAAGGTGGCAAGGTACCGAGACTGGAACAATTGGAGGGTGCTCCTTGTCAGTGAAACATTCCCCACTACCCACTCCTTGTGTGGTCTTTATTGGCAGTCACAGAGGGCTATACAGCTAGTTGGCAATAGACATAAGCAGAAGTAGAAGTAGCAGGCTGCAGGAAGGCGCAACGGCCTGTGGCAGTGTCTCCACCCGATGCCCATACTCTTGCTACTCCTCCTCCTCTTTCTTCTCTGCCTCGTCTTGTCCTTTTGCCATTCCTTTGGGGGTTTTGGGGCTTTTATTGCGCCCCGGCTCATTGCCTTCCAATATTAAATTTCAGCTTAGCTGTTGCTGGGTTAAGTTCAACGTTTGAGTGTGTGTGTGTGTTCTGTGTGCGTGTGTGTGTGTGCGTGTGCGTGTGTGTGTTCCCCTCTGCTTATCAGACTTTGCATCTGGTTATGTTTACTTTTGCGCCTCTTTCGATGGCTCTATTTCCCATAATACTGAATGCCCCCATGCATATAATTAAATTTTTGCGCATGTTTATTAAAATTGTTTGGCCAAACTTCTAAAAACTCCCTAAGCGAAAAGTATACTTTGGGCACACCTTACGCCATTTTAATGAGGAAATTGTTGATATTTAAAAAGCAGAAATAACACAAATAGTCCAAGTAAAACTTTTACTGCAACGTCACTACATTTACTTTCTTTTATTCTTTTCTCTCATATTTTATTTTATATTTTTTTACATTAAAATACTTGCGCATTACTTGATTCCTTTGCTGCTGCTGGGCAAACTGCATCAATTTACAATGCAAAGGAAAATAAGTGAAATTGATTATAATTGTAAATTGCTGGGAAATTGTTATTCAACAGTGTCCCTTCATATTTATTCTTTATGATTTCTGCAGAAAATTATTGCAGTTATTCATTCCAATAATAATATATGAAAATCAAATTTGCTGTAGGTTATTTTATAACTTTCAATTGTAAATGACGTTCGAATGCTGCAATTATCATGAATTGAATGCATTTTTTTATATTGTGTAAAAATAATTGGTGATATTTCTTAGTTATAAATGTATATATCTGTACTGTGCCCTAATCGGATTATATGCTTTTACTTAAAAAAATATGTAATGAATATGAAATTGGATTAAATAGGGATCAGCAGTTTTCCTTTGATATGTATTTTAATTTTGATAGCGACTTTAATTTTGTTTATATTTTTTGAGTGTGTGTATTTAATATATATTTAAAAATAGTGAACCACTTTAAATTGAAGTTATTTCAAGAAAAATCTAAGGATCTTAGGGGAAATGTATTTATGGTTCAAAAATTGTAAAATAATCATGTTAAAAAAGTAATTAATACTAATAAAATATGTACTTAAATCATGGTAATAATAATTGGCTTAGGAAAAAGCTGAAGTGAAATAACAAGAAAACGACTGAGTCATAAAACTATTTATAAATTGTTTGTAACCTGTAATTTGTTATTGTTTAATTAATTAATTGTTATTGCTACTAAAACAAAAGACTCTGCAACATATAAATTTTAATGTGTTAAATATTTGCTACGTTCAGCTGAAAGCCAGGTGAATTGCATTTTGGGAACATGCAATATTAAAAATTGTGATGTCCTGAGGCATTTTGTTGGCTTGGAACCTTTTTGGCTTTTGTTTTTAGTGCTAGTGCTGGTGACTGGTGACTGGTGACTGGAGTCGGTGTCATTTCAATTTTGCTGTCACTTTGAGTCGAGCATTGTTGTTGACATCAAATATGCAGTGAGCGTAGCTCGAATCCTCGGCAAGCAGCCAGAAAAAAAATCACACAAAAGCACTGCAGCAACAGAAGCAGCAGCAAAAGCAGCAGCAGCAGCTGAAGGAGCAACAGTGGCAACAAGCGAGGGAGTCATCCGGACGTATCCTTTTAACCCATTTAAGTTATCCATGGCTCGCAGCTGTCACAGTCTGGCAATTTGGTGCCTTTGTCTTTGTCATCATTCTCCGCGTCACCCGGCATCCCACTGCCTCTTAACCCTGTAAATGTCGAAGGTCATTTGCCATTGGACGTGCACACACACACACACACACACACACACACACACACACACTACATACACCCACGCTTACACATTGCTGTAAAATTTATTGTTTCCCAATATATGCAAACATTTTTGGCAGCTTCAACAGTGCTCCCAGATGTGAATTTACTGCGGTGGCCGCAATTGAATATGTATGCGTATATGTGTGTGGGTGTGTGTGTGTGTGTGTGTGTTGCTGCCACATTCAGTTGGCTGATCGTCTGTCAGTCACTGGGGAAATTTCACTTGTGTTGCTCACACACACACACACACACACAAACAGTCGAAACAGCATCTCCTTTCTACGTGTGTGCGCCACTCATGTGTGCCGCCTTCTGTCGAATGCTGATGCCACTGGATAATGTTTGCCGCAATGTTCCCGCTTCGCCAACAATGACAAGCATATTCAAAACGAGCTGTCCTAATACACACACAAACACACCCACACACAAACACACACACATACATAGATATGTGTAGAGCCACAAAATTGCGGAGTGAACTTTACACATTTGCCGGTTTGTTTATAGCGTTTGAATATGTAAAAGCTGTAACAGAATTATTCTCAGATTTCAGCCACGTTCATGCGTACAAGTTTTTATTATAAGCCAGGTTCCAAAAATTTCAGTTATTGAGCTAAAATCTGCTCAAAGTAAAGAAAAATAAATAACAAAATGCAGCTGGAAAAACATTAAAATGAGAAGTAAAAAATTTTGTTTAAAGAATTTTTGAATGTGAAATTATATGATTTTTTTTTTTTTTGTTATGTATAAGGATATATATATAAGTATATAAATAAGTCTAATTTCATCTCCCATATACTTGTTTACTCTTTTGATATGTTAGCTGCAAGTATTTCAATTTGATTGCCTTACTAAAATTGATTTATTCATGTATTCTCTTATAAGGTCTAAGCAGAAATATTTCCAAAAATTGATTTATTCATGATTTTTGCTGATTTGGTTTTTTTTTTGTAAAAAACATACACGTGTAATCCACAAAAAATATATTAAAGTAAATTCTGCAATTTTTTTATTCGCAACGAGTCGAATTTGGTTGTGCGTAATTTTTGTTGGCATCGGATTTGGGAATGTGAAATGCAGAAATGGTAAAGCATGGTTTGAAATGATGGCGAATTTGATATGATTAGAGATGAATGAAATTACTTTTGCTTTATGGTTGACTGACATTTCAACTGTTCAACTGCTGCTGCTGCTTCTGTAAGTGTCACTTTCAAATTCGTCCTATTTTCGTCCTGACTTGCACAAAGTGGCAGTCATTTTGTGTATGTAAATGGGATGTTTGCGAGTGCTTTAATGGCCATTGACATGGTGCGTGTGTCTCGTATTGGCTTACTAATTGTTGGCCCGAGGCACGCTGACTGACACAGTTTGTCCAACTGGCTTTGCCAGTCACATGCAGATTCGCTAATAAAAAGGATATAGCACAGGACATGCCTGACAGACACCAAAGGGACGAGATACACACACACACAATGAATGAATCGGAGCCTTTTGTCTTGAGTAACTTTTAAAGCATTTTGCCAGAGTATGTCAAAGTCCCATCAGGAAAATTGAAATCCAATTTATTTGCAGACCATTTGTAAGCTGGTCAAAGGAATCCACATCCCATCCATGTGTGTGTGTGTGTGTGGGATAGAAATTGCAAGCGTATCTTTTTATACCCTGAACCCATTAAAAATGGGAAAAAAGGGTATAATGGTTTTGTGCAAATGTATGTAACAGGCAGAAGGAAGCATCTCCGACCCCATAAAGTATATATATTCTTGATCAGGATCAATAGCCGAGTCGATCTAGCCCTGTCCGTCTGTCTGTCCGTCTGTCCGTCTGTCCGTCTGTCCGTCTGTCCGTCTGTCCGTCTGTCCGTCTGTCCGTCTGTATGAACACGCGGATCTCAGAGACTATAAGAGCTAGAGACTTCAAATTTGGAATATAAGATCTCGTATACCAGGCGCAGATCAAGTTCGCGTTATTTTTTCGATAACTGCCTCAGTTTCTGAATTATCGATACATTTAGATTTCTGATAGCAGTAAATTGCAGATATCTCTCACAATTTAATGGATACAGTCACCAATTTTGGTTGGTAGGTTGTTGGTGAGGTCCTTGAAAAATCGGCATGTGCCACGCCCACTTCCGACGCCCCCATCACCCCCGACCCAAAAATTTTCAAATGGCTATATCTTCCGCAGTTTTTGAGTAGGGAACGTCAAATTTTGTAGTTATATTACTGATAGTTGCCTTTAAGAACCGATAACAAATTTGTGGTGCCACGCCCACACCTGCGCCTATAATCGACAATTCCGATTGTAAATCGATAACTCCGTATATCTCCGAAAACTTTAAAGATAGAGTAACCAAACTTGGAAGGTAATTTGCTGGTAACCTCCTCCGAAGATTGGCATACCAATTTTTTGACCACGCCCACATCCGCCGCCCCCAGGAACATCGTCCCTAGAAATTTAAAATGCGCATATCTGCCGTAATTTGCAAGCTAGAGTCGCAAAATTTTGCAGGTATGTTACTGGTAACTCCCCCAAAGATCGATAAAAAAATTGGATGGCCACGCCCACTCCACCTACCTAAACCGATACACCTCTTGGTGTAAATCGATAAAGCCAAATATCTCGCGCAATTTGAAAACTTAAGTCACCAAATTTTAAAGGTATATTGCTAGTAACACCCTTCATAAATGTGTAAAAAAAATTTTGGACCACGCCCACTCCCGCCCACAAAAAACGATAAATGCCTGTATCTCCCGCAATTTAAGAGCTACAGTTACCAAACTTAGAAGGTATATTACTAAGATCGAAATCCAAAATATTTTGGGCCACGCCCACTCCCGCCCACAAAAAACGATAAATGCCTGTATCTCCCGCAATTCAAGAGCTACAGTTACCAAACTTAGAAGGTATATTACTAAGATCGGGCCACGCCCACTCCAGCCCCCAAAAACGATAAACCTATAATGCATTTAAAGCTTGGTTCAGGGTATATGGTAGTCGAGCTCACTCGACTACAGCCTTCTTACTTGTTCTTTCAATAGTTGGTTTCTGTTTATTTTAAATTTAGCTGCAGTCCTTTGAGACTGCACTTCATTTTACGCTTTGCCAGTTACATTTTGGCTCATTCACTCAGCTTTTCAATTTGGCCAAGGCATTCATCCCTTTTGCCCAGTTTGTTGTTCAATTTAAACGCTGCTCATTTAAAAGTTAAAATCATTCGCCATTATCCGACCAATTTTATTATTGTTAGCGCACATTTCACTAAGCGGCTTAAATGAATTTTCCAACACTTTGAGCCTTCACCGTCATCTCCACCTCCATTTTGCAACACCCCCTGCTAAACAAAACAAATTTCAAACTATGTATTTACTCATAGCATCAGAAGGCATTGTTATTTGTTAGCCCTGCCTTCTGACAAAGAAATAAGTTGACACATTTTCTGATTGTTTACAAATTTGGGCGGTCATGCAGACCTGGCCTGAACCTGGTTCTGGCCCGAACGAGTCGTGCCCGGCCTCAGCCTGAAAACTGGATCGCAAAACTTAATCCAAACTTTGCATAAAGGCATGTGTCTGGGATTTATATCCCCAGCATGTAGGGTTTTCTCCTATTTGGGTAAACTTTAGGCCCTCAGCTTAGTTTTTTTTTAGTTTTTTTTTCTTTTTCTCTACTTGCTGCAAACAAAAATGACAACATAAAAGCAAAGATTTAATATGAACTTGGCTTGTGCTCTGGCTTAGCATTGTTGCAACATCTACAGATTTGGGCCATGATATTTTTGGGCCAGGATATTTTTGGGCCGAGCCCAAGCAAAGAGTTTACCCAAACAAAGCAACCACCTAACTTGAGGCCATGAATATTGAGGAAATCGCCAAGAAGTTGTTGGCAATGGATTGCAATCAATGGCATTATCTAAATAACAATTTGTTGAAGCATATTAAAGAGTGCATATTTTTAGGACTTAATTCTATCAAATAAATATCAAATAAATATGATAACAACAGATAACAGATTTGTGTGAAGTCAAGCAATATTAGCACCAGCTAATATTTGGCTTTATTTGGCAAATTATGGTGTCGAAATTTTTCAATTACTGTAATTTAGTTTTATTTTACTTTTATTGCCACCACAACTTTTACGAGTTTTGTCTAGACCAGAAAAATGCTCAAATGAAATTGCTAGATTCCTGGGGTGCTGGATTTTAAAACCAGAAATATTGTGTATATTATGTTTGACATAGTTGAAATATCCGAGCTCTTATTTATTTCACTATCTTATTGCTAAGAAATTATTTTAAATATATTATCACGCAACATCTGCCTTCCAGTACCAAAGTATATGTATATTATTATAATAATTTTGTATTATTTTATAGTCTTGAGAAGATTTTGAGTATTAGAGACTCTCACCACATTTGGTTGGTAGGTGATGTCCTTCAAAGATCGGCATATGCCACGCCCACCTCCGACGCCCCCAGCCCTCAGCAAATTTGAAAGGTAAACTGCTAGTAACACCCTTCATAAATCAGGAATTCGATTTTCGAACTATTATTTTGACTTATTTTCTGACCGAAAATCACATTTTCAACTTTAAATGTACGATTGATCTAGAGACAAAACTATGATTCAAACGCCCTTGCTTTTGAAAATGCGTTGAATTTTGACGAAGTTATGGCATTTTGAAGGTTCGACCTATGCCCATACTCGTATACCGAATTCGGTATATATAATTTGTAAGCTAGAGTCACCAAATTTTGAAAGTATTTAAACAGATCAAAACAAAATTGGATTAAATTTCGTTGTTGCTCTACTATGTCTATGGTATTAATACATAAATATAGTATGGAAATATCTTTTTTGTACTAAACCATGTTTATTAAGGTATAACAATACCTCGGAGTGTACAAAATCATTTTATAGACTGCCTAAGACTTTCCCAACAGCTCTGTCATAATACTGCAACAAAATAAAGGAAAACTATTATTAAAAACATAAAAATGGGCTGTTTGAAGATTAGATTAACCTATGCTAAGTGTGAGTGGGAGGAGCTCAATCAAATATCAATTTGTATTTAATTGCAAATTGAATGCGGCCCCCGAAAGTAGGCAACACATTTTGTGGCGCTACGAAAACTCTGAGACTCATGCGAAAACGCAATCAACGCAGCCATTTTCACACCTACATTTATGACTTTGATTGTCAGCACGCACAAGGAACACACACACACACATATACAAAAAGAATAAACTTGTAAGTGTGTGTGTGTGTTTGTGTGTGTGTCTGAAGTGTGTGCAGCCAATAAACCCAAAAGGGATTAATTAAATAATTTATATGGGCTTTTGTTTAGTCGTAAGTTGATTAAGCAGTGCTGCCACTCACACACACACACACACACACACACACACACATACTCATGCTGAAAAGCGCATTAAATGTGCGTGTGACACCCCGTTTACCCCTTCCCTGGCTTTAATGGCGTAACTGGCACAAATTGTTTGACGCTTAATGATAGACAAACGTTGCTGCCACAGCTTTTGACAGCGCAACAAATGGTGGCTGGTGAAGGGGGCAGCCAGTTGAGCCGCTGACAGCAGTCTGCTTTTTGGTTGTTGTTGACAGACAGCAGCTTCGCTTGATTTGTACAGATATCACATGCCAATTAGCAGAACACAGAACCTGCTCCTCTATTGGGTCAAATATCGGTTTGTTGTCCGCATTTGACCAACTGCTAGATTTTAATTAACAGCCGTTGCGTTTGTGTTCAATTTGAAAATGTTTTGGCCTATTGCATTCAGTTAACTAATCAATTGGTCTTCAATTTATTACTCACTCTTGGGATCACACTGTGGTCCTCTCACCAACATTCATTAGCCTGGCCTCAAAGATCCCTCACTTAACCGAAATTGTTGACTCTGTTTGTAATCAATTTATTGAGATTTGGACAATGTGGTCACTTTGATTGGGACATCAGGCTTAGAGTTTACAGTTTGTTTAAAATATCGAAAATAAATATAATAAATCTAAAATGGAGAAATTCAAAATGTATTATTTTCTTAATTGTATATTATTGCATGCAATTAGTTCATCAATAAATTTGATTTTTTTCTTGTTAAATTCATTTTGTGTTTTATTGCAATATTTTCAAGCAAGATTTATCTCTATTTAAATTGTTTTTTTTTTTAAATCAGAATTTTATTTATTATAATTTTGTGGTAGTTAAAATAACATTATATCGATATAAAAATATTTTGTAGTCAGAATAAATAGTTTTCGAGTTGGACCACTAAATTTTAATGTTTTTAAGACTTCCATTATTATAAATCTGCCAAAATGTAACCGATTTAAATATTTAATTGAAATCAGTAAAGATTTATTGAAAATATAGTTATAATATAGTTATAAATATAGTTAGGCAGATTTTAAATTTTGATTATGCATTTTTTAGCACAAATTTTAGGAGTTTCTATTTGATAGCTTTAGATCCTCTTAAAGGGTATTTCCTTATTGACTTCTACTTAGCTCAATTGTTGAGCTGCTATTGTCGGTACATTAGTGAAATGTTGTCGTTAATGAAAATTTAATGAGTTGAAATGTAGTCGAATCACAGCTGGCATTGCTTAAGCAGTGTTTCAATTAAAAGACATTGAAATGTTTGAAAATAGTCGAAGCGAATTGCTGAAACAATAGCGACAATACAACAATACAACAATACTTTGGGCCCGTTGATAAGTGCGACAAGCGGATGTCCGCTCCGCCGTACAATGAGAATGTGGGGCAGACAATAACGGAGCCAATCAAATGCAAAAACTGGTCCGAGAAGAGAGAGAGAGAGAGGAGCTGCCTGGGCCATTGAATGGAAACGACAAAACACGTTTTGATATTTGATGCAGCCTCCGCTTTCCTGTACTTTCACGATTTTTCACATTGCTTTTCCTGGCCGAGAAGAATTCCGCACTGTGGCAACTTTGTTTTTAATATCCGCTAAAATTGTTGTTTATACAATGTCTCCCCGAATGAGCTGCACACTTGCCAACATCACCCCCCTCTTCTAACCCGAAACCCGAAAGCCCAAAACCCTTTGCTTTGTGTTGTTGCCAACTGTGGCTGTGGCTTTGGGACTTGTGGCAAGTTTGGCTGTTGCTGCTGTGCAGCTCTTGCCACTTGGTAGCTATTTTGTTTGCTTAGTTGCCGTAAAATAAATTGTTGTTTATTGCCTGACCAGCTGATTGCAACTTAAAACATTCCATTTGTCTCTGTCGGACGATTACAATTTTGCATATGCCATTTGCAGGTGCAGCATGCAACATAATTGTTGCCATTTTATGGTGCATGTTTTAAGTTTATTCGTTGTTGAAATAACTTAACATACAATTCACACACAATGTAAAGAAAAGAGGGGAATCTTGTTTAAGGGAGAATTAAAGTTATTGTGCGGAATAACGTCAACGGAATAATATAATAATTACCATAAAAGTTATGCGATTTATTTTTATTATTATTATTTTTTATTTATTTACTCAAAAATTGCAGTGAGTTCATAAATTATATTCTTAAAAACTCTTTCTAATGCATTTTTAAAATACAAGGACCGCATAACTTGGCTGTCAAAGAGGTCGGGTCACTTTTGGGTGCTACTTGTGGTCTGACTTTTGCACCGTACTGTACGCTGTAAGTCCCGGCTCTTTCATCACCCACTGTTGACCCACACTATAAGTTCCTTGAACAGCTTTTAATTAGTGAAACTTTTGATTTTCGGATTCAGCTGCTGAGTGCTGCTGGTTTTGTGTCGAAAATCTTCTCAGAGATTTATATATATGTATGTGCAAGTTGTTCGGTAATTGAGTATAATGTTGCATTAATTATTTACAGTTGTTTTCAATTCACAAGCAAAAGTAACAACTACAAACAAAAGTTGTACACACTTTGAAGATTAATTAGAAGCTACCGCACCATTTAACGTGGCAGACTGAAACTCTTATTTGCCCCTTCCCCCTTCCCTGTTTCCCTTTCCGGTATCCTTGCTGACGATTCGACAGCTGACTTATAAAGTTGCCCAAAGTTTTCGTGGTATAGAAGTAATTTTTCACAGCTATAGAAAGTCTAGTGGCTAATGGAAGCTTTTTCGATTGAAATTTACTTTAACTGTTAAAATATAATAATTTATAAAGATTTTCATGGGCGTTAATGAGTTTAAAACAGTAAGTTTTTATTAACAAAATTTGAACACTTTAGTTCGTCGGGTCAAAAATATTGCTAATTTAGAAAAGAGAATTTGCAAAACATATTTTAAGCTTTTACTTTTAGCCTTTTAAAAGTTTTCTTTTGCCCCGCTCCTTCTTTTAGCCATCTATGCATATTCATCACTCCAACTCCACGCTGTAAGCTACTATAAAATATGCAACAAACTCCATCTACCATAAAATCAAAAAAGCCCCTTAAATTAAGGAAAGTTTATTACATTTATTTACACAGGCTTAACTAGAATGATAGAGCTGCAGCTATACCCTAGACCTAAAGATTTTAAATGGCATAAGCATAATCTACATAAAGTCTTTAAATACAAAGTCAATTCAAAATATATATAATTTCTTAATTTTAACCTTTTCATGTATTTTCGCGTGGACAACATACAAATTCCTTCTACATTAACAGGGTATCTGCTAGTCGATAGCGCACACATGCGTCTCCTTCACTTGTGATGTTTTAGAAAATAAAATGAAAAAAAATTTACTTTTAAACTTAATTTACATATGCTGGCAAACTCATTTTGGTCATTTCGTTAACTAGTATTTAGCTTAAAATATTTTATGGCCAGAGAAGAAGCGCAAAATAAAGACGAGGCAAAAAGCCAAGGCTTTTCGGGCCAATTTATGCAGCGTCAGCAAAAACTAAGAGAAACTGCCCAAACTGGCGTCCAAACGAAATCGGCCTCAACTTAATTAACAGCAAGTTTGACATGTGTACGAAAAACCCACAAATTTGGATTCACTCCGTTGGTTAACAACATTTTGCAAATATCTTTAATTAAGCCGAACTGAGAGTTCGGAGATTGGTATATATGTTGTGAGCCTGTAAATTTAAGCAGAACCTATCGAATATGCAGTCTGGAATTTTGACAAATATTTAAACAGGACATTCAAATGCAATCTGTGAGTAGATGTGATTGCAGGGCACATCCTTGCTGAGCACAAAAGCGCAATCCATAAGCAGACTAATCCAAAAGAGAGACTCGACTCAGAAAAGACATAGACAGAAGGAGAAGCCCTCAATTGATTTCACCTGTTTTCCCTTTGGCCAAATAATACCATTGCCCGTCCATAAAGTAATCAAATTTTACAGCCAGCTATAGCAAACAAGGACTAAGATGTGTGTGTGTGTTTGCATTTGTATTTGTGTGTCCTGCTTGTCACTTGTCAGCCCAAAGGGCTCAACTCCAAGTCTTTATGTTACGCAATATTGATTAGATGCAAATATAAACAACATTTTATTGCCATTCAATGTGTACAGACTGGTTACGCCTTGTGGCCAAATGCTATTTCAATTTATTTGCCTTCGGATGCAACTTTTAATTAAGGCCAGCATCCTGTTTGGTCCTCTAATTAATATTGATTATGAATGCTGTATTGATTGCTCTCTCTCTCTCTTTCTTTAATGTTCATTTACATTTTTATTTCTCGGTTTTGCACTTCCTCATTGGTTATTCAATATGCAGGCTAATGCATTTTATGAAGATTAATTACCAACAGCACGTTTCGCCAGATAACAAAAGCCGGCCGAGAATTTATAGCCGGTAAAAACTTTGGCCTATAAAAATGGCCGCACAAATGCAATAAATTTCGACAATATGTGATTTTTTAATTAAATCTTTCGCATCAGAGCCAACTTTATTTTACTTGTAAGTTTTGCAGTTTGCGACTGGTTGTTACTAATTGCCAACTTTAAGAAAAAACTTAAAAAAAAACTGCATTGATTTTTAGGCTTGCTATAATTTATATTAATAATTTATTCAGTTTTTGGTTTAAATAAAATACTTGATTTCGAATATTCTTAATTTTTTTTCAAGTTAAATTTTGTTATTTTAAGTTTCACTTCTTCTCTAATTATTTTTTTGTAATTTACACCATTCCTTGTGCAGTTTAAATACTTGTTTTTGGGTTGTGTCTTGTTTATGATTTGCTAAAAGTTGGCAGCTGCTGCTAAGTATTAATAGAGCTGGCTAATAAACTATTTTGGCCTGAGTCAGTTGGCCAAAAAGGTAGCTCAAAAGGATTGTGCAATTTCGTCATGTGCAGTTCGTCGGTATTTATCGGCGTTGAACACGGCTGGGCCTTCATGTATTTTCCAAAACGCTCGTAGTGCACCCACACACACAGACACACCCACACACACACACAGACACACACCCGCTTGAAATATTTGTGTGTGATGGTCATTTTTTGGCATGATGTAGCCAGCTGTCGAATGACTCATTTTTCATGATTTGCAGCTACGTTTGAATGGCATCCCATTTGGCTCTTGACTGTATTTCTTTTTTGTTCCATTTCCATTTTCATTTTTGCGTTTTTCTCTGGCGCAACGTTCGATTTGTGAAAAGGAAAATCATGTAGCCGCACCGTGTATCCTTAGCCTGTCATTTGCTCAAGCAACGTATTCGACATGCTGCTCCCTGGCCAATTCAATAAAACGCTTGTCTGTTTGCATTTGAGAGCCAGTATTTTTTTTTTTTTTTTGGTAGTTTCGATTTAAGAATTGAACATTGCCGCCTGCTGGCACTAAGCGAATGGCCCTCAATTTGCCACAGGCTACAATTCATACATCGGAGACCAGACTCCAAGGAGGCAAGCAAATCGGCAGCCTAATTAACTTGCTCATTAAAGCTGTAAATTGACAACTCAGCATGACACGACCCACAAAACTCTGAATTTTTCATTTGACTTTGTGTGTCGTGTCAGTTTGAAAATGGCAAAAATATTGGCCCAGACTGTCCAAAACTGAAACAACGCCACAGGACACATTGAGGCCATAAATGAGAGACATTTATTCAGGCAGTTCAGCAGGTGTTGCTGCTTTTGTATAATGGTGTTCAGCAGGGAGATTAAATAATGTTTGCAGATTTCTCAATTCTTATAATTTCGATTATATTTAAAAAAAAAAAGGCAATCGATTTGATTAAATTTTTTTTCGACTAATATTATACATTATTAGCATTCCACAGTGCGAGAGTGTTGATAAATCACATATTTATAAGTAAAAACGAGGCATGGCGATAAACTTTACCATATAGTAGCTTTATAACTTAAGCAAAATCAATTAATTGTTAAGTTTATTGCAAATTTGGATTGAATTATTTTTCTTATCTTTTTTCAAATATAGACCACTTACAAGAACAGGATACGTGCTAGTCACACATTCTCAACTTTGCTATATTATATTTGCTGCAAATTTGTTGGCTCATTCAAATGCTGCCATAAATCGAAATTGTTTGCAAATGTTGGACAGCAAAAAAAAAAAAAAAAAAAAATTGTAGCATACTTTTTGGCTGCCCTGGAAAAAAAATGTAGCTCTTAAATACAAGCAATTGATGTCTTTTTTTTTGTGATGTAATTTTGCTGCTAAAACGCTAGCAAAAAACGAAAGCAAACCAATTTAATAATATTTGCTGGAATGTGACTTGTTCGTTTTATGGGCTGTCATTATGATTGTATTGTTGTTGTAGTCGTTATCCTTGTTATCCTTGTTGTTGCTGCTGCTGTGACTATTGATGCGTGAAAATTCAATCACTATGCGGCTTGTTGCTGCTGCTGTGGCTGCTGCTCTTTTGATGGTGGCTGCAATTTGTGTTTTCTTTTGCTATTTAGTTACAGTTTTTTTCATAGCTTGAATATTTTTCTATACACTGTGCAAATAAATTGTTTGACTAGGGTATATGCGCCAAAGTTGGCAATATTGCAATATATCCACTAGAACCATAAAGCGCATAACTTGTCAGCATTTCTAGCTTTAGATTAAAATAATATTTATTTTCCGGCATTACAGTAAATGTTTTATTAGGAATATTTTGAAATTTATTAGTGGTTGGCTTTTATAATATTTGCGTCCCGTATATAGTATAGTAAAATAGTATATTTATACTAGTGTCGCAATTTTCTAGGTTCCAGCCTCGGGCGATTTGCGGTTGCGCCCAACGTTATGAATGTTTCTTTTTATTCAATTTGCGCATATTTCGTTATGTTGGTTTTTTCCGCTTTCCTTCTGCGACTCTGCTTATTTTATTTGGCCTTGATGACTGTGTGGGCGTGGGCGGTTAGTATGAACGCCCACAAGTTGGTCGGTTGGTTGGTTGGCTGGAATTTAAGACCGTAAATTAACTTGTGCAGAATTGGAGCAAGGGCTAACTAGATACGCGGCACGCAGCCACGTGCCACATGCCACAGTCGCTGCTTCAACTTTAAACTCAACTCGAAAGTTTTTATTGCTATTCGTACGAGGGCGCCAAAGGTGAACACCATGAAGTTGGCCTACAAAGGTGAGCGTGAAGCGTTTAGCGCATAAAGGGCGGTATTCATATTGAAGCTATTATATTGTTGAGAGCACTCAACGCGGATCCAAACCGATCTCAGACTAAGTGAAGCCGACCAGTGTTGTGAAATGCGCAACTCTTGGGCTGCCTTGTCGCACCTCTCATTCCCCTGCCTTCCCATGTGGTGACACCTGACTTAATTGCCTTGACTTTTCAACCAGGACTCATTCGTATGTGGGTGTGTGTGTGTGTGTGTGTGTGTGTGTGTGCTAATGCGATTTTACATTTGGTACTTTAACTTATTTTTTATGCATGCTATTTATACAATTCCCTCATTTTCATTCATCGCCAAACATTTTGTATGCTAAAATTCGCACTTGGCATTTGCATTTCGCATTTCGTGTTTCGCTTTTCGTGTTTGCGTGGCTAACATTTTAATACGCTCTGTTTAGACAGCGAAATAGAGTATATTGATGAAGTGTAATTGCCAGCTGAAAGCCACTGAATTAAATCTGTTGGGCAATAGTTTAATTACTGATGTCGAAGCGAGAAATGTTGTAGTCCGCATCTGTAATCAAATGGAAGATTTTTGTCTTTTCTTTAAGCAGTCAGTTAAAAGTCAATTGCACACAGAGTATTCAAAAGTCTGGCTAATTTTGAGTTGCAGCGTTTTTATTTGTTTTTGTTGCTTTTTTTATATTTTTCATTGCCAAACTGTCACGTTTGTTTTGCATACTTTTTTGAGCACACACGACGTATGCGCAATATTAAGCATACGAATGTTGTCATCACATTTGTGATGCTTCCAGCGGCATTTGTTTAATTGAATTGATGTGAGTTGACACATTTGCAGGTAAGGCTTGAAGGTGTTTGGAATTCGGAATCAAATGCTTTGATCTTGCACAGGCTGCGCTGTCACTCCATTGTCCCCTCTATCCATTTGTAGTTGCTGCCTGTTTTCCTTATCAATTTGCAGCAATCAAGACAGTAAAATGTTTCAGCATTTCAAACATTTCAAACCAAGGGCGAAGGGGATAAAAGTCGCAGCTCGTTGCGTGAAATTTAATCAAATAAATTAGCTATAAAGTTTTATTTTGCCGCTGTCAACAGAATGTTGTGCCACACGGCGTTTTATTTTTATTTTTTTTTATTGCTGTCAGTCTTTTGGGCCGGTTTTATAGGACTTTACGGCGCTTATTTTGCTACTCTTCCGCGCATCAATTAACATTGACAGCATGACTAAACGAGAGAAATAGAATTGATTTAAAAAGAGGAACGAATGAAAAAAAATTAAATCAAATAAAGCCATGGACCCGTTTCAATTAAATTAGATTTTTTTCTATGTAGGTATCCATACCTATTGCGGATTAGGTATTTAAAAACTTGACGTGTGTTCATGTGTTTGCTTTGGACTAATTTCACGGGTGCCTTACAAAAGGGTCTGCCTTTTGACCCCGCTGCTGCCGGGATGCAGGATGTCAACGGAGCGAATAGCTAAAGTTAATTAAAATTTCGCTTTGGCTTACTTTTGGGCTTAGGCTGCGGGCTGTGCTAGTTGAACAAACTTCTGTTTGTTTTTAGTCTCAGCAGTCAGTCTTTAATCTATATTGAAGTTATTATAATTTTTGCCCGGGGTTAATTAAGAGACTTATATTCTTTGGCTGCTCTATTGACAATGGCTCATAAATCACAGCATCAGCAGCTTACACAACAAGTTTCAATTGGCGGCTTTTCCAACCAATTAACAAAGACACTTAATAGGCCAATGACAGCTAGCGATGGGCAAATGTTGAGTTTCATTTTTGTGCTAACAGATATAAAATCGCAAACAATCTGTCTGTCAATTTGCATCACAATTGTGCCAATCATCTGTAATAAATTCGCTTGAACTAACACAAACCAGCAGCATATTTGGGTATTTTAAGAGCTATAAAACTAACAAGTGAAAACATGCCATGCTGAAGTCTTTTCAGATATTCCACATGCATATTAAAACCAAAACAAAACCCAAATCAAAACAAAACAGAAATCAACTAACGCCAAATGGGGCTCACAAAAGTAGGCAACAGATTTTCAAACATGAAAAGATAACGGGAAAAATCAAAACGAATCGAAATCAAATTGAATACACCCAACAGCAGAAACAACAGCAGCAGCATCCATTATTTTAGTTGGTTTTTTTTTTTTTTGTTGGGGGTTTATTTTGCGGTTGGCCCGATCGGCTTAAGCTCTGGACACCGTGAAAAAATGTGCGCTCAAAGGGCATAAATCATTGTGAATTTATCATAAATCAAATTCAATTTTGTGTATAGCTGCCGATGCCATTGCCACGCCCATGTCAACGCCCACCGTTAACGGTTGCGGATGCTGCTGAATATTTGCTTAGCATTTATACACACACACACACATATATGTTTATATACAATCACCTTTTTATATAATTTTGATTGTTTCCTGTTGACTTCGGCAACAGTTTTGTCATCGCTTTGTCCTGTTTTTTTCACATCCTCTCAACCGGTTTTTCATTGCAATTCTTTTGCGGTACATTTTTTTAATCAACCACTTGCATTACCTTTTTGGTAAAAAACTGATAAAAAAAGGCTGATAAATTTAAATATGTTATAATTTGACTTGTGTATATTACGTTGACGTAGGTCAAAAGGTTATAGTTAGGGTTGTGCCTTGATTTTAAATTGTTTTATGGCACTGATATTAATATTATGTTGACCTTTCAGTAAACAAAATAAGAAGCTTACTTTGCCCAAGGAAAGCTAAATGGATACATGTAGCTACGAATTTTCTCGATCCTGAACCTCTAGGATCTGTGCTAAGGCAAACTACTTTTTTGGTAGGAAAAAAATATATAAGGAAATATCTTCTTAATCGTAATTAGATATGATAAAATATACCTTCAATCTGGAATGGATAATTTAACCTGGAAAAAATTAAAAATATATTAACACCTAATAAATACCAGTTTTCAAAAATGTCAAAGATCAGCAGCTTGAGTTGGATAGGAAAAAATACGTATTTAAGTGCAAATGGATATCCAAATCAAATGTACATCTTTGGCAAATCAGACCCATCATCTAACTTACTCTTGATTTACAGCTCGTAAATTTGGGTGCACATTTGCAATATCTACTGTACGCGAATACTTAATCTCTTATCCTCCTATCGATTGCCAACACAGGCAACGTGCAAATTACCCATTGAGTGGTATATTTGCTGTCCGGGAGGGAGGATGGGGGAGGCTGGCTGATGATATATGTTGTAGGTGGATGTGACACTTTGATCACTTTCGGTAAGCTCCCAATATGTCATTTTGGCCAATGACCATTTCCATTTCTATTTCCATTTCCAGTGCGCCAAAATCAACTGACAAGTGGCTGACATTTCATAAAAATGTTTTATGAGCTGTTTTATTATTGCTTTCTCGTTCGATTTGTGCATTTTAGTTCCTCATATCTGCTAATTGAATCTCTTCTCTGGCTCGCAAACTCGTAAAAAAGTATGTATACACAAGTGCTACAACGTACATCATTCCCTAGTCACCAAAGACGGATATAAATAAGTTAATGTTATTGACTATAGGCATATTGATATACTCGTCTATATATATACATATATATTTATATATATATGTATATCAACACTCATGCAGCGCACATATTTCACATAGCTTGTTCACACTTTCGCCTATAGATTTGCTCTATTTCCTTTGATACCCTTTAGTGAATGCATCTAAAGGGTATATTCGCTGTTTAGCAGCATTTAATAGAAATGAAACTAACTTACCATCACTCAACAATCGACCTCAAAGATCGACATATAAATTTCCGGATCGCGGCCAAATCCGGCTCTTCGCCTGAAATGCCCGTATCTTACACAATTTGTAAGCTAGTCTAATCTCCATTTAACTCACATATATCTCACACTATTAAATAATTAGAGTTACTAAATTTGGAAAGCATATTGCTTTGTAAAATAAAAATCGATAAAAAAATATAAATTACCAGAATTTTTTTTCAAATATTTTTTTGTCACACTCTCTTTCAAAGATAGCCAAAAAGCCTGTTGCTTGACACATTTTATTATCTTGCCCTACATCAGAGTATTTCGCAGTCGGTTACACCCTTCTCACGTGTTCTATATATGTTTACTTGTGGCACTTTCATTGAACATGAAGCTGCATTCAAAACACATATTTTATCGCAGCAAGTTTGCTTGTTTCCAGTCGCAGTCGCTGTGTCGTTTATTATTTTGTGAAAATAAACTTGTTTGATATATGTATGTGTGTGAGTGTACATATATATATATATATATGTGTGTGTGTATATAGGTTCGCATATGAATTGCATACTGGCTGGCCATCCGGTTTATTCTTTAAATGTATATTGAACTGTTCTTGTATTCAATGAAAATTTCCTTTTTAATGAATGAACAACATTTTTCCCGTTGGCTCTTCTATTATTTTTTACTATTGCTTTTCATTGAAGAGTGGAGCCGGCGGTGGGTTGGGGGAGGGGGGTGTGCGCGATGTTCTCATACGTGTTTTTATTAGTTTCTGTTTGCCAATTGATTGGAAATATTTCTTTTCATGTTTTTTGTTCTCTCCTCCCCCTCGATCTCTCGTTTAAAAGGCCGCAAATAAAAACAAAGAAATATGTATAATAAACATAGGGGTACACCCTACTCTACAGTACACCTTACCTTACATATACATATACACACATACGGTGCCAGCACTTGAAGTGTTTTCTCGAGCGATGGCAAATGAATTACCCCCTGTTTAAATAATAATATTTTCAGTCATTTTATTCGACTACAGAGCGTGTGTGTATTTTTGCCGGAAGATTTATGTATGAGCTCTTTGCCACACTAAATCTTTAATTTATTTTGTTTTGATTATTGGTTATTATGATGCGCAAGTCCATATGAGAAATACGCTCGCATATTCAAAGCACACATATATTTGGGCTATTCATTATTAATTGAATACCAAAGTTACTGCAAACAATGTGCTATGCATAACTTGTGTGGAAATACTTTCAGCAAGTTTAGTTAAGTTAATGTGCTATTTTATTGGATAACAGACTAATTTTTGATTTCATGTGAGGGCAAACTTTATTAAAGTAGTTATTTTTTTGGTTAAACATATTTACAATATTTACTTTGGTGTTGTTCTCGATTCAATTACGCTTCAAATAAATATAACAAGTTTCATAGTTGATTGTTAGCCTTTTTTAAGTCGATATCCTTACAGCTATTAGTTTTATGCATATTTAATTTAATGGTTTATTTGAATTCCTGCGGACTGTTAACTGTACTGTTAACGATTGGCACTCTCTTCGCTTGGCACTGTTAACTATGTTGACTTAACACAGTTAAGAATACTCTCAGCCTGTAACAGAAATCAGCGCATTGCTTACAAAATGGGCGCCATTTTTGAATTGCATAAGGGTAATTCTTGTAAAACTAATTTTTACATTAAATTTAATAATAGCAAATGCGGAATAATTCAATAATGATTATAATATACTTCTTTAGCAAGCTGTGCAAGATTTTAAAAAAGTTTCACATCTTATTCACTTCGTTCGATTGAGTTTCTCGCATGCGATAAATGAGCAGCCAACGCTGAATAGCACACGGAGCGGCAGTGAGAGAGAGCTTAGGCGAGCGTATGTTAATGGCACGAAGTTTGCGCTCTCTCTTTATTTAACAGAGTGGCAACCCGAACGACCCACTGACACACTGATACATTACAATCACACACATAGTGTGTGTTGTGTCTTCGGCAGCTGATAACAGCGCATCAATGTATGAGTGAGTGAGAGAAAAAGAGAAAGAAAGAGAAAGAGAGAGAGAGAGAGAGAGAGAGAGCAGTTGCTACTGCTGTTAATATTTTGTGTCTGTTACTGGAGCTGGGCTGTCATCAGTGCCACTGCTGTTACGCCGACACACAGGTACGAGGCGTGTTGGCGCCTCTGCTGCTGCTGCTGCTAGTGCTGTTGTTGCTGCTGCTAGTGCTGCTCCCCATCTTCATCGGTTCTTGGCTGCTGGCGCTGCTGTCGCTGCTCGTCTGCTGTTGGCTGCCGACGTCGCCGTTGTCGCCTGCTATCTGCTGCTCGGTGCTCGCTGTTCACTGTTCACTGTTCGCTCTGTCGTTGGCAGTGTGTTCCGAATTTACAGTTAAACTTTCAACGTGCGCGCATCAGGCAGCGACAAGTGAATAGGCGGACGGGAAACAGCGACTGCGACGCGTCCGCGATTTCCATGCGCGTTGTGTTTTGAAATCACTTTTTTGGGGCTGCGCGTAACGGTCAGCGAAAAACAAACAATAAAAAAATAAATAAAAAATACAAAATAAAATAACAAAAACAACAACAACAGCAGCAGAACGGCAACTAAGTGCGTGAGAAATTTGAATTGCCGTATTAAATAAATACAAGTGAAGAAGAAAAACAAAACACGAATATAACGGAAATTATTGAAACCAAAACTATTTTTACTGTGTGTGCCGATTAAAAAAAATGTTTAAATAGTGCAATTGTTGTTGTTGGTGCGGTTAACAATTTCCAAAGAAACAACCCAAAATATTTAAAATATGCAAAAATGTTTAATGAAAAAGTGCTCTCAAGAAATTGAACAAAAAAACAGAAGAGGAAAATATTTTTCGTGGCATTGATCAACTTTTAATTGAAAACATTAAAGAAAGAAAGCTAAAAGAAATATTAAACAAATTTGAAAATAAAATGTTATAATAATAAAGTAAAAACCTTGTGAAAATCAACACAATTTACATATATAGTTGAAGATATTAGTTTTATTTAAATTTTTTGTTTTTCTTTTTTAAAATATATCGTTTATTATTTGTGCGTTAAGCGCAGGGCGACATTTGGCACCTGTTCGGCAAGTTTTTTAAAAGCGTTTAAAAAATAATTTTACGCAATTTATGCAAACGACTCGGAAACAAAGAAAGTGCGAGCGGGAGAGAGCGAGACGGTGCCACACGGTTTATACAAGCAGCAAGTTGACCTAATGTAAGTTGTTTTCCCTCCCCCAAATGCTTGTTTTTAGATAAAGATTTGGTTATTCAGCACTTAAGCGTTGACACTTTTTTTTTATTTTATTATTTTTTAATTTATTTTAGGAACTGCCTACACTACGTTATCGCAGCGTTAAGCACATAAGCAAATGGCTTGACAAGTCAAGATCTCTAACAGTAAACTGTCGTGAGAGTGCTTGGAAAAATGTCAGCACCCCCCTTCAGCTTATCGCCTAGGAAAATAACATTAATTAGAGAATCTGAATGGCACTTGTATTACTTAGTACTCTTCGACAAATGTCGCAGTATATCTCTGTTGCACTTATTGACAGTTAACGTCAAATCCGGAACTTAAAGTTGAATGAATACGCAGATTTTACTGGAATATATATTCTTGAACCCTGCCCTGAATGTTCTACTGTATCTGTATATTTAATATATATTTACAACATCTGTGCTTATTTGCATCAGCAAATCTGCATCTGAAATCCAAATCAATTATTATTCCAGCAGCACTTGAAATATTTGATGTATATATTTATTCTGAAAACAGAAAATAGAAAAAACATACAACAAAAAAATATAGACAAAATAAAAGCACACTTTGTGATTTATCCTGTTCAAAAGGAGTCCTTCTCATCACATTTATTTCTATTTATAGAGCAATATTTGCTTGTGTCAAAACAATATTTAAAAATTGTTGTGCTCCATTCTATAATTTGTTCTACACAAAAGTAATCAAAATATATTTTTGTTACGCCCACCTCCGTCTCCGCCTCCGCCACAATCGTCAGGCTTTTGTAGAGCACTTTCAAAATATTATTGCACAGTCGAGTGCCACTTGAGGCATGAGTCAGTCATGCAATTGCTTTGTATAAGATTTCCGGTAAAAATTTAAAATATATTAATTAGTTTCTTTGATTCAGGCGTTATGTTCCAGGCAATTGCCGATATATCGCTATGGTTCGCTGGCATCAACATGTGGAGCCGCTGCTTATTGTGTATTTAAATTAGCCCACAATTAGACACACACTTACCCACACACTCACCACAAACACACACGCACACACACTTAAACAGCATGTGTAAATATAACTGCAAAATAACAAACTTAATTGTCAAAAAAGAAAAGGAAAAAATTACAAATAAGACTCAACATGGCGGCAACTGCAGCTCGTTTACCAGACAGTCAAACAGACAGACAGACAGCCAGACAGACTGACTAAGTGTCTGAGGAACTGAGAGAGCTTCAGACTACGCATATATTGTCGTGTTTAACTGACAACAACTACAACAACAACAACAGTTAACAGCAACAAGAGTCGGCCTTGAACATGAAAAGTGAAGAGAACGTTGCCAAGAGATGGAAAACAATTCATGTGCAGCACTTACACTAATTGCACCTCATGTGCAGATAATTATAGCCAGGAGTGTCTGCCAACTGCATATATGAAACTCTTTCTTTCTTTCCTGGGTTCGGTGTAAGGATCTTCTGTGGCACGACAAGTGTGTTCAAGTGGTGGCAATAATCCTTGAAAAGTACTTAAGCGACAACATTTTTTTTTGGCCAGGTTGTGTTACTTTTCCTTTTTCTTTACATATTTAATAACATAAAGATTGCTTTTATTGAGTTTTTGATGTCGAGCACAAATGGCCCGCAGCTGTGTCAAAAACAAATGTTATTTGCAAGCCAAAACCATAAGATAATTTAGCTCATGTTTTGCGGCTCCAGGACATATGTATTTAATGAAATTCTACTTTGGGAAAATATGTTTAAATATTCGCATTTACACAATTTATGGAAATTCTGTTTTTATGGAGACAAAAGTTGAATTTTCATTTAAAAATATTCCTTGAATATTTCCTGAACAAACAAAATCCAGATTATATGAAATATGAGTTTGGCTTTTGACATTTGCCATTGTTCGAATTGTAATCAACTGCAATTGGCTTACGATATCATCCAATATTGGTAAATCAATTCTTTTAGCCAAAACGCATATGAATAAGTTAAGGTGACAATTGTAAATTGAATGCATTCAAAAAGTAAATGGACAACAAGGCGTATGCGTAATAAAGTTGACAGACACCGACAAATATACAATACGAAATGCCCACAAAACCCATTGTTTCGCATTGTTTTGGCCTCCACCTAACTGGCCCAAACCGTTTCCTGTCCCTCTTTTACTAACCTTGACTAGTTGCTTCTGTGTTCAGAAGAGTCTGAAAGAAAAACTCAAACAAGAAAAAACATTTGGCAAACCAAAATATGCCGACTGCAATATACTATAATCTTAAAAACTTATTTAAAAAAGGTTTACATTAAATTCTTGATTAAATTCTTTAAATTTTTGATAGTAATGTCTTATAGTAAGGCTAATAAATATTGATTTATAACTATGTATCTGAAACTTTAGTCATAATCATGTTTATTCAAAAGTGAAGTAGCTATCTTTTTTTCCTCCATTAGGAAAATATATTTAGTTTGAACTTTGAACCCCTGTAATACTGTGGCTTACGTAGATTTTCGCAATTTGCAACTCGAGTCTGATTCACACATTTGGTATTCTTTTTAAGCCCTCCTGCAATTGAGTACATAAAAAACAAAACCATGCCATCAAATGGAATGTGGGCCTGTCTCTGTGTCTGTCTCTAGCCTTGGCTTAACGTTTTGCCAAATGAACGAAGGAAAACTAAGCTCCCCAAAAAGCTCTTAATTAATTAATAATTAATCACCGAAAAGCCGCCGCACCAAAATAAGATATCGAAAATCGTTACAAAATGCTTCACTACAGACATATACATATGTATTTAAAAGGTCAGAGAACTAAGTGTATGAGTGTACTCACATGCATTCGCATAGTCGCTCGCCCACTCATTGCCATTGTCAATGTCCAGAGACGCTAGCTGGCTAGCGTGGCCTGTTTTGGCCACGGCGCTTATCATAATGACCGAAATGCTCTAATCGGGGGCAATTAACGTGACCAAATTTAATTTCCGCCCAGGTCGCTATCACTGCCCCTCGCATCCCCCCGTCACCTTGCCTCGTTTCCCTATATATTATTTACAAAATATCATTTGCTCGCCAAGTTGTCTGATGCCATTGGAAATCCATCATGTAAGCCATGCGACTTTTCTTTGTTTGTGCTTGCTTTCCATCTTGGCCATCTTTTTGTTGTCTACTTTGTCGTTTGCAGCTTTGCTTTTTGCTTTTTCTGTGTTTATTCGGGCGCAAAGATAAATGAGCGCACCGCCCAATCACCTAAAAAACACCCACTCAACCGCCCACTCAACCACCCACTCGACTGTGATTAGCTGTCTGCCAGGTATTTTGTGGTTGCTGCTTCCTCAAGTTTCAAGTCTTTAAACTTGCGGCATCTCTGTCCGCCCGACGTGTTTCCGACGTGTCCGTGTCACGCCTCCGTAAAATGTGCGCCTTGGGCGCAGTTTTCCTATGGCTTCTTAACCTGTATATAGAGCAGAGAACAGGAGAGCTGCTGCTCCAGCAAATTACTTATGTTAATTAGTTAGTCACTGCTAATGAGAAATCGCACACTGAAGATCCGGGAGACCTCAATAAAATAATTGTCTGCAGTCATAACCCCACTTTTAACTCCAGCAAAAGTCCTTGGTTACAACATTTTCCATTTGGACTCTTCAACACAATTCACTGTTCTGCAATTTGCAGCAAATCTGAAGCAACTAAGAAACTATCTTGGATACATGAGCATTTTGGCAATTAAGTCTGTCAGTCATAAATCTAAATAAAATTCGATTATTGGAATTGAGATTTGAAATAGAGTCAAATGTTTTGTGTATTTAGCTAATTGTTTGGAATTGTAAACAGCAAATGTTATTAATTAATACCCATTGTAATGGGTACTGTCTGAAATGAATTTAATGGGATTAGTGCATAACTCATTAATACACATTTTAATTAAAGATGAACAGAACAATTGATTTCGATATAATGAGTAATGACTTTAGTCAGTAATGAAAAGTTTAATGGATTTTGGGTGTGCAACATTTGCATTATTCAAATCATATAATGGCAATAATTTAGATATGACGAATTTAAAAATGCAAATTTTATATACGTTTATTAGCTCATTAACTTTTGTTAAAATATCTACAAAAACTTATCATGCAAATATGCGATTTAAAGTTTTCAACAAAATAATAAATAATAATAGTATACATTTTTTTGTGTAGTTCAAATATTAAAGCTTAATTGATTTTCAAGTGAATATGTGATTTTCATGAATTTGTTTGGCATCTGTGGCAGTCAGCTACAAATTTCGAATCAGACTTAATTAGGACTTAATTATAAGACAGCAAATTGCAAGGAGCTCATTAAGGCGACAAAGGACAATTAAGCTCAAGGACTGCTTTAAAAAAGAACATGAATTTGATGCTGATTTTGCTGGTCTTAAATAGAAAAATATTTAATATAGAAATATAGCATAATAATATATAGTGTAATAATATTATACTATAATAAAAAGTGTAATTGTATTAAAAGTTGTATAATAATATATAGATTATAGTTGAGCCCATGCACTGATGAGCTTGACTTAATAGTCTCAAAAGTTCAATAAAAATTAATGTTCAACTTAAATTGCTTTCAAAATGTCAAATAATGAAATTTTAATTTGTCCTTTGCAATTTTCATAAAACACATACACCACATATACATATGAATATGGCCAGAAGGCAGGTCGAAACAATTTCCATAAAGTAAATTTAATCTGATTGAGTTAAGCTGCAGTTGTGAATAGCCAAAGGGGTGTGGCTGAATTTAACTGTGAAGGACAGTTTAAGAATAAATTTGCAGTCAATGCAGTCATCAGGAAACTGGTAACTGAATTTTAATTGCTTAATATTATTTATAATTTAATATTGATTTAATGAGAGGTGGTAAAAAATCCGTTCTTTATCTTTTATGAAAAACTAATTAAGCGTTAACTGTTAACTTTTTTTTATATTTTTATGTGCGTGAAACATTTTTAATTGATTAATTCAAATTGCAGCACTACTCACTGAGGCATTTTGGCCAACAGGAAAATAAACTGCGGTCTTTACAATATATCTTAATTTTGTGCATAATTAATGCCTGCCATTAAGCTTCATTTGGCACGCCCATCTGAGAAGGCGGCTCCTTGGCTAACTTTCTGGCCTATAGACAGAAGGCCCAAATGGGCGTAATTAAAACGACACACACACAAAAACACATCGCACACATGTGTGTGTGCACACTCAGAAAATTAGATAATCTTCTAAATCTTAATTCATTTAAAGGTCATAAGATTATGTTTAGCAACTTCAAAATATACAAATAAGAAATAGAATTTGGAGACTGTTTTTAAATAAATAAAGTACGATTGAACTTATTTTAAAACAACTCATTTTTCAAAAATATTAAATTTAAAATTTTAATGAAATAAATCTTAAATAGCTTAAAGAATTTTAATCATTAATGAATTATAATTTTCGTTCATCAGTTAAAAAATCATTTCAATGAGAGATTTTTATTTATTTATTTATTCGAAAATTTGTGTGCCAATAAATCAAACATGTCTTGCGATTGTGAATACATTATTCACAGCGTTGTTTTTCTCAGTGCACACACACCACAACAACAACACGTAAACATTCCACTTAACATGCTGCAATATACCATTTGATCCTGCTATCAATGTTAAAACCCGAGCCCTGCTCCGTCAGCTCATGTTGCGTATCCGCGTCGTGTGAGTGCTTTTCTCGCATTGGGTATACGCGAAATGCACACACTTGCGTGAATGTGTCACTTACCCTATCACACATACACACACGGACACAACACACACACTCGCACATTATTGATGGCTTGCCACAATTTTGAACACGCTCTGGCAACTCGGGCAACAACTTCTGAGTTGCCAATTACGTCTCATCAGTGTATTAAAATGTCATAATTGCGAATTTAAGCGCTTCCACTGTGTGGCTGCTCCCTGACAACAATTGCCGGCTGCTGCTGTTGCTCCTCGTCATCAGTCAGGGTATGTTGGTTGGTCCTTGACAGCAATCCCCAAGCGATTGCCTCGCACACCCCTTCCGCACCCAGCCAACTGTCGCTCGCCAAAGAGTTAAATGTTTGACATAAAGTTTACTTAAAGCCATATTGCAAAATCAGACTTCAAACTTTTGTCAGCCAGTCGTGGTCAAGCAAAGGCGGTCAAAACTTTAATGACCAAAAATTCCCATTCAATTATGCCTAACTTAAGCAGTAATTAGGCGCATTAAATATAAATTTAGACTGTTTTGATTGTATTCGATTCTAGCACTTGTAATCTGAATACCACGTTGTAATTAATCAGCTTGCTGTGTCTAGACAAACTTTGTAATCAGCTTATCAAGTTGTAACATGATTTGTAAACATTTATTTATAATTATGACGATTGTAATCTGTATGTACTGCAGCAATCTCATTTTGAGACAATAAATTTATTATTAAGATTACCAAAATTGATTTCTAAGTTTTCGCATTTTTTATATATAAAGAAAATGACATAAACCCATTTTAGAGCAACAAATACTTCCTAATAATGTACCCAATAAATAAATAAATACAAAGCAGAATAAAATACAATTTCAATTTGAGTAACTTTATTGTAGCGTACTTAGTTTCAGACAGTAGACACATTAGATGGCATTTAAATTAAGACGGGGCTTAATCTTTATGTAGTTGTAAATATGCCATTCGAAATGCCGTCAATTGGAATGTTAATTGAGATCATTTGCTATGCGGATTGGTCAAGTGTTTTGGCTTTTCATTAATTAAATTGCTGTAACACAAACCACTGTTGTTTATGTTTTGATTTGGCATTAACACAGAAACCGAAACCGAAACCGAACAGAAACATGTTGGAATTAAGTGCCTGGCTGCACTTATCTGTCCATATAACGAAGACACCACGACCCACTCCTGCCAGGGAGCTGCCTAAAAGGGAATGACTTGGCTTAAGTCTCAAGGGTGCATTATATATGTAGAGTGTTCCTCGATACATACATATATAAATGTATATATATATATATATATACTCATTTATAAGTATGTGTGTGCTTATGTGCTTGGCTTTTAATGTAAGCCTGACTGGTTGAGTGGCCATATATTGTGCATGTTCTCAGGTGTTTGTATTTGAGTGTGTGTGTGTGTGTGTGTGCGTGTGTGTGAGTATGTGTGTGGAGGGTTTGGGGCAGTGTATGTTATTCGGCTCCTGTCTGCCATTAATCAAAGCGAAAGTCTAGCCAGACAGCCGCGAGTGGCGCTACTTCAATTTCCTCGCTAATTGCATATGTTGCCTGGGGAGTGGAGGCGTTGGTGCCAACTAATTGAAGACATCTTTCAACTGATTGTATAATTGCTGGCCTACTGCTGAAGTTGCCAACTACGTGCGCTAATTGAAATGTAATAAGTTTAACTGGTAATTAAGTTGGCTGCACAAACTACCTGTCAAAGGCTTTTCATAAATATTTTCTTAAGTCCCGCAAACTCAATCAAAGTGCGGAACTCTATTTAAAAATTCACTTAGAAATAAAATTCACGGTAGTCATTAAAAGACAATTAAAGTCGCGTAATATGCAAAAAAATGTCTTACGATTATATATATAATATATAATTCTAATTGTTGCATCGATTTCCAGCTTATACATTTTATATACCCACATATTTAGGCTTAATGCATTTAATGATTGATGCAATACAATTTCCTATATCATTCCCGATTGCAGCTTTGCAAACACTCAATAATTGTCGATGTTTTTATATAAATGTAAACAAAGCGTTAATTAAACACGGCTAGCAATTAAAAGCTCTACCGTTATTATAATGATTAGTAATTATTGTTTTTGCCATATCGCTGACCAGCTGTGCAAACACAACGACCCCAACGGGGATTGCAGCACATAACACCTCATTTGGGGGCAAACAATAGTTGCATGAAAACTACTCTAGCTAATTTTGCCTGCAAATACAAATTGAATTTCAACTCGAATTTGTCATTTCACACGGGACGTGTAGTTGCAACAGCAACAGCAACATTTGTGCTGCACGTTGAAATTCCATTAGACAGCAAAAGTGTGTGCGACATTTTCAACAGGGAATTGCTTCGAGCAAAAGTTCGTCTCGGGAACTGAAAGAGAGAGAAAGAGAGAGAGAGGGGGAGAGAGAAAGAGACATGCCATTTAACAAGGCTTATGTGTGCTTATAGGTAATCCACAATGCAGCGCACTTAATTAGGGGCAGCTGTACAACTGCTGGCTGCAACATGCAAACTGACCAATTCCCATTGAACATCTCAATGTTGTCAAGCCCCTTGTTTGTCTGCTTTTGGCATTTAATCGATTTGTTGCACCTCAATTTATACAGCAAGAAGGTTTCCGCTTCCGTTCCAGCTACTTGGCTTCTCAACTGAGAAAAGTTGAGCTTTTAAATTGATATTATTATAATCTCTGCAGCTTTTGTCAACTAGTTTGCTGTTTCATTAAACTTTTCCCCCGTCTTTCAACATTTTCTTTACTTTTCTTTTAGTTTTCTTTCTTTTCTTCTCATGCCTTTTATATTCTCTTTGGAACAGTTGGTCGCAAATGGACTTTTATATATAATATATATATTTTCTTTTGAAAAAAAGGATTTTCAGAATGCATTTGACAGTCAATGTCTCCGAGGAGCTCGAAACAACAGGACAACTGCGAAAGGTCGACAGTTGAAGTTTGTGTTTCTTGGGGAAAACATGGGTACAGTGTGTATTCCCATTATTTTCAGAGCTTTTTTTGCCAATTATAATTCACATTTTAAATTTTGACTTTAAATTCAATATTAGGAGCGAAAGCGCACTAAATGATCCACTAAATAAATCCAGACTTGACCGGCTCGGGACAACCAATAGGCTCACCCTAAGATGGCAGGAGCTTAGAAACGAAGAAAGATAGAGGAGGCAGCGGAGCTGGGCAGAGACACCAAGACTCCGACAAGCCAAATGTCTTTTGGGTGGCTATAATCAGAAGCGATTTAAGCAGATAATAACTATGAGTAAAAATAATCTTAGAATACTTACCGGTCTACTGACGGGACACTGTAGACTCAGAAGTCACCTAACCAAGCTAGGTATAATTAGTAGCGTACTCTGCAGGTTCTGTGAAGGTGAGGAGGGATCCTCAATGCACATCCTAGCAGAGTGTGTCGCAGTCGAAAGATGTAACATCCTGGGGATGCAAGTCATGATAAACAATGACATAGTAGCCCTCAACCCAATAAAGATTCAAGCATTTGTGCAGAAGCTTGGGTTGATGGAGGAGCTTTAAGCCCAGAAGGGGCACAATAGACCTATCAGGTCGTACTGCACACACCCCCAACCTAATAATATTAAATATTAGGAGAGTATCCGAAAAATTGAGAAAGAAATTAGTAGTTAGAAGACAACAAGCTGCATTTAATTGTGTTCATTTATAATACGTTTTTTATTCGAATTAAGAATAATTTTCCCCTTTGGGGAAATGGTTTTCCTCAGGAAATATAACACAATCTTCATTCAATACATATAAATTATTTTAATTTATGATTTCGTTTTTATGGTAGTTTTGTAAGGCACAAGCTATCTTGAACCAATATATTTGCTTCTGTTTGTAGAATTTCTTTTGAAGAACCTACCAATCTAACAGTCTAATTTATATATTTATATTATATGTGAACTTATCGCTTTTGTATCGTTGAAAATAGTGCTGAATTCAACAGCTGTTTGCTTGGTCACCAAGCTGAATGACTGAATCATTTAAAAGTTATTCATTGAGTCGCCGCCTTAAATAAACATTTGGCCGTCTCATTTATTTGGCAGTGTAAATAAATTAAATTCAAATCTAAATTGATATTACCTACGGTCATATCATACTACGCACATACATACATACATACATACATACATACATACATACATATATAAATAAGTAAAATAGGCTTGGGCTTATCAGTTGCCTCGGCGCCATTTGGCGGTCAATAGTGTGTTGGGTGGGTGGTACGGTAGGTTCCCCGGGAGGTGAGGGGCGTGTCTGCGACTTTTATCACTGCTTAATTACGTTACTGATAAGCTGATTTCACTTTTGCTTTCCTTACGCCGGCCATTTGCCTCATATCAGAAGTAAACGGTTTCTTTTCTCTCGTTTTAGTTTTGTTTCTTTATTTCAGTTTTTTGGTCTTTTTTTGTTTTTTTTTTTTTGTTCGCTGTTTAAGTGCACAAGTGAGATTTAGTTAATAAAAATTAATAGCCATGTGATTTGTTTGGCCTTTAGTGAGAAAATAAAAACACGTATTTTATAAGCAGTTGCTATTGTATATTGTTTATTTATGCGGCTTAGTGGATGTGCTATTCTACTCTGATCGGGAATGTGTATATATATATCCCGTGGGTGCTAAAGTCCATTTGGAATACCATTTCGTATGTTTGCCCAATTATTTATTTGACGCTTTAATTACGCATTTATTGCCTGCGGCCAGCAGTGCGTATACGTAATTTGAAATGCCTGCCAAGCGACCGCAATTCATAAAAGTCATTGACACGGCAAAAACGATATGATAAAAATAGTAAATGGCATAAATATTTATATATCTAATTCAAATATTTTTATTACTTAATAAATGGAGTGTATGGTTTCTGGTATCCGGAAAACATGCATCAAATATGAATGCTTTTTTACTGACCTAGACTTGGCTAATTTAAACCTGACCTGTAATCTCTTATTTTGTGTATTTTTTTGTTGTTATTTTATTATTTTTTTTTTTAGATATTTTTGACAATCGCACGTCGCTGCTGATAAAAAGGTGTTGGTTCTTCATAAGTATTTGCTAGCACAAGGCCGTCCTTGGTATATTTTACTTATAGACAGATAGTACAGTTATTGATCAATCAATTAAATTGTCTAAAATTCAAGTATTTTAGTCAAAACTTTACATATTATTTGCACCCAACAATCGAGAATTGTTTAATAATTAGATTTTCCCATTATTCAAATTGTATGTGATGCCTGTTTTTTGGATTTATTTCACTAATTAAAATAATTATTGTCCATGCTACAATTTCTGATATCATTGATATAATTGGAAAATTTATATATTTATATTTACCGAAATTTAATTCTGCGTTTTGTTTGATAATTTGTATTAGTTAGCACATACATTTATTATACCCTTTAGCAAAAAGTTATCCTTAAAAGGGTGTTATAAAGTTGTGGGAACTTTGTTATAGATATATAGAAAAAAACAATCCAGATTAGACTTATTGGAGCTGGAGATCATATATTTGTTCATGTTTGTGGTATATATTAATTTATTTTTTTGTTATAAGTCAATTTGGCATTATAAAATTAAATCCATTTCCTTATTCCATCATTATATTAAAAGTATAAAAAGATTAAATAATTTTTTTTTAGTTGTTTCCAATTTCGCACCTCAGAAGTGCTGAAGAGTAAAATCTTGTCGAACAAATTGGAATGACTTATTTTTGAATATTTCCATTAGAAATTTATATTGTATTTGTGGCTCGTTGGTGAAAATTGATTGGTGGTTATTGCTGCTTGATTTTGGATTATAATTCGCATTCATTTATGAAAATTACGGACTAGGATTACGGATTCATAAAATCAGTTTAACCCAGTTCTACTATAAATTCCACATTGTTGAAAAGATACTTAAACAAGGCATGCGGTTTAAATTTTATATTATTATTTAACGAATATTTAATTAATTGTAATTAAGTGCATACCACCACCAAATAGAACAAACCATAGTTTCAACTAATTAAAAATTTATTTGATTTGCTAAAATGCTGTAAAATTTAAAATTCATAGTTCAGATTAGTGGGATTATAAGTTTGAAAATTTAACATTTAATTAATTTAATTTGTTCGCTAGTTATTTTTACTATTATAAAAGGTGTCCAAAATGCGAAAATTTGTATAACGGATTGAGAAACTTAAATATCCATTTATGTTTTTGATTGATTTCCTATATAAGACAGGCAGTAAAAATAATGTCTAAGTAATGTGTAAATGGGATGTATTTGTCATATTATGATGGATGCTGTTCAATATATGGTTGTTGAGAAATTTAAGAAAACACATCTGTATTTTCTTCTTTTACTTCTAAATTCTAAATTTCTCAAGATATTATTAAAAAAAAAAATTAGAAACGATTTTCTTGGCCTCGTTCGGCGACAGCTTTCTAATTTAAAAGTCTCTTAATTGGATTTTGCAATGCTGTGAGAAAACTGTGAACGTTGCCTGCAGTGTGACACCTCCAGCGACGAGTCGCAGCTGGAGATGCTCTTGTGCTCACCAGAAACACACCCACCCACCCACACACACACACACACACACATTTACACACCCACACAAACACATGCAGGCGAGAACGCAAATGTTTTTGGCGCTGCCAACGCCTGTCACATAAATCTCATACCGAATATTGTTTCAGATTTGCATATGAGTGTCTGTGTGTGTGTGTGTGTGTGTGTGTATGTGTGTGTGTTGTGCAGCACGACCAGCCATATACCAAAGCATAGAACCGCTGCTTTTGTCGGCTTGTGGGATACCATAAATTCGCCTTTTTTTCCGCGCCATTTGTCCTCGACCTTGTTAAAGTGGCACGCGCTACGTTTTGCCATCGATTAGAAAACTAAACAACGATTTACTGTTAGTTTCAATTGCGCCTTGAAATCTATTTATGGTTGCTCCGTGGGGTAGGTTACTGCAGCGCCTAAACATAATCAAGCACTGCACGCAACGAAAGGTCCTCTTTGGTGGCAGGTCCTTGGCAACCTTGCCGCTTGAACTTAACATTACTTGGCACCAACGCAGCCTTCGGTGCAACCACCGTTTACCACCGCGTTTAGTGCCACAATTATTTTCTTTATTCTTGTTACTTGTTGTCCTCATTGTGCTTTAGCTGGCTTGCATTTTAATGGTCTGTATTGATTTTAAATGTTTGTCCCACGCTGCACAGAAAATGTGACCTCGTCCCCCCCACACACACCATTTGGGCCATTACCTAACATGTTGGCTATCCTGGCTGCCTGGCTAAAAGGTGGTGCCTGTTATGAGCAGTTCGCATCAATTGAAAGTGCTAATGGCCTCACACCATGGCACAGCCACCTGGTCAACTTTCTACTTGCAACTCCTCCTCCTCGTCCAGCTGCTGCTGCCTGCCCCACTTGCATTCCATTTTAAATTTTTGTTCTCACTTTTGCTGTCTAATTTCTATTTAATTTGAAAAGTGCAATAGTTTTGAAATAGAGCCAATTGGGTGAAAAACTTATCTGCAGCCATTTGAGCCATTTCACACTTGTTGAAATTTAAAACTTGCTCGACTTTTCAGCATTTAGGATGCAATAAATCTAGTTGCTCGCAGTGCTTAAGCTTCCATATCACATTGCTATTTTCTTAAAGCGTAAATATCATAAATAAATGAATAACTTAATTATGTGGCATTAAAAACTTTATTATTATTATTATTTGCAAAGACTTGGTAAGAATATATGACAGCCAAAATTTATAGTCTGTATTTCGCAAGAAAAGAATAGTTTTTGGTCTTTAACATTTTTACTAGCTGGTACAGAAGTTGAATCCTCTGTTGAATTGCAACTCCAAGTTGCTTTTTCATTTTGGGTTTCATTTTGCTGGTGTGCCACATTTTCCTTCTGGCCTGGCCTGGGTTGGATTGGGTTGGGTTTTTTCGCTTCCGGTGTGCACGCCTCGCTTATCAGCGAATTTTCAGTTTGTTGCGCTCTGTGTGGCTCTGCCGGGGTCTGCTCAACATGTCTCGTACTGACTGTGTGTGACTAAGTCTGGGACTCGGATACAGACAGAGTCTTGGGTTTATGCAGCAGGTCTGTGTCTTGTTTGCCTGTGTTTTGCATGTCATGCGCTTGTTTGCTTTGCTTGTTTCCTTCCGCTTTCAATTTCTTGTACTACGCCCAGCATTTTCTATATTTTCCTTAAGAGTTGTGTTTTATTTTTTTTTCATTCCACATTATTTGCATATGGTTCATATGACATTTTTTACTAAGCACAAGCCACATGCAGCCTGCATAGCCAGCTCTGTGGTAAATGGCAGAGATGGTTTCAGTGTCTCGTCGGTTCTTGCAACCTTTTGATGTGCGGCAGGGCTTTTGTCTTTGTAGTTTCCCTGCTTTCCATTCATTTTCATGAGCAGTCGAAATTAATTTCACGAGCAGCTATTTGTCAAATTTCAACAGCAAGTGCATCAAGTTCAAGTGTTTACTTTTAAATTTAAGATATATATATTACAGTTAGACTTACCGATATGTTTCTTGATTCAATGCCATTGTTTACTTGTGATGCAACTTAATTGAATTCTAATTTAATTTATGGCTCTAAGACAAACACAAACACACACACCACATTCTTATTGTGGCTGCCTTACCACAATGTCCAGACACAAAGCAAATATTTGCACAATTTCCATATATACTTCGTATATACCATATACATATATATCATATATGTTATATATATTTGGATATTTGGCGCTTTAATTGAAATACCAAGGCGCAACTTCCTGGGGGTCGAATCAAGTTAGCACAAGTCACGCGGAATTAACATGCAATCATTAAGTCATGCACATTAAATACATTAATTTATTGATTTTTCATATACGGATATATAAGCATTACACACTCACACACACGGAATCCAAATTCAACTGCTGCTCATCTTTCATATAAAAGTCTCAGTGACTTCCGCTTTGTTTGCGCTGTTTGCCTGAACAGATCCTATCAATAAAATATATGTATGGGACCTGTTCGCCTGGCGCCCGGACATGTGGACAGACCCCAAACAGGCAGGCACCATAACATTTCACCGCACAAATTCATAATAATTGGAACGACCATCATAAACAGAACTCACACAGAGAGAGCGAGATGGAGAGACAGTGAGAGAGAGAGAGGGAGACAGAGAGGCAGGGAGAAAGCCAGCCGACAGCAGGAAATAGAAATGAATGCGTGATTTGCGCCCGACGATAAATCATCAAAAATAACGATATATTTATATTTGTATAAACAGCCAGAGCTTTTTGTTTTTGTTGCTCTTTTTAAAAAGGATAAAAACAATTCGGCGTAATATATAGGCCCCAATTGAGTTATATTTTACATACTATATTTTTGAGATATAAATAACTCTTTAAATTACACGAAAAAATCTCCCGGGGGCGCTTACATCTCAAATGTCGGGAATTTTTAAAATTCTGAAACTCTAATATATATTTATTTATTTAACTATTAACCATTTTTATTTAAGATGATTTTGTTATACTTTGTGTGGCTACTTTTATAAAACATTATTATTTTACTTTTATATTTTATTTCTTTCTTTCGATTTATTTTATTTCGTGCTGTCACGTTACCATCTCAGCATCCACAGCTGCTGTGGGTCAACTCAAGTGATTGACGTAACCACAGGCGACATTTCTTATTAGACTTCTCGGTAAAGGACAGCATAACGGCTGGCCCTAATGGACCATTGACAATTATAAGGCTACTAAATCCTGTCACCAGGACATTAAAAAAGGGAAGAGCCATGGGGAAAGCAAAACAAACACGAGAATGTCATGTGCACAAATTGAATACCTACAAGCACAGCTAATGCTGCCGAACAAGTTGGATGCATGTCTGTTCCGAGGGGGACAATCAAAGGATCAGGGATTTCGAAGGGATATGGGGAAAATTCAGACAGTTTGGGCATATCACGATTGCATATTATTCAATTAAAATCACACTATTACAAGTATTAAAGTCGTTGAAAGAACTGTCAGACACACGCACACGCAATCAATGTCAACAAAGAAGCACACATAAGCACACACACACCCACACATCCACACACACACACTCACAAACACACACATCTGCCTGCAGCTATAGCCAAGAGAATTTGCACATTTATTCAGTATGTTGGTCTAAGAAGGGGGGAGTGGGTTAACATACCCTGTTGGGTCCTTGTCCTTGGCTAGGACATTATTACTTTGCAGCCGTAGTCATAGCCGTAGTAATAGCCGTAGTCATAGCCGTAGCCGTAGTAAGACACACATAAATGTCAGCTACAAGATTTCATATCCTCGGGTTAAGACCAAGCACTAAGCGTATGCGCGTCAAATCTCTGAGCGAGCGGGGAGCGGAGGCAGCGTGTGTGCCACATTTTGAGAGTCTGGGTGTGTTTATGTAGTTAAGTGTTTGAACAGTTAGCTGACTGGCATCTGCTTTGGGGTATGCACAACTCTTGGCGAAACTCCCAAAATCCATGCCACAAAATGTGCATTTAACCATCTATGGGAATTGGTTTTCAATTATGAAATGTGAAACTGTAAATTTTATTGTTGTAGCGGTACAATTATTAAAATATTAATATTTATTAATCCACTTTATGCTTTAGAAAAATTTGGTTTGTACCTGAATAAAAGTGGGTTAAATAGTAGAATTGTATATATAAGGAAGTCAAAGATTGTTCATTCTTTTATGTACGTATTTTTGATTAGGTCATCTAGAAATAATCATAGTCTTACTCAGTTCAGCTCAGTTCTTGATTTTAGCTACACATGATATAAATTTAGTATACCAACTAAGATACTAATATTACTACTACAACTAAGGTACCAGAACTGCTCTTTGAATATACTAAAAAAAAAAAATTTCCAATAGTCACATAATGGACTATGATTTAGAGGGAATATCTGTGTTGAACCTTTTGAAAATGAGTTTCTCACAGTTTGTTCTCTCTGTGGGTTCTCTGTAGATAGCAGCGCCAGTCAGATTTGCAAATTAGGCAACTGCGAGGCGCGAGCACGAAATATAAATGGCACAGTCTGTACTCTAATAGCAGTTACCCCACATAGCTGCCACAACTGGTGGTCGCTTTAAGAGGCTCACATGTGCTGGGGCACAAGTTACACAAAAACTTAAATAAAAAATAAAGAAAAAAAAATAAATAAAACTGCTGCCCCCAAAGTGAAATTTCTGCAGAGAACGTGAAGCTGTTTCGGCTGCTGCTGTTGCAGCCATGTGCCGGTGGTGCTAAGTGGCACCCAGCCAAGAGGCAGCATCAGCAGAGGACGCCTCGCCATCCTGTCGTATTTGGGCTGCCTGCTGAGTGCTGATATTATATATGTATGTGGAACGCTCCTGCCTACCCCAAGTTTGCCTTATTTTTTACGACAATCGCTTCAAATTTTATGGCTCAAGTTGTGGGATATTTTGGTTTGAGGCAGGAAGAGGAACAGGAACAGTTACTGCTGGTGCTCCTGTAGCTGCTGGTATCTTTGTATTCTGCTGCTGGCCGTGTCGCATGTTCGGTAATCGATATTTTGTACGGTGCTGCGTGTCTGTCTGATATTTATTAGCCAAAGCATTGACCAGCTCCACCGGTAAATTCATTATCTTTTATTTGCAAAATTTGCCAGCTGCCTGCTGTGTGCCTGCTTTTGAAGCACCTGTTCCTCTGCCACCTTTACTGGCCGAGTCCGTCCATTTCAAGTTGTAGAATGTTTACATTAATGTTTTTTCAATAGTTGTAGACAGGTTTACCCATCTACCCGTCTACAATCCCCATTCGCATTCTCAAAAAACTCTCGCATGCTTTGGTCTATGCTGCTTTTTAAACCGCAATTCCATTCACACTTTGTCTTTGGGTGGTGTAAAAAATACGGCTTAACAGTACATTTACTCAACAATTTATGTGTTAATAAAAAGTGTGTTTGTGTGGGGTGTGTGTGTGTGTGTGTATGGGAGTGTGCTCGGGGCAGTAAGCATCTGAATGGCTGCCAAGTGTTGAGTGCGTTCCCGGAATGCGAACAATGTGATTAGAACTTCCATACATTATTCATTTTGCGCAGCACATAACACAAATAACTGGGCTAAAACCCAACAAAGTCAGAGTTATAAACTCAAATGCCATGTTAATTTTACGCAAACAATGTCTGTTTAATTTATATAAATATATGTACTGTAAAGTGTTTCATTTATTGATTTCATTGAATATTTTAACAGAGATACTCTAAAGTACTTCGGGAAGTAAATGTATAAAATGCACAGTAATAACGAGTTAACACCTTGTTACCATTAAATTCGGTTAATAGTAGTATATTATTTAATCTACTTATTTTTCTCTCAGTATATCCATAGATCTATTTATCTTAACTCTATGGTTTATCCTGTTCTGTTCGTTAAAAATATAGTTTCTCGAATTTGGCTAACTGTTTTCGTATTCGCAACAATTTCGAGCAATTTTATCTACTCGTATTTGGCTGTAGCATCAATTATTGAAAAGCTACGTTGCAGTGTTAGCTGAATCATCTCCCCCCCCCCCCCTACCCACTTTACACAGAAACTCATTTATTTGAAACTTTCTGTAAACTACACTCAAAGCCAGGAGAGGATGGAGTGGAACAGGGGGAAGTGAGTGCATTCACGAATGTATTCGCCAACCAACTTATGCAAAATCACGTATGCAGTGACATAAAAAAAACTATAAATAATTCAGCAGCCGAAATACATTTGGGTGTAGTAAGTGGGTGTGTGGATGAGTGTGTGACTGGAATGCACTGCAGATTGCACATTGCAAGTCTTAGGGAAATTTGCTGATGCACAAGTTCTTGAAGAGCAAGAGTATGTATATATATATATATATATATATAAAACCTATTTACAAATATATGTACATTTGTGCTGACACTTGCTGCAAATGGACTGCGGCTCAATACAATTGACAGCTGTCACTCTGAACACACTCTACACACACAAAAACACACATACATACATAAGCACCCACACTTTGACCCATTACTGAGGCCTCTGCTAATCTTTTTTTATGCAGTGCTCCACCCTTCTTAGCCTCAAGCCCCAAGTCCCAAGTTGCCATAGTCCTGATTTACTTGGTGCGCATTGCTGGCTTTCGTCTTTTGGGTAACTGAGATTCAATAAAAGATATTTTTGAATTGCTGGCAACGTCAGCGGCTGTGGGCCACAAATGTCTGTTTGGTGCTTAAATTTTATTTAACATTTTTGGCATTGGCGCTGGCTGACAGCTGAGCAGCTGAGCAGCTAAGAGCTGAGAGTGGCACTTCGCCCAGAGTTTATTAGGCTCATCAAATGCTGTCAGCAGTCAGCAGTCAGCATATGCGACTTTATTTGTGTCGTTCTCATAGTAACCAACTGCTCCACGCCCCCCAAAAAGTCCATAGTTGGCCCCAGATAAATATCCCGGATAAAATCATCGGAATTGTTGCTGTGACCTTGCCACAAAGCTTTAACTGCTAGTTTAGATTTTATAGGTTTAGATTTTATCGTTCTTCTTAAGTGCAGTCTTCAAGAAACTTCAGCAAATTCTGCTATCATTTTAAAGCTGAATTGAATTCTTAAAATCAGCAAATATTAATAATTAAATTAACGGTTTTTCAAATTAAATTATGATATTTAAAACAAACAAATGGAAGAAATTAAATTACGGAAAATACAAAAGTGATAAATTGTGATAATGAATTAAAATGGGATTTTCAAACATTTTATTAATTTTTGCTTATATTTATGACAAACATTTTTAACATAAACAATTTAATTTTACTTAAAATGGTTGAGCAACTCTGTTCAAAATCCAATTATGATAATTATCAAATGCCAAAATATTAAGTATTAGTATATATAGTAAAGCAATTTTTCATTATTATATTTAAGTCATTTAAAAAAAAAAAATTATTGAATAAATGTATAACTTTAATATTGAAAATGATTTTTAATAATTTTTCTTAACATTTTTTGCAGGCTATAAGAATCCACTCAAGTTGAAAGCCACTTCAGTGATTTTTGGTAAGTTTACGATTTTGGTTATATATCTTTTGTTACTTTTATGCTGTGTACATCTTTTGAGGAAATTCCCTAGAATTCAACATAGTTGAAATTTAACTCAAGGATAGGACAAAAAAAAAAATGAAATGCACATTAAGCTGTCTGGAAGAGATAACTTCATATGAATTTATTGACATTTGTGCGCTGACTGTTAGCCAGTCATTCTCTGGGGTTCCATTTTTGCTCCTAATTCATATTATTTCTGTTGCCTGTCGGCCAAGTGGGCGTTCAGTCAGCCATGAAAAGGCCAACATCCGCAGCGGCTAATGTGCTGTCATTTGTATATACATGGGGGAGGGGAGAGATTTTCCGTTGATGGGTGTGGCAACTAGATTTGGCAACCTTTGTGTGGCATGAAAAAATACATAAATAATTGAGCTACGTGCAAGGGATTTGAAATCGCTGGCCAGGCCTTTTCATTCTTTGTCATAATCAATCCTCGGCCAATGATTTATGCAAACAACATTTTTTTTTGTTGTCTTTCACCAGCGACGGGGAGAGCTCAGAACTGGTCTGAATTTAAATCAAAGTCAGGACGGGATTGGAGAGTGCTTAAACCCTTCATAAATTTGTTTATTCATTTGTTAGCACACTTTGCAACATTTGAGTGGATAAAAACAGGTAGCAGAATCCGCTAAAAAATTATGATAGACATTAACTAATGAGCGAATCTGCTCAATTCGTTGATAGTTGATAAAGAAAAAATAAAGATAAAATAATAATAGTAATAAATAAATAAAATATTTATATTTATTGTTATTTTTTAAAATTTTTTTATGTATTTTAATTCATTTAAAAACTAGATATGAGTGCAACTTGCATATTATGTGACACATGATTTGCTGGTTACAGGATACTTGTCAGTCGCTCAATCTCTCAAGTTGACAACTGCCACATTTAGTGGTTGCTTTGTTGCCCTTTAGCTGCTGCTGCTTTGCTGTGGTCAGACATCATTTTTTTTTGTCAATTATTTAAACCGAAGCGAGTGCTGCCGATTTTCAAGCGGTTGCGGTTGTTGCAACACAAATAGACAACGGATCGGCAGAAGATGCCGGAACTGGTACCGCATTTAAATGGCTTACAATATGTGGCAAAGTTTTAAATGTTATGCTCGGTTGTGGGGTAAACGCGTTTCAACAAGTCCAGTGAGCCAAGTTTGCTACTGCTGCTGCTGGATTTGCTGCAAGGCTCTGTAAGTTCATTATACGTTTGTGGTTTGTTTACACTATACCATCATTCCTTATGTATATATATGTGTGTTTGTATGTTTATGTGTTTGTGCATCCTGTGGCTATTTACAAAGGTGTCTGTCAGTCAGACGGTTGTTGATGGTCAGTCGACTGCAGCAGCAGCGCCGTAGACAAGCCATTCACATCCTGTGACCGCATCCTGTCGCCGGCAGCCCGCTTGTTTGCCCGTTGCCTGCCCCGCTTGCCACGCCTGCCACGCCTGCCCCGCCTGCCCCGCCTACCCGTTGCCGGCCTTCATGCACATGAAAGGTGCTTTGCAGACTTAGCCCAGCCTGCCTCTTCCGCCACATTTCCTGGCCCCTTTGGTTCCATTGTTCGTTGATGGCGCACCGAGGCATTCATATGACTGCTCATGCTCTTGGGCCCTCAGCCTTTCAGATGAGGCATTTTGACGCCAGACCGAAGGTTTGTCCATCGTCCAAGCTGACTAACGAAGCATAAACTAAGCGCTCTTTTAATATAACTTCTAACTGTATGTGTGTGTGTGTGCCAGTTCACAAGAAATCAAGCGTATTGAAGCCCGCCAGCAGCAAAATTGCAAAACTGGCACAAGTTCATGTTTATGTTCTCATCCTTTCAAGCATGGAGTCAACGCCTTCCTTCCTCCCAGTCATTCTTGTCCATGTGCACGGAAAACTCAAGCGGATGATAATGGATATGGATGTACACGTTCGACAGATACCGGGTTTGGGCACTCTTGGGCACTGCTCTGTGTTCGAGATTCTGCCAATTTGGTACTTCAGAATGGGTAAATGAGCTACGCTAAGTAATCCACTCGATGTCCAATTAGCGCCCGAGTATCTACGCCAAACGCTTTCTGCTCTTTATTAGCCTGGCTAAAAGGAATTCAAGTGCGATTAAATTCATGTTCCGCTTCTAATTGATTTTTGAACTGACTGCCAAAATGGCAGTTGAGAATAGCGTATTTCGGTCAAGTGTTAGCTGAATCTGAATTAGATAGAAAAAAAGAAGCGAAATGGTGAAAATAAAGACGCTAATTAAATGTATTTTCGTTAGTTACACGGACAAAAAAAAATCCATTACAAAAATTTACATTTAATTGGAATACATGCTAAGAAATCACAACTAAATTAGTTTAATTAAAGGTTGAAAGGAGATTTTAGATACATATGTGTGCATTTAGTAGGAGAATTAAAATAAACTAATAAAATAAGAAATACTCGAAGAGTCTAATAAGTTTTATATTAAACAATAGCACAATTGAACTTTAAACGCAAGTATTAATTAGTTTCTGTTCTTCAATTTAACCACAGTCAGAAGTATAATCACCTGACATGTAATCTGAATCTGAATCTGGTATTTTTCCACTTTAATATTAACGATGTTTACATTGTTGCCTTTAATGAATTGCACACGTTGGCCATTAAATACCACAGGGCGTATGTGTGTTATTATTATTGTTATGTGCATTATTGCGGTAACAACAACAACAACAACAATGTTATTAAAAATCAACGTCTAATTGCCATAAAAAGTTAAAACAACAAACAATTGAAGAATTTTACCTTTCTTTTTTTGTTTTTGGAGAGCAGCATAATCAGAACCTGAAACAAGCAAAATCAAAGGAAAGACATAAAATGGCTGCAGGAAATGATGTGACGTGACGCGAGTCTTTTGTTTATTTAGCTGCTTCTCGGGCTGTGTTGCTGCCCCTTGCCTTGTCCAGAAGAGGGACACAACCGCACTAATAACAACAATGCGAACAACCCTAATGGCAATAACAACATAACTTGTACAACAAATATCAACAAAACGGGTGGTGCAGAGCATTGAAATTGTCTTCATTATTATTTTATAACCTTCAGAAGTTGCCGCAACTTGAGTTGCTTTAGTTTCTGGTTGCCTCAGAATTTTTTACGGATTTTTTTTTTTGTTTTCAAATCTTACAATGTGGTGCTTCTGGCACGTTTTCAAATGCTTTTCCCCTCCGATCCGCTGCTCCAGTTACTGTCTACGGGTTACGCACAGGACTGTGACTGACTGCTTATTAAAACCCAGCCAGAGGCAGTTTATATATCTATATGACTGACTGCATTCTGAAGTATGCACTTGTATTGTATATATATATATATATATATTATAGTATAGCTATCTGTGATGATATGCAAATGCAGTCACTTTTAAGATGCATTCAAAGAGGAGAGCACAATATGAACTAACCAGCTTGAATAAAGAGCAGCCAATCAAATAAAACGGCTTATTCAATCTCAGCTATTAAATTGCAGTTTGAAATTGCAATAGTATTTTTTATTGTTATTTGATTGGCAAGGTCCTCTATAATACAGGATTGAAGCCATTGTTAGATTAGATAAAGTTTACAACAAAATTTGTAATGTGCACTTTCAGGTATTTGAAATGAGTTAACCTTTAATTTAAACCCTTGACTCAACTGATTGGATGAGATTATGACTGCTATGACTGTGACTCGATAATCTCAAGTATTTGGCTTATCTTAATAAGAATTGTTATCAGCTTATTACTCATTTAGCCGAATGGGTAACAAAATATTATCAGTTCTTTGATTTCTGAATGAAACTTTGTTATGATTTTCGATGAGCTCATAACAAATAAATGTTAAATAGATTAACAAAAAACAAGAGCCAAAAACAAAGACATAAATATTTATGCGCTTTCATTTTCTTTGCTAAAAGTTTGGTTCAGAAGCGCTCCATCGGCTTCTCAGATCTTTTAGGAGCACGTGCTCAAGTGTCCTTTGGTTAGAATATTGGCACACATTTGGCATCCTTTGTGGTATTACTTTATCGGCATTTTGCCTGTGGGCATTATGTTTACAAGTAGACAGCTTAAGCTTAATGCCTTTTGCATCACATACAAAACACACACACACCCCCACACACACACACACACACATTTGTTGTTTTGGGTCATTTTAAAGCACTCGAGAATTTCGAGTGATTTTAATACGCACTCGAAATTATTTTTATGAAATTCGTGACACTTTTTGTGTGTTATCAAATCGATTGAAAAACAATTACACTTCTGGCATTAACGGGGCATGATTTTGTCGCTGACAAGCCACTGAGCAACTAAAAAATACCTTTACGACAGGTAAAAAACAGGAAAATTTAAATTATATTTCATGTTTGTTAATCGATTGCAGATTTTGTATGAGTCGATATTTTTCCTTTCCATGGTAAATGAGTCTACCTTTAATACCCAATTATTTTTAACCTCATTGATTGGTATGGAGCATACAACAACAAAAAGAATAAGTCCATATACCAACATTTTTATGGGAAAAACTTTTTGCGCTTTTCATCACACACAAAAAGCACATTCAAACAAAGGGAGGGTGAATGGGTGGAGAAAGGGGGAAATATTTGCATCTGTTGTTGGCAGCCGCGAGAAAGTTTCATTTGTTTACACACCACTGCTGCCTGCTGCCTGTTGCCTGTTGCCTGTTGGCCTGGCTAACCACATCAAAAATAAAGACGATCAACAGCGACTGCTAAAAAAATTGTAAATTGATTTTCAAAAATTGTTAAATAAACAAAATGCTGCGCAGCACATATTTACTTAGCATACAAAACATTTGTGTTTTATTATATTTCAATAAGAAACTTGCTTTAAGGGTAGCCTTAAAGCTGAGTTGCAAGTTGGTAAGGGATTGAGGAGGCAAGGCTCATGGCTAATGGTCGGCTTTATTAACATGATTGCCACGCCCATGCAACAACATCAATGGGGAAGAGGGGACAGCTTATCAATGAATCACTAAAGCATGTGATTGATGATTGGATGTGATGAGTGCGTAAGTCTGAATGTGTGTGTGTATTGTGTGTGTGTGTTGTGTGTGTGTTCGTGTGTGTGTGAAAGTAAGTAAGCTTATAGTTAACTGAGTATCTGCACATGTGATTATGTATGCGTGCGTCTGTGTTTATGTGTGTCTGAGTGTGTGTGGCACACTCGAAATGTGGCTTCGGTGGCATGGATTAGTCGCCAGGAGCCTGCATAACAGGCTGACATCAGCCATATGTGTGGGTGTGTGTTTGGGTGTATGTGTGTGTCTGTGTGTGTGTGCGTCGGTGTTCCCTCATCAGTTGGCAGAAGACAGATTAAAAGTGAAGAGCTTGCAAAAAACGTTGCCAGCTGAAGATGAAGAAGTCTCAAGTTGTGCCGCAAATACAAATACGCTCTACCCTAACTTCTAAGAGTTATCTAAGCTGCATTGTTGTGCGGAATTTAATAAGGTATACATAATCCTCATATAAGCATTATATTAAATTCATATTTTATAGCTGTTGAGTTGCCGTTTGCTGTTATCCTTCAAAGTGTTTTGGATCTATTTAAATTTATTGTTATTATTTGTTAGATGACAAGCTTGCGATATGAGCATCTCATCGCAATCGCTTAAAATATCAAAACATTAAATGGATTGTAATTTCAGTTAACAAGAGAGTTTCCACTTCGTTGGCTTCTTCTGCTCTTGTTATTATGTTTGCTTTTGTTGTTGTTGTTGTTGGTGTTGTCTCATTTTCTTGTTGTTGTTCTACCTGTTTGCTCACACAGGCATCAGGCATCAGGCGTCAGGCATCAGTTAGGCAGGCAAGCAGTCATCATCATGAGCAGCTGGCTCACAGGCGGCACATGCTTCCCCCACCCCCTCCCTCAATGTTTTCCCATCCATTTCCCTTTGCTTGGCGGCATAGACCAAAATGTTTACACATACGCGCGATTTTCTTTTAACAATTCATCAAATGTGCTAAGCAGGCACAAAAAACTTTGACACTCGACGTTGGTGTTTGAATACGTGGGGGTGTGTGTGCGTGTGTGTGTGTGTGTGTGTGTGTGTGTGTGTGTGTGGATGTTGAAAGCGTGTGCAAAGTTTGACAATGCTGCCAGTACTTCAACACCTCCGACCACCGTCACCAGCCAATGCCATATCAATCATCGACTAAACTGCGCCAGTCTTGCCCGCATTTGTCCCCAGTCGCCATGCGTATGTGTGTGTGTGTGTGTGCGTGAGTGTGTGTGTTGGCCTGTATGAGTGTATGCGTGTGTGTATATTGCTTTAAAATATTTATTTTTCTTTACGCTTTTGGCTGAGGCATATTGAACGCCAAATACAATAACTCAAATTGATTTTGCAGGGTCTGTAAAAAACAGCATATATGATATACATATGTATATGTATATATATATATATAATATATATATGTATGTGTATATGCATATTATTTGCATGCCCCGACAAGCATTATTCATGTGCTCGGTTTGGGAATGGGGATGGCAATTAGTTAAAGTTGTAGTGTCTGCGGGGAGAGAGGCCACCTAATGTATTCAATCTCATTTGCGAGATGCTTATACATATATATATATGTATAAATGTTTATTTGTGTAAAACATGGGCACAAAGAATTTCTTTTAAAAATATGTGACTGAAAAAAGTAAAATCAGAGGGAAAAATTAAGTTTAAACAAATAAAAAAGAAGAAAAACTTGGCTCATATGCTTAAAATAAAATACACTCACATCGATCCCATTTTGTTCCGGCTTTCATTAATCAATTTGTTCATTAAATATTAAATAGCTAATAATTACTTTCTAACTAGAACTAGAAATTGCTAATTTATTTACAGTTTTGTTGTTATTATGTGGGCACATAATTATTTTTTGAAATAATCACAGTTTGTTTGTTGCACATCACGTATACGCAATGTGGTGCAAACTGATAAGGCCCGTTTGGCAAAAACCGCACGTAACTTAATTATTATAAAATGCACAACATTATGCATAAACATAATTACAGGAAAAGCTATTCATTTAATTGTGAAAGTCATAAACAGTGTGCACGCTTCGATTTTCGATCCAATAAGCTGATTACAAATTTAATACAAATATGCCACCGAGTGGCAGCATTATGCATTTAGATTTGCTTACACAAATTAATTGAGCGCACACATGTGGCCTTTTATCTGTTGACTTGGTCGTGAAGCATAAATGTAAATAATTGAATTAAGTGGCAACAAAAGCCAGCGGCAAAGTTCAATTCCACAAACGTGACGCTAATTTAAGCTCAAGTGTCAGGTGGCACTGATTTATATATAGTATATAGTATAGTATGACTGAACCATAAATTTAACGCTGGCTGAGTGGGCAATCTAAATGCGAGATGCGGGTAAAATTGTAGTCTAGTCCATGGAGAATACTTGCCAGCTACCATAGACGAGTCAAGAGAGTGTATCCATGATTTATATGCTTTCGAAACTTCTTCTTAAACATACACAATTTGTGCACGCCGATAAACTTTCGAGCACACTTTGCAAAGGCTGCTGAAGAAGCTAAAAAAATACAAAAAAAAAAGAAAAAATAAAATAAAATAAAAGACGAAGCAGAAAGTAGCAAACTCAGCGCAAAAATTTTAATCTGCGCATTACAAAGTTTCACAAAATGAGAAAGTGAAAAGAAAGTAGCGCTTCTGCTTCCAAAGGATGTTATTGCGATGCCAGCCCGGTAGCCCACTGTACTGAGGTTGCCTGCATTCGTCCTTTTGGCGCCTCACTCGAAAATGCAGTCATTAATTTGCAGCTTACAGCAGTGGTACAAAACAGTAGCAAAAGCTACTACAGCCTTCAGTCTGGGCCAGGCTAGCTCGTAATATGCAAAAAATGTAAATATAATTAAGACGTCGTCTTAATGGGCAGCGCTAAGCTTAAAAAATGACTCGGCTTGAAGAGGCCCGACGAATCATTTTTTATGCCAGACCCCCAGCTAAAAATCCAACCAATTTCATTTGGTTTGCTTTGCCCCGGTGACAGTTAGTTTACCGCTTCAGCAAACGCTGCCGCTTCTGGCCAGTTGTCCAGTTGTCCAGTTGCATTGGCACGCGATCATTAGTCAAGGGTTTTTCTGGCATAATAGTAACATCAGCTGCAATCAGAGTCAAAGAGTGGAAATAGTTAGAAACAAGAAAAAGTTGCAGTTGCAGTAACAGCTTTGCTTGTCACTTGTTGAAAGCTTGACGTGGCAAATGAATTCGCCACCTGCCCCAATGTCCAACTAGGCATTCAGTAATTGATACTCTTTTTTTGCCACTCACTTTTCAAATGCACTTTTCTTTACGAACTAAACTAGCATATTTATATTTGTTTATTTATAGCAATACATTAAATATTAAAATTATTATGTGTAACAATTAGTTTTCATTCAAAAAATAAGAATTTTTAAATAAAAAGTTGCTTTTCAGAAATTGAATTATCTTTCTAAAAAAACAAATCTTGAGTTTTAGAAAATGTTTTTCTTATTAAAAATAATCCATTGTATTTGTTTTTAAAAATGCTGAGGAATCGCTTATTTAATTAATCATTTAATTGAAAAGTTCATATTTAGCATACGTTCTAACTGTATTAATAAATACATTATCATAAAATTCTATAAACTTTAAAAAACTTTCTAATAATGCACACAATGGAATTTTAAGTAGCATTAACAACTTTCACACAACATAAATTAATTATAACGAAATTACGGATACTAATTAACAAGTTCTTCAAAACACTTTAACAGAGCTAACAATTTTATAAAATACACTTATTTTTTTGTTATCTGTGGAATTGTTTTTGCTGTTGATTTTAGTTTGTTGGTTTAGGTTTTTTTTTTGTTTTTTTTTGTCATTAAAAGTTTTTCCTTTTCTACTTTATTCTCACGATAAAGTGAATTTTATATAAATTCTTTGTTCGAGCGCCAGTTGGCTTATTAGACAGGTGCGAGTTGGCAAACGGACAACTTCTGGTCAGATTAAAACAAAGCAATGGAAGGACACAATTCTAAGTGAAAAGTTTGGATTTTCCAACTGCAAAAAAATTAAAAAAAAAAAGAAAGAAATGAAATGTTAGCTTTTAGCGGTAACACAGTGTTATTGTAATCCCACTCGTTTTCTATTCCATTATTTTCGTATTGTTCTCGAAGTCGTGCCAGCGACATAATTATGTGCCGCCAATTTGCATTGCGCCCACAACACAATCGCCATAAAAGGCCATAACAATTGAGGCACACGCCAACGCATGGCCAACGGCAATGGCAACGGCAACAATAATGGCATAAGAGAGAGACCCCTCAATGACAATGTCTAACGACGAATACGTAATACCCTTGTAGATATGGAAATGATATGTTGCCTTAATAGCTACTTAATTTGCCTCTTTTGGGTGTAACGCATAATCTTATAGCCAATTTAATACAAAATTGCATAATCTTCATTAAGCTGATGAAGGCATAGGTTTTCCTATTAGCCTATTGTGCTTAGAAAACGATAAGACTTTAACGACTTCTTAGGAACTGGGAATACCATAAGGATTAATTCAACATATTACTTAGATATAGATACCCAACACTCTGCCTCCTTGCGTTGCATAATGCTTGACAAAATCGAAATACCCGGGACACTTCACATAAAAAAAGGAAAAACTTGTGCAGCAGTTATTTCAACACCTTTATGGTGCTGCAACATTTGTGGACTAACCGAACACGGGTACAACACAAAAACACACACACATACAGGCTCATGTTGCTGACCACAATGGCGTTGGCCAATGACCAAAGGTTGACTTGCGGTCTCGTGGCACAGAATGTTGCACGGAGGTGCCAGTATGGCATGCAAAACAAACCGCCGCAAATGCCGACGCCACATTTACAAAAGCAATAGATAGAAATCTAAAGATAAAGCAAATTGCTGTGCTACAAAATCGTTAACTGTAATTTACCGCATTTGAAACGTGGCCCATTCTTCTTCTTCTTCACATCCAGTCTGCATACGATTATGAATGCAGCAGCAGCAAATAGGAGACTTTGCTGTGGCACAATGGGGCCGCAATGTATATTTAATTGCGTTTCTCTGCCCCAATCGGATTCGTTTCATTTCGTTTCGTTTGCTTTCGCCGCCTGTTAAACATATTTACAATTGTGCCACAAATTGCGCATACATTCAATAATTGAGGCGTTGAATAATGCAGCATGTTTGTGCCACGAAGGTGTTCAGAGATTGACGAATTGCTTAATGCCCCAAACGCCTTGATTTACAGGGTATATTAAGAGCTCATTATGCAGCGTTTTGTAAATGATTCAAGCTAAGCTGCATTTAGGCAAAGCCATTAACATTAATAATAGATTTATGTATATCTAAATTGTGCCATTTTCCATAATGCTTAGGAACAAATTTTCAACTGAGATTATGTCAATGTCTGCCTGTGGAAAATTCAAAAACACTGCTAAAGTGGCTGTCAAAAATAATGCATGAATGCAAAAATTCTGTCGCGGATACAAATTTAAAGCTACTAAAACTATTTTTAATGTACGACTGTGAAATGCTCTTTATGCAAACAGAAATTGTCATTATTATTATTATTATTATTTTTATTATTATTATTATTATTATTATTATTATTATTATTATTATTATTATTATTATTATTATTATTATTATTATTATTATTATTATTATTATTATTATTATTATTATTATCATTATTATTATTATCATTATTATTATTATGTATAATTATAAATTAAAGTTCGATAAATTGATAATTGATTGATCGATAAATTTTGATAACTTTTGGAGTATGATGCCAGATGTAAACTATAAAGTGAAATAATTTGAGCTCAAAGTTATTTGAAGCCTTTCTGGACACATTAAAATAATCGTTCCGCACTTATTTTTGTATGCATATTTAAGGGATAAACAACAGATACAACCAGATACAACAGATACAGCCATATCAATAGCTAATGCTCGTATTTCTTATACACTGCCAGTTGTTTGTTTATCGTCAGTTGTGTTTTGCCATTTTTTATCACATCAATTGTCTATGCAAAACAGCAAAGCATTCCTTCCATCGTTAATACTTATTCATCATACGCAGCGTGGGCCCCCGGGGAAAAGCGCTGTTAATTTAGCGCCTATACGAGTTTATTTTTCAGAAAATTGCCTTGATTCAAGCACTTAAGGAATCTACTCGAGTTGAAGTCTATCCATCTTAGAGTCGGGTCTGTTTTTCAAAAGTTTTTTTCCGCCGCGGTTATTGATGTTGATTGATTTATAAACATTTCATCGCCGCAGACAGGCAAATTAAGTTGTAGCCAAAACAATAAACAAAATGAAATTAGCATTTGAGACCCAGTTTCTGTGTTTTAGCTACTACAACCCAAGAGCAGCATCAGCTGCTGTTTGTTGTTGTTATTGTTGCTGTTGTTGCTGTTGCTGTTGTTGTTGCTGTTGCTGTTGTTGTTGCTGTTATTGTTGTTGTTGCTGTCACAACCATTCAAATCGCAGCTGGCGATAGTAGCGACAGTAGCGACAGTAGCAGCTGGCAGTAGTAGCAGCGAAATATTATTTACTTAAATATTCATAACACAGTGAGTGCAAATTGTATTCAACATACAACCGCTGATTAACATGGACACATTCGCTGACAGACTGGGCGTGGTTTGAGCGCCTTCTTTTGGAGTGCGTGCCGCACAGCTTCAGCTTCAAGTGGCATTCACCACAGTCCCCACTTGGCGTTCGTTATATAAATTAATAAAATTGACTCAACAACAACTCCTCGGGTAGCTGTTGCTGCTGCTGCTGCGTGTGGCAGCCACATAAGCAGTGCGCGTATTCGAAATGTACTTTAAATTTTTTACTAACAGTTTGGCAAATTTCAGTCATGTATTTTAATTTCTCGTGAAATTGCACAATAAAGGAAACAAATTAGAAGACTTCTACTTTTGCATGTGACGTTGTAATTAAAGCATTTCTGCTGCAATTCAACATTCTGAACAAATTTCCGAGAATTAATTTGAAAGCATTGTGAAAACATTTGCAGTTGATAAAGAAAATTAGAAAATATAACTTTACCATTTATAAATGCTTTTAAATTTATTTTGCAAAATTAACTGTTATTAAAATGAATTTTTTAAGGTTTTAAGGTGTAATCAACTCTAAATTGAACTTTAATTTAAATTTAACGTATTCAGTGTTGTATAGTTTTGCAACTATGCACAAATAACTGATCTTTTTAAAACACTCACTAATTTATAGTTTAATTGTCTATCTACCGCATAATCTCTGTAAGTCGAGTTTTTTTTTAAGGTGTTCAGCCACAAATCGCAAAAACACGAACCCTAAAAATATTCCATGTTTTTTCCTAATTCATTTGACTTTCATTATTGCACCTGGGTTAGTGTGTGCTCATAATTAGTGTTGAAAACGAATAAAAAGGAGGGGCAAAAGGATAAAAAGAATACCGACAACAGGCAGGTGGCAGGTGGCACAACGGGGCGTGCACGGTGGCAATTAACCGGCTTTGAGCTTTTGGCCCCACTTTATGCCCTTTGACAATGTTTTATACATTAGTGGACTGCGAAAAAAAATTGTACCAAGGCCAAATGTCGAGTCCTTGGGGAAATTAAAAAAATATCGTGTGTACTTTAAATTGAGCAGGTTGCCATTGTCATTAATTTCACTTCTCTGCTACATTCGAAATATCGTAAAAAACACATATTCAAAATTATCTCCAAATCCGATTGGCACAAAGAAAACAATATTTGATTTTTTTTATAAAATATTCATCTGAGATGCCGCGTCAACGTTCGGGCAGCGCTTCACCCAAGCCAACGGCATCAGGACGACAAAGCGGCGGCACCAGGAGCAACAGCCCCAACAGCAGTCGCAGCGTCATCTCTCGAGGCTCCGAGAACCGAAATGTGCCAGCTGTTCAGCCAAAAAAAGTAGAGACCAAACCGGCAACAGTTCCACCACCCTCCACCACCCCAGAACCAGCTGGTCGTTCCACTAGCGATATAATGAAGGATATGGCAGCCACTGCAGCTGGTGTAGCCGTTGGCTCCGCTGTGGGTCATGCCGTGGGTGCTGGGATAACGGGTGCATTCAGTGGAGGCGGAGGTGGATCTCAAACAGCAGAGGCTGCTCAACAGCCGGCGGCAGAGCGGCGACCGCGCAGTGAACTTGTCGAGGAGGGTCCTTGCGCCTTTGAAATTAAACAGTTCCTCAAGTGCAGCGAGGAGAACAGTGATCTCAACATTTGCCACGACTTCAACGAGGCCATGAAAAGATGCCATCAGCGCTATAATCTTTAAGAGATTCGCTTGTCGGTTTTAACACATGCCAATTAATAGAAGCAACTCGGATATAATGGAATTTAAATTTGTATTCAAATTATTTAAACATAGCTTAATTAAATGCGATAAGTTAAGAAATAATTTATCTTTTGGGTTATGTGACAAATTCAATTAATTTCATTCGCTAAAGTTTTGTAACTTCAGCTTAAAGTATTATCCAAATTTGTGTAGCTCTGCAGAAAGTGACAAACAGTCAAATTGTTTTATGTGACGCATACGCGAAATATCCTTTTTACAGTCAATCCCCTCACTCCCCGTTTCTCCTCTTCCAAATTTATTTATAACACTCTCAAAGTGACTGTTTCACAATCCTTGACGCCCTTTTTTTTATTTTCATATGCGCATCCGGCTTTTGTGTGAATCTTTTTGAACAACTTTTTGCATGGAGTATTTTGTTTATGCTATTTGTGAGGTTTTGAATTTAATTGCAATTTTTAATTATCTCTCATTATCTCTAATTATCTCTAATTAATTAATTCATTCATTAAGTTATGCCAGATTAGTTCAGTTTCGTTCTGTCGACTTTTAGCTAGGGTATTTAGTTGTTCGGCATGCCCAATATTTATTCATTTCTCCATCACATTTTTTTTGTCATTTCCAGTTAATTGTGATTTTGTTTACTGGCAACCCTGGCGTGCACTCCTCAACCCTGGCAGGGTTTTTTGTTTGTGTTGTTACTTTGTCTGCGCTTTGGCGCATATTTACTTAAATTTTGTTGTTGTTTAGCTTTTCTAACGATTTTCGCGTTCAACGCGCTTTTCTGCTTTCGTTCTTCGGCGAAGCAAAACTTTTTCATTACGTTTCCTTTTCTTTTTTCCTTTTTCTTTTTTCCTTTTTTGTTGTGGTGTTTGTGTTTTTTGTGTTTTTTTTTTTTATCTGCTTGGCTTGCGCGCAATTAAGCCCGTGAAATGTTTTGGCAGCGGCTTCAAACGCCTCATCCCCCCAGAGTCAACTCCCCCCTCCCCAGGGGCGATACCCTTTTTAATTTTGAGCACATTTTCGCGTATGCTTAAGAAACAGCTAAAGGGGTAGATTTACTTGAGCCTACTCGAGCCTGTTGGCCCTAATCGCTTTGTCTGCCCTAATGAAAACAAATTTAATTTTTGGCCATCGCCAGCGCCAACTCAGCTAATAAATATTTATTATGTTCCAAACAAATCCCCAGTTTGCCCCTTAGATTAACCAGCGACTGGCAATGCACCTGCTTGTGGCAGCAATAAAAGCAGCAGCAGCAGCTGCCGCAACGCATTGCGGCTGCCCCAAATGCCCAACTGTTGGGCGTGTGTGTATTGGTTGGGTGTGTGTGTGTGGATTAAGCATACAGGCAGCAATTGATGTTGCCAGAACATGACTAAGGAATGTGCTATATTCACAAGGGATTTAATAATTAATTAGGGCAATTTATTGAAAATGAATTTATTTGCATTAGTGCATCTTTATTATAAATTATTTGACATACATTTTGTCTTTAATTTAAGAAGTAAAAGGAGAAGTAAAATAAATTTAAAGGCATTGAAAGAGTTACACATATTTGCTTTTTGTGTAGATTTTCTTAAACGTTTCATATTTCATGGGAAATATAGTTTTGCCACAACAATTAACATGATAAATCACTTTCAGATCTAACACTTTAAACACTTTTGCAGATGTTTATTCAAAATATAATTTATGTTAATCCATGCGAATTGCACATGGAAATTCTCTTATTCAATCTATCATATATAAAATTAAATTTTAATTTTCATATATAAATTAAATATAAATTCAAATGCAAAGTGCAGTCAAATTCGAAAACCACATGAGCTTGGAATATATAAATAAGCTTTCAATTGTACAATAATTTAATTTTGTATTCGATGTGAAATAAATAAAAGAGAGTAAAATGCATTTTAAATTCTGTTAAATAATTTAAGCAATTTAAGGTAAATCAATACAACAGTAAGCCTTTCATAGGCGTTGCGTATTTCGTGTTATTAAAAATTAAGGAATTCTTCCACAACTTTAAACTTATGGAATTCCAATAAGAGAACTCTCAACATTTCAGGTAGGTATCGAGGTAGCTCCACATGAGTATCAGGAGTAATATATATGAATGTCAACCTGATGAAAAATATCACCCAAAAAAGAGGAGTGAAAAATGCCGAAAGACAAAAAACATATGCATAGTATAAAAAGCAATCAGGCGCGAAGTTTTTGTTGGGCTGAATGTGAATTATGATATGATAAAAAACACGACCCAATAAAAGGACAATGCGGCTCCATTTCGTTTTTATTATTATTTTTTTTGGAAAATACATGTGAGCTTGTCAGTAAGTAAACAAAGAAAATGTCAATTAGTCCTGTGGACAGCTTAATTATTTGACATTAAAGCGAATTACTTTTTGGTATTTAATTGAATCTTTTGTGTCACTTCCTGACGGGTTTTGTACGCATTTTCATATAATGCTTTGCGGTGTGGCATGCACTTCACACTGCCGCATCAATAAGTCATGAATATGCTAATAAAATGCTCATCAAATCCAATAAATTTCAAAGTTGGGAAGCCAATTGAGGAGTGCAATGCAATAAATTGTATCAAAATCGTGAACCAAATTGGTTGAATGGCCAATAAATGAATTTGACGTGCAGATGGATGAGTGCATGTTGTTGTGTGTGTGTGTGCGTGTGTGTGTGTGTGTGTGTGTGTGTGTGTGTGGGTGTGGTTGTGAATGTCTCTGTGTGTGGGCGGGGGGCGTGTCAGTTTGGTATTTTAGTCAAGCTGGAAATTGATGTGCGGCAAAAGTTTGCTGTTGCACAACTTTGTGAGTGCGCTGACAGCGGAAACGGAAATGCATTTCCGTAAACCGGAAATGTGCTTGCATTTTGAATTGCATTTGGTCATGCCATGCTTTTTACCCACGACCAAAAATCTAAAATTAAAAAAAAACAACAACAACAACTTGACCACCTGATGTAGTTATGGAAATACCACTTCTGATATGCCCAAACTCCATGCCAGACATATGTCACCAGGCAAAAGAGGGAGGCAAACAGAGAGAGAGAGATAGAGAGAGAGAGACAGTAAGAGGGTGCTGGCACTTAAAAAATATGTGCATACATATGGAAGAGTGCTGAACAAGACTGGACCAGAGTGCTTCACTGTCAACTGCCCTTTCATAAATTCTTCAGTTTTCCCTCTGTCAGCTATAAAAGCAAAGTTTTTAAACTGAAATATGAAAAAGTCTTTGGAATTTCAATAACACAGCTTTTGTTGCGGCATCTGAGACGACAAAGTGCAAAAGTTGAGTATTCTATAAATATTTTATATATTTCATAAATCCCTTATATATATATATATACATATTTTGCGCAACTTTTCTGCATTGGATGTTAATTTTAATTGATTTGCAGCACGCAGACTCGCTGTTGATTCAACTAATAGTTAATTTGAGTTTCGTCTTAATTAAACAAGTGTAAACTAAATTCAGCTAAGCACCCGCAAGAGCCACAACCCTTCAATTCACTTGCCACTTGCCGTGCTCGAAATCATTTACATATTAATTAAACCTTTTAGTAAACGAGCAAAAGTCGTGGCTAAAAGTGGCAAGCCCCAAAGCCTAAAGGTCAAATACCAGGCATCCCTAACCACAAGCATTAGCTGACCAAATATACACACTTGAACACACACACACACACACACACACACACACACACACACACACACACTTAACAGAGGGACACCTCATTAGATACTCTTTAGGAGCGGTCAAAACAATACAACTTCTTCTTTTGGCCACGTGGCTAAGCCGAACAAAAAACTTTCTTCTTGCCTCATAAAGCAGCCTTTGAGCCTCATAAAATTTTCAATAGAAATTTTGTGGCCAAACAATTTGCCGTCAACATTGTCGTGAGGGGCCTGATATTTATCCGTGTCACTTAAATATCAATTTAATTTCCATAATAGGACCCTAAACTCCAACGCACACACACACATATACACACACACACACACACACACATACAAACACACACACAATAGAGGCAAACCAATTTATTGTTATCGGCCAAGTGACAGGGCCTTCTCCAGGGATTTGGCTTGTGATTGACACTTTGGCCCAAGAATAGGATAAACCCATTTGGCACACCAACTCTCACAGTGGGTGTGACAAGGTTTATCGCTTTAGATCAAATATTGTAATAATAGCCGAGCAAATATAGCCCCGAGTCCTCAGAGCCTGGGAGCATAATCAAAACCAAGAAGACTTGTGCTAAGTGCAACTATTGTTAATTTTATTTGTCCAGCACTTGTTCCAAAACAAAAGTGCTGCTAAAACAAACCAAATATTAAACCAAGATAGTCGGGAAAACCCATTTTGCAAAGCACCGAAATGAAAGTACCCTTCATCAACTGGAAATGCCTCTTTGGGAATTCATTTGGATTAAATTTCCTACATAGATGATTGCAACTTATTCAATATAAATTGACAAATAGTTGCTTAAGGCTTATAGTACATTAAAAAAATAAATATATATTTATTCTATATTTATTACAGTTTTGTATTAATAATAATAATAAACTTATTTTAATTTTTTAAGTGCTCAAACTTAGTTACCCTTGGCAAGTGTATGAATTTAAATAGTGGGAACATTTACATTACATTTATATGGATGGGAAATAGTGCGGCAACAACGAGGACGACAACAACTAAAGCTAAGCTTGCCACATGTACTATATAAATATACGTATATTTAATATATGTATATATATATTTATATGCATATACTTATACATATATAGACTATATGCGACTGTATGAAAACAAATAGCAATAAAAGCAAACTTAAAAGTCCATTAAAAATGCTTGAGCGACATTGTGAAATTTGGCGGACCGCGTCGAGTTAGTGACACTAACCAACCCCCGACCCGACCTCCTCCAGCTGTCAGATATTTGAGCTAGCGATGGGCAATTGTGCTATGCCGCACTGTTGCTGCGGCAGTGGCAACACCAAAGTGCCTAACAATAAATAGAAATCTCAATTTACGACCCGTTAGTTGCCCCGCCGTTGGCAGCAGGCCGCAGGCAGCAGGCAGCATGCAGGCAGCAGGACTTAGTCTGTAAAATAGTTGTTGGTGGGCGTGGCATATCCTGGGGCTACTCTTGCCACTGTCTCGGCTTGGCTGCCTCTCTAATGGCATTTGTGATGGCTGCGGTTATAGTCGCCATGGCCATTGATGTCGCGCTTGACGATGATGTTGATGTTGATTGGCGATTCGCTGCCGCTTGCATGAATATCTCACCACACCCCCACTACCCCTCCTCCACTACCCTCTCTTTTAGCTAGCCGTAAGTGCTTTGTTGTCATTGGAAAACAGCAGTCGAAGTGCAAAGTGTGTGTTTTGTATTGACAAAGACAACGTGTTTTTTGCGCTGAACTCAACTAAGCAAAACTGAAGCTAAAATGAATGGACCGATCGGCAACGGAATGAAAATAACATGAGGTGAAAAGGTTTTAGTGCGAAGCCAAGCAGCCCGCCATAAGTTAAGCCATTTCAGAACTTTCTAACTAACTTGCGACGTGACATAATTTGTGCTAATGCCAAATGAATGACACTCAACACGAGTGTTGCCACACTCTTTCTGCCACACTCTTTCTGCGTGTGTGTGTGTGTGTTGGGGCAAGACTGCACAGTTTTGACATATTAGAAAATTAATATGGATACGTGACTTTCTGCCTGCATTTGCATAAAAGCAAAAGTGTGTAAGAAACACACGTCTCTTAGACTTAGTATAAGAACATTTGAAATTTAGAGATTTTATATTGATAATTTTCTGAAAGAGTTTAATTTTTCATTTATTATTTTTAAAACGCATATAAACCTTTTTTAATTGGATCTCTAATGGCTTACATTGCTTACAATTATTATTGTTGGAGGGATTTAAGAAAAACCATTTCCCCAAATCACTAAAAAGAATGTACAAGCAATTGGCAAACATTGGTAATATAGTTAACCAGCCAGAAATAAACACATTTCGATACATTTTCTTTACAAATAGCAGAACCATTTCGAACACACGTAATTCTAATCCCAGTTCAGCTGTTGTAACAAAACTGAACAAAAGTGAGTTAAAAGCTACGACCGGAAAGCTAAAAAACCTTTAGTTCGTTACAGGTTACACAGGGCTCAGAAGGTTAGTTCACAGGGGAAGCTTGTGCAACTAGATAAAAGAGAGGGTTGCGGCATGGGAATGAAGCACTTTACACAAATCGAATTGTAGGTGTTTCAATTAGACAGCTTTGCCACCCACTTGCCTCACTTCCGCGCAGGCAGCTGTACAAATTAGCCTGGCAAACGTACATAGCCAGATACAGATACAGATACAGCTACAGCTACAGATACAGATACAGATACACATATAGCCACCATATACAGATAAATATGCATTTTGCTGGCTGCCTGCGGTTTGTGTTATGAGCAGCGGAAATTGCGAGAGTGGATGGGAAAAAAAAGTAACTACGGGGATTGCACTTTTGGACTCTGGCTGCAACAATTGGGATTAACTGAATTGGACTGAACTGAACTTTATTCTGACATTGTTGTTCGTGATGAGTGCTTTGTGCATTGCGTTGCCGGAGCTAAAACCCACCCACCCAGTGAAGTGGTGGCTTACTCAGATGATGATATACAAATAACGAGAACTGCACTTAGCCGGAGGGCCAAATGAAACCTCAGCTAATTGGCACTTGAATGGCAACTTCTAACTGAATTGGTTGTGGCCAACTGACTGAGTGTTCTCCTCCAGTGGCTTCAGACACCACTCAAATAGCGGTTTAATTCGACTTGCGCAACCATTGTAATTTCGGTAGCAACTTCCCAACTTCCACACGGCGTTGCTTGCAACGGCTGCTGTTACCATTTCTAGTACTATTTGATGTACACTGAGAAAAGAATGATATAAAAAAAAATAAATAAATAAACATTCGCAGCGTTATTAAACCGTATTACGAATTATTTTTCTTAATAAATATTAAACCATTAATGAAAACAAAATATTAAAAACTAAATAAAATTAAAATCATTAATTGAATAATAACAAACTTCAATTATTTTTAGCGCTGCTTAAGTTTTGATTCAATTTGAAATAGCACTTGAATCCAGCTGTCAAAATACTTGTTTTATAAAAATTTAATCTTCACTGGATGTATGTTTTACTTTCAGTTTTTTGGCAAATAATAATAAGCTTGAAAGCATTGATGAACTGACATCATAATTGAAATCAAATTAAAATTAATGAAGCAATAAATTAAAAAAATGATGTTCTATTATTAAATAGAGCCTTAAATAATAAGTAGCATGTGTATATCGAATCTAATAATAGTGGAATTTCGAAGAATGTTCGTGATTTTTTCTCACCGTGTAATTCCTGCCACTTCCTTTCTAGTGTTTACCTTTAGTGTGTGCCGTGGTGCCTTTTGTCAATAGATTCGCGGCTGCTGTTGCCCCACCAGCTTTTCTTATTGGAGCTCACCGAAGCATTAGAAATTTACAAATTTGGCATTCTCTAAATATTTGATGAGAATGTTGACGAACACACTTCCTTGGTGGCAACAATATGCATTAGTAGTTTCCCCAAGTGTCTCGTTTTACAACTTTTTTATATTGCAACGTCACCTTATGACAGATTTGAAATTGTGGAAACTCGGCGAAGGCAACAAAAATGTACATGCCAAATACATAAAAAACAAGGTAAATTTAAATAGAAGCAGCCTATTTGCATCTTGTTCAAGCTGCAAAACAAAATGATGAAACTAGACCTTTCAACATTTGGTGGAAGGCAGAGAAACTTTTTAATTAAATTCCCCCACCAGAAACAGTAGCAAACATTATTGTTGGTTTGTTACCAACTTCCTTTTGGGGCAGTTTATCGAAAATTCCAAAGCTGACAAGTTTGCGTAGAGTAATAAAAAGGCTATTTTTAAGCTGTTTGGAGTTGTTGCCAAAATAGCCGCACTGCGCCGCACTTGTGTCTTGCAACTCATTGAGCTTTAATTAAATGAACCGAAAAATGTGCAGACCTCAGTTTTGTGACATATAATTAAATTTATTTAAGGTTCATATAAATATTTAATTTGCCAAGCACTTGTAAAATAACAACATTTTAATTGCATTGTCATTTAGAGTTGCCTTAAGGGTTTATTCTAGTTGTTGAGTTGAGCAAATGGTACCCAACAGACTGAAGAAGTGTTTTGTTTCAGTTTTCAATTTCTCAGTATTTGTATATGTTATGTTTTTTTATGGTAAACTATTATCGACATTTTCCGCAAAACGGAAATGAAATTGCTTACCTCAGTGGTAAAATTAGTTTTGCATATTTGTTGCTGCTGCAGCAAGAAGAAATCAACTGTTGCTCCTCCAATTGTTGCTTGTCTGACGTAAATGCAAATTGCATACGACCTCAGTCGCTACAGCAACAGGCAGTCAACAGGTAAATATTTGCACCTTAGCCCTTTGGCCGTGTGCCGTCATCCCAGCTCCAGCTGCAGCTGCAGTTGCGTTCCCACGACCAGGTAACTGGTGTCGACACCAGCAGTCGCAACATTCTTCGCGCTGCAAGCTTTCTATACTATTTGCATTTCAGTTTTCCATACATAAGTATTTTCCCCCTTGGTTGCCTGGCAGCGTTAGTAGAAATGACGTAAATGAACAAATAAGATGCTGTAGTCGAGTTGGCTCGACTACGATATACCCTTAACCAATAATATGTATATGTATGTTATGTATAAATTAGAAGCCTCTTAAATTGTAGAATTTATTGCTATTGGAAATCGAAATGTATCGATAATTCAAAAACTGAGGCAGTTATCGATAAAACAAAGCAAACTTGATCTGCGCCTGGTTCACGAGAACTTACATTCCAAATTTGAGCTCTTATAGCTCTTATAGTCTCTGAGATACGCGTGTTCATACAGACGGACAGACAGACGGACAGACGGACGGACAGACGGACAGACAGACGGACAGGGCTATATCGACTCGGCTGTTGATCCTGATCAAGAATATATATACTTTATGGAGTCGGAGATGCTTCCTTCTGCATGTTACATACATTTGCACAAAACCATTATACCCTGTTACCCATTTTTAATGGTTAAGGGTATAAAAAGTGAAAATATTAACTGTAACTGGCTAAGCTCTAATGGCTAAGACTAGGATATTCGGTTGTTTACATTCTTTGTGTGTATTGCATTACTAAATAATTAATCAGAAACCAGCTGGCTGGCAATTAAGCTCGCTCGCAAAGTGCTTTCTTGTCGTGTTTATTTATAGCTCCCGACAACCACATGACTAGTCGAAAAGTTTCTGTTTGCTGGTGCCTGGGGGGAATTACAGCAATGCTCATAAGCAAAGCCCCAACCATTAACAGCAGAGATGGCCAAGAAGCCTCAGCGTTCTGCCAAATTGCGTGACCAAAAAGCGACATTTGCACCTGTCGCCGATTGTTCTCCATTTGGCTTTCTTCTTGCAGGCAATGGTTAGGCGCCAAAAACCATGTCAGCTACACATCAATGAGCTGAACACGCATTTGGCCCGGCCAAATGTTTATTCAGAAAGCAAAAGCGAAAAATTGTCTTTCATGTTTCGTCGCTTTTACTTTTTGACCTTGTTGGACTTGGCCAGACTAAAAGTTTGATTTCATAAATTTATTTATTTATTTTTTTTCCAAAAATAAATCCCATAAAGGTATGTGATTCAAAACCCAAAACTCAATCTATTTTTCTCTCTTGGCATTACACAATCCATTATTTGTGTTAAGAAAATGTATATATAATTAAAGCAGGCAAATCGATTAAATGTGCCATATTTTCTAAGATTCTTATATAGAAAATAAAATTTTCTTTGTTTTATTTCCATATGTAGAATAGATTTCTCATAAAACTTGGGGTGCTACAAAGTGAAATTTTGGAGCCATAATTCAGAGGAGCGGAAACATTTAAATTGAAATCCAAATTGAATTTAAACGTCACATTTGAGCGACATAAAAAAATCATAATTTTTTCACAAGTCTCAATTCCAGTGTGTGTGTGTGTTGGTGTGTGTGTGTGTAAGTGTGTATTCATGTGTGTCTGTCCGTCTTCTGTTGTCTGATATTCAATGCAGGAAACGTGTCAGTTCGGGTTGGGGAAATTTGGCAAGTGTCAGACAACTTGTCAAAGTGCCAACGTGAGCCATTGTGAATCTTTTGAATGAAGGCGAGCAACTCAGCAATTTATATATCACCTCCACCAGAAGGAAACCCAAAATGCATTCAACTTTTGGCATTTGGCAGTTGCTATTGATTTCTTACCTTTACGTGTTGCAGCCAAATTGTCACGTTCTTGTGGATTTAGCTTTTTGGTCAATTCAAGCATATTGTTTGCTGCACTTGGCTAGAGATGTCAGATTGCTGATTGATTTATTGCTGAATTTTGGCGCTTTTTCAATTGCATTTCTGCTTACAGCTCATTTTAGATTTTCTTTAAGTATTCCCTTTTCACACAGAAAATAGAAGTCGCAACGCATTCAGTTTTTCCTTAAATTATTACTTTACGCTTTGCTTAACCAATTGATCATTTTTTTATCTCCTATCTACGATTTCCATCAAAAAGCAAATATTTCCATTTTCCCACTTCGCATTGCAAGCGAAGCGGAATTTTCCCCAAAAATAAGTGGAGCCAAGGTAATCCCCTCGTTGCCAAAGCAATAAAGCAAATCGCAATACTTTAACAAACAGACATATAAGAAAATTGTAGCTGAAAACACCCTGTACAATTTGGAAAATCAATTTGTGTTGATTGGGAAATACTTTGATGATTGTAAGAGAAATTCAGTTAGAATTAATGAATTAATAATTATATAATGAATTAGAAAGAACTTTAAAGCTTAAAATTATTATAGTAGTTGAATTCAATTACAAAAAAAAAATATATATTTCATAATGGAAAAATAATATGTAAATTAAAAAAAAAAAAATGTAAAAAATAATTATGTATTTTTATAAATAGACTTTACTGAGGTACATCAATTATTGGTTAGGCTTTGGCAAGTTTATAGAAGTTTGAGGGCTAAGAAAATCAATCAATATAAAATACTAACATACAGAACTGTAGCTTTATGGGTACAGGGTATACACAGAAAAAAATGAGAACAATTACAAATGTAAGATGAGACGCAGACTGAGTGGGTCGGTGTGCAAACGACCTTGGGAGTGCTCCTTCGAGTCCTTCCCTGGCGGACAGCTGAGAAGAATTAAACCAATATTTATCAAAGAGATGAGCCAGACGTGCTTCAGCTGAACAAAAGCATTGCCAGCGTGGCCGGCGCCAAAGCAAAGTGGCCGGAAAACATGAAGAGCAAAGCCCGAAATATGAGACAACTGTTGGAATGAAAAGAAACAAAAGGAAAATGCACGAAATCCAAAAAGAGACCGAGATACGAAAAAATAGGAAAATAGCCAAACTGCAGCGTCATGAAACCAGAGCAGAACAAAGAACTGGAAACTGAGAACACTGCGAAGTTTCCCAAAGCCACGATGCCAAAAAATGTATGGACACATTTGCTTCTCTCAGTGTATTAATGTTTGATGGGTGGATAACAAAAAAGTTGGACGCCAACTTTATGCTAATTAGCAGCTGCTAACAAGTGCAAGATGCGCACTCATTTTGGCCAGAAAGTCAGGTCCATTGTCCTTATGTCTCCCACCTGGATACCTGGCTATGCCAGCATTTTTGTATCCCGCAGCTGCTTTCATAGATAACCTGCCACGAGTGGGTGGCACTGCAAACAAGTCTGGGGCAGCCATAAATGCCATTAGCAGTAACACTATTTTTTCTATTTTTTACTTTTTATTCATTGCCATTTTTTTTTTTTTTGTGCAGCTGCCAACTTTTGTGTTGCCTGATTTTAAATGCTGGTGTCGAGTGCAATTCACATTTCGCTTTTCAAATTTTGCATTTGGCAGTTGGAGCTGGTTGCAGCTGTTCGTGTGGCAAGAGAAGTGCATTATTCACATCTGAATTTGATTACATATATACCTACCTCTCTCCATATCTCTCTCTCTCCCTCTTTTGTTGCTGCTGAATTACTTTGAAATCGCTAAATAATGCGACAATAAATATGGGCTATTGTGCGGCTCGTTCCACTTGCAGCTTCAGTGCCACACAATGCTCGGCTATAAATTTCCTAAATTGAAAACCATTTTGGCTCTGCCCCAATTGGACGCTGTTTTTTCGACGCTTACTTATGCGGCTTGCCCCCCTCATCCCCGACCAGCAAACAATTCAGCCAACACGCGCCACACTTTTGTATTCATTACATTTCATTCAGAGGCATCCAGTTTAATAATACACTGCACTAATGAAATTCAAAAATACGAGTCGCTTCCATCTATGAACCAACAAGAACTAAGATAGGAGCAGTAAGATGCATCTCAGTAATTGGATACGAGATTATTCATTGCGATTTACTATCGCATGTGAAGTTTTGTGGCAGGCAATAAATAAAATTTAATTTCGAATTTTGGTAAAAGTTTTTTAGAAAGTTTTCATAAATTATGATTACGAAATCCTTAAAGTAACTTTCTTTTTATTATATTTCCTTATCCTTTACTTTACTTTACAAACTATAGAGAATTTTAAAATGTATTATAAGCCGTGGCTTTAACAGTCTTTGTTTGGCTAGCACTGCATTGTCTTCCTAAGTTGGCAAACTTACTTTGAACTTGAGTAACCCGAAAACCATATACAAAAATCGTGGCAAAAAATATACTTAAAATACTATTAAAGATATTGTTGCCAATGGGAGTGTATCTTTTATTCGTTGAATGTGGCATTTCAGTTTGTTTACATTGCTTGCCACTTCGACGGTACTTTTGCCTTTCGCTGGTTGCGCGCATAAATATGCAATAGAAACTTTTCTCACGTTTTTGATTGCTCTCTATTTTTTGTGTGCAACATCATAAATATTTAAGGTTTACTTCTGAACGTAACTGAAACTGATGTAGAAGCGGCAACAGCAGTTGAGTGCAGATCTCTGCTCATTTATCTCTGTAATATTTTTGCGAAAAGTCGCTTTTATTTCCATTTTCCATTTAGCTGCAAACAAAAATGGCAAAATGGCAAAGCAACAGCTGCCCCGTTGAATTGGGGGCAGGCAGACATGAAATGTGAATCGATTCAATTGAATGGAAGCAGTCTCTCAGACTGCTGGTATCGCTTAAGTTTGACTGCAATTTTCAATAGTCCTCAGCAGCGGGTGGTTTCATCAAATTGATGTCATCCAAAGAGAGAGAGAGAGAGAGAAAGTCGATTGCAAGCTGCAACACACAAAAAACCACAGGATGCACTTCATTAACTTAATTAAAAATCTTTGTGTGATGCAGCAGCTTGCCGACAAATATTACTCGGAATATTACCATCATCATTATCATCATCATCATCATTATCATCATAAATAAACTGCAGAAATGTCGCGGTCGCAACTCACATTTTCTCGGGAATGTGAATTGCAAGCGGCAAAGCGACTCTCTTCCAACTGAATTCACAGTCGAGCAATAAGCGAATCCTGCCAGCCGTTGCCATTTCTGTGCGCACGTTAATAACGCTCGTGTTGCATGCAACCACCAGTGCTGGTACTGATGGTGGGTCTACTATTGCCACTGCAGCCGCTGATTCACACGAAGCGTAAACTCAATTAAATTCTGTCGGTGAGCTCGACACACACTGACACCCACACACACACGCACACCCACACACGCACACCCACACACGCACACCCACACACGCACACACACCCACACAAATACACACAGTTTCGCTCGCGACTTATGAGGGAGCTTGATTATCCTTATCCAGTGTTTGGGTCTGTTACACATCCTGCCGCAAATTCGCTGTTGCCACTGCGTGGAAAATGCATTTATTTGTTCCACTTTTCTTTTCCATTTTCTATCTTAATACCCCCCGCATAACAAGCATTTCATTGAGCATTTCATCAACTGAGTCTGCGGTCTTTGCCTATGCATGTTTGTGTTAAGCTCACACAGGGAATGATAGATAAAGAAAGAGACAGAGTGAGAGGTGGAAAGCGAGAGGGAGATAGAGAGAACAAGTCCATTATAATTATAATTTAAACATTTCTTTTCAGCTCATAAGCATTTGAGAGGCAATTTTGTGAAAATGGCTGCACAAACACTTTAACGTTAATAAGCATTTTATTATGCATTTCCTAGTGGCTCTTATCGTTTTCAAGGCCAATTTAGTTGGCTATTAAGAAAAAGAAGAAGAAGAAGAGAGGCAGAGTAAATACGACAATATGAATATAAATTTAAATCTCTTTAGCAAATATCAATTTGATTATTATTTATGCAATTTGTGTATTTAATTGAAATAGAATTTATGGCTAAGAACATGGCCACATTCAAAATCAAATCGAGAGATTATTTATTGCGTAGCAAAGGACTTGAACAATTTCCAGTTGTTGCAGACAGTTGTTGTTGTTGCTACAAATGTGCCAGTTGTTGCATTTGCATTTGTTGACAGTGCGACAGTTGCACACAGTTGCATGCGCTTGGGTGTGCAACGAGCCGCAAGACATGAACTCTTCCTCCACATACCCGTTACGAGATTTACTGTTGCCTGTTTCTGTGCATACCACACACATCCTGTGCCTACCATGTCTCAAATGTGGCTAAGCGTGACGTTGACGAAGTGCATGCAACAGCTCAACTTGTGTGCGGGAAAGCGGGTGTGGATGGTGTCTGGATGGTGTGTGTGGCACAGTGGGCGATGACATGGCGGTTTGACGTTGTTGCATTTGCAGCAATTGTTGCTGCTGTTGTTTGAGGCAAATTTGTTGCTGACAATTTCTTGTTAGCGCTGCTCACGTTGTGGTTGTGCTCTGAATATGCCACGTATGGGTGTGTGTGGCTGTGTGTGGCTATGAGTGTGGGCGTTCTAGTCGATAAATTTTCAATTTTACAACTTACAGAAGTTATGCAGAACCATGTGTGTGCTTGTGTGTGTGTGTTGGCTTTAACATTTCCGCATTTTAGCCACACTTCAGCACAGCGCAGCACAGCATGACGTATGATTGATGCCGTCTACAGAGCCTCTGTCATACACTGCTCACCCCAGAGGGGGTGTTTTTGAAACAGCAGACAACTTATTATGTTTACATAACAAAAACAAAATCCTTACTGGTTGCCAGGTGAATGAGAGCGAGGGGGGTGAAGTATGGGACTGGTATTCAGGTAAACAGTGGGTGGGAGAATTTACACTAAATTATACCCATATACGCAATCACGTATGTTTATCCTTGATGGAATGTGTGCTGTGTTGCTTTAATTACATTATTTACCCTCTTATTTCAGCTGTCTCAACAAACCAAGCAAACGAAGCAAAGGAAAAGCCAAACAGAAATTATAACAGACAGGTATGTTTTTTTAAGGAGAAGACTAAAAAAAGATTGCTTACATAAGTTATACATTAGCTTAATAATACTCATAGAGAGTTGTTATATTATAACTTAAAGTTATTTATATTATACCTATAAAAATCCCTTATACTACTTCTACTTTGTGATTGATTGGTAGTTGGCCGAACTTTCTCAATTCAACACCAACTACAAAGTATAAAATTATAAGTGCTCCAAGTTTGTCTGAGCTTCAATAAAAACTAAAACAATGCAATTAGAAGATGACAGTCATATAAAAATGTTTTATGGCTCACTCTTAGATCATAGACGACTTTACACAGGGCTACAAGCTCTATTTCTCCCTCCCTCAAATTTCCTACATTTTTTCCTCTCGCATCAAATTACCTAAAGTTTTTTTTTATGAATAATTGTTGTCAGCTTAAATAATAAAATATTTGCGCAGTTGCAGTCAGAAAATTGTATACTTGTTTATGTATATGCATATTTATTATTTCCTATATTTTATTTTGGATTTATTTATCATAAATGAATTGCTGCGAATATACTTAAAATTCTGGAATGCTCTCATATCAGACCATTTTCAACGATGATGTCACAGCGTGCCAAACAAATAAATTAAATTCACATAAATATGTCTGATGGCCATACATTAAAATAAATATTTGGGCATATTTGGGTACAAGTTATAAATATATGTAAAATTAACATTTATGACTTTTTGGCTATCAGCGGAGGAGCAAAACATAAATTTGCTATAAAAACAAGACAAGTGAAAAAGCAAAAATCATCAACATAGTAGCGATTTTTTGTTTAAGGCTTTTCCATAAGTCGCCGTCATAAATAAGCACATGAAACAACAACAAAACACACAAAATGCTGCTTCTCGTCCTAATAATATCCTGACAAAAGGAAACCCAAATGCAAATACATAAATGACATTTTTTTTCTTCTTATTTTTTGTGAAAGCGGATGCTGCCAAACTGTACCCGCAATTTATGTAAAATTTAATGCTTTATGACACAACACACACACACACAACACACAGACACATATTTGAAGATATATACAAATCATATCAGTCATATACGCCTACGCCGACGATGCGATGGATGGCGGTAGGAATCGACTGAATACTGTATGCAAAGCATTATCAAACATGAAACATGAAACATGAAACATGAAACACCAATGAAAATGTCAGGCAACAAAACAAACACAGCAACAAAGATAACACTAAAGATAAGCAATTTTCCTCGTTTCCAAATGTTTTCACCGTTAGGCGTTCGCCCTACACATGTTTTGTGCACACATTTTATTATGCACACAAAACTCAACACACAAACAAATATTCACATACACATACACACCCACACATACACATACACATACACAAAATGCTCACATATGTCACTGTGTAGGCATTTTATGCCAAGTTTCGGGTTACACTGCACTACAAAATTCAGTTTTCGAAAGTGAAAACTAAGTTTTTTAATATAATATTAATTTCCTTTGGGATCTATAAGAACTTGATTTGTAAGACAAAAGATAGGGTATTTAAATAAGAGTCTTGTATTCCAGCTTATGTCTAAGCATCCCCCCGTCCAAATTCAACTTCCTTTTGACTCATTTAGTAGACATGAATAATTTGTTTGGCACTCAAGACTGTTTAAGGCATTAACTCGTTTCATGGTGAATCACTGGTTGCCTGGTGTAAGTGCGCTGGCATTAATATATGATTCAAAAGAAACGCATTTATTATTTACACGGATGCCAGAAAAGTGAAAAAAATAAACCACCAGCTGCTTGACACATAAACATCAAGTGCGCAACACGCCCCTCAACCAAAAATAAAAGGGAAATTTAAAAAAAAAGGAAAGAAATAAAAAAAATGAGAAAATTTTGACGTCTGTTCAACCAGGAATGAAGAGTCGTGACAGAAGAGCCATGTGAAAAGGGCACCAGCGTCAACAGCGGCAATTTAAAATTGCTGGCTTTTTAACTCGCATCCATTTACAGCAATTTTGTGTTCACCAGCCCTTATGCCACCACCCCACCCCCCTAAGCAGCTAACCAACCCTGTTTTGGCAGCCAGCGTGAGCGTGTGACGTGTCAAATTGAAATTACATCACTTGGCGTATGGCAGACGGTAGAAATGCCTCACTTGAATAAAAAATATAAAAAAAGATTACATAAATACGCAATATGCCAAAAAAAAAATTGAAAAAAGGTTGCCGACATGTTAAAGAAATCAAATTTGATGACTCAATAATTGAAATACGCGCACAAGCATACGAAATGAGCGAAACCATGTTGCACGTTGCGTATACGCAACATTTGCCGTTTACAAGGATATTTCTGAGATTTGCTGCCCATTAGCAACGTGGTGTTGGTCACTCCACTTGGCAGACCGGACTTGCCCCAAGTATCCAACAGTTTATATATGTGCACTTTATCTGTTTTTCCCCTCACCTCTCCTAAGCCAAAGTCACTTATTTCATGTATTTTGCAGTGCGGCCACAAAGCCGCACGGATTTAAAAAGCTTTTTGCAGCAAAACAAACAACAACAAGGTGGGTGGTGGAGGGGGGCTGAAAATGGTTGAGCGGAAAATGCCTGAAAATAAGCGGAGCTGCAATCCGCAGCAGACCGTGAAGCAAAACCCACATAAAACCACCAAAACAACTGCAGTGCATTCCACTTATTTACAGAATGCCTTGCCACTGCTCCATCTTCTTCTTCTTCATTTTGTTGGGTTTTTGTTGCAACAATTGCTTGGCATATCGGGAAAAATTAAGTTTACGCTGACTGAATTTAAATGCTGCTGATGGAGGATGCTAAGCTCATTTGCTCAGCTTTATGTGAAGTGCACCCTGTAAATGATATCCCACAAATTACCAGAGTCAGCAGAGACAGTAAAAAAAAGGATATTTGGAAAAAGGACAAAGTTGACAATCGACTGACTAGTTTTTGGCTTGGCAATCAAATTGTATTTACTGCTATAATTAGCAGTTTAACTAGATAAGTAAAGCTGGTCTGTAAAGTATTACAAACATTTGTGGATAATTTGATTATTTCTTTCTCAGATTCTTTCATTTAATTTTGTTAACGTTAATTAAAAGTTCGCTTTAAATATTTCTAGAAAAATGAAGCAAATAATTAATTAAAATCACTTGAAAGAATTAGAGTAAAGGAAATCCACTTAAAAATGTCAAATGAACTTGGAAAAGTCCTCGTTAAATGGCTTAAAAGAAAATGAATGCTTTCTTCTTATTTCTTAAACTCACTCTAAATTTGTTTCAGGCAAATCCTCAAATCATCTTACCAAAATGCTGGCTCTTATCCGATTTCAAGTTGTACTTGTACAATTCAAAAATAACTGTGAAAAACGAAAGTTTTGCATTGGTTTTAAGTAATAAAACAAAAGTTTTCGAGGTCAGACAAGCCTTGAGTGCAATGCATATTGCTTAATCAAACTTTAAGTTGAAGCTACACTTTGCACTTGGCTTGCAACAAATTGTTGACAAACCAATAACACAACTCGTGCACATTTTGCCTGCCAAAACCAGTCTCATCGACAAATCTTTGCTAGAACTAATCTTATCCATTGACGTCGTTGGCCCCCATTCTGTCCTCGTGTCCTCCTGAGTACGTGTTTGCTAACCGTAAAGCATGCGGACCGCCACAAAAACACACAAACTTTCGGCAAGCGACTGCGGCAAACCCCAAGACGCTGCCACGCCCTGGGTTTTTTGGAGCAAAACCGTGGAAATTGCTAAATATTTGAAAAGTTGTGCAATGCCGCGCCGAGAGTTTCCACTGAAAATGTCAACTAGTGTAAAAGTTGCGGTAAATTGTTCAGGGCGTGGTCACAAAGCCAAATTGGCAGACAGCAGACAAAATGAGCACATGTCAAAAAAAAAAAAAAAAAAAAAATAGAAAAGAAAAGAAAAAAAGTTCCTTTTACAGAAACGTGAAAGCCAAATTATTTATGACCTGCCATTGGCTTAAAAGCGTTTTAAGTACGAGCATCATTGGCTGTAAGAAAATAATGATATAATCGTTTGAAGCAATAATTCAGGTTATTTCGGCTTGTCGGCAAACTCGCTGAGACGCATAATTTAATTCAATTATTTATGTCCCATTGTCAGCCGGAGCAGATCCCCAAAATGAGACTAATTCAGGGACAGAGACTTATGAGCTGTCCACAAATGCTTAAAGCGGCTTACAATTTGTTTGTTTGCTGACCAAATAATTGTGCCAATTTGTGCCTGGCCACATCCCTTGTCCCGCTGCTCTCCTGTTGTCCTGTCTCCTGTCTGTCAGTTGATTAGCATAATCAACCAGCAAAATTAGTATAGTTCCATGCTAAAATGCAAAATAGTTTCATCCACATACTGACATACATATATGTTGGTCTAAAGTAGTTTGGAATTCAGCTTTTGGTTCAAACAAAATTTAAATTTCATTTGCAGCACACGCCTCTTCGGAGATTTGCAAAGCAAATTGTTGAAAATATCTCGAATTCTCTCATCGAACACTAATTAGAATAAACAACACAAAATAATTGCATCTAAAATCCAAATAGATATTTGTTTACACTTTCATTATCATACTAAAATCCACAAACAATTCTCTTTGAGTGCCAATTTTCTTGCATGGTTTTATTTAATTATTATTATTTGCTACTTGATTCGATTTAAACAATTTCAAAAAAATATTTGTTTTATTTTATTAAATCGAAAAAGCATACAACTATGTATAGTTTAGGTGATTATCCTTAAATTCAATTATAAATTTACTTATTCGATTTAACAAAGATTGATTTGATTTAATAAAAAAATTAAAAAAAAATATATGTTTATCGAAATAAGTACGTTGAAATTAGCTTTCTTTACTTTGACAAAGGGATTTTTCTCAAAACAAAATAAATTCAATTTTACATTTGCTTTCCATTTATTTGTTCAAATTGTGGAATTTGAAGTATTTTTAATTGAATTTTATTAGAGAATATCGGAATGTCGACTAATTAAAATTGAATTAAATTGGCAGCTTGAGGTTATTTTTAGTTAGCCGGAAATTTGCGTATTATTGAAAACAAATATTTATGCAGAATAATTGAAATTTTTGCTTAGCACGCTAACCCCTAGTTTTCCCCATTAATGCTCAAATTAAATTCGTTTTCAAATTAAATTTCTTGCATTTCTTAACTTATTTTTTTAAATGAATTTTCAAATTTAACTGGTTGGAGGTCTTATCTAAGGCGAGTTTGAAAGTCTTGACACGCTCAGGTAGTTGAATGTCTGTGGGGGGAGAGTGGATTGGTTGGGGTGGGAGTGTGTGGAGGGGTGTTGGCGGATTTTGAAGGCCGCTGTAGCTGTGACAACGTCTGGCCGTCTAGACGCGATTTTGGAAATCGTCATGTGGCTCACCTTTGGCCAACTTCAATAAGTTCACAGAGAAAAGATACGTGATGCAAAATATTTCTTGCCACAATTGGTGGACACATTGCCATATTTTGAACAATGTATAATGGAATTCTATTCAAAGCAGAATTTATTCATTTTATTTTGGCTCTTATTTTTCGAGCTTCGGTCGATGACCACAAAAAGGCGATGGAAAATGTAAAAAATTCCAAACGGAAGCTGCAAGCCAGAAAAGAGAGTGAAAAAAAGCTGTTATTTAAACTGTCTTTTGTTTATTTGTTACGCATTTTTAAGTGAAGCCTGGTCGTAAGGGCAACTGTAGGCAATTGAAACAGGGGCACCCCAAACGATTCAATAATGAGAAGAAGTATGAAAATTAATACAAAAGGACGAAACGGCAACTGTGGTCGTCATCTTCTGCCTCGCTTGTTTTTTTTAACGTGACTCACATCAAGAAGATGAAAACTGACGATGATGACGATGATGATGATGATGTTCAGCAGTGATGATGATGATACGAAGAAATACATTTGTGTTTGGCCGGCGGGGTCAGGCTGATGCTCCTCTTAACTTTTCTTTTTATTGTCTGAAAATTTCTGGGAAAATTGAAAGAACTTTGGCCACCAGGACAATCGCATCTGCAAGTGTGTGGTTGGAGGGGAGAGAAGTGAAATGTGTGATGAAATGAGAGTGAGTGGCAAGGAACAAGCTGAAGACCTTTAAATTGCACGCATGTTAAATATAAAAGAGAAACCAAATATTATTTAAAGAATCACTTGAGAGCACTAAATAATTCAGACATACGAAAAACATTGCAAACCAGTCAATAATAAACATTATAGTTGACCAAATATTAATTTATATTATTCACAAATATTTTATTTAAACTGATATTAAAGACCATTATGATTTATGTAAATATGTTGAATATTTTCTTTATGGAAAAATGAACAAGAATTTGATTCACAAATATTTGCTTTACAACTAGTATACCAAATATAAATATTATTGTTATTAAATAACAATTTCGTTTACAAGTATGCAAATTTATAGGATACAATTTTTTGCATTAAATTAAAATTTAAATCACATCTAATTTTTTGTCTCACTTTATCTTTTTTTACAGCAGCGCGACAATCAGAGCACAGAAAGGCGGTTTCAAGCTATAGCAACGGACTCAACCTACCAGCTATCTTTACATTTATAAAGCTATAATATACACAACAAAAAAAAAGCAAAAAAAAAATGAATACAAAAAAATAAATCTTGAAGTACAGCAACACTGGCGACAAATAGCAACAGCAACAACAGCAACAATAGCAACAACAGCAACAATCAGTAGTGGGCATTAAACATTTATTAGGCACACCGCAAAAATATCGCTTTATTAAGTATACGCTACGTTAGCTAGCCAGCAAAAGAAGAAGAAGCAGCAGACTGACGGAGCCGACGGATCCGACGGACAGTCAGTCGGCAGCGTACATTAAATTAGTAATCAAGCTTGACAAAAGCAGCGCCGAGGGGCGAACAGCGAACAGTTCACGCCATAAGCTGAGGCTGAGTCGACGTCCGGATTTTGTGGACCTCAACGGGAACTAATAAGACGACTTTATTTTTATTGAAATTATGATTAATGACAGAAATATTGGACGACGGCGAATGAGGAATCAGCGCGCCTCAAGCATTGCAGCGAATTAAGGGCAAAGCCCGTGACAATGATACTGCTGATGATGATGTTGACGGTGTTGACGGTGATACTGATGACCATTATAACGGTATTGCGAGCAAAATTCTACGGTTATCGGTCCATGGACCATGGACCATGGAACTGATGGAGGAAATGATAAACATTGTAACGATGATGAAATTAAACACTGGCAGGTCAGTGGGTGCCAAAGCTGTCGCCGCTGTTGATTGCCGGTGTGGAAGGAACATCAATTGAAAATACGTTTTTCCATTTGACACGTTTTACAGCAAATTAAATTGCAAATTAAAGAAAAGTGAAAAGTGAAAAACAACTGTTAGGAATCTGTGAAGGCATCACTAATTACTAATTTGATGGCTTCGTTTGGGCAGCATGGCGCAGCAGCCGCAGCCCGTAGACGACGCCATCAGCAACAGCAGCCATCAACAAGCCACAACAACAGCAGCAGCAACAGCAGGAGCACCACCAGCACCAGCAGGAGCACCATTAGCACCAGCACCAGCAGCAGCAGCAGCAGCAGGAGCAGCAACAACTACAACAAACTGATCTCGACGGCAACACTGACGCTGCTAATACTCTGCCTGAGCAGTTGCATAGCAGCAAAGACCACAACAACAGCAACAACAACCAGCACAACCACAACAACAATGACAACCACAACAACAACAACGGAACAGTCAGCAGCTAGCGAGGATTTCAATAGCAGCAGCGCCTTTTTGGGCGCCATCGCAGCTGCTGCTGCTGCAGTTGGTGGAGGAGTCGGTGGTATTATTGGTGGTGGTGGTGGCTCAGTTAATAGCAGTCCCATTGCAATTGTGAGCATTCAGGGGTTTACGAGCAGCACACCAAATAGCAGCAGCAGCAGCACCCTCATCTCCATGTCTGATTCCCCGCTGCTGCTCGAGGAGCTTATCGTGAGCGAGGAGGAATTTGAGTTGCCACCATTGCAATCGGTCATTGTGAGCATAATCCTGCTGATTGTCATACTGGGCACTGTGGTGGGCAATGTCCTTGTGTGCATTGCCGTTTGCATGGTGCGCAAATTGAGAAGACCCTGCAATTATCTTCTGGTATCGTTGGCATTATCCGATCTCTGTGTGGCGTTGCTCGTGATGCCGATGGCCCTGCTCTATGAGGTGCTGGAGCGCTGGAGTTTTGGCACACTGCTCTGCGACATTTGGGTGTCGTTCGATGTGCTCTGCTGCACTGCCTCTATACTGAATCTGTGCGCCATCTCAGTGGATCGCTATTTGGCCATCACCAAGCCTCTGGAGTATGGAGTGAAGCGGACACCGCGACGAATGATGCTTTGTGTGGGCGTTGTTTGGTTGGCAGCCGCCTGCATCTCATTGCCACCACTACTAATCCTGGGCAATGAGCATGAGGATGAGGATGGACAGCCCATATGCACAGTGTGCCAGAACTTTGCATATCAGATCTACGCCACACTTGGGTCTTTCTACATCCCGCTGTCCGTGATGCTGTTCGTCTATTATCAAATCTTCAAAGCGGCCCGTCGCATTGTGCTCGAGGAGAAGCGTGCCCAGACGCATCTGCAGCAGGCAATGAACGGTGGCGCCGGCTCACCACAGACAGCCACTGCACCGGCGCTCGGCCACACGGAACTGGGCAGCGGCAATGGCGCCGGCCATGGACATCGTCACAGCAGTGTGGGCAACACCTCCTTGACCTACTCCACCTGCGGCGGACTGAGCACCAGCGGTGGTGGTTGCGGTGGCGGCGGTGGTGTTAGCATACCACACGGTCATCATGGGAGCGGCGGTGGAGTGAGTGGCTCGACGGGTCTGCTTGGGTCGCCGCACCACAAGAAGCTACGCTTTCAGCTGGCCAAGGAGAAGAAGGCGTCCACAACTCTGGGCATCATTATGTCCGCATTTACCATTTGCTGGCTGCCATTCTTCATTCTGGCATTGATTCGACCCTTCGAGACGATGCATGTGCCGCCCTCATTATCCTCGCTCTTCCTCTGGCTGGGCTATGCCAATTCGCTGCTGAATCCGATAATATACGCAACGTTAAATCGTGATTTTCGCAAGCCCTTCCAGGAGATACTCTATTTCCGTTGCTCCAGCCTCAACACTATGATGCGAGAGAACTACTATCAGGATCAGTATGGTGAGCCGCCATCGCAGCGTGTCATGTTGGGCGATGAGCGACATGGCGCTCGGGAGAGCTTCCTATGAAGTCAAGGGTGCAACGGATTCTTGGCTCCTTGAATTTCTATAAAAAAAAAACTAATTAGTCTCCGCTGCTTGGAAAGCCCAACACACACACACACATCTACAATATGCATATATACATATAAACATGTATACATGTAACTGTTTACCTATGAGTATTTTTTGTATGTAGTAGTGTTGCATACCGCAAACCCATAAGTACATTACAATATATGATAAATGATAAACCATAAATAATAACGATAATGATGTAGATGACAACTCTTTAACTGTAACTGAACGTTGTAATTTTAAAATGTAACGCTAAGCAATGAAGTGGGCTAAAAGCTACAACCACACACACACATACAAAAACACACACACTCACACTTATACCCACATACTACAAGCAAACACACACATACACAGAGAAATACGGTTGTTCAACTGTAAACCCAAATCAGGTTTTAAATAACGGTTCCTTTTTTCAATAACCCTGCAGTCGGTACTATACACTTTAAAATGACATCTCTGTCATAATATATATATATATATATATATATAATCTGATATATAAATTAATATGTCCGTCAGTCTGTCTATTTAGATGAAAACTTGTAACTCTTTATTGAATATGTTTTTTAGAAATTTTAGATATTTTTAACACACTTTTAAAAATACAAGTCTTCTAGCGATTTATAAGAAGAGAAAAGTCCACTTTTCGTGTTAAAATATATAGTAAAATATGTTTCAACGGTCTGCAGGTTTATTTAAGCTTCGGCAGCGCCGAATGTAGCTGATTTTTCCTGTTTGTTTGTTACCAAAAAAATGAAAAACCGGTCAGAATCACAATCGATATCGAATCTATTGAGCCCACAGCGAGCGTTATTCATTTGCGATACTCAAAACTGAGCCAAAAATTATATTAAACACTCTGAAGATAGTTAGATAGTGTGCCAGCTAATTATACTTAAGATACTTCACATTAGATATACTACATATAGCATATACATATATATAGATCATAAAGCATGACAAAGGAAAATGGGCTCTGTGAACTGTCTAACTGTAAATAGTTAAGCGCGATACCAAAAATCAAAGATATATAAATGGTCAATAGTATATACATACGTACATATGTATATTTGTAGCTACCAACTGTCTCAGAATGTATCTTTGTTATACTCGTATAGCTACAGCTCAATACTAAATACAACTTATAAGTGTGTAAATGTATTTTTTGAAACAAAAAAAAACCAAAAAAAAAAAAACAGAAAAAAGCAAAAAGAAACTTTCTGCATTAATTATTTTGTACTGTTAATTTTTATTTTTTGTGTATTTGTATAAAAGTCACGCCTCTCTGTGATACCAAACATTAAGCATTAACTTTTATGTTCAGATCAACAAACTGCATTATAAAATAAAACTAATACTAATATAATACTAATAGCAAATACTACCTACATATAAAGATAATGATACTTTGTATGTAATATATATATATATATATATATATATATGTATACTTATGTATATCTAGTCTGGTTAAGTCTATTAAGTGTGCGTGTTTTTATTGTACGTATTGTCTACGTTAAGCACATGATATTCAATGGATATACTGAGTTACATATGTATGTGTGTAATGTATGTGTAATTTAATGTTGAACAAACGGGAGATAAGGAAATACAAATATATCTAATCACCACACAAAAACACATTCTACAAATAAACACAAATACAAATACAAAAACAATGAAAAGAGCATGACAAAACTAAGTGCATCTAATGCTATGCAACATAGAACTAAAGTTCGCTAAACAAAACAAAAAAATAAAATTAAATAAATATAAAAATACAAAATAAACAAAAATTTAAATGAAACTCGTCCGAGTAAAGCTTTCAAAAACTGTAAAACTGCATTTGAATTCGGTTTTCCACAGCTGCAAATGAAAAATATACACAAAATACAAAAACCAAAAATGAAAAATGAAAAAAGAAAAATGGAGAGCAAAAATTCAAGCATCAAATAAAAGGCAAACCACATAAATGTAATTCTAACAGATTTTGTTGTTTACTTACTTGGCATACCACACCACATCCTACTTTCTCCTCCCCGCAGCCACCCTCCCCCCAACACACAAAATGTGCATCAAACTATCACAAAATCATATTAAGTGTAACTTTTCCAAAAAAAAACTTTCCACAACTTGATTGCAAATTATGCTTTTAGGTTGAATATGTCAGGGTTAATTGAATATTTTTGCAAAAATTAAAAGTTACTCAAATCACTCGACTATGAGTTGAAAATTTTTGCTCAAAAGCTGAAAATTATTTAATCATTGACCGTTAAGTTTAAATTATGCCACAGAGACTTAAATTGTTCGTACCGACTTAAAATTTCCACAACAGCAATAATCTCATTTAATACAGGTCATTAATGTTCAGCTTCTGTTGCAACACAATGGGGTATTATTGCTGACTTCACCTTGCCTCTCTTGACCATCGGCACCTGCTCCAACTGTGACCTCCACCTCTATGTCATTATGCACCGTGGACTCCTCTGACTCCAGCGTAGAACTGCTGCTCTCTTATTTGGTTGCGCACCTTCCTATCATTCTCTTGGCTGATCTGCCGAAAGACAAATGTGTCCTCCAATAGGTTCCGACATTCCTTACAAATTCTCTGGTGCAAGCCGTCATTTGGCTTTGCCACCAAGGAGAGGCACTCCTTAAGCAGCATTGGGATCACCTGCTCTTCACCATCGTCGGTGAATATGTTGGTGAATCCATCATTGGCTTCCTTTAAGCACAGCCGACATAAAGATCCCATAGTAATTTAAGTAATTCGCCAGTAAAAAAGAAGTTTTAAATATTGAATTTTATAAATTTCTACAAAATGTTGACTCAATTTAGATTTTGATGAATTAGAGATGAGAAATATTGAAAGCGTGCAAGTTTTGTTTAGGCTGTCAATAATGAAAGTTAAAGCCACGTATATCGATACTGAAATCGATACCCCAACTATCGCCTCCACTTATACGATAATTTGAGTAAATTTGTCTCAAAGCCAATACAAATGCATCACTTTGCCGCAAAATTTGCCTAAAACTATGGGACAACCCACAGTTGCCACAGTTTCTTATAAATTTATTTAATAATTATTTAAGCATAAATACTAAATATTGGCCATCTGTTTTATTCAAGTAGTTGTCCTATAAGCAACAAGTCTAAGCGATAGTTTTGTAATCAGTTGCAATCATCGGAGCTAAATGAAAATTGATACCAGCAGACAGAATACAGTTCGATTACTCGAAAATAAGTGTGAACTTGACTAACTGTTTTTTTTTATCCGCCAAACAGGATAAACTTAAATTTAATTATTTCCCTCCAGGACATCTGACAACAAAGAAACATGAATTGCAGCAGCTGCCAAATGTTGCAAAGAATGGTGTCAAATGTCAACTCAGTGCAAAGTTTAGCAGACTGTGAAAATAAAATTAAAACGTGTATATATGTACATATAAGTGGAGTAGTATATAGGGAACATAGACTATATATCCACATAGACCATGTGTTGCCATATTTGTTTGTTGACGGACGTGCAAAAATGCGCGGAAACGGATGCAAAATCAAGAGAAACATGCTGAAAGATAGCAAATAGCAAACGGCAAACTGGAAAATCCAAATGGTAAATGGCAAAAAGAAAATAAAAAAAAATAGAGGCAGCAACACACGAAGGCATTTGGATACATATACATACACATACATATACATATTTATCTGCCTTTGTAAATAGGCTTTGTATCTGTGCAAGTTTTTGAGCCATAGTTTTTTTGGTAGCAACAAAAAAAAAAAACGCTAACAAAGGCGGAGCACCAACAACATAAGCCACTTGACAGAGTATCGATTGTGTGTATGTGTGTGTGTGTTTGGGGCGTGCATTGCACTGTAAGTGAAGCCACACTCTAAGAGTGTATGACAATGACAAAGTGATCTTCCGGCGCCAGCTACTAACTCCTGGTTGCTATTGCTCCTGGCTGCTTCAGACTGCTGCTTGCTGATAAATGATGATTTTACGCTCTCACTCGTTGCTTGCCGCTAGTTGCCATTTACAATGCCACTTTATGAGCTATACTGATGCTGCTGGTGGTGCAGACTAAATGGCGACGATGCCAAGGACAAGCAGCACTCCACCATCGATTCAACAGCGCCCAACACCCGTCGACTTGCCACACACACAATACACACGGCACCCATGGCACCCATGGCTTATGTGTGTTGTATATTTTGAGTTTTTCGCTATTTTTCAGCTATTTCACCCTGCACCTAAGCGGATTTTATATTCAAATAGCTATTCATGGAACATGAGGCAAGCAGACCCAAAGGAAATGAGCTGACGATTGCACCGAAATTACGATTTGCTGCTGCTGCTGCTGCTTCTCTCGTAAAGTCTGCAGTTTTATTAGCACTTCGTGGAATTTTCTTTTATTATTTCATCTCTTCTTCTTTTTTGTGACACTAATGCGACGTTTATGAAACATTGGCAATAGCGATTTGTTTCCAAATGATTGTCAAAAAAAAAAAAACGCAAAAGACGAAAAATAGCTTTTCAGTTTTGAGAGATGCGCTTATGGAAATGTCTGCATTTGTCAGGGTGTCTCCCAAGAGAATATTCTAAAAAAAATTGAATCATAAATCAATAGAAATGAACGTTTGGACTATAAAAAATATTTTCGCTTACCTACGAAGTAAGTATAGACAGTCTGGCAGTAAAACCAAGAACAACAATAAAAACAAGCAGTCCAATAAAATTGTCAAATTGTCAAGGATGCCATTAAATTTTAATATCTATTTTTGCAGATATTGTTGCAAAATTTCTGATTCTCGTGTACCCAGCAGATTTCAAGAAAAACTTCAGTGCAGCTACTAAAAGCTATTATTGTAATTAATGTGGCAAGGCAATCCAAATTGACCATCTTCAACTTTAAGTGTAGCTGGGATTGATGAGATCATGCATACGAATTGAGGCAGAGGCGTATACGTAATTTGTACACAGATGCCCCCGTTTTTATGGACACAGGGTATTGGAAGTCCAGTGTCACGTAGCGCAAATCCAATTGTGCTAAATGATAAACCAAATGGAACTGGCTTCCAAGTGTGTTTTTGTGTGTGTCGAATTGCCTACAGAGTATTGCAGGGCAAGTGGACCACTTAAATGGCAGATAACACAGTCGATAATCAATAGGGTGTTGAGTGTAGCAAGTGGCAAGTGTTTTGAGCTGTATGTGAAACAAATTGGCAGCTCTTTGAAGTGAAAATGACTCCATACGGGAAGAGCTCAAATTTCTAGCAATTGGGCTCACAGCTCACGACTTCTTTCCTATTTATTTAATGCCAAGGCTCTCAAGTTACATCTTAAATTCAATAAATATAAAAGCAGCCATTTACTTAACTGAACCGCAATTTGATATTTTTCTGAAATTTAATAACTCAGTGGCAAAGTAACATTAGTTATTTGAGCTCATCATAAACACAAAAGATATTAAATTAAATCAATTACTTATTTTATTCTTATTGATGTTTGGCAGCAGCGCATTTTATACGAATATAAATATAGTATAATACATAAGTTAACTTTTTGTTATTTAGATTTTCTACCTTTATGTATATATTTTATATATTTTTTTTATTTCAAATTTTCTTTGTCTGATCAAAATCAAAATTGAATAACGCGAGTCTAGACTTTTACAGACGCTTGAGAGACTCGTAAGTAAATTTTATTTTCTTTCCAATATACAATTATTATTATTTTCATTTGAATTTGGTGTTGTGCAGAATTGCCAACATTTACTCAATAAGATACAAGATATTTTTTAGTCAATTGCAAACAAGACAAAATTGGGAAATTTTTCAATGTAACTAAAAAATGCGTATAAGCCACGCTCGACATAACAATGCCACAAAAAAGTATGCAGCATTCAAATGGTAAACCAAAGCATTCAAAGCAACACCCACCAACACACTCACACATACCGTTACACACCCATCAAAATGTATTCAAAACAAATTTGAAAGCACTGAGAATCTTATTTCAACAGCAGAAGGTAGCTACCTGTCCGCTCTCTTCGTGTCTACATTTTATTGTAAAAATATTTTATTAAATGAGCTGTCAGCCCACGGGGCTTGCGTCACCCGAAAAATACCAAATAAATAAAAAAGTGAAATATTTGAGAATTTGTACAAAATTAAGTTGATTAAATGGACTTAGCAGCGTGATTACACGCAAGGCTGCATGAGAGCAGCTTTGAGGCAACACAAAGCGGGGCAGGGTCTAAAACGCTATGCGTGTCGTCTGGATACCGAGTATTCTTTTCATGGACGAAGGCACCACAACAAAATGGAAAAAAAGGAACTGAAAAATAAAACATATTTTTCATTTCATTCCTTTTCCATTGACAGCCTGGTAAAAGAGGCAAACAAGTGAACAGCAAACGGCAAACAGCAACGAGCCCGAAACTTTGACCATTGAAATCTCTGTCTCGTGGGAGAACTAGTGCCTTAGAGCCATTAAATGGCGCATGATTAACGCTTTGCTCTACAAGACAATTGATAAAGAAAAGAACATCAGCAGCTGTCCCAAATGAAACGGAGCCAGCTTTAATCTCTTGTCCTTCCAGTCGCCGGCTGACAACAAAAGTCAGTGCAGCTCTCAAAGTGCCACAGCGTTGAGCTCAAGTAATTTCTTAAAGAAGTTTGTAACAGTTAGTGAGATAAGTGTTTGCCCATAAATCTGTACGAACTAACAATCTGTTAAAAAAAAAGCAATTCTTTGATAAAATGTCCAACAAACTTTTACTTATTTTTGGCTATTGACAACAAAATTAAAGAGAATAAATTGACGAAGTTACTAGCTCAATTTATTGCTCTAATTAGATATCGTAATATATATTATCCGAAACAACATCGAATGCTTCTGACAGGATCAGTAAACTAAACTGAGGCATAAAATCAAAGGCAGTCCGAAATCAATCACACAAAAATTAAATAAATTAATAAATAAATAATTTTAATATTTTAAAAACACACATTTCCAAAAGCTGTAACTCCCATGCAGTACTTTAAATGAATTGAACTTTCTTACCAAAACTCACAGTAATTTTTATTATAAAAGAAGAGCATTTAAATTTAGTTAGCCATATTGTTAGCTGGCTTTCGCTTTTGTTTGACAATTAAGCGTTAACGGAAACGGAAAAAAGATAGAAAAAATATCATTTAATGCAGCGTTTTTTTTTTTTTGGTTGTTATTGTTATTGTTGTAGGCTGACGGCTTTGGCATTGTTTTTAGCCAGTTCACAAAATATGCTGAGGCATTTTACTCTCGGCCATGTTTCCCACTTCGCTGCAGGCGAGCAGAATGATTAATGTGGAGACTGGCGCAAAACACAGGCATTAATGGGCGGTCAGTGGAATGCGTTCCACTGGGAGAGTCCAGAGAGTCCCTTTTCCCGGAGCCAGCTACATTTTTTACGTGCTCACATTGTGTAGAAGTGAGTGGACTTTTAAAACTGCCGCAAATTGCGGCACTTAACGCTTACGCTCAAAAAGCATACATACATATATTTATGTAGATATATGAGATGCCTGCACGTTCAGTGCAACAATCAGCGAGCGACGGAGGCACATAAATTAATAGAGAGTGAGTATGAAAGGGGGAGTGGAGGGGTGTGTGTGTGTGTGCAAGTGTGTACAACACGGGGTATGATTAATCTGTTGTATTACACAATCTAATGGGCAGCGCGTGCCGCCGCACTCGAAGTGAGCTGTCAGTGGCTGAATCTGAATCTGAATCTGTAGTTGGAGCTTAATTTTAAGGCTACCCGGCTCCTTGCTTAAATCTTTATTAATATGCATTGGAGGCACAGCCTTGTCCTGTTCGCCAGCGTGCCCCATGAAAAATGGCCGCCATTAGGGCCAGCAAATTTTGTTGCGATGTGCCACAGAAATACATAACCACTGTAGCAACAACAGCAGCAGCCACAGCAGCAACAGCAGCGGAGGCATCAACTGCATTGATTTTGCAACGTCGAGGACTGAGCCAGGGTGAATATTGGTGTTGGTGGACTTCAATTCCCTGCCCACATTCCATTTATGTTAATGAGCTCGGTATTGCGAACCTCATTAGAATTTCATGTTGCCCAGCAAATTGAGGCGCATCAACTGAATGGGAAACCATAAATTGTGCCCTGATTGACACGACTCGATTTGCTAGCGCCAGCAACGAGGCTAATTGCACACGCCGATTGTTATGATAAGTGACTTAGCCATGGCTAAAACATGCAAATTATGCCTACAACTAGTACATGTCCAATGTACAATCTATATGCGAAAATGTCGCATTTATCAATTTGTATGCATGTCATGTTTACACATCCTGTAATGTGTCCATGGAGATTTCTTTAATCCTGCCAAATATCTTGCCAAATAGTAAAGAACGAATTTATAGTGTTAGTTAGCACAGTTGTAAATGAATGCTGATCAATATTATATTATTATTTGCTAAATTTACTATTATATTATAAAAGACTATTGTTTATTTTTTAAATATTCCTCGTTGCAAATTAAGCAAAAATCAATCCAATTAAACATTTTATAAATTGCCAAATGTATTAAATAAATTTATGCCATTTCCATCGTAGTTGGCCACTAGATGACATAATGATAATTTGATTGTTGTATAATATCTATGATAGTTCATCGATATCAGCTGAGTGAAGAGTACTGTTTAAGGAAAAAACAATTTCAAAACGAAAGTCGCCTTCAACCAAAACCAAGTAAGTTTTAAACATCATAAAAGTGTCAGAATAAATAGGAAATATTTGTATGTCGTTTCCATCAGACTTTTGACGTTATGGATTTGGGTTACGATGATGTCCAACTGCATGCAGCAGTTAGCCGTGAGATGCGGCATAATCATGAACATCATCATCACGATGAACACCAGGAGCCAGGGAGTTTAGCAGGATCAGACACAAGCAACACACAAGCCGAGCCACAGGGTGGACACGATGGTCACGGTGGCTTAATGATCTTTCATTTGGGCTATAAGGAAACAATTCTTTTTGGATTCTGGCAAACAGATTCAACGAACTCCTTTATTCTCTCCTGCCTGCTCGTCTTCATTATGGGCGTATTCTACGAGGGTCTCAAATGCTATCGGGAGTGGCTAAAGAAATGCGACAATCAACGCCTGGACGGAGGCGCTAATCCAACACGACATGTTCGCCCAGCTGCTCCCATTTCACAGCGAATCGACGCACCACCGCCTTCAGCTCAGCAGATCCCACAGCCACTGATGATCGTAGCAGAATCAGTTCCACAACTACCAATGGCTCCGCCGCCGCCTATTGGCGAACTCACATTAAGCCAGCGTTATCCTTGGCTTGATCGGAGTCACTGGTTGCAGACCTTACTCCACATGCTCCAGGTGACCATTTCGTTTATGATGATGCTCATCTTTATGACCTTCAATGTGTATCTTTGCATAGCTGTCGTCGCGGGTGCCGGTGTCGGTTATTTCATCTTTTTTGCGCGCACAGAGAATATTTCCGACCATTGCAATTGAGGAGGGGGTCTCACCTTCCGTACTGTACCCCACTTTGGGTGCTCGGTGCTAATGTATTTTTCTAATTAAACCAAGTTATAAAAATATCATAACAAATACTGGTTACCAGCCTGCAGACCTAATTGTTCATGTTTATGGCTCATAAAACAATGACTGCAGCTACAGACTACAAAAACAAAAAGAAATAAAGAAAATAAAAACATCTGCAAAGTGGCTAAAATGGATGCCTCCATCGTGGCCAAATAGGCGTATGCATAATCTAGGCACAATATAAAAATGGATGGACAATGGCTAGCCGCGAAAAGCCTCAACCACTTGCTGTTATCCTTCTAATTACATAAGTGCAAATCCGGGAGAATAAAAGCATCCATCTGGGGAAAGTGTATGCTGAATTCGTTCAATTCGCAAATAATTTGTTTTGTTTTTTTTTATGGCTTTACGGGCGTTTTACGAGCAGACCCACATACCGTATACACAGGTGGTAACTGAGCTGAGCAACTGAGCGTTCATCTCTGTGTTTGTGTCTGGCGTTTTCATAATGCCACAATTATGAGGGTGATAAACCTTGGACGAAGATTTTACTTTACCTTGGGATTCCACTTTGGTCCGAGCTACTATCATCGTTGGCCAAAATTCAATTAATATTTCAATAAGCCACCTTTATGCCATTTGGCAAGCGGATAACGCAATTTGGCTTTAATACGCCACGTTGCACATGAAAACATGAAAGCGCATTCCCAGTCGCAGTCGCAGTCACAGTCGAGGTCGACGTCGCAGTCAACGTCGGTGTCATCGTCTCCATCACATTCCAAACAGAAGCAAAAATCAGCTTTAATAATTCACACACTTGTTCACACATACTATGTATGTGAACTTGTGTGTGTGGTGTGTGTATGTTTTGTGTGTGTTGTGTGTGTGTGTGTGTTGTGTGTGGGCGAGTCGTAAAACTTGACCCACGGGTTCGTCGTCATGCAGCGGCCCGAAGCCAAAGCGGAAGCGGAAATGCGTTCATGCATAGTAATTTCACTCGTCATCGGAGCAGCCAGGAAGGTAGCCAGGAAGGCAACCAGGAAGGCAACCAGGAAGGCAGGCAGCCGGACATAGGCAGTCAACGTCGTCCTTATCGAGCCTGACTAATGAGCTCATACATACATAAGCAACTATATAAGACTATTATGATTTACCATTGCGATAATGAATTATGAGTGTTTAATGAGTGCACGACATGACTCGTGTTCTGAAAGAGTATCTGCAGAGTGTATGGGTATTCAAGAGTGTATTCATATTCAGAATTTCAAGAGTCTTCATATTTTTATTCATATAAGTAGAAAATTGTAATTAGTAAAATAGTTAACGATAAAATTAAATAGTGAAAATTAAATTTCAGTTGTTTAATTAATATATTCACTTAGATATGTTTATTATTCAATATTGGAATTTCTGATAACAGGCTAAGAAATATATTCACATAAGTAGAAAGACTAATTAGTAAACTTTTTTTTTAGTTAATATTATTATTCCATTTTATTATTATGAAGAAAGTGTATTCACAAAAGCGATATCCACTGATGAGATAAATTGAATGAAATATGTTCAAAAAGTCAAATAGCAAATGGTATTCACAAATCACACTCAGTTCATATTCAATTACCCAAAAAACATATTTATTATTTGAATTAATTTGAATTATCCTGTTGATGGTTAGTCCGCTTTTAGCATCTGCGCTGTTTATTAATGTGATTAATTTTGTGGAATTGGACATCCATTAAGTGGGCGGGCCATAAAGGCGTAATATGTGGCATTCGCTTGGACACTCGGATTGCTTTGCATAGCATCATGGAATATGTGACCCAGCTCCAGAAAAAACACTTTAAAGTTGTCCGTAAATTGATCCAAGTACTGCCTTGAATGCTGTTCATTGTGTGCGGAAAGCTGGAGATGATTTATAAGAGATGCGGACTCCACATAACTCACGCCCGTAGTGCACTTCCTTCACCAAATCCAGACCATCTGCATCGTAGAAGTCCTGTTCAAAAACCTTCCACCTTTTCCTTTTTGCCTGTCTGCTCCTGAAAGCGTTCAGTTTTCTGTTTAAAGATGCTTCGCGCTGCGAAATCCACTACGTTACCCATTAAGCCACTCTTACTGCCTTCCAAGAGCGCATGCAGATACTCCGAATTATTTATAAGCGACCTGTCAACCTTTTGTTAATTTTATTTATTTATAAAATTAATTTTAAATAACAATAAAAATGTTTTAAAATAGTATACCTTAAAGAATAAATAACGAAGCAAATAAATAACGTTGTTTTTCCTTTAAACACATAAATTGTGTGTATCTTTATTTTTATCTAATGTCAAGAAAAAAAGATCTCTTTTTATAGAGTTGACCACAAAAACCAACGATTTTGCGGCGTTGAGTTGACATTTAGAGTTCATTTGTTAGCCAGGACCAATTGACACTCGCCCAACAAATGCCTCGACTTGCTTTTAATGGCCTGCCCCTTCAGCAAACTATCTGTCGGACACATAAATGTTTTTGGTTGCGCGTGTGTTCTGTATGTGTGTGTTGGTGTGTGTGTGTGGGGTAAGGGTAAAAATTTCCCGTTTGTCTGCGAGTGTTTGTGACAATTTCTTGGTCCTTTACAGCCCGCAAAAGTACATCATTAATTTATTAGCAAGCCAAATAGGCGACAACAATCACGGATCAGACGCAGGGACTCAGCAGTTTTCTTTGGAGCACACACGTGTCATCCTTAATATATGCCTTCTCTTTGTGTGTGTGTGTGTGTGTGTGCGTGTGTGCGGGTGTGCGTGTGTGCGTGTGTAGTTGTGTGTGTTTTGCTTTGTTTTGTCAGCAACTGCCTGAGGCTATTTGTGGGCCCGGCTGCTCGTGAGCTCAAGAATTTACAGTTAACGTGGCTTAAAGCGTATCGTCGTATTTTTTGGCCAATAATTTATGACTTTATATATTCGGCTGTCAATTAAATTCTTTACAAAACTGACAGCATTGCGATTCGCTGACATCATGTGGAGCCTCCTTCAAATGATTTATGCGCCCGCCTGGCTGACAGTTTCTGGCCAAGAACATTCATACATTTGTCTCCTAGCTGAATACAGTTAGAAAAAATCGGGTATTTCACATAGTTGCAAACTTGATTGAAAATTGCTAAAGTTGAGTGTTTGATTTTTGCTTGTATTGGGATTTTTCTTATTTTTTGAGGTTCATTTGAGATTATTTGTGTCTAAGTGAAATTATAAATACTTAATTATAATATTTAAAATTCACTCTTAATTATTTGTCAGTGTGTTTTTGTGTGGAGTGGTTTTGCTAGTTTCCTTTTTCCTGTCACTTTTAGCGAGCGACACGTGCCCAACGCCTGCAGAGCTTCTTATGTTAATGACCCGAACCTGAACCCCAGCCCGTAGCCAAACCCGTATCCCTATTAACCGAACCCCATCTCCATCTGCACTACCATCTTAATCCGGCGACGACTTTAGCTTGGACAGTTGGCATGTGTTTTCTGGCCACTTTCGTGCATTTAGCCGGTTGTTAGATCTTAATATTGGATACGCTAGGTTCGCATTGTCAGGTAAAAGTTTATCACAGCTGCCATATATCAAGGAAATTCACGTGGAAAACCCATTTGTGGGCGTTACGCCTGAGGCATTTTTAATTTGTTTGGCTGCTCCTGCTGCTGCTGCTCCCTGTTTTTTGCTAGAGCAACTTTTTTGCAGCTTATACGCATGATATGTGGCAAAGGGCATCAGTTCAGCATCCAACATAAATACCAAAGTTTTTACATCAGTTTATCGGTTATTAATGTCGGTTGCATGAATTAAAAAAAGAGCAGACAGTTTTTTATTTCAATAAATTTCAATGGCGATAGTCAGCAAATGAAACGATGGAGCTCAACATCAAAATTAATCAAATAATCTACGGAACTTAAAAGTTGGTTGAGTATTGATTAAATTGTGTTCAATGCTACATTTTTAAATAGTAAATTGTAAATATAATTTAAGTCTGTTAATTTAATCGATATAATGATTGAATGACTTTGCTGAGGAGTAGCACAGAGTATAAGTTATTATGTTAATTAGAAATACCATATATATATTTTTTATTCTTGAAAAGTGGTGCAAAACTGTAATTAGAATCAACAATTGTTTCCCTAAAACTAATTTAAGATGTGTTTTATTTAAAATATAATAAATATAAAATAATATATAATATTGTTTTTTGAGCCTGACCGCACCAGACAAATGCAATGTCACATGGCAAGGTAAAGAAAATGAAAATGAAAATGAAAATGAAATTATAGAGTGGGTTGGGCTCACTGCCTGACCGACTGTCGGTTCCAGTTACTGATCTGGCCACCAACTGCTCAGTTTGTGCACTTGTGTGACAGGATGTTGTTGTTGTTGTTTTTTCCTGCTGCTGTTTGCCAGATTTCAGTTTTCCTTCTTGTCGATTGCGCCTGAACGCCTTCGTTTGTTTTCCTGCTTGTTGGCCCTTAACGATTCGCGCTCCACTGATTCAGCAACATCGGAGCACACCCAATCCGCAATCAATGTGCACGGGATATGTTTTGTTGATGTACCAAATAGGCGCTGCCTGGATTTGCATCTGACTTTCCGGCAAATGGTAATGGGACTTGCCGCAAGCCAGGCTTATGCAAAAGCTTTTCACTCAAGGATTTATGAAGTCACGTACATTCACGCTGTTGAGTAGGGATTATAAATTATATAATCCATATGTACATGTATACATATATATATATGTATATAGAAAAGCTTAAAGTGAAAAGTCGTTGGCTAGCCAAAAACCCGAGCTTAGTCAAAAACTGTTGCTTGACAATTTTGAGAGATATATTTATAAATAGCACACTAAAGAAGATGCGCATGCTAAAGGTAAAAGCATATCCAGATCCAAGTCATATTATATAGCTCCATTTTGTGCGTTAGCTTTCACCCCTTGGTGGAATTTAACGAGCTCCTAACTTTATGTTTGCTTGTCATGTACACATTTTGTTTTTATTGGAGACTCAGCAAGTCTGCAAGAACTACCCAAACCCAAACCCAAACCCAACCCAACCCATCACCAGCTGCCTTACTTAAGTGAAACATTTTTTAAAGCCGTCTTGTAGGCGTGCGTGGAGCGTAAACACAAATACAAACACACACACACACACACACATATAAGTACGCACATACACACCATTCAACAGTTTTCGGTTAATGTATACACATATGTATAAACAAAAATGCACATTTTATTTTTTGAGCACAACGAATATTAAATATCTTTTCCCAAATATTTATTTGATTTCATATATAAGGAATTTACCTACAAAAAAATAAAAATTCGATTAGAAATGAAATCCTAGAATAAAAATAACACTAGAAAAAAAAATTGTTGAAAAAAGTAAAATCAATAAATTATGAGATATATAAAAATAATGGTGCCTAGGTTTTATTTTAAAAAAGAAAGTCAATGATTTATTAGATAATAAATTTAAAATTTGTGCGATTAACAAATGTATCAGAAATACGAGTATATATTTTTATACCTACCTCAAATTTGCTTTAGAAAGGGTATAAGATATAACCCCAAATAAAGAACTGACATATGCTTTCGGGTTGCCATTTGTCGTTGTCGTCGTCGTTGTTGTTGTTGTTGTTGTTGTTGTCGTTGTTGTTGTTGTTGTTGTTGTTGTTGTTCTGGGTTGGTTGTTTGTTGATAAGTACAACGCCCAGGGGCACCACCGGCAAATGGAAAAGCCAAGGCGAAAGTAAACTTTGCAGCTTGACTTCTTCTGTTGGCTGAACGCCATTTGTTTATAAATTTAATTTGTCTTAGACGAAAAGTCTTTTGACTTGTTTTTGTTTTTAACTCGCTGAGCACAACATTTTTTCAATATATTTTGCGTTAAATATATTTAGCATATTTGGATTATTTTACACACTTGTATGAATTGAAGCTGTTAAGAAGTGATTATGCTAAAGGCCAATTATACGCGAAAATCAAGATTAAATGGTAACCAAATATTCCTGAGAAAATGCCAACAATCTGAGAACTTTTACAAACTAGCCAATTGTTGGCAAACTATAATTTGATATAAGTACATATGTATGTATGTATGTATGTAGATATTTAAATTCTTATATACTTATAAGCACTTGTATGCATGAGACGCACTTACTTATGTACTTACAGATGTGTATGAATATATGTGAATACAATGTATGAGTATAGAATATGTGTGAATACAATGTATGAGTATATGAAACCTACTCACTGGAATCTCAGTTTGTGTTGTCCCAAAGCGTGGGTCTTCTGACTTGCTATTTTATGCGTTATTGAATTTCACTTAACAGCAACTGCGCCCAGCTACGAATATGTATGTGAATATGTGTGTGCGTGTGTGTGTGTGTGTGTGTGTATGGGTGTGTGTATTGCCCCACACTTGAGTGGCCACAACTGTAAAATGCCACTTAAGTTAAGCTCTGAGCTTTGCATCTTTTGTGGCTCAGTTTTTTTTCTTTGTGGCTGCTGCTCATTTTGTTTTTGTATACCCTGTAAAAGGAAACACATCATTAAAGAAAAATAGGCTTTTCACTTTCATCGATAAAATATTTAAAGCTTTAAATTTTTAAATTAAATTATATTTTTTTGTATTCAGTATAATTTTAACACAACAAACAAGTGTAGCATACTTTCTGGCTGATGTTAACTTCAACAGGGTGGCTCAAATTTGTGGCTGCTGCAAAGTTTCTGATTGAGTTTTTGCGCGAAAATATTTTGAACAAATATTTTTGCAAGTGTTTCGCTTAGAAACAAATTCCTCGGGTGGAAAGTTGTCAAGCAAAAATTTTTCGGAGCGCAAAGATAAGCTGAAGAAATATAGTTCCACACTCCACACATGAACAACATTTTTTTTTTTTTTTGTGGCAGTATGAAGCTGGGATGCAAATACATACATCAGCATAAATTACAAGAATATCGCATATGCGATAGCAAAAAAAAAAAAAAAACAAATAAAAAATAAGATTTTAAGCAAAATGCATCTAATTTTAATTTTTGTAATTTATTATAAAATTATAGGTATTTTTTTATTTGAAAACATATTTAGAATGTGTAGCGAAATCCTGATAATTGCTTGCCAAAAGTTATTTACAAAAAATAAATGTTGCTAAAATGGAAGCAATGCAATAAATATGCATATAAATATGTATCTAGAAATAAAATAAAATTAATACACTTTTTTTAATTTACTCACTAGAAAAACCTATTCTAACCGCTTCGACTCCAAAGATGGTAGCAATATTTCTGTTATTGACTGCATATGACAGCAACTAATTAGTTTTAAGGCGCAGTAGTTCTCTTGTCTAGAAACTCAATTTACTAGCTGCGTCCGCAAAGCCCAAAAGTTGTTTGCTTTGATGTTGCAAAACACTTTATAAAGTTACAACAGTAGTGAGTTGACGGACAAGTTTGGCATGCGAGCTGCGAAACTAACAGATGCAACAGCAACTTGTCTCTGCAGCGATGTCAGTGAGAGCACACCTTTATCCGGTGCCTGCAACAATTTGCGCACTGTACACAACTTGAAAAACACTAAAACCCAAGTAACAATAAGTTGTAACTGCAACGAGCAACGTGCAACGTGCAACAACAACAAGTAGTGTACAAAAAGCATACGCAATGTTGTCCAGTATTGACAACAGTTACTAACTGACACTGTCAAGGAGGCAGAGACAAGAGTTGCCAAACTAACCGCCTCTCACCTCAACTCCGAGTGCAAACATACACATCACACTGTATGATGACAGTGGGCGCGAAAAGTTATGCTACGTTTGCTGGCGCCAACGATACGAGCTGCGCACTAACTGAAATTAAACATGAAAAATTCAGCTGCTGGCAGTAGTTGCTGTTGCCCCTTTTTATTGTTGTTACTGCTGTTGTTGTTGTTGTTCTTGCACTCACAATTGGCAACGGCAACTGGCCAACAACTAAACATGCGAAAAGGGCATGAGCCAGTTAGCCGAGCAGGTGAAATTCAAAAATATGCAACGAGCCAAATTTGAAATGCAAACAATGCTGAGAGATTCCACATGCCCCGTTGCCCTTTGCTGTCCACGAGGATGCATCGCATTTGGCCGTATATCCTTTCCATGTGTTCCCGGAAGCTGCAGCCTGTCTAATTTCAAAATCTATATTTGCAACTTTGTTTAACTGAAGCGAATAAGAGATAAGCTGGAATTTGTTAATGGACTAGAGAATTTGAAATTGGATGTTAAATTTCTTTAATTTTCACTTGTAGAATTTTTAATAAACTCTACTTTATTATTTATTACAAAAAAAATATTGCTTATTTTAGAATTAATATTTATAACACCAAATATCTATAAAGAAATTTAAAAAATAAATCGCAGAAAAATTGTATTTATAAAATTTACTTTTTACTTGCACTTGTTCATTTTTAACTTTAATTTTTAATTTATTAAAAAATTAGATTTATCTTTTAGATTCAATAATTATAAATTTATGATTTGTAGTTAAAAAGACTTCTTGAACTATTTTATTTATAAAATTTAATTTTTACTTTCAGATGCTCATATTAAACTTTGTCGTTTTATTTATTTAGAGTTAAATGTTGAATTTTTTTACTTTATATTTATCCAACTCATAAACAAACTTAAGTTTTAAAAATATTGATTTTTTTTTAATTTTGCTCTAAATATATTTGACTCAAATGTTTTCCAGCTTTTCACAAAATTATGAATTCGCACCGAAAACAGAATGTGGAATGTGGCGCTTAAAAAATAAATGGCAGCCAAGGGTATTAAACGTAACCTTAAAAAGCAGCAGAAGCGGCGCTGGCCAAGATAAAATTCAGCTGGTGTAACGCTCAAGTACACGGACAGGACACAATGGATGCGTGCTACTACGTTTACACCTGGACAGCAGGTGTACGAGTACCAGATACGAGTAACTCCTCCATTTCAATGTCTGTGCGCTCAAGCGCACATAATTGCCAGCCAAAATGCACATTAATGCTTTTCCCTCCCCCCACACACCGCCCCCTCAACTATCTACAGCTGAATGGGAAAACTTTCACAAGCAATCCTTGCATATATATATATGTGTGTGAGTGTGTGTAGTTTTGGCTGCTTTTATAGTAATTCCTCTGGTCACACTCTATAGCTGCATCTGACTTATATAATCCGACAAGTTGGACGTTCGCAATGTTGCATGTTGCATCTGTTGTTGTCGTCGGCATTAGCATTATAAATTGACAAAAGTTAGACAAGCGTCGGGTGGCGTTATCCAAGTGGCTCATTAGTGGCAAGTGGTCCACTTAATTATCTCCAAGGGATTGTTATCCGTCCCATTGCAGCCAAGGATCGTAATGCATTCCAGAGAATTGCATGCCATCAACTTGATGATGCTTACCAATATGAGGGGAGTGGCCAGAAAAGCAAGCAAATTATGTAAATGCCACAATAAGCGAGTTTAGAGTTAATAAGAAAAAAAAACCGAAAACAAACCTTGAACTGTATTTTTTAAAAATAGAAAACCCCATCAGAGACCACTAAATTTTCTTGCATACATGGAAAAGTTGTCGAATTTTTTTTACGTAAAGAACAAAATAAATCAAACTAATAAATTTAGCAAAGAAATATTTCAAATTTATGGCTTAAAGTCATGGCCAATGTGCAAAGAAGTATTTATACGTGCCTCATAGACTCAGATACTTTTTATTTGCCTCCAGCACACATTTTCACTATCTTATAATGCTCCTAAAAACTGAAGATTATAAAAAGAAAGGGGACATCTGAAATTGGAAACTCGAAGCTGCAACTAAAGTGACGGAAGTAGGAAAAGAGTAGCAGCTGCTGCTTCAGTTGGAGACTAAAAACTTAAAAATAAGCGACTAAAGGCAACTTCAGCGGAAGCTGTGCAACAATGTGAAGCGGAAATTGCCACAAGGCAGCGCAAAAAACTTTACACACTACGTGGCATATAGAGAGCATCTGATTACAATCGTGAAAACAAATATGATAACTATTATGTAACAAAAAGCAAATCAAAAAGCTTTGCGCATGTGGAAAAACCCATGGAAAATGTGTCAACATAAGAAAAACCAAGTGAAATTGTGGTTTCCTCAGAAGAAGCTCAAAAGGTAAAGGTTCAAAGAAATCAAGATGATAATTAATATTAGCAGCACACCGATTAATGTATACTCTCTCATGTGTCAACTTCTTTTATAATTTTTATTATTAAATTAAAAAATTAACCACTAAATAATTCTTCTTTAATGTTAAAATGAGAAAACTCATCTGCCCTTTGCAAGAAGAGCAGACAAATAGGAAAATGCCAGAAGTTAAGGGAAATGCATCGCAAGCTGAGACGTAAGGACTCAAAGCAGCAAAATGTCAGCGGGCCAGAAAAATACTAAGGTAACACACACACAGAAACACACACAGAAACACACACAGAAACACACACAGAAACACACACATTGAAACACACACACAGAAACACACACAGAAACACACACATTGACACACACGCATTGAAACACACACACATGAAAGCTCTTCCCGTTGCAGTGTCCATTGGCTCTTAGTGAATCTTAGATTGAGACGTGGATCGCCAAGGAGGAATACGAGTGGAAATCGACAGCTTGTGTTGCAAGTAGAGACTTGCTCAAACAGGTGTTGAGTTGCTTTGTTAGCGATGCTTGACTCCATTCGAGTATTCACTGCAACGTGTAAATCTTTGAAGGAGTCTAAAGTCCTTAAAGACAAGCTTAATTTTAATTACAATTACTGTTATAGTTGAATATTAAATATTAAAATTATTTTTAAATAGTTTATTATTATTATTATTGGGATTGGGATTCATGCACTGCGACCTAACAGATCTACCAGATGTGCCCCTTCTGGTTCTATTAATCGATCTCTTCTGAAGTGATTTTATTATTTATTTTTGGATGATTTTAAAGCTAAGAATATTCAGATTTGTATAATGTTAAATTTAGTATATATATATAAAAATATATATATAATTACGTGTCTACAAGTAACGTGCCACTTCTGTCTGCAAAAAAAATGCTACTTAATTCATTTCATTTCAAGTTATTTCGGGCTGTTGCAAAAATATTTAACACATCCGGTAAACTTTTGTGGCACTCTGTTGTCAAAGTGGCAGGCAACAAAAGTGGCCCGGCCAACAATAAAAGCAACAATGTTGCTCACAATGCGCACACACAAAAACATACACACACACACACAGAGGGACTGCTGGTACGTGAGTGAGGCACAACAAAAGTGAACAACTTGAGAGTGTGTTGACCGCCTGCTCCGTTGTCCAAGTGTAAACAACTTTTTGTGGCACGGGCGCTTTGTCTTTCACACACTGCTCTACTCCCCTTCCCCTTCCCCTTCCCCCTCCCCTTCCACTTCAATTTCCCGCTTCTTCATTTCTCCAGCTTCTTTATTGAGTTTGCTTTGTCGGCGCTTCTCGAAATCCCGGCTAAATCGAAAGTAGCTGTTTCTGCCCATAAAAGGACACATGTCCTTTGGCAAAATGCTACGCTTTGAAAAGCATTTGTCTTTCAGCTCAAACAGAAAAAAAAAATAGCACAACTGCAGTTAATTTAAAAAAGAAGAAGAAAAATGTTGTGCTTTTAATTCCATTTCCTCACTCAAGTGATTAAATTACTCGACAGTGTTGCCAGATAATTAAAGTTTTGGATTACCAAGTTATATTGATACTTGTGAATGTGAACACATTTAATTGGTCTATAATAATATAATATAGATATAAATTATATAAATCTATAGGCATTCATCAGCTTTTCCTAGTCTTCAGTTACTTATGCTAATTGACAATTTAAAATATCAGAAACTGTAATTGATGCAATTTCCATGCCACACAATTTGTGATAATTGCGTAACCAAAACACTTGTAAATTCAAATTTATTGAGTCAGGTTTGAAGCTGAAACAAAGTTTCCAAGAAGTTAAGACAAATTGAACATATTTATAAGGCAATTATTTTGTTAATGGCCAAATGAAAGCAGGACAAACTTGTAACTTGTTTTTGGAGTAGTTGCTTGAATTGTAGATACCCTGCACTCAGGCCAGTAGTTCCAGTTAATAAAAAAATTAAATAAAATAAAAATAATAAAATAAGTGCAATTTATAATAACAATTTACACGCATTATAAACTATAAATGATAATTAACATTATGACTTTTTTTCAATACAAAACTTAACAATTTGATTCGCTCGCTAAGTCGAATTAACAACAAAGTTAATATATTAAATATTGTGAAAGGTATTTGTAGCTGTGTCCAGGAGCACGGCAAGGACTCCTGAGCCAAGTTAAATAGTTGACTGCCAGCTGCAGCCAAAAAAAACTCGAAAACAAACAAAAAAAGCAAAAAAAAAATAAAAAGCACCGTTTGCGAACTGAATACAAAATGAAGCCAATTGCAGGCTAGAGAAGGAATTTTTCAAGTTAGTGGAAACAGGTGAAGTATGTGTGTGTGTGTGTGTGTGTGTGTGTGTGTGTTGGTGCTGGTGTTGGGCCAGTGATGCCATCAATCCAATGGATCTACGTCAAGTGCTGCTGTCTTCTGCCACGCCTTGCTGCGCCCCTTTTTGTGGCTTAATGCGTTAAGAGGGCCCGGCAAGAAAAGAAAAGACCAAGCGCTTAAAATTGCTATAAATGCGGAAGTGCGCTGGCTGCCTCAAACTTTTGCCACATGCCAACACATCGACACACACACTCACACACGCACACTCGCACACACCCACTGCATTCTCGTGTTTGCTGTTTTGTTACAAAAGTTTTGGCTTTTAAATGGCTTTTACTTTTTTGCCGTATGGCTCCCAGTGGCATCGTAAAAAACAAAGGTAAATCGAAGTAGAAACAGCCACAACACAGCGACACAGCAACAAACAACAAAAAGCACAAAAAATAATAAAAACAATAACAACAATAGCAGTTACTGCCACACTTATAAAACATTAAATTTCATGACTTGATGAGGAGGCGACGCCATCAAAAGGATCTTTGACTCAGCTGTGCACATTATGATGATGCCGAAGGTTGGTGCTCCTGCACTAAGGAGTCCTTATATTGCCAATAAGTAGGACAAACTTTTCTTACCAAATTGTTATTAATTGAGCTTTATAGTTGTTCGAACTGTTCATTAAGCAATGTGTCCCTCGATGCCATTCTAAACGATGCATCTGCAGAGGAAGAGGAAAACGAAGCTCGGACCTTTTTTCACAAAGACCAAATGATATAGGAAAATGAAGAAAATACAATTCTGGAATATGCCAGACTTTTCGTGTTGTGTTGGATTTCATCATTAGTTCTCGTGCCCCAAAAGCTCATTAAACAGTGCTGTGGCTGAGAGATTTGCGTGTTTTTTTTTTTGGTTGGTTTCAGCTTGGGATTGCGACCAGCTTTGGTGGAGGCTTTGTGATGTTTAACAATGGACGTCGGTCACAAAAGCCGAAAGCTCTCTATATTAACCAGTTGAAGGTAAGTTATTCCATTTGCTTTTAATTTGGCTGGGACCAAAGGGGCCAACAGGCAGGCAGACACACAAACAAGCAATCAGGCAATGCTACTGAGATCCTTTTGGGGACGACCTGTTGCTGCAACCTGGTTGTTTGGCTTAGAACATAATCCTTTTTGATTTCCTAAGACCCACAAACACACACACACAAACTAATTTTTTAATACGATAACACACACATGCGTACACAATGAGGACACAAATTGTATTTCATTTATAGGCATCCTTCAGTGGCACTGGCAACCAACTCCAGGTTAATTTTGAGGGTGTGCCAAATTGTGCACAACTCATTAGTTGAAAGCGAACACAATGGACTCAAAGTTGTCCAAGCCTATGCTCCTTACAAGTGGAACAATGGACAACCGTTGCTCAGAGGACTTTTGTGGAGTGACCTTTAATTAGGCTCAGCAATGCAACATCATCTAGGATATCCGGGCAGAAATTAACGTATTGTTCCTGAACACAATTCCAATTCTCAGTAATGAGTTGACTATTTGCTTACTGAAATAACTTTAATCACACCAGTTAATTGAAGCTATTTTGAGGTTTCCCGATTGTTTTGTAATTTAAAGTTGTGACTGAAAATCGAATCAATCGTTTCTTACATAAATAATTACATATAGAAATCAAAGCAGCTAAACCAAGAAACCCGCTTTAAGCCACATTCTGTATTTGGTATTCCTTTGTTGGATTCCTTTTGCAGTTCGCAGCAATTTGGACTCATTGAGGCATTTGGGTAACCGGTTCACTAGCCAACTTGGCCATCATCATTCAAAGCCCAAGACGCATTCAGGCATTTTGAGTGCAAAACAGTGTCGATAATCAATCAGCTACCATGTTCTCATTTGCAGTATTCCAACACACACACACACACACACACACACAAACACACCCATTTCTTCTTGCCACTCCTTTCACTGGGAACAATCATTTTAAATTGGCTCTTGGACCTGATTACGACTTCTCGTCGAGACTTTTATTACCATTTTATAAGCTTGATTCTAGAAGAACTTTTTCATTGCTCTGCTAGAAATAAATCAGAATGATTTATTCAAAGTATTGGAAGTGTTTTATTTTTAATATTACTAAATACAAAAGCTTCCATTAAAACAAATGCTTGGTTAGTGGTTAATTTTTTGGTTAGTATTTCAGCCAAAAATTTAACATGTCTTTAAATACTCTTCTCAGATTTCCCAGATTTATCTTTTTTTAATTTTCTTTTTTCCACAGTCTCAAGTTGATTGTTAATTTCCCCATATTCTTTTAGTATTTGATTAAGCAATAATTTTATGGCATCCAAAGTCATAAGCTGAGTGCAACAAAATGCTGAGTGCCAACAGATTAAACGCATTATTTTTTACTTTCCCCATAACCAGATGAAACACAAAGTTGCAGCCACAAACACACACAAACGGGACACAAAGTTGCAGCAAGCAAACAAACTCGCAACTTGCCACTTGAGATAATAACTCAGCTGCCTGTGATCCTGTATGCAACCAGCGAACTACGGCAAACTGTGAACTGCGACTTGCGACTCTCGGCAGCCGGGGTGCAATCAATGGCAAAACACTGTTGCATTTCTGTTCGGGGGATAACGTGGCTCATAAAACATTTCAACGAAATGTGCACACGGCCAAGTGGATAAAGAAATTGGCTACCAAATGCAGGCGACTTCTTGCCCCGTTTTTTTTAAATCGATGGCGTGTTCTGCAAACATTTCGTCTGCCGACAGCCAACAATTTATTGTGATCATTAGGAATAATTTATGGAATACGATGAAATAGTTACCTGCAACTCGAACTGTTACTTTATCTGTGACTGTGACCGTGACTGTGACTGTGAGTGTGAGTGTATCTGTTACTGTGAGTGTATTAGCTGAGCTGAGCTGTAAAAAGGATACGCTCTTGTTGTCGTCCTTTGTCTGACATGTTAAGCCACCAAGGACCAATATCACTTTGCCAGCTAAACCAAAAGCAAAAGTGGGAACGAAAACATGTGCAAAAAAATACAAAATATATAAAACAACAAAATATGTAACTTAGTTTGTGCCAATCCGACATAGTTCATAAATGTGCTTAGATATGTTTGTGCATGTGTATTTGCGGTTGCAACTCTTTTATACCCCGTAGTCGACAAACAAAGGCAGGTATTTAAGCCACCCCATCAAATATTTATAAATTGTAATAGCCCTTTTTTTACCTCTGTCCTCTGTCTGTTCATTAATCCCTTGGGTTCTCGGTTGTAGACACAAAGTTTCTCATATAGTAAATACAATTCCAGTTTATGTATAAATACAAAAATATTTTATTTATAATTAGGGTTTCAAGATACCCTGCGCAGTATTAAAAATTGTCTTTAAATTAAATCTATATCTGCATTTTTTTTAATAGTTTTTTTTTATCTTATCGATAATTTAATCAGATTGCAAATATTTTTTACAGATATATACTAAATCTATGAATCTATAAACAACCTAAATAATATTACAGATCATCGTTTCAGAGCTTCTTACAATTTTAATTTTATAAATAAAGCGAGGTAAGAAAATTATCTACTATATTTTAATACATATTAAAATCAATTTAGATTAAAAAATTTAATTTTTTTCCTATAGTCTTAATAGAAAAAGAATTTCAAAAGTTAAGCTCAGTAACCATAAAAAGTAAGTATGAAGAAAATATTTCTACAATTAAAATTCACTGAAAATTATAAATTTTCTTATAGTATTAGAAATTACATATTTTTATTTAATTAAACTTAATTACTTTAAATTATTATTTAATCAGCTAAATCCCTTAACTTGTTAATTTACAAGATTTATTTATTTATGCAAATCATATTTATTTTTCTTACAAATCTATCACAATTATTTCTCAAAGACAGGGTATCTGCTAATCGAACTAACGGATTTATGCTGAAGATGCTTTTAAAATGCTTCGACTGCGATGCGCTGCGTTGGATTTTGCTTGGGGTCTGGCGATGTCACCTCGGATTTGGATTTGGGACAGGGCTTTACTTGTCTCTTTTTTTCAGTGCTGCTCCTTGTTTGCGGTTTTTATTTTTTTTTTATGAGCCACTCCCTCGCTCTGGCCACAAAACCCGAACAGAGAACAGAAAACTGCGCTGGAATCTAATTTGCTGCCAAAGTTGGTATCTGGCTGCTACCTAGAACAGGAGCACAGGAGACTGCTGCAGTTTCCGGGCTGTGCCAAGGAGCAATGGATTTGTGGCCAGGAGCTGAAGCTAACGCAGGAGCCGGAGCTAACTGAAAATTCAAAAGCAAAACAAGCATCGACATTCACATGGCCAAAACACTACGCTCCCCTCCCCTCCCTGGAGGCTCTTTATGCGCTGGCAGTTTTACGGAACGTTGCCTCTGTCGAAGTTGATTGTGCAACAGCCATTGTTGTTGTTGTTGTTGTTGTTATTTCAGTTGTCCAAGTTGTTATTGTCGTTGTTGTTATTGTTGTTATTGTCGTTGTTGTTGTTGTTGTTGATGGTGCTCTTGGTTTTCTGGCAAGCGGATTATGACCCTGATCTGGTCAGGTGCCACACACGTGTGCAACTGCGCGTGTCTCTATGTGTGTGTGTCTGGGTGTGTGTGTGTCTGGGTGTGTGTCAGAGTCGTAGCTTAAGTTTCACTTTACCAACTGCATACCAATGCATTCTGCATAGCGATGGGAACGTTTCGCAATTTTTAAACAGGAACAGGAATTGGAAATTCAACGTTGGTCTTGTTGATGCTTTGGCTTAGTTTAATCCGTAGTAAAAATTAATATACATATATTTGATTACTTTTCTCTGCTTTTCTTTGCCGATGGTGACAATTTTTTAACAAAATTATAGCAGCATAATAAAACTCATATTACGTAAGTTTGCTTATTTTTCGACCTCTTTGAGTGATACGATATAGTAAGCCAATCGCAATGGTATTAGAGGAACTATCTATCATATGCCATCAATCGTTTATATTTGAACTAAATGTTATAGTAGTTGTATCCCAAAACAAGTAACTAGTGAGTTTGATTAGGATATATAGTTAAACAAGTTGTTTATACAAGAATTTATCTTGTTCGTATGGCAGCTATGTGATATAGGGAGCTGATCCGACCGGGTCTAACATATGTGCTGCATGGAATAAAAGGACGAAGATATAGATTACAAACTGAGGTACTAGTTTGAATAGAAAAGGACAGCCTATATATGTACTATATAGAGTTGGAGTCGTCTCATTCAATGTGTTACAAACACAACAACAAAACTAAAATACCCTTGAGAAGGGTGTAAAAAGCAATGCACCTTTTTCAAGCAAGTCTCCTACATTTTATCATGTAAATCAATAATTCAAAAATCTTAATCATCAACACTCATAACTTGTCGTTAATTTATTAATGAAACTTAATATTTTCGTGTCACGACACGCGCCCATCTCTAACTCCTGCCACTCGCCACCTCTACCCCCCTTTATGGTGATACGTGTGTGTGTTTGTCAACTTTTTGGTCTTATTATTGGTTTTCGGGTCAGTTTAGTTCAGGTGGCATGAGCAGGTAGCCTGTATGAGTGTTTCATTAATTTTTGGGTTATTATTTTTATGTTGCACTCAGCACTCCTCACTGAATAGTTGTCGTGGAATGGCTTTTAGCTCAGTCTATGAAAATACTCTGTGGCATTCACTATGACATTAATTAAAACTCTCAATCGAGAGCCTGCTCCGACAAGAATAATGCGATTTAAAATTTCTATATATGGGGCATAGAGTTTGCATTCTATCGACATAAGGTGAATGCTTTGAGAATTTGAATAAAATAAAATAATTATTTGGCAGATAGCAGAACCCGGAGCACAAGTAACTGGCTCAACATATAATTTTCTAAAATAATAATATTATAGTTTATTCTAATCTAAACTATGATCATGTTTCGGTAAATGCGAAACAAAATACAATACGAGGGTGGTTTGATGAGTACCTGACCTTGACGCCAGATGGCGCCACTATTGCAATATGACGTGACTATCGTATAGTACATAAACCTAAACAGCCACAGTGAAAATTTCAGTCAAATCGGACTTTTAGTTTTGTTTTCACCACGTGTCAAAGCAGTCGTGTCCACGCATTTTAGAAAAATGGAAAAAGAGCAATATCGGTCGGTGATTCGATTCTTCTTTTTGGAGGGGAAATCACGCAGTGAAATCAAAGAACGCTTGGATACTGTGTACGGTGACTCTGCTCCTTCGATGACCACCGTCAAAAATTGGTTTAGTGAGTTTCAACGTGGTCGCACGTCCGTTTTTGATGAGCCACGACCAGGTGGCCCGAAAACAGCATCCACGGAGGATAAAGTGAAGAAAATACATGATCTGGTATTGTCAGACCGCCGGTTGAAGGTGCGCGAGTTAGCTGAGACAGTAGGCATCTCAACAGAACGAGTGTTTCATGTCCTACATGAAATATTGGGTATGAGAAAGCTATCGGCGCGATGGGTGCCGCGTTTGCTCACACCAGACAATAAGCGCAACCGCGTGACCACTTCGGAGCATGGTTTGGCGCTGTTAAAGCGTAATCCGAAGGAATTTTTGCGTCGATTCGTGACTGTTGACGAAACATGGATTCACTGGTACACACCAGAGACCAAAGAACAGTCGAAACAGTGGACTTCACCTGGCGAATCTGCCCCGAAGAAGGCGAAAACTGTTCCATCGGCCGGAAAGGTGATGGCCACGGTTTTCTGGGATTCGAAAGGTATTATCCTCATAGATTACCTAGAGAAGGGAAGAACGATTACAGGGCTCTACTATGCCGAACTATTGGGAAGATTTGACGCCGAGTGAAGAAGAAAGTGCTCTTCCACCATGATAACGCTCCCCGCTCACACCTCCGGCGTCGCCCAGGCCAAATTGGTCGAATTACGCTACGAACTGCTGCCCCATCCACCTTATTCTCCGGATTTGGCCCCTTGCGACTTTTTCTTGTTCCCAAATTTGAAAAAGTCAATCGCTGGGCAGAAATTTCGGTCGAACGAGGAGGTTATTGCCACTACGGAGACGTATTTTGCGGATCTACAGAAATCATATTTTTTAGAGGGGATAAAAAAGTTGGAGCATCGCTGGAATAAATGTGTAGAGCTGAAAGGGGATTATATTGAAAAATAAAAAATAATTTTTCCAAAAATTTTCGTTTTTCTTATGTAGGTCAGGTACTCATCAAACCACCCTCGTATTAATAATATTAATTATTATAATAATAATATCAGTCCATAATAAATCCATCATTCAACGCAAAACTGTTTGAAATTCTTAGATTTATATAATATGGACAATGTTTACACCGATCTATAAATTTTCTTAGTTATTCGACGTAAAAATCAAATTGAAATGATTTTACATGTGAAATATTTAAATTTGAATATTTTTTACAAATGTAAGCATCAAGCTAAGGTTTTAAAACATTTTTTTTATATGTGCACACTTACGCTTTTTCTCCACTTTTCATACCGAACAAGAATATACATATGTATATACTTTATGGGCTGACATATGCTTTCTTCTGCCTTCTTTTATTCAATATACATCTCTTAGCCATTTTTAATGCATTCAGAGCATAATGAAAAGCTTTGATTTATCAAAATCTTACTTTTCGATAGCTTTTGTTGGTTTCTTGTGTTCTTTCTATTCTTCCTCTTCTTTTCCTTTCGCCCCTTTCGAATGATTAAGCCAAGTGCGAAAACCGCACACACAGCCCATGTGTGTGCGCCTGTGTGTGTGTGTGTGTGTGTGGGTGTGGCATACCTCTCAGCAACTTCAGTTCTTATCTGATTAAAACAGCTCAGCAAAGGCCAAACAAGGCAATGGCAAAGGCAAAGAAAAGGCGACGACAGCAGCGTAAGAGCGAGTGAAACAGCGATAGAGGCGCATGTATGCAAAAAAAAAAAGAAAGAAAAAAAAAAGGTTTGCCGTGTTTCATGTAACAATTGTGCCCAGAAACTTTGCTTGTAAGCACACATACATATGTACGTACAGATGCATGTGCCTATGTGTGTGTCGTGTGTTGTGTAATTACATGAAAAGTTGCGTTGTTGTGTAAACTAATTATAAATTCATAACAAAACAGTGTTGAAAAGTGCGGAAGCCCTAATTTGAAATAATAAGTCGAGGCGGGAGCAACAACAACATGCGAAAAGATGAAAAATGGGAGGCACAAAAGTGACTTTTTGTTCTTGCGTTTATCAGCCTAACTGCTTTCTCTCTCTCGTTCTCTGTGTCTGCTGCCATATGCAGGGCATCTTTTAGTCGTCTATACTCAATTCCTAATTAATTCTGATAGTCACTCATAGATGGTGCTACTATGAAACTTGAACACTGTATAGAACAGCTGGCGCTACCACTTGTTCATTTTGAGCAATAAAACTCTACATTGGCTCCTCAATTGACGAAAGGCTGTTATTGCTCCACCTGCTTATAACTGCTCTAAACACATTGATCGCTATGCACATTAAATAATTATATTATCATTATTATCTATTATTAATAATTATTTGAAATCAATCAATCCCTTTTCAATCGTAAATGTTTTAATAAATTTTGCAAATTACAATGCCATTTTGAGCTTAACAGTGCTTGGGCAGTTCATTTGAGCAAACTCTGTAAACTTAACATGCCACTGTTAGTGTACAGGCTGCCAAAGTGTTCCCATGCACAATGTTAAGCATCATTGCTTTGTTATTGTAGAATTTGATGTCGAAGCGTGCGGTCGGCTGTGCGGTTGCTTAAAACCAATAAGATCACCTCAAATGCAAGAAATATAATCGTAAAAAAATAATTGCATTCGCTAAGGAATAATTGAAAGAAACATAATTAGTTATATATACACACCGATCGCTAAATAAATATCGGTTTACCAAATGCTGAATTATTTTTTAATTAGTTTCAATTAAACACAAAAATATTGCAATTGCACTCGATTTTGTGTGTGACTTGTGAGTGGAAGAAGAAGGTGAAGCAGCAACAGCAGCAGCAGCGACAACTTAAACATCCCAGCGTGTGTCTGTGTGTGTGACTTGTGCGCGCGCGTATCTGTGTGTGCGAGTGTGTGTGTGCTGGAATGGAATGCAGTTATGGAAAAAAAAAATAAATAAATAATTGAGAGCGCGCGCCCGCGCCTTGGAAGCTGCCCATCTTCCCGTCTCTCTCTCTCGGTCGCTCTCACACGCGTGTTAATATGTTGTTGTATTTAGTACATTGCACAAGGCAAAGCAAAGCAAAGTAACAAAAAAAAAGGAAACCAATAAAGAAAAACGAAAAAAAATCGCGCGCCAAGTTTTTTTTCGCTTGTAGCCAAAATGTCGAATCAACAGCAACAACAACAGCAGCCACTTCCACAACATCATCATCATCATCAACATCAAATACATCATCATCACAGCGAATTCCCGTTACCCGATGGCTGGGACATTGCCAGGGATTTTGATGGCAAAACTTATTATATTGATCATATCAACAAAAAGACCACATGGCTTGATCCCCGAGATCGGTAAGTCTACAAAAGAATTAAAAAATAAAAATATACAAATAAACAAATAAATATAAGCTAGTTTATAGAGATGTCTGCTCAAGGAAGAGAGACAGACTGGAAAAAAAACCATATAAATTCCAATTCCAACCGGAAAGAAAAGGTGCGTCGCAAGTGTGTGTGTGTGTGTGTTGTTTAGTGTGAGTGCGTGTGCCTCTGCTTGTGTGTGTGTGTGTGTGTGTGTGTGCATTGGAATGCGGGAAGAAGAAGCATCAGAGTGAGAGAGCGGCAGCTGCAAAAAGCAAAATAAATTACAACCACATATTTTCAACTGGGCAACATCATAAAACAGAATACAAAAAAAACAACACTTTTGAGCATGTAAACATTCCAATGCGATGATTAAGACTCCAAGTATAACTGAACTCAACGGCAACAGCAACAAACAAAAAAGTAAAATAAAATGTACAGCAAAGCGAACGACAGACAACAAGGCGTTGCTACGACCAGGAGGGTGGGGGGCAAATTAGTTGGGGCCAAGCTGAGAGAGAGCAAAGAGAGCAAAAGTTAAATAAAGCTCAGCGAATGATCTGCAAAAAAAAAATACAAAACTAAATAAAAGGCGAGCAAAACTAAAAATCCCTCATACGTAATGTGTAGAGTTGTGTGTGTGTTGTGTAGAGAGAGGCGCAGGCAAGCAAGAAAGAGAGCGCGCTGCTGCAATAGGCACATTTGTGTACGATCAAGAGCTGGAGCGGTGAGGGGTAAGAAGACGGAGAGTTTCACATCAGGCCATCGCATAGATATATTTTTTTTAGCTGGCCCCACGAGCATTTTTTTTTGCCGTTCGCTCACATTTTTCTTGTCTTGCGTGCGACAGAGCGAGAGAGAGAGAGAGCTAGCGAGCGATGACTCTCCAGCACCGTGTGTCTCTCTCTCACTTACTCGCTCGCTCACTCGTCTTTTTACCATAAACAATTGCAAATGTTGTTGGAATTTTTGCAGTTTCGAAATAATTGATTTCTGTGTGTGTGTTTGTGTGTTCGCTTTACGCTTTCAATTAACACAAACATTCGCTTTGTTTGTCTCACATTGCAATTGGACATTGTTAAAAATGTTTCACTCAATTTGAAAACACAAACCGAATGAGTTTTTGAAAAATTTTCTCGCTGTAAAAATGAAATGAAACATCTGCGCATGTGTATGTGTATGTGTGGGCCATGGCTGGAATATGTGGAATTTATATGCAAAATATTTAGCTTTTAAGTCTCCGCACATGCGATTTATCTCTACAGGATCTGTCGCGATTCTGCAATTTACCAAACTTCCCAAGTGTACCTCAAAAATCTGCTGTTAAATTTACACGAAAATTACCCACCCTTTAAACACATATAAATTGTTGTATGTATGTGTGTGTAGTGTGTGTAATGCCGTCTAGTATTTATTGTGTGCGCTCCTCTTCATTTTTTCCCTCAATTTATTGGCACTTTGCACGTTTCGCATATTTTTGCCACAATTATTTCGCCCCATCTTTCGCTATACATATCTCTCTCTCCCTCTCGCTCACTCTCTGTCTCCGTCGCGCTAACTGCAATAGGGAATCTATCTCGCTCTGCCGGCATGCGAGCTGTTATTGAATTTTAAAAATTGCTGCCGGTAGCGCGCAAAAATTCCAATAAGCCATAAATAAATTTATACCATGAGGCGAAGCGAGCCAAGCCTCGGGCCACTTCGGGGCTCTCTTCTCTGCTCTTCGGCGAGGGGGAGGGGTAGGAGGAGGAGCAACAAATCTCGGCGTTGAACGATCATCAAGGCCGAAAATTACATACCCTTGTGGAGACTCGACAGTTTTGTAGATTAATGATAAACACACACAAACATATTTATGTATGGAAATGGAAAAGATCGAATGGGGCTTTCAATTAATCAATAATTTATTAATTTAATTTATTTATTTTAATTAATTACTCTCAAAAAATACATACATAAATCAATACTTAATTCAACTATTTCATATGAATAACTATTTTTAGGTGACAAACTGCTTAAAAATTTCAACTAAATCTCGTATAGGGTATTCGAAATACTCGTGTATTTCACTTGTCTGTACAACTTTTTAAACGGGCGTTTTTTTGTTTTCGTTTTTGTTTTCTTTAATTCGTTTTTTTCGTGTTTTTTTTTTGTATAAACAAAAAGTCAAAGACGACTGCGTCAGCTTCGCTGTTGGCCATGCTAATAACGCTTTTGCCCAGTTTTGGCCAATTGCTAACCTAGCGACACAGTGGAATTTTTTTCTTACACACATGGCAAAAAAAAAAATAAAAATGGAAAAATAAAAGAAAAAAAACTGTCAAGCCAAAAGTTGAGGCGCTTTTTGTGTGTTTGGTGACAGTTTCTCGATTCATCGATCATTGTGAAAACTTCAGTCTCAAAAAAAAAAACATACTCAGCGTTGATCTGGTCATCACTCATTTTGTAGTGGATAAGCCGAAAATTTGATGATTGAGGGCTCTAATATTATCAGCAGATCCATTGTAATATCAGTTAAAAACAGACAACAACAACAGCTACCGGTTATGATACTAACTCGAACTCGAATTCGTAGTCAAAACTCGCAGCCAAACTCGAACTCGTTTGTTTTACATAAAAATCGTTTGCTGCCAAAATGGGCCTAGGCGAAAGCTGGCCATTATTATTATTATTATTGTTGGAATCGAACAAGAAAAAAAATTCATTTATAAGCCACTAACAAACTCCCAATCCCATTTCTTTTCTGACTTAACAATTAGAGATGAGATTGGGAACAGCAGCATCGATCTAAATTATCAATTATCTGTCAGATATGCGTGAATGTATCGCAGAATGAGAAACACTCAGAGTCGAGTGGAGCGTTCTAATTCTTTCTTTTTTTTTATTTTCAAATTGCATAAAATCCGCTAAATGCACAACTACATACATATATATAATATATAAGTGTGTGTTGTTTGTGTGTGTGTTGTGTATGCGTGTCATTATGCATTAGATGCGTCGATTTTGTTTTCTTTTGCTAAAGCAGAAACAGTAAAATTTGCATAAAATTCAATTTGGCTGCTGCAAAAGATGCCTGAGCCAATCCACAAACAGAGAGAGAAAGAAAGACAAAGAGAGAGAGAGATAGTAAGAGAAGCATAGAGGCAAACTGCAAGTTGGAAAGCTGCAAAACGGCATTTTTCATTTAATAAATTGCACAAGACACTAGCAACAAAGTAAAGAAAAAATAAACTCATTTTGCAGCAACGAAACCGAAATACGACTAAATAATTATTTTTTAAAATTATAAATTAAAGTTCTGTACATTAATTAAAAACAAAAATATAAAATTAATTAACAATTTAATTATAATAAATAAAATATAATAAAAACATAATGTATGCTTAATGAATATTTGACATACTGATATAAATATTTTTTTTATTATGATATTATTAAATAAATTAAATAAATAAATGTTTGCTAAAGGATTGAGCAAATTCAAGTTGCACTAAAACAGGCTCCACTGTACAGATGCAGATACAAAGCAGCAGCAACAACAGCAGCCCGCATTGCATTTGTGCAACAAGTATTTCCACTTAACAACAACGCAACAACAACAAAAGCTGCTGTTGCAGTTGCTGTTGTTGCAGTTGCAGTTGCTGTTGCTGTGTTTGCTGCCCTCGTCTCCAGGCTGTGATTACAATTTGATTACGCGCATGAATGCAAGGCGCGACGTTGCTTGCAACAGCCACAAGCAGCAGTAACAGCAGCAGCAGCAACATTTTCTAGTTGGCAGCAGCGGGCCCGAAGCGTCAAAAAATATTTTCTTTGCACTTGCAACGTTCAGCGGCAGCAACGACACTGCCTCCAGCCTCCGCTTGCCACATGCTGCATACAAGCGATACATACATAATGTATGTGGCAGATACATAAGCGCTGCGGTTGCTGCTGCTGCTAGTCGCACTGCATGTTTTGCCCATTTTAGCGGCTATTTTTCCACATCTACAATAACAGCCAGTTGCAAGTCGCCAGTTGCAAGTTGCAAGTTTGCCAACAATTGCACCAGCAGCGATCTCGGTTTGGCGATCTCTGAGTTTTTCCTGTCAACCCTCTCGCACTTGTTGCCACTTACCCCTTCTCTCTCTCTCTCTCTCTCTCACTCTTCCGCTGCCTCTGTCTCTTTTTGCAGTTGCAGCAATCAACACTTGTGATTTTTATCAGGCATAATGATTTCCTTTTCAACATGTGCTAATTAAGTGTCGCAGTTGCATTTGCAGCCTCGTTTTTGTGGCATTACCCTTGAAAAATCGTTAAAGCCAAATAAAGCTGACTGTCTGACATATGCAGCTATATATATATATATATATATATACATATTCTGGACATATTGATTTTTAATAATTCAGACGTCATTCTCTCAGCTGGTCAATTTTACATTCGCACCTCGGCAAAAACTTCAACTGAGCAGAAAATGAAGTCGCCCCTTTTCTGCAATTTCAACAACAGCAACATATGGACTCTGTCTAATCTAGCCCTCTTTTCTCCTCTTTCTCTCTCTCTGTGTTATCTTCCTCAATATATCCAGACATATTATTGATCTAATGTTAAATTTTATTTAAGATCGGATATACCTTCAAAGAATGTTTACACTGTAAACACACCGCTATTATTTTATAATGTTTGTAAAAATAAATAAAAAATCCAATAAGAAATACATGTCTTAAAAAAAGTATTTTTCGTATTGCACAAATTAATTTAACAGCTGTTCTTCTATTCGAGCTCTCGCGACTAGAGCATTCTTATTTATTTCTTTATACCTCTGCAGGGGGTATTGTAAATATATCAGGAAATGAGCAGGGGACTCACGCAATAGATGCAACTTTGTGTCTATTTTTGACAAGGGTATTTCATCTTCGTCAGCTTAAAATAACTGCTCCTTTTTTTTGTCCAGCTTTTTTTGTTTTTCTTTTTTGTTTTGCACTCGTCGACGTTTTGGGGCTGCGCCATGTGCTGAGCTGAGCTGAGCTAAGCTGAGTTGGGGCTGAGTTGAGTCTTTGAGTGATCGTGATATATGCGTCCGTGTGTGTGTATGTGTGTGTGCCCGCAGCTTGGCCTGCTGCAAAGGTAGCAATTTTCCAGGCATGCAATGAGAAATAATAAAGCAAAAGAGAGACAACCCAAAGAAAACAAAAAAAAATAAAAAATAAAAAGAAAGAAAAACAAAAAGAAAAAAAAACCTCAAGTGAAATGAAACGAAACAAGCGCTGGAATGTGCATACTCAAGATAAATTGCTGTGAGATACTTTTGGCATTGTTGTTTATGTGCCTCTCCTCAGTTGCTGCTATGGTGTAATTTTTTTTCCTTCTTTTTGTTTCTGTTTCTGTTTCAAGCGGAAGGAGACGACAGACAAACCCAACATAAAGAAGAAGAAAATGTAACCAAAGACTTTGAGTTGCACAAATATGCATACTATATATGTTATATATATGCAATAAATGTTTGTATGTATGTGTGTTTGCAGAAAAATGGGTTTAGGCATTTCCTGATATCGCTGACAGAGTATTGCATAATGCAAATTTTAGCTGACTAACGGAATATCACATCTATTGATATAGCGGATGGCCTAAAAAATCATCTATATAAAAATGAAAAAATAAATTAACTTATTTTTTTTTTATAATTAAGAAAACAATAGGTAAATAATAAATAAATAAAAAATATAAAATTAATAAATCACATAAAATTATAAATATTTCTATATACGCATTTTGTTGAAGTAAATAAATAAAGATAAATTGACACAAGACAAAATATAAATAGAGTTAAAAATGTTGCTCATTCATCAATATTTGATGTGCACTGAATATTATATACATTATTATATATATTTAATATTAATATATACCATTTACAATTATTATTATATAATATTATTCCGCATGTAAAATTCCCCGATCTATTTAGTTTTGAACTCAGCTAAAGGAACTTTCCTTGACTCGCAGCAGAGCCTGAAGTTCATGTTGCGTGCCATCTCATAAAATGATGCCACAATTGGCATGTGTGCCATGTGTTGCAGACTTGCCTTAGTATGGAAGAAGTGAAGTAGATTAGAGGGGGACTGGAGAGGGATCTATCTGCATTCCAATCTCCTGGCAATTAATTGCCCTAATCAGGCGATGCGGTTCGCTGTAATCAGCTGTTCCAAGAGTCCAGGCCCAAAACACCTTAAGAGATACCCAAAGAGGAAGATGTGAAATGGAGGAGGATGAGGAGGAGAAGGAGGAAATGCAGGCAGCAGCTTAAAGACATTCCAAAAGATTTCAGTCTGCTTGCTTGCCTGCCTGCCTGCGTCTTCCCTCTTCTTCCACTCTTGCAGTGTTTCTTTTGTTGGGCGCACGAAATCTTTTGTATTATTTTCCAGTAGCACTTTCCGAATGCCATTTGAGTGCGCCTAACATATTCTTAAGCCGAAGACCATAAGAGTGAAGACTGCGTATTTTTGTATTCGTATGTGTATCTGTATCTTTTGGATGCATGCAGCGCATGCTGCATAATTAACGTGACTGTGGCGAAGGCGAAGGCGAAGGCGGAGCTGCTTCAGGCTGAGTCTGATTCTGTGGCTGAAAACTCTCTGTGCCACAGAGTAGCCGCATCTGCATCTGTAACTGAAAAAAAAAAAAACCAAGCAAAACCTGCGCTGTGGAATTTTTTATGTTGGCTTTTTGTGCTTATGTTTTTTGTTGTCGAATTTATGGCCTAATGAAGTGATAAGGCAGAGCCCAGACCCAAGGCAGACGGACGGATAGAGGTCGTCTCTCGGCTGCATTCCACGCATGCCCCAAACGGCAACAACAAATCTGTGGCTGTGCTTTGTACTCTGTATTTGTATCTTCTGTATAAGTATAAGTATCTGTATCTTTTTTAGCTGCTGCCTCTGTCAAAATGTTTAGCACAGTTCGCTGCATAATTCATTCTTCTTCTTCTGCTTCTTCGTTCCGCTTCTCGGTTGCATTCCACAGATGCTTGAGCTGGAATTTATTGTTTTGTGGGTCAGCAACGAACGCGCAACACTTTCAGCCAAAAAAAAAAAAAAAACAACAATAACAACAACAAGAACTAATCATGGTATTTTTTGTTGCCTTGTTTTGTTGGTTTTGTTTGGTGCAAAGTTGAGAAAAGTGCAATCACATTTGAACGTTGCATAGAATTCGCGACGTGCCGCAAACGACGATGCCACATATAGATGCATATATGTATGTAGAAATACAAATACATATATAGATACATACAGCTATAGCTGCAGATACAGATACAGATGCATGCTCTCAAGTGCAGCACATAGAATGCTACTTTAGATATATACCTATATAGGAAAGGGGGATTACGGGGAGGCATGTAGTTGCATGCATGAAATGGCCAACAAACCGGCTCCGATTCTCTTCTCTGCTAGTCTTAGAAGACAACAAAAGCAGCAACAACAAGCATAAAAAGGAATAAGTAAAAAAAAATATATAAGAAAAAAAATGTTGATTAAACTGCTTAAATGCGCAAAGCTGACATTCATGTCAAAGCAACTCCACTGCTTACCCCCTTCCCTTGTGTTCCCTCCATGAACCCCTTTTGCTCCACACTGCCTGCCATTGCTATTGCCCCTTCTCTTCTCACTCCCAATTCGCTATTTCTCAGCAGCAGCAGAATCGTGTGCAGCTTGCTAATAATACAAACAGACAAGCTGCACAGACACACACACACACACATACATAAATAATTACAAACATACAAACATACATAAATAAGAACATTTTATGGCCGTTTGGAATGTTTGCCAAATACAAAAGACAACAACAACAGCAGCATCTACAACAAAAAGCTGGGCGTAGTTTAGTTGCCAGCAGAAATAGTAGTAAGTTGGCATTTAAGGCAATGCGCGCACTGCTTCAATAAATGCATACACACACACACAGAGAGACACACACATGCACACAAATTGCATTCAATTGGTGCCGCGTTTGCTGCTGCGAGTTCACTGCAACTTTGAAATATTTTCCAACAACACCAACAACAACATCAGCAGCAACATTTTAGTTGTTGTTGGGCTTGCCTCAAGCAGCGCACTCTGTGCCCCCCTCCCCAAAATCTCCTCCATTCCATGCTGGTGGCAGCCATTCCCGCTGCCTTAGCTACCCTGTAAAAAGGCAAAACAGCAAACGAGGCATGATGTTCCATTACATTGTAAAACAGTCAATGTAAATGTGCAATTTTAGCAACTGCAAACAATTGCTGTTAATTAGTGTTAATGTGAATTTTATAAGACCTCCAAAAAAGAAAATTGTTTCACTTGATTGTCTTCGAGACGAACAGGGTATTTTAGCTATTCAGGTACGCCCCGCCGCCTGCTGCATTCTTGCTTGTTCTGTTTTCCGCGCTCCTTCGCACACTCGCTCGCTTGCTCTTTGCTCTGCACTCTTCTCGCTCTCCACTCTTCTCGCTCTCTCGTCGTTGTCGTCGTTGCTGTTGTCGTCGTTTTATAGCGTAAATAGCAAAGTTGCTCGTACAATTTTAGAAGAACTTGTCAAAACCGCATTCCTGAGTCGCTGCCACTGCGCTGTCGGCTTCGTTGGTGCTGCTTGTAAGTGTGTATACTTTGTGTGTGTGTGTGTTTGTTTGTGTGTGTGTGACTTGCTTTGCTGGAGGCACTAGCAGCAACAGCAGCAGCAGCAGCGATTGTTGCTGTTGCATTTTTGTTGCTGTTGCTGCAACTGCAACTGCTACGAGTTATAGTTATTTATGCATGTTTGTGCGTTTGTTTATTTGTTTGCTTTGGAGTAAATGATCGCGTAAACACGCACGTACACAGACGTACACACACGTACACACACACACGCATACACACACATAAGTACATATGTATCTAAAGCGAGTACATCTGCTGCTGGCTGCTGCTGCTACTTAGAAATATTTTGTCTCATTTGTCGTGCATTTTTGCTCGTTGAACCACTACAACAATGTACTTGTATCAAAAAAGTGCAGCAGCATGAATAGCTCAATTGACTTTTATAATGTATAACGAAGTGTAACTTCTGAATATGTACATATATTTATATACATAAAATATACTTATATACATGTATATTTTTAATGTATACTTATTAAGAGCCCTTGATTTCTATCAAATATATTCACATATAGTTCATAAACTGTTGATAATTACAGCTTATGGCAAACTGAAAATGTTTCTGACAGATAACTACCTATTTATTGCCATTAAAATAGATATTAAGATGTAAACCTGAAACCCCAATAAGACTTACACATTTTAATGAGTACTTAAAATATCTGTTAGTCAATTAAATTACAATTGACCCCCCTGTTCAAGATTTTTCAGCTCTTGTATCCAATTCATTTAACTATAAGTACATATTTTAATGTGCAGCCATATAAGGAAAAAAAAGCGTAGTATTTTAATCAATTGGTTCTAGCCACAAACAAGATTGTAGAAATTCCTGAGAATGCCACGAGCGCCGACCATAAAATTTAAAATTTTACAAGCTCTCTGCTCCTGTCAATGTGTATGTATAAATGGGTGGTTTTTGTGTGTGTGTGTGTGTATTGGAAAAGATAAACAAACGCCAACAAATATTGAATACAATAATCTTGGAATTATTTTTCGGGGAATTTTATTTCGTGCTAGATTTATATAGAAATTGTTAGAGAATAACTGTGGAGCAGAGGGGAGGGCTTCGGGGACAGCAGCGAAATAGAGGCGAGGGTTAACAAAATGCATGCATAATTTATTTATTTATGACCTGGCGTTAAAAATAACAGCGCACAAATATTTTTGCAACAACAACAGCAGCCGCATCGAAACTTAAACAAAACATTTTTCGTTATTTATAAACAAAAGACATACGAAAGAAATGAAGAAAAAAAAAACTAGAAACAAAAGCAACAAGCAAATAACAGAAATGTTAATTGGCCCATTTGACATGCGGCATTTTTGAATTTTTTTTTTCTGGTCAGCAGCTTTCATTCTTTTCGACTGTTTTGTGTTGTAGTTGTCGAAAAGTATTTTCATGCTTGTTGGCATGTAAAGCAAATATTTAAAAAATAAAAAAAAAATAAATGTGTGTATACTGCGAGCCGAAATTAATGAATACATTTTTAAAATAATTTTGGCCGTGATGCGAATTGCCAAACTGTCTACAAAGTGCGCGAAAAGAAAATCACAAAAAAAAATTGATATTTGTGAAATGTTGCTTGTTGTGTATTTTAATTTGATTTTTTTTTTTGTTTTATGGGTCGTGTTGAGCATTTCCAAAAAACTAAACTGTGTCTGCAAACAGATTCAACGTCTATAAATAAATATTCAATATTCTATGCACATGCTGATTTCGAATACGCTCTAAATAAGTTATTTTCCACATAAATTAATATGCACTTTCAGCACATTCGAATCATTTATCAAATATTGAAATTTTTACATTTGTTTATTTGTTTTCTTTGATATTTGTTATTGGCAGCTGTAAATTATGAAATCGAAATTTCTAAATAAACGAAACACAAAATTATGTATGTATATCATTCAGCATTCAGCTGTTTAAAATATGATTCCAAAGAAATTTTCACTCGCTTCCTTTTTGGCATTTTGCTCTGTGTGAAATTGCTAAGAAATTATTATTGTTTTTTTGTCTCTGTGATTTTTTTTTTTTTTTTTTTATTTGTCAGACGTTACCCATGGCCGGATTCTCAGCGAAAAAATATAAAGTAACGCTTGCTTCCAGCTAACTGACAGCGCTTACAGTGTGTGTGTGTGTGTGTGTGTGTGTATGTGTGTGTGTTTGTATGCATATAGTGTGGTCTCTTTTCCCCTCCCATCACAAGTTCTACTACGCTCGACCTTATGCGAGGAATGCGCCCCCAGCTCAACTTAAAGCGTTCGTCATATTTACAATGCAACTTCCCCCTTTTGCTGCAGCGCACTCGCATTATTACGAGCATATTCTATCAGATACAACAGCAACAGATACAGATACAAAAACTCTTTATAGTATATAACAAATTTCTGCTGTTGACTGCTGTCTGAGACTTTGACGTCGTCGTCGTCGTCGTCATTTCGCGTTTCGCATTCACGTTTCTCAGTTGGATTTTTCGCCTTATTATTATTTCAATATGCGATATACATACATATTATATATATTTATAAATTATATATATATAAGTATCTGCGTATGTGCACATGCGCGCTGCTTTTGCTTCTCGCTGCTTGCTTCTCACTTCTCCGTTGCTCGAATGCTCGGCTGCTCGCTTGGCTCACAGTCGCTTGGCTGCTCTGGTATGTGAAGGTCGCAACAGTTGTTTTATTAATGACAACGACAACGGCAACAACGACGACGGCGACGATAGTCATAACTATGGCTATGATAATGTTAATGCTGGTAATGCTTATGGTAACTAGGAATAGGCTCACAAGGCTGGGCGACATATAATTTGATCAAAAGTATCCATTGTCTTAAAAATGCAGCTAAAGCCCTAAAGTTAGGGAAACTGCATACTGCATACACAGAGTTGCTAAAACATTGATCGAAATATCGATATAATCGATGGATTTACAATATGGCGATAAACCAATGTATTTTTCGATATGTTATGAAATGGTGTTTAGTACACATGAATGTAATATTTATACACCCCATTGAGCTCTCTTCAAAGACTGAGTAAGCTTTTGGCAATGAGAAGACATCATCTCTTATCATCTTGCCATAAGCTGGAAATGTTTTGTTTAATTTTCATTATAGCCATATATATAAACATATGCTCTGACTACTCGAGCAATTCCAGGAATCGGTGATATAGTAAACTGCACAGGTGGACAATTTGCACAACTAGAAGTTCCAAAGCAAACTTTGCACTTGTTTATTTTTCCAAATTTTTTTTTTATTTTCCGTGTGTTTTTATTTGGTCTTGACGTTTCTTCAAGGTTTCTTAATAGAGCATCAACTGCAAATACGTATAAACGTATACATATTTAGTATTTAGCAGGAATTTTGTGTGAAATATTTGGTCATGTATCTGTATCTTTGTATGTGTATGTATGTGTATCTTTGTGCCTTGGCGTGTTCCATGTGGGCGTTGTGAACGACACGAAAATGTTTCCGAGTTGTCGTGTCGAATTTAAAGCTTTATAATGCGCATACCTCGAATTTTTGTTGACGTACCGAATACCGTTTGCATATTTTCCCCAAAAAGCGAACAGCAAACAACAACAACATCATTTTAATGAAGAAGAATTTCAAAACCAATTTCGTATGCTTGTTACAGTGAAATATTGGCATATCTATATCTATATACAAAACATTCTCCTCTGAGAAATGGTCGCCCATATTACCATATGTATGGGGGCATCCACATCTGTATCCACACACACAAATATATATAAATATATACATATATATATAAATCCAAAGACGTCAAAGCGCTCATCGATCAATGGCACAACGAATGATGGCCAGAAAGTTCACCTTGCCTATTTGGCCCGCATCACTTGATGGTAGTCTAAGGTTGCCATACCCTGGAAAATATCAGAAAGGGTCACTAACTTTCAGACTTTTGCTTAATTAAAGATCGACTTTGATATTTTTTTTAGCATCTATTTGAATTGAAGTTTGAAATTAGGCGATTCGTCTGTCCTTTTTGTCTATAGATTAACTTTAATTATATTTATTTTATATTAAGAATGAAAATTCATCACGTAGCTTTCTTGAGAAGATCAAACCCACATTATTTGTCTTACCCTTATAATCCAACCGGTTAACATTAAGCAGAAGTTTATGGTATTTCCAACACGAGCAGCCCCTCATTTTTGTACTTTTTTTGTATAATTCACATGTATTTTAGTTTTGCTATTTTTGCCATTTGGTTCAGAAAGCTATTTGCTCGAAATTCCAAATTAAAGTAAACAAACGCTTTTCCGAATCTATGCCACAAAATAAAAGAAGAAGAAGAAAAAAATGCCCGTCAACAAGTCATAAAATTCATAAATTTCAATTTAAGTTTATTTGGATTTTGCTTTGTTAGGTGCGGAGAGCGGGAAGCGGGAAAGGTGAAGGGTGATCGGGTATGCCAAGTGGGCGCTTTTGTTATATGTTGCCATGTTGCCATGTGTGTGTGTATAAATTCTATGAATTTTTTAATAGTTAATTTGTATGCAGTTGGCATTGCGCATGGCGCAAAAATTTATTTCAATTGTTCACTTTGGAATTTATGGTAGACATTGTGTGATTTCGAAATGAGCGCTAAAAGCGCCAACTTGGCTATTACGAATAGGCCCTCTCACTAGCCACTCTTTCGCTCGCTCTGTATCCATCTCTCTCTCTCTTTCACTCTGTCTCTGTAAGTGGGTCTACCATGTAGTAGTTCCCAGCGTCACTCTGTGACTAATGTCATCGGCCCACGCCATTTAAATGAGTCCCCAATAATGGCCGATACTATGCCCCAGGTCGAAACCGACTCACACATGTGTATTTTACAGTGCCTCAGTGGTGTAATTGACACCCACTTACGAAACTATCCGATATTGAGGCTCTCAAAGAAAGGTATACATATATCTTTGACTATCTCCCTGTAACTTTGTTTCTCTTGAAGATTGTGAAATACCTTCGTAGATAAAGAACAGCCAGAAAATGCTTTGGGCTTATCTCGAATAGCGTCTGCAGACATGAAAACAATAAAAAATAAAAATAAAAAAAAATGTACAAAAAGGCTAAAGAAAAATAGAAAAAGAAAAAAAAAAACATGAACGCATGCGCAGTTCATTGACTTTGGCCTGTGTAAAATTATTATTGAAAATGTAAAATAAATATATGGGTGGAGCCGGCTCGTAAAATGCGTTCGTTAAAGCTGCTCCCCACAGCAGGTTACAGCGTTTCCGTTTTTATCAGCTTGGAAATATGAAAAGTGCGCCGGAAGGAAGTCAGAGTGTGAGACACAATCATGGAGGAAATGCAGTTAATATCTTTTCAAATTGCCACAGTCGAGGCATGAGGCAAGAAAAAAAAATTTGCTCATAGCGAGAAATAATTCAATGTGAACGACACTTGTAACAATCTCAAAATCATAGCGCAAGACTCGTTATATTATTGTATTTTTTTTTTCTTCATTTTTTTTTTTTTTTTTTTTAACTCAACAACACGCAACAAACGTCGACAACAACGACAACGACAACGGCGATAAGATAAAAACGACGTACGACCTTTATAGCTTAATTTGATTAAGCTCTCAAATATTTCCGAACGCCTGTCTGATAAGCAACGCAACGCAACCGAGCTGAACCCAACCCAACCGAAAGCAGCCACATTCTACAGCAAAAACATGTGATAATAATACAAAAAAACATATATATTTTTGCTCTAGATTCCAATTCATTTTGGTATTTTTTGTATTTTTTTTGTTGTTTTTTTTTTAACAATTTATGTGTGTCACGACGTCACATATTATTATTATTTTTGTTTATGTTGCTATTTTCCAGTACGTATCTAGTATCTTTATATATGTAACTCAAAGCTACGAAAGCTATGACCACAATTTCAACATTTTAATATGTGCCAATCTTGTAAAATACTTGGTTCATGCGGAAATTTGAATATGATTTTTATCATTAGATTTGTGCTTTTAACTAAAGAAAAAATCTGTATTTTTATTCTATTATCAGATTTGTGCTGATTAATTTTTAGATGTCAATAAAATCAAGTAGATCTTAAGGAAACATCAGATAAGTTTTAGTAGATTATTTATTAAATAAATTTATTAAATATCATCGGACGCATCACATAATCAGACCGATCAACTGATTTCAAAAGCTGACTTTATTTAACAGCTGATTAAAGATTATATAAAGATCTTGTACATGCCTTAGTTAGCATAATTAATTTTAGTATAATTCCTTTCTATTTGCCAGTAACTGAGATCCTTTCCTTAACAAAGTTAACGATCATCAGCTCATATCTAAGGATCATCAAAGTAATACTCAAAATAATAGTCACATACTGGTCTATCGTCATTGTTGATCTATCCCTACATCAGCTATCTTGAATACCCACCATCATAAGTTCTCTGAGTAAGCGACGATCATACGATATTATAAATTATAAATATGTATGTACATATGTATGACGATCATAACGTAATATTTAATGCAGTAAACTCATACATTTGCGTCAACTGTTGTTGTTTGTATATACTCTCGTACCTATAAATACATGTAGGTATGTCAAGGTGATGTTCGATTCACTGCCAGATAAATTGGCTCTAATGCTTATGTAGATGTGTGTGTGTGTGTGTGTGTGTCTCTCTCTCTCTCTGAGTTTTGCATAAAAATCTGATGATGTTGCTGCTGTTGTTGCCGTTGCGATCTTTGAGCTGAGCTGAGCTAAGCTGCTGGGGGCCAAGTGGGCCATTGGATCGCGACATATATATTTATATGTATTTGATATATATACATATATTTGATATTAACCGGAAATGGTTGTCTCTTTATCGTGTCGTGTTCTAAGTGTTTGTGTGTGTACCATAACAATATAGTTGAAGAGCGTGTGCTTTATTATCTCCGTTAGTTCCGTTAAAAACAAAACAAGCGTAGAAATAGAGTAAACAATTAGAGCAGAACTTGACAGTGGTGACTACGTGATTTGGTTAAGCCCAAGCACAAGTCCAAGCGAAAACATGCTGCCTGCTGCCTGCTGCATATAGATTATAGATAATACCCACTACTCCTCCCCCTTTTTTTTGCTTTTGCTGTTGTGGCCAAGATTTATGGAATTCGTTGGAAACCGGCTTAAACTGTTTCTGTCGCTGATGAGATGCTTGATTGAATTTGAATTGCTAAATGATGTTTGGTCCAAGCCGGGCCCGGACCGGGCCAGGGCGATCATCGAATCGAAATTCCTTAACTGAATTAATGATCGTCTATTAAAATAGCAGATGAAAGAGAACAGAACTTTGACGCGTCTCTAATTTGTTTTCTGTCGCAAGGCTGATGCTGCTGCTGCTGCTGCTGTTGCCGCTGCTGTCGAAAACAAGAGTTTTCAAGGGCTGTAACTCTGGCTTCCTCCACGATCAACTTGAATAACACATTTACATTTGTCCAAAAATATACCCGAAAGTCACTTAAATACAAATGCAAATACATATATTTATATATAGATATTTGTATATATGCAAAGAATGCCCAGGAGAAATACGTTTTTTTTATGATCGGGCCAATTAGCATAAAACGCGTCGTAAACAGTTAAATAATATTGTTTATACAAATGTATCTATGCTGCTTATATATATCTATCTATCTGCAGATACGTCAGTATATTTGTATATGGATTTGTATGTATGTGTGTGCATTTCATTTAAGTGCTGCCTAATGACAACTTTTGACATCGTTGTCAATGGGCAGACAGACATGCCTAGGTATCACTGTAGTTGTTGTTCGTCGTTCGTCGTCGTTTGCTATTGTGACAACAAAATTCATGCTGAAATATTTTGTTGACTCGAAACTTGTTTTTTGTTTTTTTTTTTTTTTTCTTTCGGGCCTTCCTTTATATTTATTATTATATTTTTTTTTGTATTTTATATTAAAGCGCGAATTTATTACAGCGACGCTCAGCGCCATAAATATTTTGTTTACAATTATTTAATTTATGCATTTTTTCTTAAGCTCGCTCTTACCAGCTACAAACGCCACATTTTATGTGGGCTGTACGGCTATTTAGCCATTTAGCCAGTTAGCCAGTTGACCAGTTAGCGAGTTAGTTAAGCCAACAACAAGCATAACAAGCTAAAAGGCCAACAACGCCAACGATTCGCTCGTTAGTTGTTGCCTCTGCATCTGCCTTTGCCGCCGCTTCATTGCAGAAGGAAGCCCTATTACTTTTGCCGTTGTCACGCCTGTAGACGCCCCCTTTGTACACCCACTCTGCCGAGGCAGTCGGACAGAGAGAGGGACGGGACAGAGGGACAGACAGACTCTTCATTGATTTTTGATTTTGCTAGTCTCCTCTCGTGCTTGAGGTCAAAGTGAGTCAAATTCAACAAGCGCTAATGGAAAACCATAAAAATTTGCATTGCATTGCGCTTTTCCCATTTGAGATGATTAAAGGCAACGTTTTATTTCTATTTTTTGCTGCTCTTTTTTACGCTATTTTTATTTTATTGCCAGCTGCGATTGCCACACGCCTCTGACACCTGTGTAAACTAGCGCCTCAATGGATATCATTGTTTAGGAACTTGATTAAATTTCACATATGTTCAAGAAAAGCTGAAAACTAAAGTCAGAATAGTAGAGTTGGCTAATGAACAAAGAAAATTCTGTAAATTTTGAATTTAGTTTGAAGATGATTCGCTGGTGTGGATTGCTCGATTTAAAAAAAGTTGCAGTGTTTGTTGTTGTCTTGAGATGAGCGTTAATCTATTAGATAATTATCGATACCACAACTTAAATATGATATAGTAGTCCGATTCGGTTAGACGTGGAGTGCTGAGCAATTGAAGAAGAAAAGACGCATATATGATTTTTGATTTTTAATTAAATAAATTTATAGGAAATACATTTGTTTCAATATTTTCTTCTTTAGTAATTTCTTATAGAACGTATATAAATATTAATCGGTTTATTTAAATTTATGATTATTAATTAAATAATTTTATAGGATATACATTTGTTTCAATATATTCTTTAGTAATTTCTTATAGAACGTATATAAATATTAATCGATTTATTGTATTAATTTCAATATCAAGAAAGCTTTAAAACGCAGCCAAACTTTGCTTACATAAATTCTTTACGTGTTCGGCGTTACAAACTTCATCACAAAATGATAACATCTTCTAGAAGGGTATATGGCGTATATATTGATGTCTCAGTTGGACGATCGTCGTTATGTTTATTTACACGGTGGGTTCGCATGCAAATAAACAAATGCCGCATTCGTAATTCGTAATTCAATGCAGATATATCAACTGGGTCTGGGTGTTGTTGCCTAACGTTGAAAAGCCAATGAAATAAATAAATACAAAGCTCGTCGATTTCATATTATTAATACCCCCTCTTACCCCGGTTCCCCCTCTTTTCGCTCTCTGTACTTTTTGCTTTGTTGTCAACGTTCTTGTCATGTTCTGTCCGCTGGTCAATTTGCTCTGTTTGTGTGTCAGTTTGTCAGTTTGTCAGACTTGGACTGTGCTCGGAGATTGGGACATGTCTTTAGCTACATTTGGTGTGTATTATTTATGTTTATTTATTGACGGCTGCACAATTTGCACAGTATTTGTTTTATTTTCTTTCTTTATAAACTGATAATCCCTTGTGCCATTTTCCCTACAACTGGCAGAGTTTATTTTATATCTTAACAAAGCACTTTTTATATGATACACCATTTGTTTTGTTAATATATTTACACACACAGATACATATACATACATGTATATATATGTTTGTCTATACCTCAAATCCAAAAATTTGTTAAAGCACATGCAATATTAATGATTGCTTATCGCTAGAAACAACAGTTTTGTATTTAAGTCCCTGACTAAGTGCACGTCGTCCCCTTTTGGCTACGTCATAAGTAGCTACTAATGATCATCTGATCATAAATTAGACAAATAACGCAACTGGAATTAGCTTAGTCATTGAACATTTAACCAGAGACTCTCAGCTTATTCTTGCTAATATCCAGTTTAGGCAATAGGAGTTGTCTCGATTCGTGAAGCAAACGATCGGATTATACATTTGCTTAAAGACATATAAGGCTTGATAAACAACAGTTGGCTTTAGACAATATTCTAGCTAAATTTGCTAATTAAGACGATTAAATACTTGTGTGTAAACTGACAGATACTCTTGGAAATGATCGTATCTTTTGGCTTTCGCTGCAATTACTGCCACAACAAGTTTATTCTTGGAAAATTCATATTGAATGCGCAAGTGTCGGACTGTTGAGACACGCTACATACATATATATATGTATATATGTATATATTGTATGCAGATATATTTTTGTAAATATATATACATATATTTATCTGTTTATATGTGGCGCATATGGCGCACATTTTATTATCGTGTCGGGCCGCCTTTTGCGCTGCTATTTTTTAATGGTTGCGCGAATTCCACAGCAATGATTAATTAACAAATCATATAAATATGCCAGCCTTAAGGAAAAGCAACAACAATACATACATATTTTTCAATTGAAGAGCACACACACACACGCACATTATCAGCAAGTGTATACAAGTGTGTGTACCTATTCGACCAATTAATTTATGAAGATTAGTAATTATCATTGGAATGCGAAAATGTTGTTGTCTGCGCTGATATTGAAATTGAATTTCGCAAACAAATATCTGCACAAAATAAGGGAGTTACGAGTCAAATTTTCAAGAGCCTCAACTATGCGGTACTCTGTTTCTTAAAAAAATACGGTTTATTTTAAAAAATTAGGAATAATTTATATTTGTTTCACCTTAAGTAAAAATATATTAACATGATGATATTAACTGTTGTTTTTGAAAATCAAATCATAGTTGGTATTCAGAATTATAGTATTTTAGAAAACTCGAGGCCAACTTGTACTTAAAAGCATTTTTCTTTAAAAGCAAATAAATTATCATCAAAACGAAATAACTGAAAACTAAATACACTAATTTTCTCTTTTGGAATGGAGTATAGAGTAATGTCTGCATCATCGAATGAAAATTGCAAAAAACTTAACAACTCCTTTTCACCCTGAGAAATAGAGTATAAATAAAGCTCAGCCGCACGGACGACAGTGTTGTCAACAGCAACAACAACAAAAACAAAGACGACAACGTCATTGTCATTAGCTCTTTTGCCGCAGCGGGAAAATTGCGACCTCGATAAGATTAGACATATGGCAAATAGCATTTGGTATCGGGTGTGGTGGGGGAATGGTGTATACTTTTCGTGTGGCAACAACAAGACGACTGGAGAGGAAACAACATTCCATTAGGCAAGTGCTAATGCTGCATGGTAAATATTTGAGAGTCAAAGAAATATGTGTGTTGTGTTTTTTAATTTTTTTTTGCCGACTTTTTCCAAAAAGTAACAAAAAAAAAATGCACACAGGAAATACCAGACAAAGCTTTGTCGCTAATCTTATCGAATGGGCCCAGAGAAACGCTTCCAATTAGCTGGCGTGGGAACACTTGGCCACAGACGGTAAACAGGTTACGATACATCTTAGATAGGGCCCAAAACTAAAAGAAAAAAATTATATATTTATATTTATCTGCTGGACGGAAATTCATTAGCGATTTTGTTGTCTCTATGCAAACAAACTGATAAGCTAAATACCAGACTAAACAAGATCGAACACGAATTCTAACCTGCATCCGATTGTGTCTAATTTGGTTTCTTCCTTCTTTGTCAATTGCAGCTACACAAAACCGCATTCATTCGAGGATTGTGTGGGCGATGAACTGCCCGTGGGCTGGGAGGAGGCGTATGACTCGAATATCGGTCGCTACTACATCAATCACATTGCGCAGAGCACACAGCTCGAGGATCCGCGCCAGGAGTGGAAAAGCGTCCAGGAGCAAATGCTTAGCGATTATTTGTCCGCCGCCCAGGATCAGCTGGAGAACAAGCGCGAGATGTACGATGTGAAACAGCAGCGTCTCCATCTCGCCCAAGAGGAGTACAATCATCATCTGAACAAATTGGCCGCCAGTCGCAGTAGCTGTAAGTTCAATTCAATCAATCCAAAAATATCACGCGACTAGGCGATTTCTGTCGAACAACATCGATAAGCAATTTCACAATTATATTGTTTTATGGTAACCGAACACTGGTCAGTCGGATAGCGCCAGATAACTTTAATAGCCATACGTGCCAATTCTTATTGACCTTTATAGATCACAGGCGGGAATATGGAGTTATGGAATAAATACGGCAACTCTTTAATAACTCAATATAATAGAAATAGAATATTTATTTTGTTGTATTTTGAAATTATTTCTAAAAACCTGACAAACTTTCTAGTCTTGAGGGCGATTTTCTAAAATTAGGAAGCAGACTAATGGAATAACACCAATATTTTAGACCCTGACACAGTTAGTTAGTCAGCTGCAGAGATATCAAAAACTATTCCAGTAGTTAAACTTATAGATAATTAATACTTATCCGTTCTCTCTCCATGCTCTCTTTGCAGTATGCTCGTCGTCCAGTTCGATGAGTCGACACGATCCGGATCTGTTGCGTGCCGACCTGATGACAGCGCGTGAGCGTGTGCGTCAATTGAAGCAGGAGCTGAATCACATTACCAACGATATAACCTACACGCAGCGGGGCATGAACACCCTGTATTCGGTGGGCGAGAAGATCAATGCGCGCCAGAATGGCTGCTATGATATTGCCGAGGTGCAGGCGATACGCGAGGAGATGCTCAAGGTGCACAAATCGCTCGTCTCCGGGGAGAAGGTGCGCGAAGAGCTGATGCGCAGCCTTGTCCAAATCAAGAACGAACTGAGTCGCCAGCAGATCAGCGAAGAGAATGCCGATCTATTAAATGCAGCCTCCCCCTTCGACCGGGTTTGCGTTGCCAGCCAGACAGATCTGTGCGGCGGTGCCGGGGAGCATTTGAATGGTGGGGCACGTTTCGCCGAAATGGCCAAGACGAAGCTACAGTATGCGGAGTGGCGCAAGCACATCAAGAAGCTGCAACAACAGCTCGCCGATCATGTGGAACGCATTGAGCCCGGCCAGCTGGAATCGGACAAGGATCGCATTCTGCTCATCCAGGAGAAGGAGAAGCTGCTCAACGATCTGAACAGCATATCCCTAAAATCCCGCACAGCCGAAGAGAAAAAGGTCATACAACAGACGCGCCACAAGCTCGAGGAGGACCTCAATGAAGCGTATGAGGCAACGAACACTTGCATTGCGAATCGATTGCGTTTCCACGAGGAGAAACAACTGCTGCTGGACAAACTGCAGGAGGCGCTGAAGTCAACCAAATTGCTCGAGGAGCGCCTGAAGTCATTCTCGTCGGAGAGCACCTTCTCGATTAGCAGCGGCAGCAGTCTCGGCTCTCTGTCCACCGCAAGCAGCAAGAGTGCGCTCAGCTTTACGGACATTTATATTGATCCATTTGCCGTCGATGCGCACATCGATGTCGTCGATCTGAAGCGACACTCGCATCGACTATTCCAGCAGCAGCCGCAGCGTCTGCCACCTCCACATCCAGCCTTGCAACAACAACAAATACAACAACAGCAACAGCAGCCACCACCTGTATCGGAGGTATCGTTGTCGCCGCGCAGCAGCCTATCAATAGAAACGCCGCCCGCCTCACCCTTGAAATACAATGCCAATGCTGATCAGCAGCAGGCACAGCATCCTGCAGGAGCTGCTCCTGCGGCGCTCAAGGAGGAACCCACCTATGCTAATGCGCCGCTGGCAACGATCCCAGCGCCACCCGCCTACACAGCACCACCGGCTGCACCGCTGGGCGTGCGCCCACATCCGTATGACCTCGACTCCACTGTCTTGGATTGCATGATGCTCGAGGCTAAGCTACAGAAACTGAATCTTGGTTCACCGCTCAATCTGAACGGGCCGTTGTCGCCCATTTCCGAGAAGCCATCGCTGCTCGATCTGCCGCAAGAGATGCTGTCGCGCTCCTCCTCCACATCGAATACACGCTCCGTGTCCGCAGCCGTCAGCAATGAATCTGTGGCCGGAGACTCTGGCGTCTTTGAGGCATCGCGTGCTCATTTGCCGCGCAAAGAATTGGCCCAGGTGCAGATCGGCCTGAAGTATCTGAAGCAGGAGGGCGTGCTCGTCGTCTCCCTGGAGCGTGCCAATAATCTATCCGCACTCTGGACAGCCTCCACGGATAACTCGCAAGTGTAAGTCTTAGTTGATTGATTGAGACGGCTGTTGTTTATTTTAAAATTATTTTTTCTTGCTTGCAGCTATCTGCGTGCTGCCTTGTTGCCCAATTCGCTGACCTCCATACGCACCAAGGCGCTGGGCGATTTTCAGAAGCCCGTCTTCAATGACACCTTTGCGGTGCCCATTTCGCTCGATAAGCTGCTCACCAAGAGCCTGCAGGTGACCGTCGTCAGCATGACCGGACAAAAGGAGGAAATTATTGTAAGTTCGAACGGTTCGAATTACAATCCGTTCTCGATTGGGATTCCCATAAAATGCATGAGCTACAATTGTATTTTTAATTTTTAGGGCACTGTGCAAATCAGCATGGCCGAGTTTAATCCAGAGGACTCCACGCTCAAGTGGTACAATGTGCTCAGTTCCAAGTTTATGCCCAGCTTCGAGTCACTCGATTTGCCCTCCACAAGTGCAGCAGCTGCCGCAGCCGCTGTTGCAGCCAGCAGCAGCAGCAACAACAACAACAATCGGGAGGAATCTTCGGATGAATCAACGATTACATCGTCGCAGACATCGACGTTGACGCGCAATCAGGCGCCTCCATTAGAGCTGCAGGAGCAAATAGCCGAGGAGCTGCCCGAGCATGTTGGCGGCATTAGTGAGGCGCAGTGCAGCGATGACGACGATGATGACGATGACGATGAGGAAGAGGAGGAGGAAGACGAGCAGCAACTGGTCGGCACAATTGGTCTAACGCACAGTGAGTCGCGATTAATTCGAAAAACACTTGAATTCTATAACTAATTGTAATCTTTGCACAGCTGGTAACATGCTGGATCTGGCCTATTTGGAGAGTATGAAGCAAGAGTATGCCGATAAGGAGACAAATACCGATTGCGCCTTTCCGCCGGAGAAGCTGCGCAGCCAGTCCCAGCTGCTGGACGACAGGCCCGTGAAGCGATCGCAAACTTTTACACCATCGGCGGCGGTTAGCAAGAACCGCTACAATTGCCGTCTCAATCGCAGCGATTCGGATTCGGCGATGCATTTTGGCGTGGCGCCTCACAGTTTCCATCGCGGTGCCGTTGAGCGTCGCTCGCTGCGCTTCCATCCCAAGGCGACCAAGTCATCAAGTAGGTTCAATTGTCTCACTTGCCAATTAAATTTGTATTTAATTTGAGTTCTCATTGAATCAATTGCAGAGCTGCATCATACTCACATACCACGCACTAGCTTGGACCTGGAGCTGGATCTGCAGGCGCAGCACAGCAAGCTCTTCTTTCTCAACGATCAAATCTCCAAGCTGCAGAACCTTAAGGAAGTGTAAGTTGACTGTGACTTAATCTCCATTCCGAACACACTCATATTCATTTTTTATTTGTTACATTTTTTAGACTTCAGAAGGCCTGCGATAACAAGGATCCGTTAATTGCGGCCTGGGCCATTGAGAACGAGGAATTCCAGCGTCTGGTGGCACGTGCCGATCCCACCAAGTGTCCCGAGGAGCGACTGCTACACAAGCTGCTCATGAAGACCACCAAAGAAATACACAAGCTGCGCAAAACCAAGGTCCCCAAAGGTTGCCCCGATTTGGTTTCATTCAAGTGAGTGCAACAATCTCCACATTTCTCATTGAGTTGCTAATCTTTCCTTGCTTCCATTGCAGAGAGAAGATCACGTTCTTTACGCGCAAGGGAATGCCTGTGCCCGAGCTGCCCAGCGACTTTATGCTGCCCGATGCTAATGCCATCGAAGAGGAGGAAGAGGAGGAGGAGGCGGAGGAAGCCGAAGCGGATGAGGATGATGACGACGACGATGATGATGATGATGATGAGAAAATTGTCATTAATTCGGCTCTGGTCGCAAGCAGCAATAGGAATAAGAATCTCAGTGAGCATCATCATCGAGCACAAGCTAAGAAGCTGCCTACCGCGCCCGTCGTCCCTGTTGCACAGTGTAATGAGACCAGTGAGGAGAAGTCGGAGCAGCCACGCTACGACTATGTCGTCGATCGCAACTATGGCGTCGAGGTGTAGTCCCCACCACCACCACCACTCCCCCTCTAACCACCACCTATGTTGTACATTTTTGTAATTATATTTTCGGTATTTATTTGCATTAAGCGGAAAGTATTTATGTGTATAAAAGAAGATGAAGATGAAGAGAAACTAGATGAAACTGATGTAACAAATATCTGTGCCTTATAGAGAAAGAGTTGAAGCAGCCAACAAAAACAGCAACAACAACAAAAACAACAAATACAACAACAGCAGCAACATGAAACATGCAAGAAATGATATAATTATTTGTAATTGCATAGAACTAATTAGCCGTATACAATAATAGCTGAGACCCTTAGTCAGTTTCTACTAATTGACCCCACACAACCCCCTCCTTACACACTCAGCCCCAACACAGCTCCACAAACGACCCTGTATGAAAAGAGCAAAGAATTCCCTGAAATTACCCAAAAATCCCCTAAAAAAAATAAGCGCGCACATTGCGCGTTTCGAAACTGTCAAATTCATATTGAAAACCAACTGTATTCTTAAGACTTGAGCAAATTATACGAATGTAGAGGAATATTTTTATATATATATATATACATAAATACGTATAGCAACTAGTGATACATTTTACATTAGTTTAGTGCAAACACACCAACAAAACATACAAAAAAAAAAACTGAAATGAAAAAATATTTATTATATACATACACATTAAATATATATGAATAGAGATGATTGCCGATGACTCCAATCAATCTGTTTAGTTTAGTTTAATTAGCTTGCGTTTTTGTTAAGCTCAAAACGAATTCTACTACTTTTTTTTATAAAAAAAAAACATAATAAAAAAAAAAACAAAAAAAGTCCATGTACCATATTAGTTAAACGCCATATGCCGCATATCGTCTATATGGTCTATCTAAGAACGCCCCATAACATAAAGAAAACTATGGAAATGAAAAAAGAAACTGAATAACAATGCTTTGTTATGTTTTATTGAGCGAGCCTGTTGAAATTGTTAAGCTATTGCCCTGGAGCTATGAATTTGAAAAAATCAAAACAAAACAAATATAAAAAAAATTAAACCATTAAGTTATAATTTAAGCATAGTTTTAGTTTCTGCTTTCTCAGCTCTTTGTAAGCAATCGCTGTTGTTTTGATAACACTAATCGCGCCCCGACCCTCCCCGCCCTTACAACTCAGTAATAGTAATAACGGAAAGTGACCCCCACATATTTTTATATATCTATATATTTACGGTAGTAATTTAGCTGTAATAAATTATATGAATGAGAACATGTATATTGTAATTGTGCAATAAACAAAAAAAAAATTCTACTGACATAACTGAATATAATGATATTTTATTGGATGGATGGAAAAATATAAACTTTGTGGATATTTTATTTTGAAAAATATTACTTACTCATCCGAATACTCGCTGCTTTATACTCACTGGAATCAATACCCTTAATTTAAGTTGCAGAATTAATTGGTCACTAAGTAATCCCATTTTACATCAATTTCACTCAAGAAATGTGACAAAAATGGTGAACAAAAAAAAAAACAGAATTCAAGATAATTTGAAAACTAGTAGAGCGATTTGGATGGCCATTCACCCGTTGAGGACTTTCATTATTGCGAGTAATCCGAGCTATAACCAATTTTTCGTGTACGGAAATGTACCTATACCATAGCTATAGGTGGGACTCTGGTTCTTCTGATAGCAAACGGGGTTGCACAATGTCTATAATTCTGCAAATGGTCGAGATACAACAAATTATGTCATTTTGGTAACATTTTCAGAACCTCCATTACTTTCTGAAAAAGTTGTGGCCCAGGTCGTTTAAGTTACAAAAATGCGTATTTCCATAAAGTTCAAGAGTTATATCTTTAAAAATTATTTGACATCTATATTTAATTGTACTGCCTAAAAGAAGGCTATGATTTTGCTGCCGCCCTTAAGTGAGGACAGACGCCATCTGGTGTCAAACACAGCAGCTTACATTAAATTAAGCAGCACAAGAGTATGCAACAATATTTCCGCAATAATAATCATTCTGGAATTGAAAATTAAACAAATGGTTATTTACATTTTTTATTTATTATTTTATTTTTTTTTTTTACAAAATATCATTGAAAAAAAAATACTTCAAGTTTCATTATTTGAAAACTGTATATTTTAACATCATTTTGAGTATGTTTTGTTGTACTTTATCATAAACTTTATTCACATAAAAATAAATAATTATTACATTTCGATATTTAGTTTTTGCTTTTGCTTTTTTTGTTTTTCTGCCAAGTACTGCATTAAAATCGGCACGGCACGACCTGTTCAGATTCTCCCACTGCATCGGTAGTCCTCGCTGCGTATTCATTATTATAGTAATGCTTATGCTTTAGAGTGCGTATTTACAAAGATCTTGCAAGAAGAGGAGCTTAATTAAATGGGGCTAAGTATGGGATAACGGCAGTCGTCATCATAATGCATTGGTTTGATGGATTGGTGGTGCTGGTGGGTGCTGTTGGTAACTTTGGGTGTGCGATTTGTGGGTGGGAGATTGATTGGCTGATTGGTTGATTGGTTGGTTGGTACTCAGTTTGTGCTGGTGCTGGTGCTGGTGCAGTTGCCCTCAAAAGGCGCCATTGAAGTGCAGGTTTTGTGATGCAAATTGCGGTATGCCATGGTTGAGAGCTAAAACTTTACTAATTACTTTCAATTCTTCAAAATTTCTTAAATTGCTAAACTGACTTAAGTATTTTCTATTTAGTCTATCATTTGGATTACCTGAGCTGGATGCTGCTGATGTGGCCTGATGTCCTGCTCCTGTCGCTGATTTTGTCAGCTGCAACAGTTGCTGCTGCTGTTGCTGCTGCTGCTGCTGTTGTTGCTGCTGCAGATATTGTTCCGCATTTTGCTGCAACTGGCTGCTCAGCTGCGGAGTCAAGTGCTGCCGATAGAAATTTTGATTATCCAGATTATTGTGCTGGCTAACAATGGTTGTGGCGAAGGAACTGCTCGGCTGTATCTCCACATTGTCATTATTATTCAGTCCAAAATTACCCACGCCCGATTCCTGGCGGAACAGGCGAGCACGATGTTGCTGCTGTTGTTGCTGTTGCTGCTGCTGTTGTTGCTGATAGAGCGCATTGCTTACATAGCTTGGTAACAACAATTGTTGCTGCTGCTGTTGTGGTTGCTGAAACTGTTGATAATTATTCTGAGACGGTGCTTGCAACAGAGACGCCTCCGAGGCCCCAAAGTTGAACTGATTTGAGGCTTGTAGCTGTAAATGATTGTTGTTGTTGATGTTGTTTTGATTACTGTTGCTGCTGCCGGCAATGCTATTGGGATTTTGGTTATTGCTGACAGCATTTTCCGCTGTTTTTTGCAGATTTTGTTGCAAATTTTGGAAAATTTGTTGTACTGCACTCGTTGCCGTTGGAAATTTCGGATAGTTATTGTTGTTGTTATTGTTATTGCTGCTACTGCTGCTGCCGCTGCCACTGCTGCTGCCGTGCAGGGCAAATTTATGAGCCGCAACGGAATCGCGCTGCGGCAATTGCTGCTCAATTGGATATGTGGGATAGATAATGGTCTTTGTCTGTGTACTGGGTATAAATTCAACCGAAGGTCTGATGGAGTAACCAGGCGATGGCGGCTGCTGCGTTTGTATCGCCTCCAGTGATGCATGTTGTTGCTGCAGTTGTTGTTGTTGCTGTTGCAATTGCTGCTGCTGCTGTGGCTGCAGCTGCTGCTGCTGCTGCAGTGGCTGCAATGTGTTCCCCTGGTAGCGACTTTGACTCTGCTCCTCCAGCAGCCGCAACTGTCGCAATATTAACGCCTGTTGTTGCTGTGCCTGCAGCTTGAGCTGATAGATTTGTTGCTCCAGAGCCCGCTGCCGCTCAATGATATAGTTGTTTATGATGGGTGGTGCCACACTAGGGCTGCCCAGCGGCTCCTAGTGCAGATAATAAGACTGGGATTAAAACACACTCAAAGCAAAGCTATGTTCTAAATGAATACAATTCAACATTAAAATTACAGGGTATCTTGCAAATCTCTCAAGCTCTTGATTTAAGACCCTGTTATGATTAAATTTTTTTTTATTTTTGTTGTGTTTTGGTAATTTTTGAAGTTTTAAGCTCACCTTCACGTAGTTGTTGTTCGAACTGCTGCTGCTTTGGAAAGCTGGCGTTGAGGACAAACCCAACTGGTTGAAGTTCGACTGGGTGGTGCTCGTGCTGCTGGTGCTGGTGGGACTCTGTGTGGTCAGTGGTGGTGCTGCTGCTGCAGACAACTCCGATTCGAGCACACTCAGCTTGGTGATGGTGGGTCCTAGTGGCAACTGTTGTGGTTGGTGGGTGAAACTCGACAGCTGCTGCTGCTGCTGCTGTCCCTGCAGCAATGGGCGAAACTTTTGCGCTGTGCCTCGTTCATCCAAGTCAACGGTAAATGCTGTTACCAACGGCGCCTCCTGTATGCGTATATCCTGCTTATCCACCAGCTCAATGTTCTCCCCATCCTCATTGTGGGTGGGTCGTGGCGTAGTTGTTGTTGTCGTCGTTGTGGTACGGGGAATGCGTCGCCTGGTGGTGCGTGGCCTTGGCGTTGTTGTTGTTGTTGTCGTTGTGGTTCTTGGCGTTGTGCTTGTTGCTGTCGTTGTGGATGTGCCTTTTTTCACGTTGCGTATCTCGAACTTGATCTCATGGCTGCCATCGAGTGCGATCTCATTGCTGCCCACAGACCTGTCCACACTCCTTGTGAGCTGATGTGAATCAGGACCCACATCCGCATCGGCATCTTGATCTTCGGGACGCAGCGTTGCCTTCTTCCACAGCTGGGAGCGATCGATGAAGGAGGAGAGCAACTGCTCTTGGGCATTGCGTTCGTCAAAGGTGGCCGTATAGAACTGAACAGTGGGCACAACCACAGCATCCGATGAGCTAGTGCTCTCCTCAAGTATCTCCTCACGTTCACGTGGTGCGGGCACTGTGGTGACCTCATTTAGTTTCGATGGGAGCGCCGTGGTAGGTTCTTCCTCATTCTCGGAAATGCTCGACGCTGTTGCCTCCTCCCGCTCCAGCTTGTCTATTGCACGGAGAAGTGCCTGTCGCACCGAATAGTCCAGCTTTTGTATGGCTTCGCGTGGAATAATCTCATTGCTCTCAGTACTGACATTCTCCACTGCCTCCGCCTCATCCTCGGCACTGACACTTGTCAGTTGGAGCAATAACGCCGTCAGCAATAGAGCCAACAGCAACGCCCATGGCAACGTGTTGAGATGTCTCTGTGAATGGGCAAATGTACAGAGAGTTGGGTTTAGTTGTCTGTCTTACAATTATGCTAATTAGCTTTAGGCCATCTATTTGAGGCATTTATTTGATGGCCTAATTAACTTGACTGAGCAATACTAAGCACAAAACTTAGGCTTATATCATATTTGTGATTTAGCATGGAAGAGTGCACAGTTCAAGCCTCATTTGAGTTAATGGCAATGTCTTTAAATAGACAGACTTGAGCAACCGTAAATAGAGCGCAGATTATAATAATCTTGGAATATCTAAGATCATAAATGGAATGTTGATTGCAAATATAATTATTGCATGATGCAATGAATTATCATTATTGGAACGATTAAGGCAACACTTTAAAGAAAATGTCTGTAACTCACCGAAAGAATTAGCACTTCAATTATTTAAATGTTAAATATTCCGTTCTTAATACCATATAATAAAGATTAAAACAAGTAAGATGCTGTAGTCGAGTTAACTCGACTACGATATACCCTTAACCCAGTTGTTAAATATATTCTAGTTTTCTTGGCAAATTATCAATAATATGCATATGCATATTATTTATAAATTAAAATCCTCTGCCTCTTAAATTGTGGAATTTATTGCTATCGGAAATCGAAATGTATCGATAATTCAGAAACTAAGGCAGTAATCGATAAAATAAAGCAAACATGATCAAAATTTGAAATCTCCAGCTCTTATAGTCTCTGAGATCCGCGTGTTCATACAGACGGGCGGGCGGACAGACAGACGGACGGACGGACAAACGGACAGGACTATATCGAATCGGCTGTTGATCCTGATAAAGAATATATATACTTTATGGGGTCGGAGATGCTTCCTTCTGCCTGTTACATACATTTGCACAAAACCTTTATACCCGTTTTTACCCATTTTTAATGGGTTAAGGGTATAAAAATGTGCGTTGAAGCATTCGTGACTGAATCAAACATTATTGAGATAAGTTTAAATTAAATGAAATAAATAATATGCTAATTTTAAAATAACCAACCCAAGGGCATCGAATTTAAGTTGTTTATTCACTTCTCTGCTTCGCAATGTCCACCAATGATTACAAACTAAACAGCGTTTCAGTTTTGGCAACACGCGGAATGCTGAAACCCCCCCAAACTAAAAATTTAATAAGTATTCGTATGAGTACTCGAACTCGTGTCCAAGCCATCTAATCTATGCATGTTCATCTTTCCGGCATTTGTAAAGACGGCAAATCATAACGCATTATAGTACGTAACCTGACACAAAGATTTGCCAGTCAGCTTTGGGTGATTGGGGGGCATTCAGCATGCAACCATGTTGAATGCTGCGTTGCTTTTACACAATTTGCGATTTTCAACAGCTTGACGATTGATTCCTGGCTTTTGACTGGGGCTCGGAAACGTTTTTGTATTGCAAATTACCTTGCAACGCTTGTTTGGACGCTTGCTGAAAGTTTAGCCTAATTGTTGCATCAACAAGCGGTGCGCCAATGCGCCACAGTTAATCCTCAGTCAGCGGCAGTCGATCCAGCCAAGGCAAACTTATCTGACCACCTGTTGCTCTCTAAGTGGGTCTGGTCTTTGCGCCCAAATTTAGTTTTCGGTTTTCGGCACAGGATTTTTTGGTAGTCACGTTTCTGCCACTTGCCACTTGACTTTTTTGTTAGTGTTGCCCTCAAATTTTACATTTGTAGCTCGATTTCGTTTTGTCTGCACTTCAATTATTTGATGCAATGCAATGCGAAATCAGTCGTATTTGAAAAGCAAAACTAATCCATAAATTTTGCAAATTTATTGCAATTTCTTATGTGCACTCAAAAAAAAAATTGTTTCTAAATCATACAAATTACTATCAATGAAAATGTTGTTAGTCCAAACTATGAAACAAGAAATATTACGTATGTGAGAAAATTCCGTTGCAAAAATGTTGTACATTAGAAACAAATTTGAGGAAATTGGGACAAGTCTTCTTCATGCTAAGATGCTAATAAATTATTCATTACTATTTTAAACAGGCTATAAAAAAAGCAAACTGCGATACTCATTATTACATAAAAAGTCTAAACAAACGTTTTAAACAAATCATCTAGTGGAAAAATAATAATTAATCTTTTTAATTTATTACTCTCACATCAACAAGTTGTACGCTTATTGCTTAATTTGCAATTCATTTGTTGCCACTTTCTATCTTCTTTGTGTTTTAGCCTTTTAAATCGTCGTTGGCATCTCTTTTGACGAGATCAATCAAATTTCATCGTGACTTTGCTTTTTTCACACAAAGCGTTGCAATAATAACAATAATATTTTTTCCGATTTAACATAAAATGTTTTTTTTTTTTTAAATTTTTTTTTGGCTACTCCCCAGCGCAAGGGTCAAGTTCTGCAAATGGCAAAAAAAAGGTGAAACTCCTTGTTGAAAATTGCACTTTGACTGCCAGTTAAAAAAGAAGATAACATTTTCAACATTTGATGGGAAATAAATTGCAGTCAAAGAAATATTTAACGTTGCTTTTATTATATCCATTTTTTTTTTTGCTGCACTGCCACAAAATTTATTGCTGACTTTCAGTCTCACAGGTCTGTCTCTTGACTGATTTGCTTTTTCTTAGCTTTTTTTTTTGCTCAAGTCTTTGCGTCTTTTCTCCCAAAATAAAAAGCCACAAAATCAATAGCGCTGTTGTCCGCCTAGCTTCTCATTTGCGTCAATTTCACTATGGAAATCATCGTTGGCTTCAAGTCCAACGTTCACCAAGTCGTCAAGTCGCCAATCGATGGCTTTGCGGTCGTCTTTCGCGCTAATCAAGTTGCCAGCCTTCTTCTGTACCTGCCTTCAAAAGTGGTAATCATCATAAATTGTAAGGCCCAAGTCAAGACATCTAACGGCTATATTACAGCTCCAGCCCGAAACTCCAACTAAAAGCTTACCCAATGTAAATAAATAAGCATTTCTTCTATTTGTTTATTTGTTGTTCAAAATTTTCTACTTGTTGGTTTTTAACATGGAAATACAACGCGAATACTATGTAAAAAAAAAACTTGCAACGATTTGCGGAAACATAATATTTACAAATGTTTCCTCTCCATTCATACAAATCATCATTAATGGGAGTTTTCTTTTTAGTTGAAATAAGAAAATAAAAAAACTGCATCAAAGATAAAAAACAAAACGTTAATAAGCCAAAATATTTGTTTTTCTGAAAGGCATTAAGATTTCTTAAAAATAGCTCATCATGTTTCCCATACTTTCTCTGCTGATATTTAAAAAAAATTAATTCGCGGATTATCTGAAAATTTTTTGGTTTACAGCAAGTAAATTTCTTTGCATGCGGCGGTTACATTAAACAAATGAATAAGCTGGCCAATAAATATTTTTTAATTACACTTTATCCATCGGCTGAGTTCCGTAATAAGCTCCGCACCCCTCGCTCCGCATTATGCGGTAAGGTGTAAAAAATGATTAAACAATCAAGCCAAGTTAATAAATTAGCAATAAGTCAATTCACAAAAGCCTCTATATTTATAGTTCAGTTTATTGTTCAAAGCGTGGGCAGAAATTGCTTTTGCCGTTATTTATTATTATTATTATTATTATTTTCATTTCGAATGGAGCCAAACGTCGAGCGAAAAGTACCCAAAAACTTACATAATCATCTTCGTATATAAAGACGAAGCTTCACTTTCGTTGTGTGTAAGACTGGAAGACCGGTGAAGACTGCCAAGACTGGGTAACCCAGTTTCACTGAAAAATGGTATCTCATATCTCTCTCTGATTGTCCAGTAATTTAAGCTGACAGCCGCCGCCGCTTCGGGGGGAATCTTATGTCCCGCTTTGTGATTAATTTCACGCCCGCTGATCGTCGCTCGACCATCTCGCAATTTTGCATTTTAACAGCTGCATTTTACATTCTTCGTGTTGCAATTGCTTAAGCACTCTGGACACCGTCCAGTGGCATCTGCAATCCACGCACTATTAAGCAGCTGCCACCAAGTCACTTGTAAATATGCAACCCATTTGAAAACCTGCTCTGAAACTGGCTAACTTGGCTCGTTGGATGGGTAACGCAATCCTCCGATTGCTGCGCAAATTCGATGTTTGTTTGTTTATGCTTTTTGTAGGCCAGCATAAATATTAATAATATTTTGTAAGCATCCAATCACAGCGTTGTCATAAAATGCAGCAATATCATAAATTGCAATAAAATATCATAATAACTTAAAGTGGCAATCACATATATTTCGTGTTTCAGACGGTTAACGCCCAACCATTCGATTAATGGTTAACTGGAGAGTGGGTAAAACCCTTTTAGCACACTCACAAAAATATTTTGATAATCATCTACAAGCAGTAAAATTTAATTTGTATATAAATAATCACCACAGGTTTTTTATATTAATCATATATTACAAATTTTCCTGAAGACACGTTTTTACTTTTTTATTTCTTATTTGACTGCACATTTGTAAAAATAGTAGAATGCATTTTTATGATTAATTTGCTATTTAATTGTAAGAATAATATTATATATAAAAATAATATACCATTAAAAATGGGTAAAAAGGGTATAATGGTTTTGTGCAAATGTATGTAACAGGCAGAAGGAAGCATCTCCGACCCCATAAGCTATATATATTCTTGATCAGGATCAACAGCCGAGTCGATATAGCCCTGTCCGTCTGTCTGTCCGTCTGTCCGTCCGTCCGTCTGTATTAACACACGGATCTCAGAGACTATAAGAGCTAGCGACTTCAAATTTGGAATATAAGTTCTCGTGTACCAGTCGCAGATCAAGTTTGCTTTATTTCATCGATAACTGCCTCATTTTATGAATTATCGATACATTTCGATTTCCGATAGCAATAAATTCCACAATCTAATTTATAAATACTATGAATATGCATATTATTGATCAATTGCCAAAATTTAATTAAGATCGGATAAGAAACACCAAAGTTATAGTCGAAAATATATTTTCATATTGATCATCTTGCTGTCAGCAGCCGCAAGCATTTTCTGTATACATTTATATGGCGAGCGCATGTGTGAGAAAGAGATGGCATGATAGTCGATGCTAGCGTCAATATATTTGTGTGTATTATATGCAGAGCCCCGATAAGTACTGTTTCGTTTACGTATAAATGTATGAATGTATATGCACGTGTTTGTAGCCATTCAGTGCGGGCATTTGAGTGCAAATCATCTTAAAGGGAAATTTGCCAATAAAACTAGAATTTATTAAATAACTGGGTTAAGGGTATATCGTAGTCGAGCCAACTCGACTACAGCATCTTACTTGTTATTATACATTTTCTATTTAATAGTTAGAAATCTGGAACAGGGTTTAATCTGATTCAATTTTAATTGTTGACCATGTTCGACATATCTACAAGGAAATTTGCAACATATTCTCTTAAGGTTTTTATTCAGGTTTCCACCTGAAATTGTCCACGATTGAGTTTGCCTACTTAATTTGTTACAGTATTTTACGAGTATTTAACTGCCTTTGTTGCTACCATGTTTTGTCGTCTAACCAATGCCCAGATCCCATAAAATATCATATAATTGTTGTTATTGAGTGTGTGAGTGTGTGTGTGTGCACCCATATCTATAACAATCCGGAGACATTTGCATAATTTCACACTAAAAAATCAAATCGGAGATGATTCGCCCCGCTTGCAACTGGGTTCCTCCGTTGGTTGGTTTGTTAAGAGATTTCCAATATTTGTTTTTTTGCTTTTAGCCCAGTGATGATGGCTTTGTTTTGACATGCCAACGATCTCTTGATTGGCATCTGTGCCTACATGTGTGAGTGTATTGGGTAATAGGTTGATAGATATTGAATTTATTCATACGATATTCATTGCTTGTTACAATTCATTTAAGATCCATTTACATATTTATGTGCATTTAATTGTGTTTTGGTTTCGTTTTGCTCGTTTAGCAATGGCCACGGATACATACATAAATATGTACATATATCAGCGATACGCAGATCATTTTGCCACTTCACTCCTCATTGTCTTTATGCTAAGCATTTTTGGGGGGAACTTTGAAACAAATATTCCGGCTTTTGTTAATTGGACAGAGGTCAAGTTTGGCGATGGGGCCGATAACGAGCCGAAGTTCAAGTTGAAAATCGTCAAATTTAACATGGGCCTTTTATCAAATTCAATATGAACTATAACAACAGATTAGATAATGCCTTTAAACCCATTTGCTCATCGATTTAAAGTTGGCTTTAAGCTAAGCTCTTCGCATTTGAATCTCAGTTGATTGCCAAAGCTAAAATGCATGCTATTTCATAATGAAAATAAAAAAAATAATAATAATACACAATTACCGGAGGGCGCGAATTACAATAAATTTACAAAGGGTGAAAAAAGTTGTTGTTTTTTGCAGTGTTATTTATTTATTTATTTCTTTTCGCGTAATGTTTGCCCATTGTTTGCGCATCTTCGAGGAGCAGCAATTCGATGGGCGAATGAGAAGCAGAAGGCGAAGAAGGCAAATCTTTTCTTTTACTTCACTTTTTTAGCTGTTTTTTTCTTCTTTTTTTTTTGCTGTTTGCTGTTTACATCTAATGGCACGTTGAGGTAAAAATGCAATGTCAATGGCATTCGGCACTCGGCACAGCACAGCACAGCACAGTTGGCAGTCCGCAGTCCGGAGTCGCAACATTGGCAATTTTGGTTTCACTTTTATCGACGCCAGAGTATCTGGCCTTTAGGAAGATGAAGACGATCGAGTCGGCCTCGTCGTCATTTGCCCACCTCAAGTGGTAAATGCGTTGTTGTTGTTGTTATTGTTGTTATTGTTGCTGTTGATGTTGCTGCTGTCGCTTTGTTTTGCTCATATTGTTGCATTATTATTATTATTATGTATTATGTAAAATCGCTTACATTGTGTGCAGCATCGTGTGCCACTTACATTTTACGTATTTTACCGTATTTTATGTACACCCTGTGTGAGAGAGGGGAACTGGAACTGCTGTTGACCTTTCAGCACAATAACAATAACAATAACAACAATAATAACTCCTCGTCAAGTCATCAAAACGCTTAACGTAATATGGAGGGGGTCATACAAACAAAAAAAAAAAACAAAAGACTTGGGCAACGAACTTGCCACCCGCCTCAGTTCGAAACTTTTGTTGTGTGCACTCACAATTATGCAGCGCGTACTTATTTAAGATTTATTAACGCGAACAGTCAAATATATATTTTCAACAAGTAAAATTGATGCGAAGACGAGACTGTCAACGGATACGGTTATGTGGATATGCATAGGGATATCTGTTGTTGTGTCTGACTGCATGCGATGCAACTTAAAGTCAGGTGTCGGTTTCAGTGCCTCTTTGATTTACGTGCCTCCGACGTGGTGAGTAAAGCAAACACTTTTGGCATGGTAAATTGTTATTTTGACAGTTGCACAATTTCGTGCAGCGCCTGTGGATGGATACAGATCTATAGACACGATACTTCCATTTATCTCAGCAGGCGAACTAACTCTAACTCTGTGTGTCTGTCTGAGTGTGAGGTCGTTTTTGAACTCATGAATTGAATACCTTGTGAATGAACCGAACGTGAGTGAGTGAGTGAGTGTTTCGCTTTTACTTTTAATTTAATTATAATAAAAAACATTTTTGGAATGCCTTGTAGCCGCAAAATTGCGAAAAGGTTGCGGAGACATATTACATGAGAGATGGTAGTGCCTTATATATTTACATATATAAGCATACCCGTTAAGAGATTCTAAGAACCAGATTTGATATAAATTATTTGTCTGTTGGAGATATATTTAATATTTTGAATACTTTTTGCAGATAAATATTATTTATAATTTTTGATAAAAACCGGATAAGGAATAAAAGAGGAAATAATAAATAAAATATTAAATAAAGTATTTACAGGGTATCTATTGGTGTAGTCTCTTTCTAGTGCATTTCCATTTGTTGAATCTCTGTTTAACGAGGAGATATAACATCTGATACCATCATTTTTTCATATTTTGTTTCCCTAGTTAATTGAAATCTGATAATATTTATTGCATTGTCTGCCATATGTGAGAGTATTTTTTTTTGCCTTAATTATGTTGGTATTTGAATGATTTTCGCTTGTTTTACTTATTATTGTAAAGGTCATGTTTTTGTCGCAAGTACGACAGTCGCTGGGCACTGGTTGGGTTTTGTGGCAGATGATTTATGTGGCAGTTTGCAGCTTATTTTGGCTGCTTGGTGAAATCAGCAATTTGGCAAGGAAGAGAGCATAAGACACATAATCAATTTTAAGCATTGTCAAATTGCAATTATGCAATGGAGAGAAAAGTGAAATTTTATTGCATATCAACACCAACGGACCAACGGACCAACTGACGACAGACGACAAAAGACAGATGCGTTTTTATTTTGCGTTTTGGGACGTCTTCTCTGATGACTTGCCGCCTGAATAGCTGGCTGGATGGCTGGACAGTCAGACTGCTGGACTGGCTGCTTTTGGGCAGCGTCCAGTTGGCAACTCTCAACATTGCAACAGGTCGCCAGCAGCGACAACATCGTTTTTGCTTTTTTTTTTTTTTTGTGTATTATATAAGCCTTAATGGGATAAGCTTGGGTGTTTTTTTAACAAATTGGTTGGCAATGGTTGCGTGGCATTGCGATGTTAATAAAAGTGCCAAATTAAAGAACCGGGAAAACCACAAAAACGTATTTACCATTCGATAAAACCTAGATTAAAGTGTAAACCACTTTATTCAGCTTAAAGGTAAAACAAAACTGCGGCTTACCAACAAACATTAATCGTAAAAGTATCTATTTCATTATTTGTTGTTGTTTACCCAATTAAGTCTGAAATAAAGTGGTATCTATAACGTTTGATGATCTTTATGCATGTTTGTTACTCTAACTATGATTAATCTGCGAACCAAATGAGCTCCACATGTCGCTAATTAAATTGTTTTATTGCCCCGTGGGGCATCATGGCTCCGAAATGGAATCATTAAATGGCATTAAAAAGCCATTACCCAAATGACTTGGCATGCAAATCAAATGACTTTTCATAATTCGATCTGGGGAAAAAAGCAAACACAACAAGTGTAAATATGCAAATGTCTATGCATTATGCATATCCATCCATTGATGGATTTGCTTTGCTCATCTCAAACTCCCACACTCCTCGGAGTGCCTGTTATGACTTTCAAAGTGCCAAAATTGGGCGTCGTTGACTGATGGATTTTTTTTTATTTATTATCTTAAGAGTACGCATGTCCATATATATATATATTTTTTTTAAATTTGATTAACACATATCATTCGAACCCGCCCCCTAACTTTCCAGTTTTATTTAGAGGCTCATCGTAAAACTTTCTATAGCTTAGTGTTGGGAAAGTGTAGTTGCAGTTGATTATAATTAAGTTGTTAAGTTCTTAATTCGCTTGTGAATGTCCTAAGCCCAGATAGGAAGATCATTGTGAAAGTCTTATAATAATTAAGTAAAGTTGAGGATTGGTGAACATTTTGACTGTCAAAAATGTATAAGCAATTCCATTGCGAGTGTTAATATAGAAAAAGCAATGATTGATCTATAAACCGCATATAATCAATTTTTTCGTAGAGTATTGCATAATGTAAGTATTTACTTAAGTTAGTATTGATTGTCTATATTCAGGGATTAAAAATAATCCCTTAAGCTAATCCTGATCCAACAGAGTAAAACTATCAATCGTTGTCGAAATTCTCAATGAATCAAATTAAATTGAAATAATAATAATGAAATAATATTTATAATTAAATAATTGAGTAATTTAACCATAGTACTATTCTTGATAGTCGCATTTGTCACTCACCACAAACATATTTTGCCTACTATAGTGTATATAAGTAATCCAATTTGTTGCCAGACGTTTCGTATTTCAATGGAAACTAGTTAAATGCGAATTAGATTTTAACCCCTTTTTGGGTAATTGTTAGATGCACAGTTTCTTGTATATATTTATTAATTGTGTTATGGTCAGAGGTAATACTTCATTTCAATTGCTCAATTCTTGGAACGAGTCTTTCTCGTTGCACTTAATTTTTTGGCTTGTTAATTTCGTTTAGTTGAAAAAATTTCGAATCGTTATTTTCAAATTAGCGAACGGTTCACATCGAGAGCAACAACAACAACATTCGGTCAACAGATCGACTGTTAGCTGTTTCTTATCCCTCGCTTTGGTTTTTTTTTTTTTTTTTTTATTATTATTTTATTTTATTTTTTTTTTGTGTGTTTTTCTGGGTGGAGAAGCTGAGTGCGGCTGGCCGCTAACAAACAACAACTGAACCGACTGAACGCTCGCTGCAGACTGAACCCGAAGCGCAAGCGTTCAATTTTTGAGGTTTCCATTGCCTGCCTCAACGGACCAAGTTGCTGAAGATGCTGCCGCAATGTTGCCAGAGCGTTGGCGTTGACTGTAACGGCGACTGTGACTGCGATGTCGACGTTGGCATCAATGTTGCCAACTGTTGATCATGTCTAAGACTGTGGCTGCCGGCCTAATGAATGAAAGCTACATTTGGCTTGCAGACCTATTGTCTTGTGTTGTTGTCTTTTGCCTACTTATAATAAAAATGGCCCTTATGGGCTTTTTGAACTTGGGTCTGTAGTGCAGCTGGATTTGCAAATTATATCAGCGCACCGCCCCACATGATGCAATATTATAATCGAGCCATTCTACCGATGTTAAGCAACCGTTATTTAATTAAGTTTTTCGTTTGGGCCTTATGCGTGCCTCATTTTGACAACTTGGCAGATGTCGCGTCATTGACCACTTTCCAATTCGACTTGCTGTAGCTCTGTTTTTATGACGCTTGGAAGTTATTTAACCACAGACGGTCTCATCTTCAGTTTTTGGGCTTTAGCTTCGCGTGGCAAAAGCAACTGGTTTTGGCCATGCCAAAATCCTTGCCTGCAGCGTTGGCCAAACCATTAATGATCCAACCAGACAGCCAAAGAAAAGGCCAGCGGGAACACGAGCCACAGTTCAAACTGGCCAAGACTTCAACTGCGGCTTCAACTGAGGCTGCAACTGCGGCTTCAACGCCGACTCTGGCTTCCGCCTGTTTTGTCTACAACAATTTCGGGCAAATTCGTTTGAAAAAATTTCTCTCAAATTAGCGCCATTTGTGTACGCAAATTAGCTCAGCTCTCGACTACGCACTCTGGCCACACACATTTCCGTTTTTCTTGGCCATTTCCTCTAAACTCGTAGGTTTATGCCTCCATTTGCACAAGAAAGTGTAAACAAAGTCTGCAAACTGCTTGTTTAGTGTTGTGGCATGCACTTCTTATTTGCTTTGCTAAACTGTTGACCAGTTCAATTGTTGGCCAAGACTTTGTGCTCAGCTCATTAATGCGCTTTGATGCACTTTTGATGTCAGATCAGTCAACGGCACTTCAAAACCCCCCATCGCTTGACCATGAATTAGGCCCACAATGTAAAAACCAAAAGAAGAAAATTTAGGGAAGCATTAGCTTTTCATGCCCATTATTATATAATTTAATTAAAGATAATTGCTTATAAAATTTACAATATCAAAAATTGAAAAAAAATATATGAAATTATAGATTTTTAAATATAAATTATAAATATGATATAAAAATATAATAAATGACAGTATAAATAACATAGTATTTCTATTTTGGCATGTATCAGATATATTAACAATATATTCAGTTTGAATTTTTCAATTTTTAAGAGATGGATTACAACTTTAAAGAGCCATTAGTCTTATTCACGGGATTATCACTATATTTATATTGCATTTATATTTGGAGAAACTGATGTCTGTCGAAACTTATGTACAAAATTTCCTTTGTTGCATCTTCGCTTTCAGTAAACGTTAATTGAAGCTGTCTTAGATTAAAGAGGGGGATTTACAATTTTACGAATTTATGCATGGGATAAATATTATTTTCTCGAAATCATATAGTAATAAAACGAGATAATACTTTTGACCCCGAATGCGTTGCAAAGTTCGTAATAAAGTGCAAATGCTTCAACGCCAGTTGCAAGTTTGTTGTGAAACGATTTGTTGGCATTGCTGAGATGTGCACAGCTCTTCCGCTGTCGAACCCCACGGCAGAGGCAGAGCCAGTGAAACGGCACTGCTGCCACAAGGAAACTTGCCACATGACCAGCACAGCTAAAACAGTCAATAGCTGAATCGCGGCAGAGACACAAACACATCATTAGCCGTATATTATTATTCGTAGTATTTGCAAAACGAATTTTAAGGCGCAGCCAGCACCCCAAAAACTACAAATCCAAGTTGAGGTAGCCAAAAAAAAAAAAAAAAAATAAGAAATCCATATACCACTAACTGGAAACCTGCTTTCTTCGTCGTGACTTTTGATATTTGAGCGGTGCCGCATTGCATTGTGCGCTTTTGAACCCGTTTGCACCCTTTTCCGTTTACCGCCTTATCGCACATGTATCGCATATGCGTCTCTCCGTTGGGACTCAAACAAATTTTCAATTTGACTCTTGGCCAGGCGGCAGACAACTATGCATTTTCGGCATTTTGTGCAATGAACAAATTTTGATTGTGGCCCATGTGCTGCAAGTGGCAATGTCTGTCCAGAATCACCATCACCTGGCACCAGCAGCAGCAAAAGCAGCAGCAACAGCAGCAGCGCCACCAGCTGCACATGACTCCAATTCAACTGCAACTGCAACTCTTCAGGCTGAACGTGATCTGCGTTTTTGGCTACTTGTTTGCCATTACTGTAAAATTGCAAATGCCAACTAACATTCGGATCTATTTGGCTATGGATAATTTCTTAATGAAGTTTTGCGGTTGGCGTGTTGATACATTTTGAAGGAGATCCTTATACCCTTCCCAAAGGTGTTCAAACTTTGAAGAAAGATGTGCAACAAGACTAGTTAAGTTGTGTTGCTTTATAAGAAATATTTCTTATCCAGTACATACACATAATCTCTAGGATACTTCACGAAATATTATTAACATATAGCAATATACAGTTATATCTTAATACGTTGAAACTAAAGGGAAATTTATGTAATGCTAGTAAATTTTGCAAATGTTTATAATAAATAAATACTTCCTGCGATTGTCAGATTTGCATTAATAAATTATCAATTAAGGTTTAGTGATTAAACATAATTTACATAAATTTTTTTATATTTGGCACACCAATAACTATCTAATAATAACTACCGTTTTAGGTGTGGTGTTCCCCGGTGTGTGTATCTTCGACCACGTGTCTGCATAATCGTTCCATCAATGTGATTTTGAGGTTCGTCATTGCGTCTCTATTATGACACGACCCTGTCAAAATGCCTCATCCAGTCCCTCAGTCAGAAACGCAGCCAATCGTGTCTTTATATTTATTAGTGGCAAATTAAACAAACGATCGAATCGTTTGGAAGACGACTTGGCTTGGACATATAAGTGGCACAAAACAATTGAGAAATTTGTTTAAAAATATGATATGCTGGTTCATATTCGGTTGGTATGACAAAAAAATAATGTCGCAGATAAGACAAAGGCTTTTGTCTATTAAATAAACATGTCAATAAGAGCAGCTGACAATAATTTGAAATGCAAATAGTGAAATGAAATAGCAATGGATCCATTGATCCAACCGTTTAAGGTGTGAAATATAGATGGCTTGCTGCAGACGAGGGGGAAACAAACAATACATAAACAACACACAAACAACACACAAACAACACACACACACAACATGTGCCAACGTATTTTGGGCTCATTTGCATTTGCGTTTTTGATTTGGGATTTGAATTTAAGTTTAAGTTTGAATTTGGAGGTCATCATGATCATCATCTGCTCATAGACGCATTTAATACGGATCTTAAGCCTCAGCTTAGGGTTCGCTTTCAGTTGCCATATGGTTACGTCCATTCCAGGTTATACGAAATGGGTTTTTAAGTAAGCTAAATTAATCATTTGGCAGCCGGTTAATTGTGTGCCACACTCTGTGGTCACACCCGCGGCAAGGGCAGCTGCAGCTTGACTCTTGATACTGCCTATATTGTCTTGTTAGGCTACTGACAATCTAGGCATTTGTAGGCAGCATTCCATTGTTCGACCATTTGAACTCCTGAACCATCAACTGCCATTGGCTATTGATTGTCTGTGGCTTATTGCTATGCGAGACATTTGTCTTCAGTTCACTGTCATTTCTCGAAATGGGCCTCGGCAAGCTTTGATATATTTTTATAGAAATTATTGAAATACTCAAAGTCAGACTTGGTTCATGATTGAATAGCTTGGATTGACATACATATTCGTTGTACCTTAAATGATAAGATAGCACACTTACAACAACCCATTACTCAGTAAGTGGTCATAAGTAACAGATTTCCTAATTTGTTTCCCCATTACTATAAAGCAATAAAGTATAAGCAACTGAAATCTAAAAATATACAGAAACAGTAATTTTCTTAAAAATAATTTCAACTTGTTAATTTATAGGATGTAACATTATATATAATATAAATAATAAAAAACTTATATCACCACAAAATACGCTTTCTAGTTCAAGTGAGAACATTTTATTTTATGGAAATTAAGTTCTATTGTAAATATTTCTTCTGAACCATAAGTGAATATTAAATGTTTACGCATCACGATTTAAATCTTAACATAAACAGAAAGCTTCCAAAAACCTATTTTAAAGTCATAATGTTCTCATAAGAAATATAAATATGGACTTGGTTTGTCCTTAAGATACTTTCTTCTGGAAAAACAAGCATGCGGTGCATAGTATAAAAGTATTCCACAAAACCACAAACACCTTTTTTTCCAGTTAAAATAGAAATTGATTTAGATTAATATACGCAATTAAAATAGGTGAAAATTTAATTATAGAATAATTTATCATTGTTATGTAAGTTAACTTTCTACCAAAGCCACTTAATTAGAATTTCGTTATGTTTACATTCATTTCACACCACGGAAAAAAAACAATCAATAATGATGTGAATTTACAGACAAGGCTAATAAACCACAAAAAGCCAAGTGGTGATCATTTATTATAAACGTGCCCAGCCCAGCCCATCCCTTCCCAGCCATGCCTCGAAATTGACCTGTTTGGTTTTTATGTAACAATGTGTCGATTTCAGCTAATAATATCATAAATCTTTTCCAATAATTTCTTTGCTCGTTTTGTTTTTGGTTTAATTTGTTGCAGCAACTTTGCGAACTTTGCCTTACATATTTGGGAGATTTACTGTTCCTGAGGTGATTATCATTTCGGTGACCGGAGACCCCCCGTAAACCCACAAAATGTTAATGGTTGTTGCCAGAGGCGCCACAGAACGCCCACCTGTGCTGGCTGCGTGTGAAAACTTTAAGCCAAATATAAAAGATTTCAGTTTGGAGTTCCATCTCCATTTACTATTTATGTTAAGCCGATCTATTGTTATTTTCGGAGCTCTTCTTTTCTCATCAGAGACGAATTGAGTGATGAACAAGGTTGCATAGATGACAGTTTGTTTTCAACACATCTATATATAAGGTTTGGCTTTATTTGCTTTTCAAAATAGTTATTATTACAATATGAAAACTCTCTACGCATACACACACATATAAAAATTCATAAATTACATTATTTAAAATATTTCATAAGAATATAAATATATTATTTGGCTGTAGAACTAAAAACACATTGATTCGACTGTGGCGTTCATTTCAAATTGGCAGCTTGTGGCAACGTGGCTCATAGCTGACTGTTTGCCAAATGATTATCGATCACCACCTGAATAATCCGCATACAATCCCGCTGCCTGGCAATGGTATTATCTATCAGTTGTTCTATAAACTGACTAGCCTTGATGTTCGTATTGGGCGGTATATCCTGAGTGCAGCTGATGTACTTGTTAAATATCTCCGTATTTAAGGATGTGGCCAAATATTTTTCGCTCTCGTCTTGCTGCAGCAGCTTGTTCAGCACCTGGGCGGCAGTCAGCAGCTGGTCTCTGTTCTTTTGATAAGCACGCATCTCCTGCAAGTTGCCATAATCCACGCTATTCAGCTGCACATACCTGTCCCCATTCCCATCCACCTCTCCGGCGATGTTCCCGCTTCCATCTCCGTGCTTGATTGCCTTTTTTGTAAGTAGCTGGCGTATGTGATATTTGCGTTCCGTTACAAAATTGCCCAGCAAGTAGCCTATGAAGCAAACAAACAAGACTCATTAGCATATCCCCTAGTCCTTGGCCTCCCCCAGCCAGCCCCCTCATCACCCTTATCACCCACCTGCGATGAGCATAAAGAAGCCAATGGTGAGGAGAAGTGAGGCGCAGGTGCGCTTTGAAATATATTCGCGGTATTCACGCGAGCTGCTGTTGGCCCTCACAGCCGTCTCATAGCTGAGCACCTGATGCATCCTGAGTTTTGCTTAGCTTCTGTCGTTCTTATATCGTATTTAGTTTAAAGATACTGCTTGGAACATTTTGTTATATCGATTGTACTTTGTATCAAGTCGAATTTCAGTTAAGCATCCCTTGAAAGCAACTGCAGAAGTAAATAAGGAAAATGTTGTTAAATTAAAATATTATTATTTAAATGGAGTTCAATAAACCTGGTCCATGATTACCCATACCAAATATATGACATTAATTTATGCACAATTTAATGAGAAACATTCAACTTGAAAAGCTTTTATCGTAATTAAAAATGAATTTGTGGTCTGTAAATACGACTCTCAACCCATGAATATGCATTTATTATTTATTATTTATGTTCATATTTTATATTTTTACTCTAGTTTGGGGACTCTGTCCCACAAGTAATAAATGTAATGGGAACGTTAAAATTCAATACAAATTCTTGCAAAATTCAAAATAAAAATATTTTCGCAAAATATTTGCTAATCAATATCAAATGCAGATGCCTCGTTAGGAATTTAGTTTGATATATGGGGGGAAAATTGGTATTTTAGTTGTGCCAGGGACAACCACACCACAGCTACAGAAATGAGCGAAAACTTGAATTTGGCCAGGGGCCGGTGGCATGTGGCAAGTAATAAGCGAGGAAGAGCAGACAATAAATAATAGCACGAATTTTCAAAATTGATGGTATACGATTATCTTCTTAATGTAAGGAAAACTGTATACATTTTCACAAAGCACTGTGTCTTTAAGCTAAACTTTTCAATTTTTCAAAAGAGTTACTTCGAATACTACCTGAATTGTTCATAATTTGTTTATTTATTTTTTTATCAAAGTTAATTGGCTCAAGTGAAAAAAAAAATGATTTCATACAGCAAATCTTTCTGAGTTGCGTATATCCAAGGGACAGTCAATGAACCCTGTCAGCTAGCAAAACAAAGAAATTCACAGGATAATAATGCACAATAGCACATCCTGTGGCTGCAATCCTTTGAGTTGTTCACGCAGCCAAAGGCACTTTCACTTACCCAACTGTGGAAACAAACAAGAACCGTTGCTCCTGTTCAGCTCCTCCAGATATCCTGCAAGCAATTGTATGTAATTGTTTTTGCCACTGAAACTTTTCTATTATTCTGTTTTTGTACTTTATAGCTCGATGCTCCCCATACATATATAAGAGTATATGTATGTTTATATACAGAGTATTATGTTGTTTACACTTGAATGGGTTTTTTTTAAATGTTTTTTTTTTTGTTTTTATATTTGTTTGGTAAATAACAAGAAAATATATAAAACTAGAAATATACAAATGTCCCGCAGCAGTGTTCACTTCACCGTGCGCGTTTTATCCTTTCGGTTTGCTAGGTGCGTTCGCCTGGCCACCAAGTTGTGCACTGAGCGCCTGCCATGGAGCGACATCGGCTTTAATAGCCGCCAACGGAAGGTGGTGAATTTCCCCTGTTGAACTCCTGAACCTCCGAACGCTGCTAACCGGCTGCTTATTTTTCCTTTCCCTCGTTTGGGTCAACTTGAGATGCGGCTATTTTTTAAGTAGTTCTTCGTACAAAAATAGAACGGCCGCAATAAATTCATGATTAACGGCCATTTTAACTTTAACGCTTGCATCTTTGAAGTCGTATCGATTTTCAAACAGCTGGACAGTGTATACACTGGTGTATATAATAGGAATTGCTATTTTCAAATACTTACACTATGTTAATCTCATCGTTTGTTTTCTTCAACCCAAGTGTTCGCCTACTTCAAGAATATCACATGCAACTTGTTTGCTTCTGCCTGCAACTGACATTTAAAATGCAAAGGGGGGAGCTGTGCTTAGATAAGTTGGCATTTTTGCTTTGAAGTTGTCACTAACCGATTATTCCAGGTATTTAAAGCATTTGATTGTATTGGAAGAGACACGCAAATTGATTGCAGATGCCTTTCAATGCACATTTCAAGAAAGTCAGTTGATTATTTGCTTCAAGAATCTAACATCAATTATGTTCCTGGTTAATTTCTTAACTTAAGGATATTTGAATGTATATTTAAAGTGTGCCGCATATTCTTAAAAGCACTGTCACATGATTTTTTTAAGGAAAATGTAACAAACCACACTTGCTTTAATTTTAGCAATGTTTACTAGTTTTATTCGGCTATCCACAATTCTTTCTGTTTTAATCCCGATATTTTTCCCTCATTAGAAGTATGATTCTAAAAGCTTTGGTTTATTTACATTTTTTTAACGTCTCTAGTATCTGCCTGATAAAAATAAATCAAGTAATTGTAATGAAAAAAAAATGAAATCTTGGCAAGCAAAAGCTTACACTGTCTCTAAAGTTGTTCCCATATAATAATTGTTGTTGTAGCTGTTGCTGGCTGTTGCTGAAGTCAGTGAAAGTGCAACTTGTGCTAACAAGCAGCAAAACGACTTCTGCCGCTCAAGGGCTGAAAGATACATTTCGCTCGTTTACAAGGACCTGCTGAAGCGAAAGCCTAGCTGACAACGAACGTTCCGTGGTGGTGCAAGGGAAATGTGTGGAGTGCGGGAGAGGGTGTGTTGTTCTGGAGGCCAATGTTTCATTAAGTGTAACGGCTTTCGCCACGCTCTGTGCGCCCTGCGCACGCAAATGGCCACCTAAGCAGAGGGAAATGGGATACAAGTGAGGACTACTTGCATGCGATTTGTGCGAGCTTTATTTAGTGCAGATGGAACTACAATTGGAACTAGTTCATATTTAAACTAGTTTTATACACAATGTAAAAAATTAAAGAGTCTTTCAACTAAAAGGTTTTTTGCCTTAATTATAAAAGACTCCATGCCGTTATTTGTACATGTTGGTAACGTATTTTTCAATAAATTACTTTATACCTGATTGAAATAAGGGTACAGGTTCCAGAGTATGTTTTAGCTCTTATGGTGTTATTTTTTATTTATAACGGTAATATTGTATTCTGAGCTCTAAGTATATGCTGAAAACAAAAATAAAAAAAAAATTTTAAAATAAAATATTAGCTTCTTAAGCTTTAGGAAAATATAGTTATATAGTATGTACTTCCCATCTATTCCTTTGCGTCAATTCAATTCAAAAAGTTTTCAGTGTACATTACGTATACGTTGAAATTCTCATTTAATTAAAACCGACCCATCACCTCAACCACGACCCACTCATTCGCAATCGTAACTTTAATTTCGAAATTCCATTCCGAGCTGCACACACGGAGAAATGTCAGCGAAGTGCATTGCACTCTAAACCCCTGCACGCTTCACTCTGCACCCTTGCAACTCTTGCAACCCTTTCGCCCAGCTCGCTGTATTCCACAACTTGAACACGTACAACTCCATTTGTGCTGTCAATCCAGTGAGGCAAACTGACAGTTGCACAGGTATCAAAGGATCTGTATCCTCCTGTGCATTTGCGCATCCCATTGCCAGGCAGCACATTAATATCCAAGTGCATTGACATAGAAACACGCACTGCCAACGTAGAAAAGTAGGCAACATGCAGCTTGGGGCATACAAAATGCAGTCAAGCAGCGACAGTTGTTGCTTTTGTTTACCTATCATCGATATGCCCCCACTTGAGGCAATTAATAATTTGCCTTCTCAATAATGTGCATGCAACATGCATTTAAGCACCTGCTCAACTTATCGAAGTTAATCAGTTCCGAGTTTGATTAAGGCTACTTGTTGCTGTCTTTAATTATAGTCAATTACTTAACTTAATTGATACTCTTGAAAATTTGTCTTGACTCTTTTCAAAGAGCATTTTGAAGCTTAAAGTTGTGTGCTTTCAAGTTATATTCAGAGCTTTGAAGCTTTTGCACATTTAACTGTTATACATGAGAGTAGCAAAGGTTAACGTTAACTGTTAATGTTAACTGCGTTCAAATTATGCTAAAATTGTTCGAAAGCTTATTTTATTCAATTTTAATGACAAATAGCAGCTCACTTCTTCGAGCTATTTTATATCATACTTATTAAAAGCATTTTAATTCTTGAACTTACAGTTCAAGATTTTAAATAAAGTTAATAAATTCTGTGGTATCTTGGATAAGTCGTCAAGTTTATGTCGTCTTTTGAGCTTAAAATTCTATTTGATTTTGGATTTAAAATAAATATAAGATATGCTCTATTCTAAATAGAACAGTAAGTTAATAATGTTAAACCATAATAATATTTACAAAAAAAAAAAAGAAATATATATTATAATTATATAATATTTATTAGGTTTTTTTTGGCCTACCATCGATTGCCGAACTGCATGCTTGGACCATATCACATTTTAGTGAACGAGTGTTGCTCGATTTCTAGGGCTTCCCAAATCGAAAATCGAACATAATTTGTCTCGCATTGTGCATTGTGCATTGTTTGCCTGCATTTTTACATTTTCACGTGCGCTGCTCGAGCAATCAGAGAGACAGAACCGAAGTCAATTGACGATTAGCATTTGGGGCCCTGACGGCGCCCATTGACTTGTTGTACACATTGACCGAGTTTTAGCCAAGCGCTAATGTAATTAGCGGCATATACCACGGCGTACTTGCCAATTGTGGACAGTTCAACGCGGCTAATTGGAGACTCAACATCGTGTGAAATATCAAAAAAGGATACAGTGTGGAAGACCAAAAAAAAAAAAGGAAAAAGAAAAGGATTAGCAAGGATAACCCGTGTCATGAAGTGTTAATTGCAAGAAATGTGAAAATTTGACCTTAGATTCTTTTGATATTGTGTGATCAAAGGCCAGTGCGACGATGGAGTCCGATGCCGAAAAGGCGGCCGGCTCCCGCCTGGATTACGATCTAATGATGGCCGAGGAGTATGTACTCAGTGAGGTGGAGAAGAACTTTATCTTAGCCTGCGAGCGCGGTGATTTGGCTGGTGTGAAGAAGTCAGTATTTTGTTTTGGATGTCCTTGCAATCTAAAGACAGCTCTATGCTTGCAGACTTCTGGATGATTATGCAGATGCACCATCCGACAAGTTCAATATCAACTGCACGGATCCCATGAATCGCTCGGCGCTAATCTCGGCCATTGAGAATGAGAATTTTGATTTGATGGTTTTACTGCTGGAGAACAATATTGAAGTGGGCGATGCTCTGTTGCATGCCATATCCGAAGAGTATGTAGAGGCTGTCGAGGAGTTGCTGCAGTGGGAGGAAACCAATCACAAGGAGGGGGAGCCCTATGTGAGTTTTTGAGATAAAACTGCCATAAATCTTATGTGAGTGTTTTATTTTGCGCAGAGCTGGGAATCAGTGGATCGCTCGAAATCAACGTTTACCACGGATATAACGCCGCTGATTCTCGCTGCACATCGTAACAATTATGAGATACTAAAGATTCTGCTTGATCGTGGTGCAACGCTGCCGATGCCACATGACGTTAAGTGAGTGGAATTTCCCATTTAAGTGGGAATATAATTTCCGGAGTATCACATTTTTCAGGTGCGGTTGCGATGAGTGTGTGACTTCGCAGACCTCCGACTCACTGCGCCACTCGCAGTCGCGTATTAATGCCTATCGGGCTCTCTCAGCCAGCTCCCTGATAGCTCTCAGTTCACGTGATCCTGTGCTCACCGCCTTTCAACTGTCCTGGGAACTGAAGCGCTTGCAGGCCATGGAATCAGAATTTCGCGCAGAATATACGGTATATTTTTAAAACATATATAAAAAATAATATAAAAAAGATTTGTTGATTAACGATGTATTCATTTCTTAAATTTAGTAAAATATTGAAGACATTTTGAAGAATGTAGAATTATCTAAAACATTTAGTATGAAACTTAATTTATTCTTGCCACTTAATATATATATTCCTTTTCCCATTCCATTAATTTAGGAAATGCGTCAAGCAGTGCAGGATTTCGTAACGTCGCTTTTGGATCATGCCCGCACCTCCATGGAACTGGAGGTGATGCTGAACTTTAATCACGAGCCATCGCATGAGATTTGGTGTCCCGGCCATCGGCAAACACTGGATCGCCTTAAGCTTGCCATACGCTACAAACAGAAGACGGTTGGCTTATTATTCTTTTGATCCCCAAAACTATCTTATCTTAATTCAGTTAACTATTGCTCCTAGTTTGTGGCACATCCGAATGTGCAACAATTGCTGGCTGCCATTTGGTATGAGGGCTTACCCGGATTCCGGCGCAAGCAGGGTAGCCAGCAGCTCATAGACGTCATCAAGCTGGGCTGCAGTTTTCCCATCTACAGCATGAAGTATATTTTGGCACCGGACTCGGACGGTGCCAAGTTCATGCGTAAGCCTTTCGTCAAGTTCATAACACACTCCTGCTCCTACATGTTTTTTTTGAGTGAGTCCTAGATTTCCTATTATACTATACCATTTAGTGCTCAAGCTCCCTTTTATATTCCAGTGCTTTTGGGCGCGGCTTCGTTGCGCGTGGTGCAAATTACGTTTGAACTGCTGGCTTTTCCCTGGATGCTGACCATGTTGGACGATTGGCGCAAACACGAACGCGGCTCGCTTCCAGGACCCATTGAGCTGGCAATTATAATGTATATAGCCGCTCTCATATTTGAGGAACTCAAGACTTTATATTCCGATGGCCTTTTCGAGTATATTACGGATCTGTGGAACATTGTCGACTATATATCAAATATGTTTTATGTCACTTGGATACTTTGTAGAGCCACTGCTTGGGTCATAGTGCATGTAAGTTGGCCGTTATTATATGATTTTGACAACAAATCGACTAATTGGGCAATAATTTATTTATTTATTTTAATTTATCTGCTAAGGAATATTAATCGATGCTAAGGAATATTAATCGATTAGATATTACACCGCAGGTGTAATAGTATATTGGGTCTGTATGAACGCAAGTTTCTTCGACACCCTTAGAAATATAGACTTGAAACTTGCAACATATACTTGAACGTACCCTCGAAAGTTAAAGTGTCAAGGTTCATCCTATGCCCATATGCCGATTTTCGGAATATAATTTTGACTTATGTTCCGACCCAAAATCACGTTTTCAACTTTAAATGTACGATTGATCTAGAGGCCAACCTATGATTAAAACACCATTCCTATTGAAAATGCGTTGAGTTTTGACGAAGTTATGGCATTTTGAAGGTTCGACCTATCCCGCCCCCGAAATCTCGAAAAGCTCATAACTTCCGTAATTTAAGAGCTACAGTAGCCAAACTTCGAAGAAGGGTTACTATCTTATATCTACCTCAATCTGAAAGGCAAACTTGGACAGTATTTCTTGGCTGCAAACAAATTATGGTATCAGCGTATTTCGCTGTCGGTTACGTCCGACTGCAACGTTCTCTCTTCTTTATGTTTGGATTGACATTGATTTATTATTGTGTACTTAGTAAATTGGTTTTCGATTACATATAGATTTAATTATTATCGATTACTTTCAGCGAGATTTGTGGTTCAGAGGCATAGATCCATACTTTCCGCGCGAACATTGGCATCCCTTCGATCCCATGCTGCTTTCCGAGGGAGCCTTTGCCGCTGGCATGGTGTTCTCCTATTTGAAGCTGGTGCACATATTCTCGATAAATCCGCATCTGGGACCGCTGCAGGTGTCGCTGGGCCGCATGATTATCGATATCATCAAGTTCTTCTTTATCTATACGTTGGTCTTGTTTGCATTTGGCTGTGGCTTGAACCAGCTACTTTGGTACTATGCGGAACTGGAGAAGAACAAATGCTACCATCTGCATCCTGATGTGGCTGACTTTGATGACCAGGAAAAGGCATGCACCATTTGGCGGCGCTTCTCCAAGTAATCTTGCAGAATTCGTCTCATATATTTCTCAAGTCTTAAATGGTTAATTTTACAGTTTGTTTGAGACATCGCAATCTCTGTTTTGGGCCTCCTTCGGTCTGGTGGACCTGGTTTCCTTCGACTTGGCTGGCATCAAGAGTTTCACCCGCTTCTGGGCGCTGCTGATGTTCGGCTCGTATTCGGTTATCAATATTATTGTGTTGCTCAACATGCTGATTGCCATGATGTCCAATTCGTATCAAATCATTTCGGAGCGTGCCGACACCGAGTGGAAGTTTGCTCGCTCGCAGCTGTGGATGAGTTATTTTGAGGATGGCGGCACCATTCCTCCACCCTTTAATCTCTGCCCTAATATGAAAATGTTGCGCAAGACACTCGGCCACAGGCGACGGTCTCGCACCAAGAGTTTTATGGTAGGTGGCACCCGAGCTGAACCCAATCTCTTGCAAATCAATGCAAATCCTTTCAGAAAATCAGTTTCAATAAAGCTCCTGTGGCTTGAGTGTGCGTCAATGTTAATGTTTCTACCCCACTCCTCTCGTCCTCCTTAGCGTAAATCCCTGGAGAAGGCGCAGACGCTGCATGACAAAGTGATGAAGCTGCTGGTGCGACGCTATGTTACGGCGGAGCAGCGGCGAAGGGACGATTACGGCATCACTGAGGATGATATCATTGAGGTGCGCCAGGATATTAGTTCGCTACGCTTTGAACTGCTGGAGATTTTCACCAATAACCAATGGGATGTGCCAGACATTGAAAAGAAATCGCAAGGTAATTACTAATTGTTCACCCAAAATGTTGCTAAGCCACCCACTCAATCATTCAACCACTCTGCAGCTGCTCGCACTACCAAGGGCAAGGTAATGGAACGTCGCATTATGAAGGACTTCCAGATTGGCTTTGTGGAGAACTTGAAGCAGGAGATGGACGAGAGCGAGAACGGACGCGATATCTTCGACTCACTAGCCAAGGTCATTGGCAGAAAGAAGACGCAAAAGGGGTAAGGGATATTTCCCTTTATATTTAAATACAAAAGTTGAGCTTGATTTTCCTTTCGAATACAGCGATAAGGACTGGAATGCAATTGCTAGGAAAAAGACACTCACAGCGGATCCAATTGGATCGAAGCGCTCCTCCATGCAGCGCCACAGCCAGCGCAGCTTGAGGCGAAAGATTATCGAGCAGGCTAACGAGGGTCTACAAATGGATCAGTCTAAATTAATAGGTGGGTGACAATTGGAATTTGTGTCCCAAGTATTATTATTAATGATGCCTTTCCTAATCCGAAGAATTCAATCCGAAATTGGGCGAAGTGACGGCTGCGACGAGAGTGGCCTATGTGAAGTTCATGCGCAAGAAGATGGCAGCGGATGAGGTATCCTTAGGCGAGGGTGATGATCAAACAAAAGGCGAGGATGACAAGAAACCACCAGAAGCCAGTGGGGTAAGAATCAATGATAAGATAGGGATAATTATACGTTGCATTCAATAGACAAATATATTGTATTCATTTTGCTGGGTTCTCATTTGAATTGAAAATAAATTCAGAAGTTTGCATTAGATGATTGTATTTACCAGTTTTAAATAAAACAAAAATAAATAAATAAATAGGTAGATATAACTGTTATTGTCCTGAAGAGTCGGGTTTTTATCAGAAATTAAATTGATATAATTTTTACAGTCGAAAAAGTTGGCAAACAGTGCTGGAGGAGGTGCCTCCATGATGGCAGCAGCCGCACTGCGCGCCTCTGTCAAGAATGTGGACGAGAAGGCCAATGGGGCAGACAAAAAGGACGATAAGAAACCTATGGATGATAAGAACAAAAAAGCGACAGACGACAAAAAGCCAGCTGATCAAAAGAAGGAAGATTCCAAGTCCCAAGTGCCATCTGCTAACAGCAAGCCAGGAGAACAGAAACCTATGCCGCCAGCTAGCAAACCACCAACTGCTGGAAAGCCCAGCGAAGCAGCCAAGCCCGGTGATGCAGCGAAGCCGAGCGATGCAGCTAAGCCCAATGCACCTGCACCGCCCGGCAAGCCAACTGATGCCAAGCCGGCGGTGGCGCCCAAGCCAAATGAAACAGCTAAACCGGAAGCGGCTGCCAAGAAGGAGGAGGCAACCAAAAGCACGGCAGCCAAGCCACCAGCAACAAATGGAGTCGCTGCCAAGAGTGCGGCGCCTTCGGCTCCTGCAGATTCCAAGCCGGACACTACCAAGACCACAACAACGGACAAAACACCCGGTGGCACGAAGGCGGCTAACGAAACCAGTGGAGGAGCCACGCCGGCCGGTGATAAGAAAACCGGCCAGGAACAGAAGGGCGACGACAAGAAGGAGGACGCCAATAGCAAGTCCAACGCTGAGTCCAAGCCGGGAACCGGAACGGATGCCAAACCTGGTGATGCCAAGCCCGGTGACAAGAAAGAGGACGATAAGAAACCAGGCGATGATAAGAAACCCGCACCAGTCAAGCCCGTCAACAAGGTGGGTCAAAGCAGCGCCGCGGCGGGTGGCGAACGCGGCAAGTCGACCGTCACTGGCCGCATGATCTCCGGCTGGCTGTAATCCAATGGATTCTGTATTCAATAAAACATATGTTGACTTTTAAGCAGAACTAAGTACATAAAGTGTGTGTGACCAATAAATAAACGAAATGTAAGCAAATTGAAATGCAATTGTTTCGAGTCAACTATATTTAAATAAACATAAGAGAATTAGCTAGATTAAACTATTTCCACATTGCTTCAATATTTATTTACTATATTTGTATGAGCTTTTCAATCTTTAAGTTCAATCTATTTCGCATACCATGTAGCGGCTACCATGTAGTGTACATGTTTAATAATACTTGCATTCATTTAAATATCAACTAACTATTTTTCAAACATAACTTTAACTGCCTTGAGAATCTCTTTTCATTTCGTCAGTTATTCTAAGTAAACTATATTAAATTTTATACATTAATACTATTGTAGCCAGCAACATCTTTCAGCGCACTTTCTATGGAAAACTTCACATACTCTGTTAAAATATTGACTTAAGCCATTGGCAACAAGTACCTAGCCTTAGCAACAAGTGCCTAGCCTTAGCAACAAGTTCCTAGCCTTAGCAACATTTATTTTCCCACTTTGCAGCTAGAGCAAATGTTGCCTGCTGTCCACTTTGCCACCCACACATTGATTTAGTTATGCTCTTGGTATATAAAAGGACGACGGTTCCTTTCGGCATCAAGCATTGTATCAGCGACTGCCAATAAGTAAACATCAAGTAACATTTAAAAAAAGATTGAAAGTGCTTTATATTTTTTAAAAATGAAGTCGTTTTTGGGACTTGTCAACATTGCCTACACAATATTCTTGCTTGTTTTGTTGACAAAATTCAGCGTAGCAGGTGAGTTGTAAAACAAAGATGAACTAGAGACTTTGAAAGACCAATTAATATAGCTTAACCACTGTTGCAATAGTACTTGTCCAGAGGGTGCTATTCCACGTCTATAAATCTCCGCACAGCTGACAGCAGTGAAACCACTTGTCAGATTGTCCCTCGAGCTGTTGCAATTTGTTTCTATTAAATAGTAAGCCGAACAGCAAGTGGCACAAATCTTCAATTTTTTAAGACTTTAAAATTTAACATTTAAATTGTATTCAATTCAGATTTAAATTATCTTGAAATCAAATACACATTTTTTAGCAACGATAAACTTATTTATTTTCTAATATAACCTTTTGAATCTATTTGATTTAACAGATTGTATTTTAAATTTGTTTGCACTTTTAATGGAAAAATATATATTTTGATATTTAATATACCTAAAAATAAGCCAATATTAATTTGAGAACCAACAAATACACAATTTACAATATATTTAGTTTAATCGCTCAATATACTAATTTGTAGTCAAGTAAATAATTGGGACATAATTATCGATTTTTATCTCTATTCTTAGAAGAAGAGCAGGTGAAACATAATAAAAACCGTCGAGGTGCCAATATGGGGCTATATACCTTTCCACGTGTAGGTCGCAGCGACCCGGGTCTGGTGAACGGCCTTCACGATGCCAACGATGCGGTCGCCTATGAGAATATCTATGGCATTGGCGATGGCTCTGCAGAGGATTTCGAAGGTATGTTGATGTCTAACTGGGTTTTTTTTATCAAACTAATTTATCTTTAATTTTGTACAGAATACCAAAAGCGCGCCAGTTTGGTGCCATTTCCTCGGGTAGGACGCAGCGATTCAGATCTGAGGGATTGGGCCCATTTCTTGGCATTGCAGCAGGCGCTTGATAAACGCACTGGACCCAGTGCATCTTCTGGCCTTTGGTTCGGACCTCGTCTGGGCAAACGAAGTGTCAATGCTAAGGACTATCCTTCTGCCAACAAAGCGCACAAGGAACTGTTCTAGTCGAATAATTTACCCCAAGGAAACAACACACATTCGCAACACAACACGAATAGCATATGAGATCAACATTACTATATAATATTATAATGGGTATATAATAAATAATGAACATAACTAATGGGCTGGTGAGGGCAATACAATGTCGGTGGAATGATTTTTTAAAACTTGATTTAAAAAAACCCCCCGAAACACTATAATAATATAAGTACTAAAAATATTCATTATTCAACAAAATGTCACTAAATAAAGCTAAGAAGCATGATGTTTAATATTGGAATTATTGCTTGATTATATAACTAAATAGATAGTCTTGTTTTTGGAATAAAAAGAATATGTTATTTTAAAGAATTATTAAAATATTAGCTTCAAAGCTTCACACAATACTTATTTTGGGAAACTATTTCTTTTTCTGAAAACAAAAACTATTTTCTTTCAACATGTTTAGATTGAAAAGTTAACATTTCATAAATGATTAAGTAGAAATTAATAATTTTCTCTAAAGTTAAAATTGAAAACAGTTTTAAAGTTTTGTGAAAATTTTATTCTAATGAAATTGGAAAAGTGAATCTTTTCAGCGTGGTATAGTATCATGAAATAAAAATGGTTATAAAATGTCACTTTTTGGATGATAGGCTTAATCCTTCTGCTCCTTGAATCTGCGCAATTCACTTTGAATGGCTTCAATTAGTGGCGCCGCCGAAGCCGCCTGCGTGCCACGAGCACGTCCAGGCGTATTTGCTGTGGAACTGGACGTGGCAAGTGCACCTCGAGATATTTCCAAAATGGTATCGGGTCGATGGAAGGGCCCAGCGCTGAGTGGCCGCACCAGCGGTGAATGGGAGCCATGCAGGCTGCTGCCCCAAGCGCTGTAGGTGGGCGACGGCGGTTGCGTCGACTGCGCCGATTTCGGTGTCTTCTCCGGCTGCGCGGTCGAAGGACGCTCGGCTGTGCTGTAAGCCTTTGCAGGATAGCTGTAATTAAGTAAAACACAACCTGGATAAGTAGCTTAAAGAATGAATGAAACTTTGTCTGAAGAAAAAGAGGAAGAACATAAAACATTGCATTTAGCTGCATTTGTTTCTAACATTTTGGATAAAAAATAGACATTTAAATAAGAAAATTATTATCTTAGAGTCCCATTTTAATCCAAGTATTTGAGTATGTAATTTCATAATTTTTCTTTCAGACAAATGTTACTAAGTCAGTATATATAAATTTGTATATTACCTTGGTAAGCCGGCTGAGGAGCCGCGATGTTCGCGTTTAGTGGTTTGTCGTCGTTTGTTGGTAAAGTCGCGGGAGGGCAATGGCATCGGCAGATCATCCTGGCTGGCGTACATCTGCATGGCGCCCTCGAGCAAACCCTCGTAATGGTTGCGAATGGCGGATGCGTCGTGCATCTGACTGGGGCTAAAGTCTGCATGACTGCGGGCCTCTGCGGAAGATGGTTGGAGGAAGTTGAGTTGAGTTGTAAGTGTAGCTGTAGCTGCAAGTGGATATTTGGGTTCTATTTCTCTCTATTTTTGGGGTTAGTTTTCTAATTACAGCTGTGTGCATGCAACAACAACAAGGACTACAGTTGCCAGGTTAGTAACGTGTTTGTGCCCCAATTTGCACATCAGCGTCATCATCATTGTCATTGTCATTGTGTCCACCCGTCTCACCCTGGTTGTCAGCGCTGCTGCCCAAACGTTTCTTGTGCCGCTCCCAGACGACAGGGCCAACAAAGCCCGGGTCCGGATTGTCACTGTGCGAGGCGGAACGTACATTCCTCACTGGCGGAGCCTTCGGACTAGGAAAACTGGCTATAGTCGCAATGGTGGTGTCTCTGCTTCCCTGCGATTTGTGTGACTTGAGGGATCTGGTGGAGCTCTGTGGTGCTGCCTGAGGCGCCACAGCATTCACATTGTCGTAGTAGGTAACGAAAACGGGATCGAGAACGCGATTCAGTGGCTCCGGCAGCTGGTTCTTGGGAAACGCGCGAACCGACGCCATCGAGAGAAAAGAGCCCACACTGGCTGTGTCCGAGGACTTCTCCGATGGTTGCGCACCACGCGAGCGTATCATCTCCCGATTGATGGCTTGAGGAGATCCGACAACTCCATCTTCTGGATACTCCTTGTCTGTGAAGATTGTCTGCTGCTGCTGTTGCTGCAGCAGCTTGTTGCGATTGTAATTGTTGTGCGGATTGTAGGCTTCGTTGCGCTGAAAGTTTTCATAGCTGCGACGCATCGCCGCCGGCGAGTTGCCCTCCTCCGTGGAGGAGTTACTTTGACCAAGTGAACCCTGAACAGGACTTGTCTCCAGCGAACCCACTCGATTCTCGTTTAGGTAGCGACGCTTCGATTTGTGTCGCGACTTCTCGCTCTTCTTCTCCGACACAACTGAGGCGTAGACGGTATCATCAAGTCCACCCTCCGCCCGATCGTATTGATGACGTCGTCTCTTGTGACCATCGAAAAGTCGGGCAGCCTTGTCGTCCAATATACGCTGAACATCGGCGCTTGGTGGATTGATGGGACAGTAAACGGAAGAGTCGGATGTATTATCTGCCGAGGAGATGGAATCGTGTCTAACACGCGTGTGTTTCTCTCCTGGTGGTCCTGGAAAGCTAATGCGTGGCTGCCGCTCATAGGAGAAGTTCTGCACACCCACATCTCGGGAGCGCGCTGTGCTCTGATCAGCCGTATTGCCACCAGAGCCACCTGCAGCACTGTCCAGTAATGTGCCTCGAGAACTTGGTCGCATGGATTGACCCTCGGACAAAAGCTCATTGCGTGAAGAGGTTCTGCGGGCACCGATAAATATGATTATGAACTGATAACAAATCAAATTTGACTTTCCTACCTGTTAACCTCACTGAGCTCACGATGACGCGACCGTGTGCGTCCCAGCAGCAAAATGGCCACAAGAAGCAGCATTAGGAGCAGAATGGCCAGCGAGCTGATCACCACAAGCGCCACATTATTCTTAACCGAGTTGAAGAATCCAGCATGACCACTGCGTGGCACCGGCGCCAAGGCAGTTGCTGTTGGTTCCCTAATGTAGGCTGTGATTAAGAAGAGTTTTAGCTTAATAAAATACTCAATATTCTTTCCCAGTTGTCGACTTATCAAAATAAATTAATTAGAAAAAAAACCGTTACCAGAAAAAGTGTAACTCATCAGTTGAATGATGAAATTAGTTTTTCTTAAAGTGAATACATTTTTTTAATCAATGCATTTATCTCAGAAACAGAAGATTTTGAGCTACTTATTCCCAAAACAATATTAGGTTCTGATTCATAATGTAATGTTTGTATCCCAGTATTTTTCAGTGTCCGCTTCCCTCCCTCTCATTTGACTTAAACTTACGTTCTGATTTCATGTAGATGGGCTTTCCCAGCGTGCTGACTGCCTCAGCCTCGCTTACCAGTTCCATATCCTTGGCGGCCGTTGTGGCCAGAACTGGTCGACCATTCACGAGGACGGTGTAGATGAGCTCCGTTTGATTGGCAACGGGACGCTCATTGCTGTAGTGAATATAAGATTGAAATTAGTGAATACTGATACAGTTACTTGAGCTTTTGGTCCTACAATTTGAGGTTAACATACGCGTCAGAGTCAACGACGGCGTTCCCAGTGCTGTTCCACTTTTGCAGCTCGGACTCGCTGACTTGCGTGATGTTGTGTATGACAACCTGAACTCGCTCCTCCCTATAGATGGGTAGTTGTTGTTGTTGTTGACTTAACAACGCTTCGCGCATTTCTTGCAACTTCTCCGACTTGCCATTCTGCTGTATTAGCTCCCAGGGGATAAGCGTTACATATGCACTGTAGTCAATGGACTCACTCCCTGTTGTTGTTTTTGTAGTTGTTGTTGGTGTTGGGGGCGTTGTGGTGCTGCTTAGCGACTCTTTTGACTCAGCAGAGTCACTAGCTGCCCATTCGGTGTCCTCCTCACCAGCCGCCCACACAGTTTTGACATGGTGCGTACCATCCACATCCACATCCACATCCATGTCGAGTAGTTCCACATCATCACCCGGCCATGTGGTTGTCGCTGTGGCTACGTCTGCACCGGGCTGGCGACGCTCACGTGGTGCGTCCATTGAAACGTCAGCAATTTGTTGTGCTCCATTTATGCCCAGGTGCCGTGTTTGTTGTCTGCGTAACCCAAATATGAAAGTTTGAGGCAAAACTATTTATTAACCAGAACTATACACTCACAAAAACTAAAACCACACAATTTTGAAAATTGGCATTATTTTGATGCCATAACTTGTTCTTGATTTAATCTGGATTCGATTTAAATTTTAAGGCGATTTTCTAATTTCTATATCATTTTGTTTTCCAACTTTACCCACCTCGTAAAAGCTAAGCGATAGAGTCGTGCCAGTTTCTCCTCTAGTACAGGATTATCTTTGTCCGTATAGAAACCAGACATGACAGTCAGCAGCCAATAACGTCGATCCGTCGCGGAGTAATTGAGTGGCGGCATTCCAGGTGCACCCAGATCCCAATTGCCACCACCATCATCGGGCCTGCAGTCCAGGCAAATAGGTATCTCAATTTCCTAAAAACAGAAGCAAAACAATTACTTAAATGCAAATTTGTGCCATTAACTTGAGTTTACATTGTTGCCATCCACGTAGACAGTTGCCACCACCGTTTCCGTCTTGACAATCACATCCTTGCCCTTGCTGATGCCTGTGTGCACCTTCTTTAAATAGTCGGGGGGCCCATCCCCTGACCCCGTCCAGAAGAAATCCTCCAAATGCACTTCGTCCTTAATTTCCGGATAGTTATCATCCAAATCATCATCTGCAAATTTGCGTGTCGCACGAATTTAATTATTGCGGTTTATTTAAAATTATTTTCTTTTCCTTATCGCCTCTTTCATTTTCGTTTACATATAGTTGAATTGTTTATTTGCGAATTGGCAGCTTGTTATTAAGGAGTTTCTTGAACTTTTATATCGTTACTATAGCAATTAACTGGGGTGCAAAAAACTTTATAGACAGTTTTAAGCTTTAGCTGTATATATTATATACAGTTTTATTTTTGGGCTACCAAAAAAGTTCAGCCATTTCGCTAGAGCTAAGAAAGTTTTTAAGAAAGTTTGCCAAGCTTAATTTGAATAATAAGCCAGGAACTTGTTTTTTTTTCAATACAGTTTATGATTGAGTTCCTAGTAGAGTTCCTAGTCAAACCATTCGTACATTGATCATTTTTCTGATAGTATTACTATTTGAAGTTATTATTTATGGATAGGGGACAACAGAAACACATTTATAATATCTTGATTTAATTTAAAAAAATGTGTACCGGTTTTATGTAATTGCAGAGTTATAAATACTATTGGGAAATAATAAGGAAAAGCTCTTTTCCAAAAAGGAGACCTTATAAATGGACTATCCCTATACGAATCTTATATATATAACATAGTAAAAAATAAAATAAAAAATAAAAGAGTATCTTAGTATCGCTGCTTTCAAAATAAATGACGCTCAATTTATCGACAAATCACGAAAATTGGTTACCTACCCAACGTCGCGAAGTCGTCGGCACTCGAAGCGACTGGTTTTGGGCTACCTGAATAGATTCCATTTGCCGTTATTATGTTTATGTATCTTATTTTAATGCCGCATTGCCAGTTTGTTTGATCAATTGCAACTGGCTGCAAAAGCAACAGCAACAACAGATGCTGATAAATTATGCTAAGAGCCCCACACAACCCAAAAGGGTTTCAAAGGGTTTTTAGTCTGTGACTTGTCTATGATTTAAAGTAGTCATTATTATGATAGCCTGGCCTCAATGATGATGACCAAGCACTAGCAACACCAACGTCCGGGTTAGACAACAAACGGTAATAAATTTATCGATTAGCACCCAAAAAAACACAAAAAAGCAGGTCGACAAGCCATCAAAGTTGACCAATTTGTTTGCGTGTTGGCAACGCAATTAACTTTAACGCATATTTGTGCACCTGTTTGGATTTGGCAGCAATTGTTCTTCTTGCAATTACTCATAAATTATATTGATTGTCCTAAATTTTTGGGTAACCCCGCTATATATTTTTGATATTTTTGTGATTTTTTGGCCAACATTGTTCAGAAGCACTGACGCATTAAGCTAAAGGTCACATTACTTGTGCCCGCAACACCATCAACAGCAAAAACAAAAGCGGTAGTTGAAGGGTCATTTTGAGCCGTGACCACAACTAAAAATATTTACACAAATAAAATCTCTCTATGAGTCTCTTAACAATACGAATAATTTCACTTTGGCTTGTTGCTCAGCTTACCGTGACTTAATTGTATCAACGCCTGTCCTACTGGCGCCCCCTCCCCCCCTGCGCGACCCTTGCATTTGTGTAAAACGATCAAAAAAAACAATACAAAAAATGACACAGAACGCGTAATTTTCATTTCCCCGTTTTATGTTCTTCTAATTTTCAATTATTTATAAACTTTAAAGCAACATCACTTTTTGTACACTTGCACTTTTTTCAATAAGTATTATTTTCAAATTTCGATATCATTTCAAATTATTTATCTTATAGTTGCACCAAAAGAATTTCATATCAACTTTATTTTATGCGTCGCGTTCTGCCATCGCTGCAAGTTGTCCGGGAACTGAGCGTTACGTTCTAATCCAAACTTAGGGGCGCACTCTGGCTCTACCCTGGTGGTTGTTTGTTTTGTTGTTGTCGTTGTTGTTGTTGTTGACGCTGCTGCTGTTGTTACTCTTACAAAAGTACAGTAAGCACACTCAGAAAAAATGCATTATACGATTAATGCAAAATTGTATCTAATATTTGAAAAAAAAAACTAACAATGTCTTAACATTTGTCCGATTATTGACAAAACAAAAAGAAACCGTTTAGAATTTGTGCAATTAACTGTAATTTCAGCTAATTCTAAATTTTTTCCCAACAATCTATTTTTATTTCAGCTAATTCTAAAATTATTATAAGAAGAAGCGAGAAAATAATTTATATTAAATACTATTTTTAAACTAAAAGTGCTTTTTATTTGAAAAAACAAAAATTGTTCACTCACTAAATAACTTTACAATTATTTATAATCTTTAACAATTTCCTTTAATCTGATTTGAAAAATGTTTTAAGTGTAAACACAACACGTTCGGCTTGCCTCATTGGCGTTTGTTTATTTGGCTTGGTCGCGCGGCTCTCTGTTTGGGCCGTTTTGTGTCTGGTCAGTTACCTGTGGCAACAATCAAAGCAGCCAATTGCGCGCCAAGCTAACTCGCAGCTAATAAACAATTCCAAGCTTTTAATTTCCACTGCTTTGTTCGCACACATTACACACAAAAAGCCGCTAGCTTCGGCTTTGACATCCCCCCTCATTGTTTAGCGTTAGTTTTCTGTATGAAATTTAATTTTGGACAAGTTTTACAGCGAATCAAATGTGCTTTTTTGAATATTCGCAAGCTTGCTGTTACCGTAACATAAGGCTTTATAACAGACAGCTGTTAATGCACACAGTCAGTTGCTGATTGCTATGGAGCGCCACCAGCAGCCTTTTTACATATGCTGGCAATGCTGCAGTAGATTTTAAATATTTAAAATTTCGTATTCAATTTCTATTGGAAATAAAGCAGCGAAAAGCAAATTTTACAATATGTTTTTGGTAACTCAAAATGTTCTCACAAAGTGGATCGACAAATTATAGCTGCGACTGCATTTGTAATGCATGTAAAAAAGCCAAGAATAAAACTAAATTAACACTGCAGCTGATGAGAGCTGAATAGAGTTGCTAGAGGCCATTTGGATTTCCGTATCTGCTCTATAAAATATAATTAGTAAATATAACAAGTACGTGTATATATACATATAAGTATTAAACATATATGAATATATATAAATATTTATGTACATAAGTTTATGAACATATATATAACAAAATAATATAACATAACAACTAGCACTTTTTGTGGAATATTTGGAAGCGTGTGAAACGGATTCAGATTTACCAAAAAATCCCCAAAACGTCTATTTAATGTTTGACCTTCATCACGCGAACACATGTTCCAAATATGTAATTATGGATTTGTGATATAATAGTAATTATAACAATTATTAGAGTCCGGGAAAAGTCAATGGCATTTCAGATGTCTAGCAAATGTTGTTGAGTTACTTTGATAATCGATATAAATTATGATTTATAAGCTTGTTTAACAAATTTTTAAGACTTCAGAGTCGGTTTTTTGAACCTTTTTGGTATAACATTTCATTCATTCATTTCTAGATGATTGATGATGTTTTATTATTGCCTTTTTGATTTGATTTTTCATTTATGGTGTTCACTTTGTCGGCTTTACGGTGAGTAAATCTAGGAAGTAATATTAGCTAATGTGTCTTTGAATTGCATATTACTATGAAATATTTATCATTTTTTTTTTGTATTTTTAAACCCTAAGCCCATCAAAAATGAGTAAAGAGGGTATTTTTGTTTTGTGCAAATGTATGTAACAGAAAGAAGCATCTCCGACCGTCTGTAACATCACTTCCCTTATATCTCAAATATTGATAATTTCGATTCCGATAGCAGCTGAGTTCAGAGTATATGGTAGTCGAGCTCACTCGACTACATCATTCTTATTCAAGTTTTCATTCAAGTTTTGTCTTTGCCATGCCGGCTTCCCATAACAATTTCTGTAGAACTAATTGATATTGTTCAGAACTAATTGATATTGTTTAGGCATCTTAATTAAAAGAGCTAATAAGCATTTAAAAATGCATTAAGTTGAATACAATTCATGTGCACATATAATCTGTTTAAGTAGCGTAAATAAAAGTTAATAAATCCTATCAAGTTATAAGTGCAATGCAAATGATGAATGATGAATCTGTCTCTAAGTCTAAGCACTCATGGTCAAGGTAATTCATAATAGCCAATTGTGGCTATCCAGATGACCTCTTGATAATGAAACATTTCAACTTGATCTTGGCCAAAGAACAAGGTTTCAAACCAGTTGCAAATGTCACTATAATTTGTCAAATGTCACTATAATTTCAGCAATAATCATTTTGTATTAAACTTAGTTATTATCACGTTTAATCTGTATTTTTATTTTATTAATATTTATATTTGTATAATTTTTAGCCGGCAGCAGACTTCAGAGCACCGGGGCTAAGTTTGCGATTCTTGATCATGTAGCGCGACTTGTAACCATCCTTATCTGCTGTGTACATGGTAATGGTGTCGGTGTCGGTCTTCTCATCGTAGCTGGAGTAAGTACCCATCACAACCAGATGCTCATCAGGTTGTCCCGGATTCATAATAATACCCATTTCCTCACGTTTGCTGCCATTGGGCTCCTCCAAGCTAGTAAGATAGTGTTGTTCAGTTGCTTGTAAGGTTTGTATAGATTAAAATTGCTTACTTGAAACGATAACCCTCCTTGGTGGGTACCTGGGAGTAATACTGCGCAATAATGGTGGGGAAAATGTAGTCTAGGAAACCAGCCGAGCAACTAGCTGCCAAGCATGCCAGCAGGGCAGTAACAAATATCTATAAGATACACGATTGAGACACATATTTTTTTTCAATTGCTCTTGATGGAGTAATTAAAAGCTGCAGCAAACCCTTTGGATCTGAAATCTCCACCCTTGCAGTGAGTGGCGGTCCTTGGGCTTTCGGCTACTTACCAATTTCGCAGCTGTCATGTTGATGCGAGCTGAAGTTCCCAAACGAGACTGAGATGAAATTGTGCCGCGATCCAACAGCTGAGATCTGCAAAGAATATTTATGCGAGGCGTCGGCAAATCACCATCCACCATATGATGCGTCGTTAACGTAATATTTTGTTTCTTTTTTTTAATTTATTGTAGCATGTACTGAGATGAAACCGGTCTCCATCAAAACACAGTTCCAATGCTGAAAGTAACAAAGTAACCAAACTAAATCTAAAGGTGCTTCACTTTGTTTTGTTTCGATGTGAACAGCGTTTCTAGCAGACCCACATAAATAATCATCTTAATTGATGACAAATGGACTGTCAGCCCATGACAACATGATTTTGCGTGGGTGGTGTGATTATTAATAATCTCCTTGCATAAGGGGAAAACCCAAACAAAATATTTAACAATAAAATGAATTTTAAGTGACAAAATTTGACATATATTGTTCATAAAATATGTATGATTTATATTCTGTTTTCAATTATGATTTGTACATTTAACTATATTTATTATTTAAGACTTCCAAAGACAGAGAGATGAGATTTAGCCATTGAGCAGTTTCTACATTACACTTAAGTAATTTGCATATTAATTAATTACAACTGATCAGAAATATCAATACTCTCAACGTTTTCTTTATAATCACAAAAATGAATTTAAAGCTCACCAAACATCGTGTATCGTTACATTTGCAAACTTTTTACTAGTCTTATAATAACTCAAGAGTCGTAATTTGTGGTAACAATGACATTCGACTTATCTTACATGTATTTTAAAAGTGAAATCAAACATTAAAAATTCACATTATCAAATTGGAAACATGTAGCCTAAGCCTACATTTTTATTCTCTACAACTGGCAACATAAATTACAGACTTTGCAAAGTAAAATGGAATCAAAAAATCAAATTAATAAAATCTGAAGTTTGTATATAAATACGGTAATATTTTGTGCTTTGTACGTTGATATTTTTATGATAAGTACGATGTTATATATGCGTATTATACCTAATTCTAGACAGCAAATTTTCATATTCATAAAAGTTGCACTAAAGTATTCCATTTATGAAGCCCTCCATACATTGTAACTGGCTACTCTAAAGGCGTAGCTAAAGGTGATAGACTGGCCTCAACATATTGTAAATTGCAAGAATTTTAAAGGTCAATCCATATTATAATTATTATTTATATTATGTATTACGCAATAGTCGTCAATCGAGTTTATCCAGATTTCCACTCGATAATGAGACTTAATCTTGACAAAAAATCTAGGGTTCAAACCGGTTCCAAAAGTTACTATAATTTTAGCAATAATAAATTTGTATTTTACCCCGTTATTATCACGTCCATTTATTTTTTTTTTTGTTGTTTATATATATATTAATTTATATAATTTTTAGCCGACAGTAGATTTCAGAGCACCCGCACTACGTTTGCGATTGTTGATCATGTAGCTCGACTTATAACCATTCTTATCTGCTGTGTACATAGTAATAATGTCGGTGTCGGTCTTCTCATCGTAGCTGGAGTAAGTACCCATCACAACCAGATGCTCGTCGGGTTGTCCCGGATTCATAATAATACCCATTTCCTCATGTTTGCTGCCATTGGGCTCCTCAAAGCTGATAAGAAAGTGTTTGTCAGTTGCTTGATAGGTTTTGTATAGATTAAAATTTGCTTACTTGAAACGATAACCCTTCATGGTGGGCAACTGAAAGTAATAGTTCGCGAAGCTGGTGGGGAAAATGTTGTCTAGGAAAACAGACGAACAGCTGGCTGCCAAGCATGCCAGCAGGGCAGTAGCAAATATCTATAAGATACACGAATGAGATACAAATTATTTTTCAATTACCTTTTACCAAATAATCATATATGCAAGTTCACATTTTAATTTCACGTATTGATTTTCAATGCAAACACTTTAATTGCTATTCAAATCGTGCCCACACGGTCAACGGTCGCAAATCTCCACCCTTGCATTGAGTGGCGGCTTTTGGCTCTCGGCTACTTACTAATTTCACAGCTGTCATGTTGATGCGAGCTGAAGTTCCCAAACAAGACTGAGATGAACTTGTGCCGCCATCCAACAGCGGAGATCTGCAAAGAATATTTAAGCGAGGCGTCGACAAATTGCATTCCACCATATAATGCGTCGTATACATAACATTTTGAGATTATTTTTTTTTAAATCAATTGCATCAACTACTTAGTCGAAACCGGTATTTAAGCAAATACAGTTCCTATGTTGAAAGGTTATATTTAATTTAAATTTCACTGCGACCTGCTAGATTTGTTGTACCCTTTCTGAGCATATGGCTCCCCCCGCACTAATGGTAGAATATTTGTTGAGTTGAGGGTTTCTATGTTCTTGAATCTCATCACATGCATACCTAGGAAGCTGCATCTTTTCCAGATTATGGCGACTCATTCTGCTAGGATAAGGATTGAGGAATCCTCCTAGTTTTGAGTAAGAAAAAATAAGGGGAAACAAACAAAAAAATAAACTTTCTAAAAATTTGACTACTAGAGAGCGTTGGGCAAAGCTCGGCTGATAAGATAAACTATAACATAACTTCAGGCATAATAAATAGGTAGGTACTGGGACAAGCTCAATACACTGGTAAGTAAGCGTTCATGCCAATAGGCTACAAGCACCCTACAATGCTTCCTGCAGAAGCTGCACAGACGAAGAGGAGCTAGAATCTCCAGACGTTTCTCTGTTTTTGCCATACTAGGAAGTCACTTCTAATCAAGTCTAACGCAATTAGAGAATATGGGACCAGCAAGAATTGCGAAATTCATAAATGCCACTGGCTTGTTTACCCTCTTAAAGAAAGTGAGATCTACACGGAATCACAACGGGCCGAAAATGTCCTACTTATCGACCTTGGTTGGCAACCGTCAAACCTAACATAACTTAAAATAAGTCATATCGAATTTTATTTGTGTATACTCTCGCTATTTTTGGTTAATTCACGGCCATAGGAAACTTATTGTTGTAGCATCACTGAACCAGTTTCGTATGACAAAAATAAATTTAATAATAATTTTCCATCTTTCGGTCACTAGCTATTTTCAAACAAAAAAATAAAAGCTAAATAACATCTGTAAAATTATATGCGTATGAACTGTATTAAAATATAAGTGTACATGTGTATATATGAAGCTAAGCCAGCGTGTGCAAACAGCCCTAATAATTATGAATTCTAGACAGCAAATTTGCATATTTATAAAAGTTGCACTGAAAGTATTCCATTTACGAAGCCCTCCCTCTATTATAGCTGGCTACTCTTAGGCTTAGGTCATGGTGATAGACCGGCTTCAGCATTTGGTAAGCTGCAATTATTTGTTATGATTTATATGATGTGTTACGCAATAGTCGCCAATCGAGTTAATCGAGATGACCACTCGATAATGAAACATCTCAACTTGATCTTGGCCAAACAACAATATTTCAGACCGGTTGCAAATGTCACTATAATTTCTCCAAAAATAATTTTGTATTTTACCCCGTTATTATCACGTTCATTTATTTTATTTTTTCTTGTTTATAAATATGTTAATTTATATAATTTTTAGCCGACAGTAGATTTCAGAGCACCCGCGCCAAGTATGCGATTCTTGATCTTGTAGCGCGACTTGTAACCATCCTTATCTGCTGTGTACATGGTAATGGTGTCGGTGTCGGTCTTCTCATCGTAGGATGAGTAAGTACCCATCACAACCAGATGCTCGTCGGGTTGTCCCGGATTCATAATAATACCCATTTCCTCACGTTTGCTGCCATTGGGCTCCTCCAAGCTGATAAGATAGTGTTGTTCAGTTGCTTGTTAGGTTTGTATAGATTAAAATTGCTTACTTGAAACGATAACCCTCCTTGGTGGGTACCTGGGAGTAATACTGCGCAATAATGGTAGGGAAAATGTAGTCTAGGAAACCAGCCGAGCAACTAGCTGCCAAGCATGCCAGCACGGCAGTAACAAATATCTATAAGATACACGATTGAGACACATATTTTTTTTCAATTGCTCTTGATGGAGTAATTAAAAGCTGCAGCAAACCCTTTGGATCTGAAATCTCCACCCTTGCAGTGAGTGGCGGTCCTTAAGCTTTTGTCTACTTACCAATTTCGCAGCTGTCATGTTGATGCAAGTTGAACTTCCCAAACGAGACTGAGATGTACTTGTGCCGTGATCTAACAGCAGAAATCTGCAACGAATATTTTGGCGAGGCGTCGGCAAATCGCTATCCACCATATGATGCAACGTATACGTAATATTTTGTGTTTCTTTGTTTTAATTCATTGTATCATTGTTCTAAGATGAAACCGGTCTCCATCAAAGCACAGTTCCAATGCTGAAAGTAACAAATTAAACACATTTAATCTAAAGGTGCTTTCTAGCAGCCCCACATAAATAACCATCTTAATTGACATGACAACATGATTTTTTGGCTGCCAAGCAGGGCAGTAACAAATATCTATAAAATACACGAATGAGATACAAATTATTTTTCAATTTCATTTTACCAAATAATCATATACATATATGCATGTTCAGCTTAAGCAACAGCTGCAGCATTTAACAGCAGCAAATACTTTACAAAGGCCGCAAATGTCCACCCTTGCAGTGAGTGGCGGCTTTTGGCTCTCGGCTACTTACTAATTTCACAGCTGTCATGTTGATGCGAGCTGAAGTTCCCAAACAAGACTGAGATGAACTTGTGCCGCCCTCCAACAGCGGAGATCTGCAAAGAATATTTATGCGAGGCGTCGACAAATTGCATTCCACCATATGATGCGCTTATAAGTAACATTTTGTGTTTTTCTTTTTTTAAGCAATTGCATTAACTACTTAGTCGAAACCGGTATTTAAGCAAATACAGTTCCAATGATGAAAGGTTTTTATTATTATAAATTTCACTGCGACCTGCTAGATTTATTGTACCCTTTCTGAGCATATGGCTCCCCCCCGCACTAATGGTAGAATATTTGTTGAGTTGAGGGTTTCTATGTTCTTGAATCTCATCACATGCATACCTAGGAAGCTGCATCTTTTCCTGATTATGGCGACTCATTCTGCTAGGATGAGGATTGAGGATTCCTCATAGTTTTGAGTAAGAAAATATAAGGGGAAACAAACAAAAAAATAAACTTTCTAAAAACTTGACTCCTAGAGAGCGTTGGGCAAAGCTCGGCTGATAAGATAAACTATAACATAACTTCAGGCATAATAAATAAGTAGGTACTGGGACACGATCAATACACTGGTAAATATGCGTTCATGCCAATAGGCTACAAGCACCCTACAATGCTTCCTGCAGAAGCTGCACAGACGAAGAGGAGCTAGAATCTCCAGACATTTCTCTGCTTCTGTCCTGCACTTGCAAGTAAGAGATGTGCCATTCTAGGAAGTCACTTCTTATCAAGACTAACTCAATTAGAGTATATGGGACCAGCAAGAATTGCGAAATTCATAAATGCCACTGGCTAGCTTACCCTCTTAAAGAAAGTGAGACCTACACGGTATCACAACGTGCCGAAAATTGCTTACTTATCGACCTTGGTCGGCAACCGTCAAACCTAACCTAACCTAAAATATGCCATATCTGATTTTATTTGTGTATACTCTCGCTATTTTTGGTTAATTCACGGCCATAGGAAACTTATTGTTGTAACATCACTGAACCAGTTTCGTATGACAAAAATAAATTTAATAATAATTTTCCATCTTTCGGTCACTAGCTATTTTCAAACAAAAAAATAAAAGCTAAATAACATCTGTAAAATTATATGCGTATGAACTGTATTAAAATATAAGTGTACATGTGTATATATGAAGCTAAGCCAGCGTGTGCAAAAACAGCCCTAATAATTATGAATTCTAGACAGCAAATTTGTATATTTATAAAAGTTGCACTGAAAGTATTCCATTTACGAAGCCCTCCCTCCATTATAGCTGGCTACTCTTAGGCTTAGGTCATAGACCGGGTTCAGCATTCGGTAAGCTGCAATTAATTATTATGCTTTACTCGATAATGAAACATCTCACATTGAACTTGGCCAAATAACAAGGTTTCAAACCTGTTGCAAATGTCACTATAATTTCCGCAATAATAATTTTGTATTTAACTCCGTTATTATAACGAATTTCTTTTCATCTTTTGTATTCTATGATTAAATATTTTATTTTATATCAATTTAACCTTGAGTAGCAGACTTCAGAACACCGGGGCTAAGTTTGCGATTCTTGATCATGTAGCGCGGCTTGTAACCATCCTTATCTGCTGTGTACATGGTAATGGTGTCGGTATCGGTCTTCTCATCGTAGCTGGAGTAAGTTCCCATCACAACCAGATGCTCGTCGGGTTGTCCCGGATTCATAATAATACCCATTTCCTCACGTTTGCTGCCATTGGGCTCTTCCAAGCTGATAACAAAGTGTTTGTCAGGTGTTTGTTAGGTTTGTATAGATTAAAATTGCTTACTTGAAACGATAACCCTCCTTGGTGGGTACATGGGAGTAAAACTCTGCCTTAATGGTGGGGATAATGTTGTCTAGAAAACCAGCCGAGCAGCTGGCTGCCAAGCATGCCAGCAGGGCAGTCACAAATATCTATATACAAATACACGATTGAGATACAAAGTCTTTTTCAATTGCTTTTGATGGAGTAATTAAAAGCTGCAGCAAACCCTTTGGATCTGAAATCTCCACCTTGCAGCGAGTGGCGGTCCTTAAGCTTTTGTCTACTTACCAATTTCGCAGCTGTCATGTTGATGCAAGTTGAACTTCCCAAACGAGACTGAGATGAACTTGTGCCGCCATCCAACAGCGGAGATCTGCAAAGTATATTTATGCGAGGCGTCGGCAAATCACCATCCATCATATGATGCAACGTATACTTAATATTTTGTGTTTCGTTTTTTAATTCATTTCAGCATGAATTTAACCGGTCTCCATCAAAACACTTCCAATGCTGAAAGTAAGCTTCACTTTGTTTTGTTTCGATGTCAGTGACGTTTCTAGCAGCCCCACACAAATAACCATCTGAATTGACATGACAACATGATTTTTTGGCTGCCAATGATATGGTACACACTAATGGAAATTAAAGAATCAAAGAGGTATTTTTTTAAGAAAAATAGAGAACAAAACTAAATGACTAACAAGTAAATTAAGCACGCCAAACATGGCCCAATTTAAATGGTAAAAGCAATAACCGTCCACGGGTGTACCATTTAACCATGTATCGAAGAGCAGATGACTATTTACAACTATGTTTATTATTGCTTAGACATTATTTATTTGAAGTAAGGAATAACAAAATGAATTCATAAAATGAACATGCTTATTATTAATTTATTTATTTTTTTGTAATTTATTTATGAATGTATATTTATTTATATATATATTTTTATTATATTCATTTTATTTTAATTTTTTGAAAACAATTTGTTTTTTCTTTCTTAAATGATTAATAATATTTGACGATTTTATTTATTATTGTTTTTATTATTTAATTTGTATCATTTCTGTATTAAAAAAATAAACTGTCGAGCATTATTGATTTACAAATGTTGCAGACCTTTGAGCTGATCTTTTAATTCGATCATCAATTTTAAAGCCCGCTCTGCTTCGGTTGAAAGATTTAGTTGATTAGATTTGGTGAATATACTTAAAAAAAAAAAAATTTAAATCTATTATGTTTGCTTTGGAGTATTTTAAAATGTTATTGATTGATCACTTATTGTTACTTTTGTCACTCTATGTCGTTAATTTTAATATTTTTATTTAAAATTAATTTATATTGATTTGTGTGTAGGTTAGATTAGCTTTTACTTTCTTGTATTATTTTTCAATTGATGATTTCTTGGGCACTTTAGAGCCAGAGTAAGAAAAAATAAGGGGAAACGAATAAAAAATAAGCTTTCAACAAATTTGTCTCCTAGAGAGCGTTGGCCAAAGATCGGCTGATAAAATAGACTATAACATAACTTTAGGCACTATAAATAATTAGGTACTGGGGCAAGCTCAATACACTGGTAAGTAAGCGTTCATGCCAATAGGCTACAAGCACCCTACAATGCTTCCTGCAGAAGCTGCACAGACGAAGAGGAGCTAGAATCTCCAGACGTTTCTCTGTTTTTGCCATACTAGGAAGTCACTTCTAATCAAGTCTAACGCAATTAGAGAATATGGGACCAGCAAGAATTGCGAAATTCATAAATGCCACTGGCTAGCTTACCCTCTTAAAGAAAGTGAGACCTACACGGTATCGCAACGGGCCAAAAATTGCCTATTTATCGACCTTGGTTGGCAACCGTCAAACCTAGCCTAACCTAAAATATGCCATATCGGATTTTATTTGTGCATGTGATTACTCTCGCTATTTTTGGTTAATTCACGGCCATAGGAAACCTATTGTTGTAGCATCACTGAACCAGTTTTGTATGACAAAAACAAATTGAATCAAAATGCTCCATCTTTCGGCCACTAGCTATTTTAAAACGACACTTATTTAAGCTGGATTTCGTCATTTCTTTAGTTTTATCTAATGAATAAAGAAGATTAGCGAGAATTCCAGTGTAGTTATGGAAAACTTTTGAAAAATAATCACAATAATATATTCAAGAGTTCCTCTAACACTGTGAATCATTAGAATTACAAATGTATAGCACATGTTAAAATGCTTAGAAAATCTTTTCCCGAACGACACATTTCAAAGATTCGAATTCCGGAATTTCATTTGATAGCTGAACAAACCAAAACAAACCCTTCATAAACTGATAGATATGGCAACAGAAATGACAATTACAATGTTATATAAGCGTATTATACTTCATAAGGCTTTGCGTTATCACCATAAAGCTAAACCAAAATTCAACAGATTCTAGACAGAAAATTTTTATATTTATAAAAGTTGCACTGAAAGCGTTCTATTTATGTAGCCATTATAGCTAGGAACTCTTATGCTCATGGTGATAGACCGGCTTCAGCATCTTGTAAGCTGCAAGAATTCTAAATGTCAACACATATTATTATTATTATGCTTTATATGATGTATTACGCAACAGTAGCCAATCGAGTTTATCCAGATGACCACTCGATAATGAAACATCTCAACTTGATCTTGGCCAAAGATCAAGGTTCCAAACCGGTTGCAAATGTCACTATAATTTAGCAATAATCATTTTGTATTTAACTCCGTTATTATCACGAATTTCTTTTCATCTTTTATATTCTATGATTAAATTTTGTAATTTATATCATTTTAACCAGCAGCTGACTTCAGAGCACCGGGGCTAAGTTTGCGATTCTTGATCATGTAGCGCGACTTATAACCATCCTTATCTGCTGTGTACATGGTAATGGTGTCGGTATCGGTCTTCTCATCGTAGGAAGAGTAAGTACCCATCACAACCAGATGCTCGTCGGGTTTTCCCGGATTCATAATAATACCCATTTCTTCACGTTTGCTGCCATTGGGCTCCTCCAAGCTGATAAGAAAGTGTTTGTCAGTTGCTTGATAGGTTTGTATAGATTAAAATTGCTTACTTGAAACGATAACCCTCCTTGGTGGGCACCTGGGAGTAATGCTCCGCCATAATGGTGGGGAAAATGTAGTCTAGGAAACCAGCCGAGCAGCTGGCTGCCAAGCATGCCAGCAGGGCAGTAACAAATATCTATAAGATACACGATTGAGATACAAATTCTTTTTCAATTGCTTTTGATGGAGTAATTATATAGCTACTTGCTTGTTCAGCTTAAGCAACAGCTGCAGCATTTAACATTTTAATTACACAAATTAATTTCCAATGCAAACACTTTGAATGCCATTCAAATCGTTGCCACACAATCGACGGTCGACGGCCGACGGCCGACGGGCTTTCGGCTACTTACCAATTTCGCAGCTGTCATGTTGATGCGAGTTTAAGTTCCCAAACGAGACTGAGATGAACTTGTGCCGCGATCCAACAGCAGAGATCTGCAAAGAATGTTTTAGCGAGGCGTCGGCAAATCGCCAGCCACCATATGATGCGACGTATACGTAATATTTTATGTTTATTTTAATACACAGTTTCAATTACTGAATTTAAACCGGTTGCCAACCGAGCACAGTTCTAACGCTGAAAGTAGCAAAGTAAGCAAATTAAATATAAAGGTGCTTCGCTTTGTTTTATTTCTATGTGAGTGGCACTTATAGCAGCCCCACATAATTATCAAATTAATTAGTAATAAATGCACTGATAGCCCATGACAACACGATTTTGCATGGGTGGTGCGATAAATAATAATCTCTTGATTCACCAAAAAAATATTTATTAATGAAATAAATTTATAGTGACAAAATTTGACATATAATGTGCACAAAATATTTATGTTGATTATCATGAAATCCAAAGCAATCAATAACCAAAATGCATAAGCTGGTTTCACTCATGACTTATACATTTTCCTATATTTATTATTTAAGAATGTCAAGGTCCGAGAGATGAGATTTTGCCATTGGACAGTTTGTGCGTTACGCTTATATAATTTGCATATTAAATAATTACGACAGATCAACAAATTTGATCAATACTCACAACGAAGGGGCGACTAAAAAAAATGTATCTTAAGTAAGTAAGTTTCAATACTTTCGTTAACTAACTTATCATAAAGATAACAATCAATCCCAATTATTTTTCAAATAAAATTCAAAAAATGAAACCCAACCGATACGGTATTCTGATTGGAAATTTTATTATCTTAATTTATGTGAATAAAAGCTATTTATAAATAGAAGTTATAAAAAATTTAAATTAAATTGTATTTATGAACACTCTTTAAATATATTATTCTAAAATTAACCAGTTATTGATTTTAGACCCCCGGGGCTGAGTGTACGATTCTTAAAATCAGTCGTGTTATAGCCATCCTTATCGACTGTGTATGTGGAGTTCTTCTCAACGTGGCTGGAGTTATTTCTCATCGCAACCAGATGTTTGTCGGGGTTTTCCCGATTCATCACAACACGCTTGCTCCCATTAAGCTGCTCTATGCTGATAAGAGAGTGTAGGTTAGATGTTTGTTGGATTTGTATGTATTAAAATTTATTACTTGGATCGATTAACTTCCTTGGTAATGTAATTGCCAACATTGATGCTGGAGAAAACGTCCAGGAAATCAGAGGAGCAGCAGGCAACCATAACACAAATCAGGGCAGAGAAAAATACCTAACAAAATATTCATTAGTAATATATAAATTATATTACATTTATTTTATTTATTTTTATACATACCAATTTGAAGTTTGTCATGTTTATGCTCGTTGCGAATCGAAACTAATTTAAACTCTAGTCGCGATTCAACAGCAAACCTCTGTAAAGATATGCTTATATATGAGGGGCTTTCCCTCGCCAAATGACGCTACTAATCGCTAATAAATTAATAGATTACCTCTGTCTCGAACTATTTTATTTTGGAATAATCTTTGGGTTGAACACTTGGTTTATACGTGGATATACTTTTGGAAATTCAAGAATCAAACTAACATTTTTCGAAGAAGGAGAAGAATAGAGAATAAAGCTGATATGACTATTTCTGATATTTAATATATTAGGTGAACAAGTAACTTTTAATGCTGCCCCCGTAAATTCAATATATTATAGATTTTGCAAAACTTGTATTCGACTGTTCTGTAAAATGGAATATCATATGATTAGACGCAGTAATTTTCTGGTTTTAATTCCTGATCACATTCCAAAATTAGCTTGAATTAGCATAAATCATATCTGATTTTGTTTATACATGTTTATACTCTCGATTTTTTTGGTTAATGGCCATGAACATGTGAAATTTATTGTTGTAGCAACACTTAACCAGTTTCGTATGACAAAAACAAATTTTTCAAAAATGGTCCATCTTTCGACCACTTGCTATTTCAGTACGAGACTTATTCAAGTTCAAGCCTTCACCTTCTGTCTCGTTTTAGCTAATGACAAAAGAAGATTAGTGAGAATTCCAGTGTTGTTATGGGAAAACCTTTGAAAAAAATACACAAAAATATATTCGAAGCTCACCTAACATTATGAATCATTACAACTGCAAAGTATTTAGTAGTCTTAGAACTGAGAATAATTTATGACTCGTAACAATGACATTCTTTTTATCTCACAAATATTTTAAAAGTGAAAATAAGCATTCAAAGTTGAGATTGTCAATATGGAAGCTTCTAGCTTAAGCCACATATTTTAAGTTGAATGAATATACTGGTTCATAAATATTTGGTGGCTTAAAAACATACAAATGTAATGTACATATTCATATGCTAAAACAAAAAAGATGCTGTAGTCGAGTTAGCTCGACTACGATATACCCTTAACCCAGTTGTTAAATATATTTTCTAGTCTTATTGGCAATTTCCCTTTAAAATGATTTACACTCAAATGTTCAGTTCTGCAAGTGCATTTCTTACAGAGTATTTTTACTCACAAGCATATACATACATACAGAAATACATACGTACACGACAGTACATCGGGGATCTGCACATTTTAAAGATACGAATTATTGAATTTAATTTAATCGTTAAATAGATAATTATTTAATAATATTTTCTATTATGTTGCTTGCCACTATAAAATAAATACCAAATTTCTCGCTTCGTGAGAGCGGGTGTAAAAAGGTCTTAATAATTATGAATTTTTTACATCAAATTGTTATGTTTATAAAAATTGCATTTATGATTATCGCTGCCTACTTTTAGGCTTAGCCCTTGCTAAATCGCCCCCCATTAAAAATTCGCTTGACTACCCTTGAACTTGGGCGCGACTATGCAAATTTAATGAACCGTTCTTTCTATTATTTTTAATTTAATTGCGAAAAATGAAATGAGTATATTAATTTTAACGCGAAAAACATTGGTAACAAAAACCAGCGACTTGATGAATTTTGTATTAGTTTTGTGGCTCACACCGCGGTTGCTTTATCCAGATTCAAAAAAATATATAAAGGAAAATACTTTAAATATGGCAAATACTTTGCTGGTATTGGTGATCTGTATTTTCAGTTCAGGTGTTGTGCTGACTGAAGATGCCAATACCGCTGCTGCTGCCGCTGGTACTGATGAAGATTTCTTAACATTTAAATCGGGTTGCAACTGCACGTTGTCTCTATCCTGCACCTGCTGCCAGGGCGTTGCCTTTAAGGCTATGGACTTATCCAAGAATCGTATGTATTAGCCACGTCAACAAATTATAGATCATTAATTATTCATAATTGTGTCTTTTTTCAGTTTGCATAACACTTAAAGTAAATTTATTAAAAGCGTCGGTGGATGTGAAAGTGGCGCTGGATGGCATTGAATTGTCAAAGTTTACAATAGATACGAAGACCACGCCCTCTTTCTGCTTACCCGTTTTATCGCAGGTGACACCAATGGCTGTGTGCATCAAGATGGGTGCAAAGATGTCGGGCTTAACGGCTTTTAATATCTGTCCGAATTTCTACAGCAGCTTCGCAGAGACAGAACTGCTGTCCTTCGATTTTCCATGCGTCAAAATTGGCTTGGATGGCATAAGTATTGCCTAAAAAAAAGAGTCGCTCTGACTTTAAAATTTAAATATATTTGCAATGTGATTTCTTCGTTTTTATACTTTGTTACCGAAGGTATCATATCTCCCAGAATTTTAAAGATAGAGTGACCAAGATCGGCATATAAGACCACGCCCACAATCGCTGCCCCAGGAACTTCGGCTTAGAAATCTGAAATGAGCATATCTTCCATAATCTGTATGTTAGAGCCACCAAATTTTGAAAGTATGTTACTGGTAACACCCCTAAAAAATTGGATGGCTAACTCGACTGAGCTTTCTAAAACCAATACTACTGTTAGTGTGAATCGATAATATCATATATCTCCCGCAATTTAAGGGATATAGTTAGCAAACTTGGAAGGTAGATTACCAAGATCGTCCTATAACATTTTCGCCTCCAAAAATTCCAAGTCTGTGCCCATCGCTGTTTCAGAGCTACAACAGATCTATCAAACTTGGAAGGAAGATTACTAGGAACGTTCTCTATAATTTGTTTCAGACACGCCTACTTTCACAATTTGAAAGGCAAACTTGGCCAATGGTAATTCTTAGCTACACCTACCCTATTCTTTGCTACCTGTTATCATCTGGTATTACTTATGGTATCAAAGAAATAGGGACTGCAACTTTCTCTCCGGACAACGCCGGACTGCAACGTTCTCTCATACAAGAGAAATTATTATCTGAAATTGCAAGCCAATGAGACAATTATAGTGAAGATTGCTTAAAGACTACAGGCATCATAAGACACAATTTACAACAAACTGAAGAATTTTATAAATTTAATCATTTTGTATTATTTTAATAATTCTGCTTTTATTCGGCACATTTTAAATTTATTCGGATTGAGAAACATTGCATAGAAAGTATTCAACGCTTACCCTTAGATTAGCATTAATCGTTGCCTACTTTTAGGCATCATTCGTGAAGCAATCCTTGCCTAATTGGTGCCTACTTTCAGGCTTTGTATTTTATAAATTATCTGTAATATTTCGTGAATATCGTAAGAGATACAAATTCGCTTGATTACCCGTGAACCTGTGCGCTTCTCATTTATATTTATTTGTAATCATTTAATTTGATAAACAACTACAAGTTCAATTCATCTTCAATCTACTACAATGTTTATCACTATTTCCCAAAAATATGTTGTAGATGTTTCCTGCTTGGAGTCTTGCTACGAACTGAGTGTTTGACACGTGTAGAAATACGTGACGTGTGTGTCTACGGGTACTCCGATCTCAAGTGTTTGAAGTGTAACGAACGAGTTTAGCGTGCAAAATTTTCATCACTAAAAGCAACGATTTTCTCAGTTGTTTTCTTAGTTTTGTGGCACACATCCAAGTTGCTTTATCACGATAAAAAAAATATATAGAAAATACTTGAGCTATGGCATATTCGTTTGGAAGCCTTGGCATGCAATTCTTGGTATTGATGTTCTGTAGTTTCATCTTCAGTTCATGCCTTGCGCAGAGTGACTCTGATACTGAAGTTGGGAATCCATTATCCTTCAAATCATCTTGTCACTGCACGAATTCCCTAACATGCACCTGCTGCCTAAGGACCGCATTTGAAAGCAAGGACACCCGCAAAATGCGTATGTCAAAGCCACGTCAACAAAGTGACTGTTTAACTGAATTTGTGTCTTATTTTTCAGTTTGCACGGTATATGAGTTAAGAGAATATAGACCCTCGGTGGATGTGACATTGAAAATAAATGACAACGCCATTCTCAGTTTTACGATGAACAGGAAATCTTCCCGTACCTTCTGCTTACCCGTCATTTCGAAGATAACACCCATGTCTATGTGCATGAAGAATAGCGAAATATCGTTGGAGTCGGCAAACCAAATCTGTCCGAGTTTCCACAGCATCTTTTCAGGCAATCAACTGCTGGCCTTTGATTTTCCATGCTTCCAGGTGCGCTCGAACAGCATGAGTATTGCCTAAAGGCACAGAGTCGCTACGCCCATTTTGAAAATTGAATAAATGCATTTGCAATATTTTTCATTTCGCTTTTAGATTGTTTATTTTCGCTTCTCGTTAGACAAAGTATTGTTTAAAGTTGCAAGCCAAGGTGAGAATTATAGTGCAGATTGCTTTTTTTTAGTGACAGGCTTCTAAATAGTATTTACAAGTAAGTGCAGATTCCTAACTTATGTCTACAGCAACATTTTAGATTTTAGGTTTTAGTTTAGCAATTACAGTTACAATCTGAAAGACTTTAGTTTAAAAATGATGGATTAAGTTAGTTTAATCATAAATCATAAAATATATTTTTTATATAATAAGGACAGGAAGAAATATATATGTTTTATGTGTAGGTAAAATGTATGTTATTAAGCTGAACCCGACATGCCTTCGAACAAAATAACCCCAGAAAGTAGCCCCCTAAGGTGGAGGCCAACGCAGAAGAAGAAGAATTTGAAGAAAGAAAAAAAAAACAATTTACAATAAACTTACAAACTGAAGATCACACAAAGGACTGCTAAACTTAAAGGCTATTTGCGGCTTACAAGCTAAGTAAGTAGCGCTCTAATCGCTCACATATGCATATGTATATATAGTTATTGATAGATATAGAGTATCCCACGTTTATCGCATATCGTTTATCGTTTATAGTAAACTAACTAGGGATGGTGCATGCCACAATTAAAAACCATTCGTGATCTGACTTCCAATTTGCCAAGTGCTGCTCCAGTTCCCAGCTCCAGCTCCAGCTGCAACTTTACCTCCTATTCAAATGCTGCCCAATGTTGACGTCGTCGACTTCGACGTTGGAGTCGGCGTTGTCGGGGGCGGCGGCGGCGGCACTTCGCTCACAATCGCCTTGCACATGACCATCCTGACTCCGGCGAGGAAGTCGGTTAGGTAACATCATGTGGGTCGTGGCGGAGCCGCTGCTTTCCGAGCGGTGCACACCAATGCCACCGGCGGTGGTGGTGGTGGTGCACTACGCATCCTCGGCACTGGCTTTGTATCAGATTTTAGCTGCTGCTGTTTTGGCTGCGTCGTTATGACCTTTGGTATGGTGCCCAGACGCTTCGCCTTGGCCTGCATTACAAGATCCGCATCCTCGACACCTCCTTCAGAGCTAACGGAATCGTAGGATGATGGCGTCGGCGAATGCCTACGATTGCCCTGCTCATCCAGCTCGACATCGCCATCATCATCCTCTTCGTCGTCCTGCTCCTCGATCATCGTGCGAAACTCCTGTATGGAGTCGTTTAGCGCCCACAATTGTGTCAGCAGCGAGAGATCCAATTGACGCAGTCCATACTACAAATAGAGAAAACACAAAACGGAAATTAGTCAAACTTGCCACAGACATAACGCCACAACTTATTAATATGCAACATGTACAAGTTCTTGACGTGGGCCACCAACGCGCCAAAACAATTCGTTGCAACTTTCAAAACGCCAAGGTAAACTTATGTGTGTATATATATATATATATATATATATATATAGGCAAACTGAACAACTGGCTGAATGACTGACTGACTGAGTGACTGACTGAGTGACTGTTGTTGTTGCTGCAGTGCTTTTGCATTGGCATTGATTGACAGCGCCACACACAGCAACTAAAACCGATGGCGACTGTCTATCGGGGCACACCCACAAAAACCCCATAGAAAGGTTTGACGTTTGGCTTGAAAAGACTCAGAATCTCATCGCTGGCTGCGAACTGAGAATTTTGAACAAAGAATTACAATTTTTTAGCCGAGTTTGTCGCCATTAACAGAAAAAGAAATTGTGTAATTAAAAAAAAGGGGAAAAAATATAGTATAGATATTTTCATCTATTTTTATATACATTATATATTTCTATTCTATATAATTTTGATTTTGCGTTCTCAATTATTTACGCTTACTTAACACTATTTAAACATTATTAACAGTTTCGATTCGTCATCGTCTTCATAAAGGGCCCTTAATTGGATTTTGTAACACTCTCGAAGAGTAGCTCTGCTTTATAATGACCAGCCATTTCTTTGCAATTTATATTCGATTTATATGTAGAGCTTTGCAGCAAGTATCTTAGCCTTGATTTGCAAGCAATCTATCCACAACTCTTTATTTTTATACATTTCTTTTTATTAAAAAAAAAAAAAATACAAAAAAAAACTAGTAGGTATTTTTAGATAGCCATCAACTATTCAAGTCATAAATTTAAACTATTAACTATTACCATAAAATGCGTCGTTAAGACTTGATTTTTTTTTTGTTGTAGTTTTTTTGTAATATTAAAAATGCACAGCATGCAGATAATCGCTGATAACCATAGCGAAAACACAACATTATTTCTAATATTTTTTGTGCATTGCAAACTATCAAAGTGATTATTTAAATATTTATTTCTTATTGGTTCAATTTGTGATAAGTAGGTTAAATTTGAATTGGGTATTACAAATTTATAGAGTATAGAGTATCGCCACATGCATATGCAATAATTTTGTGCGTTTTCCATTCTTTTTTTTCAGTTTGCATTTCACCATTGGATATAGTACGTATTTATGCCATGACAGCGTTCATCAATCTGCCTGCCTGCTGCCTGCTATCATGGCCTGACATTTAACAGTTCAGCGGCCCGTCAAGAAGACATGCTGTGTTGTGGGTTGTGGCGAAAGAGAGTGAGATATTTATAGAGAGCGAGAGAAAGAGAGAGAGAGAGGGTGTATCTTAGCCTAGCTTGACTGCCCCATGCCACATACGAATACGTACACATATACAAAGCTGTGCGGCAAACCGCATTTATGGCATTAAGTAACTCTTGACAAGAGTTCGCGGCACGTTTGATAGCCCGAGACAGTTAGTTGGCGTTAACCCAAACAGCAGCCGCTGTTTGGCGCTGGAGACACGGCTCCAGTCATCATCCATCTAAGACCGACTACGTACATATGCATATTTTTGCCTTGGCCTGCATTTGTGGGCTTGAGTTTGAGCGAGCTTGACTTGGTACTGGAGTTGGAGTTTGAGTTTGAGCCAGGCTGACAACAAGACGCTTGTGGTCAAAATGAAAGTTCCCCTGTCGCTGTCGACTAGGAAGGAAAAATCTCATTTGTCAATTAATATCGCCGCATAATATCTCGCGCGCTCTCGCGCAAAATACAAAAAAAAATAAAAATAAAAAAAAATGTAAATAAAAAAAAAATAACATTTATATGTGTACAAATAAAAAGAAAAGCAGCACAACTTTCTGCATCGCTGCCACCATCGTGGCTTTAAGCAAATCCGCTCAGAGCCGACAATGCGCCTCCCTCCCTCCCCACTTCGCCTGATTCCCAGTCCGAACCCCAAACACCAACCACCAACAACTCCCACTCTAACTGAGCTGCTAATACGTTAGACGTCAGCCAGCCGGGCAAGATCTGGGGATCAGCGGATCTGGCGTTGTCTGTGGCCGCAACTCTAGCAATCTGATATCCATGAAGCTGCTTTTGCTGTTGCTGCTGCTGTTGCTGCTGTTGCTGCTGCTGCTGCTGCTGCTGCTGCAGCTGCCAAACAGGCCAAACACTTTTGGCCTGTCACATTGCTTGTAATCCTGACGTATTTAAGGCACTTTCAAGGCAGCGCCCAAGACTACACCAAGCCACCCCAGGAGAAAGTTTGTAAATATTGTTATAGCATTCTGGACATAAACAACATTAAGAATACACAGGAAACACCTTAGGAGACATATTGAATTCGCTAACGATTTGTGTAGACTAAGCAAAAATATCATCAGAAAGAAATCAACTTAAGTGTACCTATCTAATTTAATGTTGCCACCTTTTATCTTATTGAATAACCTTATCCATCTATCTGAATAATGTTCTATGTAATCAAATTTAATATTGTAAATAAACAAAAAACTGTTAAAACTATTGGAGTTCCAAAATGTATAAAATTTAACTTGGTCAAGAGAAAAAATACAAAAAAAAAAAATTACTCAATTAACACACTTTATAAGCTTAGATATAATAATGCAAATAGTTATTTATGAATTATATTCATTAGGTTTTTATATAGTATCGTTTGACCTTAATTAGCTCATATATGCAAACTATTCTGTCTTCCTAAATAGATAAATAATTTAAAAGTTTACGTTATAAATGTAATTTGCAACAAAGACTGCTGACACTTTATTCTAATTTGCGCATTAGCTCTGGTCAACCTTAGGCATTAGCACAATTTCAATTGTCATACACACCCACACACCCACACACACAGACTCTCTATTACAGACTAATTTGGAACCCTCATGTATGTTAATTAGTGATTAATTCCAATTGAGACCTGAGGCGACAAGTGCAGCAAGTTTTAAATTAGCCATACCTTACCAGGTTGCTGGCACAGTTTACACGCCCACCCACGTAAATAAATATATATATATATATATGTACATATATATAGGAGCAGTGTGTATTTCCGCATTACTTGCAAGCCCACTGGCAAATCCATTGGCGGCAAACACGCAAATGCAGCGGAAAACGAATTGGAATATTTATTGGAAAAGTTGCAGACAACGGATCGCCTCAGAACTGAGAACTGAAAACTCAGAACTAATAGAATTTCGCACAATGTTCGAGTGTTAAATCTGTTTGCGGAAGACAAACAATAAGGCTGCGGCTGCGGCGGCTGCGGCGGCGGCGGCGTCTGTCTTTGCAGCAAAAGTTTTGCGGCTTCGTACCGTTATATGAGTTATTACAAAATCGCAACCGCAATAAGAACAACAAGCTGCAGAAGCGGCACAAAGGCAACAACACCGAGGCTTAGCTGCATTCAACAAAAGGTTTCTTATGCTAATTCAAACTTTCAATCTGAACTTTGTGTCCACGTGGCGTATTCGTTATATTCGCTATTTGCATCTTGCATAATGGAAGCTGCGTCGAAAGACTCATAAACTACTCACAAGCCACTCACTTCCAATGTCAGCCATGCATCATTTTGTAATTAACAACAACCAAAACAAAAAACAATAAATAAAATAAAAAAACCTCAACTCGTTTGCTTTAAATTTAACTTAATTTGCTGACTTTGAACAAAAATGACGACGTGTTGATGCAACATGCCCAAAATTAAGATATATATTTTTTTTATGTCAACCAACAGACTGTAAAATTACAAAAACTAGGATATTTAAGTAAAATATTATATCCCGAAAATAGCTGATACTTCAAAAGTGTAATTGCTTTATTTATTGCTCAAAATATTAAAAAAATATAAAAATTAATTGTGGCTCATTTGTTTTGGTCATTGCAAAATTGGTTTATTTTACAGGCAATTAAAAAAAAAAAACCATTAAGCCCTTGTGGTAATAAACTGAAGAAAGTTTATCCAATGCTCAGCACAAATCTTGACATAAATATTCGTTTCTAACTGCCCGTCTGAGCCTCGTTAAACCCAGCGACTGTGAAAGGAAGAGCTATTTGGTTTCTATCTTTTTATTACCATTTACCATTCAAATATTTATATAAAAATACTTGAAATGTTGGCATATAAATATTTATTGCACATATAGACATTATTTAAATGAAATGTCTCATCTACAATCATAATTTATTGCAGTGTTTTTTATATTTTATTTTTTTTAAATACAAAGTGCATTTTGTGGTTTCATATAAAAAGATTTAATGCTCTGACCTTCTGAAGTTTGACATACTAAAATCTACGTGACTAAGATGGGAATTATTCATATATTAAATTAAAACCAAAAACGCTTACTATGGAAAATAGAGTACACACTTAAGCAGCAAAGAAGCTATAACCAAATAGGAAAAGCATATTCAGAATAGACATTAAACGAGCACTAAAAACCATTCAAGTCATAAAATCAAAGACAAGACTTTTAAAAGTCTGAAATCGCTGCAAATGATTTAGCGTTCAAGGAGGCCTTTTAAGCTGTTGTCGACGCATGTGTCATGGTTATTTATATAAATGTATGTACAAACTTATAAGTATATACATATACCTATATATAGAGAAGTATGTATATATATACATACATATATGTTTGTAAGTTTCATGAACTTCAGGGATGTAAATGGCAAGTCATGTGGCTCAGAGACAACGCTTGTGCCACAAATATCGCATTAATGAGTTTTTAACGTGTATGTTCTTAACGTACTTTTTTCTTTGCATTTTTTTTATGCAAGCAAGCAGGTGGCAGGTGGCACGAGGCTGACTGCAATCAGTGACGCAGTTCAAGAGAATGTAATTAAGCTCAACCAACAATTGACGACATTAGAGACTCAACAGCAAAGAACTACCATTCGCAAATAGTGGAACGTCAAATTGTCAATCGATAGGGTTGCAAGCAAAACAAAAAAATACAATTTTGTTGAATATTTAATTAGGCCCGAATGGCCGTAAGCATGTTGTTAAAAATAACAACAGCAACAATATAACAGTAAAAACAAACGTCAAGTATTATATTTTGTTATGCACATTAGTTGTAGTGTGTGATAAATAAAAGGCGATGACGCGACAGAAGCCCTTAAAGTACGTGCATCTCATGGATGCAACAACAGCCATAAACTAGGCACCAAAGTTGCTTTTGTTGTTGTTGTTGCATGCATTATGCATGTGTCGCCTGGCAGCAGCTGCACTCAGAGAAATGTATATAAGTTAGAATAAAAACTTATTTATTTCTAGATTTCACAATAAAAAATAATAAAAAAATAGTTTCAGTGTTAGTTCAGTTACTGAAAAAAAAAGTTAATCTGCTTAAAATAATTTTTAAGTGACACATTCGTTTTGCCGAGTGTAGCATCTATCTTTAGCTGGAGGGAGTGGAGGCTGGGTTGTTGCCTTTGGGGCATCGGCAGCACTTCAAACATTTGTGCGTTGAACTTTGGTGACCGTCGCTGAGAATGAGAATGAGAATGCGCCACAAATGCGGAAGCACCTCCCCAGAGATAAGCTCGGGCCAAAAACAAAACTTTGCAGCATGCATTGTCACACTCTAGTCTTGTTGTTGTTGTTGTTGTAACTTAATTTAGCCAACTTGCAAAACGACAACGACAATGTTTTTTGGCATTTGCATTTGGCCAGGCTGTCGACACTGTAGTCACGCCTTTCAACTTTAGCGCCAACTGAACAACTGAACAGATACAAAGATACATTCACGCAGATACCAAGATACCATGTGTACAATCTTTATGTAGCCTGCGCCCGGCAATTGGCGACATTTTGACGTGCCCAGAACATTGTCAACTTTGGAATTTTTTTTCGCTTTTTATTTTTTTATTTTTTATTTGTTTTTTGCACTTGCATTTGCTCTGCATGGCGCCCAGCACAGCCCACCGACCCCCTCCTGCTCCATGCATGGAATATTTAGACACGTTGCTTATTTATTGCTCGTTACCCGTTTCGCATTTCACTTCATTCATTCGCCATGCAAACCAAAACCAATACGAATCCAATCAAATTGACTCCACTCCTTTTGGAGTACAACAACAACAGTGTGCGGCACGTACAAGACGATAAAATGTCAACGATATTTGTACAATTTACAATGCACATCCTCCTATAGACTGTTCATCTAACGGGGCTCATAAGCTCGCCTCCATGTGGCCAATACGTATGTGGCTTTGTGGGTGCCAAGCGACGACGACGACGACGTGTTGGCATCTTCTCCAAATCAAAGCGAATTGAAAATCTTTTGCAAACAATTCACTTCTGGCTGGTTGCTTGTTGCTTGTTGATATGCAAAACGCAAGGCGTCGAGTTAACAGTTCCAGAGCTGGTTGCCCTTTGTGAGGCGCCGCTCAGTCGCAATAAATCGTAATATATATCTCAATAAAGGTAAACTATTCAATGCTATTACTAATGGATATTTTACAAGTTATGGCAAAGGAAGAAAATAATGTTTTAGATAGTTTGTTGCTGTCGGAAACTATCTGTTAAGAAATTGTTTACTACAAATGGGCGTGGTAGAAATATGTATTTTCCTCCTTCTATCAATTACTGACTAGCTTAAAAAGAGAGTAGGACACAGAATCACTTTTGCTGGTTTGTTGCACCGGTCGAGGAGCAGACAAAGAGTGGCACATTTAAAAAAAAATAGAGTTAAAATATAAAAGATTCTTTTTTTCCTTTGCAAAAGGTGACTTGTGTTGCATACACTCTGCAAAATGTCAAATACTACACTTGAAAAAAATAATTGAGCTGATATATATGTATAAATATATCGATTTTGTGTGCTTATAATAACTTTTCTATTATCTACACATAAATTATATTTACCCTTCATATTAAATTAAACTCTACATCTTATTTAATATTGAGTATAAAAGAACTTAACCTTCTAATTCTAACAGCTTCATTTTTTCAATTTATGCAGTCTACAATATTTTCAAACAGCTGATTAGGTAAAAATTATATATTTCAAACCACTAACAATTTAAACATCAAACATTTTTTTGACAGCTTGATTGTTTACTTCCGAAAACTATCAACTTGTATATTGAGTTATCGTGAGGAAATAAATAAATAACTATAGAATTAATAGTAATAACAATAATAGATATGTTTAAAGAAATAACTATGTTTATGTGAGTTAGTCAGAATTTCTTTGATTTTTTAGCAAAGTTATGTTGCATTCAATACGCAAATTTCCTAATCTTTAAAATACAAATTTTTTTTATATTTTAATATTTTAAATATTTTTCGTTTATCGCCCTTTTTAATATCGCGTGCTAATGGATTAATAAATGACCATCTCTACGTGCGAACAGCTTTAAAATAGTTGAAATCAGTTGCCTAGTGGCACTAAGACACACATTCAACAGAGGCAAGCATCTCCAACGAGTTTCAATTGCACACACGCAGCTGCCCCAACAGCAACAGTAGCATGCAACAACAACAAGCACACAGCGACTACAACATAAAAGTTGCCGGGCCAAAACGGTGGCCAAAAACTGCTACGCGGCCATAAATAAAACGGTGTGTACAAGTTTATTGTTTTGTTTTTGTTTTTGTTTTAGTGTGTTTTAGTGTGTTTTTGTCTGTAATGCAAAATTACGCAACATTTTTGTGGCTGATTCCGCACTGATTGATAAGCCAAACAAACAAAAGGCTGCCACAGCAGCAACAGCAGCCCCCGAAAATTGAGGTAAAGTATTTTCTATGCAGCTTTAGGGGGCTGCCACAAATGCAGCAACAACAACAACTGCAACGGCAACTGGAACAACAGCAGCAACAGCAGCATCAGCTGCAACTCAGCGAGCAGCTCATTAAAATTTCTCCGTCTGGACCAAAAAGGTGTTGATTGTTTGCCAGCAGTAAACAGATTTTTTTTTAAAGAGTGCCAACATATCGAGTCCAACAGATCGTTATATAAAGGCAATTAAAATCAGCTACAGTCATAAAATATTCAAAAGTTCTGTCCCAATAAGTCACATGTGTCCAGGCAATAAGGATGAGTTAAATGTATGAAAGCAGGGAAATTTAAATTTTACACACCAATAAAATCATATAACATGAAAAATTGTGGAAAACGAGCAAACGAACAAATGAAATTAAGTTTAACAACTACATCACTTTCATCAAACAGTTTATCTGATGATTAAATGATGAACATTTTTAAGATGCTGTCACGGATTAGCTATGAATGATGAACAATAAAAACACAATAATCGGCTCTATAACAAAAATATACTTCAATCAATCAACGATCAAATATATATATATTTTTTAATGATAAGTTAATTTTATATATAGAATGTTTGTAGTATTTTCTTGCTCAATATCTTCAGCTATCATCGAATATTAAAAATTTTAACTTTTGCTCTCCACAACCAAAGTGGAAATACTGCAAAAAATGTGCACAATTAAATGCTGCGATACAAAAAAAAAAAACAAAAAAAAAAGAGAAAGAGCCCACTTCGAGTTGTAGCTTAAATATTTAATATGTGAGCATATTTGTCACTCTGTGATTTATCTAATGTTGCATCGTGTGGCATGCCTTTGGGGCAGCGGTAAATATTCGTTTGCCTCGCTTTACGTTTTGGCCCTGGGCAAATTAAGTGTGGTGCTGTGGGTATGTTAATTCATTGAGTTGTGCATGGGGCATGTAAGCCCCCATCATCATGTAAGTTGTTGTTTGTTGTCGCAGTTTGCTGCATGCCCCCATTTGGCATTTGCCATTTTCTAACTGCACAATTGCGCCCCAGAAGAGCGCAAGGCGCAAGCGCAACATCAGCGACCCAAACGAACAATCGCTGCGCTCGAGGGGAGGAGTAGTTGCAGGAGTGCACAGTAAGAAAAAACATATTAAGTTTATCAGAAATCACACAATTGCCATCTTGATTAATGTTGCCAAAGTCGAGCACTTCCACTCCATTAAACCACAAATACAGAAGACGAAAATTATATAAAAGTAAAAAACAATATATAAAATATTTTCAAGTATAAAGAAAATATTTGCAAAAAGAAAAAGAAAAAATTTAACGGAAACAAATTTGGTTAAACAAAAATTGAAATCAAAAACTAGACACAAAAAAAAGTATTTTGGTTGTTTTCAGATTTTTGTGCTTCGTATGAGTAAAGCGATCTTACAGCAAATATGCCTTAATTTGATTTGTTTTCTCCCTGTGTAGAGGTTGCCGAAACGAGGTAAGGAGTCGGGGGCAGATTGCAAAGATCGACTGCACTTTGCATGTGAGCGCTAATTTTTGTAATTTGTGTGCAACTGTCAACGCAAGCCAAAAACCAAAAACCAAAGCCACGGGCTGGAGAGTTGTGGATAAAGCTGGAGTGTTGCATGTGCATGGGGGATGTGGAATAGGGATGAGAGGGGGTTGGAGGTTGGGGGGCACATATATAGCAAAACTTTCACTTGGGAGTTAATGGCTGTCACAATGCACACAGCGCTCCTGATCCAATGATGTTGACTTTATTTTGATTGCGGCAAGCGCAACAAATGTTTATTTGTTTATTTATTGGACTGAGCCACATTTAAATGCCCCACCCCCTCTTATTGCGCTGCCACCACCCCCTGCTCCACCCCTACGAGTCTGTTGCATTGTGTCCACTTTTTGCATGTCATTTGGCCATTTGGCGATTTTAATGCATTTGTCTGCCACAATTCAAAAATTGCAATATATTTTTATTAATATTTTATGTGAGTTTTACGTGCAGCGCGTCTTTCATCTTTGTGCGCCATCTCAAAAGTGTTAACAATATAAATATAACTGCACAAATAGTTGTCTATATATATATTATGTATATATGAATATATTTATTTAAGTGTTTATGACAAACCTCGTTGCAACAATTGTGCAAAGCATCACGCAATTTGCATATTATAAACATAACATATATACGTATACATATATATATATATATATATAGGCCCATTGCGCCATGACGTTTATTTCGATATATATATATGTTTATATATTTATATATCCCCCAACGGAACTTGGCTTCAGTGACTCGCACATAATTAGTCACGGAGCCGTGTCCGCGTCTGTCTGCGTGGCAAGTTGAGCCGTTAAGAGCGGTTGGCTATTGTCTACTTAGTTTTCAATTAGCCAACAATCAACCTTCGTAGCTCGATTCTCAAAAAGCCACCCAAAAAGTGTATTGCAACAAGGCTGTAAACTTCAGAGTACAAAAACCAAAAAACGCTCAAAGGCCAACCTTAGAATCGGTTTCATTGCTGACATTTAGCTCGAAATACAATACGAAATCATAGTTAATGTGGCAATAAGAAAAAAAAGTAGGCATTGATAGCAAATCTGGCAATTCAATAAATAACATTTAAAGAAATAACAGTACGTTAAATAAGCATTGAAAATCGCAGCAGGTTGTCGGCTTATTGTTTACACCGTAAAATACAGTTACGTATACAAAAAAAAAAACGTAAAGAAAATAGGAAAGAACAAAGCAAATATAAGACAAGCAAATATAAGACAGAAATACAGTGTTGTAGGTTGCAAAAGGGGTAAAAAAAAACTGTGCAGGAAATCGATAAGAAAGGTATGTGTTATTAAATAATATAATTGTTATGTGTGGCATTATGTGTCAGTGACAAAGAGTTGACATAAGACGGAACTTAACAAATATTATTAACCAATTCTAATCAATATTAACAATTGCGTCACTTATACAAACCACACATGGAATAAGTTAAAAAAAAAAATTACACAGCAATAAAAATAAATCAATTTCAAGTATTCGCAAGAATCTGTAAATTACAAACTATAAGTCAAGTTGTAAGTCATTCTCTTTTTTAATAAATTTTTAAATACCAGAGGAAATAAATAAATTGTAAGTATTAAAAAAAACATGTTTAATTACCTTGCAAAGTGAACCTATAAATAATTAAATACATGCTGTAAATAATTATTTTTAAAGCCATGATGACTCAGTACCTTTAACTAATTTCTGTTCTTAACGATGTGATCACTTTTATAATTCTTAACCACAAGACTCACAAATTATAAATAGCCTTGGTTGCCTTGACCTCAGTTAAATATATAACATATACCTTAGTTGAGTACTTTAAACATTTATTTCATTTGTTTAAATTTACTTGGCAAAATAACTCCTTCCCTAAACACTTGACTGGGTATACTTATATAGACTACAGTATTTATCAAATTTAAGCCAATTGCTACATATTAAATAATTATATATGACTTATTCTCCTTTCAGAACTCAACCGTCTGCGCCATTGTTAAGAAAATTATTGTAGCGTTTCGAATGGCGGTTCAAATAAAATGAAAATCATGTTTAAATTGTTTGTTTATTTTACGCTCGTCTTTCAGCAGAAGAAGAGGTACAAAAAACAAAAAAAAATAAGTGGAAATAAAAAAGAGCAAATTTAAAAGTGAATTTCACAGTCAGCTGCACAAGAAGTTGGCTAAGTTGCAAAGCATTAGCCACAAATGACGCACCAACAACAACAACAACAATAAAAAACAAACAGTAGCAACGCAATCAAAATTGCTGATGGAATGTAAGCCAAGTTGTTATCAACGATCAGTTGAGCTGTTGGGTGTTGTTGTCTCTTGTAACTTGTTTCCTGGCCAACATTTTTGGGTTGTTGCCACAATTAGCGTCGCCTCCAACGCGCGGCAACAATTATGAACCGACTTATTGAGCGTAAAATGATATAATAACAAAAACCAGTGACAATGTTTCTTAAAGTAATTATTGCCTCCTCCCTCTCTATCCCTCTCGCTCTATCTCTCTCTCTCTCTCTATCTGTCTCGCTCTCTCAAGGCAATTAACAGCAGACTTTCGATTTCAGATGCTGTTGTTGTTGTTGTTGTTTCTGTTGCCGTCGAGTGTTTCCTGTGTGAAAGGGCAAGGAATGCACACATGCAAATTCTACACCCCGGTGTGTGTGTGTGTGTGTGTGTGCGTGCGTGTGTGTATCTTTGTGTGTGTGCGTGTGCGTCTGGCTAATTTTGTACCGCACTGCAAAGAACTTTCTTGGCAATAATTCCTCATTCCCTACAGGGCATTTACATTAATCCGATTTATTTATAGTTCGAGGAACTTGTGTAGTTTATTTTCGCAGGTGCCTTTTGGCTGCCAGTCTGCCAGCAACTGGGCGCCCGCATAGATCATTAGTGGACGCCATGACAGCCGCAAGACAGAGGCAACAAGAACAACAACAACAACAACAACAAACTGAGTCTTTGGAGTTGCAGAAGTTGCGGCCACCCGCTGCGGCCATGTGGCAAGCAAAGGCAACTTAAATTTCGATTCGCAGTCCAGCGCCAAATCATTTCGTTATTAATTATGCATGCAACTCCTAAAAAGAGTTGCTTGGTTTGAGGGGAGGTGCGGAGGGGTATGGGTATCTGTATAGTTGCCCCTGTGCCTTGGCAGTGCTGGGTGTGTGTGATATAATCGCAGCCGGACTTGAACCGCGACTGACATTGGTTCCATTCGCTGATTTTTTGCATGATGCATGCAAAGGTTGCCGCACAGCAAAATGATGAGAGCGGAGGGGGCGCGGCAGGCGCGGCACAAAGTCATAAGTGACGTTGACCCCAGAAGGCACAGAAGAATCGCATAAACAGTGAAGACGCAATGAGTAACGCCGCCGGAAGGTTGAATTTTCGAAAGAAAGGTGTACACAACAAGTAGTACTCGAATGACGCCATCGTTAAATTTAAGAACCAAACCGAACCGAACCGTAGAACGAACCGTAGAACGGAGAAGCTTAAGCAGAAGCACAGCATGAGCGGAAGACGTTGAAATAAGCAACGGAAGCGACAACATAATAAAATAAATCATAAAAGAATTACATTCTCTTTCCTGTAAGTGAACGAGTACATAAGAATATGATCACCAACAGTTACAACATTATTATCACTGATGACAGGCAGCTTGAACTTGGTAACATACATACATATATAGTTATATATTCAGGTAGTTAACCTAAGTTTTTGGAAAACGTAGAACACGATTTTATAAGTATTCAAATTCCCACTGATTGTTTAATATGATAAGCTTAACGATCAGATAAAACTGTGACACAAAAAAAAGATCTTTTTAGCATAAAAAAATATATCTTAAACAATTTTATAGTTAACAATCAGAACATGTTTCGATCACTATCTAGATTAATAGATGATTGTCAAAAAATAGATTTGCTTTTCCCAGCCCGATAATCATTTAAAATCTGCGCACGTTCTTTGAACGGCTTTTGTAGAATTGAGAAATCAGCTATGATCTATGCTCAGAATAAATCCCTCAAATTTAGCATAGCCCATTATGATCCAATCTAAACATTGCTTAGAATGACATTAGCAACTCTCAGATATTTTTCTCATGTAAAATACCAGGAAATCATTATAAATCACAGAACGAGCGAAGACAACTTTCACATGGCTCATTACCACATGTACGCTTATCATTATATCATATATCATTTACGCAACATAACTGGCCAAAAAGTTCATTAAACCCCCCCTCCGAGGCAACATAGAACACATCTATGCAGGTGATACAAAATGGCGAATCTGAATACGAATATGAATCTTCAAGTGTGACCAAATCAACAAACGAATTCGCGACGCATTCAAATGAATCTTTTACGCTCGCCAGGCAGAATGAATTTGAATGTTGCGGCGAGGGATTTGTTAAGCTTTTGCTTTGTGGCTTGTGCCAAATAAAGTGAAACAATAGAAGAGGCAAAAAGAAACTTGGCTAAGAGAGAAAGAGAGAAAGAGATAGAGAGGGAAAACTGCAATAGAAGGAACATCCAATGCGTTCAAGGCCGTTTTATGGAAAGCCATAAAAAGTCATTTCATGGCTTGATGCATTTCTTCTCACTAAGTTGGCCCTGCTGCTTGCTTGGGTTGTTGCTTGTTGCGGCTTGCGGCTAATGTGGCAGCTGTTGCTGCTGCTGCTGATGCCTTCATTTTTTCTCTCTGTTCATAAATTTAATTTGCGAGCCAGCACAGCAACAAGGGAATTAGTTGGCTTGATTCGCTTGCTTTGGCTTAATGGCTGCGCGTTTGCGCTGATTAGTTCAACTCCAGCTTTCCATCCATTGTTGCAAGTCTCTTTTTTTTTTTTTTGTTTAATGCGTTTTCTTGCAATATGAAAAAGTGTTATTATTTAATCTACATTGGGTGCGACAACAAAAGCCCCGGCAACAATTGAGCGTAATTTGGCTTAGCACTAAACAATTCATAGACGAGAGAGGATCCCAATCCCACTCTGGATGGCAGCTCATTAATATGGAATGCATGTGGTTTTTTTTCTTTAGGCGCAGCAATTTCAACTGCCCAGAAATAGGCAAAGGCCAAGGCGAAAGCTGTCTAAACCAAGAAAATAAATAAATAAATAAACTATCATTGAGATGAGCAAGTCAACTAGACAGCTCCTCTATAATTGGATTAGGCCCAGAAATCAATCGGAGCTTGAACAAAAAACGAAAATTCTGAAATGTAAATTGAGTTGTGGCCCAAGGAAGCAGAAAATCAGCTAAGCCTACCGATTATATTTGATGAGCATCTCGATTAGCATCTCAATCAATTTGCATGCACTTCAGCTTACCCAGTCTCGTTTTTTCTACCAGAATCTACCGGTTTTTTCAAGCAGAACAAAAACATTATCAAAAAAACACATAATAAACCTTTAGTTAATCACAATATGAATAAGTTGAACGTGTCTATAACTCAAAAGCCTATCTATTCCATGTATTTTGCAACTAACTTCCGTCTCTGGCTTATCGCACAATCTATATTGATTGATATAATCGTAATATGGCAATTTATCATTGGCTTGGCCAATTGACATAAATTGAAGTTTGCATAATATAATTGCGTTTATGGCATTTTTTTTTTGAAAGCTGATCTAATAATATTAACGGCTTTGCTGACCTTCGGCAAATGTTTACTTTCAGTTTTCATAATTGAGCCGGCTGGCTACAAACGACACATTGCAAAAAAAAAAAAAGAGAGGGAAAAAACTATAAATAAATACGTACCCACATGTATGTACGAAAGAGTATCAATTTCTTTGGTTTTTTATCGTTGCCGCTGAGCTGAGTTGAGCTGAGCAATTGAACAATTGAAAGCAAAAGCGGCCAACTAACATAATTGCACTTGGTATGTGAACATATACTATATGTGTGTGTGTGTGTGTGTGTTGTGTGTTACACACCCACCAACAGTTCACAGCTTGAATCGTTAATCATTCAACCGCAACATTTGCAAAAACAAAGGCAAACTAACCCAAGCCCAAAGACCCGCTGTCCGCAATCCGTAGCCCCCAATTCGAGGCCCGGCGACAGGCGGCGCGTAATTGTAAACGAGTAAATTTAAATGTTTATCTATTGGTACTAACAATCATGACTAACTTAATGACTAGCTTAATACTCTTCACTTATATATTGTTAACTGATATTTGTATATATAGAAAATATTCTAAACAGAAACTGTGCGTTTTCATAATTGCTTCCTTAGTAAGTACGGGGCAACGAAAATTTCCACACTATTAATTTTGTTAACATCATTTCAAACATAAGTCAAGTTAGTTGTGGGAAATTATTCAATCTCGAAATATTTTGAAAAATTTGTTTAATTACGCAAACATTTCTCAAAGTGTCGCTTGCGATCATTAGCCACAAACAATTATGATTCGAATAAGGAAATTGACAGTGATGATGTTGATCAACCCGACTAATTTGAATAATCAATGTAAGCACATAATTGCAATATGATTTTCCACAGTCATCATGCCTCTGACCAGGCTGACAAATTATTCATATAAAGGAAAAATGCAACAAACCAAAAACTGTCTTTTTAACCACTTTGAATTTAAGAGTAATCTGTTGAAGTGTTGTCTATGTTCAAAATTTGAAATGTTGACACGAAAATAAATAATACAAATAAAAAATGTATATATAAAAAAAATATAAGTTAATTTCTAGAAAAGCTGCATAGGAAACCAGAGCAAAGTATGGTATTTTACTTTTAAAAATAATTATTAATTTTATATAATTACTTAACAATCTTTTAAATACCTTGAGTAGCCTAATTATTTCTATTTTTATTCTTTAAAGTCTAAGTTTGCCAAAATAATGTTATAAACAATAACAATAACATCTTTTACAAGTATTTCAAATACCTCGCAAATTAAATCAATATTACGACATATAAAAACTTTACTTAGTATATTTTTATCAAATTTATTAATTTAAATTTTTATATAAAAATTGGCCAAGGGCGATCATTCCATTCGCATATAACACGATGTGGCATATATCATGCCATAATCTAGAGTGCTTCTCTTTGTGTAGGGTACAACAATTGGTTGGCCAAAAACAATGACCAATTACTGTGTCATTGGGAGCGCGTTGGCGTTGTCCGGCATTTTTGGCTTTAACTTCAGACTGACTTTGAGCGCGTGAAATTAGTTGAAACAGAGTCATAGCAACAACAGCAACAATAATAACGGTAACAACAGCAAGTGGAGCGTAATTGGTAACGAGACACATAGCAACGTTTGTAATTTAATTGTAACAGCCAACAGGTAACACAAAATAAATAGGGGAGCACTTGGGATTGCCCAGCCCACAGATGACGCCTGACCCAAAAATACAAAAAAAAAATAAATAAAACAAAAAAGACACAAAAAACACAAAAAAGTGCAACAGAATTATTGCACAACTGGCATGCAAATTGCCAAATGGCTATAATGCTTAAGCGTACTTAGTTGCCGCAAAATTGGCGCCCCAATGCGGAGCACATAAAGGCCAAAATCTGTTGCAGCAAACCAAAAAACAACAACAAACTAAATCTAGATGTGTTTTCGGTTTTTGTGGGGCAACAAATAGTCTCGAAACGTGGCCGCTCCTAGTCAGCCAGCACCACCGAAAACACCACCAAACTCAGCCGCACCACAATTGTAGTTTTGTTTTAGTTTTACACCTACGCCTTTGGTGTACCATTAAACAGGTTCTTTACAAAAGGTCGCCGGAGCTAGGCATAAAATGTGAAAGGTTTTATTTTTTTTTGTGGCCAGCACATAGACTTTAGACCCGGCTAAGACAAGCCTCAGTTGGCTGACTGGCTGGCTGGCTGGCTGGCAAATACTATGTGTAACCCACAAAGCCCAATCGAATTGCAATTAAAAACAAGTCGCAGTTGCGTTACAAATGTTAAATTATTGCGCAAGCGCGCAGACAAATTTTAATTTATTTAATTGCAGCAGCAACAAAAAATTTGAAATACAAAAAAAAAATTAAATAAAAAAACAAACCAAATTACAAATCAACTGTCAACTGCCAGCTGTCAACGACAAAATCAACAGCAACGATGTTGCGATGATGATGGCTCTGAGGCTTGGTCAAGAGCACAACTTCGGGCCGGCACTTGGGCAACGCTTGGCTTACTGGCCGTGTATGTGGGTCTGGCCAACATAGCTATAAAGACCAATAGACAAGGCAGGTGGCAGCCTCAAAAACCGTGTCACAATTCACATGCGAATGCCATGTGCAGTTCGTGATCAACGTATCAGCTAAAAAAAAAAACCACTAGCCAAATACCTCAAATCGTATGTGAAAAACTTCCAGCTCAATTTGAGTTCGCATCGCAAACGGATGTAACTTGAGATACAGATACAAATTCGCTTGAGCTGTGACCCGTTAATTACACACATATTCTATATATATATAAATTGTATGTGTTAATTCTTGTTTTACGCTGTAACCACAATAAATCGTGAACATTTTTAAACAACTCTATGTAGAACCTGAATTGAATCTTAAGGTCACTTAAAGTAAACTGAATTTGAAACTTGTATTATATAATAAAATATAAAAAAAAGATAGAGAAAATATAAAAATTAATAATGAATTGAGGCAAAGAGAATTAAATATAATAAAATATATACAAAATAATAGAAATACTAATTTTTATGAAATCAACTAAAAATAATTCCATTTAAATATCTTTGGATTTAAAATAAGTCAAAACTCTAGACTATCAATAAATATCATGGGATTTAGAGTCAAATTCTATTTTCAATATAAGGATTTACCTTAATTAAAAATTATTTATTATTAATATCTACACTTAAGTGCATAATTAAAAAATTTTGATTTACCAATCGCATAAAGTATTTGCAAATATTTTAAATTTTTTTTATTTATTTTTATTTTATTTAATTTTTTTTTTTTTTTTTTATTGTACGTATTGGTTTTGATGCTCACTTAAATTCGCATTTAGTTTTTGATACAGCGTAATTACAAAATTGACCTGCAGCTACATTTTCTCACATTAGAGTCACGAAACACGCCCCTTTCTATCGCCCCTTGCTGCCACTTGCTGCTGCCACCTGCTCCTACTTATGCCCCAAGGCACGATGTCAAATGAATACATTATTTGATGAGTCTAACACCAAAATAAACGTTGCGCCTGCGCTTTCAACTCTGACAAAGTATTTGGGATTGTGGCTAAATGTCACAAAAAGACAAAAAAAAACCCCCACAACCTGGAAAACTTTAAAGCCAAAGGCCGCCCCATTGCTTTGGGGCAGCTCTCTCTTTCTCTCTCTCTCTCTCTCTCTCTCTCTTTCGCTCTCTGTCTCATGCTATTTTTGGTCTGGCTATTTTAAATTTGGTAAGATAATTGCTTTGCCAATTCGACTTAATGAATTAAAGCTGCATTTGCATTTTTCGCTTTGTTGACCCAACCAACTCGCATGAAAAGTGACCAAAGCGACTGCCTTTTGGTCATTTATATCAGCTTAGCGACAGCGCGACAATGTCAAAGTTTGGAGTTTAGTCTCGGGGTGAGCTTATTTAATGCCCTGAAATATTCATGAACTCTGCCACCGGAAAAAAAAACCAAAAAAAAACAAAACAAAACTGAAAGTTGTCGCAACATGGGCTTTACTTTCTTTTTCACTTTTATAGAAGTGCCTAAGTTAGAGAGTGAATTAAAATTCAGCTGCAGCTGCAAAAAGAATCATTACAGATAAGTCTAATGTTCAGCAAACATCATCAGTCAAGTCAAAGCTGTAGAAAGCTGCACCCAAAAATGCAATTTTTATTGTGTAAAGTAAAATAATAAAAAAAAAAGCAATAATTTGAAAAATGAGCTAACAAATGATTACGAGTAGTATTCGCTGCCAGTAATGAAAAATGTGCAAGCCAAAGCTGAAGAATTTTCAAACAGTGAAATCTGAAATTGCTGTTTTGGAATTCAAGTGATGACAGCCCGGCACATACATGTATATATATATGTATATATGTATACATATTTACATATATCAAGAAATGCGCAGCTCGAAATCATTTCCGTTCGTTGAAGCATTTTCACTTTGATTGTAATCCAGCAGCAGCAGAAGCTAACAGAATTTCTTAGCTTCATTTCATATGGAAATGAAGCGCCTCGAAAATTGTGGCACAAAGCACAAGAAGAGGCAACCAAAACCAAATTGTGATCAAAAGCAGAAGCGTTATAAATCACTCTACAGTTAAACGAAATACAAATACTCTTCAATAGAAGGTCATATGAATAATTGGTATATATTTATTTTCGGGGAGTTGTGATGAAGTGTTCCTTCGTTGCAGAGAGAGCTTTGCAAATGTGATAGTCCGTAAATATACCCTGTATATAAACTATGTTGCAGGGTGTTAAATATATATAAATGCAAATTTAGTATATGTACGGAATCCCTAATTTCTCTCATAATTGTATTATGCATTTAAATTTATAGAATTAAATTATTCTAATTGCTAAAAAAAAAAAACATTTTTTTTATTTTATAGATAATAATAGACATATTCAATTTCTGAAAATATGACAGATAAGAACAAGAATTTTCAAGAAAAGGATGTCAACATAGATTTAAGTGAATTCCTGCTTTAAAAAAAAATTAACTTTCATTTAACTGAACCGATTTCTATGTCATAAATGATCAAAACAAATGCAATCATATTTGATAAGAACTCCTTCAACTAAAAACTAACTGGAATGAAATTCCTATCAATAGTTACATTCTTGACAAGTAAATCCAAATAGCTTCCCACTTTATAGGGTATAGATGTACATATAGCAGAAAGATATTTCTAGCCAAATGCTGGTTTCTTGGCTGGTTGGTTGGTGGGCAATCAACTTACCATTTCCTTTCGCAGCGTCGCTATCTGAGCGTCCAGAGTGCTGCCGGTTACATTGATTTTTGCAGGTGAGCTTGGCGCTGTTGTTGTCGCTTTCGTTGTTGTTATTATTGTCGTTGCTGTTGCTTTTGCTGCTGTTGTTGTTGTTGTTGTATTGTTTTCATTTTTACTTGCATTGGCAGCCAGATTGGTTGTTGTTGTTTTTGTGGCAGACTCTGCTGTGGCCGTTGCTGATTTATCGTTTGCATTATCTTTGCTGCTGCTGTCTTTAGATGCCTGCTTATCGCTGTTCAAATTGCTGTTGTTGTTGTTGTTGTTGTTGCTGTTGCTTTTGTTATCACTAACTATTTGGCTTGCTAATTTGTTGCCGCTCTCGTTCTCCTTGTTGCTGTCGTTGTCGTTGTTGCTGTTGTTGTTGTTGTTGTTATTGCTGTTTTCCAACTCCTGCTGTGCCTCAACATCGCTGAGTAGTCCCGAATCGGAGCCGAGCAGCTTGTTGAAACCGCTAAGAGATTTTGGCAATGGCGGCAAGCCGCTTATCGACATTCCGCTGCTTAAAATAAAAACAAAAAGAAAGCAAAAGAAATCGAAATTAGTTGAAATATTTATATTGAAGAGGGGGGACATTAAACTAAAGATACCTGTGCTTGCCACCCAAATAACCATAGCCTTGCCAATAACTAATCACGTGCTCATCACCATCATCATTATGATCATAATCATTGTATTCATCATAAACATCATTGTTATAACTATCCTTTAGCAGCCCCACATCATGCAAGACCAGCGGCAGTAGGCCATGGTCATTGTCATTATCATTGACATAGTCATTGTAGTCACTGCAAGTGGTTGGCGTTTGGTTACGCCCATCGCCATAGCCCCCACACCACTCCTTGTCGCCGTCATCGTCATCATCGTCTCGATCGTCAATGGTAAAGAGGCCTTCTTGAAATCTCTGATACCATCGTGCCACATACGACGCACTTGGCGCAAATGGGCCAAATGCGTTGCGGCACTCGTCGAGTATCTGGTCGGGATTGAGGCGACGGCGGAAGCCAAACAAGATGCACTGCTGCAGCTCGACGGGAGTTGGGGCCGGTATTGGTGAGAGAAACAGCTCGTCCAGATCATCGGACATTGTTTTGGTTGGTTTTAGCTTGCGCTTGAAGCGATTTAAGACATTAGCTGTGAATGGGCAGCGAACGATTTTTAAGGTTTTGATAAACATTTTCAGACAGTAAAAAACTTTTCGTTTGAGATACTTTTCAAAACACAACAAAAACACAAAAGAAGTCACAGTAGTATCAGTAGGTATAGAAATTAATGAAGTAACAGCTGTAACAGCAACACAAAAACAGAGCAATAAACAATTTTGAAGTGTTAGCAAAATGTACAGTTTAGTTTTTTTTCTCTTTTTTTATTTTATGTTTGTTGTTTTTTGTTTTTTGTTGACCAGGCAGCGAAGTTGAGCTCGAGTTTTAGATGATCTTTTTTGCTGGGGCTTTAATTGCAAACGATAAGCTGACAACAATGACATTTCAATCTCTGCCATTAGCCACAAACACACACTCGCACAAACACATACACACACACAAGCACACACATAGTGTTATAGGCTCTAGTGTTGGGAGCCACTCAGCTCGGCTTAGAAACCAGTAACCAAGGCCAGCAGCTATTGGTTGAAGTTAACCTGCCACTGGCGTTGCCAACATATCTAAACCAGTGCTGACAATTAGCTACTTTTGGCTGGTTTCTTAGAGGGTAACTCTGGTATTTGATATTTGGTTGCAATCAAACACGAAATGCTGTCACATATCCATAGATAAGTAGTCATAGATAGATAGCTATAATATTTTCACTATTATTTTCCATCCAACATTTGTGGCTGGTATCTTGGGTTCAGCAGTAGTGTGGGAAAATATGATTATCTAGATTACGGGTCATATTTCAACTGTTAACTTGTAGCTATAGATGATCTTGAAGGTTGACTTGATATTTAACATACATTGAGCTCAATAGTTTAAAATATTTAGAATATATGTAAATATAAATATGTATATATAAAAATACTCGACTCGTAACCATTGAACTATTTATTTTATTAAAAAAAAAATATTTTTTGTAAGTTTCAAGTTATTTTGCTTTATTATCGCGTCGGATTAGTTTTTGTGGGTTAATTTGTAGATTAAACTGACTGAACTTTGCCAATTAACATATTATTTCAAGCCGAAAATTTGTCAACACCAGAGAACAACTTTCAATCGTGCTTATTTCCAACTCTGATGGCTTACAACTTTGAGACCGTTTCTGTGGCGACACTGACGGCTCTTTGCTTGGCTTTTGTGTGCAAAATATTTTTAAACAATATTATCATTATTTATTTTTATTTTAGATTATAGTGAAAATTGTATCTATATTTTATTGCAGAATGCCAGCTCAGAGTTAACGCTCCATTGTCATTGGCTCTAGCATTGGCTGCTAAGAATGCCAACAAACAAGTCCAAAACAAGTTGCATCAAAGGCCAAAAAAGTCAGTCATAGATACAGATACATACATACAGATATAGATATATACATATATATACGCTAGCTGAGAACGATTTGACAATGCGAGAAACGTGCGGCTTGAGTTACTTCTGTTGCTGTTGTTGTTGCCGTGCAGCACGCAGCTGACCCAATTGCTGGGACAACTAAAATTGTGGAAATGGAAGTTGTGTAGAGCGTTTAAAAGCGATTAAACTCTTTAGCAGATAATATGCTGGCCAAGTTACTATCCCGTAGTTCGCTTAACGTAAATCGCATCTATAACATGCCTAGATCAGCTGCAAGTCGGTGGCTAACCAAAAGCCGCCAATTAAAGTGCTGCCCATAACTTAGATGCAGATGCTGATGCACATCCTAAAGCCAAATCGCACCACAAACCACAATCCCCAATCATTTTTCGCTCGAGCATTTTAACAGATTTATCGGTCACGGCATGGCTTAAGATATATAAATATATATATTTTTGCAGCCAACTTAACTGAATGCTTGGCTGCACTGCTAGCCAAGTTAAGACGTCGACGTCGACAGTGACAGCCGGACTGTGCAGTAGATGGCCCAGTCTGAAATGCATTATGTATTTAACTTGGCTAATTGCTTGACTTTGCTATGTGTGTGTGTGTGTGTGTGTGTGTGTGTAATCAGTAAGCAGGTACGCTTTACCAATCGCTAATTTGTGTGAACAGTCAGCGGAGTATCTCTCTATTTGCGAAAGATACTTTTGTATCTGGCTCTGTAACATTGTTTCTTCTTCTTGGCTCGACAGTTGAATGCCCGATTTCACCTCAAATACGCCACAACAAAACGATCTAAGCTCTCACAAATACTTGAGCACAAATTCTGCAACAAATACAGGAAGCAATAATCACAAAAATGAGTTAAGTGCTCAATGCTTGCCTCAGCAATTGTCATGCCACATTTATTATGTATTTATTTTGATAGCATATTCTCTCATAGATACTATTATATTTAAACGCCACATAAGTATCCATATAATTATATATGTTTATATATAGATGGCTATGAACAGCTGCCAAAAGTGGACATAACAACAACAGCAACTACCGCAAAAAAAAAATATCTCAAGCGACGGCCGATTTTTTTTCAACTCTTCGCCATTAACTTTAAAAAATAATCACAAAAAAAATGAAGTGCAAAATACATATTTAGCACGTTCGAAGCATTTAAAAGAAAAAACAATAAACACAGTCCAAAAACAACATTTTGTTAAGCGTACAAATAAACAAAAAAAAAATATATATAAACAAAATGATAGCCAAGCGTATAAAAGACTTGTATTCTCTGTTAGCAATTCATACCAAGTTGAATGGCTAAAAGTCTGATTTGCGAAGATATTTATTTATTTAATAATATAAAAAAATAAATAAATAAAGCCAGAAATTCATTAAATTTTAATGAATTTATACATAATAATAATAAATTAATGAATAAATATTATTTTAATATTAAAATTAACGATTTTATAACCAAAAGTTTATTTAAAGTATTTGATCGATTACTTTTTATACAACTGTTAAACTATCGATAACTGTTTACCACACAAAATCTGATTAATTTAATGACTCATTAAATGTTTAAATTTTGCTTGTTTTTTTTTAAATTTGTATGATTATAAAAGCGCAGCTTAAATAGCAATTGACTCACTAAAATGATGACAGTTGCTCGATAGAGCGAACAATTACAATTATCGATAAGCGATGGTATTATAGAATCATCTGTTAATGATGAAAATACTGGTGAGCCACTACCAATGAAAGATCGCTGCAAAAAAGACAATAAATATTTAAAGACTCACATTTATTTTTTTCTTTATGTACACAATTTTCCTGCCAACTTATTAGCAAATTACTCAAGGCAAATAAATAATAATAAAAAAACGAGTATACATATATACATATATATATATATATATATACATATGTATGTATTTCAATCATATATACTTTTAAATGTGGTATTCCTGCCCTACTCGGTTTGATTAGCAAAAACCTGCTGGGTGTGTGTGTGAGTGAGTGTGAGTATGTGTGTGAGTATTTGTGTGAGTATGTGTGTGAGTATGTGTGTGAGTATGTGTGTGAGTATGTGTGTAAGTATGTGTGTGTGTGAGTGTGAGTGCTCAGCAGGGGCTGTAAACAATATGCTCTTAATATTGGCAGCTGAGTGGCGCCAAGGCGAGCACACAGCGGTGTGCCTCAAATTTCACCTGTACTCTAAAGCCAAAGTGCAGTTAATTATGGCCAAAGCATTTTTCAGATACATTTGCATTTGCTCTCAGCCAAAAAAAAAAAAAACAAATAAATAAAAGAAATAAACGAGAGAAAAAAGAAACATGCAAGGCTCAAGTGCTCTGTTATTAATTAAGCCAAAAATTGAAAACATACCTTAAATACGCTCATTATTTAAGTATTTAAGTATAATTTTTATGGCGTTGCTGTTGTTGTTGTTGTCGTTGTTGGTTTGGGTTTTGTTATTTATGTCTTGTCTATGTCCGTTTGGCAGATTGCTTAATTTTCACAGTACGGCAAGTTCATTAGCCCCCCCAAAATAGTTAATGACTCTGTTGTCTTATGGAATACAAGTATATACTAATTCAGCAGGCTTTAATTTTGATTTATATATAGTACACAATCGGTTTGCCACTGCTCAATATGGCATATCGGCAGTTTTTTAAATGAAGATTTCCGTATTGATATCACTTGTTGTTGTTGGCTCATATCTGGTGGCACTTATGGCAACGGCGACGCCTTTTCGCAGTTTTCGACCTACGCGCTACACATTTTAAATATTTTAATTAATTGGCTCAAGTATTCATAAATGGCTAAAACCGAAAACTCGAAACGAACTGGCATGGTTCGAACGGGTCTGGACTGGTCTGTCGAATGCTTATTGTGGCTAGTTTAGAGTGGGTGTGATGACAAAAGGGCAAATAAACAATAGCATTAAATAAGAACTCATATGTATAAAGAAAGTAGATATAGCGATTATTCGGCTAGATACATATTAATGACTGTGAATAAACTTAATATAAATAGAAGCGGGACTTTTTTTTAAATAAATAAAATTAAAATGTTACGTCATAAGCAAGTTGTTTAATATTTACGTCACTTGGCGCCTAATTATATTGTTTGGTATAATTACTTTGCTTTTTTTAAAAAAACATTAAGTTCTATTAAAAAACATTGTGTGTAATGTTTACTCACTTGGGCTTGTTAGCGAAACTTAGCTTTAGTATCGCTTAGATCAAAAGCATAATTAAGATCTTTAAGAGCATGAGCAAACCACTTTAGGAAGAAATTAAGATGTTCTAACGATAAAGCTTCAAACATGCAACTTAACTTTCTTCAGGTTGTTTAACAAGAATCACATTTGAGTTCTTTAGTATTCCCACAATTATAGACAAATGTTAAGATATTAAAGTTTGCTTCAAGTATTCTAGACTTTTAACAGTTGTTTAAAGTCACTCTTCCAAATGCTTTCTATTTAAGATCGGTCTTAAACTCATTTTAGGTTTTATTAAAAAAAGAAAGTTAATGTGAGAAACATAACGATTTACTATAATTTACGATTTACTATATAGCTGCACAGTAAGTTATCCAGAATTTGAAGTACTTTTATGGGGCAAGCATGTTTTATGTTATTTGTATATTTGTAAGCATTCCATAAGCAATGATTTCTATCAGTTAGTTGTTTTATAGCCCTAGTGGCAATAAGATGTTAACACACACTAAGAATCTCTACTCATATTCTTAAATAATAAAGTACACATTTTTCAGTCACTCTCAGCACATTTGAAATTTTAAGTAAAAGGAGCTTAAGTGAAGCAAAGCCAAAAAGCGCAGTCACCAAATGCACACATTAGAAGTACATATGTAAGATTTTCCACGTGCAGGCAGCAGTCCGATGCTTAAGGTCAACACAAATAACTTTAGCTACATATATGCATATATATATAGACATTTTTTTTGGGTACAAGCACATACTAAAATAAACACATAACGATGTATATATATGTATATATATAAATGTATATGTACACAAATATGTAAGTAGGCACAGCTTGGAGCGTTTGAAAATTGTTTTGTTATTAATTAAGTTGGAAAAACACATTGCAACTAAACGGCGGCAATAGAATTTTACACGTTTCTCTTCAAGACTCAAACGCAAAACGCACAGAATTTTTTTGGCTCAGTTCTTTGCGAAGCATGGCAACATTTTTATGATTTTTATTTTCTTTTTTTTTCTGTACAATTATTTTTAATTGTTATGCAGCCTCGTTTTTGTTTTTAGAACGCACACACGCAAAATAGAAATAACACAACATCAAAAAAAAACAACAACAACAACGACAAAATAAGCTACGTAAATATTTTGATCGCTTTTGGTCTCGGGGGGCTTTTTGACGCGTACTCACTAATTAGAATTTGTACAAACAATATGGGAATTATAAACATATAATTTAGTTTTTGTAATGCCGTATTTGGGCTTTTGACTGGGAATTGTTGGATCTTGCTTTGATAGCGCTGAGAAATTCGCGTGCTACTAAAAGTCAAACGTTGGCGACTTTTTGCCACGTCGAACAGCCCGAGTCATTCATTCTCTCTCTCGCCTCGAGCGGAAGAGATACAAAAGGCACACAGTTCTACCTATCAGATGCATATATATTTATATATGTATGTACATCTGTATATTTGTGGATGCAGAGAACAGCTGAAAGAGCTGAGAAAATTAGAAAATGAAGACAAAGATAAAAATATATAAGAAATGCGTGTATTGATTTAATAAAAATAAAATAACAAACAGGGTGTGTCGCCAGGGTATGTGAGAGATGAGCATATGGAGATATAAAAAGTATCTGCAACTATTATAAATACAAGATAAGAAGAGACAAATTGAAGCTGGCTAGTCATAGGCAAAAATATTGCATTCATAATTAGAACATAGAGATTTTATATACAGATTGCTTATTTATAGCTTTAAGAACTCAAGCTGCTGATGCAAGGCTGATTGTAGCTTATGTAATATTAAAGTTGGCAACTTTTGTAGCCAGCAATAATAATAAAATCTGGCTAAAACTGTTTTAGTATGGAAAAAAAATGGTCGTAAAAATCTCATTAATCTCAAACAAATTCTATCTTAAAATAATTTAATTTGACATATTCTGGAGATTCAAACTGTGTCGCTCTCTGACAACAGCTGTACCAATTTGGATTGTTTTTTTTTTGAGTGTATATATAACTGTAGTTCGAAAAGAAAGACACCCTGTAGCGCTATTCGACAGCCGCTACAATTGCTATTTTTAGCGATAATAACAAAATAACACGTTGTTTTCTCAGTGTAGTACATCATATTTGCCTGCTGTTCAATGAGCCAAAGGGTAAAACCTCAAATACAGCGACAAAAAAAAAACAGAGAAGATGAAAATTCGGGCACAACGCGTTGTTCATTCAGAACAAATTGTGTTGTGTTGACGAGCAGGAGGTTTGTTGGATGCCATCAAATTTGTTATGCTCCCCGACAGCGTCGACAGGCAACCAAAATATATAAAAAAAAAAAACAAAAAAAAAACTATAGACCACATTACCCTTGCCCCTTGTGTGCGAGAATCAAAAGGCGGAATTGGGAGCGCGTCGCTGTCGTTTGTCGTCGTTTGTCGTCGTCGTTGTCGACTTCGTTGTCGCATTTTAAAAATAAACTAAGAAAAGCGCTGCACGCACCACACCAGAGCCACACACACACACAGGCACAACAAACACACACGCACACACACACATACATACACATTCACACACAGCACCACCGAAAATAGTGCATCCAATCGCGCAGGTGGCAAATGGGAGCACGAACGGGATGCGCTGCAACTTAAAAGAATGCAAGAACAACAACAACAACAACAACGAACAACAAACAACAACGGCGCCATTTTGCTGGCAACGTTGTCATAAATCTTGAAATGCCTTTTCAGCTAGTCAACTCAACTCAAGTCAACTCAACGCGGTTCGGGTCGATTTCTCGCAAAACCAAACTACGTGATCATAATATCAATAGTTGACCCAGAAATCAAAAACGTTTATGAAGTTTTGCTCAATAAAAGGTTTCCAGCTTTTTTTTGGCCAACAAATCAAGCTTACTTTATTGTGTTTGTCTCAATCAAAAGAGAACTCAACGCATTGTGTGTTGAGGCCAAATGGTAGGTTAAAATCAGCTAGAACCCAGAATTATCAAGTTCACAGTGTCAATGAGGTCAGAGTAGATGGTGGTTAAAAATAACTTATTATACAGGTTCGCTTAAGAATATAAACCACAAGACCTTAAGTAACATAAATCATGAAAAACTAAGGATGATGTCAAAAAGTTTATTAAAATTTGCCACATGAAAATAACATATATATTTTCTTTCAAGTTTTCATCCCGTTTTCTTTCCCCTTACACATGTTCAACTAGGAATACAACCCATAACCTTTTAATAACATATATATATACCCAAATATAGAAAGACTAAAGAAAATTTAAAAATAAAGATGTAAGCATTAAGTCAATGATTTGATCGAAATTTAAGTCAGTATCAAATTATATTACAGTAAATAAATGTTAAGCACAATATGTACATGTGTAGCTACTTCGACTAAGAACATATCTCATAAGTACAAAATCTTGCAGATTAACTGAAAGCTTGGTAGATAAATATAGGGTAAACAACAATAACTGCGAGCTCTTTCAATGCCACACTCTAATGGGTTATAATTTGACCATTGTATTCAGAAAAGATCTCAGATGGAGCGCTAATTAACTGAGAAGTCACCTGAAAATTGTTGGTGGGTAATTTGGCTAAAACCTTGCAGATAACAAAAGCCAAATGAGAAGTGCGTTAAATGGTAAACAAAAACAAACAAAAAAAAGACAAAAAAAAACCAGAAACAAAAACAATAAGAAAACATTTAACGAGTTGGCCAAAAAGAGGGTCAAGCTCAGTATTTGTGTGAGTGTTGACTGAAATTGAATGCGCTTTCTTAGCAATAAATGAAATGCGCTATCAGTAGTAGATTTATATGCAGGGTGAGACACCGACAACATCAGCGACAACAGCAACAACAACAACAACAACAATAACAACTCCCCCGCCTTTCTTCACAACATTCGCTTTCATTTCAGATGGGACTGGGGAAACAGCGCCAAGTTGGATGCGTGTGCTACCTGTAGGTTTCTGGGCTGGTTTCTAAGCCACTTTGCTCTCTACGCTCATTTTGTGAAATTTCTAAATACACAACTAAGTAATCATATGCAAATAAGCTAAAAAGAAGATGAAGAAGAAGAAGCAGATAGCTCTCGATTTGATTTCACGTCGGTTTTTGGTTTGGTTTGGTGTGGTTTGGTTTGGTTACCCAAATACTACAGCACAAAAATTTCGTTTAGTCTAGTGACCTGCGTTCCATACGATTAGTTTCGGGTTTCTCTTTCGAGTCCAACGAAAAGCGAAATTTGATTTCGGTTTTCTGATTAGTAGAACTAAACAAAACTCATATATAAAAAAAAAAAACATACACACAAAAACTAAAAGACCAAACATCGGCACCACCTTTGCGAATAGCATTTCAGAAAGAAAAAAAAAAGGTGTGGAGGGTTTCTTAATTTATGCAGCATGTCATCGACTGGCTTTGCTTTTAATGATGGGTCGATGGTTTTTGGGCTAGAAACTATCGAGCTTTTGGCTTGGACTAGACAAAAGCGAAAGTCGTCTGGTAATATATCAAATATGCTTCGTGAATTATTTACCTATACTCATATTATGCACAGTATTTGAGGAAGAAAAAAACTGTTATGAAAAATAAAAAAAATCAAAATATAAAAAAATGAACTAAACACAAGCTAAATATATAAATATATTTAAAAATTTCGAAAAAAGAGAAACAATCGTTAAATGCAAAAATTTCAGCTATTGACATGACAATGCCTAATGCCAGTTAATACCTATTATATCAAAAATGGTATGTTTATATCATAGTATTTCCCCTAATACACAAACTTTCTGTTGATCATGGATTTTTGTCTATGTGAAAGTACTTAAGGCAATAATGCAAATAGTTTTAAGGCTTATAGTAAATCGACTTAAAGAAAATTAAGGGTTAATTTGAAAATTCCATAAAATTTTTGAATCAGCTATGCATTATTTTACATTTATCATACATAACAATAAGATATTTACCTTTTGGTATAATAGACAATATTACAATATTTTTGAACATTAGTGACTAAGTAAACAAACTCTTAAGAAAAAAGTGGTGAAAACAAAGTGACTGTAAAATATGTTTTTTATAAAAAGAAAATATTCAAAGATCATAACATAAGGTTTTAATAGTATTTAACTGTTTTTCTTATAGATTTATTGTTAAAAAAAAATAAACAAGTTTTGAACAACAGACATTAAGCACTTGGATTTATATTTTTCTTATATCTAAATATTTTTTAAAAACACTTTGATAAGCTTAAAAGACAAAATATTTATGTTTTAAATGCCAAAATAGTGACAACAGAAAAATATGATTTTAACCGATTTTTAAATAGGATAAACAATTAATATATTTGTATGTCGGGAAATAGATATTCCTAAAATAAACAAGAAAGCATCATAATAATATTTATATTTAATTATTCAATATTCCAAGCACAATTCTTTAAATTTTCAGAAATAATGATGAAAAGCTAATCGGGTATTGCGTATTGTCAAATCTTAAGTGCTTAAATCAACGTTTATAGTTCGCCACCTCTTTGTAATTATTTGGTTAATAACCAGAAATTTCAAGGCAACTGCAATTCCGCATTTACATTGGGGCAAATATCAACAACAATAATAACAATGGCAACAATAACTAGACAAAAGTCAAAGCACTTGTGGCCAACGTGGCCGATTGGAGCAGGAAACTTGAGCAATGAGCGCACTTGACTGCATAGTTTCGTTTTGTATCTATAAGATACAAATCAGCAGCAGGAGCACTGGCAGCAACAGCAGCTGCTATTTTGGGCATTAGACAACAACAACAAACTCATAAAGTTCAATTGCGCTAACAGCACTTGAGATAAAATAAGAAATGAAACAAATAGCCACAAAAAGACACAAAACGTAGCAAAAGGTTAGCTACAAAATCTGTCTGATTGTGTTGATGGTAAACATTGATTGGATATCGTATGGATCCTGCGATATATATGCATATATATTTAGACAGGCTGGCTCAGTGCGTGAGTGATTGCAGCAGCCAGGAATTGGCCAACAATAAAAAACCAGCTGGCAAGTGGAGTAGACCAGCTGGTTCACAAGCCGGAATCTGTGACTGGCTCAGTTCAAAATAATAAAAAAAAAATAATAAAAAAAAAATAATAAAAAAAAAATAATAAAAAATAAAACATACAAGAAAAATTTCAAAATTTGAAATTCAAATTTTTGTAGCGCAAAACTGAGCTCAAGTGCATTAAGTGGCGAATTGCTTCCGGTAGCTGCGCTGATTTGGTTTTGAATTTGTTTTGCTGCTGCGACTTCAGCTCCATTGGGCCATGCACACAAGTGCTGGCCAAGTGGTGCGCTGTGTGTTGCTACGGTAGTGCTACGGTGGTGCTACGGTGGTGCTGTTGCTGCTGCTGCTGTTGCTCGTCACAAGTCTGCGCATTTCGTAAGCGGCTTCAGTTTTCTTACAGTTTTCTTTTCGCCTCATTTTTGGGCAGCCAAAACACACTAATGTTATAAATTAACGCAACAAAAACAACAACAAAACAAAAAAAAAAAATGTACCAAAAGCACAAAGTAACAACACACAAATTGTATCGTCATGTGGGTTTTTATATAAGCCAGGCCGGGACAAGCCGGGCCAGGCCAGTCAGTCGGTTAGTTAGACTGGCAGACAGCTGGACAGTTGGACAGCTGGAAAGACTGGCTGCCTACGCGCGCGCACATATGCGTCCAGGTCCAGATCCACATCCACATCCACTTCCAGGTCGCCAACAGCCATCAGTAGTCACCATTCACTAGTTGGCCAATTTTTCCGCATCTGCAACTTTTTTTTCTGCATTTTGGCTTTCGGTTTTTACAAAATTTACAGTTTTTATTTGTTGTTTGTTGTGTGTTTTTCTCACGTCGATCGGTGAGTTTGCATAAAATTAACACAGTTGAACTGAATAGTCGCTTAATTAACTAGTGCTAAAAATTATAATAGAAAACGGACAAGTTATGTACCAAAAAATATTAATTATACGCTTGTCTACATCAATTTAAAGTACGTCTATTTTCAAAAATTGCGGGAATTGAAAAGGGTTATTCAATCAGCAACCGTTTAGCAATCTAGCTCTATATACATTCAATAATAGTTGAATAAAGAACCTGTCTATAATAAATCTTGAAAACAAAACAATGAAATTGAGCTGAAAGTTTAACAATCGAAAATTAAAAGTGCCCAAAGAATTAATAAATGAGGAAAAGATAATTGGATAATGGAAGGTCGAAATACATTTAATGACCTACATTTAAATTGAGAATTTGTGAAAGCAAATTACTCAAGTTATTATTCTTGAGGTGTAAAGTGTTGCAAATATATAAATGTTACATTATAATTCACAATTTTTGTTATATAAAAACTACTTTCCCAAGGCCTTATAAATTATCAAAAATCGGAAAACAATCCATTTGCAAATAAAATATAAATATGGAGTAAGTTGGTATATTAAATAAGATATTGAATATAAAAAAAAATATTTTTTCAATGTATTAGAAATTTTTTAAGACTTTTTTTTGGGAAACAAATGATCTTCAAAAATTTTTGTTGCGTTGATAGTCGCTATCACGTACTAAAAAGAATTATTCCAATGATTAATGTAGTATTATTTGATGGTTTAAGCCATTATAAAAATAATACTTATGGCAGTGGAAAAATTGGATACACAGCTTAAGGGCGCCCTTTATTCTTTAAATGAACCCTGCATAATTTAAAGTTCAACATTTAAGCTAACAAAGTATTTTGAAACTGTGTGCAACAACACAGAGACCATCTATGTTATACACTGTATAAAAGAAAAGAGTTAGAAACTTGTATAGAAAGTTGCAGCGTTTTCACACTTGACCCAAAGCTAATACAAACCCAAATATTTGTACAGCTGGAAAAATGTGCTGCTCAGAACAGGGCAGCCAACAAAAAAAAGAGTCAAAGTACCGTTTTGCGTTGAAATCTTGAGGAATCTGAAAAGAGGTAGTGTTGACGTGGTTGTTGATGTTGTTGTTGTTGTTGTTGTTCTGATGGTTCAAACACACAATTCTCAGAGTGCTCACCCCATACATAATACAGATCAACGAATCCGACAATTGTTGCTGCTGTCATTTGCTGCTACCAACATCGGGAAGTTACAATCAGTGTACAGTAAAGTGTCAGATGCTTAGCAATTATGATGATTATGAGGGACTCGACGACGACGACGCTTACTTACATTTCACACAGAACTTCCCCAGTTGACAGAGAGAGAGACAGAGAGAGATTGACTGACTGACTTTGGACGACACAATCCGTATACCGTAAACAGCCACAGACATTGAGACGGACAACTTTGGAGCACTGCGCGCACTTTGTGCTACTTATTTCGAGTTGGCTTTTGGGCTGTTGGGTTTCGGGTTTTCTGTCACATCATCTAAAACTATTTGAAACAGACAAGAAAAGGCCCAGCACTTGTCAGCCAGTCAGTCAGTCACTCAGTCGAGTCAGTCCAGTCAGTCAGTCAGTTGCTCAGTTAGAGTCGCTTTGCCGTACTTTAACGGTTCTCACACTCTCGGCAACCGAATCTGGTGTGTGTATCTTTGGCAGCGAGTGGCACTCATCATAATTACAACGCGGCAACAACAACAATTGACTAACTGACTGACTGGCTGACAGGCGCATGAGGCACAGGCAATGGGCAACATGGCTTGAGTTTATACACTCTAAAAAAAATAAAGTACTCAAACTCAGTTTGATCTAACTAAAAATCTAAGTAATCAGACTTGAAAAAAGTACAATTTTTACAAAGCGAGCACAAACATAATTTTGCCACAAGCTTAGACAAATATTTAAAACAAGTATTAGTCGTTGCAATAGTTTCAATACAAGTAATGATAGTAATAATGTCGAGTTAAGTACTACTTTTATTTTATGATGATACAAAAAAATAACAGCAAGTGTTAGTAACAGTAATATGGTTATAATATTGAGTTAAGTACTCTTTTTTTATATGATAATACAAAATTTAAAAGCAAGTATTAATAATAGTAATTACAATTAAAAACAGTACTAATAGTAATTATGTCGAAATAAGTACTATTTTTCTATTCAATTATATAATTTAGTATCAGACATATAAATTCTTCCTAAGAATTTAAAATCGTGTTTAAGCCACTTTATTTTAACTACTTCAGATTTTCTTAAATTTTCATTAACAATATATTAATGTTAATTTCCATATTGATGGACTACAATCTCAATAGTACAATTTAATTGGTTCTATTCTCCCAGTGTAGTTGGTCTGCGCCATCGTACAGTTTCCCAGTTGCCTTTTCATATACTTACGTCTCTAGTGTTTATAATTTATGATTGCTTTGCGTGATTTTACATTTCTACGTTATTAGTCTAAACTTGGCTCGGATCTATGTTCGTGTGTCTTTGTTTTCGCAGGCTGTGGCATGAACAAAAAAAAACCACCTACATATGTTCGCACCATTCGACCCATGGAGGCTGCCAAACCCACACATTTGGGCAAAGGGGATCGCGGTCTTCAGATTGAGAATTGCACGTTTGGTTTTTTGTTTGGTATTTTGAATGCTCGCGCGATCATTAAAATCAATTCTGATTCATTAAGCTCAATTGATGGGATTTGTGTGTAATGATTTGCACTCGATTGATCCTGGGTTCAGGTGCATGCCGAGTGTGGGATTTCAAGAAACCAACAACAACAACAAACGATCTTTTGTGATTGTAAACCTTGTGGGTTAATTGATAGTTGGTTTGATTAACTGTTGCACATAAGATGAGTGTAATAATACAGAGGCAACTTTAACGAATGTAAACAAATTGCAGCTGACAGCTAATAATCTTTACCTTTTAAAAGATTGGGTTTAAAGTAAAGATAATTAAACCAAACTAATTACCCAAATTTACATACACCAAAAAGGCCACAGGCCATAGTCAAAAATGCATCAATTTAATCTATATTATAAATCAATTTATAATATTATTGTATATAACAAAAGATCATTAACTTTTTCGAATATATTTCAAATGTATATATGCCGCGAGACGATTAAACAAAACTTAAGGTCAATCTAATCAGTACTGGAAGAACGCAACATTATTTTTTTTTTTTAAATCTCACCTTGAAACTCGACTTTAATGAGTTCAAAATAAACAAGTTCGCTTAGTTAGTGTGTTAAAAATATATCATCATGGCAATTATTATCATCATCTGGTCTTCATCAATCAAGCAGCAACCACAGAAGTAAACAAACCAACAAACAAACAAACTTTATGGGAGTTTAAAAATAGAGGAACCAACTGCTGACCAGCTGTCAAGATTTTTGTCAACGGTTTGGTGGTAAGGAAGCGATCGAAGTTGATTGTTGTTTTAGCTGCTCAAATACGAGATAGAAGTGAAGTGAAGGATGAGGGACAGGAAGAGGCAGGGGGTTTGTATATTTCCGGTTGAAGAAGACGAAACCAAATAATGTTTGTCTTTGAATGGTTATTGCTATAGTTATGATCTAAGAATTTCCATGTAAAATGCCAAAGATATGCAAATGGCATCTTGGGTAAACATGGAGCAAGCAAAACAAACCAACTCCGGACTGTATTTGCTTAGAGGCACATTACAAATGTTTTTGTTGTTGTTACTGTTGCTGTTGTTGCTGTTGCAGTTGTTGCTGTTGCTGTTTATTGCTGATGCAATTCCCAGAAAATTATGCTTGGAAATTGAGAGTCTGCATCGAGCTAAAGTTTTTGGAGTTGCAGTTGTTGTTGGAGGTTGCCTTTCGCGATATTTTTATTTTTTTTTTTGTCTACGCCATTACGACACAGTTTTCGTTTCGTTTTTAATAATCATTTGCAAATGTCTAATAGACCGTTCCCCACTCCACCCCCTCCGCCATTCCCCCCGCTACTCCACTCAGTTGCGCATGCGCAGCGTTTTTCAATGGAAACTGAAAACTGAAAATGCAGTTGAAAAATAAATTTATGGAATACGACGAAAGAGAGACGTTGCCGCTGAAAATGTGTTTGATGGTGGCATGTAAATTAAGACTTTTAGCTTAAATTATAGCGAACGTACAAAGTCGCGGGCGGGGGTAGTGGTACTGGGGTACACACCCCCTTATTATTAGGGGCTGCAAATGCAAGACTTTAATTTCTTGTAAATTTGCAAAGTATTTGTTATGATGACTTTCCACAGAGATCTGCCCATGGCTATTATATTCAAGCAAGAGTGACACGCCCATGTTTGACTTTGGATTATGGTCATCTGGTGTAAAGTAAAAGTTGGCCAAGTTTATATGCTGTGCTGCTTTGCTTGAATTAACTTGGCTGCCGCAATGCAAACATCAAAAAAGAAAGAACAAGAGAAGCTATCTGACCGGAGTTAAATTGCCGGCTTCTAAATTGTATTATAAATCAAAATAAAAATAACAATTACTCCTACGGCAGCTATATAATTTATTAGTCCAATTAAAATATTTTGTTAAGCAAAAAGTTTTTTTTTATAAAAGAACTCATATAATTGAACTCGAATAATTGTTAATATAGCAATTATATCCGAAATAGGACCCAGAATAGTGCCTGCTATATCTCTACAGTCTTTGGTGTTAACTACTGCAAGGAAATGAGTTTCATTAAGATAACTGTGAACTGACGATGATCAAAAATATATATGTAGCATATATATATAGAGCGTCACCTTCATTGCGTTACAAATAACACAACAAAATTATAGTATATAAAACACAAAAAGTTCACTTAGGAAATTGCAAAGTCGTAAAAAAAAATATTACTTAGAATCTAGATGCATATTTGATGTTTATTGAGATGCTGATGCTGGGAATCTGTGCTGCGGAAATTGCTGGCAATTCTTGACAACGGACAACTGTTGCTCAGTTATGCAATTAAATTAAAATAAAGTTGCAACAACTGCAGCAAGCAGCAAGCAGCAGCAGCAACAATAACAGCAGGCAGTCGGGTGACCGCATTGTACTTTTTGCTTTTATTGCTGCATGTTGCGAGTGTTGCAATTGCTTTCGCTTTGATTGAATTTATTTTATAATCCACGATGCCAACTGCTTAGCCAGACTCTGAGTGTGTGTGTGTGTGTGTGTGTAGTATATAACTGCGTTTATGCACAAGCATAAAAAAAAGAAAATAAAAAAAAACTGCATTTGTAAGATGGCAATTTACAATTTGCATTTTACCCACTGCGCGAACATAGGAAACGACGCGTCCGACAAGCGTCGCATGTATGATAAATTATATTATTGGCATAATAATATATTTAAGACTCATAAGCTGAACCTGAAGCTTTAGCTGTATCTGCATCTGTAGCTGTTGCTGTTGCTGAGTATCTGTTGAGTCGTAGTGCGATTTACACTCAGACTTTTCATATTTTTAAAAATGCGCATTAGCGGCTTCCTTCCAATCGCGATGCCGATAAGACAACAAAAACGAATAAGAAAAGTACAAATCAAAATAACAACAAGTTGTGATCGTTCAGAGAATACCCTGTAACTTTAATGCGTATGTCTACGAGCTGTGCATTTTATAGAAAATATTCTCCTTGATTTTTAGTGACTTTGAAAAATCCGCAAATGTATCAAGCGAAATTCGTTTCATTATTATTAACCAGTTTAATAACGATTAGAAAATGTTGCAAGTAGTACGAACGTAAATCTAAATATCATCTGTTGAAAGTATTTATTATGAATTAATTTCCTAACAGCTACAGCTATAGTTAAATCCCAGAATTAGCTTGAGCTGATATTGCAATATTTTAATTATAGGAATAAAATCCTGATTCTCTATTAGGTGGATTTTTACGTAAGCTTTTTGAAACGCTTAACATTTACAGGGTATGAAAAAGGTAATAAAAAGAAACCACTAACTACAAAAATGGAAAATTGCAATAAATAAATAGAAAACTGTGACTTTTGTTGCTGTTGCTGCTGATGCTGCTCTCGCTCTCTCCCTGTGCGAGACTGTGGGCTATGAATTTGCGTTGCAAATTGGATTATGCCTTATTGTGTTATTGTTATTGTTGTTGTCGTTGTTTTTGTTGGTGCTGCTGCTGCTGCTGCTGTGCCACATCCTCAAACAGCAGCAATAAAATTGTCGGCGCATGCGTCGCTGCCAGAGTCTTGTAATTACAGCCATTGCCAGATGGAGTGCAACAACAACGAAGCCAGCTTGTGAACACTCAGTGTTTGCCACTGAATTTATCTGGCAAATGGGCAACACGAGGCAGCCCCTTTAATTATTTGCACGAATTCGGTTTGTTAATCGCCAATTGACGTAGCACATCGATGGGGCATAGACATCTCCATAAATACCCATATAGAGCCGAGAAAGATAGATATATAGAGTATATATATATATGCATATATATATATATATATATATATATATATGTGTACATAAGTTGGTGAGTAAAAGTGCAATGAAAGCCACAAAAGGCACACTTCAATTAAAGGGGACGGCCACGACGACGGAGCGATTGCCGACATCGCATTGCATTTGGAGTCAGTTAGATAAACAAACTGCTCGCCAAATTACAGCATTGTTATCGCCAAAGCCATGGCAAAGAGAGAGTCAGAGAGAGAGAGAGAGACAGAAAGAGAGATAGAGAGAGGGATGGGCACCGAGGGGTGACAACAAAATTTATGATTGAATTGAGCATTTTCACGTTTGTTTTTGCTTTTATGTGCAAGTGAAATGCCCAACAACAGCAACAACAACAACAGCAACAACAACAATAACAAATGGGCCCATCAATTGCCAAATGAAATGAATTTAAGAAGTTGCAAGCTACGAGTTTAAATGCCAATGACCGACCACATTGGGTTGCACTTAGAGGAGAGTTGCCCCAAAAAAAAAAAACAAAAAAAAAAGCGAATGCAAAGTGAAAACTAATCATAGAATTGCCCTAAAGTTTCCTTCACTCCAATTACAAATGAGGAAAATTACTGCACATATTGCCATAAACATGAGAAAATGGCTTGAATGGAGGAATGTGAATGTGAATGAATGAATTGAATACTATTTGCTGGCCGTTAATGAAATTATGTGAATGGCTGAAGTTTAATTGAAGAAAATTTAAGAATGAAATTGATATTATCATGGAAATTCTTTTAAGGATATAAATTTCATAAAATGTCGGATTTGATTAACTAGGAAATTTAGTTACAACTTTAAGCTAATTTATGGAAGATTTTGATGAAATCGAAACTTTACTCATTTTCAATTTAAGATACTTGATGAAAAGTTAAAATTAAAATAATGATATGATGGATTGATTTAACATATAAAAGCCATGATTAAAAAAAACTGGATTTTAACTAAGAGAAATTTTAACGCAATCCAAATTTCTCGCTCAATAGATTTTAATCTCTTTTTACCTTAATCTGCTGTGAATTAGATTAAACGGTTCAATAAATCGTTCTTTAAATTTCCCACAACTTGAGAAAACCAATTTGTTTCCATACAAAGCACTTGAATTGACCGCTTTAATTAGATGAAACTGGTTTACTCAACATGCATATTCCGTCCTCAATCTAAATACTTTCTGATTGTAAATTACTTTAAAACTTAAATTATGCCCCCACAAAAAAAAAAGAGAAGAAGAAGAAAAAAACGTTGGCCACCATATCATTTAATCAAAAGCTCGTTAGTCTGCGCACACAGTTTGTGCTTGAATTTTTAATGGCTTAATCAGTTTCGGTTGTTTTGGATTTTTCTTTATTTTTTTTTTTGGTAGGGGAGGAAGCCACAAGGAAATTGCATCGGAAAGCGATACAAAAGAAGCACATCAACAGTTTTTCCTATACATGCACATTGTACATATATGTATATAAATATATATTACAATGCGAGTACATACTTATGTATAGTATTTTTTTTTTTTATGGGCACACAGCACAAATTGATTTGCTATGTGAAGACGGATAATTGGTTTTCGAGCGGGGCAGAAATAGGAAAGCTTTCACGGCATTGCCGAGGCGCATCTCATCTATAAGTAAGTTTAATTAACAACTCAATTAGAGCGCCCTGTTGGCAACTGGCAAACATCAGCAAGTTTGGCATTTTCGTACGTATGAAGTAATAAAGTCAAAGATTTAAACTGCAAATAAACGTGTGACAGGCAATTAGACAAATTTTCTAATGAAAAATAAAAATAAGAGTCGAACGGTTCTAATTTTTTTCATTATATAAGATCACGAGCTAACAAAAAAAAAGGTTTCAAACCACATTCCTAATAAATAAAATTGTTATATTTATTAAAAACAGCTGCTTGAATTTATGCATATAAAGTGTGTATAAAATTTAAAGATATTAACCTTATCAAAACCTGTTTAGAAATATGCCAATGATGTTTATTATTTATTTAAGATTATTTAAGCTTTAACTCAGTTATTTGGATACGTTCTAATTACATATAATTAAATGCATAATTTTTTTTATTTTTGAATTGGACACATTATATTTTAAGTTAAGTAAACATATTTTTGCAAAATAATAGTGGGTAAGAGCTGAATTTACAACCTCCAAAATAAAAATAGATTGACATCAATAATGTCCCTAATAATCTGGTAGGCCATAAAAATCATGTAACATCAATTTAAATCCAATCACAACCGTTATTGCAAATAAAACCAAGCCATTATCAATCTTTATCAATATAAGCATCTTCAGATTTAGATTTAGATCTGGAGGTGAACGCATAATAAGAAGATAAAAATACTCATAAGAGATGTGGCGAAATTGAGTTGGACTCTTCTTGGCAGGCATCTCTCAACAATTTAACTGTTCTTTTAGATGGGGAATAGTTCAACAATAACAGTCTTAAAACGCAATTTAAACTTGAGAGCGTGCAAATTGATCAGCTGATTCATTGGCAAGTTCTATACTAATTTTCACAGCTTTCTCTGCATGTCCATTTTTTTTTTATTATTTTTTATGAACATGCTAAAAAAAACGCTTGATGCAACATAATTGCCACCGATTCTATTTGTGTGTGTGACTTTGGTGTCTGGGAAGAAGTCAGTTACTAACATTTGGCTCATTGCGGGGCACGTAAAATGTATGACTAATCAATATGGGTCGCAAGAGAAACACAGAGTGAGACAGAGACAGAGACACAGAGAGAGAGTGAGAGAGAGAGAGAGAGGCAGACTCTCTGGGAGACGCAACGCTTGGGCGAATTTCTCAAGCTTCAAGACCCGCATATGGGAGCTTTAACGACTATACGAATGGTATATTTGCATTTATATTGAATTTTATGTGTGTGCCAATGTGTGTGTGTGTGCAAGTGTGTGTGTGTGTGTGAATATCGTAGTTATGTGTGCGATCGCACAAATGCCAAACAATGTGAGTCACGATAATCAGCGTTGAGCACACCGCAAACACGTCCACCAATATACACAGTGCACATATAAATTGCGAGGGTGGAAAACCAAATATGCATAAACCATATAATTTATAGACTTGCTGGATATAAATTATATCATGTTAATCCACAGTTAAGCTGTGTTATTATGATATTATATACCGGTCAGATAATAATTATAGCATGTTAATCCGCGTAGAATAATCATTGTTATCATTCTGTTAATGAACTTTCATGTTCGTTTAATGTATAGTTTTAGGATTAAGTTTGAAAACAGTCGAGTTTAATTATGGGAAGGATTTATCTGAAAACGAACGCATGTTGGTTCAAAAATCCGCAAACTATATAAGACCTGCAAAAATACCAGCTAAATAGGTGGCACACAAAAGCCAAACTAGAGGCTTAAAATTCTCAGCTTATGAAGAGAAAAAATATGTTTACAAAAAATGTATATTTATTTATATACGTACATATTTTACGACACTTATCGAAGTCGAAGAAATTAGAAAGTTGAAAATTGTAAGTATAAAATTTGAAAATGTGTAACCCATTTATGTAAAGATTATTATTGAAGTACTAACTATTAACAAGAAAGAACTGATATCTTAAACAAGCCGAAATTTATATACCCTTGCGGATCGCTGACATTTAAATTTTAAACCAGACCTTGAAATATTATTATTTATGTACGCTTTAAGCAAGTTTTATTTATATGTTTTCTATATCATAAACCGAAAAAAAAGTTATGTATTTGTTTAGTTATATTAAATCAGAAGGGGGGACCTGTTTGCCAGCGTCTATCTTGATCCAAAAACTTCAAACTCATCTGTTAATCGATAGTTCCTAACCAATTTTCAATAAGATTGCATTAAAACAAAGGGAGTCACCCTTAAGCGTTATAAACTTTATATAAATATTACCCTCAGCGATATTTGACTTGGCTAACAATTGTGGCTACCCTCGTGCATTGTAAGAGTTACAGAGTCATATGCGCAGTTAAAATAACAACGCTTTGAATATTGTACAGAGACTGACTGAAAACGAGTTTCGATTTGTTGAAATAAGCATTTATGATAAATTAAATACACAATATACACAGGTAAATATAAAATTGTGTGTATGTGTAGAGACATGAGTAGACGTTAACTTGGCAAGAGCTGTTGTTAATATTGCAAGATGTTGCAGTTGCTATTGCTGTTGATGTTGCAGCAACTGCAATCGAGCGTAATGCGCACACATGCAACGTGCCACAATAGCAGCAACATCAACAGCAACAGCAACAACACCTTCGAAATGGTGTCAGCAATAATTTATCACAAAATAAAAATATAAAAAAAAAATGGGGAAAAAAAAAATGAAAAATGAAAAGAAGCATAAATAAACCAGGCAAAGCTGTTCAAACCGCATCTAAGTCTGAAGAGAACCCGAATCAGCGTTGCCAGCAATTTGCATGAGCAGCCAAAGACAAAAGACAATGGGACAAACACACATATATGTACGTATGTATATACATATGTATGCGTATGAGTGTATGTGTGTGCGAGTATCTGTGAGATACGAGCTATCTGTGTGCTGCTGGTGGCCCAGGGCATGTAAAGCGTGTCAGCAGAGTGCAGTGAAACTCGGTGAAATAATTGCTGTAAGCGCATAAATAAAATTACACATGTTGCGATTTTACAAGGGGGCACAGTAGGCGACAGACACGCCCCTCACATGCCACCGACCCCTCCCCCCGAAAGGTTGCCCTACAACAGGTAAGAGGAAGGTAAGCAAGACAGGCCGGCTTGCAGGCAAGCAACAGTTATTTGTATCTGTTGGTAGCATCTTTTGTATCTGCCAAATAGCTGCGACCGCTTATCTTATCTCGAGCCCCTTTTTTAAAAATACACACAGCAATTTATTGATTTTTCCTCAGTCCAACTGATAATGCAAGACAGGGAAAATGAAAAGAGAGGGCCGAGAGTGGAAGTAAAAAGGGTCTGTCAATCAGCCGCAACTAATTAACGAAAATGACGCTGACAATGAACAACAACAACACAGCAGCCTCCCAATGCTACGCGTGTCCTTTTAACAGGAAACAGAGCAATAACAAAGCACATGGGTTCAGGTTAAGCAGGGGGTAAATCCCTTGTATTCCCTTTCACTACATTAATACTGTCAGCAGCAATTTTTATGGCATTTGACAGCAATTTCCAAGGAACTAATCAATGAAATTGCAGGCAAACCTCAAACGAAAAATATTCGGTATTTCAGGGTTTTTTTTTTTTTTTTTTTTTTTTTTTGTTAAGCCACATGAGTTGTGTAAAGGTCACGTTGTCAGCGCTTACATATTGAGAATCACATAGTTTGTTCATAAATAATATTTCTAAGAATTTTGCATTAGGTCACGATTTCGACGCGAAATATTAAAAAACAAATTGTTTAGTGTGGCAATAGGATTTTCCATGAATTTGTCACGAAATGTGCAAAGATACGCTTAATTGAACCAAATTCCTGATCTTTTGTTATTATATCATGGCTAAAATATGTCTGCTAAACTATTTTATCTTCGCAATCCCGCCGATATCTAGTCTGTACAATAAACCAGTTTCTCTTGATATTATTTAATGCCGTCTTGTTTCCGTATATGCGAATTATTGTGAATAAAACTTATGATAATTATTTACTGAGTCACAAAAGAATTTCATAAAAAACAAATTATACGAATGACTAATTTCATTCACAAGATTTCATTTATTCAAAATGTAGCTTGTTTTGACCCAAAAAAACATTATTATTGATAAGATAAAAGTTAATATAATAAAATGTATATTTTATATTTATTAGAAGTCATAGCAATTTTTTTATGGATAATTGGATAAAAGGGAACCCCAAAACATACATAAAACGGTATAAATAATAATTTATAACTAATTATAAATTGCAATGGGAATTTTTTCTGTAATTGAAATTTTTAATAAAAACCCAGAGAAAGTAATTCATTACATATTTTACATGACCGCTTTAGATTTCCTGATTGCTGATGATCGCATTCCACACTAGTGAAAATCCCATTAGTATAAGTAAATAAATATTTACTGTTAAGAAATTAGTATAGTACTATTTGTTGTTTTTAAGACAAAATATTTACTGGAGAACCGCCAAAAAAAATATATAATTTATTTAGATAAACAACTAGTAATAAAATAAAACCCAAAGCTTATAGCTTTGTATAGAATTTGATGATAAAAATCGATCAAAAATCACGTTTCCAATTTTAAAAATAGTATTTTTTTGATGATGACAGACGAATGCACGGTAAAGATTTAATTTCGTTGCACGGAAAAAAAACCCCAATAAAAATTTTGTATAAAATCATAAATCAATGGGAATTCTTTGACTCACCGTTTGACGTTGCGACAACGTTTCTCGTTCTCTCGCTCAGCCTCCTTGACGCTGTCCCAGCTGTCGCCGACGCCCGACGAGGACATGTCATCCAATCGCTCCTCATCCTCCATGCCCGAATCCTCCAGCGAGATGTGACAACTGGTCAGAGTCACCTGTTTGCCATTGTCGCCCACCTCAATCCAGTCCGAGGTTCTGATCCGCTGTGATCGCTCCGTGCCGTAGGGCGACGAATCCGAAGAGCAGCCCGAGGGACAACGTTTCCGAGGCGTTGAACTGCCATTTAGATTATCGTCTTTGTTGTTGTTGCTGTTGTTGCTGCTGCTGTTGTTGTTGTTGTTCTCTTTGAGGGACTTGTTGATGGCATAGGTTAGCGTGTCCTCCTCATCGCCATCGGCATCCTCCACATTATCGGCATCCACATCCTCCGTATCGGCATCCTCAATGGAATTATAACGTGGGCGTGGCATTGCCTTAATGGGCATGGCCAACGATTGTGAATTCGTGGGCAACTGCTCCAGTGAACAAGAACGATTGCGCATCGCCGCCAGCTCCGAGATGAGTAGCTCATGGAAAGCATGCTTCTTAACCGGCGTATTGCCGGCACTCAACGAGCTCTTCGGGGCAGATTGCGAAGTGGCGAGAGGATTGATGTTGATGCGCGTACAATTACCCGCTGCCTGAATGGTAACCTGCTGTTGTTGCTGCTGCTGCTGCTGTTGTTGCTGTTCCCGCTCGCACCTTATCCTCGCCCGTTGCCGTTCCCTCTCCCGCTCGCGATCACGTTCGAGTTCCTGCTCGAACAACGCCTGATGTTGAATGGCACGCTCGTGCTTTGTTATAATGGTCGTATCCGTTGCAGATTGTTTCTGCGATTGACTGATGATGATCTCCGCGAACAGACGTTCGGCGGCATTCTTTAGATTATTCTTGAATTCGACAGTTTTGCCACCCAAATAACTACCACCATGATTAGAGGAGAAGATGGGACTGTCCAGTGTGGTCTTGGAGCGACGAAAAATGCTATTTGCTGGTGTTGCGGGTGGTGCTACAACAGTGGAGGGCATCACCACCACAGTCGCCGCCGCCGCCTCGTCATCATCATCATCATCCATATCGAGTGTGGCCACCGGCAATTGAACAATTTTACGTGGCTTGGGCAACGGTTGGGTGGTGGGCAAAAGACCCGCCCGCTCAAAATCCACCTTGCCCAGACTGAGGCGGGTGTCCTTCAAAGCGGGCGTCGACTGTGTACTGAGAGAATTGGCGCGATTCACGCTGATCAGCACCGATTCACGGGGCTTAGCTGTCGGCACAGCGGGCGCCTTGCGCAGCTTCAAAGGCGGCTTGGGCGCCGTTGCCGGCGCAGCTGTTGGTGTTACTGCTGGAGCAGCAGCAACTGTTGCTGCTGTTGTTGCCGTTGCAACTAGCGCCATGGTGGGCGTTTGTGTTTGTGCCTGCTTCTTCTGATTGAGATTCAGCGAGGGCGACTTGTAGACAAGGGTGCGTCCCACGGCGCTCAGTTGGCTAACAAATGTGGGCTTCTTTTGGATGATGGGCGGCGTGGCGGGTGCCGCAGCGGCAACTGTTCCTGCTGTTGCTGCTGCTGCTGCTGCAGTTGCTGTTGCAGTTGCTGTAGCTGCTGCTGTTTTGGGCCTGGGCGGCACTGGCGGACCCGGCCGCTTAACCGCAACTGTTGACTGCATTTTAAGTTGTTGTTGTTGGTTCTCACGAGTTGTTATTGTTGTTGGTTGTTGGTTGTTGCTTGTTGGTTGTAAAACCAGTATTTGTAGGTCACTTTTTTGCGCGACTTCTCGTCTGCAATTTTATGACTTGAACTGAAACTTTGTATTGCGTTTATTTATTATTATTATTTTAGCATAAAACTTGTTTTTTTTTTTTTTGTTTGGTTGCGTTCTCAAGTTGCTGTTGTTGTTGTTGTTGTTAGCATTTTGACAGCGGTGCTGCGATCTGCGACTGCGGCTGATCTATTTTGAATATAGGCCACGCTGGCGCACTAACGGGCCAAGTTGTTGCTGTATTTAGTTTGGCTTATTGGTTATTGGTTGATTGAAACTCGTTTGTCTCGTTTGTTGCTGTTGTTGTTGTTGTTGGTTGTTGCACTTTGGATTCTCTGAGTTTTTTTTTAAGTGAAAGGGTTGCGGTTTTTAGTACAATATACTTTGGGTAGATGCTGCCCCATGCGAACAGCTACTCATTGGTTTTCAGCACTTGCAACTTTTATTTGTTTGTATATTTTTGCATATTAATTTTTCAAAAAACCTATTAAGTTTAAACAAAAGGAAGGTTTGATAATTAATTATAGTTTTTAAATATGTCTACATATATTTTTATGGCTTTTAAATGATAATATGATGTCAACGACTTTCTAATTATTAAGTTCCCCCTGTAACACAGAAATGGCTCGAAAACAAAAATTATATTTAAGACTCAATTTTTAATGCATTTGACGTATTTAATAAAATGTCAGATTAGTTTTTGTAACCACCCAAACCTAGTCTTTAAAATCATTCTCGTTTTATAAAAATATTTAGGATTACAAAAATATATATTTTTTTTTTTATTAAGCCCGTAAGCCAAAGCATTTTCTTTATCGAACGATCACTGTACTCCATTGAATTTACTTATAAAAAATTGCTTTTAATTTGACTCTGATTAGGTGCAATGCTTGTGTGTGTTTTTGTTGCTATTGTTGTTATAATTGCTTTAGCTGCATTTTGAAAGTGTTTATACAATTTTTGTATTAATTTGTTTTTTAGGCACTTGCACGATTTTCGGGCCATATTGCGGGCGTCGAATGCAACGTCATAATTGAGTTGCATGTTAGAAAGCTCAATTAAGGCAAAATGCACATAAAAACGATAAAAATAAATAAAGTAAAACACAATTCCAGCCACAAATGTGCTCAGAATAAATTGTATTTTAATGTAGCGTTTGGAGCCATAGCAAATTTGTTTGGCTTAAAGGAAAACTCAGCGATCATTAAAAAACGATTTCAGTAAAGTTTTCGGGCATAGTTTTTTTTCCACTGTGTTACGCCGCAAAACAGTTAGGGAAAATGCATAACAAACAATTTAATATGGAAATTAAGAAAAGTGGGAAATAAAATACAACACTTTAGAATAAATCCCCAAAATAAAAAACCGGTTTTTATCAAATTCAATAGTCACTTTAAACAGGTAGAAAGAGAGAAAAAAAAAAGCGACAGTTTCAACTGTTGCTGCTTCTTATTTGAACAATTTACGATTAACATTATAATCGAAATCTAATTAGAACCTCAAAGCTTTTGAATTGGGGTCATCAAAAGTTAATCGATCAGCGATAAACGATAAAATACAACGGTAAAACTGAATTAGCATCATATTTAAAATACACACACACAAAACACACACTGACAAGCCGTTTGCACTTTGAGCTTTAGCTTGATTGAGTATTCTTTTAATTCAAATTAAATTTTGTTTAATTTAATTAAGTGCTAAGGCGCTGTAAGAATGTCACCCACACACACACACACACACGCAGCGAGTGCAGCACACACAGACACACTCTCGGACAGTTTGGGGCTATTTCTGACATAGAATTCTTTCATTTCATATTTTTCTTAAAAATATTCACATATATGTGTATATATATATATGTATTTATGTAGATGCATTAGTTACACTGCGTATTTGTATTGCATTTGCATTTGTCAAGCAGCAGTAAAGACGAAAAATAGACCGAAACCGTAACCGACACCGACACACACATACAACACATTAGCGACCGAGCGACCGTACGAGCCGTCCGTTTCGACGTTGCGCTTTGCACGAGAGCCAGAAATAAACTGAGAGCATTGTAAGAGCTAAGCGCACCTTGCTCAATCTCGGCGCATTATGTTTACGTAGCTGTGTTTGTGTGCGTCTATGAGTGCGTGTGTGTGAGCGTGCGTGTGGGTGTGCGCCTGTGTGCATGCCAATGATGTGCGCGTGACAAAAACAATCAAACACGACCCCAACCTTTGATGGTTGTAATGCTTGGTGTGCAGCAAAAGTGTCATTTATTCTGTGTTTTGTTGTTGTATGCTCTCATATTCTGCTTCTACCACAAGCCCAACTTGGCTACGCATTCAAGATGTTATTGTCAGAGAAACCACTTTGCTCACGATACACTCACGCGTGTTCTGCGTGCGCATCTCTACTGGCCGTCTCTCTGCAAAAGCCGCAACAGTTCTGCTCTCTTAACACCTTGAGCTCGCTGTTAAGTCACGATGTTAGCTAACATTATTGCTGGTTTTAGCCGCCAAATGGTCTAATAAGAAAGTTAGAACAGCTAAAATGTACACTAGAAATTGGAATAATATAATAAATGTAAAGTATAATATTAAACTCGTAAAGTTTAAACAAAACTCACATACTCTCAGTGATTCTTAACAGCCACTCTTTAATTGATGTTTAAGAGAAACTATGCAAACTGTTAAGCAATTCGATGCTCTTATGTTGCTAAGAGCAACTTGGCACATGGCCAAAAGTGCATTGATTGGCATTTGCAACGTGTCTGGGGAGGGGTAGGTGTTGAAGTGGCGAGGGCCGGCGCCGGCGTCTGGCTGCTGTGGTCTCGTCAGCCATTGCAACAGCTGTTGTTGCCGCATTACCCCCACCCAACCCACCCCACTCCGACCTTTACCAACGCACCACCTGCTGCCACCCACAACTAAGTAAATCTTTATTGATTGCATGTTGCAACAGACGCTAAAAAGAACACAAGCGCTAATCGTCTTTCGAGTGACTTTGCTGTCTGACTAAACAATTATTTAGCCGGTATATTCATTGGCCCAAACTTCAGTCCCTACCCAAAAATTCCTTCCAATTTAAAGGGCTGTTTGGGGCACTGCAGACAAAATTGCAATGAGGCGCCAAGCACCAAAGAAAGTCGGCCCAGATATATGCACATACATATATTAAGTATGTACAAATGCAAGTACAGTGGTCGCCCGGCAATTTGATAAAGCATTTATGACTTTTTAGATAGAAATTACCATTTACTTTTTATTCTATTCAATTCTATTAAAGTTATATTTTTAGGGCTTCAAAGTTATCCATTAGAGAGAGTTTAAGAACAAGAAAACATATACATACATAACGCCGAATCCGAATTCTCAGGATCGTAAATTTAAATATTAAGTAGTAATAACTGAAAAATAATATATATTATTTTAAAATAATTCAGTTTTTACTTTAAACAAAGGAAATTGAAAAATACAATTCAATTCAAAAAAAAAAAAATTACAGTTTGTTTTTTAAATATTTTCATTTTGAAAGTTATATTTTCAGTGTTTTAACAGGTGCACATGTGAAAGTGTTTAAAACCAAACAAAAATATGTCAAAATAAAAATTTTAAATATAATAAAATTTCTGTTCATCATGTTCTATTTAAAAAGTTAAAGATCAATTTTAATTAAGTCTATTATTAAGTTCTAATAATAAGTAATATTAATTGGCTTGATTTTAAAATGATAGATTTTGAAAATTAAAAAATTGTTAAAATTCTTAAATTCAAATTGAAAAAATGCGACTAAAATATGCATAAATCTCGATTATCGAGCCTGCAACTTCCGAGTGACCACTGTATGTGGCATACAATGATAAATTATGTACATACATTCATACATTACATTTGTGTGATGTGGCGACATGAGCCGTAGTACATACGGACGTATAAATCTTCAACGTTTTTGGGGTTGCTGGGGTTCGCTCGTTGGCGTTGTCGTTGTCGCCACTTGAAATTACCGTATTTGTATTTGCTTTTGGTAGGCAACCGGGAAGCGGCCCAGAACCGCCCCAAAATGAGGCAAGAGACGCCGCCTAGCACTACTAGCCCGACCGGCTGCTTTGTCTGTCTGCACGACGGGGCAATCCCCACAGCCATCCACTTCAAATGATTTCCATGGCACTCAGGAAGTCGCCTCTTCCGGCCAAAAAAAAAAACAAAAAAAAAACACTTCTAGGAGTTGGGGGGAACCTGCGGCCCGTTTTCATTTGCTCGACACTTTTTTTTGTTTTTGTGAATTTTTCTTTTTGTTTCGCTCATTTGGCGCAGCAATATATATATATATATATATATATATGTGTAAATTTCTGTGTCGACCATTGTACTCGGGTTGTCTGGAGTCTTTGTCGCAGTCGGGAATTGGCAAAGCACCAGCTGCAATTACAGATACCAACGAGAACATGCCCAACACAATTGACAAAATACCCATTTTTTAAATCACAATGGATTATCCACACACATGTATGGATATATAGATATATATATACACACACGCACACTTCTACTTGAATGCACTCCAGAACGCACCCTTTGGCCGTTAGGAAGCCCCAACAATGAAGGTTAAACTTACGCTAAATAGCTGTCGTCACCAGGACCACACCCGCCAGCCATCCACTTCTAATCCTTCCCGCCTCGAGCACCGAAGCACTTCAACAGCAAAAGCAGCAGCAGCAGCAGAAACAGCTTCTATCGGAGGAGCGTGCAAAATCAATAACAACTAGAAACCAAGTAGGAAACGGCGTTTTTAGGTACGCCGAAGTTTAAATACCCTTGTAAAGCGGAGTTTTAAGTATTATTTTTATAATTTAACACGCTATAAGCATATTTTATTTATTTTCAGTTTATATCATCTGTGTAGTTAGTCAGAAAAGTTCCAAATTTTTAAAGTGTTCTCTGGACCGATTGTGTTAGTGATGCTGACGAGGAATATATATTCCCTATGTGGTCGGATATGAACAAAAAGAGTCTGCAAAAGTTTATAAAAAAAATAAATAAATAAATTCCTTGAAGCTGTAAGATATAGTAATCTGTTTTTGATAAATATAACATACTGAATTTTTCCGAAGATATTTTGAACAACAAAACACGTGCCTTCAGCAAAAAGACGCTTTCAAAAATAAGTTTGCATAGTTATAAAAGATCAGCCAGAATTGTATTTAGCGACCTCAGTTACTCAAATCTAAATATCATATATATATCAGATATATATCTAAATATCATACCCCCACAAAGAGTATAAAAAATCCAAACTTTCTTAAGTGCACATTGGCGTACCCCAGAGGGTCGCAAATTTTTTTCTTTTTGTATTTTTTTTTTTTACTTTACACAAAATATCATATAGTATATTAAATAATTACCACAAGCTAATTATCATTATTAGTCATATAGATGTGAGAATGTGTGTATGTATGTGTGTGTGTGTTTGTGTGTTGTTTTTATTTTTATTTTAAAGTAATTGCATAATATGTAAGAATAAAAAAATATACACTTGGATTCTTTTTCTGAAAATTAACAAGCAATAAAATATCAACTAGTATACACACACATCACACTCGCACAAGCACACACACACACACACACACACACGTGCTACAGTTCACACACAGAATTGGCATTAGAAAATAATTAACATTAGAAAAAAACATGCTTCACTTTTTTTGCTTTTTTTTTGCATAAGTTTTTTACACACATACTGCTCGAATATCCGTTAACAACAACTCACATAATCATAGTTTATAAATATATATATTTATATAGTGTAAGACATTATGATCTTAAGTAGCGTATAGATTAAATACATAAATAAGCGTTAATGATATTAAATAATCCGTACAAAATACATACATGTCACAATACAGTACAATACAAAAGAAAAACACACACAAAACTAAAACAAAAGTTTTCAACGGCTGTTTGCATTTTCCATTTTCCATTTCCCCAATTTCCCCACAACCCCATCGAAAACTATTTTCATTTCGCCAAATAGACTAATTGACATATCGACGCCTCGTCTAATCCGCAATGGCCGTGTACGGCAAACTGCTGTGCTTGGGCTTCGTTTTATTGATGAACACCTTGATGGCGCCATTGAAATCGGCGCTGACCAGCACATATCCACAGCCCTTCTTGTGCTGCTCCGCCAACGGATCCGGCTGTGTACCGAGTGGGAAAATGGGAAAAACAACGATAAAACAGTTATTAGCAATTAGAATAGCAAATATCAATAGAGGAGCACCTCTGTTTGTATGCACAGAGCGAATCATTGTCAAGTCAATAAAAGGAACACCTCTATTTGTATGTATTTAAAGAGTAAAAACATTTCAGCTAAAAACTTGGCAATTTTGCTTGTGATTCGATTTGTGCATGACTAAAGCCCGGACGTATTACTCTGATTATACAAATAAACATATATATATATATATTGTTTACTATTAACTAATACCTAGTGGATTCATTATTAATAACATTTAAATATATCTTTTGCTCTTTATTATAATTTATAAATTAAAAACTAACACATTCGTCAAATATTTAAAATTTCTTTCGAAAAAAAAATATGAAATGAACTGCCAAGTTTCAAAGAAGCAGACGGACAGAGGAACATAGCTATATCGTTTTGGCTTTGCTGATCAAGTATATAGATACTTTATGGAGTCGAAAACACCTTCTCAAATGTGTCACAAACCTCACGACAAAATTTGTATACCCCCATTCGAGACAGTTAAGTGAATAATTTACTCACCTTATCATTTGGAATTTCATCCGGTTCCGGTTTGATGATGGCCTCCGGATGTGGCGCAAATATGGCACAGGTGACAGTGGCATTATGTGCTTTAATACCCTCCCAAAAATCACTACGATCGCGACGCACCTAAAATGGCAACTTGTTAAGTGAGAAATGAAAGCAACTAAATCCTGATTCACTTACCGAGCTCAGCTTGGAGTTGTCGTGATTCGTTTTCCATATGTAGATGCATTGGTTCTCGGAACCGGCAATGATGTACTTGCCATCATGGCTGAAGGAGCCCTTGATCTGCGAGGAAACATTGAGGTAGCCCTTGTATTTGCAGGACAAGTTCAGATCGCGTAAATCGTACAGACGGACACGACTGTCATTGGAGGTAACCAGAATTTTGTCCTCACCGGGCATCGGTTCAATGCCGCTAATCTTGCGCCCAATCCGATTCTTGCCACGCGTGGAACGTACATGAATTTGCGTGTGATACTTCAGCTGATCCGTGTTGTAGAATATGCAGCGTCCATCGTAGCTGCCAACCACAGCGAATTGTCCATTCTGACAGAAATTCGCCGCCGTGATGAGCTTCGTCTGGCCATCGACCTCGTTCCACAGCGCCACCTTCTTGTCCGGTATGTTCCACAGCCGAAGTTTGCCATCGAGACTGCCACTGAGGAAGTAGCGATCGTCGCGCGGATGAAACGCAATGGCAGTGACGAAATCAATGTGCTGGAAACAGCACAAGCACTCCTTCCGCGAGATGTGCCACAGGCGCACCGTTTTGTCCATGCTGCTCGACAGGATGAAATAGTTCTTCGACCAGCTGACATCCAGCAGATCGGATGTGTGGCCATTGTACGTACAGAAGGGCTTGGGCATAAATGGACCCGTGCACTTCTCGGCTGCGGTGGCCATCGCAATTGCTTCCTCGGCAGAATGCTGCGACACTAGCGACTCCTGTGATGGCGTCGGCGATGATTTCTGATCCGCATTGTATTTGTTGCGCATATCCTGCAAAATGGCGTTGATTAATTAGAATTGTGCCACATAAAATAAATAACTTTAAGCTTACCTGAAAATAGGGATAGGCATCCTTAAGCACCCAAATGCGGAGCACTTTATCCTGACCGGCGGTGGCCAGCAGTCGTCCACACGAGCTAAACTTCATACACCACACGGCGCTGGTATCCTCGCCAATCAGATCCTGCACATGCTGCAGCTTGGTAAACTCATAGGGGCCCTTATTCGAGGAGGATGCCTTTATTTTAATATTCTGCTCGGGATTCATGGCGTCCACAATGTCGGCGACATCCTCCTTGTGTCGCGCATGCGACACCTCCGATGCAATCGACTTGGCCTTGTCGACCGTTTTCCGCATCGTGCTGCCAAAAAAGCGTTTAATCCGTGCCGTTTTCTTTTTGAGGCGACTGCCATCCTCCGTTTCGAGCTCCTCCTCGTCGGGCTGTTGGCCTTCACTGCTGGGCGGTATGCCAATAACGCTCTCCTCATCCGATTCCTTCTGTATGACCTCCAGATGCGAGGTCAGCTTCAGTATATGCAGCGAGAGCGGATTCCAGCCCTCAGGCACTGGCGGTGAACGCACCTCGGATAGCGGCATATTCTCACCAGTATCCAAATTCTTAACAGGAACTTGTTCAAGTATCTCAAAGTCAGTCAACTGTTTGCCAGAATTCGTGCGCGTGCGCACATAAATATTCATCTGCCGCAACACATCCTCATCCCCAGCGGACTTGCGACGTTCCTTATCCGTTACGCGATACAAAGCCGTATAACTGTGAAAAGAATAAGCGAAATTAGTTTTAAGCTGAAAGCGTAACTAAGATTTAAGCTGCCTAAATTAACATTAGCAATAAGTCTAGCAATAATTAATTTTTATTATATACAGAATTAGTTAATGTTTTTAATTATTCAACTAACTTGTGGCACATTCTCCAAGCCTTGTACATAATATACAGATCAGACGTACTGCTGTAAGTATATCTCGGAAAAAGTTCAGTTAATTTTAATTAACTAAGACTAATTAAAAAACGCTAACAGATCTAATAGTATCATTATTTAAATAACAGAATTTGAAATGCTTTACTATGAATTAAATTCAATATTCATAAATTTAAAATCATTGATGTCCAAAATTTTTTAAAGTTACTGAAAGTACTTCAAATATATCAAAAAAGACACCCAAAATTTATATAAATCCAAATTATAGCTGCAGAAATCTATTCCTAGTTTCGCATTGAACTAATATAAACTGTTAAAAAATATATAGACAAATTTAATTCTATTTAATAACTTCTGTTTTCTGAAATTTATCCGTTTTTAGTTTTCAAAAACCGCTAAAACTATTCCTAGTTAATTTTCACACAAAATATTCGAAATTTTCCATAATTCTGTACAATTATCAAAAAATAACATTTTAAGTATCCCATTTCACACTCTTCAATTTCCAGCCTAATCCTCGCAGAATCCCATTAGTTTATATCTGCAAACATACCGTGTGGCACTTCCCAAGCTATTGGAACCGCTGCCCGCCAGCTTGGGTCGACTAGCGCTCTCCATGAGCATTTTCTCGATGCGCTCTATTTCGTCCTGCGACGGGCCTTGAGCCTTGTTGCTCGCCTCATCGCGCGGCTTAACGACATAACCGCCCTGAATGGCCTTGAACAGATTGAGGCCCTGATTGGGATCAATGGAACTACAAAAAAAGATTGCAATTAATAATGATCAAATAAAGGAAAAATTCTTTAGCAGCTCACCTGACCCGACCCGGCGCCGAGTTGCTCTTCGCCGAATTCGAGGGACTTGGCTTCGCGAAGATCGATGTGGCGCTATTCCCCAGCGAATGAGATGGCTTTAGGACTATGCCCGCCGTGGACATTGGCCGCATATAGCTCGACTGACTTGTCGACGCCATTTGAGCCAGTGGTGAGGGCGTTGTTGTCGCCGTCGAAGCCGAGGCGGACACAATTGTGCTGGTCGAAGAACAGGTCAGAGTATTGTTCGACGCCTTGGCGCTGACATCGTTCAGCGAATTCTCGAACTGCTTGACAATGTCATCGCGCAACTGCTGCTGCACATCGCGCACACTCTGCACCGATCTCGTATCGCTATCGGTGTCCTCCGTATCGCCACCAGTCGGCACTTGCATCCCCTCATTCATGTTGAACTGCTCCGACGAACTGCTCGAGAATTTGCGTGATTTCTTTTTGCGACGCGGTGGCGCCACCGGTCCGCTAGATGTTATCGAGTCGGTGGTCTTTGAGTGCGCCAACTTTGTGCTGGCTATCACATCCGGCTCCTGTAGGATTTGTGTGCTGCTCAATGTAGCAACTAATGCAGTTGTGGCCACGCCATGCGCCGACTGCTTGGCGCCTGCCGTTGCTGCGGCAGCTGCTGTTGCTGCTGCAACTGTTGTGGCAGCCGTTGCTGCTGCTGTCGTTGCGGGCAGCGGTGGTGGCGTCTGGCGTTGCTGCTGCTGCTGCAACTGCTGCTGTTGGGCGTTCATTGAGGCCAGCGATTCACGATCAACGCTGATTGCTGAGTGTGAAAATAAACGAATGGTTGAAAATTGACTGACACAAAAAGAAAAGCAAACACGACACTCCGAGATTTACAGAGCATGTAAGTCAACTCACCAGACGGATCGATGCTGCCGGCCAAGATGCGTCCCACGCGTCCCAATGATGTCATGCTCTGTATGCTCATCGTATCACTCTCGACCACCTTAAACGGATGCGTCGTCCGATTGGTAAATACGCCATCCATGGAGCTGTTCTGTGGTTGTATGCAAACAAGTTGTAAATTAGCCAACTAATTGAAGCCAAGGTCCGCAACAAACGGCTCACATATAATAGCAATAAAAAATGAATAAATAAATAAAAACACGCACTACACAATGTAGTTTAAGCTGGGTTTTACATTATTACATTAGAAGCTAATTAATAATAACTAATAGTATGCTACAATTGGAAATTGAAAATAGATTTGTAGTACCTGAGAATCAGGTGTGAGTGTATTTCCTGGATTATCATCTTCATCTTTTTTCATGCAATCACGGAGATCTTGAAATCGTTGTCTACCAGACTATATGTGTTCGATATACATACATATTTATATATATATATATATATTTTTTTTTTATTTACACAGATGAGTTGAGTTTTTTGAAGTTTCGACCATATTCCATGTACATTTTTTAATTAATTTAATTTTTATTATATTTTTTAAGTTGATTTTTTTAAGTTGATTTTTTTAAGTTGATTTTTTTTTGTTTTGTCGTTGAAATGAGCACAAAATATGAAAATAAAGAGCAAACAGGTTGACAAGAAATTAACAATTATTACAACAAAAAAATACACAAAATATAAATAAAAGTCCCAAACAAGAAAGATGAGTTAAATTCAGCTGCCCGAAGGTTAAATAATTTTTCAGAGAAGGAGAAAATGTGCCATATTTAAATACATCTATCAACCTATCTATTGTTAATGATTAAAGTTTTAAAACTCTAAATGATTACCTAAAAACGTCACACGATTTGTAGGAAAATTATAAGACCCGAGGCAAGGGCATAAATAATCAGATAAATCATTAATTAAATATCTCAATTACTGAAAGTGAATCTTTCGCCAAGCACGGAAGCAAACTGGGCCATAAATTACTACGTGTATATTTGTTATCAAACATTTGCAGAGCACTCAACGCGGTCGCAGATAAGACTAAGACACATCAGTTGCACCTTCCGATGAATGAAAATGTTTCCAGGTCGGCTTAATAGATCAACCAGTACAAGAACCTTGACCGAAAATAACTATCAGAAATATGTACATATTCTATATGTAAGCACAAAAGGCTGATAATAAAAAAATTCATTATCAGCAATTATTGCGGCGACAACGGCAAACCTTTTATTAAGCATTGCGATAATGGTTTATTCACAACACCAAAAATATGCGTAACGCAAGCTAATTAATTATAATAGTTATGCAAGTAGCGAACAATTGACAGGGCATAAATTAAATTAATCAACATGTCGCCAAGCGCACAATCCTAAATTAAAAAAATTAAACAAAGGGAAGAAAAAATTCAACAAGTGGAACCAAAAATGTTTGGTGAAATCAACAAAATGCCTAAAATTAATGTTTTAGTTTAGATTTAAACGAGGTGCAAAACAAGAATTGCATAAGTCTAAAAGAAATATATATTTTGCCAAACTATTTACATAAAACAAGAAGTCAAAATTACAAAATTTCCAATTTACTCAATTTAGTTAGAATTCAAAAAGAGGTTACAACCTAAACATTTAACCAATTCTAATAGCTGACGAGAGAAACAATGTTATTCAAACAATAATAAACCATTGAGCAGCCCTCGCTTAACACAAATTTGTGACTGACCACTGACCACTGGGTGATGACAACCAGCGGCACACACACAACGAGGTGCCTCAGCGGAAGGGGTTAACATAAATTATAAAAACAAATAAAACAAACTTTGCGCTCTTGGGTAATAGTGAAAACCGTATGAGCAATCTAAACAAATGAATGTTTGTCAGGGAATTTAATTTGCTTAACAATTTAATTTATTATTTTTTTTTTTTGGGTAAGCGCAGTGAAATCGGCACATTGAAATTTTTGCATTGATTTTTGCACTGAGCAGAATAAATAGGGAAAACGCAAACGTGCTTTGAATTTGTATAAAGAAAAGAGGTAGGTGGGGGATGTTTGGGGTTAATAACAGGGACATCATTTTTCAATAACACAAAAAAGGCTTGTACAGCAAACACTCGATAATGGGGGAATCAGTTCTAAGAATTATCTAATCTTGAAAATGTAATCAAACGATAAATAGTCAATAAGGTGCGGCATTGTTTGTAGAGAATTATTTATGAGTACTTAGGATATGTACATATATAATAATACATAACTGATAATCTAACTGGGTTTTAGTTATGTATTATTATTAAAAATAAACATACTTTTAAGAATTACAAATTTCTATTGCCAATAATTGGCAGTTTTTTACTACCAAAACGTTGCACAATTATCGAGTGTTTACTGTTTGTACCTCAAGAATGCATGCAGCCAAAAAAGAACTCTATCAAAAAATTGAACGCAACGCAATCAACACAAAACACAGACAAACAAACGCAGCTACTCCAGAAAAACCACCCATTTTACGCCACTCCACGCGACTCGTCTCCATCTCGACACACCCACTTGCCATACTCACCACGCCCTTGTTGCCCGCCTTGGGCTCCACAAAGATGGCTGCATCCTGTTGCTTAAGACGTGCACCCAGACTATTTGTGGGACTGCGGGTGGCAGGCGTGCCCGCCCCAATGGGTGTTGCATCGCTGTCGGAGGAGACGTTGGCATTCACACGTACCGCTGGTTCTGGAAAGATGAACTCCTGCGCGCATTCCGGTGGCAATTTGCGACTGCAATTTTGAATAAATAAATATGCGTGTCATAAGGGTGAGTCACTATTTTAGTGGAGGGGGGTCTCTGCTACACCATACCAAAGTGTTGAGGCGCGATTCGGTGTTGTGTCTTCGGCATCGAAAAATTCCTCTGAACTGTCCGAGTCCGTTTCCAGTTTACTCATTTTTGTTGTTGCTGTGCGTGAATCACCTACTCTGCTTTCTGTTACTTTTATTGAAATATGCAAATTGAAATTATGTTTTCTTTTTTTTGTGTGTTGTGTTGTTTTTGTATTGTTGCTGCAGGGCTGGATTTTGTTGTTGTTGTCGCTGCTGCTGCAAAGTTTACTCTTTGTTGTGGTTTTTATGCGTCATCGCTTGGTGTTGCAAGCGCACAACTATATGCTTATTTAACATTTTGTACACATTGCTTGTTCCAAATATATTACTGTAGATTTAATAATTATTAATTTTGTTTTACGCCCGAGAAAAGGTCTGTTCTGTTGCATTGACTATTTTGCAGTGCTGCAAAGCACACGACGGACCCAATGTGTTGGCCAGTGTTACCAGCTAATTTTAAGCGAGTGGCAGCTCTGTCGATAAATTATTGCTTGTGATTGGCAAACATAAAGAAGAAGAACTCGATACATTCCCGCCAAAATATCTTTATGCAGAAAGTTGTTTATTAAAATTATTATTTAAGCACACAGTCGAAATGGACGCTGAACTCAAACAGCAATTCGACGAAATGGGCGTGGAGCCCAACATAGCTGTGTTGGACAAATGTGTGGAATTGTCGTTGTCCTACAGCATTACCGACGCCACCGAATTTGTGGAGCAATGGATGGCTTTCAGTTTGTCCCATCTGCATGGGGATGATCCCACGCCCGAAAATCTGGGTGAATTCGAGCGCAAGGTGTTGCAAGTGAGGCGTGAGAAAGGCGGCACCAAGAAGTCAACGCAACAACACAACAGCAAATCCCAAACTGCCACAATGGAGACAAGTTCTTTGGCTTCCTATGGCCTGCTGGAAGATGAACCCATGATGGATGACTATGTCAGTGAATCCGCTGCCACACAGCCTCACACACCCAAGGCGCACAGTCAACACCCACGTTCCTCTGCTCTCAAGAGTGCCGTCCTCTTCAGCCCCGCCAGCTACACACCTCAATCGGCAAAAAGGACTCCAGCGACACCGATAGCAACTTCGATGGGGCGACCTGGTGATATTGTGGATACATTTGGTCACCCACGGCTGTTGGCTGCATGCACGTGGCAATCCCAGCTGGAGCAATCGTTGCCTGTCGTTCAGAAACTACTCCACAATGATGCACCTTTAACCATGGCCAATCTGAGATATATGAACGACTTGCTCTATGAGAGATGCGATGATTTGCACGATCGTCTCGTGGATGTTGGCCAGGCACTGGTCGACAAGAAATTGGGCGCCAAGGGAGCTGCGGAGTGCAGCTGGTATCCACAGGACCGACACACGCTAGACGCTCTGCATGTGCTTCATGCCGTGGGCATGATACACTCCGATGACGACGGCCCACTGGATGCGCACTCAGCGCTGTTAGCAGTGCTTAATACGGATGAGAAGTTTCTGTCGTTGAATTTCTCACAAATCAAGTCCGCCAGCATTTTTCCGGGACAAGTTGTGCTGGCCAAGGGATTCATTCCACGGGGCGATACCTTTGTCGTCGAGGAGATTTACACGGATAGAAAATTGACGACGCCACCCCCACTGAAATTGGATCGAGATGTGCAGTTTGTTGTCGCCGCCGGACCGTACACGCATAGCACAGATCTCTTCTACGATCCGCTGCACGACCTGCTCAAATACCTCAAGGAACATCGACCCGATGTGCTGCTCCTTACCGGTCCCTTTGTGGACGCCGAACACAAACTTGTCGCCGAGTTGGCCGAGACATTCGACTCCTTCTTCGAGAAGCTGCTGACGGGCATCATGGAGGTGGTGGGCAGCAGCACAACGGTGTTAATGGTTAGCAGTCAAATGGATGCGATGGCTCCAGCCGTTTACCCCACGCCATCGCTGCCGTTGCGCAAAACGTATCCCAATTTGCATATGTTGCCCGATCCGTCGCTGGTGGATTTGGATGGGTTGACACTGGGCGTCAGCTCGACGGATGTGCTGGATCATCTGCTGAGCCACGAGTTTGCCGCCAACGCGGGCGAGCGAATGCATCGCGCCATCAATCATCTGTTCAATCAGGGCTCCTTCTATCCGTTGTGCCCGCCGGCCGATGAGAACATGTCCTACGATTCCCAGCTGGCCCAGAAATACGCTCAGCTCAAACAGCTGCCCAACATCCTCGTTCTGCCCAGCGATCAGCGACATTTTATACGCCTGGTCAACGATTGTCTGGTCATCAATCCGGGTCGACTGTCGGACAACAAGGGCGGCACCTTTGCCCGTTTCCTGGTTACGCCCACAGCGCCCACTGCGGCTACAACGAAGGCAAATATGTTTAGCAGCGTCGCCTGTCAAATACAACGTATTTAACTACAATAAACTAAACTTTAAAGAAATTATTGCTTTTATATATTATTGATTTCAGTTTGGTAGTTTCTTCAAACTTGTTTTTGGAATGCGTTTTCTTAAAATCAAATTTCTGGCACCTGATCTAAAGAGCATATCAACAGCGGGAAAATATGGTTTATTTATACACACGATCTCTATTGTTTTTTTTTTTTCTTTAAATAATATTCCGATTATCAAGAGTTTATCGTTATATGTGGTTAATATAATTGTAATTAATGATTCAACAGAAATGATCCGTCGATAGTTTAGTTATTTTAAAGCCAGCTGATCGCTTTGTCAATTATTACTAATCACCATTTCTGATCAAGACTTGATCAACAGCATTATAAAAATAAACCATATTTGTTGGAACAACTCTATCGATATTTTCTACTGAAGTATTAAAACGACAATTATGTTAAATATATAAAATAGTTATAAAAAAAAAACTGGTTAACATTATTATTGTTAACTATATATATTTCAATAGCAGTGATTAGTAGAATTACAGTTATTTTGCTAATATATACATCATATATATTAAAAATACAACACAATTTAACTAAAGTGTTTCGTTCTTGTTTTTAAAGCGTTTATTCATTTAGTTTTTTGTCGTTTACAGCTAACAGTAGGAAATGATTTCTAAACGTATTACATATAATTGTACTCCCTATACTCTACAAATCATATGTGTATGTGTGTGTGTATATCTGTGTGTATGTGTTTGTGTGTTTATGTGGATGTGTGTATTCATTCCACTATAATTCGAACTCAATTCGAAGTATAGCAAATTATGTTGAGATAAAACTAAAAACTTTATATTGTATATTTTAACTATACAAAAAATACTGCATGAAATCGTTTACAATATGATCTAAGCAAAACTGACCGATCTTCTCAGGTTGCCATTTTGCCGATATATAATTCCTGTTTTTTTTTATTCATTTATTTTGTTTTGTTTAAGTAACTTCGCGCCACATTTTCTTTTATTTATGTTGATCTTGTTTTTAAGTATTTTCCGCCAACTTGCCATGGTACTCAGTTTCGTGGAGCTGCCAATTACGACCGCATTTTTGGGCGGTCGTCCAACAACTCCGCCGGCTGCTCTTCATTTTGCACGCTTCACGCCCGATCGCGGCCTGCGTTTAGTTGTTGGGCTCCTGCTTGTATTGTTATTGCCTATTATTGACGCCCTCGGGATTGTGTAGGCCACCGCCCGGTCCGCCTCCCATGCTATGCTCCATATTCTTGATGACCACATAGTTGGTCATGTGATTGATGGCCTCATCCTGTAGCCGTTCGGGCCAGCGTTTCATATAGGAACGCAGAAACTCACTGAACGTGTCCACTTTGTCGGGCGTCGTTTTGTGCGTGTCGACAATGTTCTTCACAATGTCCACAAATTTATCGTAATCTTCGTGGGATTTTTTCATCTTATTATAATTGGGCACACCACCATTGGTATTATTGCCACCGGGGCCGGCACCACTGGCGCCTGCCGCATTCTGCATTTGCTGCTCCATATTGCTGTCGGCAAGGCGTGCGGATGCCGCAGCCGCCACAGCTGCCACCGCCGCCGATGATGCCATGAAATTGTCCACATTGCCGGCATTCGGCGGCGGCTGGGAGTGGTCCATAAAGTGGCGGTGCATACCGTACTCCGATCTGCACAATAAACCAATTAATCAATCAATCTATATACACATTTCTATAAAAATAGTAATAATTACTTATAGAACCCCTCCGTGTTGTTGCTATTAAACTCTTGCTGAGACATTGGATTTTTCCAAACTGGTGACTCGGATGTGGATGGTAAACTGCTGACGTTCGATGTGCTCGTCATGCGTTTATCTCTGCGAATTAAATTCATTTATATTTTTGTGCTTTGCAATTACTCCAAAATGTCACTCACTTGTAACCCGTGTGTGCAGCCAAACTCTTGAACACATCATCCACTTGACTGTAGAACTTCCACGTGCTGATTATGCCCGTTGTCTCGAATGTCTTTTGCTCCTGCCTGTAACGCTGTGTTAGATTATTCACCTTAAAGTGTACTTCTAGCGCGGTAACGGGTACGCCAAGACCCGTCAACTGCAAAAAAAGAAATAATGATTAGTTTATGTAGATTTATATATATTTTTGTTGTAACTTACTTGCTTTGCCATAGCCACATAAAGGTGCCCATTTCGTTTGATTGTGCGCAATTCATAGGCGCAAACTTTCCATAGTTTAATTAGCTCTAATACTCCACTATCCTCCCATTGTCGGCGCTTTTTATTGAATTTTTCATACTACAAAGAATTAGTTTGATTTAGAATCAAATCTTTTATGGATGAATAGAATTCGCATTGGATACTTACAGGCATTTCACATGGGAATCACTCGCCACAAACGGTCGCCCAACAAAATTTGGGTGCCAATTGGAGTTGGGACATGGAGCACGCTAATCAGTGTGGAGACATAATTGTACCTCACATCCGCACCTAAAATATAAAACATATTAAATTATTTTACAGCCAAAGTACAATTAATTTTAGTTGGTTAACAGGCACAACGCTTTTCCAAATCGAATATATTTCAGTTATCAAGCTTAACTCGCTGAAGTATAATAAATCCTGATAAATTCTTTATAACAATAAAATTTGCTAATTGTCCTCGGAAAAATTGCAAATAAAGATTTAAAAAAATGAATATAAAAAAATTCTGCTGATTATTTAAGTCCAACTAATTTAGAGAACATTTAAAAATTCGTATGCGTATACACCTTTTTTTAAGTTGTGCTGAATGACTTTGCAACAAATATAATTATAGCTAAAATAAGCTCTGATTATGAAACGTTTACCAACTTAGTTGGATAACTATTCCATATACTCCAAAAAATAAATAAATAATATTCACACAATTGTTAAAAATAAATAAGTAAAATATTGCTCATATTTAATCAAGATATTATCAAGAATATGTATTTATGCTGCATTACTTATAATAATAATATTCGAAAAATTTCCAATGATTTCTTAAACATTTATTCAACTTTGGATCGGAATTTGGCAGAACAAAATTATTTAAATATGATCCGGAATATACTAAAATAAACAATGTAACCCAAGCATTAAAAAAACATTTTCAGATTAAGAACATTTATCTAGTATTGCTTTAATTAAAATAATTTCATTTACTTTAATAAATTAAAGTAGTACAATTGCAAAAGATACTTTGCCTAGCTATACTATCTATATATACATTCGATATTTAAAATTTACTTGTATATATATAATTATCATCACAATGAACACAGGAAACAATTTACACACATAGAAGGCACTCTACATAAATAAAAAAATATATAAAATATAACGTTTGTCTATATGGTTCACTAGGTAACACTTTTCCACACTTAATTTGTTCACATATGTTTACTTTCAGCACGTACAGCTGAAAAAGCTTAAGCAGCAACTTAACAAAAAAAAACGTCGTCGAATTTCTTTAACCAAACCGTCTAATTAAAAACGTTAACTAATAAATATTAAGAAAACCAAAATGTCTATATTTATTGCAGTGGTGCTTTAAACTTGAAATGATTTGCACACAGCACCTGTTTTATAAATTATGTACTCGTAATAATTAAATAAAATTATTACATTTTTCAATAAATTTGAAAATTTTTAAAGAGATTTGTTTGGCATTGTCTAATTCCACCAAAAGTAAATCTGGCGCTTGACATTAAAACACATACACACATGCGCACATGCACATAATTAACAGTTTTAGATTATCATTAAGCTGTAGATAGACCGGCAAATAAACACACGCACACAAGCGCATACACTCACACACACATGCGCTGTAAACAAAAATTAAATGCAAGGTGTAAAAATTTGCACGCGCGCTGAGCGATTGGCACGAGACAACAAACAAACACGAAGGAAGCAAGAAAGAAGCTGTCGCGACAACGACTCAAGTTGTACTGAAGCGGTATTTCAAGTATACAAAAGCTGCCATAGAAAATGAAGATGCTCCTACAACAACAACAAGAGAATGATGCCCCTCAGTTGATGATGGGGCCAAGAAGAAGAGATGGTTACTTTTCTTGAATACACACACACGTACAATATTTTTTCCCTTTGCGAGGAATAAAGATACAGATATACACACATACACACTCACACATACACATACAGATACATACTTTTCGTTTGCTATGGGATTATGTCGCAGCATTAGCAGCAGCAGCAGCTGGACGCGCGCACAATACAATTACACTATGCACTGGCACTGCAAACACACACACACAAGTGAACGCAAAACTTAATAATAAGTTAAATAATTAAATTTTAATTATGTTCAAGAACGACACACATACACGACAAAACGTAGTTAGCTGCCACAGCGCCCGAGATATTTACCAACACTAATCGCAAAGTCAGCACGGCCATAATGACGTTATTCGAGCGAGACAGCAATAAGCGCGCAACATGGTGTGAACAGTTCAACTAGTGTGCGACTGCTAACGCACAGCGTTGCCAGCTGGTTGCAAATGTGCCCAAAAAATTTGAAAATAAATTTGTACATGTTGCAAAAAGCGCCAAGTTACAACAATATGGCAATCAATGTTATAGTATGTTATCAGGAATAGTATTGCGCAACCACGCCCACTGCGAGCTTAAATGAATAATGATTTTTAGCTGCGATGCGCTCTAGCTTGATTCCAGTCATGTGCATGACCATGTAATTTATCTTAAGCGCGCCAGCAGCAGCCGCGAAAGCAACAGCAACAGCAGCTCGTTAAGGCTAGCAAAGCAAACGCATTATCATCATCATCAACTGTGGCAACCTTTTGTACTTCGTACTCACCTCCGAACCCCGCCCGCCTAAATGATGCGCAACTGCTTTTGTTGGAGCGCGCACACGCACACACACTCGCACACATATACAAACTGTTCTCGTACGCGGTCATCATCATTAGGTTGAAGCAACGGCACTCCATCCCCCCACTACCACACACACACACACACGTATATATAGTAAATGCGAACGTCATTAGCGTCGGCTAAATAACAAAAAATGATAATGTTGCCGTCGTCGTCATCAGCGATGGTAATCATCATTAGATTGCACATATATTGTGCATAGAATGAACTTTTGTCGCCCGCAACAGGCATCAGCAATTGATGAGAAATTGGCATATGGACATTTTTTACCAGCTGGCTACATCTCCACAACAGAATTTATCAATTGTTTTGCAAATTTTTAAATATACAGACGTGTTCCAATTTACGTGAAACTTTTCCGTTACCGCTTTGAAATTCAAAACGGAAAGCTTCACCGTTTTTGGAAATTGGAGCACGCCTTTTAATACCACTGATATTTTAGAATAATCTAACTTGAATATAAATACAAATATAAGTTGTTTATCTACTTTATTGAAAATGTATTCATTTCTATATTAAGCAACTTATTTATTTAATTGCTACTCGTATTGAAATTAATTATTTTCTCTAACAAAATATACGCTAAAAATTCTAATAATATTTTTTTTAAGTCTGTTTTAATTTAAAGTAACATTACATTTTAGAACTCGAACACTTTTCGCATATTGATTATTTTTGGACAACTATTCGGCGCTGAGACTGAATGGCGATCCAGGAATGTGCTCATCACCCCACTTGGCCACCAGGATATAGACGCCTGGATCTCGCACTTCATACATGACACGATAAATGTTGCGACCCAAATGCTTGAGCAGCACCTCATCACAGGGTCCATGGGGTCCCAAGATGCCCACAAACAGCATATTGCTGCCTGCCGCACTGCCATCCACAGTGAACTCATTTCGCTCGAGAAGATTAACGTGCGTCAGGCCCAGACCACGACTTTGCACTTTGCTGGCGTCCGACTCAAAGGTGGGCACTGAAAAGTTGCCAGTCAACAAATGATAAAACGAGTCAATAATCATTTTTAATATATGTATGTAGTGGACTCTCAAAAATGGGAAAGACTCATTACTTCTTCATTACGTATATTAACAAAAATAATAATAATTAATATTAATAAATAAACTCATTTATATAATTATGGTAATTATTTTAATATTGTTCTGTAGATGATAATTAATATTAATAGGTAACTACGTATTACGTTAACTTCTATATAATTATAGTCGGCCCTTGTCGATTTATGAAATCTCTGTTACAGAAGCTACAGACTTGAAACTTGGCATATTTATTTTAATTTTCTATATATATTCTATATTTAATAAAAATACTCACTTGCTGGACTGGCTGCAGTTGACTCCGTTCCCGCACCGGCCGGAGGAACACCAGCTATGGTCACAATAATAAACGGCGATTTGGGCAACGGCACAGAATTGCATTTAATGTGCACTTTATAGAGACCCGCCTGTGGCAGGTAGCATTGCACCTGAAACCGTTCTGGGTCCAGTTGCTGCAGCTCCAAGGGGCAACCGTGCTGACCGCTGGGACTCTCGAGACGCACATCAAAGTTGCCCTTCACCCCGTTGCGTTTGATGATGAAGCTCGCAGTGGAATTGATGCGTACAGCGCCGCTTGGCAAATGAAGCAGCTGCACCTTGCTTGCATCGGTCAGTTCGGGTGCTATGTAGACCTGTGGCGGCTCTGTGGGATATGCATCTGTTTTGGGTAGCAATTTATAAATAGTTGCACTCAATGTTTACTTCCGCATCTGGAATGGGAAGGGGCGGCTCGACTCACCCGCATCGGGCGTGCGCTGGTATCGCCCAAAAATACAAACACTCTCGGGACTGTTGCCATCGGTGGCATCGCAGCCACCCACTCCCTGCCCCACGGTACCCGCTGCGCTCGCATTTAAACGTAATTCCTGCGACACTTTGAACATGCCAACAAAAAAAAACAACAATTTACAACGATTTACGAGTTTTGCCTAATCGCTTAAATTTCTATTTAAATATTTGAAAACTATTTTGAATTTTCCACAAGCGAATCTGATCTGACGTGGCAATGTGTCTATGCACTGCCTGCTCCTTGGCTCGACTAAGTTTTTCACTCTGATCTGCACCCAACTCTCTCTCTCTCTCGCTCTCTCATTTTCAATATTGTCGAATATGCTCTGAGAATTTTCTCAATATTTTCCATTCACTCGCTGTTTTGGCTTTTTGGTTGATTTGTTGTTAAAACACGCGCCAAAATGCAAATCTCTTTAAAATGATGCTTCGTTAGTTGGTTTGTTTTGGTGGATAGGTGGGCATCGTGCCAAGCATTAGCATTTATATATAGTCAAATATATAGAAATGTGATATACAATTTATTTATTTTATGCGCAGTAGGGTCAATGGTTTAGAGATTAGCACAATAATCGGGGAAAACAAAAATTGTTTGCATTTTATTTATTTTTCCACAAATAATAATAAAATATTTACGATTATTGCAACGCCTAATTTAAATTTATTATAATTAGAAATTTCTTGTCTAAATATTTGCTAATTTTAAAAACCCATTAAAATTAAAAGCAATTCATTTACACTTAATTTACAATTTTATTTTATTTTATTTCAAATCGATTTCAATTTATTTTGTGCACATAGTTTATTTTTAGAAATTTAAAAAGTTTGAAATTGTGTTGAATAGTGAAATAGTTAATTATTTGCATATAAATCCATTTTTGTTTTTATGGCTAGATAACTTTTAATTTATTTTAAAACTATTTACGATATTGGAAACGATTTTATTATTATTTAATTTATGTTATGTTGGTTTGTCTTATATTCTAAAACTTTATGCTAACTTTAAAAAGCAATAAAAGTTCGTTAAGTTCTTGCATTAATTAAAATTTGTATTTTTTTTTAAGAAATCTTAAATAATATTTCAAATATATATTATCTTATAATTTCACTGATAAACAACTTCAAAATATTAATATTTAAAACCAGCGTTTTCTCCTTCCTCCTTCCTCTATCTACAATATTAAATCTATTCATAATTTTATAAGTAACTTCATCATTTCGGGTCAAAACTTTGTTTAAAACTTGTTTATAAAACATTCTGCTTAATCATAATTAACACACTTCTCCAAAAGGAATTAAAACTTTAAAATTAATCAAGGTTTTTTTTCCTAATTCACAAGATTCCTTTTGGAGAAGTGTATTAATTATGATTAAGCGCAGAATGTTTTATAAACGAGTTCTAATCAAAGTTTTTAATTTTTTTTTTGTTTCTTTTTTTTTTTTTGTTTTGTGAACAGTTAATTAAAATTTTAAAAGTTATATAATTCAATCAGAACCAGGTAAATCTATACATATGTTGAGATCACAGCAAACACGCAATTAATTCAACGTTTTTCTATTTTCCATATTATCTTCTGTGGAACTGGCTCTCACATGGCTCCCGTAATATCATAGCCCAATTGCAGATAGTGATATAAATTGGGAAACGTGTTCATATCTGTGTTAGTCAGATGGCCACAATGGAAAAGAGATGCGAAGACCTTGTGGCACAATCAAAGGAATAGTTTGTAAAGAAGGAACAATTCTTGTTATGTTTTCTCCCACTTACGTTTTCTGTAATTTTCAGATTCCTTATGGCTTCTGTACGCATCTGTTGCCAGGTGTTGCGTAGTCGTTCCTCGGCATCCGACACAAAGCCGGGCGTCCAGTTTTCCTTTAATCTGTACGAGCTTATTCGTTGCCTCTCCCGCACCGAACGTGGCTGAATCAAGCGTTTGGGCCTGATTCGCGAGAGTATCATTTGCTCCTGTTTGGCCTTCTTCTCCTCGATCTGCAGACGCATCTTGCGAGCCAAATCTTCACGTTTCTTGCTGGCTGCCGTCTCCTGGAAAATGGACACCTGATTCGTCTGACCGTAAAACTTGCAGTAGTAGTTGACCAAGTTGGCATCTGGCGGCGGCATAATACGTCTAAAGTTTCCCAAATGACTCTCCTCCCAGGCGACTTGCTGGGCCAATGAACCGATCTCCGGGTCTGGCGACTGCAGGTTGGTCGTCGGACTGGTCTGCTTGTTAATAGGCGGCTTCGCGGTCCCAGCAGCCATTCGGGCACGTAGCGCTCTGGGGGTGGGGGGAAAAGGGCAACAAATTATATTATATTAATATTTTTCTAATTGCTTTCTTATACTCCCGGAAATGAGGGCGTATATAGAACAAATAAATAATTATAACCGATTTAGATTATTATATATGTATATTCTTGATCAGGATCAACTATTCGTCCGTCTACAAGTGCGCCTCTTTGTCTGGCTGGAGACTTCAAATTTTAGATAACTCGCCTAGCTCAAGTTTATTTTATTATATCGACGACTTGCTCGTTTTCACGAATATCGATAAATATAGATTTTGTATAGCAGTAAAAACCACGACGTTAAGGACATAGATTTACGGTTATATATAGCTATATTACTGACCAAAGTTTTAAACAGATCTGATAGGAAGCGCTAAAGTTATAGTCTTATTTGGCTCAATAACTCAAACGTGTCTTTAAATCGATATAACCTATTTAACTGCTGTATAAAGGGTATCTCGTATTCGAGCTCTCTCGACTCGATCAGTCTTACTACTTGTAAACTCTACTCACGTGTCGCCCTTGCTTTTAAGGAGGCGCTGTTTGACTCGTTTGCGATCCTCGCGCAGGATCTGCTTTTTATCCGCAAGAACGGTGCTGACCAGTGTTAGTGTGTCCCTGATGAGTGGACGTTTCACCTCGCGATCCACCTGCTCGTTGGTATGAAAACTGGGCGAATGATTCACCTCTAGGACGTAGGGCTTCAGTTTCCAGTCGACCAATATGTCAAAACCAAGTATTTCAAAGCAGGCCTGAATCGTATCGTGACCTGGAAAGCAGGCATTATAATTATGCTTCAGCACTGGCCAAGCACTCAACATGGTCTTGATGATGACATCATCGACATTGGCCCAGAACTCCTTGACATCATAGTTGTGCCTGGTCATCCAGTTGTTAATCGCACTCAGTTTCCGCTTGCTGCCACAATCATCATTGTCGCAGAGATCATATTGCGAGTTGCGTTTGTTCACCGAATAGTTGGTCAGATGCATATACAAATCGTGGGCATTTCCCGGTGTTGGCTCCACATATTTGTTCGTTGCAAACCGAGCCAGTCCCTCATTGTAGACATAGAGACGCAGTGGATCCACCGAAGTGATCAATGTATAAACCCGTAAATCAAACTTGTAGCCATCAATGAGTAGCGGCTAAAATTGGAGAGGACCTAAAGTTGAAAAAAGCCTGCTTGGATAACATACTTAACTTACTCGATGAACATATGTCTGGCAGATGAGACGTTCGTTGGGTCCAATCGTCTTCAGATCGTTGGTCAGATAAATACCCCGACCCTGGGCACCCGAATCCGGTTTCAGTATAAAAGTTCGCTTGTGATTCTGGGCATAGTGCATGGCATCACCATAGCTGAGGCATTGACTTGGTCGTTAAATAATGTAACCTACAGAGGAATCTGCAGTGGATCACTTACTCGGCCGGTAGCATCCAGGTTTTGGGAAAGATCTTGTAATCATGCGGATACAATTTGAGCATGCGATTCAAGTTTCTCGAGAGCAGATCCTTGCGGCATATTTCGATCATGCCCGGAAAATGATTAATCTGCTGAAAGCGTTTCATATTCTTGAAGAGCTCAACGCCCGGAAACGAATCGGACCACAGTATGTTCCACAATTTCGACTCCTTGACCAGCTTGAATCCCAAGGATTTCGAAATGCGACCAATCATCGCATAACGCGAATTTGAAACACAAATTGTGCTATTGGATTCGCTGCAGGTGGCGCATGATAAAGGAGACAAGCCCGAACATTCTACATTCACACTTACCCAACTGTCAGCAGATCGTCGGCTCCGGGAGTTGCCTCTTCTTGGCGTGCCGAGCAGGCGACTCCATACCGCTTACTATTGAACTCAATGAAACCCTCAACCTGATCATCCTTAATCGCATTCGCGGATCTTACGGCACGAAGGCCACCTTTGAGGCGAGGCGATGCCTTCTTCTTGCCCAGCTTTGGCTTGCCGGCCACCAACACACGACGATGTGGCGATGGCAATGTCCATTCCAATTCAACGTTTTGCATTTTGCACTTGGATTCGGAGAGGGCCATTTCAACCCCACGTTGGAGCGAGGAGTGCAATACTCGGCTCTTCCCCTGATCCTGACGTATCTTCTCTTTTGACAGGTGACGCAACTCTTGGATTCTTTTGTAAAACTTGGAATTTTTAAAATTCATTGTTTATCAATCGAAAAAATTAAATCCTGTGTTCTACGACTAAAATCTAAATTATAAACTAAATATGACCAGCTGTATAGGAAAGATTTAATAATCCGATTGACGCTATTCTCAAAACATTTCCTGATTTATGTGATTAGATTTCTGAAAATTGATAACTGTCCATTTTTGGGAAAAATCTTCAAACTCAAAAAATGTTTCATTCGAAAACCGTAAAAGCGATGAATTTTTTTTTGCAGATAATTTTTAAATTGTAAGTTAAATATAAAAAATAGAAAATTATTTTTAAATATAACAAATTTCCTACACAATTTTCAACTAATATATGAAACAATATCATCTAAAAATGTGTAAAAAATGTATATGTATTTAATGTAAATAACTTGAATGAATATGATTAAAATAACAAGAGTTATATAAAAATGAATAATAATTAAAAAAATATTGGAATGATTCGATCGCAATAAGAAATTTAAAATTCTCTGCTGAATGTTTTAAACCTTCGGACAACCTCATCCATTGAGGGTCTCTCCTGCGGATTGGATGCGGCACACTTGAGACCCACTTCGATGGCACACAGGCACTTGTCCAGCTCCTCGCCCATCGGCGTCACCAGATGCTTATCGAAGAGATCCAAGCGATTCTGATGCGATTGCAGGCAACTGGTCTTGACCGATTTCAGCAGATTTTGCTGATCCATTTGGAGCGTGCACTCGGCCATTAGACGGCCAGTGAACACCTCCAGCAGGACAACGCCAAAGCTATAAATGTCCACGCCAGTGCTCAGTTTCTTCGAGCTAAGAAACTCGGGTGGCAAATAGATGCGTGTGCCAAACACTTGTCGCACTTCCATGACAGCATTTATGGACTTGGGACCCTCACGCGCCAGCCCAAAGTCACCAATCTTTGGCTGCATGCAGCCATCCAGCAGAATATTCGCCGGCTTTATGTCGCCATGGATTAGCGGCTTGATGCGCGCCGTGTGCAGAAAAAATATGCCTCTTTATAGGATAAATATAATATTATAATAATATAATATACATATTGAAATAATCGCTTACTTGGCCGTGCCCAGAGCTATGGATAAGCGCTCCTGCCATGTCAGCGGCGTCAGGGGCTGCTTTGATTTGTGTGCTCTCAATCTGGAGTCGAGCGAGCCGTTCTTCATCAGCTGATACACCAGGCAGGGCTTCTCCCCGTTGATACTGTAACCGTAGAGCGCCAGAATATTGTCATGTCGTATGGTATTCAAATACTTCAACTCATTGTAGCTCTGCTGCAGATGCACCTGCGTCTTGTCATTATGCTTGTGGATATAATTCATTGCCTTGATGGCCACATCCAGCTGTTTCCATTCGCCCTTGAAGACCTCACCGAAGCCCCCGTTGCCCAGTTTATTTTCGGGTCGCCAATTCCCTGTGGCATCGACAAGCTCCTGATAATCGATTTCCAGCAAGGATTGAGCGGCGCGCTGAACGCTGCTCACACGAATATCGCCGGGAGATTCCAAACTATTGCTATTGCTATCATCTGTGACGCCCGACGACGTCGATGAGCCGGCGCCATACGGTGGTCCATTATTAATCTTGGAACTGGCGCTAGCCGGTGCACGTAGCTCGCTAATCGGTTCACTTTTCGGAATGTATTTATGGAATTTCTCATCCACATGGTCCTTAATCAGACGCATCGCATTGTGTAGCTTCATTCTGCAACGAACATAAGATTAGATGTAGAGAGAGAGAGAGAGATAGAGAGAGAGAAAGAGAGAGAGGAGATCGAGTGACTCACTTGTGGAAGAGCGCAAACAGACTGTAAACCGAGTGATTATATTGACCACCCCAAATGTTGAGGAATTCATTGGTGGGCGAACGACCGCGATTATTCTCACTCTGTATGTGCTGCACGTCGCTGGAGTAGAGTTTCACAAATGACGCCAGTTGCTGCCACACATTGAGCGAGTCCAGGTGCTCGCACAGCGACTGCCGAACATTCATCGGCAGCATTCTGATGGGCATCGAATTGTCCTCGCGGCCCGATCTCTTCGCATTGTCATTGGGCCTGTCCTCAGCTGCTGCCACATTCATGTTACAACAATGGCCGTTTTAGGCAGACTTTCGCTGATTCATGCACAGACTTGTGCTGCCTGTATGCACCTTGTCGGAAAGTGAAATTTAATGGAATAACTTGTTGCACTGGTAAAATCCCAATTGGAGATCCAAACAACAACAATGCAGCCTGGTGCTGCCAGATCGGTCACTGCCTCGTGTACTCGTTACTTGTAGCGAGTACTCAATGTTGATAATATCACTTTAACTGAAGCAATACTAAATATATAATATTTAAAATTGATTATATATTATAAATTTATTGAACAAATTTCAACAATTGTAATGTCTGGAAATCACGTATATACTTTTATTTTTTTAATTTTTCAGTAGCTTATGATATACATACATATTAGATATTTTGCAAAACTTTGCTTACTCTTATTTATGTTATTACTAATCATTTTCTCATCATTTGAATGACATCAGCAAGTTTATTCATTATTAAACACTCATTTGCTATAGATAAGTGTTTTTAATGGGAATATTTGAATAATTCAATAGAAGCCCTCATCAGCATCGTCAGTCGGCTTCTGATCAAAATTGGCGCATTTGGCTGATTCTCCACCGCGCACTTTGACGTTGTAGCAAACGTTCTCTGCTTTCAACATGCTCTGCCGCATAACGGTAATTTTGCGCCATAATTCCCGAGCACGCTGACAATTAAGACTAATATAGCTGTAAATTGAAATTGTTTAAAGATTACTCAAATTAAATAACATAATAGTTAAACATACCCCGAGTAGAACTGTTGCAAGGCCTTACAAGTTTCCATGCAGGTGTCTGTGTCACCGCTTCCCAACGAGTTGATGCAACGACGCATCAATTCCCCCGTCAAATCCGAGACACCCAAAATGTATTCAGTTGGATCGACATAAAACTGAAATTTATTGATAACTTTCTCGGCAACTTGATCGTCGGTGCTGGGAGATTCCTCGGTTGCCTGCGCGACAGGTTCTTCCTTGTTAACTTCCTCTTCGTACTGCATCACCGATTGTAAATCAGACCAAGTGGACACCGACTTTGACTGCTGCTCGCCATTGTCCTCATTGGACAAGTATTCCATATAAGTATACGCCTCAATGAACTCCTGCAATCCCGGCGAATATGCGCCACGGAACTGGAACACATCCTGATCACGCAGCTCCAGTGCAATTGCACGAAAGTTGACCTCAATCAGTTTGGTGAGACGCTGCTGTGCCTCCTCCAACACCTTGGCCTTGTTCTGCTTCCGCGCATCGATGGAATGCAAGAAGAAAATAATTCGCTTCGACTCAATTGTGATGTCGCGACTCAATTTCAAGATGCGTTCGTGGCGATCATGTTTGCCGTCCAATTCACATGCATAGCTGCGAAAAGCTTGCACAACCGGATTCTGCTCGTCCAGCTGCACTTGTCGCTTGCGTGGTGCATTGTTATTGTTGCGGTAACCCGGATTTTTTGGCATTTTCAGTTTGTTTACAAGTCGCGTGAAAAAGCCGGCAGAAGTTGAAGACAAGTCGATTGACAATGCTGCCACCTCTTTTAAGTTTGCATCGTTGTTATGTGTGTTATCGATTGTTATCGTTTGTTCGTGGAAATTATTTTAAAATAATATTCAAATATTATCTCTCATATTTACTGCCACGTTCACAACAGGATTCTGGAGCACTGTTATTGTTGCGATAATTTTAATTTTTTGTAGGCATTTTTAATTTCCTTAGAAGACGTGTAAGTCCCGACAAAAGTTGAAGTTAAATCGATTGACACCATTTTAAGTTTACATAGTTTAACAGCTGTGCCAAGTAATCGTTGTACTGTGTTATCGATGGTCATGGTTCTGGCTGCTGGCATTCGTTCGTGGCAATTATTTTAAAATATTCTAAAGATATAAATATACACAAAAATATTTAAAGATCGCTCTCGCAATGCACGAGCCAGCCAAGACATCCGTAGCCGGTGGCTCGAGCACAGCAGAGAAGCTGTGCTTTGACAAAAATGAGTTTATGAAGGTAAATGCTTAACTGATATCAGTCAATATTTATTTCTAATGGGGAAATTGTTGTATGCAGGAAAATTTCTCCGTCGACGAGTTTCTGCACAAGAATCGCAATGCGCCCAGTCTGGAGCAGTTGCGTGACAATCTTGGTCTGTACTTGAAGGGTCTGCGCGCTGCGATGATAGATCTGATTAACGAAGACTACGCGGATTTTGTCAATTTGAGCGCAAATCTGGTGGGTCTAGATCAGTCCATAGAGACAATACAGCGACCGCTTGAGCAGTTTCGAAGCGAAATTGAGAGCATACATAGCCTGATTGAGGAGCAGGTACTGGAGTTGCGCGATCAGCTGCAGGAGAAGCGTCTGTTGCGCGAATACCACAGCAGTTTCAATAGCAAGAATCGCGTCTACGAGATCATCGGAAAACTGCAGGAGTTAATTTCCAATAAGCTGAGCAGCGAGCAGGATCAGTCCATACAGGCTGTGGACTTGGAGCGGGCCGCCCTCGATTTGATATTCTTGCGGTTTCATGAGAAAAACTGTGTGGCACTCTTGGACAACGATGACAAGGCCAAAATTCAGCAGCTGGAGGAACAAGTGCATCAGAAACTGCGTCGTTTCTTCAACGATTCACTGCAGCAGGCTCGCAATGCACAGGCTTCTGAGCAGTTGGAGCGCTGTCTGCGCATTTACATCACACTGGACGCCTGTGAGCAAGCGGAGCGTGCCTTTCGTGAGGATGTCGTTGCTCCATACATGAGCAGCATTATAGGCGAACAGCAGCTGCAGAATTCCCCACAGGGTCTGGCTGGGATTTATAGCAAGATACTGAACTTCATATCGCTGCACATGACAGATCTGTTGCGTCTCACGCTCTACTCGGACAAGCTGAGTGGTTTTAATTTTGTGGTGAACAGCTTTTGGGCGGATGTTGAGATGCGTCTGGAGCTGCATATGAATTCGATTTTTGCACCCGGCAATCTGGAGGTGTTCTATGTGAAATACAAATGCACCCGGGACTTTCTGGCTAAGATCGAGGAACTGCTCACGAGCAGTGGAGAGCAGGCAGTCGCCTTCTATCGCCAGCACAAGCAAACAAAGAGCTTCGAGGCCCGCTGGAATCTGCCAGTCTACTTTCAAATATGTTTTCAGGTAAATGAATTTATATCTTTATGAATTCGACTTTAACTTCTAAATGTTGCAGGAAATTGCTGGTGCCTTCGAAGCCCAACTAGAGCCGCTGCTTAAGGATGACACGCTGAATGTGAATCCGGAAATGAACAGCTATCAGTTGGCGCCTTTTAATGCCGCAAAGCAGGCGCTGACACGGTGCTGGGCCGAAGGCGTCTATTTACCCGAAGTCTTTCCCAAATTCTACAAGCTTAATGTGCAAATTGTTTTGCGGCTATCGCGTTGGATTACAGAGGCAATCGGTGCATCCAAGAGCAGCAGCAGCAGCTTCACAAAATCCTATACGCGCAATCAATTGCTAATTGCTTTGCACGCGGACACCAGGAAGCTGGGCGCATATTTGCCAGAGCTGCAGCAGCTGATCGTCAAAGCGGCGCCAAAGACAAAAAATCTGGTTTTATTCAATAATGTTTTGAGCAAATCCATTGCTCACTTGGCCGATACTTTGGACATGCATTTGGGCAGCATACAGGAGACGCTGAAGCAGCTGCTGATCACCGAATGCGGCACGGAGAATGTGCGTCAGGTGAACGATTTGCCACGTTTGTATCGCAAAACGAATCGTGAGGTGCCCACACGCTGCTCCGGCTATGTGGAGCAAATGCTGCGTCCAATTAAGGCATTTACAGCACAGCACGAGACGCAGCTGGGCACGCTCGTTGTACAGCAGATTCTCGCCGAAGTGTGCAGCAATATAACCAAGGCGTAAGTGGCTTCAGCGGCGTATAAAATATTTATCTTAATAATGTTGCTCTTTCCTTTTTTTAGTTACTTCAATGTGGTCAGCGATGTGTTGACTTCTGTGCAGAAAACCGAGGAATCTTTGCGTCGACTGCGCAATCTGAAAAGTGGGGCTGCAACCAATACGCCATCCAGTGGCGTCTCCGATGATGATAAGATACGTCTACAATTACGCGTCGATGTCGCCACCTGGACACTGGAACTCTCCAAATTCAATTTCCAGTCCACGCAAATCGATAAGCTGTTGGAGCTGTCCAACATGGTGGAGGAGAGTATTAAGCCAAAGGACGGAGTTGCTTAGGCCAGTTAAAGTTAAACACAAGTGTATTTAAAATATATATATATACATTTTTCCATTTATTATTAATCTATCCTGTTTCTTTAGGCACAATTAGTATTGTAAATTTTTTAATATATATATATTCTGTATATAATATATATATATATATATATATATATCATAGATAAATGCATCATATTTCTGGTGTAAACACATGTTTCCCATGATCTAGTCGCTGTTGGAAAAAAAGAGAGATAAAGAAGATTGCAGAAATTTCGCTAGATTTCGCAGCCAAAAATGAGCAACTTTTAACAAAGATCAGGCAAACTACTCATGCTCAACGAATGTTAACTCTGGAAATGTTTAAATGTTTATAGAATGACATCGAATGGTGCAGAAATGCGGAAGACAAAATGATCATAACCGAATAAGTAATAACAAAATGCAGTTTGCAAACTACGCAAGCTTTGCATCGGCGCAGGCTAAATTACAATTTAAGTTCCTCGGTGTCGGGCAGCTTGCCGAAGAACCATTGCAGATGCTCCTCGGTCACTTCAGCTAACGTGGACGGTTGCCATTTGGGCTGCTGATCCTTGTCAATGAGCAGGGCACGCACACCCTCCTTAAAGTCAGCGCGTGGCTCCAAATGACGCACAGCCAAACGATACTCCATGATCAGACACTGGGCCAGGGACAACTGGGAGCCCAGCTCCAGCTGGCGATAGGTGATCTTCAGCGAAGTGGGTGAAACTTTGCAAAGGATCTGTTTATAAATGAAAGTGAAATAAATTATTTTTACTACAGTTTAGGTGCCTTTTAGAAATGATTAATAGCTAATGAGGTGGAATAATTTATAAAATCCATTTTAAAGATTGTTTGGTGCGAAAAGCGTGCAACTCACGACGAGGTGTTAATTAAATATGTTATAATGTTTAAATATTTATTTGCTTCCACCGTGTGGCATTTGCAATTCCCCCAATTAATTAGCAACTCAACTTGTTGTTAATTAGGTTATTTATTATTCTCAGTACTGACCTCCAGTTGTTTCTTTGCCCAATCGCTGCCATCGTTTTGCAGGTTCTCGAGTATGCCCTCAATGGAGCTAGCACCAAAGTTCTTGTTGATCTGCTCCAGCACGGGCTGCAATGAGAACGGTTTCTCTGGCTGTGTGTGGAATTTTTTCAGCAGATCGGGCACCTCATCCGCATCCGGGCAGTTGAGCAGCGCTGTTTCGAGTTCCGGAATTTTACTGCTATCGCAATAGTGCGTGGCAATGCCAGCATAGTAGGCATCTCCGCCACGCAGACGCTGACCCGTCAATCCCAAATAGAGACCCAATTTGCCCTGTAGGCGTGGCAAAAAATGTGAGCCACCAACATCAGGGAAGAGTCCAATCGCCGTCTCGGGCATGGCGAACAGAGTGCGATCCGTGGCCACTCGATATTTACCATGCACACTGAGTCCAACTCCGCCACCCATTGTGATGCCATCGATTATGGCAATATAGGGTATCTTGTAGTTGCCAATCAATGCATTCATCGTATACTCCTCTCGGAAGAAATTTTTCGACTCGTCCGTGGGTCCAGCATCGACCAAAGCACGCACATCTCCGCCAGCGCAAAAGGCCTTATCACCGGTGCCCTTGATAATCATAAGTGACTTGGATTTCTCGCACTTTTTCAGATGCTTGTAAATCTTGCGCACCATCTCCAAATTGATGGCATTCATTGCCTTTGGCCTGTTAAGTATGATCATGCCCTTGTTCGAGGATTCTGTGGCCAGCACAGAGGATGAGGAGAGTCGCGTCGAGTTTCTCATTGCCATTTTACTTGTTATTGTTGTTGGTATCCTTGTTGCTGCTGCCGCGCAGAAAATTGGCAAGTGGCTGTAGGTCCGGTGACCGACGGTCTGAATCAACCTTTGAATTGAATTTTGCTGCTCAGCATTTTAGTTAAAAGTTTAATTCACGATTTAATTATGTCTGTTTAATTTGCATTATTTACCATTTCGCCAATATTTCGTATTCTTATTATTTTTCTATTATTTCGGTCTGCGGCCGCGTGAGTTGCGCAATAACAAAAAGTTTAATCGCAGTGTTGCCGTATGCAGCAATTCAATAATAGAACAATTCTTGATAATTGTTTTAAAGACAACTGTCTCAGGTTGCGGTTGGTTCAACTGCAGTTTAATTGCAATTGCGTTGTATTTATTGCAGTTGCTGAATTAAATGCACTGCATCTTGAGAACAATGAGATTTAAATAGAGTTGTAATATTTATAAAAGAGATGACAACTCTGCTGAACAATGCAATCGCATAAATTACGTTTATACCTTCGCTAATATCGTGACAAATAGAAAAACAAGCGCTTTTTGTGAATTGCAATGTTGTTAATAAGTGTACTATTAAGTTATAATTTTTGAATTTCGTTATTCATTTATACATGTTATTCCAAAAACACTAAACTGTCTGAAAAAAATGATCGGAACAAATTGATATTTCATTAAATGTGTATTTACAATTATTTATATGTATTTAAATATATTTATTTATGGTTATAACTTACACTGTTTTAACGATTTGGGATACATTTCAATTTTAACATAGAAAAAATAATTTGCTACTAATAGCAATTCAATTTTTCACTGATCATGATTTCGTGTACATTACATAAACGGCAAAACATGAGCAAATCGCGTTTGGGGCGCGCATAAACATTGGAATACGAGTAGCGACACGCAGAAAACTAAAGCTTAACTTTATCTTTTTGCATATTTTTAAACAAATAAACGGTAAGTAAATAAGCGGCACACACACAGATACGGGGCACAATGCCAAATGATTCAGTGGTATCAGAGCCAGCAAGTGGCGCGCATTGAATTATTACTAACTGTGCCTCCGCCTGTGCCATGCCCTTCAGATTTAGAAAAATCCGTACAAAGCGTCGTCGGTCATCATCATCATCTACGTCTTTTCCCAATTCCAAACAGATGAACTATGATGGACTGCTCTCCAAGCTGACCGATGACAACCTGGTGTTATTCGATGCGACTGGACAGGGTGCTGCCGGCGCCGCCGCTTCTCTGGTCAATGGCGATGTCCAGGATGGCGCCATCGAGGAGGAGCAGGCAGCCCCAATTCAGACCATACCACATACAGTTGCTGCTGCGTCAGCAAACCTAAACACAAAGGTGGAAAATTGTGCAGCGACAGCAACACCTCAGCGCAAAATATCGACGTCATCACGTTTTATGAATGCCTTTAGTCAGCTTTATGGCGGCAACAGCAACAACAACAGCAGCAACTCATGTGCTCACGTGGAACACCAACAACAACAACATCTAAATCAGAATCAGCATAATGAGGATGCGGATCTGACGGCGAATCGTACACCGACCAAGGTCATGGAAGCCAAACTGGTGGCCATGTGGCACAATGTCAAGTACGGTTGGGGCGGTAAAATGCGTCAGACGAGCTTCTCCAAGGAGCAGCCGGTATGGCTGCTGGGACGTTGCTATCATCGTCGCTACACACCGCCCGTCAGCATGGAGAGCTCGGTTACGGAGCTGCCCAGCGGAGCTGACATCACGTTGGATAATGCCACATCAGCGTATGACAGCATACCAGCAACGGCGGCCACAACGTCCACCTCCTTCAGCATATATCCCGCAATAAATCCACAGCAGATCGATGAAATCGTTGTGCCGCAAGAGCTGGGCATGGATGCGGCCGAAAACCAAGTGGCCGAATGTCCCTGGGAGGAGGGCATCGAGGGTTTTCGCCGTGATTTCTACAGCCGCATCTGGATGACCTATCGCCGTGAGTTTCCCATCATGAACGGCTCCAACTATACTTCAGACTGCGGCTGGGGCTGCATGCTGCGTAGTGGCCAAATGCTTTTCGCACAGGGCCTAATCTGCCACTTCCTGGGTCGCAGTAAGTAGAGTAACTTCAACTGTTGCACATTTCGAGGGTAAAACAATTGTCGCTTAAATAGGTTGGCGTTACGATCCGGAATCGCAGCTGCACTCCACCTACGAGGATAATATGCATAAGAAGATCATCAAATGGTTCGGCGACAGCTCATCAAAGAACAGCCCCTTCTCCATACACGCACTGGTGCGTTTGGGCGATCAGCTGGGCAAGAAGCCTGGCGACTGGTATGGTCCCGCATCAGTCTCATATTTATTAAAGTGAGTGCCTAAATATAACTCTAGAAAACATTTTTAATTAGTCACCATAAATACAGAAGTTAAATTTGTATAAAGAATATTTATTTGATTGAATCTCATATGTTTTAAATATTTACTAATCTTAATTAACATCCATGCGCAGACACGCCTTAAAGCATGCCGCTCAAGAGAATGCCGACTTTGACAATATAAGCGTATACGTGGCCAAGGATTGCACCAGTGAGTGACCAAATAGATTCATATATATCATATATACATCATAGATTTATATATACATGTATTTATATTATAAGATGCACAATCCTTAACGTCCACTACCTTTTTAGTTTATATGCAAGATGTTGAGGAGCAGTGCAGCATACCGGAGCCGGCTCCCAAGCAACACATGCCTTGGCAGCATTCAAAAAAATCGACTAGCGATGCACCCAAATTGGATCAGCAGCCCCAGCAGCACTGGAAATCCTTAATAGTCCTCATACCACTGCGTCTGGGCACTGAAAAGTTGAATCCGGTCTATGCGCACTGTTTGAAACTGCTGCTGAGCACGGAGCACTGCTTGGGCATTATTGGTGGCAAGCCGAAGCATTCGCTGTACTTTGTGGGTTTTCAGGAGGATAAACTGATACATCTGGATCCTCACTACTGCCAGGAAATGGTGGATGTGAACCAGGAGACATTCTCTATGCACTCATTTCATTGCAAATCACCGCGCAAAATAAAATCTAGCAAAATGGATCCGAGCTGTTGCATTGGTTTCTATTGTGCCACAAAAACGGATTTCGATAGCTTTGTCGAAAGTGTGCAATTGGTAAGTGGTACCTAGATAAAAAGTTAGGAACAGTCTTTAATACATCTCTTCACCCACTTAGTATTTAAATCCCAAGCGCTGCGCTTCTGGCGCCACCGTGGACAAGTCAACGGCAACATCTTCATCGCATCCTCAGCAGCAGCAGCATCAAGCAGATTATATAGAAATGAATTATCCACTATTTACTTTCTCGCGTGGCCGTTGCCTGGATCATGCACGCGATGAGATGAGCGATTCGCTATACAAGCCACTCACCCAGGAGCTGGAGTCTGCAGCAATGCCGCAACTGCACAGCTATGAGCAAGATCCCGATGACAGCGATAGCGAGGAATTTGTCATGCTGAATTAGAGCAGCTTTGATATACATCTATATATATTTCTAATTATGGCTTGCCACAATCCACAAATCTGTGTAGTACTTTCATGTGGCTCACTCTGTGGAAACTGTGTTATTTTCCTCATTTTATTTATTATTTTTAAGTAACTTGATTCTGCCGTTGCTCGCTCGCCAACTCGCCCAATACAAAATCGACGTGCATCTCAACATCCAAGACTTTTGTTTATTAAACACATAAATGCATATATCCATATATTATTAATTGCATTATTTGATTATTACATATCATGAATTAGTGATTAATTTGTAATTTCATCTCGTTTTTATTTTATTTTAGCTTCCTTTGTGTGGTTCTGTCTGAATTTAATTAGTGTGTATCTGTATATTCCTATATAGTATAAATAGTTTATGTAATTCTCGGTATTATTATTTTGTAATTCGTTAAATTTTATGGAATTGATTCGAAAACTGTTTGGCCGCTCTCGAAAGTATTTTTTGTAGATTTTATGCCTTAGATTTAAATTAATTTATATTTCTCATCTAGTTACTCCTTCATTATTTAGTTCTAAATTTAATTGTACATACCCACCCTCGAGTAAATAAAATAAATAATACAACAAAATACGAGTGTTCTTAGTAATAATTTAGACTTAACTATAGATTTTAATTAGAATATGGTAAAAAAAAATAGCAAGATTATTGCTCGGTAGAATGTGTAGAAAAATACTTCGATACATCGAGATAGGTCACAAAATAGATAACTCTTGTCTTACAGCTATTGATTGATATTATCTTGATACGAGGTGGACACAAAACACAACCACTCCCATTTATAGAAAATACACAGATTTATTATTATTGCTAGACATAATCTATGGCAGATTTGTAATGTAGCTGATAATGTGGCGTGATATCATCAACAACAAATAGATTAATCATAGCAAGGGCGAAAATAGATTATCAATTTCAAAGCAAAAATACTTGATAAACTTCATTATCAATTAAAACTAGAATAATTATAGGTATATGTTGAAAATTTATGGACAGAATGAATAGACAAGATTTGCGACTTTCCTTAAAATCAGCATTTAATTTAATATATTGACATTAATATTCGAAAATATCACGCAAGCTGTCTTTTTTCACAAGCAACCTTTTAATACCCTTGCAGAGGGTATTCGAAATTGGTGGTAAACAACACTCGACTGACCTTGGAGTATATATCTTTTTAATTAGCACCCATTGATTAGGTGGATTACGTCATTCTGCAAGGGTATGTTAAATTCGACGTGCTCTTTTAATGTCTTTCTCTTGAAATCCATATGGTTATTCTTAAATATTCTTTAAGGTGTTAAAAAATTGTATATATCTATGACCAGATGTCTCTATATCTAGGATGAGTGTTATGATTTGACCAACGATTTAGCCACTTTTTCCATCGCGTCCCACGCGCTTGATGAGCTTATTGAGATTATCCCGTGCGGTTGTTGCTCTCACGGAATTGATACTGATGGCAGTCTTATAGGATTCGATGGCCTCGGACACTTTTTCCCAGCGATGGTAGAGCACTCCGAGATTAGTGTGATATAGCATATTGCGCGGATCGATGGCCAGGACACGCTTGTAGAGCGTCTCCGCCTCCACATAGTGCTTCAGCTTGCCAAGCACATTAGCGCGTATAAACATAATGCTCGGCTCATTGGGCAACTGTTCCATGCCCTTCACCGAAATCCGCAGTGCATCCTCGTACATACCGCGATTATCCAACATGGTCAGAATATTTGCCCAGGCCTTTGGCTGACGTGGATTGACGGCGACGGCATGCTGCCAATGATGCAATGCATCTGCATATTGTTGCTGTTCCAAATACAAATTTCCCATATTATAGTGACAGACGGCATAATCCGGCCGAAACTGCAATGCCTTCCAGTAGCTGGCCAGTGCCTCATCGTATTTCTTTTGCGACGCCTGCACAATTCCCAGATTCATCCAGGCGACGGGAAATTCGGGATACGCATTAAGAGCGGCACGTATGTACTTCTCAGCCGTCTGCAGATGGCCATGCTCGCGATAGAGATTGCCCAGATTCATCAGAGCCGACTCGTAGCCCGGATACAACTCAATGGCCCTGTGATAGTGCCGAAAAGCCCGGCTGCTATTGCCCGTATCCGTCGCCAGCCTGGCAATATTATAATGCACCTTGGCATTATTGGGACACACGAGCAGTGCGGACGTAAACAATTTCTCCTCATTCAGCCACTCGGCAGCCCGTTGACGTGTGCGTAGCATGAGCACGGCAAAGAGCAGCATGAGCATCGTTTGCAGAAAGGTGCGCATATAGACGTTTATGCCATAGTTATGGTAACAGTAGAGGAAACCATAAACCGACAACAGACAGAAGCCAATCGAGGGCACATACAGCGTCCGCTCCGCAATCACAAATCCCACACGGACAATGCCCGAGGCGGGCAGAAATGGAATCACCATCATGCTCAGAGCCAACATCAAACCAGCCAAGCGTCGAAAGTTTGTAGCCGCAACGAGAATGAAGGAGTAGAAGCCAATGACTGCCTGCATGCGCAGATCATAAATGGTTCGCACCAGGGTCACACAGCCGAGCGCCCAGTCAAAGCACAGCCATTGCGGACACAAAAGCAGCCAAAGGTTTACCACGAAGAGATACTGCTGCGACATGCCACGGGTCATCAGATATTCGCTGTATGCGATGGGATTATCCACCGGCTTAAAATCGGGCGGCTCGAAATTCTGCCACCAGAGACGCAATATGAGCAGCAACACCGAACCCCAAAAGTATATCGGATAGCGAAAGCGATTCAAGACTACACGTCGCTGCAATCGCTCCGGCAACAGATACGTGCCATTCTGAAAGTAGTCCAATGTTGCACAGGACAGCGGTATTGTTATTGCCGACTCCTTGAAGAGCATGCCCACGGCTGTGAGGAACATGATTAGACAGACGCCAATCTCACCACGCGTATCGATTGTGGCCACCGTAAGCAGCAGGCACAGCAAATGGATCAATGCAAACATCAACTCGGCTCGGCCTACAACGCCGGACACCGCCTCCGTGTGCACGGGATGAACGGCAAATAGGGCAGCCGATATCATTGCCCAACGCTCAACGTCCACGTAATCGATGTAGAAGGAACGGACCAAGCGCCACATGAGCAGCGTATTGACACAGTGCAGCAGCAGATTGAGGAACTTCATGTGGGCGGCATTCAAGCCCAACATGGCGTACTCATAGTGAAACATCAGCGTTGTCAGTGGCCGAAACGATTTGTGCGAGTCCGGACTCAGCAGCGGAGCACCCCAGAAATCATGGCTAAAAATGGCCGTCCAATTTGTGGGCAACGAATACACATTCTTATTTTTCACAATTGCCACCGTGTCGTCGAAAACAAACTTGGCGCCGCTCAGTCCCCCATAGCCATAACAGATCAGGCAAATTAGCACCAATATCGCCTGACACACTAGGCTGTGCAGTCTAGAGATTTGACCCTCCATTTACACAAAAATTATTGCACTGCACTGTTTTCAAGCTGAGCTCTTTTACTTGTCTGACGGTTTGTATGCATTTTTCGCCGTTAAGGGTGAGTGCTGACAAATTGTGCAAAAAAATAGTCCATAAAAAAGCTAAATTATTAAAATTATATAATATTATATTATATATTAGTATTGTCCGATTTTTAGTTTAAAACTTTAGTTTAAAACAGCATTTTCATAAATATATTTTATTTAGTTTTAATATTTTGATACATTTAAAGAGCCATACATAGCAAAAAGAAAAGCTAAACGGGCAACACTACCACCACACAATGCAAGTTTTGCCATTCAGATGTCAACGTTAAAGTCAGCTGTTGACCGTCACTACTACGGAAAGGCAACAATAAACAGATTTCTGTAAAAATTATGTCGGAGGAAATTGTTTTTGATTGCTTGCATGCCGAAATAGTCAACTATTGTCTGGATAAAAGCAAGGTAGGTGGAGTGCAGCACTAAGCAAACTGGATTACAAACTAGTCGCATTTTTCAGGATCAAAATGATCTGGCCACGCTGGAGTACATTGGATTTACCACTGGCTATCGCCTCATTGAGCGTTTGACGCGTGACGCCACACGCTTTAAGGATGAACTGGAGACAATGAAATTCATTTGCACTGATTTCTGGACACTGATATATAAGAAGCAAGTGGACAATTTGCGGACCAACAATCACGGCATGTACGTGGTCCAGGACAAGGCATTCCGTTTTCTCACACGCATCTCGCCGGGCGCCAAGCAACTGGAACAGGCACCCAAATTTGTGGCCTTTACCTGTGGCTTGGTGCGAGGAGCACTCAGCAATCTGGGCATAAATAGCACAGTTACCGCCGAGGTGCAGACAATTCCAGCCTGCCGGTTTCACATAGAGGTCAACAGGAGTTAGACGCATATTTGTATTAATATTCTAATTATAACAATTAAAAGTATATATCTAATTTGCTAGTTTAAATAAGTCTCTCATAGAATGCCACCAGATTGTGCTCGGTCCAGTTGATCAGCTTGCGCAACGCCCATTTTTCAGTGGAGAGCTGCGGTTGCAACGGATTGGGATCGGTGTGGATGCCCAAACTGGGTTCTGGACCTATCAAAACCAGCCACCTGCCCCTAAATGTGCTCAGGTATTCCTCAAAGGCGCCACGATTGTTGAAATAGCAGAAGAGCAAAGCACCTGGCGGCGTTTGAGAGCAGCAGCTGCTAAGGAATTGGGAATCCAATTGGGAGTCGGCATCCTCCACGTAGTTGAGGGGAATAAAACTGCGCATGGCATACTTGCTGCGCCACCATTTGGGATCCCTTTCCAGGCCATAGATGTGTAATTTCTGCTCCCCAGCTGCAACCAGTAGCCACTCGAGCAGTCCACTGCCACAACCAATGCTCAACACCTGACTTATTCCAAACTCCATCAACATTTCGATGCATTTTGCCAAGTCCAGCGCTGTGGGCCAAATCCAGAGCAACTTGCGCTTCAGTTGCTTATCCAGTGTTTCGCCCAGTGTCAGCAGCTTGCGCCAGTTTCTCTGGCCTGGTGCTCCCTCCGTCAACTTATAGATCTCCTGCAGCGCCTCGATTTCCGTCTGCTCGTTCCACATATCGAAGACTGATTGAGCAATTATGTTATGTGCTCACGCAGACCCTGGGCATTGACGTCGTCGTCGTTTTATAAATATGGCAAATCGCCAGCATTATTTATATTTAAATAGGTGTGGCAAATCGATTTCGTGCATATGTTTTCCGGTTATTTAATTAGCCTAATTATAAACGATTTATGATTTTAAAGTCTGAACTTAAAAACTTAACAGAATGGATAAAAAATATTTGATTGTTGTGATTGATTAAACTCTCTTAGAGATTTGGGCTGCTTGGAGTAAATTTTCATATAAAGATCAGTGGTAAAAAGTTTTTTTTTTTTAATCATCTAATTAAGCTCGTTATTGTTGAGTAAAAATTTTTCCAAAAAAAGATAAAAAGGTAAAAAAAAATTTTCGATTTGGGCAGCATCGATAAAAGTTTACTTGAGACTAGTTTAAATAGTCGACTGTTAATACTGATCAAGATCAAGATATATATAGTTTGGGTGCTCACAAAAGGCGACACCCGCAATGGGTTACACTTAGTATACCCTCTACTAGGGTGTAAAAATGGTTTGCTTAGACTATTTAATACTACAACTACTGCTTCAATTGGTGTGTTCATTTTCGTACGAGTTCTTGAAATTCTTGCGCCAATGTCGCTCGCTAAAGTTGGAGCTGCCATGATTTGGAATACGTTGCGGCTGCTGCATCACTTGCTGCTCCTCGCCATCCGGTGCTGTGGTCGTCGCATCCATGTCCAGTTCGTTGCTCAGTTCATTGGAATACTCCTCGTTGTCCAGGTCCAAGATAATTTTCCGATACAGTTTCACATTCTCCTTTTGCATTTTGTCGACAAGTGGGGCATCATCAGTTGCTGACGAATCCAGCGTCACCTGGTGCTGTTGTGGTATGACCACTGGCTGCACATTGCCTACACTCTGGATGACGCTGCTGTAGCGCACATTTTGCACTGACGTCGCCGCTGTAGCGGACGCCAGCTGATCGCTGGAGACGGCATCTGTAATTATGACGCCTGCATCAAACTGAACACCGGGATGCATGGATCGCAGATGGCGCAACATATTGTCCCGTCTATTCACGGTCACTTCACACAGAGTGCAGCGATAACTCTGCGCAGCCGTGTGCTGCTTCATGTGTCGCGTCAGTGCGTCCACATCGTTGAAGGTCTTCTGGCACTGGGAGCAGGTACGTCGCGGACGCTTCGCATGACGCTGCTGGTGGAGCCGAAGCGTCGACTGGCGCAGAAAGGATTTATTGCAGACGGTGCAGCTGTGTCGCGTGCTGTTCAGATCATGCTTCAGCTGGTGTTGCTTCAAGTTGGCCTTGGTCAGATAGTGCTTTGAGCACGTCTCACATTTGAAGGGCAAACTGTCACCGCTGTGGAGAACAGCGTGTGCCGTCAGCGCGCTCTGATTGTGGAACAATCGTGGACAGTCGGGGCAGCCAAATGCGTGTGGCTTGTGGGCACGCATATGACGCTGGAGGACAATTTTCTGTTTGAAGGATTTGCCGCAATTGTTGCAACAATAGCTGTGACTCGTGCCATGACTGCTCTGATGATACTTCAGATGCGAACGGGTTGCAAATCGCTAAGAATGAAGATTATGATAAGGATAGCAATATATTAATAGTTGGGTCGATCTACTTACGCGACTGCAGAGGGCGCAGTGGAATTTCTTGAGCAGCTCATTGCCACAGGAGCGATGGTAATATTGCTGCGTGCGACTGCGCAAGGACTTGTTGCACACGGTGCAGTGCCAGCCTTGCCCCGTACTGCTTATGTGATTATCACTCGCTAAGCCTGCCGCAATCGTTGTGGCATTTTCCGCAGGTTGTGCGGCTGCCTCTGTTGCCACTGGAATTCGCTTTGTGAGCAGCTGGCATTCGAGGCAATCGGATACATCGGCCAGCAGGCAGGCGCGGCATTTACTGTGGCCACAGCTATCCGTGACAAGACGATTCTGTCCGGTTGCCTCGCAATTGCAGCGTGGACACCTGTTCATCGGATCCAATTGATAGATAGATAAACAGATCGAATCTTTGAGATACACACAGACGACGACAACTGCAGCAATGCATTTGTTGTTGCACTGCGCTGCTTCTTCTGCGTTGCCATTCAAAGCGATGCGAACACATACGCTGCGAAGCGTGTAGAAATGCAACTTGTGCGCGCTTTTTGAAACTAACACAATACTTAAACTTTATTTTCTACTTATATTGATAGTGATTTACATATATATATACAAATACCGAAATATATTTAAGGCTAGCTTTTACTCCATTAGGTTTTCCAAATCTAGGGCAGCCACATGTGCGGGAAACAGATGCGCCTTGTGCGCGGGCACCTGAACCATAAAACGATCGCAGAACTTTGGATTGCGTCTCGTGAGGATTTCAGTCAATATGATATTATTGCTGATCTTCTTGGTGATAAGCAAGCGACGCGATTCACCTTTGCCATAGCTACTCGAACGCAGTCCAAATTTGCTGGCAATCCTAAAACAAATTGGAATTTATTAAAGTGTGTGTAAATTAAGTTGATGAAGTGCAACTCACTGATGAAAAGCGGCGCGATCCTCTTTGGAGAAGGAGGGTTCAAACTGCATGTCCCGAATATCATCCGAATTCACGTAGTTTTCAATGAGCTTGCGATAGTCGGATAGATTATTACGCGGATCCGTGGAGCCCAAGCCCATGCGATTGTTTTTCAGCAGGTAACTAAAAATTAGCAGAAATATAATATAATATTTAATAATATAATATATATATTTTAGAAGAGAACTCACCCCACAGGTTCTTCGCGTCCCTGCTTTAGGCGACCCAGGCCGCCGCCTGTCCAGCCCATGAGACGCATCATGTGGTAGCCCTTGTTGCTCGCATCCAGCTTGGCTTCCGCTAAGTTGTCCGCCGACTCCTTAGTGACTTTAATGTCCACGCCATGTTTGCTCCTCTCCACCTGAATCGTTTGACGCGACGCATTCAGCTGCGAATTTCGAAAAACATAGAGAAAGAGCAGGATCTACAACTGACAGATGCCTACCTTAATGCTATAGCAATGTGCTTGGAGCAGGAGCAGCGCCTGCTTAAAGGCCATCAATTTGGCTGCCTTTAGATTCTCGCCAGTGGCGCTGGCTATCAGCGTATCGTTTATTAGAATCTCCGCTGATTTGGATGAATCTGATTGCCCGTCAGCCTGTCGCTCATCGTATTTCATGTTGACCAGGTTGCAGGAGTTGCGGATGCAACTGCGTTCGCCGGCCAATAAAATGACGAGCTTGCCAAAGCGCAGGCCATCAAAAAGATTGATGGGCTCGCCGCCGCCAAAGCAAATACGTTCCTTTTGCGAATCGCGAGCTGGAGCAGGAGCTGGAGTAGCTTTGCGCCCTAGTTGTGTTAGTGTGGAATACGTAATAAGGATATTTTGTTTTTGCTGTTGTGCTTGTTGTCTCAGTATGTATTTCGGAAATTATATATATATATAGATATATGTAAATCATGGTATCTTTATTATTATTATTATTTATTGTTGTTCCGTCTACCTTTGGCACGCTGCTCTGCTGCATCCGATGCGGAGACAAAGGTGCGCTTCAGTCGTAAGGCACGATTTTTACGGAACTCCTCGGCGATATCCTTGGATAATTCGGCAACGAGAAGCATCACATCCGAGGGATATTTGCAGCCCATGAACTCCATGTTGATGAATGTCTGGGCGAGGCACACCAAGCGCTCCTCGTCAAAGCGATCCTTATGCTCGACCATAAAACTGCGACGCAGCTCCCAATGCTCCTCGCTTTCGTATTCCGTTTTATAGTCATCCACATCCCAATCTGTTGGAAATTCTCCGGTATTTAGTGCCTCTTGCACCACTTTGTTGATATTGCGGCTGTGCTTTGAAGTGCTCGGCGACTCTTCTTCCGTCCTTTTTCTCTTAGCTACGGTTGCCATTTAAAAGTGCGCTTTTTATTTATTGTGTTTCTATTTTTTCTAATGAATCGAAAATAAAAAATTGTCTTGCACGATGCGCTGATGGCAACGATAACATTAGTAATTGCAATTCGCATGCGAACGAATCCAAACGCATCGTTATCGCTATCGATAACAATTCCTCCACCTGGCTCTCTCTGTCAGCGCTTTGAGTGCCCATGTTGTGTGTTTTTTGATTTTCTGTTTTTTGTTAATTTTAATTTCGTGCACAGAGTGACGATAAACGTTAAAAGTGTCCTAAGAAGAAAAACGTGCATGCGCTCCAATTACGACATCGACCCGGAATAACATATAAACCAGACAGAACAGCGCCCACAAAAATGAGCATACCCAACGAATACATTGCAAAAACGGAAGATGTGGCCGAACAGGTAATTCTTTTTAGGATCATTTACCGTGAAAGTAGCACTCAAATGCATACGTACTTGGGTCCGAGCACCATTTGCATCTCAGCGAATCGTATAAAAGCCGAAGGCGATCTAATGCAAAGGCGATAGAAAACTGCCAACGTCACCCAAACGCGGCAAAAGTTCGAAGCTCACTTGCTAAAAATTTACCTACGCCAAAGAAGTCTCATCTGAACACAGTCAATTTCCTCCAAATCCAACTAGCTGCTAATGTTTGACAGGAATGCAATTGGCATTTCGAAATTCATATCTAATTGTCATTTGTTGAGAATATGCCATATGCGCCTACTCTTTGTGTGTGTTTGTGTGTGCGAAAGTGTGCGTGTACTAGTGAAAGTGGTGAGAGTGAGCGGCATTAAAGTTGTTGCGTCTTGCATCTCCAACTAAGTTCCGTAATAAGTTTGGGCAAATGAAAATCTTGCTTTCAGATTAACACATACACACAAGCATAAATGCATACGTATATACATGCTTATGTGTGTTTGCCTGCGTGTGAGTGCTTTACATATGTATCAATATTCATATTATGCATTTGAGCGATCGGCGACTAGGCATGAAAACCCGTTACAGTAACATTTCGCAGAAGAGCAACGGAGAGTGGGTCAGCGCGAGCGAGAGGGCGAGAGAGAGACACGTCATTCGCCCCGTTTGCTGTCTTTCCGTCTTTCTTGCTGCCAAATCAACACTGTCTTGTCAGAAAAGCCACGCTCCACAGAATATTGTAAATCTCAGTGTGTGCGTGTGCCATTCTTATCAGAATCTAATTCACCGCCTTATCGATATTCAAACGATTTTCCGATCCCCCTCAGTTATCAATTTTGCCTTTAGCGTCTTTATCTCTCTAGTTGCAGAATCCACATTTAAAAAATATATGTAGTAAAAAAATAAAAATAAATAAAATTAGAAATCGGATTATATAAAAATAATTAAAAATGGAAAGTGTAGAAATAGTGGAAGACAAAATTATTATAAGCTTTCATACCTTTTAGTTTTAACTAAATTGAGTAAATAAAGAAAACTTTAATAATAATGTTAACAAATAATTATTTTAAATGTCGAATTTAACACACAGATAATCAATTTTAATATTAATACAAAAAAACCAAATATTGGAAAAACATTTTTGATTATTTTTCGATGACGCTTTGAGTTTAATCTATTTAAATAGCTTAAAAAGTCAGACCTATTAATATTTGAATGCAAACATTTTTAAGCTATTCATAATAATTTATTTAAATCGTTGAAAATTTTGTACTTCACTTAAAAAAAGACAATTGGTAAATTTTAAAAATATATGTAAGCTAATTCTTCAATTTTAAAAAAGGTTCCCTTGGGCAAAATCCGCTGTTCAAATATTATTATAGACAAATACAAAAACACACACAAAACATAAAATGTAAATAGATTAAGCACTTGAATTGTGTTATCAATTTGATTTTCATTGTGATTTTATTGTTGCTTTAAAGGTCATCAAGCGCGGCAAATATGTGTTACCAACTGTTGCACGACTGTGCCTTATTGCCACATTCTTCGAGGATGGCCTGCGCATGTACTTCCAGTGGAACGAGCAGCGCGAATATATGGACATGAGCTGGGGCTGTGGCAAGTTTATGGCGACGGTCTTCGTGTTGACGAATCTATTTGGACAACTTGGCGGTTGTGGCATGGTAATGGCTAGATTCAAGGTGGACATTGCTGTCGGTCTGCTCTTCTTTATTGTAGTGCTCCAGGTTAGTAAATTAATTACATATTACACATTATATAATGCTTATTATTTATAATCAATATCTGTTGTTGTAGACAATAGCCTATTCCATACTGTGGGACTTCCAGTTCTTGTTGCGCAACTTTGCCTTGATCGGTGCACTGCTGCTGGTGCTGGCGGAGGCCAGGATCGAGGGACGCAGCTTATTTGCTGGTGTGCCTTCGCTGGGCGATAATAAGCCCAAGAACTTTATGCAGCTGGCTGGACGCATCCTGTTGGCTTTTATGTTTATAACGCTGATCCGTTTCGAGTTGAGCGTATGGAATGTGATTCAGGATATCATTGGCTCCACCCTGATGGTGCTCGTTGTGCTCGGCTACAAGACAAAGCTGTCGGCGTTAATTCTCGTCGCGCTGCTGACTGTGCTCAATTTGTATCACAATGCCTGGTGGACCATTCCGTCGTACAAGCCACTGAGGGACTTTTTGAAATATGACTTCTTCCAGGTATGTAGGAATTTAAGTTATTGATTTTCACATTATTAAATCTATTTGACATATTTATGTTGCAGACACTCTCCGTCATCGGCGGCTTGCTCATGATTGTGTCCTTGGGCCCCGGTGGCGTCTCCATGGATGAGCACAAGAAGAAATGGTAGAGAGCGTCTTAAGATTCGCCTAAAAAGTATAGAATTGACTTTTTTTAAAAACTTGCGATTAACTCTTATGGAGGAATTTTAGTTAGAATTACCATAAAATGGAACAACAGGAGCAACAGCAAAAGCACAAGAAAACAATTGATAAACTTGACATAATAATAAACAAAGGAAAAATATGATAAAATAAAAAGGGACTTCCGCAATATCCATCTAAAAAAACGATTAAGGCCCACCAACAAACATTCGCGCACGTTTAACGACAAAACTTCGTACATATTTACATATATATAAGAGACATTTTCGTTTTTTAACTACTTCAATCAACCTTCATCTACACGCTCGAACAGCGAACAACCCTTACACAAGTTTTAATCAAAACCACTCAATAAGGCTGACACATTCCAGCAAAGCAGGCCACAACAAGTAATCAGGAGCATCAAACTTTGAATCCCGGTTCACATGCAGCAAGGAGTTTGGCTCGTTAATATCAACACAAAGATAGCAGATAAGATTGAAGGTAAACTGTATGATCCAGACATAACAATGGTTGATATAACGTCGAAATAAGTACTACCATTTATTGATACGTACCAGCGTAGTAAGTCTTCCAGGAATCGAATTCTTGAATTATTAGCAGCACGTAATAAAACTGACATGGTATGATTAAAGTCAGGTTTTGAATCTGCTCGTTGTGAAGAATCAGCAAAGTAAACTTCGAATTCCTTCATTAATTCTCCAAAACACTCTGAATCAGTAATCTTTTAAAACCTTGAAAATCACCGCTTGAAAAATCATCAACCTTACTTTCTTGCTCAAAAATTAACTTGCCATTTACAGCTTTCGGAATTTTTCTAATCTTTGAGCCTAAACCGGTACTTTCAATAACCAAATTAAAGGCCTCGGTTGGGTCAGGTGGTAATTTAGAGCGAATTAAATCCATTACGCTGTTGTAACTATCAGTAATTAAGTGAAAGCCTGGTTCAACATTACGTACCGTCCCATCATCATTGAAATACGTCATAACTTCAATTCTAATTTTGGTGTAGAGTTCATTGTCTTCCGGGTTGTAATTCTGAGTCGTGGTTTGGTAGCTGATTGAAAGTGTTAAAAAGCCGTTATTTGTCGTGTAGGTATATAACGCAGTGGGTAATTTTTAAAATACGGCGATTTTATGCCCCCAAATGAGAGACATTCAACTGATTTTATATTTCATTACAATCTGTCCATGAAACACACCATTTAATAATTTGTTTTTTGCAAAAACTCTTTTTTGTTTAATTTTGTACGCCCTTTTTAAGTTGTAATAATAATGATTTTATGTGTTTGCGTTTGTTGTTTGATAAGAAGTTCAATTATAATGATAGCGGTGTATAAAAATATGATGAATTGTACCAATTGACGATGATTTGTTTCTTTCTTTTATAAGCAAAATGTAATAGAATTAAATTGTAACGTTTTAATAAACAACTAAAATACAAAAAGACGAGTCTTTTTTTTTTTCTTTTATCTTTCAAATAAGCCGCCAAACATTTTTATATTTTTTGCCAATTGTCGAATACGATACAAGACCAGGGTTGACCAATATACGCTGTGTGAATGGCAATTATCTCTTATCGATAACTTCCCAAGCCTTTGCGAATTTCCATCAGCGCAACTTACGCGCAAACATGCGAAAATCAGCAGTAAAGGAAATTATACAAATCTAAATGAAAGTGGTTAAGATTTATATTATTGTTTACTGCCTGCTGAGACGCAAAAGAAGCACACTGACAATGAGAGTGAATTCCTTGAGTATATGAATCAGTACTCCATGATCTTTCCCAATGGAATGCTCAAGTGTCGCCAATAAGGCGAAGTGTCCTACTTGCTGTCGAAGCATAATAGCAACATGAGACTCCATCATGAACCGCGTGCGTTATGCTTGCGTCGTGGCAAGATAGTCTCGCATAAGCACTTTCTTGCGTAGCACTGCTACAGTTGCTCGCAGCGTCCACACGCCCGTTAACAGGCCCAATGAGCATTTGCATTGTCCGCATTTGCATTGCAATTTTATGAGCAGCGTATCACTGCCTGCAGTGCCGCAAGACCTTCAGTTCGTCCACACAGCTTCTGACGCATCGCATGCTGGAATGGAAGTGCCGCGGTGCCAAATATTTTTACCTAGCCAGCTGCACAAACCAATCCCCTCGTAGCAAATATCAATTTGATCACTGCACGGTTAGCAAGCATCGCTTTAGCAATCGACTACGTTGTGCCAGGCACAGAAGGGAGTGCGTCCGGAAGTATCAGCGGTGTGTGAAGGAGCTACTCAATGGTAGCAGTATAAATAAGGAGGATTAGCTCGGCTAATTTTCGGTCTTATTTTTAATCAAACAATAATAATAAGAAGGATGTTTCTTTAAGATGAGGACGCCTGGACGCCATGTGCCTTTTTCAGTCCCTGATACAACTGCAGCTTTTCCAGATTCAATTCCTTTAAGGTCTGCACGGCCAGCTCCAGTTGCACCTTCTTCAGCGCATGCTCCCCGCCAATGTATTCCTCGATGAACTTCAAACTGATCTCATCCGCAGCAAAGTCCTGCTCCGTTTTTCCAATAGCCGCTTGAATCTCATCCTGAATATGCTGCTCCTGGGGCTTTTTCAAACAGCTGCGCAGCTCGGCGAGTGCACGTTGACCAGGTGCTGGCTGCAGTGCATCCAATTGGCTGAGTATCTGTTTGTAATCCACAGGAATTTGATGAATCTTATAGCTCAGGGCAATCAGTTCCACAGCGTTGTGCAGATAATCCCGGCGTATCATGTCGTAGAGCAGATCATCGATGCAGCGGTGCCAGGCGTAGAAGAATGCCATCGGTCCAAAGTGTCGCGTGGAGCGCAACAAATCGAATTGCTTAGATTCCATTAAATGCTCAAAAACTCTCGCCGATATCTGATGGAACTCCAGCTCATAGGGCTCATATTGCACGGTGAGGCGATCTAGCACAAATTCGTATTTATGCTCCTCGAGACAGCGTTGCAGCAGCTCCGGCTGCGAGAACATCCTGGGTGTATAGGATCTCCGCCCGTCCAGTGGGAAATACAATTGATTCATTCGCTTGCGGGTATCCAGCGAGGCGTACGACAAGCTGCCATCTACATCCCGTACTACGACTTTACGCTCCGAGTTGCGCAGTCCAAACGTTATGTCCGTAAATACATATTTTGTGTCCGCAAAATCCTTTAGCGCCGCATCTTGGGTTATCAGCACGTCCTCAGCATCCTGTTTGACTTTGACAACCGGTGGCATTTGCAACAATTTATTGGCCTTGACAATCGTCTGGAGGAACTCCTTTTCCAACTGGGCGGTGGTCATAAATTTGGTTTCCGTGCTGTTGTCCGCCACGGTTCGTTTTCGGAACACTTTGTCCAGCTGCAGTTGCGTCATGTTTTGCAGTAGACGCTGCGTTTCGGCGTCTGTAAATAGTGGCTGGGGATCCTTATCATATTGATGAGTGCTGCTGCTAACGCTGCCGGCTAATGTGCGTTTTGTGTGCTGCACGCTAACCTTGCGGAAATGCCTTAACAGCGACATTTTAATACAATAAAAATACGCCGAAAATGTAACAAAAACACGAGCTGGGAAACCTGAGCAGACTGCAGTGCTGTACAATGAATAACTATCGATATGACAGTAATCGATATGAGTTTGCAACCAACAGCTGTTTGCGCGTCCCTGCGAATAGCAAATGAAGAAGAACTTGCAGATTTTACGTTTTCTGCTCTCCGCTCGGCTGTTATTATTATTTTTTTTTGTATAGTTTTGTGCCAAGAAGTCGGTTCGCAAGACCAAAAAAAAAGTAGAAAAACATTGAGTTTGACGAGCGTGTGTACAACACTATGAATAATGTACATAACGACTGCGTTGCTGCGCAAAAGCGACGCTTGTCGGACTGCGAACCAGCGAAACCAGCGGATGAGATTCCCTTTCCGCCGCCGCCGCAGGAGCAGCCGACGCAGCCGAAAAAACGCAAAACAGAAGAATTGCAAAGGCAACAACAACAACAGCAGCAGCAACCAAATAAGCACAATTTGTTGAGCTTCTGCGATGAGCTGCTCTTTGAGATATTCAAGTATCTGGACACATCTTCCATTCTCGCCGTGATGCAGTAAGTAAAAATTATCTCTTTTTGTTCTAAATTATTTTATTTTTAAATATGCCCTTTTTCATTGCTTTGGTCTTTTGGTTGCAGTTGCTCGCCACGCTTTGAGAGTTTGCTCTTGGACCATCGCTTCTGGCATAATATTGATCTCAGCAATGCGCCGCTGCCGTTGGGCATTCTGGAGGAGATACTCGGACGTGCCACGGATAAGACGCACACAATTAAGATATGCGGCCCACCCTCATCTCAGCATGTTGCCGGTGAATTCAAACAGTTCACCTGCACCCTGACCTCCGTTTTTCCAAGGGTTGCCCGGCAGCTGCAGGTCCTCGAACTGGAGGGCGTTAGTCTGGATTTTGAATATGTTAGTAGCGATTAGTTTAGATATTTAGTTTAGAAAGCTTCCCAGTTTATCTTCGCTAAGTCAAATTTCTGCAAAGCTGTGAATTGGAAATTTATAGAAGGCAGTAAATCAGAGCAAGTTGAAATCTACATTTATACTTGTTGAACTCTATAAATTAGCCAAATTTGTCAGTCTGATTTTCGATTTTTTAAATGAATCGGTCGATTTCAAATGAATCGGTAGATTTCAGTTCGAGTTGAAACCACTTTTCTATTCACAACTCATAAGCTATTTGTTTTCACTTCGTATTTTAATATTATACAACTTTTAATCTAAACTGTATTAATTTAAGTTTTCGCTTAGCTCGAAATCTTAACCAATATTCAATTTATTACGCTTGTAAACACATTTCACCTTTCTAAATTTTATTTGAAATTTACTATCGTTTCACCAATGAGTTCTTGCTTTAAATCCGTTTAATATTCTACATATGTCAGGTTATTAAACATATTCGTATATTCCTACTGATCATCTGATATTTTATCTTTTCGCAGCTACATATATCAGAATTTCCCGCCTCGCTGAAACGTCTCGTGCTCAAGGATTGCAGCGTTAAAGTGGGCAATCATGTCAAAAGCATATTTCACACGATAGAAAAGCAATTGGTGGACTTGGAGGTGTGTACACAAATCTAATTTGAATTGACTTATAGTAAGACTAATTGTACATTTCACTTTCTATATGCATAGGATCTTAGCATTGAGGATAATCATTGGTTTGAGCCGTACTACATAATGGCATTGTCCAAGCTGCCCGTGTTACGTCGGCTCAGTTTGAAGGGCTGCCAAATGATGTGCAAATTTGTGCCCTACGGCAGTATGGCGGCCCGCTTTGGCTTTCAAAAGTTGGAGGTCTGTGCAGAGATAAAAATAATTTATATATATATAATTTAAAAAATTGATTCTTTCACAGGTGCTCGATCTGCGTTTGACGCCTATAAACAATTCGGATCTGCAGTGTTTTAGCGCCATTGATACACTGAGAGAACTGCTGCTGGATTCGCCGCCCAATCTGCCAGAGAAACCGCCGTCCCCAGGGAAAACGAGCAATGGTAGCGGGGAGGAATCATTAACTGGACTAATTGACTCAGCAAAAAAGATGCTCAGCGATGACGAGCCATCAACATCCCGTGCAGCCATGGAACAATATCGTGCACAGAATGCTCGAAATCAGGAATCCACAACGACAACAACAGCAGCAGGAGCAGAAGCAGCTGGTAGCGATCCATTCGCCACGGACAATTCCAATGGACAACAGAGACAGCAGAGGGACAACAGTGACTCAAGGCATGCCCGGCATGGTGGCTGTGTTTCGTCCGAGTCCGAGGATGAGGACTCGTCATCAACGTCGGCGTCCTCATCCGATAAATCGGATAATGTCGCCGGGCATAGCAACGAGCATAGCTCCGATGCGGATGGCAATGGTGGCATGCAGTCACCACTTGTCGTCATACGGCTGCCCAGCGTGGTACCCCTTCGGGCGTCATCGCCGATCGAGCATGCTGCCGCCAATGTTGAGAATATTGAGAATCCAGAAGCAGGTGCCGCAGCAGCCGGAGCAGGCGCTGGAGCTGGTAGCTTGGCGACGCCGCGTGCCTACATCTATGTGCAGAATGGAGTGCCACATTATGGACAACGGCCACAGCAGGCGATGGCCTGCATCCTCGAAATGGTCGACCAGAATTGGCGCGGCAATCAGCCGGGGCACAGTCGTTTCCTGCCACGACGCGACGATATCATCTATACGGATCGGCAGCGAATGGTCGATTTTACTCGTCGCCGTCGCAGCCAACAACAAAATGGCAATGGCAATGGCAATAATGGCAATTTCCAGCAGGTGGTGCAGCATCAGATGTTCTGGAATATGCTTGATCCCCTGGACAGGGAATATACCCGGCGATTGCGGAGTCGTCCGGCGACAAGTTCACTGCTGCCACAATACTATGTATCGGATCGTGCGATCTATAGCTTTGGCCGTGCCCCGAATCCGGTGCAGCCGGAGATGGTTTGGATACGCAACTCCAATCGGTCGTCCAACAATCGACTCGAACGTATCCAGCTGTGCAATTATACACACATCACAAACTATACGCTGGAGCATCTTGTGCAGTGCTCCCCCAATCTAATCTATATCGATGTGAGCGGCACGAGCGTCACACAGTTAGGTGTAAACAATTTTAAGAGATTCAAGCCCGAATGCGAGGTGATTGCAACGCATTTAACACTACTAAACAAACAACAGACGGAAACGGAGGCGGAGACGGACGCGGACGCGGACGCGGATGCAGAGACGGAGAAGGATACTTCGAGGGAGCAGCAACAGCAGCAACAGCAGCAACAGCAGCAACAGCAGCAGCAGCAGCAGCAGCAGCAGCAGCAGCAACAGCAGCAGCAGCAACGGCAGCAGTCTGAAGAGTAGATTTACGCGGCAGCAGAAGAAACAGGAGCAGCGAAAACAACAACAAACAATCATTGGCAATGGTCAGCAGAGGGAGAAGCAGCAATCTAACAAAAGAAAAAAAAAACAAAAAAAATACTAGAATTAAACATGAATCTCTCTGAAACTATTTCGAATGTCGAGGAGCTGAATTGTGGATACTTTCCTTCTTCTGCTGCTGTTGTGTGGCGCAGAGTTATTTAGTATTATGTTTGGAACACACACACACACACATACACTATATATATATAATACTATATATATTATGTGTAAATGCGGTCAGTTTAAACTACTTGTTAAGCATTAAAAGACAAAAGATAAAACTTTTTTGGAATTGATCAATCTGATGGAATTTGTATTTGGTTGCCATTTGGTGGTTCTTGTTTGTTGTTAATGTTCTTGGCCAATTTTTAAACAATTGTTCAGTTTCGTTTTTTCTAATTTGTGTTGTGGTGGTGGTGGTGTGGCAAACATACGCGGAAAATATCGTGTAAAGTGTGTAAATCAGTTAAACTATAGTATTTTTATTTGGATTTGCTTGTTTATCTCTTTGGGTTTATCATCCTTCACACTCATTGGACGATGCCTCCTCGCCACCATCCGATGCATCTTCCTCCTCATCATCGCTGCCATCCGTCTCACTTCCCGAATCGGAGCTTTGGCAATCGGCAATCGCGCCGGTAAATACAACGGCCTTGGGAATGACGCGCTCCTTCAGATAAAAGCCCAGCTCGAAGTCATTCTGCAGTATGGCCTGACGAAGGAGTAGAGAAATAACAATTACGATTTTTGATATGAGAGGGGAGCTGTGCCTGGCTTACATTAACATCTTTAAAGTTGACATCTTCGGGATCATCGGGCAGAACCGTCAAAGAATGACGGTTCAGCTGTAAATTAAATTTATTTGCTTATTTTTAAGGGAATCTTATGACTGTAAAAAAAAACTATTCCTGGGAATTTGAAAATTATGGTAATTTTTATCTGACTTGAAATTACTTCAATTTTGAAATTAAAATAAGAAACAAATGTGAAATATTTCTTCAATAAATGTTTGAATTGATTTTTAAATTTTTAATATGAGCCAAATGTGCTCCTACGTGGTAAGCTTTTCTAAGCAAGTTGCTGGACATTTTTAAATCAGATCTTTGAAAAATATATATATATATATATATATATATATATACGATAAGCTGCCATCCATATCACGTACTACGACTTTACGCTCTGAGTTGCGCAGTCGAAAGGTAATGTCCGTAAATACATATTTTGTGTCCGCAAAATTCTTTAGCGCCGCATCTTTGATTATAAGAACATCCTCAGCATCCTCTTTGAGTTTGACAAATGGCGGCATTTGCAACAATTTATTGGCCTTGACAATCGCCTGGAGGAACTCCTTTTCCAACTGGGCGGTGGTCATAAATTTGGTTTCCGGAACACTTTTTCCAGCTGCTGCTGCGTCGTCTTTTGCAGCAGATGCTGCGTTTCGGCGTCTGTAAATATTGGCTGGGGATCCTTATCATATTGATGAGTGTTGCTCCTGACGCTGCCGGCTAATATGCGTTTTGTGTGCTGCACGCTAACCTTGCGGAAATGCCTTAACAGCGACATTTTAATACAAAAAAAATACGCCGAAAATGTAACAAAAACACGAGCTGGGAAACCTGAGCAGACTGCAGTGCTGTACAACGAATAACTATCGATATGCCAGCAATCGATATGAGTTTGCAACCAACAGCTGTTTGCGAGTCCCTGCAAGTAGCAAATGAGTTGCAGATTTTACGTTTTCTGCTCTCCGCTCGGCTGTTATTATTATTTTTTTTTGGTATAGTTTTGTGTCAAGAAGTCGGTTCGTAAGACCAGAAAAAATGGAGAAAAACATTGAGTTTGACGAGCGTGTGTACAACACTATGAATAATGTACATAACGACTGCGTTGCTGCGCAAAAGCGACGCTTGTCGGACTGCGCACCAGCGAAACCAGCGGATGAGATTCCCTTTCCGCCGCCGCCGCAGGAGCAGCCCACGCAGCCGAAAAAACGCAAAACAGAAGAATTGCAAAGGCAACAACAACAACAGCAGCAGCAACCAAATAAGCACAATTTGTTGAGCTTCTGCGATGAGCTGCTCTTTGAGATATTCAAGTATCTGGACACGTCATCCATTCTCGCCCTGATGCAGTAAGTAAAAATTATCTCTTTTTGTTCTAAATTATTTTATTTTTAATATGCCCTTTTTCATTGCTTTGGTCTATTTGGTTGCAGTTGCTCGCCACGCTTTGAGAGTTTGCTCTTGGACCATCGCTTCTGGCACAATATTGATCTCAGCAATGCGCCGCTGCCGTTGGGCATTCTGGAGGAGATACTCGGACGTGCCACGGACAAGACGCACACAATTAAGATATGCGGCCCACCCTCATCTCAGCATGTTGCCGGTAAATTCAAACAGTTCACCTGCACCCTGACCTCCGTTTTTTCAAGGGTTGCCCGGCAGCTGCAGGTCCTCGAACTGGAGGGCGTTAGTCTGGATTTTGAATATGTTAGTAGCGATTAGTTTAGATATTTAGCTTAGAAAGTTTCGTAGCTCATCTTCGCTTATTCAAATTGCTGCAAAGCTGTGAGTTGGAAATTTTTAGAAGGCAGTGCAAAAAGTTTAATTCTATATTTATACTTATTGAGCTCCATAAATTATCCAATTTTCTCGGACTGATTCTAGATTTTTTAAATGAATCGGTCCCTTAAGTAATATTTGCCCAGATATCAGTTCGAGTTGAAACTACTTTTCTATTCAGAACTCATCAGATATTTGTTTTCGCTTAGTATTTAATATTATACAACTTTTAATCTAAACTGCATTAATTTAAGTTTTCGCTTAACTCGAAATCTTTAACAAAAGTAACCAATATTCAATTTATAACGCTTGTAAACACATTTCACCTTTCTAAATTTTATTTGAAATTTACTATCGTTTCACCAATGAGTTCTTGCTTTAAATCCGTTATATATTCTACATATGTCAAGTTATTAAACATATTCCTACTGATCATCTGATTTTTTTATCTTTTCACAGCTACCTATATCGAAATTTCCCGCCTCGCTAAAACGTATCGTGCTCAAGGATTGCATCTTCATTAATTTCAGAAATATAATTCCCGTAAGAGTAATTGACTTGGAGGTCTAATTTGAATTGACTAATAGTAAGACTAATTGTGCATTTCACTTTCTATATGAATAGGATAATCATTGGTTTATGCCGTACAACATGATGTTCGGGTGTCATTGGCCCAAGTACTTTCCAAAGTTGGAGGTCTGTGCAGAGATAAAAATAATTTATATATATAATATAAAAAATCGATTCTTTCACAGGTGCTCGATCTGCGTTTGACGCCTATAAAAAATTCGGATCTGCAGTGTTTTAGCGCCATTGATACACTGAGAGAACTGCTGCTGGATTCACCGCCCAATCTGCCAGAGAAACCGTCCGATATAACGGATAGTGCGATCTATAGCTTTTGCAGAAATCGACTCGAACGCATCCAACTGTGCAATTATACAGGAATCACAAACCGTACGCTGGAGCATCTGGTGGAGTGCTCCCCCAATATAATCTTTACCGATGTGAGCGGCACAAGCGTCACACAGTTGGGTGTGAACAATTTTAAGAGATTCAAGCCCGAATGCGAGGTGATTGCAACGCATTTAACACTACACTAAACAAACAATAGACGGAAACGAAGGCGGAGACGGACGCGGATGCAGAGACGGAGACGGAGAAGGATACTTCGAGGGAGCAGCAGCAGCAACAGCAGCAGTCTGAAAAGTAGATTCACGCGGCAACAGAAGAAACAGGAGCAGCGAAAACAACAACAACACTTACAATAACAATAATAACAACAACAACACTTACAATAACAATAATAACAACAACAACACTTACAATAACAATAATAACAACAACAACAAACAATCATTGGCAATGGTCAGCAGAGGGAGAAGCAGCAATCTAACAAAAGAAAAAAAAAACAAAAAAAAAACCTAGAATTAAACAAGAATCTCTCTGAAACTATTTCGAATGTCGAGGAGCTGAATTATGGATACTTTCCTTCTTCTGCTGCTGTTGTGTGGCGCAGAGTTATTTAGTATTATGTTTGGAACACACACACACACACACACTATATATATATATAATACTATATATATTATGTGTAAATTCGGTCAGTTTAAACTACTTGTTAAGCATTAAAAGACAAAAGATAAAACTATTTTGGAATTGATCAATCTGATGGAATTTGTATTTGGTTGCCATTTGGTGGTTCTTGTTTGTTGTTAATGTTCTTGGCCAATTTTTAAACAATTGTTCAGTTTCGTTTTTTCTAATTGTGTGTGGTGGTGGTGGTGTGGCAAACATACGCGGAAAATATCGTGTAAAGTGTGTAAATCAGTTAAACTACAGTATTTTTATTTGGATTTGCTTGTTTATCTCTTTGGGTTTATCATCCTTCACACTCATTGGACGATGCCTCCTCGCCACCATCCGATGCATCTTCCTCCTCATCATCGCTGCCATCCGTCTCACTTCCCGAATCGGAGCTTTGGCAATCGGCAATCTCGCCGGTAAAAAATACAACGGCCTTGGGAATGACGCGCTCCTTCAGATAAAAGCCCAGCTCGAAGTCATTCTGCAGTATGGCCTGACGAAGGAGTAGAGAAATAACAATTACGATTTTTGATAAGAGAGGGGAGCTGTGCCTGGCTTAGATTAACATCTTTAAAGTTGACATCTTCGGGATCATCGGGCAGAACCGTCAAAGAATGACGGTTCAGCTGTGAATTAAATTTATTTGCTTATTTTCAAGGGAATCTTATTACTGTAAAAAAAACTATTCCTGGGAATTTGAAAATTATGGTAATTTTTATCGACTTGAAATTAGTTCAATTTTGAAATTGGAATAAGACACAAATGTAAAATATTTCTTCAATAAATGTTTGAATTGATTTTTAAATTTTTAATATGAGCCAAATGTGGTAAACTCCTACGTGGTAAACTTTTCTAAGCAAGTTGCTGGACATTTTTAAAACAGATCTTTGAAAAATATATATATGTATATATATATACGACAAGCTGCCATCCATATCACGTACTACGACGTTACGCTCTGAGTTGCGCAGTCGAAAGGTAATGTCCGTAAATACATATTTTGTGTCCGCAAAATTCTTCAGCGCCGCATCTTTGATCATAAGAACATCCTCAGCATCCTCTTTGACTTTGACAACTGGCGGCATTTGCAACAATTTATTGGCCTTGACAATCGCCTGGAGGAACTCCTTTTCCAACAGGACGGTGGTCATGAATTTGGTTTCCGGAACACTTTTTCCAGCTGCTGTTGCGTCGTCTTTTGCAGCAGATGCTGCGTTTCGGCGTCTGTAAATATTGGCTGGGGATCCTTATCATATTGATGAGTGTTGCTGCTGACGCTGCCGGCTAATGTGCGTTTTGTGTGCTGCACGCTAACCTTGCGGAAATGCCTTAACAGCGACATTTTAATACAAAAAAAATACGCCGAAAATGTAACAAAAACACGAGCTGGGAAACCTGATCGGATTGCAGTGCTGTACAACGAATAACTATCGATATGCCAGCAATCGATATGAGTTTGCAACCAACAGCTGTTTGCGAGTCCCTGCAAGTAGCAAATGAGTTGCAGATTTTACGTTTTCTGCTCTCCGCTCGGCTGTTATTATTATTTTTTTTTGTATAGTTTTGTGTCATGAAGCCGGTTCGTAAGACCAGAAAAAATGGAGAAAAACATTGAGTTTGACGAGCGTGTGTACAACACTATGAATAATGTACATAACGACTGCGTTGCTGCGCAAAAGCGACGCTTGTCGGACTGCGCACCAGCGAAACCAGCGGATGAGATTCCCTTTCCGCCGCCGCCGCAGGAGCAGCCGACGCAGCCGAAAAAACGCAAAACAGAAGAATTGCAAAGGCAACAACAACAACAGCAGCAGCAACCAAATAAGCACAATTTGTTGAGCTTCTGCGATGAGCTGCTCTTTGAGATATTCAAGTATCTGGACACGTCATCCATTCTCGCCCTGATGCAGTAAGTAAAAATTATCTCTTTTTGTTCTAAATTATTTTATTTTTAAATATGCCGCTTTTTAATTGCTTTGGTCTATTTGGTTGCAGTTGCTCGCCACGCTTTGAGAGTTTGCTCTTGGACCATCGCTTCTGGCACAATATTGATCTCAGCAATGCGCCGCTTCCGTTGGGCATTCTGGAGGAGATACTCGGACGTGCCACGGACAAGACGCACACAATTAAGATATGCGGCCCACCCTCATCTCAGCATGTTGCCGGTGAATTCAAACAGTTCACCTGCACCCTGACCTCCGTTTTTTCAAGGGTTGCCCGGCAGCTGCAGGTCCTCGAACTGGAGGGCGTTAGTCTGGATTTTGAATATGTTAGTAGCGATTAGTTTAGATATTTAGCTTAGCAAGTTTCCCAGTTCATCTTCGCTAATTCAAATTGCTGCAATCTCATCAGGTATTTGTTTTTACTTCGTATTTTAATATTATACAACTTTTAATCTAAACTGCATTAATTTAAGTTTTCGCTTAACTCGAAATCTTTAACAAAAGTAACCAATATTCTATTTATTACGCTTGTAAACACATTTCACCTTTCTACATTTTATTTAAAATTTACTATCGTTTCACCAATGAGTTCTTGCTTTAAATCCGTTATATATTCTACATATGTCAGGTTATTAAACATATTCGTGTATTCCTACTGATCATCTGATATTTTATCTTGTCGCAGCTACCATTATCGAAATTTCCCGCCTCGCTAAAACGTCTCGTGTTCAAGGAATACAACTTCGGCGATGAACTCACAAGCATATTGCGCTATATAGAAAAGCAATTGGTTGACTTGGAGGTGTGTACACAAATCTAATTTGAATTAATTTATAGTAACACTAATTGTGCATTTCACTTTCTATACGCATAGGATCTGAGCATTCAGGATAATCACAGCATTAAGCCGTACAACATAACGGCATTGTCCAGGCTGCCCGGGTTGCGTCGGCTCAGTTTGAAGGGCTGCCAAATGGTTGGCCATTTTAAGTACCCCTTCGATGAGGTGATCCGCTATGGCTTTCCAAAGTTGGAGGTTTGTGCAGAGATAAAAATAATTTATGTATATATATATATAATATAAAAAATTGATTCTATCACAGGTGCTCGATCTGTGTTTTACGCGTATAACGAATTGCGATCTGAAGTGTTTTGGCCCCATTGTTACACTGAGAGAACTGCTGCTGGATTCACCGCTCAATCTGCCAGAGAAACCGTCCGATGTAACGGATAGTGCGATCTATTACTTCGGCAGTGGCCCGAATTCGCCTCTGACGCAGATAAGTAACTTATACGGCTTAAATCTGTGGCGCAACAATCGACTCGAACGCATCCAACTGTGTAATTATGCAGGAATCACAAACAATACGCTGGAGCATCTGGTGCAGTGCTCCCCCAATCTAAACTATATCGATGTGAGCGGCACGAGCGTCACACAGTTGGGTGTGAACAATTTTAAGAGATTCAAGCCCGAATGCGAGGTGATTGCAACGCATTTAACACTACTAAACAAACAACAGACAGAAACGGAGGCGGAGACGGACGCGGACGCGGACGCGGATGCAGAGACGGAGACGGATACTTCGAGGGAGCAGCAACAGCAGCAGCAGCAACAGCAGCAGTCTGAAGAGTAGATTCACGCGGCAGCAGAAGAAACAAGAGCAGCGAAAACAACAACAACAACAAACAATCATTGGCAATGGTCAGCAGAGGGAGAAGCAGCAATCTAACAAAAGAAAAAAAAAACAAAAAAAAAAACCTAGAATTAAACAAGAATCTCTCTGAAACTATTTCGAATGTCGAGGAGCTGAATTATGGATACTTTCCTTCTTCTGCTGAGTTATTTAGTATTATGTTTGGAACACACACACACACACACACTATATATTTATGATACTATATATATTATGTGTAAATGCGGTCAGTTTAAACTACTTGTTAAGCATTAAAAGACAAAAGATACAACTTTTTTGGAATTGGTCAATCTGATGGAATTTGTATTTGGTTGCCATTTGGTGGTTCTTGTGTGTTGTTAATGTTCTTGGTCAATTTTTAAACAATTGTTCAGTTTCGTTTTTTCTAATTTGTGTTGTGGTGGTGGTGGTGTGGCAAACATACGCGGAAAATATCGTGTAAAGAGTGTAAATCAGTTAAACTATAGTATTTTTATTTGGATTTGCTTGTTTATCTCTTTGGGTTTATCATCCTTCACACTCATTGGACGATGCCTCCTCGCCACCATCCGATGCATCTTCCTCCTCATCATCGCTGCCATCCGTCTCACTTCCCGAATCGGAGCTTTGGCAATCGGCAATCTCGCCGGTAAAAAATAAAACGGCCTTGGGAATGACGCGCTCCTTCAGATAAAAGCCCAGCTCGAAGTCATTCTGCAGTATGGCCTGACGACGGAGTAGAGAAATAACAATTACGATTTTTGATATGAGAGGGGAGCTGTGCCTGGCTTACATTAACATCTTTAAAGTTGACATCTTCGGGAACATCGGGCAGAATGGGTGGCGCGAAGAAATCAAAGAATGACGGTTGCGCTGTGAATTAAATTTGTTTGCTTATTTTCAAGGGAATCTTATGACTAAAAAATATACTATATTCCTGGGAATTTGAGAATTATGGTAATTTTTATCTGTGACTTCAAATTACTTAAATATTGAAATTGGAAAACATTTGAAACATATTTTAAAGACTTTACAATGTTAACCACAAATAGTTAATCATTTATGGATCTTTGACAGAAGTTATCAGCAGATAAGGAAAAGCAAAAATTTAGTGCTATTTGATAATATGCCAACAAGGATATGAGTGAAGAAGATATGCAAGATATATATATATATATATAATCAAATAGTATTTCCCCCATTATACAACCCGATTTCTATTTGAATTATCCAATTGAAAACTAACCGACAAGTCTCTCACGCTCCGCCAGATGCTTCCAATCGATTTGGCAACCCTCGCATTTGACAATCTCGGCACCATCAAATGAGATCGGATCCTCCTTGCTGGGCGTGCAGTTCAAGAAGTAGGTCTTGGTCAGAATGCCATTCGTGAAGTAGTCGTTCTTCTCGAAAACGAACTCGAGCACAAACTTCACCGTATCGTCATTATATTGCTTGGATCGCAAATCGGTCATATGCTGCAAATAACTGTTAAGGTAGGGCAATATTAAGCTGCCAATTCTTCGATAACATACCATCAGTATCTTTTCATCCTCTTTGGTAATGAATTCGGTGTAGGAAGCCTTCAATACGATTAGCCAAAATTTGGACACATTATCAATGGACGTGCCATCGCCATGATTTTGTTTCTTAAAATCGCTGAAAGTTATACACATTTATATATATATATATATATATATATATATATATATATATATATATTTTGTATGATTTGCTTTGTCAGCTTACTCAAGTATCTTTTTGCGCTTATCAAAGATCTCGTTGTGTTCCTTTTCATATGATTTTTCCATACTGTAAATTTCCCGCTGCAACTTAACATCTATATCGATGGTCTGCATATAGAGCTGCTTTAGATCGGAAATCACTTTCATGTCATTCTCGGTGAATTTCTAAATTGAAATCAGATATATATCAAATAAGATATAAATATATATATATACATATATATGCTTACAATTTTGGAAGAATTGAAGACCGGTTGCGATGCGCTGATCATCAGTTTGTTTGTGGATCGACATAATCCCTCCATTTGTGGCACTCTTTGTCCAATTTAAAGTTGGTGAAAATCAAAAAAACGTTTGTTGCTACAGAATTTGTGAAAATATTTTGAAATCTGTCGAGTTTTATGTTGTGAACTGTTGTATCACAAATGATTTTATAATGTGCCCCATTCTCGCATACAAATCATATCGACAGGAAAAATAACGCTTACTTTTTTATTTTTGCTAAAATAAAATAAAAAATTTATTAATTATTATTTAATTTTATTATCAGAGTATTCGAGTCTTGGATTTGTAGTTAATAAAGATCATCATCCGAAAATAGAAAATCAAATACTTAAAATGGTAGGAAAATTAATGTGGATGGTTTGTAATTTATTTTAATAATTGTATTTCCCATTACTTGTTTTAAACATTTTTTTCTGATAACAAATTAAATAATAATATGTATTTTTACTGTGCTATCAGCAAAAAATAACCTTCGACTCAAATTATAATTATAAATCAACGTTTGCTGATTCGCAAGTGTTCTTTACATATTGCAGCAGACAAGGACTAATCTCTTTAATCGGGTTGAGATCTGTGACTTAACTGACTATATACTCGTATAATTATTAATTAGGTAAGTATTAGATTTAATTCGATTAAAAAAATTGTGAAATGCCTTCATTCATGAACTCGTTGGATAGTTGATTTAAATTATTCCATTATATATATATTATATTACAAATATTATAAATTTATTTTATTATAATTATTATAAATATTTGTGTATATATATAAATATAATTCGATATTTGTTCAATAATTATAATCTTTTAAGCAGTCATTCAACTAAAAATAGGGATTCTTCATATTTTATTTTATCTAAGCACCTTAAAAATTTTAATTACAGTTTTGTTATTATTAGTTATTATTATTATTATTATTATTATTATTATTATTATTATTATTATTATTATTAGTTTGGTATATATATTTTAACTGTTTATTGCAGTAAAATTAACCTAGTATTATGGTTGCATTTACTGACAATATTTTTTCAGTGTAGTTAAATTCAGATGATAACTAGTATGTTTCTAGTGGTTTTTTGCTATATCTGCCATATCCACATCTGTCTTGCTGTACTTTAAGATAATAGTATAGTTGATTTATATATATGTATGTAGGTGATCTGCTCAATCTTCTGGCTAATTCGTCGACAAACTCATTTTCCGGCATACCTGCATTTTCCTGGACATTTACCCTTTTGGTTTTTATACCCTTAACCCATTAAAAATGGGTAAAAAAGGGTATAATGGTTTTGTGGAAATGTATGTAACAGGCAGAAGGAAGCATCTCCGACCCCATAAAGTATATATATTCTTGATCAGGATCAATAGCCGAGTCGATATAGGCCTGTCCGTCTGTCCGTCTGTATGAACACGCGGATCTCAGAGAATATAAGAGCTAGCGACTTGGAATATAAGTTCTCGTGTACCAGGCGCAGATCAAGTTTGCTTTATTTTATCGATAACTGCCTCAGTTTCTGAATTATCGATACATTTCGATTTCCGATAGCAATAAATTCCACAATTTAAGAGGCAGAGGCTTCTAATTTATACATAACATACATATACTTATTATTGATCAATTTCAAGATCGGACAAGAAACACCAAAGTTATAGTCGAAAATATATTCTCATATTGATCTCATTTGTATCAGCAGCCGCAATCATTTTCTGTATACATATAAATAGGTGAGTGCATGTGTGAGAAAGAGATGGCATGATAATCGATGCTAGCGTCAATATATTTGTGTGTATTCTGCAGAGCTCCGATAAGTACTGTTTCGTGTACGTATGTATGTCTGTATGTATGTATGTATGTATATGCTTGTGAGCAAAAATACTCTATAAGAATTGCACTTGCAGAACTGAACATTTGAGTGCAAATCATTTTAAAGGGAAATTTGCCAATAAAACTAAAATATATTTAACAACTGGGTTAAGGCTAAATCGTAGTCGAGCCAACTCGACTACAGCATCTTACTTGTTCCTAGTTCATCTGGTGCATCTTTCGAGATTGACATATTTATTTGTCTGGAAAATATTTGTGTATTTTCTTAACGACTTGGTTTACCGAAGTTTTGGGTCCACATCCTTTATAGTTTCTTTGGTTTTAATCAAATTATACAATATTATTGTTAGATAAAAAAAATTAAAAACGAAACTTTATCAAACACTGCTATTAGAAATTTTGATGAATCTCGTTTTAACTTTTTTGTAACATTTTTTCTTCATTCTTAGAATAATGGCTTAAGGCTTAGGTTGATGGTTCAACTCAAAATATTTGTTGTTCATTTCTTTTACTTTTCTAAAATTTGTTTTTCTTTTAAGGATTTAATTTTTGTTTGGCACTTGGGTAACTCCTTGCGATGCCAATATAATTTTTGGTTTCTTTATTTTTGTTAACACTTTTTAAGGGTGAATATTTTAGCGGCTATTAAAATGCTGGCCATGTTTATTGGCAATTTAACGCACATTTAATTTTTGGTTTTTTAAACTTTTCATTTGGCATGCAATTAAGTTTTGGGCCTGCTTCGAGTTGTTTGTGGGGAGGCTGGGGCGGGGGGTGGTTGTGTGTGTGTGTGTGTGTGTGTGTGTGTGTGTGTGAGTTTTCTTGTATGCAAATCACGTGCGGTTGTTCATGGGTTTCTGTAGCTGCTGGTTCCATTTACGAGTTTGTTTAATGAGCCGAACAGAGTGGCACAAGTTGCAGCAGTTGCCTCATGAAGCAAGTTTAATAATGTGACAGGCTTAGCGCCATATGTCAGACCAGGAAAAAGTTGGTTTTTTTTTTAATTTTTTTTTTTATTTTATTTTTTTCTCGTCTTGTCTGTGTATACAACACAATATTTCAAAATGAAAATATGAGTGGGCAGCGCACTGGACATGAAAAGTGTAAACAAATTTGGCGAAGCGGAAACTGAGGCACACATACTTTGTGTGTGTGTGTGTGTGTGTTTGCTAACAAATACATATGAAATTACATGTACGCATGTCCGGCATGTCCTGGGTGCGGTCTGGCCCGGCCCCAAGGACACAAAACAGTGCTGGACAGCGTGTTCGTCACATTTGATATTATTAAATTTTTTCTAAATACCTTGGGGAAATTAAAAAAGAAATCATAAGGCAAATACAACAAATGCACAAAACTCCATATGAAACCAGGACAGGCAGCATGAATGATGACGCCTCCTGACGCCTCCTGTTAGCTTTGCTTTAAGCCCGGCTTTTAAATACCACCCATCCCAACCCACCTACATTTCTGGCCATTTTTCAATTAACACTTCGGGCACTCAATTAGAAGGTGCATAAAATTCAGCTACATAAGTAATATGGCTGGTGTGATGATGACGTCGTCCTCAACGCCAGCAGCGCGTCAACATAGTTTGAATTTAATTAAAACCCAAAATTAGTAAAACTCCAGACCCCCAAAAAGAGAGAGAGAGAGAGAGAGAGAGAGAGTGAGTGCGAGCGAGCGAGCGAGAGCAACAGTTACTTGGCTGGGGATTAGAGCGATGCTGTGTTGGAAAAGTGCATGTCTGCAGAAAATCGAATCAGCAGCTTAGCTTGGGCCAGGGCCAAGTTGTTACACTTGAAAAAAATATCATGTAAGAATGTACTAGTCGGGAGAGCTCGTCTAGGAGATGCCTTCAAGCCATATACAGGTGCGTTCAAGTTTATAGTGCCGTTGCTCTTCACAACCTTTAATCTTTCATATCTTTCTTAAAAATATTAATCGATTATTATCAGTTATCGATTATTTTTATCATTACTGATAGTCCTGTAGTATCACTGTAGAATACTCTATTTACTCGATTTTTTTTGAACGTTTGCTGTGTTTTATAAATATAATAGCAGTGCTTTCAGAAATATTGCGACACAAAATGATGCCATCTGTTGCCAAGAAATGGTTACAAAACTTTAATATTACTGTTTACCAACAATTTAAATACATTTTTGATTGGTATTATTATTATTGGAATTAGTTGTTTAGTTTCTTTTAGGCTGCATACTTTAATTAGAAAATATTTTTTTTATATTCCAAATCTGAAGTTGCTATCTGTAATAGTTTGTGAGATCGGCGCTTTCATATAGAAGTACAGACATGTTGACAGAGACAGGGATAAAGAGAGACAGAGAAACACACACAGAGAGAGAGAGAGAGAGATAGAGAGAGATAGAGAGAGATAGAGAGAGATAGAGAGAGAGAGAGAGGCAAAGAGACAGTTTTTTATTTCATTAACGTTACTTGTAAGTCCAAACTTTCAATTCGTTGGGCAAAATATTTATAATATTAAAAATATTAAAATTTGTCAAGACATATTATTTAATTGTTTAATAAATTTAAATCAGATTTATTCATAAATTGTAGTTTTATGCAATTACATTTATTTAAGTAATTAAAATAATGCTATTGATGATTAAAGAAATATACATATATAGTTTGTTGCACTGATAGAAATTCTACTGCAATTGCTCTGAATTTTTCTCCAAGTGTAGTTATTGTCTAATTTGGGGTCGGGTGGGGGGACTTGTGGCAGCATTTCTATGCCAAAAATGTACAACAAAAGCATAAGACGAAGTGCAGCATTTGATGATGAAACGACGTGTTAATTAAGGTCATAATAATTCAACCTAAATTGAAAACTTGCCCCAGCAATGGCTGTGTCAGCTTCAGGGGAATCTGGCAACACGGCAGCATCAGGAGTTACTTGCTACATGCCACCTGCCATCGGCTAACTGATATCAGCAAGCAGCTACCCGCTTTGCACCGTACAGTTGCCCCCGATTTCAGCTAAGCTGATTGCAACAAATTATTTTGCACCTTGACTGAACTTTCCTTACGCTTGGCGTTGATAAACGAATTTTGTTAGTTTGCTTTTGCTTATTTTAATGCCAAGGGTGCATTGCACCACGCTGTGTGGCATCTTTCACAGGCAGCTCTCTACCCCTCAATCTCTCTATCTCTCTCTCTGTGGGTGTGTGTGTGTGTCCTGGCATCTGATGTGGTCCACAAAACTGTCCGTCCGTCTGTTTGTCCTCCGTCTTGGCCATTGTTACTTTTGGTTTTGCATACCGCTAGCCGTATCTTAAAAGTTGCAGCTGTTGTGTCTATGCCCGGAGAGGTAGAGAGTGAGAGAAAGTAGGTGCCTTGAGGGTATTCAACTACATCTCGATAGTCATGCATCTCTCCCTCCCTCTCCCTCTCTCTCCCTCTCTCTCCCTCTCTCTATCTCTCCCTCTCTCTGTGTCTAATTAAGTTATAGTCTTTTTAAAGCTTTACACGTTACTAACACAATTAGTTAACTTTTTGTATTCATTTATTCTTGATCAGCAGCACTTCTGGTTAAAGTATCTACGTTGCATTAGTTTCCCCACTTTTTGGATTATTCTCTCAACTGATTGGCGTGTTGCAAGTGGTTTGCCGATGCAGCCACTGAATCAACAACAGGCAAAAAACGCCTTCGAGCCCAATATAAAACCAGAGAAAACGTTGCAGTCGGGCGTAACCGACAGCGAAATACTCTGATACCATAATTTTTGTGCAGCCAAGAAATACTGTCCAAGTTGCCTTTCAGATTGAGGTAGATATAAGCTAGTAACCCCTCTTCGGGATGTGAGCATAGGGAGAACCTTCAAAATGCCATAACTTCGTCAAAACTTAACGCATTTTCAAAAGGGAGGGCGTTTTAATCATAGTTTGGCCTCTAGATCAATCGTATATTTAAAGTTGAAAACGTGATGTGGGGTCGGAACATAAGTAAAAATTATAGTCCGAAAATCGGAATATCGGCATATGGGCATAGGTCGAACCTTCAAAATGCCATAACTTCGTCAAAACTCAACGCATTTTCAAAAGGGAGGGCGTTTTAATCTTAGTTTGACCTCTAGATCAATCCTACATTTAAAGTTGAAAACGTGATTTTGGGTCGGAACATAAGTAAAAATTATAGTCCGAAAATCGGAAAATCGGCATATGGCCATAGGTCGAACCTTCAAAATGCCATAACTTCTTCAAAACCCAACGCATTTTGAAAAGGGAGGGCTTTTTAATCATAGTTTGACCTCTAGATCAATCCTACATTTAAAGTTGAAAACGTGATTTTGGGTCGAAACATTAGTCTAAATTGATTTTCTAGCTTCCTAGTGGAAGGAATCCAAGCTTGAGGGTACTTTTACGTCTCTATCTCTTAGGGTGTCGAAGTAACTTCCGTTAATACAGACGGGCAGGCGGACGGTCGTAAGGACGGACAGACAGCATGACGGAAATTGCACAAACCCAATATACTATTATAGCTTCGGTATCATAGTATAATATATTTTAGTCTAATTTATTGGTATGCGATTGGGTACTTTTTAAATTGAACTAAAAGGCAACATGAGTTGGCCTAGCTAATAAATATGTTTCAGAGCCAGGCTAAAATGCTGCACATTTTCTTGGTAAGTTGCTCGTCGGCAGTTGAAAGGAAATTTCAAATTGCCTTTGGACTTGGTTAAGTGGCAAACTGTGTTGACTATTAAATGTTATTAGTTAGCGAAAGCTTCATTAAGTTTAAATAGTGCTTAAAACTTGCATAATTTTTGAAAACATTTGCATATTATTAATTGGCTAAGTCGGTCATTGCTCAAAGGGAATTGCTGGTAAAATGGTGCCAGGCTCGGCAGATTGCTCATAATTATCACGCATACATATATAAATGTATACCTGCTATTCTAATTCGAACTCTATTCACAGATACACTTACACACACAAACACACACACACACACGTTATCCTTGCTTGCCGCAGGTTAGTTGCAACATGCGCTTCATTTCTACTTGCGAATGCGCGCTACATGAAAAGTTTTTACTAATTTACATTCATTACACACATTTGCAATAAAACTAGGAGCATAACGCGACTCAATATATTATATATATATACATATATATTTACACACACACACACATGCAGTGAGTGAGTGAGTGCCACATACAACTACATTGACATTTTACATGCTTCATTAGCGTGTAAGCGCGCTAATAATGAAATTTCCTTATGGCTGCATTTTCTACTTCATATGTATGTGTCTCTGTGTGTGTGTGTGTGTGTGTTTGTCTGTGTGTGTGTATGTGTGTGTGTGGGCGACTGGGATTTGAGCTTGGCTCTGCAGACCGTTGAATTCGGGGGGCGGTTGAGGCTGCATATTGATGCAAAGTTATGCGCCCGCTGCAAAACTTGAGACGTAGCTAACCACAATTTATGTTGCTTGTGGCAAGTAAATACAACTGCAACAGCAATGTGCATATCAAATTTTAACGGGTTTGCTAGACTCAAAGATGCTCCTTAAATCCTCTTATGCCATAAATAACACATATTTATATATAACACCTCTAATGTCATTTATACCATATATTCCCAGCTAGCTGCCACTGGGGAGTATTATAATAAAAGTAATATTAATAATATTAATATTAAAAGTAATTGTAATAATATGTCCTTGTCCACTTTCTATTGAAGCAACTAAAAATTAATTTCATGAGAACTATATTGATAACCAAAATGATCTTCTACAAGTTCAGATATAATCCCGAAATAAAGCAATCATGAAAAGCCGGCTATGAAATGACCCTCACTGGATTTCAATTAAAAACATGCGAAATTTCCGACTTGGTATCTCTAAAAAACTCTCCTAATTTTATGAATACTATAGGTAAAAGAAATAATGTTTTTATTAATAACAAAATATTTATTGTACTTGATTTAACATATTTTTTTTTTGTAATATATATTTTAATTATTTACTCCTTCAATTAATCTCAAAAATAGCATAAACTAATATTATTAATACGTGCATCGATAATTTTTTGGTAGTATCACTTTCAGAGTTTTTTAAATTCCCAGTTTATTTGTGATGATATTGGAGATTATTAAAGACCCTTTCCAAACTGACTTGCAACTTGTTTGTTACTCGAAACTTGTTCGTGTTGTATTAAATAAATGCTGCAAATACAATTATTATCAGTCAACTGTTCGATGGACGCATTTGATCCTTGAATTAGAGTCTTTTCTTTTAAAAATAAGCTATAAACAAAAAAATTTGATGTCTCTCCGTATGACTTCAATTTACAAACATTTTCTTGATAACGACTTCGTTTCGAGATATAGATAGATAGATATATAGCTCAAAGTGTTTAGTTATTATATAGAATAGATCATCAATGCTAACTCCTATAAGGGATAACTTTAAAATATATTATATTTTTTTATGTTTTTATGTTTCTATTATATATTTGATTGCAAGCTATGGCTTTGTGCTGTAAACAGTAAAATGTATTTATTTGTTTTCCAAGAAAAGTGTTCATTCTTGAGAAGTAAGATACAGTGTCCTTATTGTATTATTCCAAGATACATTTATGCCCGTAACTTGAGATTAAATTGATTATCTGCAAATTATAATGCCCGGATTCAGAAAACATAAATATAATGATTTTAATTGTGTCCTTTGCATATATTTTCACAACTTTTATTATACCCTTTTTAACTCATGATGGGTGCAGGGAATAACAACAACAACAACAACAAATTTAGACAGATGCTGCTTTAGATTTGAGGTGCATCTATTTGGGAGCTTCCGCTGAGAGCTGATTGGAAATGATCAACTTCAAAGGCGGCTGACAATTGAAAAATGCTCTGACACGACAATCAAATGGGCAAACAATCCGACACACTTAAGCATAAAAAAGAGCACAACAAACACACACACAACAACAACAACACACACACACACACTCGACAGTCAGTCAAAAAATGAGCAGCGGAAATGATGGCGCAGCAAGCGGAAACGAATCCGAAGCGACTGCTAAGGAATGCTAAGTCGCCTCTATATATAGAGCATATACATATATATATTTGTATATATGTATATATGCATATGTATATTCATATATCTGGCAGGAGGCTGGCTTTTCAGTTATCGTCTGTGCTGAGCTGAAGAAATTAAAATTGCATTACACAACCAGGCAAAAGACGGATCTGCACTCGCTCTCTCTCTCTCGCTCTCGCACACTGTCTCTCCCACTCTCTCTCATTATGTGTGCGTGTGCGTGTGTGAGTGGCATAAATATTTCAATATTTGTGCACATTTGAGGCTGCTTAGTAACGCCCATGGCACTTGGGGGCACGCTTAGCATGATGGCATGTCGTCCAGCCAGGAAATAGTTTAATTAAAATACCTTTAGCATCGTCATTAAGAACATTACATTTTCCAAAAGGTATGCAAAAGGCTGATGGCGCCGAAGAGGGTTTTTCATTTCAATGGGGTTTTTGCCGTCGCCTTAGCTGACCATTTTCATTGTTTTCCCATGCAAATTTTCCGTTCGAGGGCGAAGCAAAACAATAGATGAGCATATAAGAAAAAAAAAGAGCAGAAGAAGAAGAAGAAGGTAATAATATAAGAAGTCAAAAGTAAAAGTTAAAGAGCGGCGAGCGAAAGCCTTTAAAAAGAGGCCACAACACATAATAATAAGAGCAACAACAACAGCAACAGCAACAACAACAGCAACAGTGGCAACAACAGTGGCAGCAACAACAGTGGCAACATTGACAACACAGACAACCAATGGCATATAAAACATGCAAATTTCGCAACACGCCCCTTGAATGATGTTGTTAAGCGTATGAAACAAAGAGAACAAAACAAAAAAAATTTATATGTATAAAAAAAAAACAACAAGAAAAAGCACATAAAAAGTAAATGCAAATAACGGTTCGCTATTCTAAAGACGACACAAGAAATAACAGCTATATTTGCTCGGCATGCCGAAGCTTAAATATCCTTGTACGCAACTTTATTGAATTTCTTATGTGACCTTTGACCTGTGACAATATATTGTTTATTTATTTGACTTAGTTATGCTTAGAATTTAGTTTATTTAACTATTTAACTTCTGTATTTTTTATTTCTTTATTAATATAAAATATGCGAAGTTAATTAAATACATTTACAAAATTAAAATGAATTAAATTATTTTGTTAACCCATGAAGCATGTTATTTATTTATTTGACATAGTTGTGTTTAGAATTTAGTTTATTTAACTATTTAAAATCTATATTTTTTATTTCTTTATTTTTTTAATGTGGACATTTTTAAAATATGCGAATTTAATTAAATACATTTACAAAATTAAAAAGAATTAAATTACAAATAAAATTAATAGTCAAGCTAAAATTTATATATCGGTTTTATCTATCATCAGGTATATTAATTTTTACCACCAATATATTTCAAGTTTAAGATAGTTTTCAAAATTTAGGAATTCTTTTATTTTAATTTTAATTCGCACAGAAACAGATCCGACTATCCTTATATATGCACTCCTAAATTTCTGCTGATCAAGTGAATATATAATTTGTGGGTTCGAAAACATATATTTAAATCAGTTGCAAGCTTCACGTTACCCTTTAAAATACCCTCCGCAAGGGCATAAAAAATACACAACGCAAAAAGCAGAAAAAACAACGTGCAGAAAAAAAAGAGAAAAACAAATGCAAAACCAGAAAAACAAAAAGTCAAACAATACGATTAACATGAAAACAATCATGACAATCAGTAACCGCAAATGTCAAATTAAATTATCAATAAATTTGCACGGAGAGACAACAGTGGAAAACCGTAGAAAACTGTGAGCGAAAACACGCTAAGACTCCGCCCACCTCCCACTCTCAAGACTGACCCTCTTAACTCGCCTGGGGACGCGAAAAATTTGTCGTTTGTAACAAGCAATATCGAGGATGTGAAGCGTTCCCGCTGCTGGATGCTGGCGAGGAATGCTCGGCGTCTCCGGCACATAATGAAATCATTTGCAAAATGAAAACAACAACAATAAGGAGAAGTAGAAGCAGAAGAGCAAGAATAACAACAACAACAAAATCCACACACACACACACACCAACACACACACACATTTCAATTGTTTTCGCTCTTTGTCCACTTTTGAGGACATTGTCCATCAGTGAAACTTCTGCACACCATTGAATTGAATTGAAGACGCTGTGTAGAAATGAAGAGACAGAGGGAATAGGGGTTGGGGATGAGGATGGGGATGGATGCTGGTGGATGGGGGGCAAAGGCACACTTGCAAATCATAAAACAACAGAGGCGAAGAAAATGTTTTTTAAATCTTCATAAATATTCATTATGAGAGCGTGGCGACTGTTTGGCAAATAGTTTGAGGGCAGCTGCGAAATATTCCCTTCCTTCAATGTGGCCATTGGACTGTGGCCAGCTTGTTGGATGGAGGAGGGGGGCAGCGGTTTGTGTGTATGTGTGTGGATGAGGCTGGGGAGGTAAATTTAATTTTACAGATGGCTCTACATGAAGTTGCCAGCTAAAAACAAAATAACAATAAACTGACCCACAACAATAACAACAACAATGCATAAAATGAAAAATATAAAATAAAATACATGTTTATTTTGTGGGAGCAGCACAAGTGGGCGAGTGGGTGGCAGTGGGTGGTGTGCCGTAATCGAAAGTATTCCAACGGCCTTGAAGTCGCTGCGTTGCTTGTCATTCGATTGAACGATCTGCTTTGAGCAGCAACAGCAGCGCTGTTTTAAGAGAAAATTTCCCTTAAGCGCAGGGGTAGTTTGGCAAATTTAAGTACTCTCTCTCTAACGAGGGTTATTTTGTTGTTGCTGGTAAACCATTCTGAAAGGCTCTTTGATTTGGGTATTTTTTTAAAGCGGGGAAATTACCCCTTAAGAGACCCAGATAAATAATTGGAATATGTCAGTATTACAAGATTCAAACATAATTCTAAAAAATATTATTTAATTAGGAAACAATCAATAACTAATTTTATATGTATATATGGGATCAGAAATTGTGAATATAGCTCATTAAAATATTTATATATAAATATATCGAATTTAGGAGCTAGCCAAATACGAAAATATAAGTATTTAAATATTATTATTATTGCTTTTTTTTTTGTTATTTAATTATTAATCAAAATAATGAATATAAAAATAATATTTTCAGCTACAGTTCTAATACTAATTATAAATATTTTAATTTTTATTATAGATTAAATTAATGGTAAACATTAAGTTCGATTAAAGTTTGAAATCAAAGAATAATGTTTTGAGCTACAGACTTAATATTATAATTATTAACACCATTATTATTACTATCAAACAAATTATTTTTTTTATTATTATTACTATTAATATTAATCTATTTACATTTACTATCACCATTCACCGCAGGCCTTTTGCTCTTGTAAATTTACTCGCAACCCTTTCAATACCGCATAGTACATTCCACAAGTTCCACACGCAAAACACACTTGTAGTCGGGAAATTCTCTCTTTGGTGGGACGTATTCGAGCAGCAACGGAATGTCGAAACAAAAAGAGCAAACGTGCGGCATCATCGTAATGGCAATTACATTGGGTTAGTCTCAGAGTTCGCGGTTCGTGTTAACCAACAAACCGACCCAAGCCACCCACCCTCACATGCATACACACACACGCTTACACACAGTAGCAGTAACCCTCATCCAGTTACACGAGCTTCGTGAGTTGTTCGTGTGTGTGTGTGTGTTTTGGTCGTCGTGTGTGCTAACTGTTGAATCAACGAGTGGTTGCCGAAGACAAACTGGCCCAGTCGTTCGCAACGAGGACGCAACGCAGTCTTCAACCAAACGCGTAACGAGTCGGTTCTGTTTCATCTCCTGTGCACACCACACACGTTTCTTCGTGCAATTTTACAGTTATTGCAAATATATTACGCATCTAGCGAATGTTCAATGTGCATCAATCGTGCGGATTAAATCGGTGTCGCTGCGTAAACAGTTAACACTGGCTGCCAGCTATTTGCTGTCTGCTGTCCGCTGTCCGCTGCCCGCTGCTGTTTTTGTGTTGTGTTTTGGAAAAGGCCAATGCGATTTATTTGATTTCGGCTGCTGATTCAAATTCAAATTTGGCTCTCGCGCTGCTCTCGGCTCGGCGCCGCTCTCAATTTTGCGGCCAGTTTTTGTGACATAGAAAATTTTTGTGAAAATCGTACAAGGCTTGTATTTTGTTGTTGTTCTTGTCCCAACCGGAAGCACGACCAAAATAGAAAAAAAAACGTTGTTGGCGCCATTCGTCCATACTTAAGACGCAGCTTCCAAAAAAACAATACGCAAAAGTAAATCGAAAAACAAAAATAGCACCCAAAAAAAGAAAATACAAAATCAAGAAAACACCAATTTAAACAAAAAAAAAAAAACAAGTGTAGAAAAATCAAAAGTTTATTTTATATAAAACTTAGTTGATTAACATTTTTTAACAGTGCGTTCGTAATCGGTTGTGCGTGTGAGTGTGTATGTGTTTGAGTGTGTATACGTGCGTGTGTACGTGTGTGTGTGTGCCACTGCGTCCGTATGTGCCTCTGTGTGTGAGTGTGTGTATATAAGGACTTTGCCAAGCAGCAGAAACTGAAACTGCATTTCTGGCTACCATTCACAATTCACTGTCGACAGTTGAAATTTTGGTTAAATAAAACAACACGACAACAAAAACAACAACGCCATAGAAAGCTGACGATAACAACAAACAACAAACAAGTTGTTTGTGTTTGATTTTTCTATAGTACAATAGGTAAGTGTGGCAGTCTGTCTGTCCGTCAGTCACTCACCTGTTGAAGGCCTGTTTGTCCTTTCGAAATATTTATTTAAAGAACAGAAAATGTTGCTCATTTATTGAATTTATTTAAAGTAGCTGGCAAAATTAAGCAAATAATTGTTTGCAGTTAGCCATTTTTATAGTTTAACTGTGGAAATAGCGAAAATGTAATAAAAAATGAAACAATTAGTTAAAATATTTCAACTATATAGTAAGAAGTTTTTTTTTACTAACAATCCAACTTACTTAAATTAGCTAAAGGATAATAAATAATTCTAAATATTACACATAAGTTAAATGCTAAATAATATAATTAAAAAGTTTGCTGGCCCTAAAATTATATGTATCTTATTTTTTTATTATTATATTATTTTTCGAAATAAATAAATATGTATATAAATATATAATTATTATTAATCGCTATATTTATTCTTATATATTTTATATTGTAATACAAAACATTTAAATATAAATGCAATTGTGATATTGTACGAAAACACTTTTTTTTAATTAATAATAATAATAATATACTTTTTTAATTTAATGAATTATAATTGTTTTATTGTTGTCTTTTTTGGACGTGTGCATTTAATGAGAAAATGGCGCATGCATAATTGATATAAAATAAAACTTTCAGATTTTCACAATCACTTTAGCTTAATTTTTATGAATTTCGAATTAAACATTTTGTGCGTTGACATTTTTCATGAAAAATATACAAATGAAAAAATATTCTTAATATCATTAAACTATTTCTCTTTTTTGTTTGTTGCCAATCGAATTGACCTAATTTTCGGATAAAACTCTGCAATATTTGCTTGTATTAATATGAAAGTATATAATTTTGTTAAGCCGATAAAAATATTCTAAGTTCATTAAACTATCGTATACAACATAATATAAAAAAAGTTTTTTATCACGAGAAAATGTGTTAACAGAAAAACTTTTTTTTTAATTTGAGCTGCAAATTCTTGTTGAATTTATTTAAATTCGTTTTTTTCTCAATTTTTCTTTTTTATGATTTATAAATTTTTATTGAGGCAAAGCATTTAACAATCGATCAAGAATAAACACATGTGCAGATATAATGAAAATAAAATAAAAATATACATATATATTTTTTGTGCAATGGAATTTTTATATTTCAATATCAATCATACGAGCAGAGCATAATTTTATTGAAGAATCTGCCAGTTTTAAGTGGGGAAATTCATTTCACATTTACTTTTATTTAAATTAGCAGCTATTATTTATCAATTTATTTGCAAGTAAAAAATCCATTAATTTTAATAATAAGAATACAATTTATTTATTTTTTCCAAATGAGCTTTCAGTGTTAAGTGCCAATTAATAAAGTGCTGAATAAATGGCTTTTTAACTACTCTTTTGTTTTTCAATTGTTCCAGATCATTTTGTATCTGTTTGCAGCGCTTAAAGTCTAATGGAATAATTTAATATATTAGCAAGTATGTGAAAAATTAAATAAAATTTGAGATTAAAGAACTTCAAATCGGTTCCTGGCTGTCTTAGAAGGATTGGTATCCAACAGCACTTGAGAATATTGTCAATTGACCCTTTGCATCAATTGCAGTGGACTTATATATATCTGACTACATACAAGCATATATATATATAAATATATAAATATTTGTTTAATTAAGTATTGTCTCAGTAGCAAAACTTAAGACGGGATTCTCACATTTGCGAGTCAATTAAAAAATGCATTACTTAATTGAAAAATTTCCAGTCTTTGTCTTTGTCTCATTCATTTAGCTGATTTTTCTCTCTTTCTCTCACACACCCTGCTTTTCGCTGCATCTCGTTTTCATTGTCTTAATTAATTGTTGTATTATCAGCGAAATACACTTGAAAATGTATTTGCATTCATACTTAAAGTTTAAAGATAAAGTTCAATATAACTGGCAAAAAGAAGACATCAAAAATAATTATCGCAGTTTGCAATTCTGAGCCAAAATCTCACTTCGCATTAATTTACGATAAGTTCAGCATAAGCGTAAAAAATGGCCAACAATAAATCAGATCGGGTATCTGCCCAAGTAAATAATATAAATCAAGTCAAAAAAAAGAGAAAAAAAAGAATAAATAGTCCAAAAAATGAATTACAGAATATTCATTTGAACTCGTGTCCTCTCACTGTTGCCGCTTGCCACATGCGTGTGTGTGTGTGTGTGTGGCACGTTGCACATTTGGGATGCCTATGCATATGCAGTCCTTAATTTCCGTTTAATATGCTGCGGCTGCCCGAATTTCAATGCGAGTCACATCAATAAATAAACATTGCAGCAAATACATAGCAACGCATATACATACTTATGTGCTTGCAACATATGAGTATGCCACAGCAATCACATGCCACATCAATTGCAATCATTTACATTTTATTGAGTTAAATAGCTAGCGGTTCTTTGCCAATGTCGGCAGCAACTATGAATATCGAGTTTATTCACATGTTGCATTCACTATTCACTATATTCATGTGTGATGCTGTGTGTGTGTGCGCCTGTGTGTGTGTGTGTGTGTGTGAACCATACTGCGGCTAATTGTTTTAAAGCATTCGAACATGCATTTTGCCAATTAAGCATGCCCGCAAATGATTTTCTCTGCAAAATAATGACTAAATGTAAATAATTGCAGCTAACTGGCAAATGTGGGCAGCGACCAAATTCGACAACAAATAACCAAAAACACACATACACAAATACCACACACTCTCATAAGCACACACTCGTGTACATGTTGTATGTGTTGTTGCAATATATTTGCTTACCACTTGCCTAACACAATCGATAATAACTTTGGCACAACAATGCAAGACACCAAATGAGGCTCGACCTGGAGTTGCTCAGCTTTAAAGTAATGTTCAAATTAATTTAAAAATTAACAAATACAAGAAATATGTTTAACAAGAAAACAGTTTTGTTATGTAAATAAAAATTAATAAATATATATATTTGTATTATTTTTAAACGTAAATAAAATATAGCAGATGTGATTTCGTTATCTTAATTTTGATTAACAATACAAAATATTTGTTTTTAATATTATGCTACATTTTTTAACGGTCGGGCTTATATAGAGTTATTATTATTATATTATTACTTTCTATTCCACTATTCAACAATATAATTAGTATGATTAGGGATAGATTTATTCTAAACTCTATTCTAAAATAAGAAAAGTCAACTCTTTTTTATGCCTTGCAGCAGTTAATTTGCTGACATTTAAATTTTAGTTCGCAGTTTCAAATCTTTTAATCATGTTTGTAAAGTTTAAGTTAATTTTATTTTATTATTATATTTTATTATTATATTATTATTATATTGTATATATTATATTTGTATGTGATAAACTTAGTTAGTTAATAATTAATTTGTTTTGCTCGTGGTTATAATTGCATAATTATTATACAAAGTACAATGAATACTTGGAACTGTGGGACGGCAATTTGGGGCATTACTGGCCTCTGGGTTATTAATAGATTGGCTGCCTATCAGTGACTGAACAATTCTACTTATAATAATCCAGACTTACCCAAAGAACTCTGGCAAAAATACCTTGAATTTTCCCACTTCCCGGTTGATATCGGATTCTCAGATGTATTAATATTTATGTCACCAAATAGATCATAAACAAAGCACCGTAAAAAAATGTTATACAAATTTAAAAATATATGTTGATTTGAAAAGACAATCTAATTTTAAGTTTTACTTATTTTCTATTTTTTTCTACTTTGAAAAAATATATTTAAAAAATATGAATAGTCCAAATGAAGCTCTAATTTAATTAAGCTCAAATTTTTAGTTTAATTAGAACAAAACTAAGAAAATAAATCAGTTTAGAGTTGTTTATTGTTTATTCATAGTCTACCAATTACAGGGTATCTGGGCATTGGGCAACTCATTCGATTTTGCGATTACTTTTGGGCCATTGACAATTGGCTAAAATGAATGCATAATGCGCGTTGCCAGGCAATTAAGAGGCGATTGCCTGGAATGACAAAAGGGAACGCTTAATGGCAATTTAACATTCGGCGTTAATATTAAATAATTAATAATTCATCAAAATGTTGGGCGCTAAGAAAATGCGTAACTGTTAAAATGCCAGCTGGCGCTTTATTTGAAGTATATTTAAGCCATTTTCGCTTGGCATTATTATTATTGCTCTTTGTGTACAAATAATTTTATAAGTAACTGTTGCCCATTGCCCATTGCCATAGCAATTCATTTGGACGCGTGCACTTTTCACTTCCACAGCCCATTTTCCTTTTTAGATACACACACACACACACATACACAGGCACATTTTCCAACTAAGCGGCAATTTCTTATCGGAGCTTTCCTTTTTGGGCTATTGACTAATTAAAAAACAGCAGAACTCGAGGCTAGATGGCATAATAAGCAACTGCTGCCTGCCTCAGTATTCGCTACATTTGCCACTGTTAAAATAACAAAAAGGAAAACACCGCAAATAGAGTAAAGAAGAAAATGCCAAGCAGCAAAGTAGATTTTTACTCGTATTTTCGTAAATGACCCAATAAATTTGCTCTCATTATGACGCCGAGCCACGAAAAAACACCTTCCTCTCTGCTCGTGTAGAAAGTAAAATAAATGCTCCTCAAATCGTAGCACAAATAAAACCCATCTAGAACACAACTACTAATTCTACTGCTACTTCCACTTCCACTTCTACATCTACCTGTGTGCCACACCTCCTTTTAACTGCCCAGGTAATTGGTGTAAGCGCCATGGAGAGTTGAGTAGAGAGCAGAGAGCGGAGCAGAGAGCAGCGAATAATGAGCGTGAAAATACTTATGTAGTGCAAATATGAATGCCACCTCCACTGGTGGGAGGTGGTGGGCCACTGCCGGAAAATAAAAGAAAATCTTGATTTGCGCCCCGTTGATTTGCTTAACTACGTGCAACTAGAAATGAGTCGAGTATACAACACTTACTATAATTTCTAATGAGCACGGATTTTGCCAAATGCTCCACCGATTTTTGCTGCTTAAGAAACACTAATTTTTATATAATATATAATTTATTTTAATATCATTTTAATTATTATTCAATTATTTATTAAATCACTTAAAAGTGAGTTTAGGTTCTTTCCCTTTAGTTTCCCTTTTATTTCTAATATATGTGAAAGCATAGAAAATATATATTATAAATTATATATACATATATTATATATTCTGATTATATCTGATGATTAGTGAGCAACATATTTAAGCACTAGATTCTAATTAATCGACAACAATTTTTGTTTTCTTATTGAAATTTCATTTAGTTTTAATAATGTTAAACTTTCGACTCGGTTAAAATGCTGACTTTGATAATAATTAATAATAATAATTAAATCTAGTATTAAAGGAGAGTCCAAACCTTGATTAGAAATGCATTGTTGAAAATCCAGATTAGTTATTTTAATAAAATACTTAAAAAAAACAAAAATATAATATGTCTGCAGATAAACTACATTTTACCATTTTTAGATTTGTTATTTTCTTTTATAAAATATTGAAAATTCACAAATAAATTTTATTATTTTTATTTTTTAGCTGCCATTAGTTTTGCATAAATAACCAACTCTTTGTTATTAGCTCATTGTGGATGTCACTGCTTAAATTTGGCTCATTAGCAGAGATTTTTACATGAATCAAATTATAATGAAATTAGGCACTGGGCAATTGCAATTCCCTTTCAATCCAATTGATGTGAGGCATGCAGCACGCTAAAGTGAAATTCAGATCTGCAATGTGTGTGTGTGCAACCAATTTTGTCCTGGACCAAAATCTATGCTCAGCCGCTTAATTATGCCTAATTAGGCGTACCAGTTGCAGTTGCACGCACACACACACACCCTTACACACACACACACGCACACTAGCTCATCCTCTTTTTGCGTACGTGCTGTTCCTCCTACCCTCCCCCTCCCTTCTACTCTCTGTCTCTGTCTGTTTAGTCATTCAAGTGCCGCACATTTTGAATAATTAATTTGTGCCCTGCTAATTTACACACTGGTTCACTGGCTTTTTGGTTAGAATTCCGACCGAGAGGCTTTCACTTGCAATTGGGGCAACTGCAGCTGTTCATCCTCCTGCCTGGCGCTGCTGCTCCACCTCCTCGAACTCCTCCCGCTCCCGCTCCATCTCCCGCTGCATGCTATTTGAATATTTTGTCGTTCTCGTTCTGTGTATGTGTTCCCTTAGTTAATCACATGTGTGTGTGTGTGTGTGTGTGTGTGATTATGTGTGTGTTTGTGGTGTGGTCTGGCATATTTATGACACTTGTAATTAAATTTAATTGTTGCACTTTTGGAGCACGAGCGTACGGCGCCTCGTTAGACTGCGGCTGGGGCGTTATAACCTCATCTTGCCCCAGTCATGACCACCATGCCGCATGCTCCACATACCGATCCCGGCACGAAAGCACCTTGCAATCTTCTGAAGCTTTTAATACCCTGGATCACAAAAATTTAAGAAAACTTATTCATATTTTTATTTTATATTTTACATTGCATATTTCTTATTTATTTTATTTGCTACAATTTACATTTAATTATTTTTTTTTTAATTTAAGCTAGTTATTATGAGTTTAATTAAATGTAATTTTATTTTTCGAAATTTATTTTATTTTATCAATTTTAAGCCATTAAAGATTTAATGCTGCATTTAGTATACATAAAAAAAAAAATAATAACATTTTTAAATTAATTTAATTATAAATAAACAATATTATGTATGCAAATTGTAATTGTAGAGAATAATATTTTATCAATTTAAAAAATATATATATTTTTTGTTGCTGTACTCACAACTTCCTTAACATTTTTGTTTTGCAACAATCTACAGGGTATCTGTTCGTTCAGCACGCTCACACTCTAAGTGTGTCCCACACCTAGTTACCTGTTGTTTTTAGTTTAGTTGTCGCCATTATTATATGGATTTCTACACTTTCAGTTGCGTGCCACTTCTGATATGATAAGCCTTTCCCTTTGCCCCACCCCCACCCCCACCCCCTGTCCCGTGGCACACCGCCGGCAACCCGCACGCAGAGGGCCTTTAATTGTAATGCTAAACGGTAAATCATAGCCTCACGTGTACCACGTAATTAGCTTAAGTTGTAAGCCCACCTGTTATAGAATTTCACTCCACTCATTACGATGGTGTCCATGGCTAATGACCACATACACACACCCACACACTCACACACACACTCACACACATGAGTGCAAATCTGTGTGTGTGCATTTATTTGATTTAAGTTTCGCATGTTGCTGCACTTAGTTTTTACTGCGCGTGCCACTTATTTATTATTTATTTATTTGTATATATTCGATAAATTGCTTTTAGAATTTTTCTTTTTTTAAATAACATTTTAAAATGTTTGCGTATTTCAATTATTTGCTAATGCAACAAATTGAGTACGCTTAATTATTTTTATTTGGCTGGAGCAATTAAAGTATTTCCTTGAAATTTTCGGTTTTCGTACTTTATTTTTAATAAAATATTCATGCGTATAATTTTCATATGATTTTATTTTCATTTGCAAATAAGAATTTGCAACATTTCATAAATTTTCATTTGTTTTGCTTTGAGGACTTGAGAAACAATTCGCTTTTCCGCAAAACTTTTTGGAAAATGCACATTTTGTTGCCTCTCTCAAAATGCAATTCGTCGAAATGGACAAAGACCAAAATCATAAATAACAATGTTGAGTATGTCTAATGTATTATTAAATAAATTATACAAACAGAAATCACTTGATTGCAATTTCAAAATTTCACATTCGACAATCACACATAAAATAAATCATTTATGATCATAAATTGCAATTGAATTTCGCTCGATTTGAGTTGATTATTTGCTTAGGATCAATATTTGACACACATTCAAAGTGAGAGTTGATTAATTTAATTGAATTAAATGAGAGGTTAGTTTTTGATAAATACCTCCACACACAAAGCAGTCAATAAATATTTAATGAAATACGGGTGGAAACAAAAGCGGGAATCAAAACAATGCCATGTGCAAAATGGCCACAACAACGTCAAATAAATGTGGCAACACTTTCGCTTACCACCTGCAACACAAAACCCCAAAGCATGTGAAAAAAAAAACAGAAAACAAAATACAGCCAAAAATAAATAAACAAAAAAAAAAAACAAAAACACGAAAAGCAGAAAAAAGAGCAGAAAATGCGAAACACGACAAAGTGAAATGAAAAGTGAATGAAAGTGGCACCAGGCGTTTTTAGCGGTATCCTTGACTTTTGTTACTTTTCACTTAAAGACTCTGAACTTACCTGCCGCCCAAGATGGTAATGAAAAACGCGCGCCCCTTTGTTCGCTTGCCCCAAATGGATGGGGCAGGGTGTAAGGGTTTGGGCAGGGGTTTTGTAGAACGCGGGCGTTTTGCCAGAAATGTTTGTCATGCCACGTTGTAACGGTATCCCGGTATGCTGCTGGCTTGTTCTCATTATACCCTGTGCCTTTCACTAGAGTCTCATAAAGTTTGGCTTTTGAACATGCAACATGCAAAAGGAAGAAAGTCATTCTTAAACCTGCTTCATTAGCATCAAAATGCATTTTGACTGTAAGTTTATAGATTTTTATTAACTCTATAAACTATATTGAAAATTCCGTTTTCACACTCACATTTTCTATCATTCGAATAACTATAAAAAGATGTTGTATTTTTATTGCATATATGATTAATTCATAATCACATTTTCTTTTGATTCATATAATTTTTAATGTATATTTTATTTATTCATTTATTCACGTATCTATATCAAAATAAGAATTACTTATTCAATAATTCATATTTTTAATTTAGTATCTTATGTATTCATTTATTTATTTACTTATTTATTCATACATATTTACATTTTCTTATAATCCACACAATAGATTATTTTATCGATGATTTGTAAAATTTTAACATATATTTTCTGTATTCAATTCTTCAAGTATTAATCTATTTTGAATTCTGGTTCTTTCCTGTTTAAAAATATATGAAGAATTTGAATATATTCATCATATTCATCTGATCACAGTATTATATAAGGTTCGTATAGTTTTAACATATATTTCCTATATTTAATTATTTATATTAAATTCGGTTTTTCTCTTGCTTAATTTATATTTGAATTTAAATATATTGAGATGATCACAGAAGATAAATCAAATATACTTAAAGAAATACTGGAAGTATTTGAGTGTTGAGAATAGAATAGAAGAGGTAACAAATTTAAAGAGTATTATTAATTTTTTAACTTAATTGTTAATTGCTATATTGAAATTTGTAACGTTCTTATAGGGTATCTGCTCGTCGAGCATTTGCTTTTAAACTTTGCTTAGTGGTTATTGTTGTTGCCAATGTTGCCTTCTATTTTGTGCCGACAAAGTTTTTGAGTAAATGTCTTTGTCAGCAGGTGTAGCCCATGCAGGTGGCAAGCTGCCTTCCTGCCACGCCCACCCCCTCTCGAGCAGCACACCCACTACAATGCTTCTGGCTTGCCTTCCTGTATTTCAGCTGAATGTTGTCCTTGCTTGCCTTTTGCAGTTTCATTACCCTGAAAAGAGATTTTTATTTAAAGTTGTTTGTGGAAAGAAAAAAAATGCCATGTAGCATTTATGCGGTGTTTTGCTTTGTTGTTATTGTTGTTATTGTTACTGTTGTTGTTGTTGCCTGCTGCGGCTGCTTTTAATGCCAAAAGTTGTGCGCCCCTTTGGCTGATGGGGTGACCTGTGCCAGCAAACACTCGAATTATTTAAGTAGGTTTTCGTATATATTTTTGCCGAATTATTCCATGCATTCATAAAATACGCTGCTTAGACACATTTTCATCCAGGACATTGATGTGTCCTTTGTCTTTACCACACCGACCCCCAACCCCCCTCTCTGCTTGTTTGGTTTTTTTTTTGCAGACGCAGCGTAAAATTTAGCACTCAATTACGAGTCGGCGATAAGTCGACGCTGCCAGCCAAGGCCATAAGGCCAAAAAGGCCAAGAAAACCGGGAAGACAGAAACCAGAAGCCAGAAGCTATCGCTGCTAAAACATTAATGAAATGAGCCTCATTAAAATGCAACGAAATGTCACTTATCTCAAATTGAAATTGAAGCACAAACAATCTGAAAACGCACTGCGAGCGAGCGAGCCAATTACAGCCAGCTGATTCGACACGGCGTAAATTTTCCGATAAACATCACAACGTATAGCTGCAACAACAACAACAACAGCAACATCAGCAACAACAACAATATGCCACATAAGAGTGCAACCTTGTTAACGGCTAAAGATTGCTCATACAACAAAGATCAGACTGGCATTCAAATGGGGGAACGAAACCAGGTCCATTGAGTTTATTCATCCTATGTGTGCCTATTCCATGTGTATTCCTCCATTTGGGTCAGTTTCGGCAGCTTGCATAATGTAACAAAGAAGCTTCTTTGGGGGGGCATTGTGAAGCTGAGCTTCTGGCTTAGAGGTGGGTTTTTACTGCAACGTGCAACGTGATCGGATTTTAGAATAGATGTAGATAAAATCATGATTGAAATTTGTGGACTAAAAAGAATTTCACAAAGGTTTCCAAGTCAAGGCTTAGGCATATTAATGTTGTAATAAATACAAAATAAATATTAAATTTACTAAATTTAAGAAAAAACCACAACATCGCCAATACTTGGTTATATTAACCAATAGAGCTATGAAAATTAAATATGATCTGCCGCGATTAAGCTCAAGTTAAAACGATTAAGTTTTAGGCTTATTCCGAAGACTGATTCAAAAACATAATTTTAGTGAACTGGACACGATTAAACACGAAATGAGAAACCAAATCTTAACACACAATTGAACAAGAGTTGGCATTGAAATTTATAAAGTTTTTTTTTAATGAAAATTTCTTATTATTTTGAAATTAATTTCTAAAAATTAGAATCGATTTTTTCTTATTTTTAGGAGAAATCTTTTTTTAAATACAGAAAGTTATAATAAAGTTTAAGAGATTAGAGATTAGCTGTGCCTGAAATATCCTGAAATAAGACTTTGCTGTTTGAATATCTTTATTATTGCCAGTTTTATTTTTTTAAATAAAAGAATTTCATAAAAAATGTGTAAATGTGAAATCTTTGAATTAAAATGAAATATATTAATTAAATTTACAAAATAGTTAAAGTAAGAATAGGTATAAATATTTAAAAATACAACACTCTGGAGATTTATATATTTTTCAACTTAAACAAGTTAATCTAAGAAAAGAATAGCCCTGGTTTTTAAAAACATAAAAACTGGCGATTTAAAAAATGCACCAAAAGAAAGTAAATAACTTCAATACAAAATTTTACGACTTTGCACAGTTCACTTAAGTCGAGGCTAAGCGCGATTCATATCTTTATGACATTAACTCTCCACTCATCAGATATTTTGAAAATATTATTAAAACACTATTTACAATAATTGAATGTTAATTAGGGGCAAGCTTAATAGCGACTGCAACATGTCAGTAGAAGTCGTGTTTCTTAATTCCGACACGCGACCATCTCTAGCAAGTGTTGGCCAAGTAAAGCCTTATTAAATGGACAGCACACAACGAGCAGGCCAAGCGATACAAGTAATGGCAATGCGAATCCTCCTGCTGTGGCTGCCAAAAAAAAAACACAAAAAAAATATGTGGAGGGTGTGGCATGCAGGGGACAGCAGACAGCAGTTATAGCATGGCGGAGGCAGCCTGAAGTGCCTGCCTCATTCGGTGTGCCCGCTTGCCCGCCTGCCTGCCAGCCTTGGCTTCAACTTTTGGTTAACTGCAAAACATAAGCCGGTCACACAGCATTCATGAAAAGCGATAAAAATGGTCCTGGCATTGTGCGTTGTAGCCTTCACTGCCATATTGTCCAAGAGTCGCATTCTCCCATCCCTCACAGCTCCGTCTTGTTGTCGTCAGGCTCTTTTGTCTGGTTGCTGCTGCTGCTGTACGCAAAGTGAGGAAAAATTGTGGGAAATTACATTTCAAGCATTGCGTCTAGGCTTAGGGGGTGTGCGGGTGTATGTGTGTGGTGTGTGCGGGGTGTGCGGGTGTGCTGAAATCCAGACTTAGCCTATTAGCATTCATATTAAAACGAAAGTGGAGCCATATTGCGTATACGCCATGGCACAATTTACAAAGTACACACAATGCGTCTTATACGCAATGCCTTTTATGTGCGTGTGCATGTGTGTGTGTGTGTGTGTGTGTGTAAGTGTGTGTGTGTGTAGTCCTGGCTGAATCCTGCCGTTCTCCAGCAAACAATCTGCTTGCTTTTTTTTTGCTCTCTTTTCTTCTTCTTATTTTTGCCATTGCCAGCACTTGGGCAGATTTAAGGATTAACGTGCACGGCCCAATAACAAGAGATAACAACAACAACAACAACAACAACAGGAGGAACAACAACAAATGCCATAAGTCCTGGCTACTTTTTGATTTGGCTCGCCCATTGCTTAAAGCTTGTTTGGGAGGGGGGGAGGTGGTTTTGGCCAGTTAATTCCTTTTTGAGTAATACGCGTAGCTGGCCACAAAACACAAGATACCCAAATTGCATTCGCTGTGTGTCGTTTGCTTTTATTTTTATGCCTTGGCCCCTGCCACTGGCCCTGCCCCTGCCACTGCCACTGCCTTTGGCTCCTGCCCCTGCCCCTGCCCCTGGCTTAGCTGCGGCGTTTATTAAAAGCCATAACTTGCTGCGACCAACAACAAATTAATTAGATGCACGAATATGTGTAAATATATATTAGTTTATATATTAATTTATATATATTATATATTAATATAATTTCTTGTAATTTTGAAAAACCATTTTCATTAAAATAATATTCATTTTATTTCCATAACTGAACTGATGTTGAAATTTAATATCTTTTTGGTCACGGTTTGGCTTCTTGATTAATAAATTTAAATGCATTATTTTTGCGTAGATAAAAAAAATACCGTTGTTTTCATTATTACCACAGCAAATATTTTTGTGCATGAAAAACTTTGAAATATGTCGGAAAAAAAACGGAAAATATTCCTTTAAATATGCACACAAAATTGCATGCATATTTTTACTTTTAGCTTAATTCAATTTTACAAATAATGTTTCATGTTTAATTATTTTTGATTTTCATTTTGAATTGCGTCGAATTTATATTTACCAAAAATAATAATAAAACAATTTTAGATTTGTTTTCTTAATTTAAATGCTGCCCTTTACTTGTTTTTTTTTTTGTTAATAAAATATATCACATATATATATTATTATTGCAAAAATCATGTTAGCTAGCATAAAAATTTAAGTGGGAGTTTTTTATTTAATCGATCCATTTTCCTTTTTTTTTATTAATTAAATAAATTAAAAAAAAGGAAATTTTGTATGCTTAATTTAAAAATTGCCCAAATTGGAGCACAGACACATGTTAGTATTTATGCATATGTGTGTGTGCTTCAATTTTCAAAAGGATTTTCCGTTGTCAATTGAGCATGCAAATAAAAATGCTCGCACAGCGGGGTGTGGCAAGTATTTTTTTTTTATTATTATTTTTTGTATATATATTTTGGGTGGGTACTTTGTTCAAAACATTAACAAACATGCAGCAAAATAGCCAATGGAAGGGGATGGCGGGAGGGGTCTAAGGGTGTGTGTGTGTGTATGCATTGGGGGAGGGGGTAGGGGTGTGGCACGCTTGTCTTTTAATCGATTGAATGAAAGCGCACGCTAATGTTCAACTAGCCCCACAAACAACTACACCAACAATTGAGTACAACAATGCACTCTCTATCTTTCTCTTTCTCTCTCTGTCTATTGCCATCTCTCTCTCTCTTTGTCGCTGTGTGTAAGTCGTCGTTTGTTGTTTGCGTGTTTTGTAGGTGTTGGCGTTTATGTGGCTTTGTCAATGCCAGTGCCGCCGCAGCATGTAATGCCACACAGATCCCCAGGGCACTTAAGGGCACTTTGGACGTGTGCTAAACACACACACACACACACACACACATGAATACACATCCAGTGAGGCACTGGTCTGTCAGGCCGACCATTACACACACTCACACACACACACACCTAGAATACAATGTGCTTATCTGCTGGATGTTCCTGCTATGCTGTTTGAGGCGAAACTAAATAATGCGCTTAATAGTGCAGCCCATCTACAACAGCAACAAGGAGAACAACAACAACAACCACAACAACAACAACAGCCACAGCAAGCAAGAGCCAAATGAAAACAACAAACAAGGCCAGAACAGAGCAGAGCGCGTTTTTGCCATTTGCTGTGCTTTGTCTTGGCCATTAAGCAAAAAATGGCAATAGCAGCAGCAGCAGCAGTCACGTGTTGCCACGTCTGTTGGACATTGCATGGGCAACACGTTGCTCGATTAGCATATCAATACAGATACACACACGCACACACACACACAAACACACCGAAACACCGACACACGCACATGGCTAACTTCATTATGTTGGCAGCGACACATTGCGCATACGCCATGTTGCACGTTCCTCAGCATCAAGTGTTGTGTTTGAATTTAATGAAATGAGCGGATTGAATAGTTTGCCTCAGCCTGTTCAATTCACAAAAACACTCACACAGACACACAGTCGCTAACTCACACACACATTCACACACACTTGGCTTTATTATATTAGAGCTTCCCTTCACCGGTTTTTTTTTTGTTTTTGCATTTTATGCCATTGTTGTAGGGGCGCCATCAGGCAAACACATGCCACACGGCAAAATATCAAATTACACACATCTTTGTTAGTATGTGTGCGTGTGTGTGGCACACTTTTATTGCTCCACTTGCTGTGCCACACCTTGTGTCTGTGTCTGTGTCTGTGCAAACTACTTAATGGTGTGTAAATTTGCCACGCGCTCAACGCTCGCTGCTCGGTTTCAATTTTGCGGCTAAGGAAAAATTAATTTTGCTGTTGGCCTTATTTTGAGCGCTTTGTGCGCCCACACATCGAGTTTACCAGCTTACCAGATACCCGTTACCCGTTACCAGTTACCAGTTACCAGTTTACAATTTAATTTGCAAACAATGCAAATGCCTCTCCAATCGAGCGTATACGCAATGTAATTGCTGTGCACACTTATATACACACACACACACACACACACAACACACACACACACAACACACACACACACAACACACACACACAGGCACACACATTTAATAAACCAAATAGCATACAAAAGCTGCGGCTAACCAGTAACAACTACAACACACACACACACACACACACACTCACAATGAAGGAAAACAAAACAAGTCAACTGTCTGTTGCACTGTTGCAGGAATGATTGTTGCAAGCAGATTGTTTGAGTGAAACTGATACAATTGGGAGTCGGTTAGTCAATTTGGCAACCTGTGCGTATTTTTCGTTTGCTTGATTACACTGGTCAACATGAGCTACGGTTGTGTAATCCACTATTGACTTGCTATACACTAAACAACAAAATATTGAAATGTTTTTTCATTTTATAACTTGTTAATTAACTAACAATTTAATTGGAAAATCATTGTTATTTAATAAATGTGCCTATTAATTATATTATTACAAGTGTTATCTTTTTTTATAAGTAAGTTCCGATCAGCTTCATATTAATATAATTGATTATAATAATAAATTGGCTAACTTATGCTATTGTTTTAATTAACTTTATTTTTTTTCACTTAATTAAATATGCATATTATTTAATTGTTGTGTTATTTGCAGCACTGGCGAGGAATAATAATGGGGTGTTTTTTAATATATAAATTGACTCAATAAAAAACACTTGACATGTTAGCTGGCTACCTATTTAAATACAAATATTACTCATTTAATATATAAAATGCTAAATTGTTTAGTAATTTTTATACAATATTAAGGAAATATATTGTTGGACAACAAAGTAAAATTGTTGGTGTTTATTTTTTTTTAATTGATAATTCGTCACTGAAATCAGGCAAAAAGCTATTTGAATTATTTTTTCCTTTACTATATTTTTTTTACTCTGTTGTGAATTTTTAGTGAGAATTATTGATTTTAATTTTATTTCATATTTTTATGTGCATGTGTAGAAAAAAGTCTGGTTACACATTATTATTTATTTTATTTTATATATTTTTTTTTTTTGCAATTATAAGCTCATGTCAAAAGGCTTATAGATTAATTAATTGCCTTATGAATTTATAAACATTTTAGAATTAACTAATTTTTTCTGTTGGTTTTTTTTGTACAATTTATTATATTTTATGTGTTTATTTTTTATAAATTAAAAGAAGTTGATTTATTTTGCATTTTCAGAACAGATTTAAATTTTAATGTTGCAAGTATTATTTTATGTCAATGGGTACAATTCAATTATATTGAATTCAATTACACTCAAGACAAGTTGAAGTCAAAAAAAATATTTCATTAAAATTGGATTACAAACTTGTAGGACAGTGTTAACTAGATGGGGTCTAAAAAGGCTCAGTGGATGAATGATAATTTGTTAAATTGGGAAATGTTCTAATGGAATTTTGTACAATGCTCTACATGGCTAGGACTGAAACTAACAAGAACTCCATTTGACTGATGTAACAACAATGTACGTCACACCGAATACCCACTCGGCACCTGCCACACCCCACCTCCCCCCCGATGCTGTAGGATTGAACGAAATTTTAGGGAAAAATCTAAATCAATGTCGTAATCGAAACTAAGCCAAGCATGATAAAAATTTTGTGTGTGTGTGCGTGTGTGTGGTGTGAGGGGGGTTGGGTGGAGAAAAATGTGCACACACACACACACCTTTTGTGAGGTAGCGCATAAACAATGCAGCTGCCAGTTAGCCAAGTTAGCTGAGTGACATTCAAGCGCCATCGGCAAGAAATAAGAATTTACGATGGGGCACACACAATGAAATTGCCACACTTTGCAAAAGGATGCTACACCTGGCTGCCACTGGCTGCAGTTGCTGGTGGTTGCTCCAGGTTGCTCCAGGTTGCTCCTGGTTGCCACTGGCTGCTGCATCTCATCGAAGAGGCGAAAAATTGAAAATGCAGCCGACTGTCGACTGCCGTCCGCCGGCTTTTTGTATTGACTATAAATTTTCACTTACAGTTGCAGCAGAGCTTGCGAATCTTGGCACTGTCAATGCACTCTACGTATACGTAATGTACACACACACACACACATACACACATTTATACACATATTTATATGTATGCATGTACAAATAAAATGGCAAGGTCCAAGGAGTTAAGAGGCAAAGGGATGTTGCATAGTTGTGCTGCCTGCCGGGGCCACATTTTAAATGCCAACATAAATTTCACCCTGTGTCTGTGTGTGTCCTCTGTGTGTGTGTGCATGTGTGTGTGTGCCAGGACACTGCAGGCAATCGTTTATAATCAGAAAACCAGCAAATTTCATGTTGTTGGCTGGCCCCAAATAAAAAATAATAAAAAATGTGGCAAAGGCTTTACGTACGTACCTCTCGCTCTCTATTTGTTTGCCCCCCTCCTGCTTGCCCCCTGCTTGCCACGTTCTGTTCCTGTTCGCTGCCACTAAATTCTGCTGTCTCTTTCTTTGTCCATCGCTGTGTGTATTGTGTTCTAGTTGAAAATCTTTGAACTATGAAAAATTGATATTAGCTAAAAATACTTTTAGTCCTTGAGCTTACTAAACACACACACACACACATGTGTGTGGCTATGTGTGTTTGGGGGGTGTGTACAGCTTGTGGCATATGTGCACCACCCACCGCTTGTTCCTTTTGTGCTCGTTGCCATACTGTGTTTGTCCGGGTCTCCAGCTGGAGTGTGTGCACAATGATTAGGAATGAATGCCTGACCATAGTGACATCGTCCACATTGTACAATTTAGTCGGTGACTGTGATTCTCCTTGTTGCTATTGTTGTTGTTGTTTTTCCTTTTTTTTTTTGTTTTTGTTATTTTTTCGGTTTTTGTAACCTGCCCCTGCCGACTGCTTCGCTCGTTGTGTCCTTTTGGGCATGAATTCCATGCTTACTTTGGCTGCGCTTTATTTAATAAAGCAATTTACGCTTGACTAACATAAGTTATTGTCCAAACGTACTTATTTTTCCACACACACACACACACACACAAACGAGCCACAACTGGGCCGGCACAGATAATTTGTGGTGTTTGGTGGTGCACATCACAAAACCCACAATTTCCACCCACCCATTCCAGACACTCATTCACCCACTACTCTTTGAGGCAAGTGTGTGTGTGTTGTGTGTGTGCTTTTGTTGGCACATGTGTGTGTTTGTGTGTGTGTGTGTTTGATTGTTTGTTTGTTTGCTTTTGCCACTTGTTACAAATTGTTGAAATTAATTTACATAATAAAAAATGAATTAGTTGTAAGTACTCGTTATTTTCCGTTTTCTTTCCTATGTTGCAAGCTAATGTGTGCACCACACGAGCCTTGTAATAAAGTCCTTTGGGCTGATCCCTGATGTTTGTCATTTCTCAGGCTGACAAGCTTATAAACTGTCGGGGCTGGCCCTGATTAATTAAGATAAATTGAATGCTAGTTGACAAACTGATGTCACATGTCATTCGATGTCGCCAACTCGCACAGCACTCAAATAATAGGCCTAAGCTCGTCACCTAATAGGCCTTTATCACTTAAGGGCTTATAAATTGCATCAATTTGACTTGGTCTGGTAAATATTCCAATTGTGGAGTTTTTCAGGGAATGCAATACAAAATGCCCTTTTTTTCTGTTTCTTAACTCTGGTGCTGAAAATCTCTCTCTTTCTATTTCAAATATTCTTCGTAACAAAATCATAAATTCATGACATGCTCTGAAATTCGTAAATTTATACTTTTAAGTTTACTCTTTCTCATTCGTAAACGTTTCATTGGCAGCGAAAATTTTTTTTCTATTAATTCTATATAATTCATAACATTTAAATTTTCAATTTTACATTTTTTTGGAAATAAACTACTTTGGTCAAATTCGTCAATGTTTCACTGATATCAGGAAATGTTCCAAGTCTGCTTTATTTAGCATTCGTAACTGTTTTACTGGCTGCGATTAATTTACTTTTCTCGGAATTGACTTTCATATTTTTCAGCATTAAATTCTCTTCTTACTCCTCATATGTTAGCAACGTTTTAATGCTTAAAAGTTTTCTCTCTTAAAAATGCATTTAAATATGAAAAACTTTGACATTTTCCTTTACTGCCGCTAGAAATATATGATTTTCTCGTTCTTCTTTGGTATTCTATTCTTAAACTTTTACTCAGCGGCTCATTTGCATTTGCTTTTTATCTCTTCTTTTGCTCAGAGAAGTTGCTCACTTTGAATATATCTATCTCTATCGCTCGCTTTAAATCTCTCTCTCTCTCTTTTAGAGCCTGTTTTTCTAAGAAACCTTACATTTATCTCTATTATTTTGTATGCTGCATTTTCCCGTATTTCTTCTGAAGGTGTTTTTGTGAAAATCACGCTGCCAAAAACAAGCAGGCCAATTAGTTTGTCGCTCGCACTTTCAGTCTGTGGCAGACTTTTGAGGCAACGCTATCAGCATTCGGATGCCCGGTGTCAACCCTGGCCTGTTTCCACCAACTACCCCCATTCCCATCCCCATCTCCATCCCCAATCCGAGCCCATCAGCTACCATTACCGCAGGCAACGCTTGCACCTTTCTGCATTACAAATGAACGTTGCAAACATTTTTTCTTCACGCTTAGCGCTGCGCCACATTTTGTTCACTTTGCCACAAACTTTTTTTTTGTTTTTTATTTATTTTGTTTTTGTTGTAGCTCTCTTTTCTTTCGTTTTTTTTTTGTATTTTGCTAAAGCGCACATCCGCCGCAACTGTAACGCCTGCAGCTCTACACGGCTGAGCGGCTGTCTGCTGATGTTCCTCTTCCTGTTCCCGGTCCTCAGCAACGTGCCCCCCTTGTTGCCCCGTCCCCGCACTGTTTGCTGTTTTATGCGTTTTGCCAAACTGTCAATCAATAGAATTGTGTGGCGTTTTTGTGGTGCGTGTGTGGAGAGGAGGCTTTTACGAGAGGCGTGGTAGCATTGTTGCCGATGCAGCTATGTGAGGCGGTGGGGCGTGGCTACGTGGCTACGTCAAAGTTAACGTGCATCACGTGGCGTGCGCCTAAAGTGCTGCAATGGTATTTTTCGCTTGGAAACTACGCTTTGCCGTGGTGACATTTGCATCGACATTTCGCGCACCGCACAAAAAACGCTTGTGAAAAGTTGGTGTCGGGTATGCTGGACTGGCAGCTATCCTGTATACAGACAAGAATCTTATAATAAGAACTTTTCCCTAATAAACAAAAATATTTAACTATTTGCCAGAGCTTAAAGCATTAAAATTGCTTCTTTAATTAATTGTAATATTACTTGTATTTAAATGTAGTTAATATCATTAAATAAAAAAACAATACTTTTATAATAAATTAAAAATAATTAAAGAAAAAAGATTTCTTATGAAAAGTTTCTTGGATTTCATCCTCGACTATAAATCTATATTAAAAGAAATTTTACAGATTCTAAAGTCATATAGAAATATATATAGGAAATTAAAATAAAAACAAGCTACAAAAATATGGATGTAGGAAAAATTAGACTATTGTTTTGTTGTTATTTAAACAATTTTTTATTAAATATATATATAATACATAAAGTGTACCTGGGAGCTTATCTATCTAGTACTAGTATTATTTGTATTATACACTTACTTATCTTCATAAGGAAAAATATTAGATTTAAATATTTTCGACTGATTTCTAATAAATATCCGAATAGTTAAGAACATTTTTTGTAGAGTATTATATCAGCTCCCTCTCTGTATTCTCTCCTTAGCCGGCTATATTAGCCTTCATTCTGTCCACTCTCGAGGGTATTCCAAATGGGCAAATGTCGTTGCCAACAAGTGTCGTTGATGTATGGCAATGTCAGATGGTCAGCATTGAAGTCAGCGCAAAATATTTTGGCAATAATTTAAAACGTGGTCTGGGACCGCCCCCACCCCCAAAAGGCCCAATTGTGGTCGGTAGCCGACGAAAAGCCATGTAAAGTGAAAATGTTGCCATTTTCCTCCTTTTCAGTGCATTTCTTTAGCTCGTTAGCATTGGACGAAAAAAGCAGCTCGGCAAAAAAAAAAGAGAAACTGCAAAAGGAAAAAGAAAAAAGAAAAGAGATAAAAAAAGCCTCAAGTGAATGCGTTTTGCATGTGGATCCGATTTTGTTGGTCTCCTGCGCTTCATTGTCGTCCTTGACGTGGTTGGCTCCAGGCAGGACTATAGCCAAAATCAATACGTCTCCTAGTTGCCGAGCTGTGCTATCCTTATCCGACTAACGGAAGTTGACTGTCTGCTTGCCTAGGCATGCAATGCAGCTCGCACACACAACTATGTGTGTGTGTGTGTGTGTGTGTGTGTGTGTGTGGGGAAAGTCATGATTATGTCTAATAGATGTCCAAGTCAATCGATGTTCAAGCACTTGACACTTGAGCTCTTGCGTTTGGACGTGCCAAAGTTGTGCGTCCGACACTTTTCCCAAAGTCGTCCCAAATGCATTGCTAAAGAGCTATCGCATAAAATACAAAAGAAGAAGAAATATATTAATGTAGTCACATAATAAATGAATGCGACAATATTGGGAACTTAATTATATATTTAGCAAAATGTACAAATTAATGACCCGATGTGTTTTTCGAACGAGACCGCAGCAGACAACGCACTTAAACAAAGCACCATTTGTGACTATCAAAATGATTAAGTACCTCCGATAGCAAAGCAAGCAAGCAAAACAAAAAAAATAAATAAATAAACACATTAAAAAAAATATATATATATATATATAAAAATGGGAGTGATTTTTATGCTGACGAAAATTAAATACTCTAGCAAATAAACAAGTGAATGCTTTGATATAAGTTTTTATTAAATTAATATTAATCTTAAGCCCAGAACTTGCTTGCTGAGACTTAAACTCAGTTTTATGTTGGTAGCTATTTGATTTCGTAGTTATTTTAATAATTTTATTATTATTATATCTGATTTATAAAAGCACTAATTATGATTTAAATATTATTTACGAATACTGTAACTAAGGTGATTAAAATAACCGATGTTTACTTGTTTATTGTTTGATTTTTTAATTATTTAAGTGGACATTTTAATTTTTTTGCTCATTAAATTGTATTTGTTAAGCTACAGAAAATTCATAATGAAAGATTTGTACAGCTTTTAACGAGCCAAAAAAATACTTAATTCCCTAAAATATTTTTCAATAAAATGGAAAAAATATGCTTAAATTATAATTTTTATGATGGAAATTTGTTAAGATATTAATAATAATAAAAGCTAAGCACAATTTCACCACAAACACAATGTTCTACGCAAGTGTATATAAGAAATAAATAGAGAAAAAAATTGCGTATACGCAATGTGGCAATGTGGCAGGGAGTTGAGCAATAAAGACACAAAATGCTGGACGCGGCTGGCTAAGAAATATTACCGTTGCGTCGCTTAAAACAATTTAAAGCGAACAAGTGTGCCGCTGTGTGTGTGTGTGTGTGCGAGAGTGTGTGAGTAAGCAGATTTTTTGAGGCAGCGAGGCGCATCTTAAAAATACACTTTAACTGCCCCGCCGTCTGCGTCACAACATCCAGTGGCAACAATAACAACAACACCCCGGGGAGTGATTAAAATATAATAAATTTAAGTTGAAAATGGAGGAAAGGCAGCGGGCAGAGTCCGTAAGAGATTAAGTGCTACCCACAGCATAAAACCGCACATGCAAAAGCACCCCACACTTAATCCAACGTTACACCTCCCCCTCCCCCTACCTAACAAAACCTAACCGACCAGCCACATGGTGTTGCTGTGCCTCTTTGGTCCGGCTGTGGCCCAAATGTGTGAACATAATTTAACATGCAACCAAGTTGCTTCCGCTTTTTTTTTTTTTTTTTTTTTTGCTCGGCCCGCAGCAAAGTTAGACAATGTTTCCCAAGATTCTCTCTTTAAAGCTGAATGTGAATTTGATTTGCGGCATTTTAATTTATGAACTGAATTGTGAAAGAGAGGCGCCACGTCAAGCTGCCAAACATGTTGCCAAACATTTCCTGTAACACAGGCCAGCCCACAATCCTCCCGGCTTTTTGAGTCGCAGCTGTCGGAGTCGCTTTTATGCTGAATGCCAAATCAAGCAGCTGCCACAACTTTTTTTCCTTGCTGTATTTTAATTTTTTTTTTTTTTGGTTGTGGCAGGTTTGAATTGCACAGAGTCTGCTTTGGTTTTGGCTCTTTTTCATGTTAAATTTGTGTGATTTTGCCTATGTTTTGTTTTTGTTGTTTTTACTGTGGCTGTTGGCTTATCTGTCTATCTTCAGCTCCAGCTCCAGCTCCATGTGTGTGGGCGTTTTCTCGGTTTATCAGCGTAGGCATAAATCTTATATCTACCAGGAGCAGCTGGTGCTGCTCCCCAAGACTTTTCGGTTTGCCTAATGAATACGCACAAAGTTGTTAATGAAGCAACCAGTCGATAGTCGTGCGTGGATGTGAGGCATACATAAGGCAGTAATATACATACATACATATGTATGTACATATTTATGGCTGGCACACATATGAATATAGAAGGTAGTCGTGCGTCTGGGGGCAAGTGCATAGCTGATTTGGCTTATGAGTATGCATAGGCGACAGATTGAATAATCACACCCTCGGGAGGGGGGAGGGGCGCATAATTTCCTTGTACAAAGATTGCACTGAACGACACAACCAAATGATATACGAGGGTGCGGTAAAAGCGAATGAGCCATTTAATTAGAATGTAAACATAGTCTTAACCACGAGTGTTTGTGCTAAATATTTAAGCAGACTTAAGTTTGTGGCAAGAATTCAGTTGTTAACTATTTGGTTAGACTGAGATTGAGTTGTACCCTTATTTCTTTCCGAGTGAGGTTTGTTTTTCTGGGTTTCCTCAATCCGAGCTTTTAATATAGGAACATTGTTCTATTGAATACCTCCCCCATTTAATTATACCCTTAATCCATTAAAAATGGGTAAAAAGGGTATAATGGTTTTGTGCAAATGTATGTAACAGGCAGAAGGAAGCATCTCCGACCCATAAAGTATATATATTCTTGATCAGGATCAAGAGCCGAGTCGATATAGCCCTGTCCGTTTGTCCGTCCGTCCGTCCGTCCGTCCGTCTGTCCGTCTTTATGAACACGCGGATCTCAGAGACTATAAGAGCTAGAGATTTGGAATATAAGCTCTCGTGTACCGGGCGCAGATCAAGTTTGCTTTATTTTATCGGTCAGTTTCCGAATTATCGATACATGCACGTGTTTGTAGCCAGCCAGTTCAGTAAAAATACTCTGTAAGATGTGCTCTTGCAGAATTGAACATTTGAGTGCAAATCATCTTAAAGGGAAATTTGCCAATAAAACTAGAATATATGTAACAATTGGGTTAAGGGTATATCGTAGTCGAGCCAACTCGACTACAGCATCTTACTTGTTTTCCTTTTGTTTCGCTTTAAATTTAATTAAATTACGCTCTTTTAATATGTAAACTTAACCGCATAACTTTAATTTTCATTTAAAGTTTTCAGTTTTAAAAACCTTTTTACATAATTATGCACTCTATAATAAATAAAAATGTTTAGTTGTTTATTGTTTGGTATTCCATTAAATAATTTAAATATCTCTTTTGCTGAATCCATATTAAATAATTATTTATATACATATACAACATACACAAATTTATTTACAGTATGTAATAATTTGATGATTTAAAATGCATATTTGCAACTAATGAAATGAAGTCAATGCCAAACTGTACTTCTCTATTGAACATATTTGTTATTGCCAAATTAATAATAAATACAAAAACTGTAAATTATTTGCAAATATAATTAGCTCCATTTGTTAGAATTTTTAAATCATTCATATAATTCTAATAACATAATATTCTAATAATTTGTTAGGAAAACAAATGTTTTTATTTTATTGCTACCAAATTGATGTTATTATCACATCATTGAAGCGTGAATAATCTGGTGAATAAATAGTGAGTGTTTGCAAATTATGAATATTTTAAGCTGGCCTACATTCAAATACAAAGTGCAATAAATTTGTGGAATTTCGAGTAAAAGAGAGAAATGTTTTTAAAAAGATATTATGCAGATTTGCATTTTTAATTTTGTGTTTTAATTTGTTTCCCAACTTTCGAAATGAAAAGTGGCAACTTGTTGGCAGCACTGCTGCTGTTGTTGACGTCACAGCCCACTTATGGATCGGTCTTGACAGCATCTGATTTATTCAAATGTTTACCAAAATTTGTAGGTAATTAAATTCTTGAATAAGGCTAGACTTGAATAGCTAAATAAATGATTTTATTTAACTACTCGAAGCTTTGATCAAGTTGAGTGCTCTTGCCGAACTTTCAAATTAATTAAGAACTATGCAGCTCGAAAAGTTGCGGCTGATGCAAGCAACTCGATGGCAATTGTTTGGGGTAGGTAAATTGATTTTGACCTCTTTTTTCTTCTTTTTTTTTTTTGTTGCCTTAGTGCCGTTTCTGCTCTCAAGCGTTGCACTTAATGCGACCAAAAAGTAGCAAAAAAAAAAAAAAAAAATCGTTCTTGGCTCAAATGCTTATTGTGGATGCAACGTTTTGGTAGTTAAGGGGTACTGGCGCACGGGCCAGCAAATGGTAAATAACGATAAATAGGAAAAAAGTTGCTTGAAAATTGCTTGGCCAGAGGCAAAGTCAATGATGTTTGGGCCACTTCACTGCAGTAGTGGCAGCTGCAACAACAGCAACAAAAGTCAAGTCTAGTGGCAGTTGCCGGCTTCAAGCGTAAAATTGTTTGTTATAAAATTCAATTGTTGCTGTTGTTGTAGCCCTAATGCGCCAATGCAATCGTCTAAAACACTAAAAAAAAAAAATAAAAATAGTCTACAATAAAAAAAGGAAAAATGCCAAGAAAGTTTAGCTTGAAAGTTGAGTTCAGTTCTTTTGTCTTGTGCCGAGATTGCATTGCAACAAGGAGTTGCGCTATCAGTTTGCGACTGGTCCGGGGGCAAAGGGCATGCAAATTGAAGTTTTGCCCCGTTTTGTGTACGCTTTCCATGCCACAAGCACGCACGAATTGCTTCTAATCAAAACTCTGATTTTGTAGTGCATAGCAAATGATGTTAATAGAAATTAAATTAAATTTATGCAAGGATGTTAAATCCATTTAAGATCGATAATTGTTTCATCTTTTATTTTAACATGTCAATATTTAATGACACAAAATGAAAATAAAAACAAGTAAGATGCTGTAGTCGAGTTAACTCGTATACGATATACCCTTAACCCAGTTGTTAAATATATTCTAGTTTTCTTGGCAAATTTCCCTTTGATGATTTGCACTCAAATGCCCGAACTGAATGGCTGCAAAAACTTGCATATACATACATACATACAGACATACACACGTACACGAAACAGTAATTATCGGTGCTCTGCAGAATACACACAAATATATTGACGCTAGCGTCGATTATTATGCCATCTCTTTCTCACACATGCGCTCGCATGCATACAGAAAATGCTTGCGGCTACTAATAGAAATGAGATCAATATGAGAATATATTTTCGACTATAGCTTTGGTGTTTCTTGTGTTTCTTGATCTTAATGAAATTTCGGCAATTGATCAATTATATGTATATGCACATTATATATAAATTAGAAGCCTCTGCCTCTTAAATTGTGGAATTTATTGCTATCGGAAAGCGAAATGTATCGATAATTCAGAAACTGAGGCAGTTTCGATAAAATAAAGCAAACTTGATCTATGCCTGGTACACGAGATCTTATATTCCAAATTTGACAGACGGACAGGGCTATATCGACTCGGCTGTTGATCCTGATCAAGAATATATATACTTTATGGGGTCGGAGATGCTTCCTTCTGCCTGTTACATACATTTGCACAAAGCCATTATACCCTTTTTACCCATTTTTAATGGGTTAAGGGTATAATCAAATAAAATTCAAAAAATTAATATTCTACTGTTCTGGCATTAATATTTATAATCTTTATAGAAATAAAAATTGTTGTTCCATGTGTCGATCGACAATTAACATTAGCACATACATCATTTATGGGATGATAATACTAATTTATACTAATCATTAACTAACAGACACAGCACTAATGCTAATGATGTGCACCTGGTGATAGGCAGCATTTTTTTTTGTGTAGGCTTATTCAGATGTGCACATCTGTATATATGTATATATATATATATATGCATAGCAATTTGCAAGTGTGTTGAAATATGAGGGTGTGTTTTACCTACTGATTATGTTATATGAGAAGCGAGTGTCTTAAGGCAACCAGCCAGTTGTCAGGTGAACTCATATTAGCTTTTATGAGGCGCCATCTAGCAACATGTCCTCCTGGGTTGTCAGGACAGCGACAGTAAAGTGCGTGGAAGGAAAGAAAAGAAAAGTGGCAACCTGTTGGCAGGACTGCTGTTGCTGTTGTTGCTGCCTCTGTTGCTGCCTCTGCTGCTGCTGTTGCTGGTGTTTTTCCAGTTATAGATCGTGCTTGACGTCGTTTGACAACAAATTGCGCATATCAAATTTACGAAAATGTCTCTGTGAAAAGCCTTGACAAACTAATAGAATTTGTTGCTTGACTGCCTGTCTGTCTGTCTGTCTGTCGATCTGTCTGACGGTTGGTCGTGTCGTGAATGTGTTGCGCTCAAAGTGTTTGGTAATGGCTGGCCCCACCTCTCTCTCTCCACAAATTGGTAGGCGTTGTCAGACCCACAGCTGGGGCTAATGCCGCAATTTCGCGCTTTATACGCGGTTTGCATGACACACGCACACACACAGAGTCACACACGCACTAACACACACACACACATACACACACTCACACACACACTCAAACACACACTCACAAACACACTTAAGCAAATATGCATACATATGAGTGCGGGTGTGATTGCCAGCTTGTTGAGTGTGTGTGTGTGTGTGTATATATACATGTACACATGTTTGTGGCAACAACAGGACAACCGAGTGGCATTTACATATTTGCGGCATTAGAGCTGGCTATATTAATGATTTTTATAGTATAATAATGCGTTATCACGCCGTAGTTCACTCACTCAGCCTCGGCATATATATGTACATAGATATGGCTAATTTATTTGTTTTCACTGTTTACTCTTCCATTCATATTTTCCCCTCTTCACTTCTTGATGTAATTTGCATACGTATTTTGTATTTTGATTGAGTTGTTGCATCTAATTTATGGGGAGTGACTGTATCTCTGTGTTTTTGATAATTTTGCCATAGCTTTTGCGTTATGGTCAACATTATTAAACATTTTGTATTCTGATTTTGTTGCTGCCGCTGCTGCTGCTGCATTATGCAAATTAGTGTCGTGCATAAATTGCTAAAAATTATTATCCGGTCTGCTACCTTAATTAAATGACAAAAACACACACAAAAATCCAAGCTTAAAATTAAAACGAAGCGCACAACATCATTTTGTGTGTGTTTTTGGCATTTTTCGGCCACTGTTTTTCCATAAACAGAATTAATGACCGTGTTCTAATTTGTGATGAAAATGGGTTTTGTCAGCATAAAGAATTTGCTAAAAACCAAAAAAAAAAGAAAAATAATCAATAAATTAACATAATTCACATTAAAATAGATAATAAGAGTTTTTTGTAATTCATCATTTGTTTAGTTATCCACAGTTCAGCTGAGTTTAGGGTGAATACATTTTTGCATATTTTTCTAGTAATGATTTTTTGATATTCACATTTCATTTTCAGCTATTATTTTAATATATTTTTAAGGTTTATTTTGCTGTCAAATTTGAATATTTTGTTTAATATATTTACTATATTATTAGTAATATATTAAATTCCACTAAAAAAACAATCAGACACTAAGCCTAGTAATTAAAGCGTATCATCAGCCAGTCCCATTTTTATCTGTAATCCAGCCTGCCACTGAAGCATTTTTAGTTGCACCAGCTAATTGCTATAATCCGATTGCTGTTATTCTATTTTTGTGCCACGAAAGGGTGGGGTGGGGGAGAGGCAGCTTTGTGGTGTTGACTGAATGAGTCTATGGCAACTTAATGAATGAGTTCGCGTGCAGAGCAATAATAACAAAGGTGGGGAAAATATATTTCTGCATTGAGTTGTTTCCATACCTTTTGAAATGAACTTTTCTTTGTGAATGTAATTGCTCTAAATTAAAGCATTTTGTCTATGAAAATACCATTTTCCCCATTGATAATTTGCATTCAACACAAAAACCGCCAGCGGCCAACAGAATTTTCATTTTAATTTTGGTGAATTGTGTAAATAACCTGGACTACATTTTTGTACCCTATAAAGATGTGAATAATTATGGGGATGATGGAGAGCTTCATTCAAACCTTTAAGTAAATAAAGAAAAGATAGATTACTTTTATTTTTAGGCATTCGAATACCATTCATAAATTTGCAGTTGTTCCAAATTACATTCACATTCCTTTTTTTAAATATTTTTTTACATATTTTTTTTTAGGCCATATTTAAACTGTAAAATTTTCTTCATAAATACAGTAGTTGTACAAGAATTAATTTGAATTTGTTGAATTGTAATTTAATTTATTAATTAACTTATTTAAAATGGTTTATAATTATTTAAAATCGTTTTAATGAGTTGAAAATGTGAATTAAAATTAAAATAATATTGTGAGTTACGAATGAAATGATCTAACATTAAAAATGAATAGTTGAAATTTAAATTAAACATTTATTGCACAATTTTATTAATAATTTGCTAGGAAATAAAAAGTTAGCTGCAGATAAAGAGTAAGAGAGGAAATAGATGATCCGGAAAACTCCAAGATAAGTCCAGTTTACAGAATATATATTCAAGTGGAGCGCAATCTTGATGCAGGATTGCTTTCTTGAACATCCTCACACTTTGTTTACCCATTAAGCTGAGCATGATTATTACATAACATTTTGTGCTTTTAATCAAAATCTCAGCGCCACGATGATAAATGTGCTGCCAGAACCACAAAATTGTGTCAGGTGGGGGGAAATATTCATAATTCAATGTTTAAACCGCAATTCATGTTTCGTCTTTCATTTATTTTTTTTTCGGTTCGTTGGCTGAGTTTTCGCTGGTTGCTGTTGTTGGCTGGTTGCTGGTTGTTGGCCACCAGTTTTGGCCTTTGCCGTTTTGCTGCTATTCATATTAAAATTGGTGGTGGCAGCAGCAACTGAAGCAACTGAAGCGGGTGCGGTAGCAGCTGCTGGTTGCACCACAGCTTACCTTGGGTAAACCTGAAAAACGCTTTTGCATTTTCATAAATTTTTGGTTTTACCCACTGAAATCGACTCCCTCTTGCCCCCGCCACTAACTTCCCCATTCTGTCTGAGTTATAACCGAGTGCATAATTTAGCCTCTGTTGCACTCTACCCATGCCTTGAGTTTTATTTTACACACACACACATACACACACCATAGCGTGACCAACTGGCCCTTGCCACACAATCCACGTGCCACAGCCGTTTACAGTTCATGCTGCCTGGGTGAATGCGTGTGTATATCTTGCCCGCCCCATTATGCAATAAAATTGAAATTAATTTTTAGTGATTGCGGATGCGGTTCAATGTGGCTGCCACGCGGCACTTGCCCCAGCCCTCGACTGCCTGTTAACCAACGCATAATTTCTCAACGCCTCCATTTTGGTCAGCGGCGGTTTTTGACACCGCATATTGTTAAGGCCGCAATTGAATTGTAAATTCTTTTGGCCGACATATGGTTAAAAATTCCCATTTTATTATTTCATTTATGTACGTATACATATTATTAATAAATATTTGGGCCTGTGTAATACAAATTATAATTAATATGAATATTGTTTTTCTCTCTTTATTTTTAGGGTATTTAACATCAACTGCTGCCATACAAAGTAAACAATAACAAAAACAGGTAATTCCATTTTGCATTACATAACTATCCAATTACTGGCAATGACCAGACCGTAAATTTGCTCTGATCAAATAATTTTTAAATCGGTGCTGAGAGCTGTATTAATTTCGATTCCGTGTCATCAAATTTTTCAATGACAGCCAAGGACATGTTTCCACTGAATGTACATTTGTGTAATTCAGTGAGAGCTTTTCAATTTGAATTCATTTTAGTTGATGTATCGGGTATCTGCAAAATGACAACTAACAAGAAAATATCATTTAGAGCGGTTGTCTCTCAATTGATTGACGTTCTAATTAAGTAATGCTAATGTCGGTCCTGAATTGTCGGAGTACGCGAAATGTAAGTTCAAATTTGGCCAACATATTTGCAGAAAATGGCAAAATGAAAGGAATGGCCTTTAAGTTCAAAGTTTGTCAGGGAATAACCATATATTAATTTTTTTTTAAATTTAGTTTCTCAGTATTTATGATTTAGCATATAATGATTATATAATAATATTAAGTAAAATATTTAGCTACATAAATAGAAATATATTCTTATCCACTGTTGGTAATTTGATTAGGAAATTTGGCATTTTTGGCAAAATTTAATTTAATAATTATTTTTGTCGGTTTGGTCAAATTTAAAACATGGCTTTTAGGAAAAACCGCTTGCTAAAAATATTAGAGTTAATATGTTTTTTTTTTGAACGGTTTCACGAACTTAAACTTTTATGTAATAATCCAATTATTACGATACAAAATGTAGCTTTCCCTTCGAGTCAACTAAGTTAAACAAGGCAATATTAAATTATGAGCAAATTGAATTTTCTAAAGGACAAATTGAAATTCAGTCAAATTGCTAACTTGTAATCGTTATCGTAATCGTTATCATTTTGGCAGCTTAGCCATAATCATTTTGTAATTAACTCAATTAGCCAACCACAAGACTTGGCCACAAACGTCTTTGGTTATCTGCCAGAAAGAGCTCAACAATTTGTCTGCACCATGTTTACACACTTGACCAATACGAGTTTCGGCCATCCGGTAGAGGTGCGTTTCTAGCCCAGTTAGTAAGGGTCTCTGCACAGATCAAATAATCGATAGACAAAACTGTCATTTATCTCTTTGAATGACCAGAAAGGGTTAGAGAACGGGGTAGAACCCCAAAATGGGGTTGGCTTTAATTAGTCTCAGCTGTTGTAGCCTTGGCTATGCTTGAACTTTGACCAAGTTTTACAGTGCGGAAAACAAAATTAAATTTTCTTTGGCTTCTTCGTATTTCTGGTCCTGCTGCTTTTGTCATGATGCCTAATTGAAACGTTTACAATAAAACTTAATTGTCTTTTTAGTTTTTGTTGTTGTTTTTGCTGTTGTTGTTGTTGCTGTTGTTGTTATTGTTATTGCCAGCCCTTAGGCTTTCAAGTTTCTTCACATTTTCGTTTTAGCCGGTTCTGCTACTGCCTTGTCCTTTTGTTGTAATCAAATTTTGGCAATATTGTCACGTAGCTGGAATACACACTTCTCAGCCATGTTTGTTGACAAATGCACAAAAATTGGCATAGTAAATATTTGGCTAGCTAAATGCACTCGGCCAAAGGCTTCTTCATTTAATTTCAATATTTTCCAAAACTAGAGTGCTTTGACACTCAATTAATTGCCATTCATGATGACTTTAATCTTTACAAATATTCGTAGCCATATTCATAGATATAGGTATAGGTTTATATATATATATGTATATATTTATATGTGGGAAAGCCAATTAGACACGAAGCCATAAATCAGTAAAACTATCGAAAACAATTTGTGTTAATAGTAAATAACAATTAATTAGCCAGGCATATTGATTGTACACTTAAGTGTAAACAAAGAAAGCATTTTAGTTTAATTAAGTTTACGTTGAATTTAGCTTATTGTTTTTGTTAGCCAACACTTTTAGCAAGTTTCCAACTTGGTCTATGCAGGCTACCAAAGAGTGAAGAGGAAACAATGCATCGATTTATAAAGAAAAATTTCTTTTGCTATTTTTATAAGTATTTTCTTTAAACAATTTTTGTTAGATTAAAATCTTTATATTTATTATCTTTTTTTTACACTATTTGGAGCTTAACAATTTCATTAATTTGCACAATTTAAAATCGATTTATTTTCAATAAATTTCGCTTTTCACGTACCCCTCATTAATAAAGTTTTCTATATTTTATATAGACAAATAGAATGTACAAGTCTTATTTTTTTATTTATTTATTTTTTATTTTCTTAAATAAAATGGTAACATGGAAAAATATAAAGTGCTCTGCACAATTGTTTATGTTCTTCCCTGCAGTGCTTTTCGCATTTTATATATTTTTCCACTGTTGCAGTTGCAGTTGTATTTATTCTCTTACCTTGTTACTTACACTTCATTTGTTGCACTGCAGTTGTTGCTGTAGTTTTTCACTTGATTTACTTGATTGTAGCAATGTTTTTTATTAGATGTAAAATATTTCATTGTCCTGTGCCACATTTCGTTGCTATAGTTTGCTTGGCGCCTTCTTTTCTGTTTCCATTTCATTGGTAATTTTTAGTTGGCACACAATAACCTCTATATATATATATATATTTATACATTATATAATTTTGTTTTGCTTTAGGTGTATTTGTTTAATGAGCTTTATTCTTTTGGGTTTCCGTTTATTTGTATTGCTTCTGTTCTTGTTTTGCTAATTGAGCACAACATTTTGCCATTAATCAAATTATATTTTTTTTTTACTGTTTTGTGGCCGTTTAACAAGGACCTTCTTGGAGCGCCCATTCCTGTTGCTGCGTCTCTCATAATTTTTGTGTGGTGGTGGAATCCTGCTGACGCGTCGTCCGGGGCACTTAATTAAAAGATTACTTCTGAAAACTTTGGGGCACAGAACTTAACGTCAACATCTAACAGCTAACAGAGAGCTGAGCGCTCTATTTGCCCAAAAACTTTAAACAAATAAAAGGAAATTGCAAAAGTAAACACACTTAGACACAAACACACACTTACACACACACGCACACACACTCAAACCCTTGTTAAATGCTGAGTGTGTGTGTGTGTAGACAAACTGAAAAATTGTTAAACTTTAATTTATATGCAGTCAACAAGGTTGCACTTTAAGCCCGACACTAAGCCTGCCACTTGATTATTCTACACTCTGCTACACAGTTCACTATTTCATATAGTACGTGTTCCGCATACGTTTTAACTTTTTCCCCACTTGACAAATGGTAGCTGCAATAAAAAAGTTGCATCATCGCAAAGTTGCATAGGTATGGATGTTTCTCAACCATAACGGTTTCATATAATGTTCCCCACTCCCCTTTTGGGGCATTTGGAAATCAACGAGGGCAGCTTTAATTGTAATTTTTTTTTTTAATTTATTTTTTATTGTTTGTCATTATTTTAATTCATTAATCATGCGTTGCCATAAATTTAATTTTTTTTTTTTTTAAATTTTCTTTTTCACAAATACTTTTGCATAATTATGTTTATTAATTGAAGAGCCCTCGTGGATTTCCTGCTAATGTACATATGTTTTTCATGCCACCATCTGTTAATTTTTTCAGCCATTTGTGGCAAAAGTTTTTTTTTCACATTTTGTAATTTTAATTTAATGTCAGACGGCGTTTGCAAACAAATTTACAAAGTTTAATTTCACGTTAATAATGTTATTTTGATGTTGTTGTTGTTTTGTAAATTGCTTTCTTTGCTCTTACGACAAAGTTAGATGGCGGACGTTGCACCAACACATACTCACACACACACACACACACCGACACACACCTATTAAGTTCATTTGTATTTATATTTATTATAAAATTAAATGAAAAATATGAAAAAAATTGTTTTGTGGTTTTTGTTACTCGTTGAAAGCGAACTTTGTGCTCAAAGGACAAACACATACATATATACCTAGTTGTGTATGTGTGTGTGTGTGTGTCTTCTGTATGTGTCTGTGTTGGCTCTAGAGATTTAATTGGTTTTTGAAAAAGTTCAACAAGCCATGCTAATTAGTTGCATGCAGCTTTGCCTTTGAAAGTGCCACATACTTAACTCGACAGGTGGTGCGTAGCAGTGCTTACCAGTGGTGGTAATTGTGGTGCCCCCCCAAAACCATGTGAAGTTCGGCTAGTTACTTAATCCACACCAAACTTTTCAATCGTACCAAGCGGAGTATTTTTTCTGTTTATTTTTGTTTTTTTTTGTTTTTTTTGTTTTTGTCAAAATAAATACGAACACAAAAACTTTTTGCATACCGAGTGCTTTGATGTATTTCCGACATAACGAATATACAAGTGTATATTTTGTGGTTGTATGTGTGTTTGTGTGTGTGTGTCTGTTTGCAACATGATCAAAAGTTGTTGATTTTGTTTTATTTGCTACTTCACATAAATAAATTTGTGTGTGTTCTTTTTGCTGTTGACTCGGTTAGCTTAAGTAATCGCAGCGTGTGACACAATAAATGCCACCGAAAACTCTTGCAACGTTGCACATGCGTCTCGGGGAGTGTTTTGTGAATGGGTGGGGGGGTGTTTCATTGTTTTGTATTGCATATGTGTGTTGTGTATGTAGTATTGTTGTAATGTGCAAAAAATTGGGCCCAAGTTGCCATCTCAACTGCAAAATAATTAAATTCCAGAACCAAGTTTATGCGGAATATTTTTGCTTTGCAAATGTCTTAGCAATTTCATGCAAAATGTTGTGCTGTGTGTAAGTGTGTGTGTGTGTGTGTGTGTATTAGTGTGTGTGTGTGAAAGCAGAAAGTTATGCCCTTAGCTTATTGCTGTCTTCCCGCTGTGCATTATGTTGTTGATAGTTGGCTTCATCTGTTGTTGTTTGCTTTCTTACGGCTTGTCAGTGGCTCAGCGGCACAGTGGTGCAGTGCTGGGAATTATGTCTTTTGGATGGTTTTACTTATTGCTGTTGATGTTGTTGTTGTTGTTGCCCCCGTTGTCATTGGGTTTGTTGCAGTTTTTCTTTCACGAACCGGAAGGAAATGAGCAAAAATGACAAAGCTAACGGATGCGCACAAAACACAATGCACACAGACACAGGCCAATGCACAATACACACACACACACACAAACGCACACACATATACATATATATGTATAGATAGGATAAGCTTGATGTCCTGCGTGTATGCCCACTGCCCTTGCTCAGGATATGTGTGCGGAAAGTACAAAAATTGTACATGTATTTGATTTATGTTTGCTCTTAGCTCTCAAGCAACACCACTGCGACCTGTCACAGTGCCTGCCTCTCTTTGTGTGAGTGTGTGTGGTGTGTGTGTGTGTATGTATGCCAATACACACATTAATACATATGTTCGTGCATATTTCAGCTGTTTTCCAGAGTGAATGTCCTGGCAAGTACCAGTCAAATCATAGCCTACATTTCCGTTGTTGTTTCACCAAGCCAAATGTAATTTTTTTGTTTTCCTCTACCGTGAATCCATGAAAAATGGGCGAAAAGGGTAAAATAGTTTTCAGCAAAAGGATGTAACAGGCAGAAGGAACAATCTTCAAACCCATAAGGTATATTAATTATTGATCTCCAAAAAAAGCCGTCAATAACGTCTGTGTGAACCAAAGGACATCAGAGACTATGTGATTAGGAGACTTCAATATAAATTTTTGTATATCCCGCAGATTATCTTTTTTTATCGATTCTTATCGATAAATGCCTCAGCGTCACGCATATCGATAAATATTTATTTAGCATATATTTAGCAATAAATTATGTAATTTTAAAGGCATATATTTCCAATTGTCATAAAATATACTTTGACATATCAATTAGATAAATGTCATTACGATCGGACAAGAAACACCCAAGTTATTCTTTTCATAACAATTTCATTATCTTTAAATGAAAATTTTGGCAACAAGACCAGAAAATACATAACAGCTGACTGCAGAGTATCTCGTTGTGTATCTCTCTCGACTACAGCATCCTTATCTTCTTATTTTTTCTTGGTTGTCGCCATGGAAAACGCCAGCTCAAAAGTTTCTACGTGAAAATTTTCGACAGTCCGATGTCCTAAAAAAATATGCATTTCTCAGAGTTGCTTTTGATTGTGCGCAGCACATTTTAAGCAGGCTTTAAGCAAAATATATGGGACAGCCCACGAAATGCGCCACTTAATGTAGTTACTGCCTGTCAACAGCAAAAATCCATAAATATATATAAAATTAAACTAACAATCAGTGAGAGCGATAACGAAAGAGGGAGAGAGAGAGCGAAATAGAGACAGGTAGAAAGAGAGAGCAATATGAGCAGCTAGCATTTTGGCCTCTTTGTTTTAACATTGTTTTGTTTTGTTTTGGCTTCGTTTTGAAATTTCATTTATCAGCGCTATAAAACGTTACTTAGCAGGGTACTCCACAACCCTGCTCCCCCTGAACTGTTGAAAAAAGCCCTAGTTGATTCTTAACTGGGCCCATTGTCGGTCGTCCCGTGTCAACAGGCAATTATATTAAAAGCCTGGGACTGAGTTTCAAAGGGGCGCTCAACTGTTGGTTATCCAGGTAGATGTGTATATACATATATAAGGGACCACAGGTCTGCAATTACGAGTACTACTATGCTAAATGCTCGGCGACTGAAAAATGTGGCTTTAAATTGCATGAAATCATCGCCGCATAGCGCAAGTAATGAAATTAGCGATAGGACTTGTCCCCGATGCGTGTCTCCGACTATCGAGGACAATCAGCATAATAAAAAACGTCAGCGAGTTAACCTTTTTTTGTGTGTGTTATGTTTTTTAAGGCTAACCCGAGGAACTGTGTTAACATTTTTTTTTTTTGTTTTTTTGTTTTTGGGTCACTACAGATTTGCTTATCGTGTCAACGACAACACCATTCTCAGTATGACTCTGAGTTTTCGTACATTCAATTGGTCTCTCTTAGTTCTCTCCGGGGTAAGTCGGGTCAAATAACTGTGTCTCTCCATCAATCCAATTGGTGTTTTCGAGCAGATTTTGGAATTGGTCGCCCTATACTGTCTCGTTCGCCTGCTCTACTCGCATTGTGTGCTGGGCGGCGAATATGGCATATCGGTCTGGGCTTATACATATTTTCTGCCAGTTTGCACCGCCCAAACACTGGTCCTGGTGTTGTTTCGTATGTGCGGCCGGACCATCGGTTTGGATCCAATTGTGCGTATTTTATGTTGCAAACATCGTTCTAACAACATGCGAAGTGCACTTTTACAGGCAACGGTCTTCAATCTAATCAGCGGCATAATTTGCATTATCCTTGCGCTCATCCTGCTCTTTTCGATGTGGGACCACTGCCACAACGAGTTTGCCATATTTTTCTTTGTGTCCGGCTGCTGTGGATTGATCGCTGGTATTCTCCATTTGTGTAATGGCATCATGTGCCTCTGTTTTATGCCGCCGGAAGAAGCGTATGTATTTCACGAATGTTGCATGTGGCTTTTGCTCATATTTACTTCGTATATGTTTCTCTAGGAATTACCTAAAACCCATCAGTAAATTCAAGGAAAAAAGTTCAAAATCACGTTAAAGTCAAACATTTTTTGTGTATAATAGATTTTTAATGAAATATATAATTTATTTTATAGTTTTTGGAGTGTTCAATTCAATTCAATAAATAATGGTCTTCAGTTTGAGGTTCACACTTTTACACCTTTACCACACTTAAGTTGATTAAACGAAAGTTTCAAAGTTTGATTAAATTCAATTTATTTACGTTTTTCATTTATTTTATTCATGAGAAGCCACAAATATTTTTGAGCTGCATCATTTGGCTTGCAGCTTAACAAATTCACTTAAATAATTCAGTCGAACCCTTTTGTTCCACTTTATTGAACTGTTTTGAAAGGGCGTAAACCCACTCACTATCCCCCACCCAGATCTACATATATACATTTTTGTAAGCCGTTCTGTTATTGTTATTTGTTATTTGTTATTGTTGGGCGTCTAGCCAGGGGCAATAATCAATATTTGGTATTTCTTTGCGACCTTTGCGTGTTACTTAATGGTTCAAATGCCAAAACCAACCAAGTTGTAATAGTGTCGACAGCTCAGCTAAATTGAAACAGAAATGAGCAGAACTGAACTAAACTAAACTCTGAGCTAAACTGAAGTGAAGTGAAGTGAAGTGTTGTGGAAAGTTCTTATCGCATATCATTTACTCAGCTGGCAATCAATAAATTGGTTTGTGGCAATCATCGTTGGGCCAAAAGAGTCTTAAGGTCTTAACGGCCTGTGCGTCATAATTGCTTAGTATTTTCATTAAATTGACAGTTGGCTTAAAGTACTTACCATGAAGTACAGTGAGCACATATTGGTTCTTATCTGCATTGAAAGATGATATACTAAGATCATATACCATAAAAATCCTATCATATATAAAAAGTAACTTCCATTCTTCAAATATTATTATTAATCACTTAACATCACATCAGCAATTGATGTTCATGTTCTAAATGAAAAATTAAAATATTAATTCAAAATTGTAGCTGAATTGTAACAATTTTTAATAAAAAACTCTTTAGAAATATTCACATATCATTTCATTAAACGATAAAAATAATTGAATAAAAAAAGAAATTGTAAAGATAACAAATTCCTTACCTATAAAAGCCAAGAAAATGTATTCATTTTAAGTATTTCATAATATTACAGTCCTTTTATAAGAACAACTTCTGCATGTTGCCATGTTTTTTATCACTTTGGCTCCATTGTTGGCTTGTGTGATTGAAGTACGCGGTTTTTTTTTGTTGTGTGCATCCTTGTTGCGTCACAAGTCATTCCGTTAAAAGACAGCCCTTTCAATCAATTGTGAGATTTACAATCATGCGATTCAATTCTAAAAGCTCGCATATTCATAACCATAAAAGATTTCCTTACATGCTCTGCAACGTGCTACCTGGCAACCAAACAGACAATCGTATAGAATGACTGACAGGCTGGCACATTGGCAGACTGGCAGACTGACAATCAAATACGTAGATACTCAGAGTGACACTCACTAATATATGCAATCAGTTTCGAGCGAATCAAATGAATGCGAATGAGTCAAATAGCACAAAACTGCAACTGGTGAATGTAAATCTCGTCCTGATGCTGCTGTTGTAGTGCAGTGTTGCTGCTGTTGCTGTAGCTTTTGTTGCAGCTGTTGTTGCTGCAGCTGTTGTTGCTGCTGTTGATGGTGGTGCTGTCACTCAATTGCCGTCGCTGATGATGAATGCAAACAGGCAGCACATTCACTTCCTCTGCGATACAACTAGTTCATCAAGTGACTGGTTTTGATTTCAGCTACTTTTATCTATGACAATTCTCAATTTGATGACCTGTCAAGAGATACTATTGAAGCTCATAAATATTCGATTCCAAATCAACAAATGGTGCCTAAGTCAGACAGTATTTGATAAGCTTAGTTTCTTTAACGAAATAAACTCAAATATATGACTAATATATTATATGATTTATATATTAAACAATTCTAATTCAATAAGCACAAGTAATCGCTATCGATAAGTATCGGTTAACGTTTTTGACACCATCCCCAGCAGCGATATAATTGGAAAATAATCGTGTTGTGGCTTTTTGGGACACTTAATTAAATACTTGTTCGCTTGATTAACTGGTCAACTTCTGATTTGGGCACTTGGTCTAATTAGTGCCAGGGCGATGTCATAAATTTGATAGCAGGCACACTTGCCTCAAACCACGCAAAAGCTGAAGCAAAATCCGAATGCTGCCCCCAAAAAGCAGGCTAGAAACATGCGTCATTTGTCAAAATGTGCGCACTGCATGCAAATGGCAACAGCAAGAGCGCAACAGTAGCAGCAGCAACAGCAGCAACAGCAGCACTGGCAATACCAGCAACATCAACAACAGCAACAGGAGCAGGAGCAACAACATAAGCAACATTCAGCAACAGTAGCAACAGCAATGCCAGTAAACAAATGTAAAAATATTTGGCACTTAAAGTGCTGCCAGACAAATACGACAAACGTTGAAGAGTCATTTACAAGAAGTGCAGCAGCAGCAGCAACTGTTGTTGGGGGGTTCTTGCGAGTCAAGCGTTGGCGTTGGGTGAAAAATGGCGAAAATGCCGGCAAACGGAGCAGACAGCGAACGTCATCAGTGCAAACAAAGCACATGACACGAGCAAAGAGCGGGGGGAAGGCTGAGGGGAAGCGCATAACAAACAGTAAAAGGAATACGGCTAGAGTTAAACGCAGGCAGCGACTCGACTGCAAAGCTGTCAGTCAAAGCGTCGAGTCAGTCAGTTAGAGCAGCACATGTACACACACACACACATACACGCACACAGAGAGTGAGTGCAGTCAGTTGGACAACAACACACAAAGCAGCTCAGAGCAGAGTATAAAGAAAGAGAGGAAGAGAGAGAGAGTGAGAAAGCGTCGGCGTCGGCGTCGCATTGGCGTTGACGACAATTGCACAATTCATAATAGGCAACATGACACCAACACACACACACGCACGCACACAAACACAGGCACTCACTGATTGCAAGTGTTAAGTATTTAGCGTGTGTGTTTCTTTGTGTGTGTGTGTGTTTGTTGCGTACTTAACGCAGTCAGGCCTTAGTCCTCCATCTCCCTCTCTCCATCGGTGTTTCGCTTAGTCTGACTGACTGACTGACTGGCTGTCTGTCATTCAGCGCAAGTTCGCATTGTTTATTTTCCAACACTGGCTCTAATGTTCGCCGCTGCTGCTGATTGCAAATTGCATGCAGCAACACGAAAGAGCAGCCGTCCATAGTCCGTAGAAGGGGGCGTGGCACGCCGCACGCCTTTGGCCGTAAATTACTTGGGTAATAAGCATTATGCACAGTCTGTGCGTCAGTTTGTGGCCAACATCAGTGTCAAATTAGTTTAGCACTTCGAGCTTCCCTTCAGCACTCCACCTCACAACTACCAATCCTTTTCTTTGGTCAACCTTTGATAGTCAACATTTGATTAAAATGACAGTTTTGTTGGCTAAGAGCAAATACGAATGCTGATTGACTTGCAGATATCCTGCGTGAAATGATCGTAAGGCGGCGATAACGACATACACTTTTTAATTACTATACAGCTATATTAAAGGGATATGTAAATATTTGAAATAATAATAAGTTTAAAAATGTGTAATGAAATTGATTATAATATTATTTATTTTTTTTTAATTTTTCCTTTATGAAAAGACAAAGTTTTTATTAGCTACTTGAATTTAGATTCTAAAAAAATAAATATATATTTTTTTAAATTTGTTTCTTATAAATATTGTAAAATAATGTGTATTAATTTAAATTTGTATAATCCAAATTTTAAAACTGACTATAAAAAATATAGCTTTTTATAGGAAAACTTTCTTCTACCTCATATTCAACAGTTACTGCTTATAAAAGGGCAACTAACTTGTCAACTTTTTATTGAAATACCTTAAGACAACAACGACTGACTTCAGGCTTTGATGTGTGCGTTAAAATTGGCTGCGATCAACAAATTCAATGAGGCATAAACAAAGACTAAGTTAAGAAGGAAAACAATAAACAATAAACAGACAACGGGAAATAAACCGCCCAATGAAATCAGTCAGTTGTGACTAACGCACAAAACTGAATCAAAGAGTTAATATAATATGATAAAGGTATGTCGGCATGTGTGTGTATGTGTGTGTGTGTGTATCTATTTGTTAATGCGCATAAAGCAATTTACGCACCCTAAAAAAATTATGCTATACAACTAATTAAAATGGTGGCGCGTTGCCTATGTATATGCCACATACTTTAATGGCTGAAAATTAGTGCAGTAAACTTATCACGATACTGGGAATGTAACAAACCCAAAAAACAAAGCCAACTTGCGAGTACCTGGGTGGGGGAGGGGCGGCGGGAGGTTAACAACTAAATTGGTTAGGGGTAATGTAGTCCTACAAGTGACCAGCCACCGTTTGGCCCCGGCATTAAAAAAGGCAATAAAAAGCTCGTAAAAGCCATACAAAAATAACATTAAAACAGAGAAGTAATGGCAACGGGGAAAAGGGCAGCAAAAGCAGCTAACAGCAACAGCTAACAGCAGCAGCAGCAGCAGTTACAATAACACCAACTCAAATATTAGCTTAAATGCAATAGACATTAAATTACTCGTGCCAACAACAATAAAGTAGAACGAATAAAACAGATTTTCTGCTACTAAAGCAATAAAAATGAGAATGAATCGACAGCCAGTCGACAGTCGCTAGACTTCAACTGGATCACAGGACAACGACACCAACACCAACAGCAACAGCAACAACAATATCAGAAGCGACAGCAATGCCAGTAAAAGCAACAGCAACATGAACAACAACAAGAACAACAAGAACATCAACAATGACAACAACTCGAACGTAAGCTAAATTGAGCTAAAATGACTTTTTAATTCGATTTGAGAGGAAATTTTCTTTCGCTTGAATATTGCACGTGTTGTCCATCAGGAAAATGTCTCTTATTTCCACTCCCCCTTTTCTTTTTTCTGACCTGTCATTAAAATATGTGAAGGCAAATTATTCTACAACTCTGTGTGTCTATATATATATGAGTCAAAATAAACAATTATATATTTAGTCCTGCAAAGTGTCCTCTCTGAGAACGCCATGAATACGAGCTTATCAACAGCCGAACGACCAAATATTAAATTCAATTTTGGACGCAAGCCAATCTTCAGAAATATTTAATAAAAATTATAAATTTTGCGATACCCAGCGAACGACCGTAAAATACACTGCGGGATAAGTGTTGGAAAGCGCTCGGAATATGCTGAGGTAGCAAAAGTTTATTTTCATTCTGAATATTTATGAACATTAATTAAAATTGAAAATATTTTGACTCTACAGAGACTAATTGAAATTAATTAAACTTCATAAGTTATAAAATGTATAATAATTTTGTAAAATAAAATAAATTTATGGCAATTATTTTGTAGACAAATCAATCGATATTTATTATAAAAAATTAACTGCCGGGAAGCATGAAACAAATATTTATTTATTTTTTATTTTTATGACTCTAATTTTAAATTGAGGGCAGACAAACTTATATATTACCTTACTGATTTGCAAGTATAATTTTTTTTTTGGGGTCGAAAGACGAACATGCCAAATTCCAATATACTTTATTTCTCCCATGGGAATAGAGTATAATAAGGGAACGAAGCGACGACAGCCAAAATGAGCTAAGAAGCTTGTGTGGATGCGAAGGGCGGGGAGGGGAGGGGTGTACATTTTTTGACATCAGCAGCAGCAGCATCGCGTGAGTCGCTGCTTGTTTATGCCACAAGTGCCACTTATTGTGGCTTGCCTCCCAGCATTGCACCCACCCCCCGAAAATTTAAAGTTTCGCCTCATACTCAACACGAGCCAGAGACAGAGCGCACTCTATGGTCTACAGGATATGGTCTATGGTCCTATGGTCCTATGGTCTATGGTCCTATGGTCTATGGTCTATGGTCTTGTATATATTGTGTTATGCGCAAAAAGTTTAGTTTACAAAATGGGGCTGCTGCTGCTGTTTGCTGCAAAGTCTGAAACTGAGCAGCGTCAGAGTCGTGACGTTAATGTTGTTCGTGATGTGGCACAGATGATGATTATGATGTGATGGTGATGATAATGATGATTATGATGAGGATGAGACGTGTGCGTGGACAGTCTGAAGTTTGTTTGCCCAAATGAAATATGAGAGCGGCGCTTAATTAAATTTCAGTTCATTTATAATACAGGTTCCGAAAAGCACAACCGACTGGAAGCGAGAGTAGAACGTGGTTTTGTCACTGTGTTTTTTTTTTGTTGCTCTCAGAAACAGAACACAACAGTTTGTGTATTTGTTGACATTTGTTATGTATTTTGTGCATAGCTGAGTGAAGAATTTACTGAAAAAAAAGAAAATATATAAATATATGTAAATATATATTTATCGATAAATTTTACGACTATTTGTATTTATTTATAATACTGCTATTTATGATATATTTGAATATAAAATATGACTATAAAAATGTGCAAATCTGTGAGGAATTATTGATAGATCTAGATTGCTGCTATCGATTGTTGTTTTTTCTACAACTGTATTCAGATTTTATTAATGTGATTAAAATTAATACTTGTTTTTTATAGTCATTCCCCTAACGAGCGAATCAAATCTATGCATAACTCTTGTTCTTTATAAACTTTATTAACTTGTTTAAGTTGCTACTTTATACATCTACTTACACTCGTGAGTTCCATATACCTTTCAGCATATGAAGGGTCTGTCCAACTCTCGTTTAAACTGGTCTCCCGCAATGCCAATTTTTGTGTCCTTTTGCTGTGTGCTTTTCGCTGGAGGCCTGGGAACTTGTTGCAGCCATAACATATTCAAACCCATTGCCGCACATGTGTTGCGCTGTAAAGTGTCCTTTTGTTTCGGGGCACATGTTGCCATTAAGTGTTGTGTTTGTGTGTGTATGTGTGAGTGTGAGTGTCCCTTTGTCCTTTTGCTGTGCTGCAGTCAACAAGGATGCGGGCGCCCGGACTGAATCTGAGGCTCTGCGCCTGATTGCAGCCGATAAAGTTTTGTAATTGTTTCATTTCCGGGATTTAAATTGCAAATATGACTCGCTACGAAATTATGCTGAATGGCATACACATGCTTATACACACACTCGCACACACACACACACACGCACACCGAGACACTACATTACGGTTAGTATAAGGAGCCACCCGATCAAGCAGGATATGTATCCTTTTTGGGGAGTAGCGTGCGACACAGTAGATTTAACCTAATTAAGAATGTTCAGCAGGACACAATGTTTCGAATACAAATGAAATTTTGGGGCGTGGTCTGCCAAGGAGTGGGTTAGGGGAGCGGGTGGTGGCAGCAACATCCTGACACGCAGCACAAAATGAATGAGCTGCCAAGCAAATCTGCTGTCATGTTTTTGTTGCTGTTGGCAAAAGGTTCACAGGACTTGCTGGGTTACTCGACTTGTTGTTGCTGTTGTTGTTGTTGCTGCAAAGACGAATGTTAATTCTATTTAAAGGCACACACACACACAGATACAGATACACACACACACTTACACACACACACACACATTGGGGCAAGCTGCTGCCTTTTTGGGTTTCAAAGTCACAAAGATTGTCAACGTTTTCATTTTAATTCAAACAAATGTTACTAATGTTTTCATTGTTGTTGTTGTTGTTGCAGTTGTTCTTGTTGCTGTTGTTGTTCTTGTTGCTGTTGTTGTCCTTGTTGCTGCTACTGCTGCTGGGCGCTTGTTGAATATTTTATCGTTTGACTTGGCGCCCGGGCAACATTTGGCTGCGTAATTTGCTCCGAAAATCCTTTTTCGTCATTTGCCAACAGACTTCGCAAGGGGCATGCAACGCCCTTTTTGCCTCTTAAATTCCTCATTAAATTTGCTATTGCAAAATTCTGGCTAAGAAGGGCTCGAATTGCAATTGCAATATTTATGGATTGTCGTCACAATCGTACTGTTGCCCAATAACATTTATTCCTTTGCAAATTTGCAAACATTAATAAAGGATAATGAAAACACAACTGCCCCCTGTAAATATGATTCTCATTGTTTTCACTGTGTTTTTTTTTTATTTGTTGTTTTGTGTACTTTTATTATTGTTTTTTTGTTGTTGTTTTTGTTGGGGCACCTGTGTCGCGTGCCTTGAAGTTGTACACAGTGCGAAACGTTGACAATTGTTGTTTGAGAGTTTTTGGTGTAAATATATTTTTTCCTTTTGTTTTTTTTGATTTTTTTTTGTTTTTTGCTCTGTTGTTTGTTTTCCGCTCCTGTTTTGTTTAGCATTTTATTTTCGTTACTTATTTTCTTGGGGCAACATTTGCTTAAACAGCGCCAACAATTTGCACTCTATTGTCGTTCTGCGCCATTCAATGTGGTATTTCCCCATTCCCATTCTCCGGAACCCCCTACATAATAAAAGTACCTTCACCCTATCTGCAGCTGTATGAATTTAAATGGTTTTACGACCCCGTCGAGTGCGAATTGTGCTCGTCTTGCGGACTGATAATCCAGTTGAATATGCCCCCAATTGTTGCCATTGTCGGTTTAAACGTAAAACTGTCGTTTGCTGAATGGAAAATTAAGGCACTCGAGCTGCAAATACTTTCAAGATTTATAATTTATATTAGGGTTAGATGGGGTGAGTTTGCTAGGGTTCTGTATAGTTAGAGAAGGAAATACCACAAAGTTGTTATCAAATTAAGAAGCCTAGAAAAATAAAGTCATACAATTATGTTTATGTTCTTTAACAACATGCTTAGCCTTAGAAATTGGTATGATTGGGGTTTTCTTAATTTTCCCAATTCATGCAACAAATGTTGGACCATTTTGTTTTCTACCCCCAGAAATCCTAAAAATCTTATAAATCTTATAAATATTTTTTAGTATTTTTTAATTTATTTATCATTTTAATTTTATTTTAAATTTACTTTAATTGAAATTTTTAATTTTTGTATTTTTGGTGTCGACTGACTTTAGTTGACAATAAATAAATAAATAAATACATAAAATAGTTTTACCCGTTAAACGATTTATGTTAATGATTCTGGGAGATAGCTCCCTATTCTATTTTTATTTAAATATAACGAAATAAGTTAGTTTAAATTAGTTGAAGCTAAAACTTTAATTTGTAAAAATAGCTTGTATGAATTATCATAATATAATAATAGTATCTGCCACATTCATAATTATCCCTTAAATCATATTTAATTCATTTTAATTCCTCTTACAACAAGCCACATTTCGACTGAGTTATTTAATATCTAAGCGCATTTAATCTTCCATAATTATTTCCGCCCTTCGAATATTTGTTGATATTAATTGAAATGGTTTAATGAGTAACTGCCAAGTTAATTAATAAGACTCAAAACAATAATCAATAATCAACTACTCTCATATTTATGATATTTATAAATAAATCTTACATAATAGATTATCCCTTGGCTTTAAGAATATTTTGTCTGCATATCAAAAGCATTATCTTTTAGGCCTTATTTGTACAATTTCTTAATGGAATTTGTTTTAAAATTTTCTCAAAATTTATCCGCTTTTTGTTTAAGCCCAGAAGCAGCTGAACAAAGTTCGCGAACCACAATCTCTGCCACATGAGTGCGTCCTATATAAATATATGTATATAAATATATATGTACATATTTATTTAAAGAACAAAGTACAGCCTCCGATTGAATGGAATCCAATTAGCTTTTTGTGTGCTTATCAACGCGTTCACAGTTGCTCCTGCGGAAGAGGAAAGAAGTGGAAGTGGGTGGAGGAGTTGGGAGTTGGAGTTTGGAGGGTCGTGTGCACAACAAGCTGAATTGCCGAAATGCTAGCTGACATTTGATTGTCTTGCCCCAAAAGCGTTTTATTCCTGCCACTGTTTTTGTTGTTGTTTGTCTTCATTTTTTTTTTTTTTGGCTGCTGCTGGTAGTTTCTTGCCTAGTGGCCAACACGTGATGAACTGGACATAAAAAAAACTACAAAAATAAAGAAAAAAAAAAAACAGATGAGCCCGTTTCGGGTTCGAAAGGCCACTCCAACTGTAAACGTGTCCGTCAGTCTGTCAGTTAAAAAAAGGGGAACAAATTTAAAAAAAAAAACTGGTGCTATCATTCTCAGTTTACAGGCGAATGTGTCTTGTGCTGTATATAGATATGTGTAAGTGTGTGTGTGTGTGTGTATGTGTGTGTGTGTGTGAATGGGTGTGTATGTGTAATTGTGTGTATTTGTGTTTGTGCTTGGGCTTGTTCATTGTTTATGTGTGCTGGCCTATCAGTGTGACCATATCTGTAACTGTAGCTGCTGTAACACAGCTGCATCCTGTTGCCCCCCTTGTTGCCTCTGTTGCCTCTTGCCTGTTGCACGTTGCCAGTTGCGTGTGCGAGTATCTCTTACGCTTCGTTTATTTAATTTTGCGCATATTTTTTGCAACACAAGCTGGTTGTGTGTGTGTGTTTTTTTTTATGTGCTGTTGTATTTGGCAATCCGTTTTCGCTGTGGCTGCCACCGATCTGACTGCAGGGCACAAACCGAAAACGTCGAACAATTTGATTAACAAAGTCCGCCAAAAGAAAAATATGTACATTAATACAAAAAAAAAAAAAAGAAAAAGAAAATAAAAAGAACCCCGTCAAAATTATTTGAAAGCAAATTTTAATTAAAGCCTGCCGCGCTCATGCCTCATGCCACAACTCAAAACAAACAGACAGTCGACCGCAACAGCAGCAGCAGCAGCAGCAACATTTGGTCAGAGGGCAGCGTCGCTCGAAGACCGCAACACGGTGTAAATCCCTTTATCAAATTAATGAGCTCATTAAAATTCGTTTAGCAATTACAGTTTTAACAATTTCCGAGCCAGCTGCCCCAAAACTCGTGGAAGCTGCCCCCGCAATGCGCGCTGAGCCAGCAGCGATGAATCGCACAGGTGATGTTGGCGACTCGTCGTGACTCGAACTTCAGTTACAGCTGCCCCCCCGCAACCAATGTGTGTGTGTGTGTGTGTGGCAGGTAGCAAGTGGCAAGCAGCACGTGGCACATGCCACATGGCACTCGTTCACATGGCACACTCTGTGTCGCTTTATGTAATATTCATAAAAAATCATAATAAACTGCTCAGAGCGAAAAGAAGTTTTGTATGGATTGTTGGATTGTTAATAGCGAATTCGTGTGGCCAGGAAATAAGTGCGCATAAAAAATGCTTTAAAAGTAATAATAATTGCGTTTAGGCTCGTTGGTGAAACCTTTCAGGACCCGCTGCTCAATCGCGGGTGAAACAATAAAAAACCAAATAGCAATCTAATAATTTATGATGGCATCCATTAAAAAGCAAACCAAACCAAAGAACGAAGGACTCAAAGGAAACGGAGCAAAGCAAACTTTTTGCCATTCGAAAGTATTGAAAGCTCTGCTAGGGGTTGCTTTGGGAGAGGGGTGCAAGTGGTGCAGGGGGATGTAGGCGCACCTCACATTGATGTGAGTGCAATAAAAATGTTATTATTTCATTTTATTTATTGCGCTTTCTTCACAATTTATGATGTGTACACATTCTGATACATTTTTTAAATGAAATGCCTTTTGTTGTTGTTGTTGCCGCTTTCCCTTTTGTTGGCATTTTGTTAATTTTCATAAAACCGCTACAATCGCACAATGGTAGCTGTCGCATTAACAAAACTGATTAATTTGTGCGCAAAAAATGGCGCTTTGTCATCCACTTCCTGTAAACATTTTTTGATTTTGTCATCAAATCTGGCCGAGTTGTAATATTAAAAGTGTCCTTTACGATTTTATTGATTTCTAAAATTTTTTTTTGACGAATTTGTGCTCAAGGTTTTTATACTATGATACTGAAGGTATAATAGTATATTGGGTTTGTGCAATGTCCGTCTTGCTGTCTGTCCGTCTGTATGACACCCTTAGAGATAGAGACTTGAAACTTGAAACAAATACTGGAAAGTACCCTCAAAAGTTAATGTATCAAGGTTTTAGTCCAACGTTTATTAGGGAGCTAGAAAATCAATAAAACCGATTCGCAAATCGATAAAGCCACATATCTCCCACAATTTTATGGATACAGTCACCAAATTTGGTTGTAAGGTTGTTGGCCGATTTTCGGACTATAATTTTGTCTTATGTTCCGACCCAAAATTACGTTTTCAACTTTAAATGCAGGATTGATCTAGAGGCCAAACTATGATAAGAAAGCCCTTCCTTTTGGAAATGCGTTGAGTTTTGACAAAGTTATGGCATTTTGAAGGTTCGACCTATGCCCACATCCCGACTTCGGCATGTTGCCAAACTTCGAAGAAGGGTTACTATCTTATATCTACCTCAATCTGAAAGGCAAACTTGGACAGTATTTCTTGGCTGCACACAAATTATGGTATCATAGTATTTCGCTGTCGGTTACGTGCGACTGCAACGTTCCCCCTTGTTTAATTTCAGTATGCATAAAATATTTATTAATCGTTTATTGCGTGTTTGACATCATTTTATAATTTAAATATGTTTATCGCTGGCTAGACCTGGAGTCTAGTGAAATTGAAGCTGGAAGGACGCTGAAAATGTTAAAGATGTTTCCCGATGAGACTCGAAATATATTAGAGTATAAGAAACACAGCGAAAGACATATTTAAAATATAAATTGATCAAAATTTGACCTTCCTATCTGTTGTCCTTGGAATATATAATATACGATAGAAGATTTGATTTCGTATGGTGTTCTGCAACAAATCTGAACTATTTAAGCCTTGTAATTCTTTTGTCTGTATAATAAGTTGTTATCTCTTAGCTTATATAGAGAAAAAATTGTTGGGAAATTGACTTCTCATGAAAATCAATTGAGTTTCCAGATTTCAAATCGTTATAAAATAAATAAAAATAAAATCGTACAATCGTCGTCCAATTAATTAAAAATTAATTAAATTTTTACATTAGTCTTTATACAGTCTGATAAAATAAAGAAACAATTTGAATTTCGATTTCAACAACTCTAACGAAATTTTAAAATTTCCATCTGCTAAGCAATTTAAATTTAAATTTATCCCACTTGAAGGTATATTTGTATTTAGATCAGATGTCTATATCGCTAAGGAGGCCACAAAATCTCAGGTTGTTTTGCATTTAAGATACAACAACAATTACAAACACAACAAAACTCTCACACACACACACACACACGCACAGCTCAGCCGTGAAAGCCATAACTGACAAATTTATATTTTATTTGACATCCGGCTTAATGTCGAAACATTTCGCAGGGAGCTGTGCTGTGTGTGTGTGTTTGTGTGTGTGTGTGTGTGTAAGGATCTGCTTTTCATTGTGGCCCGTTGTTGCCTTTGGGCTTGAATGCTATTGATTTCTTATGCCTTTGTCCTTTTTGTCCTGGCAGCCGTCGCTGTCGTTTCGGCTCCTTTTTGGTCTTTAACTGCGCGCTTCTTTTGTATTATTTTGCCATTTATTGAACATTATGCAGGCGACTAATATTGACATTATCTGCTCCTTCCTTAACAGTCCTGCGTAAATCCTTTTTAACGCGCCCCGCTTGTACACTGCTTGCCTCCACAAATCCCTCTCTCTCTCTCTCTCTCTCTCGTTTGTGCCGTTAACTGTATTCAATTGGTTAAAGCCACCTTTAAGCCCAAGTAGCGGGAAATAATTTCAGTCGCAACCAAGTCGAATTGCGATGCTCTAACAAGGCGAACAGACTCTTGAGACGGGTTTCCACAATTGTTGTGGATTTGCAAACGGCGAAGGGTTCAAGGGTCAAGGGTGCTGTTCACGCCCTATTTGCCTAGCTGCAATTTATGTTATTTATTCCATGCGCTGACATATTGCCAGGCTCATTTTTTGCTCCTATTTCAACCCCTGCAACTGCTGACCTACCCTCATACATCAGTCGATGTGTGTGTGTGTGTTGTGTGTGTTGTGTGTGTGCAGATTACAGTCATGGACATGTTGCTGATGTCAAAAATACTGCGTTATTTGTTTAGTTGCCCCTCAACAATGGAGGTGGGAGGCTTGGCTTGGCTGGACTCGACTGGGCTGGGCTGGGATCGGTTGGGTTGGGCACCTAACTGGCTGCTGATTGCCTCGGGGGCCTGTTGACTGGATTCTGCTGGATTTGGCTTGTTGGCATGACTATGCATTTCATTTGATATGACTGCACACACACACACAATGATCTATTAGGGTCGGGTGCCCCAAAGGTGACTCTCATATTATTCGCATTCCCCGTTGCAGTTAAGCATGCGTCAGACTTATCTATGCAGAAAATTGAATACCATATGCGATACACGATGAGATTTCAGTGCGTATAAATTCTATTGTCCGTATTTTTCCACAATAATAATGCCCTGTCACGTGTCGTGTGTTCGCATATCCTGCCTTTATTTACTCAAACCCTACCCCCTCATGTCCTTCGCGCCTGCCCACAAATTGATTGTATAGATTTGATATTAAGGATTAGAAATCATCGCACAGATGCGCATCCTCATTTTGTCTGTCTCGCTGGGTGGGCGTATACCGAAGTGGGCGTGTCCCCGCCCGTCTTTATGTATGTAAGTGTATTTGTGTGTGTGTTTCTGTGTAATACTAAATTCTTTTTACGCTGGCTTTTCGCTTATTTTCCAGCTTATATCTCTCATGGCAAATTGTTGTCCAAATGTTTCACAATCTTGCAGTTTTCAATTGAATTTTCCATCGATTTTCTTTTGCTATATTTAAGTTTAACGCTCGCAGCTTAAATTACATATAAGACGAGACCTCGATGCACCATACTTAGGCCATCTTTTTATTCTCCCTATATTTATATACATATATATATATATATATGTATATATATTTCTTTGGTTTATTTTGTTTTATGTTGTTGTCATCTGAACTCTTTGCAAACATGGGTGCTGGGTGCTTTGAAGGACGCAGTACAAGCTACACAAAAGGCAATTTTCGTAGTTGCATCTTTTATATTAGACAACTCACACATACCCACACACACACACATACACACACACACAGAGTGACAGTCAACCGCTTCGATGTTCAACAAAATTGAATTTTTAAAAATTGTCCTGTCTCAGGAGGCAGCCGGAAATATGAAACCCCCCGCAGTGCCCCGCAGATACCCTGTTCCCATTTTAGCAGCATTGCACTGCAATACGCTCCACTACGCTTGCTACAACATAAACACACATACATACACACACACACACACACACATATCTGTAAACACACACTCACAAACCCAGTTTCCTTGGCTGCTGCACATCATCAACATCTTCTTTTCGGCATTGTACAAAATTGAGTGCGAGTGTCCTTGCTGGCATACCCTGTAAAATCAATGGCATACGAAAACATTAATAAAATAAATATAATTTTTTTCTAAGTGTAATCTGAATTCTTACAAATCAAGCTTAGTTTTAAAATTAATATGAATATATAAGAATATAATTTATAAGTTTGTTTAGAGACCTAAAAATCATTCAGAATAGTTTAAAATATTAATGACAAAAATAAATAATTAAATTTAGACTTAAATAAGTAAAATTAAGATTATTAAATATTAGAAACACATTTACTAGCTAAAGTTGAGTCAATATTTTTTATATACACATTCGTAGTTCATATCCAAATTTTTCTAGGGCATTTTAAGGTCAAGCATGCCCCATTCAGCGCTATTCAATATTGTTTGTTTTTTATGCGTTATTCTGGGTGCTTTCGTTGGGTTTAGTTGTACTTCGATGCACTCGTTCTAAGCAGAGTTAAAAGCACACAGATACCCTTCTATTTTTGCTTGTGTGAGTGTGTGTATGTTTTTTGCTTGGATTTATCCAGTTGGATTTTGTTTAATTCGTTGTCTGTCTGTCTGTCTGAATGTCGTCTGTTGCTGTTGCCATTGCAGTTTCTGTTCCATTAGACTTCGCCTCTAATATCTGTTGCAATTTGTTAACCGAGTAGATATTGTTATTTGCTGGTCTCCGTTTTTTATTTTTTTTATTATTCATTGTTTTTTTTTTGCGCGCTGTGTTTTTCAATTTATTTTCATGTTTTACGCTCTTTTGTTGCATATTTCATTTGGCGCCTTTTAGTTATTGCCATTGTTGCTGCCGCTGCTGCTGCTGGGGCTGTTGCTGTTGCTGTTGCCAGAAACAATTGTTTTTGGCACTCGGTAAAATATGCAACATATTTTGCATGCTGATTTAGTTTGCTTTTTGTGTTGGAAAAGCGGCAACAAAAGTGCTAATAAAAAATAAATTGCACATGCGGGCGGGCTGTCTACAAAACAATGTATATTTTAAAAATTCACAAAAAGCTCAACAAAAAAAAAAAAATAAAAATAAAAATGCAACTAAAAGTTGCAATTACAGTTACTGACGCTGTTTCAAGCCGGTTGAAGTTAAGAGTAATTTAGAATTCCTTAATTTATTTAATCTATTTCTTTGAATATACTAAACCAAATTTGGTTGCACCTAATCTAGAAAAAGAATTATTTTTCGTCTTAGCTTGAATTGTTTTCATTTTTTATCACTAGTAATTCTTTAAAAAGCTCGATTCATGGTTTTAACAGATACGGAATCCTGAATTTATGGCCCAAGATTCATTTGGAACAATTTGTGGCTAAGCAAACAACTAAGTTTGGCAGCATTTAAGCTTATCCTGTTGGCCATGGCAGTATTAACTCAATTATGCAATAGGTTCCGTTTCATTACGTCTGCTTTGCCACACATGCAGCTCCTTCACACACACACACACACACACACACTCACCTTCGTATATGCCTCTGGGCCATGGCACTTAATCGCTTAAAGTTGTTCAACAACTTGTGCCCAGCAGCTGCCTGGCAACAACAACAACAGCAGCAGCAGCAGTTGCGACAACAACTGGCTGCACAGTGCAACTCGGTCTCTTTGCGCACACTCACCTACACACACACATACACACACACACACTCGCACACTTCAATATATGTGCCTTTTTGCCGTGTGCTGCAAATGCAAATGGGCGTAAAATTTTAATTGAGCCCCTGCCCTCAAAAGTGGGCAATGCCTTTTTATATTGCAGCTGCAACAGCAACCTTGAATTCTGCAATTGCAGCAAACTCAATAGAATGCCAAATCAATCAAACACTCACACACACTCAGTCGCACACACACAATGAGCAGTGCAACTGCAAAAATGTTGAGTCACATTATTGTTGCAACACTCACCACTTAGCCTATAACGCTCGATGTTGTTGTTGTTGCTGTTGTTGTTGTTGCTGTTGTTGTTGCTGCTGTCAAGGCCTTGTTGCACAAAAAGGTGCATCAATATCAATTATTTATTTTCAATTTGTTGTTTTCGATTAGACTGTTCACATATGGTAGCAAAGTGCTGTTTTTGTGACTGAATAAATGAATGAATGAAGTGAATAAACGAATGCCATTCAATGGGGACAGCAAACAAATGCTTTGTCGCTGCGCCTCTTTTGTGGCAAACACCGTTGATTGCCACACACAACCACAACGCACCACACTGCAAAAAGTTGTTGAGTTGCTGCAACATAAGTTGTTGCCTTTTCTGTTACATGTTTTATGCTCTTTTGCATAAATATAATTTTGTTGCTGCGCACAAAGTGGTGGGCGTTGTGGGCGTGTCCTCTGTCTTTGTCCTTGTTTGCCATATCCTTGTGAGGCTCACGCGTGAACAACTCTACTCGTGTTGTGAAGATGTTGCAACAGTTCTTTGGCATAATCGCTGCGAAATTGAATTTTGTGGTCTAAGCACAGCTTGAAATCTAAGTCGAAAACCACACATGTATATATCTATATATATATATCTATATTTATATATATATATATATATAAATTGTTATACTCTTATAAGCATCTCTGCATTGAAAAATGAATGTGTTGTGCACAAATTGCAAGGTGCTCGTTCGGTTCGAATAAACATTTATTTTCTTAAATTAAATGTATCAACACAAAAATTGGCTTATTTATAAGAATAATAGATAAATTTACTATTGAATAATTAGTTGAAGAATTGCACAAATTGGCTTTGCGAATGATGATTAAAATACACCTGGAGGCACCCATTCAAAATGGGTAAAAAGGGTATAATGGTTTTTTGCAAATGTATGTAACAGGCAGAAGGAAGCATCTCCGAGCCCAAAAAGTATATATATTCTTGATCAGGATCAACAGCCGAGTCGATAAAGACATGTCCGTCTGTCTGTCCGTCCGTCCGTCTATATGAACACGCGGATCTCAGAGACTATAAGAGCTAGCGACTTCAAATTTGGAATATAAGTTCTTGTGTACCAGGCGCAGATCAAGTTAGCTTTTTTTTATCGATAACTGCTTCAGTTTCTCAATTATCGATAGATTTCGATTTCCGATAGCAATAAATTCCACAATTTAAGAGGCAGAGGCTTCTAATTTATACATAATATGCATAAACATATTTTTGATAGCTATAACTACTATGTCTGTATGTTCGAGTCAGTTCGGGCTTGTGAGTAAAAACACTCTGTAAGAAATGCACTTGCAGAACTGAACATTTGAGTGCACTCATCTTAAAGGGAAGTTTGCCAATAAAACTAGAATAACAACAACATTTAACAACTGGTTTAAGGTTATATCTTAGTCTGGACAACTCGACTACAGCATACTTACTCGTTTTTTCTTACTCTCTATCTTATCAATTTACTATAATTTCATATGCAAATAAGCAGTTCAATAAATACCTCCATAAGCTGTTCGAAATAATTGTAGAATAATTTTTATTTGTATTTTGATATTTCAAAATAATTCTTTAATTCGAAATGTGTCCGTAATTTTTTGTTAATGCAGTTTCTTCTTAAATTTATATATACTTGATAAAATTGTAGAAAAATTGCAATATTCTGTAGGTATTCCTATTGTAAATCCGTTATATATAAATTTAATAAGAAGTTGATTTGCTTTTGTGCTCCAACTACTTTAGTAAGTCTGTAATCAGTTGTGTTCTTTTTCATCATTGTATTCTATGGTGATCTAGGTGGCTAGATTTGAGTTGGCTTCGGTTTGCCTTTGTGCTTCTGCTCAGGTTTGCCTGGGGTGCTTTTGTAAATAGCTCCTGCTGCATTTACCGTTGGTTGCTATCGGAGAGGGACCCTTCCTTGGCATAGCATTCAATTTGGTGTCTGGTATTAAGTTTTCAAGCTGCAGCTTGAAACTTGATAAATAAATTACTTGCCAGCCTGACGGACACAAGAGGAGTGCGAAAGGGAGGTGGTGGGTGGGGGTGTGATGGGGAAATGCATTGAGAGATAGGAGAGGAAAAGCGGACAAGCGGACAGCAGCTGAAGCTTTCTCACTTGCACTTTACACTATTCTTAGACTTATTGCATTCAATTGAGGCACCCGCGGAGGGCGGAAGTTGGATGTTGGGGTAAAATTGCTATTTGTTATGTTTTCACACTATTTTTTCTGCAATTTCTCTCGGAGCTGTATTTTTTTTTTAAATTTACTTCATTCTTTTTTTAAATTAGTGTCTAAAAAGTCGATTGTCCCACGGAGCGGAGTCTGTCACACGGCGTCTACCCTATTGGGTTCTGGCCCCGAAGTTGTTAGCCGCCAATTGAGCCGCTTGGTAGGATTTAAGTTCAGGTCTGGGCATTAGCATGGCTGGCGAGTGTGGCTCGGCGCTCTGAAGGGATTGGCTGACTTTGAGTAACGGCGGCAGTGGATAGTGCTTCGACTGGTACTTGAGAGTCGGTGGTGCTTGGTACTTGGCGCTTGGTCCTTGGTCCTTGGTCCGTGCAACAGTCTTATTGATTTTGTGCTCAGAATTGATTTTGTGCCATAACTCAGGACAACGCCTGGCTAAAATGTGCGAACTGACTTTCAATCAATTTAACGCATAATTCCTGATGGATTTAATCGTAATTGATGATTGATTACGGCACGAAATTTTGCGCGTTTTCTCGAGAGACTACTTGTACAGGATGAGTGGCTGTGTGTGTGTGTATGTGTGTGTGTGTGTGTGCGCATGGAAGTCCCCCGCTGTTTCCCCTCGCTTCCTTTTTGTCTCTCCCTGTGCAACAAATTGCCACTTTGCCTGCGGCACACAGTTTTAGCGGCCATTTAGCCGTAATATTGTGTAATTTATTTTCGCTTAGCTTAATCGAACTTAACTCTCAGCTACCTTCTGCGTATTTTACTCATTCCTCATCCCCTGCCTCACAGCTGATACCTTTATATTGTATCTGCCACATAAATCAATGTCGGGATTCGTGTTTCCGCCGCGATTATATGCCTGATGTGCATTCATTCCTGTATTCTGGACATCGGTCGACATCAAAGCTGCACTCGATTTTAATTAAATGTATGACATGCCACTCCCCAAACGCCTACCTCTCTTCATTGTGGGGCACAGCTTGTGGCACGGTCTGAAAGCGCCATTTTCAATTGCTATGCAATTTCTTAATGCTTTCGTTTTTGTCGCTTAGATCGTCGTCCAATCCGGGGATGTAAATAAATTGCAGAGCTCTGCCATTTCCTGTGAATGCGAAAGCATTTTATATAACTTACGAGTATTTGGCCTTTGAAGCTGGCCAAAACGGCGACACTGGCTGAGGTTTTTTACCCCATGCCCTAACAAAGCGGGTAAAATGGTCTTTTATAGAGAGTTACACTTTATTTTCTACATTAATTTCTGGATTTTAAATTAAAAACATATTTTCTTTGATGGTTTATGCAACTACGAGTATTTTTAACGTTTTTTATATATTTATTTTCAGGTATATCATTTATTTATAATTGATGTACAGTAAAATAGTGGTTGTGTAATTTATGAATAAAGTATTATATCTTATCTGCTAAATTATTAAAAATGCAATTATTGTTAGATAAATTTACAATATATATTTTTAAGCTAAGCTACTATTTCTCATAAATATTATTTTCTTATTTAATTTCCATACTTAATATTAAATAATATATTTTGAATTGCGAAAAGCTTAAAACTTATATATTTGCACAATTTTTTATGAATAACTGCCAAAGATCGAATTATAATTTAAACTATTTTCTTTATGAATTTCATAAATTTAAATATCAAAAATTGTATCTCGAATTGTAAAGCAAACGTTTTTTTAATTTTTTATGAAGTTGTTGCACAGTAAAATTATTTGTTAAAAATCAATAAGCTAACTGAATTGAGTACCTCAATTAAATTTGAAATATTTGCACAATATTTATACATATATCTACTGCAACATATAAATTAAGTCAGTGAGTGTATTGGCCAGTATGCTCTCCTGGCAAGAATTTCCTAACTTTTCCTTCAATTCATTTTGTTACATATATACATATAATTTTAAGCTTTTCCTGGAACAGCTTTTATGTGCATTTTTCTACAGAGTCTGTTGAAATCAATGTAAGCTGCTAGTCGAGTCTGTCGCCTTATCTGCCACCTTGCCCCCGCCGACTCCCTTCTTCCACCTATCTCACATTACGTGTGCCACACTCTGCTGCCCAGTTGCTGCTGTTTGTTTGTGATTTCGCAAAGTGCGGCGATGTCCTGTTTGGTGCAAGAACATTTTATTTTTAAACACATGTACGTACACATACATAAAAGTGTATGTATGTATATATATATGTGTGTATATAAAAATATGCATCTGGCTGGTGTCAGGTAAGCCGTAACGGTTTAAATCTGCTTGTCCAAGCTGCTCCTGCTGTTGCCCCAGTCCCTTTGCCTTGCTATTTTTGCCTGTGCGCAGATCGCTTACATTTGGCATAAAAAGGACTTGCTCTGTATAAAAAAAAACAAAAAACAAATAGCACCAACAACAACAACAACAACAACAAACAGCATGTTAAAAGCAGTTTTATGCACTGCCAGAACAAACTGAAATAAAATAAATGTGCTGGCTGCCGCTCTGTCTGTCATTTTGTTTGTCTGTCCAACTATCTGACTGTTTGGTTGGTTGCCTGTCTGCCTGTCCGGCTGTCTGTCTGGCTGGCTGGCTGGCTGGCTGGCTGTCTGTTTGGCTGGCTGGTTGGTTGGTTGGTTGTTGGTCGGTTGGTTTGTTGGCTGAATGGAAAACGCAAAAGTGCGCACGCTTCAATGCGTGTATCTCTTTCTGCTGTCTCTCGTCATCTGTCGTCGGGCCAGAAACAGCTTTAAAATGTATTTTTTCTTTTTGGAGCATACGAAAAAATAGCAACTAACCGACGCACACAACTCGTCGACACTTTCACAACCGTTAGCTCAAAATTTGTGATGCCACATAAGAAAAATCTTTTACATTGATAGAAAAGTGTTTACCGTTTTAACGTAGGCTCACAGGCTACACCAGGAAAAATTTGTGCCTTATAAATAAACTACAAGGAAAAGGAAACAACAAATGATTTTTCACTTATATTTTTAATAACAATAGTTTGGTTGTTTTACCAAAAATTTTACAAATTTAATAAACTTAAAAAAATACTTTTAGTATTTTTTTTTTACTGAATTTTAGCGTTGTTTGATTACTTGTTACTTTATTTATAAATAAACTACAAAGAAAACGCCAAAACAAATGACTTTTCAATTATATTTTTAATAACAATAGTTTGGTTGTTTTATTAAAAATTGTATAGATGTGATAAACTTTAAAAAATACTTTTAGTATTTTTTTTATTGAATTTTAGAGTTGTTATATTACTTATTACTTTATTTAAAAATAAACTACAATGGGAAACGAAAAAAGAAATGATTTTTCAATTATATTTTTAATAACAATAGTTTGGCTGTTTTACTTATTTACTTAAATAGTTTTGATAAACTTAAAAAAAGACTGAAACGATTTTTCTTATTTAATTTTAGCGTTGTTTTCTCTTGTAATCAGTTCAATGTAACTTTTTTGTGGAGCAATCTTTTCATTTTATGAACTTTATTCTTTAAGATTTTTTTTTCTGTGTTTTTTGCTCCCATTTTGCAGTTTTGCAATATTCAGCCTGGTGTAAAACGTTTGAGTTAATGAATTGAAGCTATTTGTCCTGGGTGAACCTGATTCCCTCTACTCCATTTTTGTTTCCCCCTCTTAAGTTTATCCTCATGTTAGCTTACTGGAAGCAATTGAAGTTGATTGAATTTTTTTTCATTGATTAATTGATTGATTGAGTTCAAGTGTGCTCTTTGAGTGCCAGTGTGTGTGTGTGTGTTGTGTGTGTGTGTGTGTGTGTTTGTCCATCGTTGCTGTAGGCCAAAATGTTAAAAACTAATCAAAATGCAGCGCAGCTAAATTGAAAGAGGCAACGGGCAAATATTGCTGCGGTTAGGCCTAAAAACGCGATTTCGATGAGAGCTACCGTTATTTGGTCTACCTGTGGGAATTTTCGCAATTACGCTAAAAGCAATTGAAACAAGTAAGAACGCTGTAGTCGAGTGAGCTCGACTACCATATACCCTGAACCAAGTTTTAAATGCATTATAGGTTTATCGTTTTTGGGGGCTGGAGTGGGCGTGGCACGATCTTAATAATATACCTTCTAAGTTTGGTAACTGTAGCTCTTGAATTGCGGGAGATACAGGCATTTATCGTTTTTTGTGGGCGGGAGTGGGCGTGGCCCAAAATATTTTGGAGTTCGATCTTAGTAATATACCTTCTAAGTTTGGTAACTGTAGCTCTTAAATTGCGGGAGATACAGGCATTTTTCGTTTTTTGTGGGCGGGAGTGGGCGTGGTCCAAAATTCTTTTTCCACATTTATGAAGGGTGTTACTAGCAATATACCTTTAAAATTTGGTGACTTAAGTTTTCAAATTGCGTGAGATATATGGGTTTATCGATTTACACCAAGAGGTGTATCGATTTAGGTAGGTAGAGTGGGCGTGGCCATCCAATTTTTTTATCGATCTTTGGGGGAGTTACCAGTAACATAGCTGCAACATTTTGCGACTCTAGCTTGCAAATTACGGCAGATATGCGCATTGTAAATTTCTAGGGACGAAGTTCCTGGGGGCGGCGGATGTGGGCGTGGTCCAAAAATTGGTATGCCAATCTTTGGAGGAGGTTACCAGCAAATTACCTTATAAGTTTGGTTACTCTATCTTTAAAATATTCGGAGATATACGGAGTTATCGATTTACAATCGGAATTGTCGATTATAGGCGCAGGTGTGGGCGTGGCACCACAAATTTGTTATCGATTCTTAAAGGCGACTACCAGTAATATACCTACCAAATTTGACGTTCCCTACTCAAAAACTGCGGAAGATATAGCCATTTGGAAAATTTTAGGGGCGGGGGTGATGGGGGCGTCAGAGGTGGGCGTGGCACATGCCGATCTTTCAAGGACCTCGCCAACAACCTACCAACCAAAATTGGTGACTGTATCCATTAAATTGTGAGAGATATCTGGAATTTACTGCTATCGGAAATCTAAATGTATCGATAATTCAGAAACTGAGGCAGTTATCGATAAAATAACGCAAACTTGATCTGGGCCTGGTATACGAGATCTTATATTCCAAATTTGAAGTCTCTAGCTCTTATAGTCTCTGAGATCCGCGCGTTCATACAGACGGACGGACAGACGGACAGACGGACAGACGGACAGACGGACAGACGGACAGACGGACAAGGCTATATCAACTCGGCTGTTGATCCTGATCAAGAATATATATACTTTATGGGGTCGGAGATGCTTCCTTCTGCCTGTTACATACATTTGCACAAAACCATTATACCCTTTTTACCCATTTTTAATGGGTTCAGGGTATAAAAATGTAAAGAAAAGAAAAGATAAAAAAAAAATCGAGCAGGCGAGCAAATCCAAAAACCCTGTGTTAGTCTGTCTTCACTTTAACACAAAGAGCTGTCGGGACAGTCATCGCCACAACACAAATACACTCACACACACACATAAGCACACACACACACACACACACACATGTGTGTACTTAAGCAAATAAAGGGTATGTTTGCGAAATCCCCCATAGACTTAAATATGTATTTAGTGCAGACCATAAAAGCTTTGAGGTTAGTCACGAAGTGAAACATTTTTTATTTTGCTCTTTTTTGTTATAATTTAAGGGTTGTGTGGATTATATTGTAAATAATATTATAGGCGGTTTGTCATGTCTACAATAGATTTTTTAATCTACTTATGAGTTTCTATAGGGTATCTGATAGGTTATTGTAATTTTTAAAAATATAAATATTTTTTCAGCGTAGTGTTTTTTATGCAATTAAAATTTCACAAGTTGTAAAAGGGTTTGCAAGTTGATCAGTTTTAACAACTTGTAGAAAGTCAAAATTATAGGGTATCTGACAGTTTTTCTCCTTGCATTGCAACATAACTCTCAACTCTCCATCTATTTAAACATAATTTTATGAGCTGTCCAAGTATTTTGATACAGACTTTGCCTATTTTGTAACTTTTAGTTATAAGGGGTAACTCATAGTCGTTCATTATAACATAACAGCTCACCTTTTTTTTCTTTTTCAACATTTTGGGCTCGTCTGAGTGTTGTACAATCAACTTAAACTAAGATTACACGAGAGTCGGCGCTAAGCTCTGAAAAAATGTGTGCCAGGACCGCAGAGCTCCAGCAGCAAAGCAGCGGCTCAAGCGGTAGCGTCCGCCACGCCCCCATCCCTACGCCCGCCACACGTCCAAACAGCATTCAGAGTGTCAACGGCTTTTGTGGGTGGTGGCAGCAACCTGGGGCGCATTTTGCTATTTGTATTTAAAAGTGGGATTTACCTGGGGTTTTCTCACTTTGCACACTTTGCACTTAGCGCACTTTTAATTTGATTTAATGTGTCTACGCGTGCCGCATCAGCGACTATGTGCTATCTTCTGTCTCGCTCGCACCCTTTCATTACGTTTTCCTACATGTGTTAGCTGTCTGGGGCGTTGTGTGTGTGTGTGCTGTGTGTAAATGTAATAAACGTGTTGCCCGCCCAGTTTTTTTTTTCTCTGTGTCGTCTTCATCTTTAGAGCCATTTGTGTAAATTAAATTTTTGGCGCCCGGAAGTAGGCTACAGTTTTCCCCAGCGATTGGTGTGGCAAGTGAAAACCTGTGTTGGCAAACACGGCTAAAACTACAAACTGTATTTTTAAGCACAAGCCAGTTGTGGTTAGCCCCAGTTACGACCGACTCTGCTGCTGGCCAAAATGCAGATTAATTTTTTGTTTGCCACCCCCCTGCACCCACTAAATATGGATGTTGTTGTTGTTGTTGTTCTTGTATTTTATGCTAATTTCGTCTTGGCCCTATTCGGATCTGTTGCCTGCCTGGCTGCCAGCCTGTCAATGGAGCACTTCAAAGCTGGGCACATTTTGCGCCCGCAGCCATGCTTTGAACTTGCCGAGTTTTCTTGTCGGGAAAACGAATTTGCTCTTGGCTTAACCGCAATTAAAACAGATTTCTTGTTGATGTTGTCTTTGGCAAATTTGTGTAAATCAATTGTATGCGTAGTTTAAGCAATTAATTTATCCGCATTTAAATTGAATTCCCATGGTTCAGACTTTGTTTGCATTTCCATTTGACTTTAAATGCAATCGAGCAGGTGAAAATGTCTTGAAGCATCTCCAAAATCTAGGAAAATATAACACAATTTATTAAACAAGTCACTTTAAAGTCTGTTTATGTTGAACAAGTTTGATATTAATCTAAAGATTACCTATTTCTATCAGCCATGGCTTCAAGTGGATGGAATTTGATACACTTCAGAAAGCAGACTAAAGGGAAAATGTGCTTGAAATTTATTATAATTTATTGTTATTATATAAGAAATATTTTTAAGTAAATGGGTTCAATGAAGTAAACAACTTGCTTGACGTTGTCTTGAGGGTAGCAAACTGAGTAATCTATTTATAATGTGAGTATGAACAAGTGAGATGCTGTAGTCGAGTTAACTCGACTACGATATACCCTTAACCCCGTTGTTAAATATATTCTAGTTTTCTTGGCCAATTTCCCTTTAAGATGATTTGCACTCAAGTGCCCGAATTGAATGGCTACAAACACGTGCATATACATACATACGTACACGGAAACGTAGTTATCTTAATGAAATTATTATGTATAAATTAGAAGCCTCTGCTTTTTAAAATGTGGAATTTATTGCTATCGGAAATCGAAATGTATCGATAATTCAGAAACTGAGGCAGTTATCGATAAAAAAAATAAAGCAAACTTGATCTGCGCCTGGTACACGAGAGCTTATATTCCAAGTTTTCTCTAGCTATTATAGAGATTCTCTGAGATCCGCGTGTTCATAGAGACGGACGGACAGACAGACAGATATACTTTATGCGCTTCCTTCTGCCTGTTACATACATTTGCACAAAACCATTATACCCTTTTTACCCATTATTAATGGGTTAAGGGTATAAAAAGGTTAAATGAAGATGACCACAAGCGAAAAATTGATGATTTCATTTAAAATCTAAATTTAATATTTGTCAATAAGTAATCAGTGAAAGTTTTCTCTGCTAATCTTATAAGCAACAAAATTGAGTGAACTGAGGTGCAAACATACTTTCAAATCCCTACCCAATATAAACAAACAAGCGGCAAATGTTTTAGTTTTTTGTGTTGCGTAACCTTTTGTTTGACTAAGGATAAATACATAGAATTATTTTAAAATACATAGTCAGTGTATGCGAAGGGTTATTATAATATTTGAGGACACACATCCAATATTGATGAGAACTGTCAGCTGTAAGGACAAATAGCTGTCAGCTGTCAACCAGCAATTTGCATAATGTGTTTAAATGTCATTAAAATAATTCAAAATAATGTACGATAATTAAAGAATGTAAATATATTGGTGACTCTAGACCATGTTCTCTATAAATGTTTAAGGTCTTCAAGAACTCCCCCAGGATAATAACATAAATCAACTGATTTAACAACATAGTAAATATATATTTAAATAATAATTCAAATTGAAAAATGGTCTCGCAGACAATTAAAGCCATAATTGGATAGCAGTTGGCAGTACCTGAAACAGGCTCAAAATGTGTTACAATAGATTGTATTGTTTGCGCACAAGTCTGCTGCTAATAACTATAACCATATATCATTTTTGGCAACTGAGTTGGAAGCGTTGTTAATCGATTTTCAAGCATGCTTCTGGAGCAGCTTCAGTTTCAGTTTCAGTCTTTCAATGTTTGGTCAGCTCATTAGCTCATAGTGGGAACGTGTTGTCGCCGCTTCATGGGGTTTCAGGTCCCAATAAGTAGGCAATTGTTGTCCACACTCGTAATCGCTTTGCAGCATGATTAATATGCTTGCCTCTCACAACAGTGTGTGTGTGTGTGTGTGTGTGTGTGTGTGAACCTCTATGTAGACACTGCGTTGTCGGCCAGTTAATTTATAGACTTATCAACACTTAATCACCGGAAAAATGGCATGGTGCCTGTGTAAAATTGCAGCGAGTATTATGCCGCACATATATAAAGTAATATAGTATACCAATGGCAGTGCCACGCATTTTGATTACTTGCCACAAGACAAGAGACACCAGCGCAGAGTCAGAGTAGAGGCTTAATAGTTGTTAGTTAGTTTGTGCGTGCGGCTGCTTCTGTCTCTTGTGCTTTGTTGCTCCGTAACATATTTGCCGTAATTTATACTTTATAGCCTACCAAGATATGAAAAGTCACACAGCCAAATACGCACGCACAACACACCAACCCACCCACACACACACACACACACACACACATATATATACATAAGCTGGGGCTATATTTTTTCCAGCGACCGTTCAACATGTTGACTTTTATGCCATTTGCTGCGGTTACCAAGCTAACTGTGGTCAGGACATGTTCGCTGTTGTTGTTGTTGTTGCTGTTGCTGTTGTTGTTGTTGCTGTTGTTGCTGTTGATATTTATGCGTGCATATAAATAACATGGCTTCTGCATGCGGGTTTATATTATTAGATTTACGTTGATGTTGCTCTATAAACATCATGATGCCGCCACATGCCGAAAAACATATATTTAAATATCAGCCACAAAGAGTTGACTGCATAATTGAGGCGACCAGCCGAAGCGACCTTCAATCATACTTGCCACAGCTATCTACCAAAAGCACGCGTTTGTCATAAAGTGGCCAAGACACACACACACACACACACATATATGATGAGTCTAACAATTGGCCAGGACAATTGCTGACGATTTGCTGGCCGCATCAATTTCTAGGCTTTCCCTTATATACAGATATTTATCCCCCAAAGCCTACTCGGTCAAGTCAGCTACTCTGCCAATTGCACGCGCGCTCAATCTGTGGCAGATGTACGAGCACGAGGCTTGTATTTGATGATTCCAAACACACAGATACACACGCACACACATGTGCACATCGAGTATTTCACTATACCCATCTTTCCTTTGCCTTTCTTGCCTTGCCTAATGATTGCAACAACGTGACGCATTGGCATTTGTATACCCTGTAAACACACACACTGCTGTGAGGCAGTAAGCAATATCGGAATCCATCTATTTTTGTTCAGATGCATATTGGCAACCATTTATCTGGGAATACTAAATCGAACAAACATCTTATCATCTGTTTAAGATTTTGATCAATTACTTTGTGGAATACAAATGTTTGCTTGCATTTTTTAACTCAAGCTTTTGAAAATATATTAAAAAACTTAAAAAGAACTAGTGAAATTCATTCTAATCTTGTGAAGTCGGAACTTGACATGAACTGGAACTAGAACTACAGACACAATGCAAATTTTGAAAAATATAAGTGACTTATTGACTTGAATATTTTAAATATGATGATAAAGTATATTTATTCAATAATAAGTAATTCAACTTTATTAAATTAAATTAATTAATTTTTTAATTTAATCGATTACATTTGTTTGCCATATTTCAAAGTCTTCAGTAAATCTTGAAATTGATTAAAATTATCTAATTATTTCTTTATTATGTAATGAACCCAAAAGTTATTTAAGTAGCTGAAGTAAGGACTTTTATAGACATAAAACATTTTTTCTCCAGCACTTTCGACCAATGTAAAACGGAGTTAGCCAATTTTAGATACTACAGAGTAAACTCTAGTCAAGCTCTTGTTTTCTGCAGCTATTTGTTTTTGTCTTTTGCGTTTTGACGCAATTTTCTTTGGCTATTGCATTTGTGCTGATCTTTATTGTTGGCCGTTTGGCAAACATGTGCGTTGCTACTTCGTGTGTGTGTGTGTGCGTGTGTGAGTGTATTTGTTTGGGATGGCAGCTTGATGAAGTATTGTTTATGAATCATAAACTGATTTGCCTAGCCGTAAAGGCGCGTCTGGCACTTGGCAATTGTGTTGACGTGCTTTGCATGCCAGTTCGCCCAGTTCGGTTATTGAAATTCGCGCGTGGATCGCCCCTTATTGAATTTTCGCAGGGGGGGGGGGGGGGCGTCCAAAAACAACACGCAACATTTTGATGCCAACTAATTTGGGCGCTAATTGCTTTAAGCCGAAAACCAAACCGAAAACCACCCGCAAATGCCCACACATGAACCATTTCCGCAGGCAACGCTTTCAAAGGCGCCATTAAAAATTGATTTATTTTTAATTATCAGTGACGTGCCGCAAAATAATAAATATCCGTGGATATTTATTGCAACGTCAACGAGCGACAGCCAGAAATGGGCCCACAACAATCGCGTCCGAGCGCAAAAATTCCACTTGCTCGCGTGCGTGGGTTCCCCTATATGAGTAGATGCGGATTCCATTACACAAGTGTGCATGTAAACATACACTCAGAGAAAAAGCACATACACTAAATTTCATACACTTATTCGCTATGCAACATTGTTTAAGTAAATGTCAATTTGTTTTGTCTGTTTTTAAAATAGAGTAAATATATTGAAAATGTATAAAATGTTATTATTACTAGAAAAATAATATAGAATTGGGAATAAGTATAAAATTAAATATTGAAAAAAAAATAAATATACGGTTATACCTATTGAAGCAACTAAAAACTGTTTATTTATAAAAGCAGAAATTGTTCATACTTGGAGTGGGCTCTAAGTTTACAGAGCTGTAACTTAAGCAGAGCGAATTAACATTTATTTTAGATTTTGCTATTGTCTCTGTTATTGCTCTGTTAATGTCCTTAGCAGCAGCAATAGCCTTTAACAGAGCTCGAAGTTTAAGCTTATTATGTTAAGGCACTGTTCATTACAGAATATTAAATTTTATAGAAATTAAATAAATAATTAAAATAAAGAATAGACATTTAATAATATAGAGATAAATATAACTTAAAAGCGCTTTGCTATGCTAGACCTAATATGAATTATGTTAGATTTTCATTAAGTTTGATTTTATTTAAAAAAATTGTATTTTCATATTTTTATTGTTTAAATATTTCGCTTAATTTGAATTTTTAGTATTAGATATTTTTCTAGTAATCTCTCAGTGCACAATAACAATTGCTTTCAATGTTTTGTACCGTTATGTGTACATTATATTTTCCCGCATGAAAATTTCTAGAATTCAACCATATTCTCACACCATACCATAAACAAACACACAGGCACACACATCTGCACACATACACACACATCTGGACACACGCACAGATTTTAGAACGGTATATTTAGCAAATGTGGTGCTAATTTTAATGGATCTATAACATTATTGTGTTGTCGCTGTTTTTATTTGCCGTTGCTGCCTGTTTGGCTGTTGTTGCAGCTGTCGACTACCAACCAGAGAGAGTGCCTCTAAAATGCATTCAAAATGCGGCTTGCTGCATAGTGCATAGTGCTGCATGCTACATGCTGCCTGTTAGCGCCTATGTTCACATTTTGTTGGCAAACGGTCAATTTTACTAATTTATAAACTAAGCCAAACAATGGAACAGAACACAAATATTTGACCAGCTGGGAACCCCCCATAGTGAAGTATACAAATCACGGAAAAATAAACACGAGTTATCCGCATCACACATAGATCCACAAAGTAGTGAGTTGCTGCTAATTATGTTGAGAAAGTAATCGGTAAATATGAACGGGAATTTTGTGGAAATATCATTTCCCACTTGATATGGAAAGTGTGCACAATAATGTTTTGTACGCCAACTTATATATATACACTTAACACAGAGAGTTGTGCTGTGTGATTTTTTGCGGCTTGACGCATTTAATAAAATTTTCATATTGCCGTCAGTTTGGGTTCCGGACCGATTCAGGTGTATGCTTTAAATAATTGAATTCTCAACTTTATTTACCGCATGGCCATTCAAATCAATTTTTGATTTGCCAGTTTTTCTATGAGTTAAAGTGTGCACCAATTCAAATAACAACAAATATGTTGGCATTTGTTGAATTGGGTTTTAATTTTTGCTATTCATTTTAGTTTTTGCATGCGCCACCACTCAAAAATGTGAAATAATTATTTATTTACAAACTTTTTCAACATGTGACTGAATGGCGTCGTAATTGATACGCTAAACTGCATAACGCTGATTATTGCATTTACATGGAAATGCATACATGAAAAGCCAATCACAAATATATCAAAAATATTTGGAGTATACTCGACTTGTGAGTGCCCTGTAAACGGTGATTTTCAAAGCATGAATGATTTCTATATGTTGAAAATGTACACAGAGTAGACTGTAGTTTTGTGATCGATCTGGAAATATTCTGTTATTTTTGAAGTTCACAAATATTTGTTTATTGATTCTGATATCATTTAAATTTTGAAAAATTTTAAATAAACTGATTGAATTATTTCTCTGAAAGGATAAGCGTAGAAGTAACGAGCAATTTTGCTCATTCAAATCATATTATTATTTTGTCAAAGTTTGCCCTTAATTTATGGCTGACATGTCACATATATACATACATAATATATATATTTATATGTGCTTAATTAATTATTAACAATAACGACTATCTTTTGATGGGTTTATTTCATATTTTTTTTTGCAATAGATTTTTTGCGAATTGAGCTTTAAAACATTGAATAAAATTAAATTTTGCTGGAAAATTATTGAAAATGCAATTTAAAATTACCGCAATTTTATAATTTATGAATTGTATGCACAACAAAGCACAAAGCAACAAAATAAGTGAGGGAAAAAAGGTAATTAGAATTCATGACACGTGCTATGAAATATATGAGAATATCACACATACGCAATGTGGTGCGTGGCAGAGTCACAGTTCTACAGCTGAATGTGTGCCACATTGATTTACGATTTACAGATACACACACACACATACACACATATATATATATATGTACATAAAGTAACGGCAGGCAGGCAGGCAGGGAGCATTGGGAGCAATAGCTGTGCCAAGTAATTTATGACAATGCGCTAGCCGCAAAAACTTCGGGTGCTGCAATCAAAGCCAAATGGCTAAGGCCAAGCCAGAGCAGTCCCATATAAATGTCAAGAATCTAACGATAGATGCTGTGTGCAGCTGTTCCTTCTACTCTCAAGACGCCACCAACAGCAACAGCAGCAGCAACCAGCAGCAGCAACCAGCAGCAACCAGCAACTAATGCATCTGCTGCCTGTTCTAAACAAGCCGCAACTCCAATGAGGCAGCCTAGTAAAAGTGTCGCAGTAATCCTTGTATTGTTGTTGTTGTTGCTATTGTTGTTGTTGCTATTGTTGTTGTTGCTATTGTTGTTGTTGCTGCTGCTGTTGTGGTGAAAATTTATGCAGCCTTTGCATGTATGCGTATTTGTATTGCTGTATTTCTGGTTGCGCCGTGGCTTTTAATGGCGTGAAGTCAACGGCGCGTAAAACAGTCATGAGGCATCTTAATAAATTACTTTGGGGATTTTGGTGCACAATTTTTAATATTGCCGAGCACTGAACACACACCGTAAAAACAACCCAATCCCACACACACACACACACACACACCCAATGTTTTTCAGTTCAGCCGCGCGCCAGACGATGTCATTCCACACACACACACTCACACACACACACATATACAGAGAGAGAAAAAAAAAACACATAATGAAATATGCATAGTGTAGTGGGGCAGGTCGGCGGTGGCACGACAGTTGCTTGACATTTCGAATTTAATGAAATTTATGCAATTTTTCTTATTTGCCAAATGCACTTCAGTCGCCTCAGTCGACATCAGCAGCGATGCGGCAAAGTGCAAAGCAATGCATCAAACGGGTGGCACGTTGCTCTATCCGTGGTGGTGGTGGTGCGGGTGGTGCAGCCGTGTCTGTTTGACTTCTTAAATATAGACAGCAGCCGACAGTTATATATGACAAATGTAACATTCAATACTTGCAGAACTGATATAGCTAACTAATCAGCAAGCACTTCACACAGTCCTCAAGGTATTCTCGATTTAATATATAAAAAAAATATGTAATTTGTAGAATCCAATAATTTGTGGTTTGTCGAGTTGCATGCAACTGGGAATATGTCGATATAGCTGCCACTTTGATTCACTCATAGGTTATCAAAGAAATGCGTTAAAGTCGCTTTTTAAATCGGAAGTATTTTTTAATTGCATTCTTGAATTTTTTACTTTTTGGATTTTAGTTTAATTTCAGTTAAGTTGTGAAATAATTTTATTTATAATTTTTTTTAATTATGACAAAAACTAGTATTTAACAAATGGCTGATAAAATGTAATCAGTAAACTTTTTTATGGCTTTTCGTTTGTTTTTTTTTTTTTTTTTTGTTGATGCAAATCGTAAAGCAATTTTAATTATAGATTCTTCTTTCTTTTTTTTTTATGTGGCAATTATATTTAAACATTAATCAACCTACTTAAAGGCTATAAATCATTGATTTGGAACAGTATGAAAGAGACAGTGAATTAATAATCTATAACATAACCATAGAAATGGTTTTATCTAATAACACAGGCTGTTCTATAATTTGTACTATCTTGATCAACATAGTAATAAGCTCTAAAATAGTTGTCATAATGAAATAGTTTTATTCTTTTTGACAATCTTTAATCTACAAATTTTAATACACACAAAAAAGTGTAAATTAAAGATTAGCGCAGAAAATAATATTTATATTTGAATTTTGTGTCTGCAAAACAAATGTGTTCCAGGCAAAACCAAAAATGTATTAAATACTTTGTCAACTATTTATGTAAAATATACAAATACTTTTGTTTTTAAGCTATATTTATACTAAAGATATTAAGTTGACGATAAAATTGTTGTAATTCCTGAACAGCATTTTGTATTCTTGGAGAGGCAAATAACTTTTCTTTTGTTTTGCAGAACTTTGTTGCATTTGTTAACTTTTTTTTGTTTTGTTGTACTTTTATTTACTTTTGATAAATTGATTGAATTTAAATTTAAGATTTTACATATGGATTTTTATTTTGTTTTGTCTGACGTGCGTACTTTTGAGTTTATTAAATAAGTTTTGTTTTTTTTTTTTTTGGTTTTTTTTGTTTTTAAGAGAGTTTGTTTTAACTCATAAACTTTGGCGTCTGTCTGGCAGACATTCAAAAGCTGGCTGAAAACAAAAAGTTTTGCGACTTGCCAGAAAATTTAAAGCCAAGTAAAATTAACTGTACATAATTGCAGCCAAGGTGCGCAAATAGAGAGAGCAATATACATATATAAAAAAAAATATATATATATATATATATATATAGAGTGAGATAAACCAAGAGAAATATGAGAACTTGTTGCTGGAGGTAGCGACTCGAGGTCTCAAGAGTTTGACTGGGGTCGTGCCTAATGATGATTATTTCTAGTCCATGCCCATTTAGATGTTGTTGTTGTTGTTGTTGCACTTGTTGTTGTTGTTGTGTTGGCCTTACCCTCAACCAGAGGAATTAACAACAATACATTTTCATTGTTGGGCAGCCAAGCGCAATAGCTTTGGCTTTAGCTTTAGCGGTTTGTGTTTTTCTGGCTTATGCTTTCAACGGATTTTGGCCCAGACCAACAAATGAATGCTACGAAATGTCGTCGTGGTGTCATTTGGCATCGACATATAAAAAAATTGCAGCTTACTTCGTGGCAAGGACAACAGAGCCAACAACAGCAAATGCGACTAATGTGCCCCGTAGCTGCTAAAGACTTGTCGGCCAAGTTAATGAAACCAATAAATTAATTTTAATGATTGCACACAGATACTCGGGCACTCACACACAGCTCTACAACAAACAGGCTGCAAATAGATTGAAGGTAAGAGACAGAGAATGAGAGAGAGAGAGACAGATAATGAGATAGAGAGAGAGAGAGAGTGGGAGATAAAGTCAGAGAGAGAGTGCATTTTATGCTACGTCAGCGAGTGTCCTTTTTAGGTCTGCTGATGCCACTGTTGCCACTGTTGCTGCCACTGTTGCTGCTGCTGCTGCTGCTGCTTTTGTTGCCTCCTCAGTCAAGGTGTAGGAGTGGGTGGGGCGTGGCACTTGCCATAAGTAATTGACAAAATCTTAATTAGTCCTTGGCATGTCCATTCAATGGCTTCACGTTAGTTTTCGAATTTAATTAGCTGCCGCAGCAGCTGCTGCTGCTGCTGCTGATGTTGCTGCTGCTGCTGCTTGACTTTAATCAAATTAAAAATGCTCAGCAGCTTCTTTCCAATGTTGCCACTTGCTTACGTCATGTGCAGGAATTAATTGTGCATATCTAATTCAAGTAGCTTGAATTTAATCAAATTCTGATTAATTAAAATTCAGGCCAATTACGTTGCGTGTAAGATTAAGTCGATGAGTGTCAGTGTAAACTTAATCAATTGAACTATCGAAAAGTCTGCACTTGTGTGAATCTCTATGAGTGTGGCATGTTGTGCGTGTGTGTGTGTGTGTGTGTGTGCTTGCATAGAAAGCAAGCTCTGAAATTTTCCACTTGTACTTGCCAACTGCCACTTTAGCTATAAACTGTGAAGAGCTCTTCCGGCTGCAACAGCAGCAGCATCGCCAGCATCGGCCAGCTGTGCTTTGCTGAGGCAGCTGCCCCATTGAGTGTACTTGAAATTGACTAGAGCTGCCAATGCAGCTCTATTTTATGCACTGAGAAAAATAAAATAAGAAAATAAAAAACCAAAACAATTTTCTTTTTTTTTATTTTTTTTTTTATGTAGCAATTATATTTAATCCAAGAATTTATAATTTATTCATTTTATTGACTTGCAGTAATTTAAGTTATATTTTCTAAATATATATTTCTTGATTAATTAAATTAAATATATATAATTTGAAACATTTTAATTAATGCTACAACAAGACGTAATCAGCTTGATTTATAAATTTTGAATTCTTCAACTAATTAAATGATTACTTAATATCTTAAACTTATTTTATTCAGTTATTTTTTTTTATGAGATTTCAATAATTTCTCTCAGTGTATGTGTATGTGCACAGCGTTTATCAACTCAGCCTCAGTTGGTCTGCTGCTGGAAAAAGTGTGAATAACTCAGACCGGAGTCAGCTATGGACATTTATTAGACTAGCCTGAGGTCGGGTTTTCAATGTCGTAGACTGACTTTAATTAGTAACGCTCGAGAGGTGGCAGGACGAAAACTGGTGCTTTTAATAATTAAATCGAGTGCTATTATTCGAGGCATGTCCTTCCGGCCTTTAAGTGTACCGCTGTTGTCAAAGTGTCAAAGTTGTACTGCTTTGTGCGAAGGGTTTAAAATAAATTAATTGACGCAACACTTGTAAAGTAAATTAATATTGCCCGAATGACTGACTGACTGACTGAGTGACTGAGTGATGCTTCTTTTTCTTCTTCTTCTTCTTTTTCTTATTGAGCTTGTTGCTGTTGGCGTCGTGTCGTTAAAAAGATTACAAAAGGTCAAAGGGTTAGCTGCGATTGCTCATAATTGCCTGGCGCCTGAGGCCAGTCGAAAAATTTGTTCTTTCCATTGATGTTTTTTGTTTTAGATTTCTTTTTTTTATACCAACAAACACACACACACACATATATACAGACACGCAAACACACACACAAATTGACATTTGGTTGTCAAACTAATTAAATTTTTGGCTGGGCAGCAGCAACGAGCCAAATTGGCGCCTGAAATTGGTAATTACCAAGGCAGAAGTGCAACTCAAACACGTAAAAGAAATCAAGAGAGCAACAGAGAGAGAGAGAGAGAGTGAGAGAGTGAGTGAGAGAGAGTGTAACGAGAAACCGTCAACAGAATCGTGGTTGCTGCTGCTGTTGCAGCACATTGTGCAATTAGCCAACAGTCGCACTCGACAATCAACCAAAAAAGCAAACGGCGCCAAGCGACTGACAACGCGTGCATGTCCTTTGTGTCCTTCAACTATACGATGTGTGTGTGTGTGTGTGTGTGTGTGTGTGTGTGTGTGTGTGGGTGTAGTTGCTGCCTAATTACTTGTAAGTTGGCGAATTTGTGGAAAGGCGTTGTGTCCACAGCAACCAAATTCAATTTGTATCCCACACTGCGCTCAGTTCGGCACGACTGAATCCCGTTGCATCCAACAGCAGCACAGCTCCAAATGCCCACACGTCTGCCGGATGCTGACATCGCGCACATGCACATCCGCATCCGGTTTCCTGTAGCGACAACGATAACGACGCCTTCTTGATTGCCAACGCGTAATTATTTTTTAAGCACTCTGCCTCCCAACAAAATTAGACTTAACTAAGCCAATTTTTTTTTGTTTTTTTTTTTTGTGTCGTTCCCTTTATTTTGTATATTTATTTTTTGTGTTTTTTTGTTTGGGTTTATGATACCCTGCGTTGAAATAAATATTTAAAGAGGATTTCGCTTTGTTTTGAAAATATTTAGAGGTGTAGTTGTATTACGTATATATATATATATTTTTATTTTAAGCAATTTCCATAAACATTAAAAAATTTGTGCATTTTTGTGTGTGTTTCTAAAATATATGTAGCTGCATATTTTTCAAAGTGAATCTTTAATTAAATATTTTATTTTTTTTTAATTCCTTTAAAAATTAAGAAATTTCGAGGATTTCAATACATAAAATTATAACGTGATTTGTGTTGCTTGTGATCTTTATTTAATATTTATTTTATATAAAATACTTTATTTAATTCATAGATTTAAGGGAAATTTGGTTATATTAATTTGATTATATTAAAAAAAAGTTGTTTAAAAGATACATATTCAACAGATAATAATAAATTAAAATCACACATCTTTAATTTTTTTAGATTATATTTTAAGATTGTGCTCTTTATTTTGATAGATTTTAAATCAATGAATTCTTAACTTCAAAAGAGGGTATCTGTTTTTTTAACACTTTCGATTCTTGTCCATTTTTTGTTTGTTCTTTTTTGCTTGGACTTTGGTGAAATTTGACTAGTGCTCAGATAATACTGAGCCGTGGGTCAGACACAGATACACACACACACACACACACACACACATGTATGTATATAAGCTGATGTTGGTATTGTCGGTTCTCTTGGTTTCTACGGTTTTCTCTGAATTTTTGTTGTTGATTTTTTCTTCATTTTTTCTGGCTGTTTGGCTGTTTGGCTGCTTTGTCCAATTAGTAACAGTTTGGGTTACGATTTCATTTCTTTTATTGTAGCTCGTTATCCTTTTTATTTTGCGCTGCTTCTGCGTCTACTGCTGCCGTCAGTGCGCAAATTTGATATCCTTGTTATGGCAAATTGTTGTATGTACTCGTACAATTATTTTTGTTGCCACATCGCCGCCTCGTCGCTGGGGCATTGCGTGTGCCGTAACCCGCTCAAAACCCCCTACCCCCCACCCCACCCCACCCCTTGCCCCATCCACCGCTTCGCCAATGTTTGCTCCATGCTACAATCTCTCGTTCGTTCCCTGGCTGGCAATCGAATTGTATTTATGTTTATTTATGCTGTTTGGGAAAAGCGTCAGTGCACTCGACGCTGCCATGCCCCTTGCGTCCTTGTTCATTGTCCTGGCTTTCAATATTGTCGCCCCTTCGATTATTTATGATGCTCGCTTGCAGCGCGCCGCACTCCCAGCGGGCCTGTGGCCAAGTTTTAGTAGTCATCGTTTGCCCAGTAATAAATTTATGCTTTTTTATTTCCTCCTGTCATAATTTTACCCTCAAATACACACACACACACAAAGACACACACACAAACACACTCAAGCATTTTTATATAAAGTGCTTGGGCATTTTTCTTCGCATCGTACAGTATTTTCTTGGTTGGCTCCCCCAGCACCGAGTGCTGTCTAAAAATTTTTTCAATTGATAAATTATTTTATGGCAAATACACAAATTTTCCCATACGCATGTCGAGAGTGTGTGTGTGTGTGTGTGTGTGTGTGCGTGTGTGGTTCTTTTCTTGTTGTTGTGGTTTGGTTTTCGGTTTTCCTTCTTAGAATTGGCTCCCTATTTTGGGCGCTCTGCCGCTGCTTATTTCCTTGCGCATAAAAAACTGTGTATGGGCGTTAGACGAGTGTGTACATAAGTAATATCCTTGTGTGCTCCTGCATACTTCCGACAATATCCTTCAGGCCTTTCTTGTCATTGGCACGGACTATAGCTCCTCCGGACTCAGGATTCCTCAGCTGTTCGGCTGCCAACACTCGACTCTGCTGCACAGCTCAAACACATAAAATCAATCATATTTGCTGGGTATTTTCCTTTTTATTTTTTCCTTCTCCTTCTCCTTTATCATTTGGCTTTTTTGTGCCTTTCGCTTTCGTTTTTTTTCCTCTTCTTTGTTAGCTTGTCTTTATCTTTTACTGTTTACTTGCGTCCCAATTTGTTGCTTCGCTTGTCTCCTTTTTTATTTGTAGGTTTAGGTTTTTTTTTTACATTCTGTTGTGACGTAGTCAACAATGCTTGATGTATGTCTAGGGTATCTGACAGTCGGTTTAGTCACTAGTCATCTAACAAATATGAATCAATTTGTATAGCATTTAAGTTTCCTTCCCAAGCGTAGCCCTTAAAAATATGCTACATTAATTTTAATAGAATTGTTTATGGACAGGAGGCGTGCCTGGGAGGCGTGTGTGTGTGTGTGTGTGTGTGTGTGTGTCCATGCACCTAGCAAATGATGCGCAGTTAGTTTTTTCTGGACTATTTTGTGTGTCATCCATGCAGAACTGCCATGTCATATTGAATAGAGAGGCTGGGTAAACATATATACAAAAAAAATTCTAGAGCAAATATCAAAGAAGGATAAAAAAACCAGCGAAAAGTCGCGCCAAATCAAAGCCAACAATATTTTTCAGGATTATTTCAGTTGGCTTGCCGTTGACTGCACATATACACAGACTAAAAAATACATACACAGGGAGTAAGAGAGAGTGAGAGAGAGAGGGAAAGAGTGAGAGAGAGAGGCAGGCTTTTGCCATGCTTTGGTGACATGCAACAAAAAATTTGTGCTACCAAAATTTCTGTTAATTTGGCAGCGTGTTCTGTGCTTTTTTCAGGGGCTTGTGCCATCGCAACGCTTAGATATTTTTACGCCTTACTTGAGTTTTATTCGTGCTACAAATTTCGCAAAGAAAAAAAAACCAAAAACACAAAAAAAAAAACATAATAAAAAGACAAGCAGAAAACAATATAGACTGCAGCGCCCCTGTGTCTAATGGGCGTCCCTCACACGCCCCAAATTGTGGCACTCTGTGTGTGCAGATATGCAAAACGCAGCGCGCACATAAATTTTAGTGTTTGGTCTACGCTTATTTGCATAGGAATTATGTATTTGGGCACAACGGCTTAGCAGCATTACGCAACACACAAATATACAAATACACACCAGACACACACACACAAACACACAGAAAAACACACGGCAAAAGGACATTGTGGTTATGCAGAAAACTAACACACATATACATATACATAAATATATATATATATATTGTTTTTGCTTCTATTTTGCAGCTATAAATTTGCAAACGCCCCGGGAAAATGCATTGCAGCAGAACAAGCAATTAAAACACAGAGAAACTGAGCCCGATAAACACACAGAGAGAGAGAAACAGAGAGAGAAACAGAGACAGAGAGTGGGAGAAGGAAAGTCCTGTGCTACGAGTCCTGTGCCCTCGGACTCGTTGTGCTAAAAACCTATTTTGAATAATTAAAATTCCGTAAGTGTTGCTGCTACTGCTGCTGCTTCTCGCTGCTTGCTGCTTGCAGCAGTTCCACTTGAGGAGACGGCACCAACTTTTGCCAGAATCTGCGGCTTCGTGTAGCAACAATGATATAATTAATTCAATGCACCCGAATACGACAGCTTACACACGAAAGTCTTTCAAATCCAATTGAGTGCAACAGCCACAAGAACAAACCACAACAACAACAACAACAGTAAACTAACAAGAACAACAACTCGAACAACTGAGCAACTTTGGCCAGCTACAAAATGGCGTCACACAGCCCAATGGCAACAATTAGCTGCAGCAAGGACAAGCGAAGACATATCCGCAGCAGCAGGACATATCTGCCCCAAATGCTGCGCCGCACACTGCCCCTTGTCACCATTGTTGCAATGCTGTTGTCACAGCACTGGGAAAGCGGTAAGTTCAACTACATCACATGCTACAATTGCCACAAATCTGGGACACATTCGAATGCAATTATAAGATTTATTTTATAAATGTTTTTTTTCTTTGTTTTTTTTTTAGAGTTTAATAAAAATAACTTTAATCGATTTTATATATTAAGCTGTACTCATCTGGTATTATCTGGTCTTAATTTATAAGCATTCGTCGTTTAACAATTTTCCGCCTGATTTTTCAGCAATAAATTTCATGCAAAGCTTTTAAAAATTGGTTCATATTCAAAAAAAAGAGAGATCGTATTTTGAGCTTAATTTTGCCAGAGGGGCAAATGTAAAATAAAACCTTAAAAAAGTATTTAATTTTGGCACAGATTATTTAAATAGACTGAGAAGCTAAAAGGATGAAAGAGTTTTCCATCATTCTGAATTAAATTGTTGACAATATTTTTTCATAAAATAGATGTGTGTTGAAAGAGCTGTTGATTTCATTTATCTTGTTGCATCTCCAGAGCTTGAAATACACCTTTGTGGCAAGTCAATCTGGCCATGTTGAAAAGAGATGAGCAACCGCTAAGCTATTCAATTGACAAGGCTACAGCTTGAGCCAGGCACTGAGAGGATATCCATGGCAATATTCCTGTTGAATTAATCTCACTCGGGCAGATAAATATTTCAAAAGGGAAACTTCAGCAATTAATTTTGCTAATTGCTTTTCTTTGCAACGTTTTTGTTTCAAAATGCCAACCCTTCGGTTGGTTATCGTTGTGGGTGTGGGTGGGAATGGGGTGGGGAGAGACGCTGCTTGGGCAACTGGTTGTCGAGTTTTGCATTCAAATGCATTGCAAGGACTCAACTTTGGCGCCGCACAAAACTCAATCTGACATTTATGCGAATGTCCACGGTATCAAAGAAGAGCAATGACATTGCAAGAAGGAAACTGCTGCTGATGCTGCTGATGCCTCTGCTGCCTCTGCTGCTGCCCCCAAAAGACCAACCCCAACGAATCGAAATAACGAGAATCAAGGAACCGAACCGAAAGATTGTCTTGGGAGCTGTTTGCCTGGGTTCACAGACAGTGCAATGTCCTTTCGGCTACTCAAACATTCCAGTGGCTATTAGTATTCATATCTTGACTGAACTAAACGGAAAGCTTTAACTGCTTGCTGCCGGGATCAAAAGGGAGAGGGAGGGTATTTCCTATGGTTTCCTAGGGAGAGGAGGTCGGGTGTTTAAGACCCTCTCTGCGAGCGTTTTGCATGCATTCTCATTTCGTGCTAGAATTGCTGAAAAAGATGCAATTAAATTTTAGGACAAAGACTGCCACGCTGCGCATGGAATATTTGAGTCCTTTTTCTATCCACTTGCTGCACTGCTCGCTCACACTATCTCGCTGTCTCGCTCTCTCCCTTTCGCCAGCTTTCGTGTGCGGTTGCAGCTGCTGTCAGTGGCAAGAACGCATTATTAATTTATTTTTCAACTTGCAAGATGAATAAGCAAAGAGCAAGAATTCTTCACAACGACGCTTTCCCCATCCAGCACCAAAGCACAATTTTCTATTTAAATGTCGCTATGTGCTATGTGCAGCTCCCAACAACCCCCTGCCCCTCCCACCAACCCCCCGCCAACCAACCCCTCTGGCTATTGCCAAGTCATTTGTGATGCAGTTGTGCTTTGGGCAAGTTAACAAACGTCGACGTGCTTCGACGTGGACGTCGAAACGGTTCTTCAATCTGCTGTCCATCATTTGGTTGTCGATCGTGATGACGTCGCCGCTGTTGTTTGAGTGCACCACAAGGAAATAAAATCCAAAAGTGAATAATGAACCGCAAATAACTTTACTTTGTGTTGCCAAGTTTACACAGCCAGCTGTATAACCAAAAAAACACCACCCAAAACCAGCTTCAGTCATTGGGATTGCATCCGCTTCTAACCAAATCCAAATCCGGTCCGTCACTCTATCTCTATATATATATATATATCTTTATCTCTGTCTCTCTCTCTCTTACTTACTGTTGTTGTTTCAATTGCTGCGGGACGTTTGTCTGCGCTATCAGCCAGCAGCAACTGTTGCAACAACATCAGCAGCAGCAGCAACTGCTGCAACAAAAGTTGAGTCAGTGTCGGTAACAATTATTTCGGTTTGCAGTTAGTTGAGTTTGAGTCGAGTTTGGTTTGGTTTGGTTTTGTTTTTGGTTTTTTGTTTTTTTTTTTCTTTTCTTTTTTATCTGTTGTTAATTTCTACCCGCTGCTTTTGGCTGATGCTTCAAATATTTGCATTTGCGGCTGCCTCGACTCACACTTCGAGCCAAATGCAAACGAATGCTTATCATTTAGCCTGATGCTGGAGTGCAAATCGTTTTATGAATGAAAAACTGATACAGTTTTTGTATTTATCATTTATTTAACTGTATTTTTTTTTCATTTCATTTTCATATTTGTGACACGAGAGACACGCTTGGCTTTGCCTTATCTGCATTCCCTGAGGCGGGGTTTTTAGCCAGCTGTCTTGGCCACAAAACTAATCAACTTGACATAGGTTACACTGTTACCTGCGAAAACTTTGTTGCAACACAAAACTTTCGATTTTTCGCAAAGTTTCTCCATAGCTGTCCGAGATAAGAGTTCAATGTATCTAAAATTTATTAACTGCTTCGCATACAAAATGCAAATAAATAACCATAAGGCAACAAAGGGATAAACACAAGAAAAATAATGATAAACTCGAAACTTTGTCGAAGGCGTGTTTTTTGAGCCGGGACTTTGGGGACGATAAGCCAAGTCAAGCGTTAAAGATACGCCCACAAAAAGCCGCAAAAAGATACATTTATTGACATATGACTAAAATGCCAACAAATGGGAATGCAAAAAACGCTCTTAAAAAAATGAGATTCAACAGTGATATTTTTAGTGGGTGTTTAATGTTGTCGTAGCGAGCAGTGAGTCATTCTTGATTGAGTAGCTATATGTGAAATTTGCAAGGTACAGGGTATATTTTCAAACAGCACATTTTGAGACATATTCATTAACACTAAAAGCCAAGTCACAGTCATACAGCAAATTTTAATAGATTATATTTAAGTCAATCATAAATGCATATGACAGCTATCAATATTAATGAGTATGTGTAACTTTTTAAAAGGTATCTGTAAGTCGATCATATGTATTAAAAAAACAATCTTATTGGAATTCAAAACCAAAGCTAATTTTTGCATTGATCCGTTTGGTGTAGAGTTTGAAATGAGTTCTGTTACATTTAAAAAAAAGAGTATAGGGTATCTTTTAGTCTGTCACTGCTCGCATAGTTGGCACTTGTTTTAGGTGCGGCTGTGTCAAGTATTTGCACTTGCGCTAAGCAAAATTTACGCGCGTTTGTTTGTACGACTCCAGAGGATTCCTCGACGGCGTTTTCCCCCTTCAAGTGAAAATCGATGAGCTATGTGTGTGTGTGTGAGTGTGTGTGAAGTGTGCGTTACGCTGTTGGCATTGTTGTTTAGCCACAATGTTTTCTTTTTTTCCGCTCCGCATGGCTTTTTATTGCTTTTTTTTCCTCGCTTCCTTTTTTTGTTGCTTGTTGCCGGCTGCTGTTGCTGGTTGCTGGTGTCATGAGCAAACGAGCAGCATTTGAGCAAATAAACTAGACCTGCCAACACATACACACACACACACACACACACACGCGCACACACACACACACATGCAAAGACAAGCACACACAGACACAATCACTCGCAATAACAATGGGGCATGGGAAAATCTTAAGCTTCTGGCATCCTGTGGCTGCTCTGACTGCCATCGTTGCTGAGGCCATCAAAACTCTCAACATCCTTGGCATGATGGTGCCATGCTCAGCATCAACAACTCAACGGCATCAGCTCTGGCTCTGGCTCTGGAACTCCTCTGTCTTGGTAGACTTTCGCTCTAGGACCTCAATCATTATGGCCTGCCGTCTGCCACTTCACAAAATGCACACAAAAATCTTCAACTTTATCTCGTCAATAACTTGAAGTGTGGCCTCTCAAGATGTACACACAACCATGCGTATATACGTATATATAAAAATATATATATATATATATAGTTTGGTTGCCAGCATCAACTTTTGTGAGTTTCCTGTGGTTTCATACCACAACCCTCGCTCTTTTCCTCCATCCATTTTGGTGCTCAATCGGTTATTGATAAAAATTTGCAGCTTTACATACTTAAGCCGTGTATTTGTGGCACGTGCTGCGGTTGTATTTGTGCAAAATGTTTGCAAATGATTATTTTATTGACAATTAAAAGATGAGCATAAAGCGCAAACCGCACAAATCTAACAGCCAGCCAAAAATTTGCCACGCTGTAAGGAGTAAAATTTGATGGCCATGAATGTGAAGACTTCACATTAGTCTGTACCACTGTGTGGCAAGGACACCAGACACGCTGCTGAATCCAGGTTGCTGTCAGCAATTCAAGTTTATTGCCGCACTTGGCACCAGACAATGCTCATGTCTTATTTCAACGCACTCTCTCTCTCACACATACTTATCTTTCCTCTCTCTCTCTCTCTGACAGTAAAGAAAAACTCATGCGTTATTTGCAACTTGGTGAAAGCTGCTTTGCGGCTGCCTGGCAATGGCGGCCCCTTGCTAAGTAGTCCTTTTGGCCCTTTGCCACTGACCACAGCTTTGATCTGGCCCACTCTTGATTCCATTTACCACCCAGCACCCCCATCCCCATCCCCATCCTCATCTCCTTTTGCTGCCTGCCACTGACAAATCCTTTCAGCCTTAATGACGAGCCACGTCCATCAAGTTCCTTTATTAGATTGATGCACACTTCAATCCTTACTACTTCTTGTTGCTTCTTCGTTGTTTGTCTGTGTTGCTCTTGATCATTTAATTGGAGTTATAGCTTGTAATCTATCGATTACAATGTTTATCTAAATTTATCGACTTTCCAATTGTCAACTTTCGTTGTGTCCGTCTTCGTAATGGGTTTTTGTGGAAAAGTTGTTTTGATGTTGCAAGCACTTTACTGTGGCAGCTAAATCTTTTAACTATTGTTTGCGTAAAGATTCGAAGATTGTGTTGGATGCTTCTTGTCATTTCTTATCGCTTCAAGTGGATATTTCTTGTCTGCTTCGTACCCTAGTTAGCCACTTAAGTCTAAACAACTTGAATAACTCTTTTCGTTATTTTTGCAATAGTTTTTGATTGGAATTACTTGTTGCAACTTATCTTAACTTTCATTAAGTGAAATCATTTTTTTTTTGTTAATTTAAAACTCTCACGTCTTATCTCAACAGAAAACTTGTCTGCAATCAACAAAATGAAGCTCCGAAAATACCCACAGAATATTCAGAGCAGATTTCCATTAAATTGTCGTAAATTTCCATATCTTTGGAAAACAGTCCATGTTTTATTGAAACAAATATTTGATTTATATGATATTTAATTAATAAACTTTAAAATATTAACTTAAATAATTAAAAATTACAAATTATAGGCTTGGCTCATTATTAACAAATCTTTATCAGAAAAATGCTTGATGTACGACTTAAGAGTTTTTATTTATTATTATTATTATTATTATTATTTATTTATTTATTTTAGAAAGTGCATATTATTAAATTCTTGTTGCATATTTGTTTTTGGATTTTAGTTCAATGCGCTGTTGATTGCATAATTTAGGGCCACAAATGGGAAAAAGTTGTTAGCACGATTAATGTGCTGTGCAGGGTAAGGCAACTGTTTGCTGTTAACTGGGCTAATTGAATTTGTAGTCAGTCATCAGCAGCCGCAAAGAATCATATTTAGTTATGTGTACAAAAGCTGTGCAAACAAGTTGGTAATAAAATAAAGTGACTCTGAGACCCATTTGGCTGTCTGACGTGCGGACTGAAGAGTCGACTAACTGAAGGATTACTGAACTGACTGACGGACAGATTGACTGACTGAGCTGACTGACTGACTGAATGACTGACGGACTGACTGACTGCAGCACTTCATTTAGAATTTTTGTGCGTCGAAGCACTTTCATTTTGTTTTTCTGTTGCCTGTTGGGCCGCTTGAAAAACCCATTTCATTACGAGTTGCAGCTTTGGCTTCAATGCGGCCCTAACTAAGTAACTGAAAATGACGACTCTTAATTCCGGCCAAAGGCATCGTAATTTTAATTTGCAGCGTATTAGCATTGGATTTGTCAGGACGGCTGAGCAAGTCGAGTGCCTCGTCCAAATTGACATGCCAAGTGACAACAACAACTACAAACAACTGCAACAGTTTTGTAGCTAATGTCTCGTTGTTGTTGTTGTGGGTTTTCTTTTTTTTTTTTAGCCTCATTTTTGCAGTCAGCACTCAGCTCTCAGCTCGTACATAAAATATGAAAATTTCTCACACAAAAGACTTTGTTTAGTGCTGGTTGAGCTGCGGCTGCCGGACCCACTTACCAAACAGACAACTCACTGCATCTGTGGTGGGAGTCATGGGGCATGGGGCAAGGGATATGGGGCGTGGGGCGTGGCATGCGCCGGCATTTTGCCAAAGGATGTTAAAATATTTTTGCAGCTTTATCTTTAGACATTTGTCGACGTAAGACTGGACGTGGAGTGGAGTGGAGTGGAGTTGAGGGCGACGGGGCTTGTCGTACAGCAATGTCGGGATTTGGCTGACATTGAGAGCTGGTTGTAGCTGGACCCACAGGGCAGGCAAATAGATTACCTTCATTTTTGCTGGCTGCAAGCTGCAAGCTCCAGTGTTTCACTCTGACCCCTGGGATGTGGCCATTTTGCGGGCCACCCAGAAGGTTGCAGTTGAAAGCAGCAGCAGCACCAGCGGCACCAGCGGCAGATAGACAGGTTGCAATAGTCGAGGTTTCTGTTGCTTGATCAAGGTATAATAACTCACTTTGTTTGCCAGTGGCAGGTATCTGGCCAAGGCTTCAAATTAATTTCATCGCATGCGGCAATTCGCTGTGCATTGTTTTTGAAGGGGATGGGGGCATGCAACACAAGTGGCAGCCGTAACAGCAAATCGTTAATCAGAGCAAATAAACCAAAAATGGCAACAGCTGAAATCTTCGGCTTATCGGCGTTCAATCTATTTATGATAAAATGTTTATTTAGGGGCGACACTTGGCTCAACCACTCAACTCAACACTTAACCGCCTGTCTGCGGTTGCAATAAATTGCCAATGCACAAACATTTCCCCAAATTCGCAACTTGCCACACGCAGAAGTTTCGCCTCGTCTGTATTTAAGATTAATTCGCTGATAAGCAGAACTTTGGCTGCGAGCAATGCGGATTCTGTGTTTATCTACAGGCTAATTTAAGTTCAACGCCAGCTGTCGCACAATGGGCGTCAATGAGGGGGGCGTGGCCATTCAAAGAAGAAGCTGGCAACACACACAGCTGCTTGCCGCTGCTCCTGGCGAGCGAAGGCGCTTCGACTTTATTATTATTATTATACTCGGCGCAAAAGTGGCAATGGACCAAGGACATCCACATGCCCGAGGGGGAGGGTGGAAGGACTTGGGCAACATTTGTCCAGTTGCTTCATTTCATATTCAGGAGATATTTTTTCTGTGTCTTTCATCATTTCCATTCTGTTGAGCTGTATGAAAAAGCCAGATATAATTTAACTTATCTTTTCATATTTATGGATAGATTTGCACGCTTTGAGCCTTCCAAATGTGAACAAAAATTTGACTATATAGCTTAATGATTTGTGGATCAAGGAAAAGCTGCAAGTTGATCAAATAAGTAACATTTTATTTATGTACAGTAATTGGCCAGCCTAGCCAGACTTGAACTGGCCCAAATTGATGCTGAATCGAATTAATGATGCGCTTGCTTCTTGATGATTAGTGGAAATCATTATTATTTTTGAGTTGGTTTTATGTTCATGGAATATCCACATATATTTAATGATATGCCTTAACTTTATACATCAAAGCTTTTAGACACAAATATAATAAAAAGTAGCAGACTTATCAGCTTACATCAAAAATTACTTTGAAAGTTGCGCTCTTATTTCTGATTCCTCGGGAAGTGAGTATATTATTCTAAGAGTATTTTGATGTTACCTAGAACTAATTACAGGGTATATGTGATCATTCTTAGTAGAGCATATTCAACGCTTAACTTGAGCAGCTTTGGTCTATTAAATTTAATATCTGGTGCCTTCAAGATTACAATTATATTTTTTAAGAGATAGCTTCTAGTCATTTATACTCGATTCTCTGCTATTTATACCCTTAACCCATTAAAAATGTGTATAAAGGGTATAATGGTTTTGTGGAAATGTATGTAACAGATAGAAGGAAGCTTCTCCGACCCCATAAAGTATATATATTCTTGATGTCCGTCTGATGTCCTGTCCGTCCGTCCGTCTGTATGAACACGCGGATCTCAGAGTCTATAAGAGCTAGAGACTTCAAATTTGGAAAATAAGTTCTTGTGTACCAGGCACAGTTTGCTTTATTGTATCGATAACTGCCTCAGTTTATGAAATATCGATACATTTCGATTTCCGATAGCAAACAAATTCCACAATTTAAGAGGCAGAGGCTTCTAATTTATACATAATATGCATATATATATTATTTCATTACGATCGGACAAGAAACACCAAAGTAATAGTCGAAAATATATTCTCACATTGATCTCATTTCCTATTAGCAGCCGCAAGCATTTTCTGTATGCATAAATAGGCGACCCCATGTGTGAGAAAGAGATGACATGATAATCGATGCTAGCGTCGATATATTTGTGTGTATTCTGCAGATCCCCGATAATTTCTCTTTTGTTGTGCATGTGTATATTTATGTATGTATATGCACGTGTTTGTATCCATTCAGTTCGGGCATTTGAGTGCAGATAATCTTAAAAAAAAAACTAGAATATATTTAACAACTTGGTTAAGGGTATATCGTAGTCGAGCCAACTCGACTACAGCATCTTACGTGTTGTTGCATAAGTTTTGCGCCAAACAAAAGGCGAGTGCAAAGTTTTTTGGGATTATTGTTGTTGTACTGACTTCTTCCCTTTTTTCCAACCAAATTTTCTTCTTTTTTTTTTTAATCTCGGAGCTCACTTCGAATGACATTCAAGCAGACGCCTCATCAGTAGCTCATCAACGCAGGCGTCTCAATTTCTATTTTTTTTTTCTTTCTGTTTTTTATGTTTTTTGCCTGAAGTATAATTTTTTCTTGTTTTTGTTTTCTGTTTTTGTCACCATAAATGACTTTAAAAATGCCTAAGAAAGTTTTTAAATTACTTCTTGAGTGGGCAAAAGCGGCGAAAATGAAATTACTTATAAAAGAGATTTTAGTTGGCGCTTAAGCGGAGGCAACCCCCCCTTTCCCGCTTACCAACCTATCCCCGCCCTGCTCCAGCTGAATCCTCCACTCTCCTGGCTGAGTGCAGCTGTCGCCTTTCGAGCGTTGTCAGCGCTGCTAAAGTTTTCTCCTCGGCTTATTAACATTGAAAGCTCATTATTCGTTTTTTTTTTTCATTTCTGCCAGCTGCCTGCTGGCCATCGTGTTCTTAACTTGTCTTTAACTCGTTCATAAAAGTTTGGTAAAATTTTCATTGGATTTAGACGACAACGGCGCAGGTGTCCATTTTCCAAACTCAAATGAAGCATGGCTGCAAGTTAAATGAGTTGTGTCCCAGCAAAGAGTTGACAGGATCAAGGCTGCTCTGTCATTGCAACAAATTATTCAGATGTTGCCCCTTGAAAAGTGTTTAGTTTAACAAATTGCTGCAGCAAATATTTGCCAAGTGTCAGGGATCAGAATTCGCTATGCAATTGGGTGACAATTGCAGGCACAGTTCAAGTGGTTGCAGTGGTGGCAGCGTTGCTAGTGTTTGGTGGTGCGTCATCTCACCATATGGGCGCACACTTAATGATATTGACATTAAGGGACAAGCAGCAACCCCTAAGCTGAGCTGTCGCGCTACCCCTGCGCTCTGCATTACACTGAGAAAAAATAAGCACAATGAAATTCAAGTATAAAAAATTATCAAATAAAAATCGTCTTGTTTTTCGAAATTATGAGTATGTATGAGTTTTTAAACAATTTAATATGTTATTGTGAAATAATAAATGTAACTGATTTTTAATAGGAGTAAAAGTACAAGAAATTGTAATATCTGAATTTATATATATTATGGAAATTAGATACATATTTTTTTTTTAATCTTAGAAATTAGCAACAATTTTAGTTTTTAGAAAATTTCTTTTTCCAAATCTTGGATTTCGATTATTTCTTCTGAGTGTAGATTAATGACAGCGTGTGGCAGCACTTGTGAGGCATGATATATATACAACGCATCGATTGTAAACTCGGCTCAACGCTATTGTCATTCTGATTGTCAACGTTCCTCGCGGAGACTCCTCCGTCTCCGCCTAGCACTCGATGGGCCTAATGAACCATAACGCTTTATCGCCATTTTGCCGTTTTGCCGTTACCCAGGTTCCCGTTTATGTCTATCTAAGTGTGCGATTGGGATTTAATTTGATTGCTTCAATGCCTGCCAGCTGAGTGTGCGAGTGTGTGTGTGTGCGAGTGTGTGTTTGCTGTGTGTGTTTGTTGTGTGTGTTTGCTATGTGAGTGTGGCATTAGCTTGTGATTTACTGTATTATTTAGTCTTACTTTGTTTTACCGCTTATTACTTTACGCCGCGTTCGCCCTATATGGATGTGTGTGTGCGAGTGTGTGTTGAGTGTGTGCTCTGTCATAGTAGAGCCACCCCAACCACCCTTCGGCCAATGAGGCGTTGACATAAAAGAAAACTCATTGGAAATCCTTTCTGCATTGATTGATAAAGTGCCTTATGTGAGGATTACGGAGACATTGATTTACTACGCTTTGAGGATTTACTTTTCTTCTTCTTTTTTCCTTTTTTTATTTGGTTTCCCTTCTTTTTTCTTATCGCTACTTTTACTCGTTACTTGTATTGTTATTGTGTGGCAGCTGCCTCCTCCAGCTGCTGCTGCTGCTGATGTGGCTGCCATGCCAACTAATTTGAAGTGAAAACTGTAAAAGTCTTGTGGCACGACTCATTAACTCGGATGAAGAGTCGTGACGAGTGTGGGGCAGCAAACGGAGATGCAACATGACACGCAGTTGCAACATTACACAAACATAAAATATATGAGTTATATAATAATAAAGTTGTATTATTTGCAGACACATGTTGAAGCAAATGAAATTCGCATTTATGTAAATTAGCGAAGGAAAATGCTGAACTGGCATTTCACAACCCAAATTCCAATTTCTGTTTAACACCTCGTCCGATGGATCTATCAATGTCTTCCTGAATACTCATGAATAATGCAAATAAATTTATTGAATCGTATTTTTGGTATTCAACTTCTGCGCGAAATATGCGAAATATTATTGATCTAAAATTCCTATATAGATTTGATATAGTTTTGCAATTATAATTTTACTATTCATATTATTAATATCAATAGCAATTTTAAAAGTTGCATAAATGAGTAAAAATATATTAAATAAATAAGTAATGAAAAGAAGACCTAACTCTAGTTGCAAACAGTTGGTGCATGCCACATCCAAAATGCTTGGTATGTTTCAGTAGAGTTGCGTAGCTTTTGAAAAGTATTTAAAAGTAGTATGAAAACAGCCTTGAGGGCAAAAGGTGTTGAATTACATTTGAAAACTTTATTGTTGAGCTTAAAAAATGTTGGCAGCATTTTGTGTGCAGCCAATTGTTTAACCAACATGGTTTGGTTTGCTTTTGACCCTGTTTTGCTCTGCTTTGGGCTTTTTGGCCACTGCTGCTGCTGCTGCTGCTGTTGCTGCTGTTGCAGCTGCTGGTGGTTGTGTCAATTAACGCCCAAGTTGTAAACAAATTTCGCACAGTTGCCGCCGTGTTGCGCAATGCACTCATAAATTGCACTTAGTCAAAGTTTGCCAGCCCACTCAAAGAGGGGGGGGAGGGAAGTGTGTAGGAGGGTTGCAAGTGTGTGTGGGGTGTGGCAAGGCCAAGTTGGCCAAGGATGAAATGCTATTAGCTGGTAGTTGCACTAAACAGGCAGCTGCTGTTCACTGAGCTGTGATTAATTAACACAGAGCAGAGCTTAAGGACAGCAAATTATTTCAGTCCTCACAATAACGAGGCGAAACTCTGACCTCGTTTGTCGCTTTGCCTCATAATGTGTCGGTGGCAGCCGGATGAGTTATGAAGATGCAATCAACGCTTGAGATGGGCCAAGTAGTATTTGCTGTTTAAGCCACTTTGCGCCACTCAATTCTTATTTATATTCAGAGTTTCAGCCAACAATCTAGGCAATTAACTTGGCATGTCCTTTTGCCAATATCCTGTGCCAATCCCCGTGGCCAACACACAAAAACTTTGACACGATTTCAAGTTTAAAATCCAATCGTAACGGGAGTGGGTGCTGTTTGGAGCTAGATTATGTACCAAATAATACTTATGAACTTATTATCTTGTTTTTGCTTTATGCCACGCCCACTCCCCGTCCAGCCGACCACGGATCCAGCTGCTGTTGCTGCTCCTGTTTAGCATGCACACCACGAAGCCAACTTTCCTTGCACTGGGGATAGAAATTTAGAAGCACAACTTGGCGCTGGGTTTTGGTCCGATATTGGTCTTGGCTCCGGCTTTGGCTCTATACAATTGGTTGTTATTGTTGTTGTTGTTGTTGCCATTTGCCATTCGCCGCTTGCCACTTGCCATTGTTGGCAACTTCAATGTTGATTCTGGGTGGCATAAACTCTGTAAATAAATTTCAACAAAATTGTATAACAATACGGCAAAACACTGGCCTCCGGGGTAAAGGCGAACGCTTATTTTATACGATATATATATACATATATATATATATATAAATATATATATGCGATTTTTTCATCTTATTGTTGGCTGTCCTAAAACAAATACAACTGGGAACTTGACATGTCCTTAACAATATAAACAACAAGTAGCAACTGATATTATTGAGACAATGAAGATTAGATACACTTTAGTTCTGAACTTAAAAATATTAAATATAATTAAATATAAATATAAAATAACTGTAAAATTTATAACATAAAGTAAGATAATATATATGATTAGGCAAATGATTTTAATTAATTGTCAAAACTAAGGGAAGAAACTATTTTTTAATATTTAAACACAATATTTTTTAATGGCATGTAAATATATATATAAATATATATAATTTTAATGATGTGTTAGCTTGATATATCTTAGAAATGTAATGCTTTCCAAGATGTGTCTATGACAGGTAATTGATTTAGTGCTTCAATTTGAACAGCTGTGATTTATTTACTGCTCGAAGCAAATATGGGATTGAGTTGAAGTTAAATTCAGATGTTTGCAGTCTGAGAATAGGCTAAGCACACACAGCCAGACAGATCCGAGTACCCTCGGCAAGTGTGTTTAAAGATGCTTCACTGTAAACGTTATCTAAGCCAGGCAAATACAAATTTCTGGCTGGGGCTAGGCAGGCTTTAAAGCCATTTTGTGACGGTTGGTTGAGTTGGGCCAGGCCAGGCCAGGCCAGAATGCCAAAGAAATTATAAAAGTGCCGCTGGTAATTGTGCGTTGAAAGATCTGAAACGCTTTTCGTTTGCTCATCCATCTCCCATCTCTCATTTCCACACTGTGTGTGCCCCGTGTACCTAATCCAATAAGCCAACAACAGTTTTCTTAAGTAATTTGCAAACCCTTTTGCACGTTGCACCCCACACAGAACCCACCATGCCCCACAACACCCCTCTCTTGCTTTGCTTTGTTATGCCGTTTAGTCTCGTAAACGGCGAACAATGTTGCCAGAAACAGTTATACGAGTGGGTGGTGGGGGTGGGGGTTGTGAGGCAGGGGCATCACTCTCTGTTGCGTTCAGCTCACAACATGCTCGGCATAGTTGCTTCAAGTATTTTGTAGCTTTTGTTAGGCTCTGAGGCTGTTGCCGATTCTTGCCTTGAGCTCGCTCGATTTTGTTTTTTTTTTTTTCTTTTGTTGCCACGCCCCACTTAACCGCAACTTGTTCGCCTGCCTGCTTGCAACACAGTGTTTGTCGGTTTAATTTGAAGTGAATCAATCAAACGTCTGCTTCAATAACCAAAAATTTTTAATTAGTAAAGCGGCAGCAACTAAAAATAGAAAACTTTTGGTGAAAAGCGAAAAGCGTGTTGCACATCATCAATTTGCTGGCCATTAAGAAAATTATTTGATTCTTTCTTTTCGCTTTCAATTTTGGAAAATAGAAGAACAGAAAAACAGAAACAGTAAGTGAAAAACATGCACATAAATGCTAAGAGTCTGGGCCAAGACTACAAATTGTTTTCACTGGTTGACGGGGGGGTTGGGAGGGGTAAGTGGGACTCAGTCTCGACGTTGGCTTTTATTATTGCTTTTTTATTGCGTATTAATTTTGCGTGCTTAATTTGCCGCTGCTCTCTGTGTTGCAAACAGGGCGGGGGCGTGGCCATGCCCCATTTGCTGCTGCTGCTGTTGTTATTATACTTGTTTGCCATCGGTTTCCGGTGCGAAGGGTTTTCACTTGTAATTGACGCTGTTGTTGCCGCTACTTCGGTTGTTGTTGTTGCTGTTGCTGTTGTTGCTGCTGTTGCCGTTGCTGTTGCTGTTGTCGCTTCTCATTTTAATGGCAAGAAATTGAATTTTAATTAGTAACGAGGAATCTGTTACGCATCAGTTTGTATTTAATTTAATTTCTTAATTAAAATGCGCGGGCATGTCGGCATAAAATCCAACGACCGGCCAAGCCCAACCAACTAAAGCCAAACCAAGCCAAGCCAAGCCAAGCCAAACCGGGCCAACAAATCTACCAGGCCAAACCAGACCAACCAAGCCAACCAGTCCACCAAACGACTCTGTTTTTTAACATCATCAAAGAAGTAGGAGAAACTATACCCAATCTCGAGCTGGACGAATATTAAATACCCTTTCATTTAAATTAATTGCGAACACATATTTTCCACAAATTGTTCTCAGAAGTCACTCATTGCCAAGTCAACAATTTGTAATCGCATAAATAATTTAATTGCTGTGTTTAAGTTTTAATCAACATAACTAATTTCAGACCTAATTTATGATTATTAATTAAATATGGTGATGCTCAAAGTTATATTAGAAATCTAAATAAAATAAGCTTTTTCTTGCAAGGTCATATATCTGGTAATAGTCATCTGATGTCCTTAAAAAATCAGTCTTATAATGTTCGCTTATCACTAATTTAAGTATTTAATATCATAATCAGAAATAACTTGTTTTTTTTAGATTAATTGGAAATAAAAATCAAATAATTTTCTTTTTAAAGCATAGAAGATTTTGGCCAAATTTACCAGCTGAAATGAGCAGTAAAAAATACGTTTTGAGAGAGACTCTTATAAATTTTGCCCATCAACCGACTCAGACTAAGCCATTGCTTTAATATGCCCCAGAGATGTGGTGACCATATTAAAATGCCATCCGCTTACTAAACCCAAATACCAAAAATTATGGCCAAATAATAATATTGTTTTTGTTTTTTTTTTTTTGGTTTAATACAGGCTAGGAGTAAGGCTTAAGCAGGCTTTTAACTCAACGAGCAGCCGACGGCTTGAATTTCTGACCTGTTTAGTTGTTGGCATATTTCACTCGGCTCTTTGTGTTTGCGCCTTGTTTTCTTTGTGCCTTGTTTGCTGTGGCTTAAATTTGTGGCAAATTTCAATGGGGATAAGCTGAGCACGTGTCGCTCTACTCGTATGATGTGGCATGGTATCACAGCAGCACTTGACCTGGCCTGGGTTGGTCTCCTGGGTTGCGCATGGCAACAATTTTGTCTTTAACCTTTTTGCGTCGTCTACTTTTTGGGGCACAGATTGTTACTTGCAACTGCAACACGAGTAAGACAGAGAATGGGAGAGAAAGAGAGAAAGTGCAGTCAGTGTGCCAAATTCAAGTATGTATGTGTTTCGCGAGTGCTTCGCGGCCTTTGCATCAGTAACAGCAGCAGCAGCAGCAGAAGCTGGAGCAGCAGCAGGGGCAGGAGCATGAGCAGGAGCAGGAGGAGGAGCAGGAGCAGTAGGAACAGGAGCAGCTAGTAGGAGACAAAAAATAGACATGCATAATACAAGTGCATTAGTGTCTGGCACAGCACATTTCTTTATGCGGTGCCCATAAATTGCCGTATTTATATAACGTTTATGTGACTCCGCACACTGCACACCCCTCTCTCCACACACACACACACACTCACACAGCAATCCTTGTGACAGTTGAACAATTTTTGTTCGGTCCAATTCCGCGGCAGCATTTTTGTGGAATTTAAAGCGAGACTTGCAACGCAAATGAAGTTTAATTAAGTCGGCAAGCGGAAATCGGGTTTGCTTTTTGGCCAAAAACTCGACGTGCTGCAAAAACATGTGGCACGGTCCGTTTGTTGCATGCCGTTGTTGCAAGATACTAGGCCACTAATTTTTAGTGGAGCATCGGGGTGGCCCAGCCAACAAGGGGTTGGCCGTGCAACACGACTGCAGTGTGCTGCAGTTACAGTTTTGTGACGCCAACTTTGCTTGCCAAACTTTTTATTGGCACATATCCTGCAGTTGTTTGTGTTACTGCCGCTGCCGCTGCCACTGCTGCTGCTGCTGCCACTGATGCCTGTTTGTTGGCAGTGGCCGTGTTTTGTGGCAACAAACTCGACTTAAATTAAAATGTGCATTGTTTTGCGCCCAAAGCGCGTTCACGAAGAGTTTTCAAAATAGCATTTGCATATTTTGTGTGTGTGACTACAGTGTGTGTGTGAGTGTGTGTGAGTGTGTGTGTGTGTGTGTGTGTGTGTGTGAGTGTGAGTGTGTGTGCTTAAAGCCGTGCTCTGCTTGAGTACTTTATGCGCCAGCAAGTGCAACCACTTGCTGTCATCGAGCCAGGACAAACAGCCATTCTGCCTGGCAGCTGGCCTGGTTCCTTGCCATGCGGTTTGCAGATATCCTTGCACGCATCAAAGGTCATAGACGGGTCGATATAACAGCCTCTGGCATCAGGCATCGTGGCATCAGGCATCATGTTGCAGACGACTCGTTTTGCAGCTGCCTCTCGACTTTTGGGCAATTTGTGCGCACATTAGTCGCGTACGGTGCTGCCTTGAATTATACTCTTGAGCATCATTTAACAGAGAAAACAATAAATTAAATTATCCGGACCTACAACAAATTTGGCTTTTCCTTGAGTTTCCTTTTGGCGTTCGTTTCGTTACGTTACGTTCTCTTTTGGCATTTCCATTGCCTTGCTTGCCTTTCCGGCTTTTGGCCTGGCCGTTAAACTCATAAGTAAGATCTACACACTTGATAAGCGTTTGAACTCCACATCCGAGTCGAATTTCTAAAACACTAACTCACACAAATAGACACGTACTTGCCACACCACATACAAAACACCCACATGGCACACACACACACACACACACACAAACACACACATACTTATAGTATCCCAGTATCCGGCAGCATATCCGCTTTATTTTGGCAGCCAACGTATTCCAATTCATTTGTTTTCGATGTGCCTCTTAAGTCTGCACACACAACACACATACACACACACACACACACACACATATATAACACAGCCACTTGGCATATAAAGCAGGAACAGCAGCAGCAGCAGCAGTCGACCCAGCATCAAAAATTTATAACATCGATTATTTCCTTTTCCACACTAAATACTAATAAATTAAATTGTTTTTTATTTCTCAATAAATTTTTATTATTGTGCTACTTTTATACTTCATTTCGCTTTTGCTATCGCACTAGGTGTCGATTTAATGGTCCCAGACCCACAAAAGCCAAACTGTTCCCTTCTGCTCTACCAATCCCTGCCACTTGCCCCTGCCACTAGCCCCTTCGATGTTGCCTTTGGAGCGCTGCTCATTCAGCAGTCGGGCTTAAGGTCAATTTTTGATTTCCGTTTTCAAATTGCTCAACGCACACGCATCCGTTTCCGACAGCATTTACACCTCTCTGCCCCTCTCTCTCTCACTCTCTCTCACTCTCTGTCTCTTTCTCTCTCTGTTGCTACTTGTGTTTATCTGTATCTGCCACTTTGATTTGTTTTTCGTGCTTCATTTGATTCGAGTTGGGTCCTGCGTAGTTTCAGACAGCCATTTAATGAGTTGACGCTTTGAATATGCAAAGTTTTCGCTTTTAGTCCAATTTATAGCATTCTCTCTCTCTCTCTCTCTCTCTCTCTCGTCTCTCTCTTTCTCTCTCTGCCCCCGGCTCAGTTTTAGTGTGATTGCTAATTTGTAATTTACGCAGTCGATCCACGGGCGATATTTTTTTTTTCCTTTTTTTTTGCCTGTTTTACTACTTGAAACGCATTGCCAGACTTTTCCGAGTTATTGTTGTTGTTGTTCCTGTTGGCTGCTGTTGTTGCCTGCTGCGTATAGCTGCCAAATGACCGTAAGTGATTCATTTTGCTGCTTGGCCACTATTTAGGCTCTTGAGTTATATTTTATTTTTGTATGTGCGCTTTTTTTTCCTTCGGTTTTTGGTTTTTTTCTCCTCGTTTCTGCCCTTTTGCACGTAGGTCATCAGCAAATAATAAACATAAACAGTTTATTGTCGAGCGCTGCTAATAAAAACGAAAAGCGCCTCATAAAATTACGCACTCAAGTGCAGAGCATAAAATACACATCCCAACAGAGTACACCCCCAAACCCCCTCCCAAGGAACATCTTTTTACACCCATGCCCCACTGCTTTAACAGGTTGTAGCCAGCTCTTATAGTTGACCGGTGCTTAACTTTGAATTGCTGACCAATTGACACAGCCAGGCTGCTCTTCTCTCTCTTCCTCTCTCTCTGTCTCTCTCTGAGGTTGCCTCAAACAGTCAATGGACACCATCTGATAGTTTCGTACTATTTTTCGCTCAAGATTAGCATAAATCGAGGGCACTAGAGTCGCTTGACTTTACATGAATTTTTATATACATTTTCAATTTGTTTTTTTTTTTGGTTTTTGGTTTTTTTTTTTTTTTGCAACGCTTGCAACAACATTTTACGCTATTTACACAGCGAAGTATGCATAAAATTGACGCTTATGCAGAAGTTGACAGCGCATTTTTCCCCAATTCCCGACACTTTCGCCCTTTGCAGACCTGGCTTAAAATGTCATAAACATGCACAACTAACAGATTTATTTATATGCCGCATAAAAATGCACAACACCAACAACTACAACAACTGCAACAACAACACCAACAACTACAACAACAACAGCATCAACAACACAAAAGGCAACGAAACGCGCGCGAATAATAAAATTGGCTGTGAAAGTGTTTCCAGGATACAAGGATAAAAACGTAATCCCGCGTGCTGCTACCCAAATGACTGAGAGGAGCTCAAAAGCAGGGCTCGTCAAGCGGGTGTCGAATGTAGAGGGGTGGGGGGGGGGGGGAGTTGTGTGGCAGGACATGTGCCCTCCCCATTTCGCCTGTCACTTGACTGCAAAAATCTTAAACTGACTTAAAAAGCATAAAAGCCAGCAACAGCGAACGTTGTGAAACTGTCTGGCAGCAGTTTAAAGCCAGCTAAAAATTGTCAAATTCACTCTGCATACACACAGCACACACACACACAGCACACACACACACACACAAACACACACACAGCTTAACTTAATGGTGACAAGTGTCAAAGCAGCCTCCTCACGTACAGAAGCAGCCGTGGCAGCAACCCTTGTTTCTAAAGGCGCCCTCTGCTGCTGCCGCTGCCGCTGCTGCTGCTGCTGCTGCCGCCAGTCGTTGGCACATTGAGTAAATCGCCTCAAATCGCACATTTCAATCTTTTTTTAACGAACTTTATCGATATTGCCAAATAGGCGCCCGCCACGCAATATGCTAATGAGACAATGTCCTGGACGCCTGCCTGCCCCCGTTTGGAGTGGAGTGGAGTGGAGTGGAGTCCCCAACATTGTTGTGTTATTGTTAATGGCTTTTTGCATGTGCTGAAATACAAGTAACACAAATATACATATATATATATTATTAAATTTTTATATATATACATATACGTTCAGAACATAGATCATCTCGGCCAGCGTGCATAAACTATGAAATATCATGAAATTTGTATGTCGCATGTTGATTTTTCATGTTGCTCCTGTAAACACGCACACATGACGCCCATGGAATGTCCTTGCCGCAACTAAATTTTTTACTAGCGCAAATTTACGGCTGCAAGCAAACAATCCGCTAAATGAAATTTACAACAAACAAAAAAAAACAACAAAAAAACCACAAAATAACCAAAATTTGAAGGGAAAACTTACACACACAGGCTGATAAAAATGAAAAAGAAAATTGGAAAAAGCTGATGCCACATGCACTCACCAATAAATAAAAGAAAAGGCGATTTGTGATGCGTATTTCATCGAGCAGATATCCAGTATATAAATTTAGTATATAGATTATTTAAAGGGCCACAAAATGCTGCAATATTTTAACTACTTTTTTTTGTTAGACACTTGCCAAACTGGAAGCTTAATAATTATATAAAATTACTTTATTACTTCTAAAACAATATTTTCAAATCTAAAACATATATTTACATATTTCACATTTCATGTTTGTTTTGTCATTTTTGCCAGACTAAGTATACAAAAGTATTTTATGGACACGCATCCGTCAAGTTATTGCCTGGTTTTGTAACATACCCAATTTTCAACTATTTTTTTTATAGCTACAGGGTATGGGAAGAAAATGAATGCCAGCTGTTATTGTAATTTATGCATATTTTTTATAAATTATTCTTTGGGCTCGCTAAAAATTGAAACGGGAACAATTTTTGCAAACGCATTAAACGAGCAGCTCTATAAAAATATATCATATTCTATATTTGCATAACTTGCCATGTCTGTTGCATTAAATGAAAATAACGCAACTAAACTAAAAATAAAGAAAAAAATCCCCTCAAATTCATTGAGACTAACATAAGGGGAGATCACATAGGGGAGCGAAATGGGGCAAGCGGATATCCATTAGGTGCAGCTGCAGGCTAGTCGGCTACCTGACTACCATTAAATGAGCAGCAAGAGCAATGGCAACAGCAACAGCAACAGCAACTGTTGGCCAGCATCTTGGCCATAATAGTAAGCGTCATTACCATTGCCAGCCACCCATATCCATATCCACATCCGTATATATATACATTTGTATGATTCTCTCATATGGAGCCAGTTCTTTGGCTCTTGTGCTTGGGCTTTCTGCGGCTTGTCGACTGCCACGTCCTTTGTCCTGCGTCCTGCGTCCTGCGTCATTCGCTTTTGCGGGCAACTAATGAGACTTTGCTGTTCTGGCACGCGCACAGAGGAGAGGGCGGGCGCTGGGCGGGAAAGTTGAAGCCGGATGGGTGGAGGGGGTGAAGGGTAAGTTTCCTTGTAATTGCCATATGTGGTAATGGTCGTAATTGGTTTTCCTTTTTGAGATTTAGTGACTTTTGTATTGGCCGCTGTTGCACACATATGTGTGTTTGTGTGTGCGTGTGTGTGCTTGTGTGTGTTTGTCTGTGTGGGTGTTCCAGCTTGGAGGAGTTGTTGTGGGTCTTGGTGACTGTCTGGTTTTATGAAATCTTTGCTGAACTTAAATGTCACTTTGCAGCATACACCGAATACGTTTTAGGCATTAGCTAACAGGCAAACGCTAACAAGCGCCAAAGTCGCAAAATCTAACACGTGACTTCGTGTCATTTGCAGCATTTAACGTAACGCTAGAACAGTGTTGAACAGCGCCCAAAACAGTAGCCGCCAGCACTGTTGGAGCAGACGTATAAAACAAGTGACAAATATAAATACATGACGCAACTAATGCGACGTATTTGGAAAGTGGCTTAAAAACTTAATGGCTTAAACCGATTTAATCGGAGCAAAGTGCGAGAAATTCTATGAATTATGCTAGAATTATATTTGCAATTTATTTATCGTATTTACAATCGAAGTGCTTTAATTTATGAGTTTTATCTGGTCGTTATTGCTAAAAAGCAAATGTAAATATAAACTTTCAGTTGAATGATTTTTCCCCGCTATGCACACACACGCACACACACGCCATCTAGCGGAAGCGGAAATATTTGCATGCGCGCTAAAAAGTATGCAACGAAAAATGTAACTAATAAAAAAAAGGGAAAACTATTTCGACTCCTGCCCCAAATTCGTTGAGTTTTTGAGTAGATGTATGGAATTTGAGTTTAACTCAGTTAACTGAATGTTTGCCCGGTGGGAGATTGTATTAATTGACATCTCCTGGATATTTGTGCTTTGCCAAATTAAAAGCTTCAAATATGCTGTCCTTTTTCATGAAGTTTCGGCAACAAATTAAATTATTATGGACTCACAAACATCTAATTGCCATATGGCCCGGGGACGGGGGAGGGGTCAAATTTTCGAAAACTTTTCATGCCGCAATTTTGTTGAATTTTTCGGGGGCAAAAAACGAAGCGTTGAAAACGCCGGAGCGGAGCGGAGCGTTGTCCTTGTAGCCAGAGCCATTGTCGTCGCTTAGTCGAAACCTAATAAAATTCTATAAAATTAATTTAATTTTCAATTTTTGCTTGGCCAAAGTCAAGTGCATGACTCCCAGCTTCAGCTACGTGCTCTCAGACGAATATTTTTGTCTTGGCTCTTAAAGCAATACATTCAAAACAAAGGCTGCCAGCCGCTTATTAAACACACCGAAACCAGCATATTCTTATGGAAATTTTGCAACTTAATTTGACATTGTTTGGCGTTTAAAAAGTTTTGTTTACATCGATTTCAACAGTGACTAATTTAAAGTCACATGTTTTGAGTGTTTTCTGAAACATTTAAAGTATTTCATTGAGTGCCATTGTGTTAAATTTTAAGCCAAAATAACTTTCATAACTCAGGCGCATTTAAATATATTTAAATAAATGTTTCATAGATTTGAACCAGTTCAAAAACATTATTCATATTCTCTGAATTTACTTAGAGTTGAGAATAAAATTCTTAAAATTCAAATTGCTGACGCTTAAAGTTTTGCAGTCGCAAACTTGCTAACGAAGTTATGAAACTCTTCGCTAGAGTATAGCCGCAACATGCAAGTAATTTGCTGTGGCACACAGAACGCTTTAGGCGTTTGGCAAAAGATAGGCATGCATAGACAATGCGTACATACACATGTATCCAATCACCCTGCCCCCCCTCCCTGCTCCAGCTGCCCTCGAGCGAAAGGCACCATTCTCCCACGCTACTCAGCCAGCGGAGACACATCTCAGTGTGTGTGTGTGTGTGTGCGGGTGTGTGTGCGGGTGTGTGTGCGGATGAGTGTGTATAGATTTAAGCGTTGTTGTCTGGTTGGCTTGGTTTCATACGGTTTGAATTGCTCTCGTATGTGAATGTATGCTATACGGTTAGGTTGTTGTGGTTTGCGTCGGGTTTGTTATACGGGTTTTTGTTGCAGGCGGCGTACGGACAAAATGTAAAAGCAAATTGAAAATTTAACCTCAGGTTAAACGCGTTAGCGACAGTTGAGTTAAACAGCATTAAGGCCGTGTTAAGCTGTCTGCGGCACACAGATACACACACACTCACACACCCACACTCGCCCACACATACGATTGAGATTTAGGCAAAAGTCACGCCTTCGCCAAATGTGCGACGGCCACGTTTGCGATTTGGCTGTGTCGCCACCCGGCGGCAATGAATTTGCTCTGCAATTGTTTTTCTTGTTGTTGCACAAGCTTTTTTGCTAGGCGCTGTGTCTGCTTAAATGCTAAAAGCATGTAGTTCATTACAAAGCCACACACGCACACACACACACACACACACACACACGTATGCTCACTGTTGTGTGGAGAATGAGACAAAATACGCTATAAATTTTGAACAGCCATCAAGATGATTACTTCCTGCCATGTAGCGCAAACATAAAAATAAGTTGCAGCTCGCAAAAGACGCACGCAAAATAAACAGCAAAAGTAACAACAACAACAACAGCAACAACAACAACAATAACGTTGTATGGCTGTAAAAGTGGCTCATATCCTGAACGCATCCGGTACGCAGAACGCATATGAGTCTCAGACTCGAGCTGAAATTATCACATAAATCAGACACCAACAACAACAGCAACAACAGCAACAACAGCAACAGCATCAACATCATCGACTGGCAACAGGCAACAGCCAAAGAAAAACAATGAGCTGTCATGGCCGGGATGTGGATGGGTGGGGAGTGGGCTGGGGAGTGGGAGTGGTAGTGGCAGGAGTTATTCCTTAACAGCAAGGCCAACTTACAAAAGAACAGCATTAAAACTTTTACAATCGCGTAATGAGAATCTGCTTTAAAAGTTGCGACAGCGACAGCCGCCAACAACTATGGCTATAACAGAGATTCAGGCAAGAGCAACCGCACCAACAACAACAACAACACCAACACCAACAACAACAACAAGAACTGGAACAACTTCAGTGTCTGAGAGCTGAAACTTAATTGACATTAAAAATATACAAACTTACGCACGTCTTACGTTGCAATTAAATGTGGCTGTTAGTATGCCGCCAGCTGCCACGCCCACCTCAAGGTGGGTAGCTGCAACACCCGTTCAGCCTGGTTTGCACCTGCAAAACAGATAAACTTTTATTTAGTTCATTTCTGTTTTAATATTATTTATTTATTTCCCATTTTGCATTTTTACTGTCCACTTGTTGTGGGCGTGGCTAGTTTCCTGGCTTGTCTCAGCTGTCTGCATAAATGTGATAATTAAATGCAAAATATTTGATATTATTTTCAAGGCTTATGCAAATAAAGTCTTAAGCCCCCAACAGCAAGATAATGAAAACTGCAGACGTTGCTGCTAATGCTAATGTTGCTGTTGCTGTTGCTGCTGCTGCTGCTGCTGCTGTTGCTGTTGTTGCTGCTGCTGATGATGTTGCTCTTCCTCTGTCTTTTTCTTGGCTAAATGTATTTGCATACATTTCCGGAGCAGCAAAGTTGAGCTGAGTTTAGAGGCGCTGACAAAGTTAACAGTTAACAGTTGATAAAAAGTATTAGTAAGTAGCTGAAAAATGCAGAGTGTGTGTGTGTGTGTGTGTGTGTGTGTGTGGGTCTTAAAAAGCAAACTGAAGCATCAATAAAAATCACACTCCTGGCAGCCTGAACGATAAATTCAAAGTGCCAATTCGATTCTTTAATCCCATGGACATACTCGTAATGTCCGCCTGATGACGACGTGATTTCATGCAAAGCATGTATCCGACTACGACTCCGACTAGTCCTATCATGAGCCCAAGAGCTGTAAACAATTGGTCGGGTCATCTAAACAACAACGCCCCATAGGATACATAGGATACATACGTACGTAGTAGAAAAGGGCCATCAAAATCGACATAACAAGTCACTGTGCTTATGTTGGGCATGATCAACTGCCAGATACCTCTTATCAACAATTTACAGCCTTTGTAACAAATAAGCTACTCTTCTGTATATATATATATAATATTCGTACTTGATTTAACTATATTTATATTTAAAATTAAATGCATTTAATTAATAAATAATATATATATTTATATTTATATTTATATATATTATAGTAACCTTGCTGGTTAATTTCTTATTTTTTTATTGGAATAAGGAAAAGTTTAACTCACTTAGATTGAGAGCATAAGTCACTTGCGAGATGTATTTAATCTTTGATTTATTATACATTTCTAGTATCAATAAAAATCAAGTTATATTATTACTGGAATTTCTCATCTAACTCAAGTTTGGTATACTTAACTGCTTTAAAGTCTGTGATGGCAGCTAATTTTAAATGTCTGATAAATTTTATATATCATCAAAATTTAGTAAAGGAATTTTTTTTCAATTAAAAATATTTTTTTCAAATAGATAATTTTATAATACAATGTTTGGTATACCTAAAGGAATATATAGGACTCGACTCGCTGGAACATTCTGATTCCAAATGTACACATCTCTTGAATATACAAATTTCTTATATTTCTGGTACATAAATTTCCACAACACTTTCATGCCCTCTCTCAATAATTCTACAGGTCATTTGAGGAAAACTGTTAGGCCGTGTGCTGAAACAAAAAAAAAAAATGTTGCTCAATAAAATCAAACAACAAACGTGATGTGAACTCTGCTGAGTGTTGCCTTTGCCTATGCTAAAAACGCCGGCCAGGACGGAGAGAGGAAGAGTCCCGAGACCAGAGTCCGTATTCCGTTTTCCGTGCCGAACTCCGGGTAGCGGGAATCAATTGTGTGTTGACATTTTTATCAGTTTGAAACCCTTAAGAGAGAGTGGGTTTCCAGCATCACGCATAGGCATGTCGTAAGCTAAAATTTTAATAGAAAGAAATCAGTGCCAAGGCGGCCATCACAAAGTGTTGACCCTTTTTTTCTTCTTCTTTCCCTTTTTTTTTTGTTGCTTTCGATGCTGAGGAATGTGATCCATTTGGGCCCTCGGGGCAAGGTGCGTTGTGCCAAATTAAATATGTAAACAACGAATGTTGCAACTGTTGTTATTGCTGTTGTTCTTTATGTTGCATGGCGTCGTTGACAGTATGTCAATTCTTGGCACACGTGCCGCAAGCGTGTATTGTGAGTGGATATCACTTTAAAGCCAGTTTTATTTTTTGTACATTTAATTGAAGTGCTCCAAAAGCCGCTCACTTAATTAATTCCAGCGACTACTTGTCAAAAAAACACTTTGATTCTAGAGCAGTTTGCTTATCGCGTGTTCTGTAATTGCTATCAATTAAAATAACCAATAAACTCACACAAAAAATTAAAACACCTGAGCGACGAACTATAATGAGATGTGTGCATGTGTGTGTGTGTGTGTGTGTGTGATGTGTGTGTGTGTTGGTGTGGGATAAGGGTATTCGTGTCAAAGGGAAGCATTCGAAAGGTCTACGGTAATATTTTCAGCGGTTTCAGCGTTGACAACACAGCAGGCAACTGTGGCAGAGTTAAGCGCCGCCGATTGTTGTCGCTGCTGCGGTTACCGTTAACTTAATAGTGAGCAATTACAACGCACACACACACACACACACACCAAACACACACAGACAGCAATGTAGACACAGATAGGTGGCACAGCGAGAGAAACAAGCGACAGCCGCAGGGTTTTTGTGGCTTTCATCTCAGTCGCTGGCTCAGTCGACAGACATTACCGTTTTAAGCGTGTGTGTGGGTGTGTGTGTGTGTGTGCTAGTGTGTGTTTGTGGGTGTTTGTGTATGTCTGTGTGCGCTTGTGTTGTCCTTGTAACACTTAAAATTTAACACCAAGGTTGTTTGCTTATCGCACTTTGCATCTCAGCTCATCTCATCGCCCACATCCGCAAAACACAATTCTAGTTTCTATCTCCATCTCTATCTCTATATCTTTCTCTCTCTGTCTCTCCCTATTCTTATGTATCCTTATAAATTATTAGAATTTTTTTATTTAAATTAACCGCGTCGCTTTACAAGTTAAGTTTCTGCTTAATGTCAGCAGGTGTCTTAGTTACGTAGCCACTTTGAAAAGCACCCACATTTTGCATGACAATTCCACAATTTGTAATGTATTTTTCTTTCCAGACGTTTTCCCTTGCCTTGTCCTTTGTCGCATTTTTCATAAATTTCCCCCGTTTTTATTTCTGTCGCTCTTTTAGCATTCGCTTAAGTATTTAATTGTTCGTGTCTCCGTGAACTGTGCGAAATGCAGCTGTGACACAAATCTGGACGCGTGTCCCTCAAGCAAAAGGGTTGAATGTCGACTTAAACGTATTTTCTCTATTTTCCTTTCATTTTCATTTATGTTTAAAGTGTGGTAAATAATTTAAGAACAGACTGAACTAACTATTTGAATGTAAACGCTATTTAATTATTCATAAACATTTTGGGAGCAATTTCGGTACATACACGAAATAGGTTTATCATATGATTAATTGATGATTAAATTATAGTAACTCTCAAATTATATTTAATTTGTGAAAACAGAATTTCTAATAAGCTGGCTCAGCTGTTGGTCAAAGGTTTTAAGGGCGGTTGCACCTAATGAGCTCAAATTTACGAATATTTATTGAAAATTAATTCTAAACTGCCAAAGGTTAGTGTTGTGACTATTTTTATCATAAAATATGTTTTATTAAAGAGAATTAGTTGAAATTTATATTTTTGACTACCTGATTTTTATCATCAAGCTTCGGTTATGTGTTATGAAATCATTTAATTTTAAAAAATTTAATTCTTTTTGCTTTTTACTTGACAAAAATAAAAGATTTCATAATTTAAATCTAACGATGAAAACAATAATTTGAAATTTGGCTCTTAATTAATAGACGATTGCAATGTATATAAAATAAGAAGCTCTCTAAAATTGAAGACACAAAAGTTACGTAGATTTTTAAATTTTAAAGACGTTTCGAAGTTTACTTTAATCAGTTTAATAATTATCTCATTTAGCTCGGAGACAAGGCAGTATCTTATTAATTTTGCCGCATCTGCAAATGCATTCAATGCAAATTCTAATTAAATCAGGACCCATCTGAGCCTTCACTCAGGATTTCCGCTACAAGGCATTATTGCTATGCATGCTTGTATCTGAGTATGTGTGTGTGTATGTGTGTGGGTGTGTGTGGGTGTGTGTGTGTGTGTGGTGAAACATAACTCAATTTTCGTAATAATTGTTGTAATACACCATTTGATTCATTTACCTCCTATGCGTTTTTAACGGCATTTTCAAACTACAGTTGCATTCCAGTTGCCTCAAATGCACCCTCTCAAGGGGCAAGTTAATGTAATATTTCTTGGCAGAGAGTGGGGCATGGAATGTTGCCGCATATGAAACATTTGGTATTTGGCTTAACCCATTTACAATCCATACACACGCCAAAAGGTATTCAACTGTACACAAACTCGTCTAATTAACATGCCACACAACGCACTAAGCTGCCAGCAATTCCTTTACTTCATTGCCCTACAACACAAACCCCCTTCCAAGCCCTCTCCCTTCTGATGTGCATTCTCACGTATATCTGTCATTTGTGTGGCATGGCCTTTGCCCTCGGCCCAACATGTTTTGGACACTGCAGTTTGCCGTTTGAAAACTAGGCCAACCAAATGGGGATTTCGTGTGCCCCGTGCTTCACCCTGCCCCTCTCTCTCACAACCTATCCTTTCCTTGCCTTTCCTTCATTTTTCTGACTTCACTTTCGTGTTGTGTGTGTGTGTGTGTGTGTAAAAAAAAAGTGCAAGCTTTTTTCCAGTTCACGACTGCTGGCAAAAATTTGCATATACGCATTTTGCGCTAACCAGCGCGAGCAACGGGATCTACACTGCCGGAAAATTGTGTGTGTGTGTGTGTGTGTGCGTGTGTGTTAGTGTGCTAGTCCGAGTCCAGCATTTATGCTACCAGACTGCCAACAATTTTTCTGGATTTTTCTACAACATTTATTTTGCAATTTCCCAGACTTGCACACAGCAAACGAGACAGAGCGAAAGAGAAAGAGAAAGAGAGAGAGAGACGGAAAGAGAGAGTGAGAGAATGAGAATGAGAAATTTTCTTGGCCTGGCAAATTAGTTTGGAGTTGAATTTTTAACCTGGTTTTCTCTCTGGCAAATTGTGTAGATTACATTTGACGCTTGCTCAACAATTTCATTTGACACGCGCAAATATTTAAGCAGCAGCTCAAAGCTAAAAAAAAGAGACACACAAAAAAAAAATATCAAATCATATTAGGCTTCTTTTTGTTTCATTTCTGTACTCCTCTATATATATTCCATATATATATTGTGCTGTTGCATAAATGATCAGCGAGATTTTTATCATTTTGTTAAGCGAATTCAATTTCAGTTTTTATGTCCGCTGTGACACTCAGATTGATGCCGCATGCTGGCGACACTCAATTATCGTCAATCACTGGACATTTTGTTCAACTCTCTCTCTCTCTCTCTAGTGTGCTATCTCTTTCTTTTTTTCTTTTTTACATTTTTGGCTGACTGGCTGAAATTGCAGTCACAAATGTAAAACGTGTGCACATAACTCATACGCACCGTCGCACGTAGCCAACAAAATGGGAACACTTAATAATGCAGCGAAACTGACTTCAAAAACCGAACAAGAAACTTACTTTAATGGCGCAATTTGCTGGAAAAAAGTGAACACATAAGTGAAATATAAAACACAGCTCGGTTCCGACTTAAAGCGGCATTGTTTGGCCCAGTTTTGTGTTTGCTTTCGCTTTATCGCAAAATTGAAATCATTGCCGTCATTTGGTAACCATTATGCATGATATATGCGCTAATCTGATATGCAGGCACCCACACGTACCCAGTGAATAAAAATGTCATCAAAAAAATAAACAACAACAAAAAAAAGAAAAACGGGGGAAAAACAGAAAAAAAGGCGGCAACAACAATCAAAATACAACACAAAAAATACAATTTATACACAAGACACTGCACAAAAGGCTGGCAAAAAGGAAACTAAATTCGCTGCCTAAAAGCACTTCACACACGCACACACATAGCACACACTCGTGAGCCACAAAATACAAAAAGAAAAAAAAAGGGGCGCACTCGAACTGGCTGCCGTGTTGTATGCAACACATACGCTAAGTAGCTGACTGACTTTGGGTGGCGGGTTGCTTTGCTTGCTGCTGTTTTTTTTTTTTTTTTTTTTTTTTTGGAATGGGTGTGGGTGGGACTCTGTGACGCGTGATCCTGTGCAAAAGGTTGCCAGGCAATTGAGTGTGAAAAATGTTGTAGGCGTGCGGCAAGCAGGCAGTCAGTGAGGCAGGCAGTCAGCAGGAAATCGCGTCCGCGTTCATAAGTATCGCGCCCAAAGTCAGCCCAGCATAACCTTTTGGGCTAATGCACGAGCAGGCAGTCAAATGCCGTGGCCACGACAGAAATCTGTGTGTGTGTGTGCCTGTGTGTGTGTGTATGCAGAGATGTCCTGACAGCGATATGAGACGGGTCAGAGGGCGACGCACGGCGACGACAAGTCAATAAATATGCTTTGAGATATTCATGTGCTCGGCAACCGAAGTGGGCGTGGCCAACTGCCCAAAAGTCAATCAATTGGTGACAGTTAAGGGCTACCACTTTGTTGCCATATGCCAGCTAAAAGAGGAGCTGCAGAAGGAATAGGAGTAGTAGTAGGAGTGGGAGTGGGAGTAGAAGCAGGAGAAGATCTACGAGAGGCATTGGCAAACACGGCAAACACGCCGAAAGCAGAAGGAAACAAAAAACTTGGCTTCTTACTTATTTCGGTGGGGGGGGGGGGGGGAGGGGGCTGCTGGTTGCTGGTTTCTTGTTGTAATTCGCTTTTGATTTGCAGCAAGTTCCATTTTTCACAATTTAATGCGCATCTCGCTACGTGTTGTCGACGTTGCCCGACAGCAGGTCTACAGTGCCTGTCCCGGAACGTGCCTGTTGCCCCGGCACAACAACTTCAACTCCAGGCGGACATAAGCACACACGCACACACACACACACACACACGCACACATACACACACACACAGTGGCACATCTATCATTACATTTGTCACGTGAGGGACAACGTGATTTCATTTTCCTGTCGCCATAAAGGTGACACATTGCATTTGTGTTTGTTCGTGTTTGTGTGTTTGTGTGTGTGTGTGTGAGAGTGTGTGTCGTCTGGCCATTTTCTTGTTTCTCGTATGTGTGTGTGTGTTAGTGTAGCTTGTTTGGCCTGCTCATCAGTGCGTATGCGTAACATGTTAAACGCTAGTCACGAACAAAATAAACACAAAAATATGTAAATATATAACTATATGTTATATATACATATATATATAGATATATACTGATATGTATATTCATGCATATGTTATGCAGGAGTCGATAGAAAAATTGACATTATTTTGTTCCGCATTTGATTTTAAATTGATTGTGAATAATTTTGCTTTTTAGAGGATTGAATTTTTTACTGTTTGTGCTGCAAATGTTGAAAGTAGAAAAATAGAACGTTTTATTTTTATTCTACTTACTTAAATTTTATTTATTTATACATAGTAAAATTTATCTATTTAAAAATCAATTAAAACAAGCTAAAGTAAAATGTTTTTAAAGTAAGAATCTTGGATGAAGATAATTTTGCGGATAATTTTTACTTACCGATTTTTTGCATCATTATCTTTTTGCACTATACAATTTTATTTATTTTTATATGCTTCGAAAATTTATTAAAAGTTTGTGAAAATTAAAATAGAGAGTTATAACTTGTGTAAAATGGATTTTCACATTTCCAAACCAACCAAGTTATTTCAATGTATTTTGCGATCTGTCTCAATGAATAAAAACATATGCAAAAAAAAAAAACATACTTGTTAAATTTGTGTGAGGAAAATCCGGACACGAACCAAATACATGTATTGATTTTCAGATTTGCAAATTTGCACATTTTGTGAAAACAAGCAATCGAACAAGGGGCAGGAACTGAAAACACTGTGTTTTCCAACCACAGCCGAGGTTGGTAAAGAAATTTTCCGACAGTTGCCGTCGATGTTTTGCTGCTGTTGGCCAACAGTTTTTCACATAACTTAAGATTTTATGGGCCACATTTGGGCGAGTGTTATGCGATCTGGCTACAAGTCAGTTTACTAACAATTTAAGCAGAGAGCGCATTTTCTTTTTAACTGTTGTTCATGTTGTTGTTGTTGCTGCCGCTCGGGCAGCAAAATTAGCGATTCGCCTTTCAAATCTCATCCTGTTCAGTTTTACCCTGCACTTGGCAGTGGTAAGCACACTAACACCTTTAAGTTGCAGTAGCGTTTTCTACGGCTCGCCAAGTTGCAAGTTGCAAGTTGGCCGTTGTCAGTTTACGAGTTGCGAGCTGCATGTTGCAAGTTGCGCGTCTAAAGTCTGAAGTACTACACCTCATGAATATTTCACTTGCAATCACATTGTTTTCCCGCTAACTTTTAAGATTGTTTTAGCATGTGGCGGAAATGGGCGTGGGCGTGGCATTGTCGGTTTTGGTGGGCGGTTGCGGTATCGTTTGGTCGTTTACTGCTGCTGCTGCTTCTACTGCTGCTACTGCTGCTGCTACACGTACAGTTGCAACAACAAACTTTGGCTTTCACTCAATTTCGCTGGCCCGAAAACCAGTTTAAAAGCATGCACAGCTTTCTGAGTATTAGTGTGTGTGTGTGTGAGTGTGTGTCCTTGTGCACTATAGGTAATCCTTGATTCCGCTGCATTTGGTGGCTCATTTTGGCTGTCGTTCGGCACGCTTGCTCCGGCTCCGGCTGCCGGCTGCCGGCTGCCTGCTTTAATTCTTGATGCCGTTTTCTCTTTCTGGCCGAGCTCGACTTCGACTGCTCGAATTATGGGAGATTTATGCAACCGTCTGGGACATGGCCATTGCCCAAGCCAACTAGTCAAGAAGTTGCAGTGCAGATAGCTGCGAGCTGCTAGCTGCAGAGCAAGAAGGATAGCGAGTGAGAGCGAGTGAGCAAGATAAGTGGCCACTCAAAGGAAATTACGTGTTGGTTTTCCAAGTGCCACGAGATAAACTTCTACTGCACTTTTTCTCAACCATATTTTTTTCATAGCATACTTTTTCGGGCAGTTATTTTCGGTCGCCGCCAGCGTTGAGAGCGTCTTTCGCAAATGTGCGTGGATTAAAGTTTGCCATGCTTTTAGTTACTACTTCTGCTTAACTGTTTTTTTTTTGGTTTTTGCTTACTTTTTTTGGCTATTTTTTTATTTTTTTTTTGCTCAACTCGGTGCGGTATTTAATGAAATTTTTGTGCTAGCTCGCAGCGTCGAATCGAAAGTCCACTCCCCGAACCCATTCTCAGGTGCACCGCAAGGCAAATGCTCAGCCAGGTGGGTTGCAGATTGTTGTTTTCGCATTCGTTTTCTCTCTCACATTTAATAGGGCACACACAAACACACACACACACACACACAATGGCAGTGGCAGTGGCAGTGGCTCAGCAGCTGCACCAGCTGAGCCCAGCCGTGCTTGCTGCAATTGCAATTGCAACCATTTTCATATTTTATGTACTTTGCGTGCTTAAAAATGTTTCAATTTCTGCACTGTTCACTGCTCTGAGCTTTGGTGGGCGGCATTCACGTACTTTTCCCATTTTCATGAAGGTCAGCGGGCAAGGAAAACCGAGTAACTGCCGAGCTGAATATAGGAGAACAAAAATACACAAAAAATAAAAACGAACTTGCTTGATAATTTTCTACTCAAATTGAATATTTGCAAATGTGTGTGTGCGTGTGTGTATGTGTGTGTGTGTTTGTGACTGAGTAAGCCAAACTTTTCTTATTCTATGCAAATAACTTTAATGGAAAAACTTTGAATATCAAACCGCAAAAAACAAAAAGCTCGTCCAGCGCCAAAAAACCTAAACTCCGTCTGGCAATCATATTGAAAATTAAAATTCAATAGTTGCCTCACACAAACCGGAGCGATGCCCAGTCCAATTCAGGAATATAAAAGAAACTCAATTTGTGAGTTACATCAATACATCAATGAAGTACAACAAACCAACCAACCACATGCCACAAGAGGCGATATTTGTTTCTGAGGTTTCTGAAGTTTGGTTTTCAACACATATAAAAATTTCGTAGGCAGTTTCTATTTATTTTGATATATGACGTGTTACTAAGAAAGTTAATCAAGAACTAAAAGTTGAAACTGCATTTAAATATTGTGTAAAACTTAAGAAGTCTTAGCTTTCAACATGTAGCACTAATCAATAACCAAAAATAAATATTTCCGTTGCACACACAAGAACTAAATTAAAGACATCGAATAAATGCTGAGGTCAAGCGAAATTCCTTATGATATTTTTTATGTAATTCAATTTAGTTTTAGTAAAGTTGTTGAATTGAACAAATATGGCTGGATGAGCACGAATACCAACACTAAGGACATGTAGATACAGCTGTCTGCAACATACGCCTTAATTTTCATTCAGAGGAGAAAAGACCGACACTCAGGTCCTTGTGCGGCAGTCCAATTAGTGAATCCCTATTGGATGAGGACACATTTGTCTGCTGCTCCACCTCCTTTCTACATCTTTAATGTGTATCAGTGCCCAAGTGACAGAAAGTCATTTGGGTTATTAGCAGACGAGTGTCGCAGAGGAGCCCAGAGAGATAGAGAGAGAGGGGTTGAGTGGGGGAGGTGATGAGGTAGCTAGCCGGAAACCCTTCTAAGACGAACTTCAAAAGGAAAATGCCATAAGAAATAAGTTTCTTCAGCTAACATTATTTCGTTATTATCCGCATCAAGGATTCGATTGACAAGCTGACTGCGACAGGGCACAGGCACGTGCAGCCAACGCCTTTATCCTTGCGAAAATATTGTCAGAAGCAAGGAGCAGCAGCAGCAGCAAGGACAACAACTGACAGCCGCACTGAGGCACATATACAAAAGAAATTATATTTACTATTGGGCAGGGGGCAAGCGAAGCGAAAACAAAAAATACACACACACATACACGCACACACACACACACTCGCACACACACAAATAGGCAAGAGCCGGGAACTGCTTGCGAAATCAAATGAAATTCCGGAAATGTGACATCATTGGGAAAGATGTTGGTGGCGTAAGAATCTTGTTGGCGGACTCCTCCCATTTTGCTTACCTACTTTTTTTTTCTTTTTTTTTGTTAGACGCATTCACTCACTCACTCACCCAGTGAGTGTATTCACGAATGTTTTCGCAGCAGATAAATACAACATTTGACACTTCATTATTGTGCCCGCAGCGTAATCGAATCAATTCAAGCTCCAAGCTCCACCTCCACTCCGCCCTCCCCCCCGCTCCGATCTGCAGCACCACCTCGCAAGTCTTGTCACGGTGTCAAAAGTGCTTGGCCATTCGTCGTCTGCTTTTGGCCTTGGTCCGTGGCTCCTGGCCCCGAGGCTCAAGCCAGCTTGGCCTGTTGACACATTCGCTTAAACGTATTAAATTGTTTGCCATCGCTTCTCGCTATTGTCGCTGTTGCTGTTGTTGTTGTTGTTCGTCCTGGCCAGCATTTTATTTATACGCACTTTTGTTGCTGTCTGCTCCTCGAGAACCTGATGCTTGATGGTTTTTTTTTTCGCTATTTCTGTTTTTTCTTTGTTTGCGTGCGGAAGTGCGACCATTTTATTTATTTTTTGTTTTTTTTTTTGGCATTGTCACACTGAAAGTAATCGATTACAGCTGTGGCGACCTGGTAACCGGATATGTTCGCTTCCGTTTCGGGGAGGGGTCTCTCGAAATGGAAAGCGCTACAAATGATGCAAGCGACAAATAATCGCTGCCCCACAGGGGTGGTACATACACAATAATAATTGTGGCCAACTAACCGCATACCAAAGCGCATAAATATGCAAAACTTTCAAATGAATAGAATAATCCCATAAAATAGTCCAATTAAATTATTGCAAATCCCCAAAGAGAGCCAACCGCATGCAATATCAAAAGTTTTAGTATTTAAGTGCATTTTAACACTTTTGTTCAAAGTTGTTTGCATTGCCAAGCTTTGGCATTATATTAGCACACATGCTAGCATTCACATACAAACATATTTATATATATATATATAAATTTGTATTCCAAAATTGATTGGCAAATGAACAGTGAATGCACTAAAATATTTCCAGGACATGCAGGATAAGCATGCTCAAATTGACAACGCATGTGTCAGACAAATTCTGACAAGTTTCATTAGCTCGGACATAATAAAATGCACTTTATGAACTTTTGCGACACTTGACAAATTTTCTCAAAATTACCTAAACCAATTAGCCATACACACACATGCCACACACACACATGCCGCACACACACATGCCGCACACACACGTGTCCTGATGATGTCGGCTTGTTTATCGGCTGTTGGCCATAAGCGTAAAGTGCTTGACATGTTACGTGAGTGCGTTAGCCTAATAACATTTACAGTAATTTAGTTGATATTTTAAACCGAGTCAGGAATTTTGTATTATATATTTAATATTTGAATTCCTTTCGTTTGCAGCCAGCGCCCAAGGACTGATGTCCAAGCATGAGCCAATGTTCATATCACGTTCCGAGACATTCAAATTCATTGCCGGGGATATAATAGTCCTGCCCTGCGAAGTGGCCAATACGGGTGAGTAGCCAAAATGAGTGTGTGTGTGTGTGTGTGTGTGCATGCATGAGTATGAGTAAGAGTACACTCAGAAAAAGCTTTCCTTATATGGAAATAATTGCAAAGAATGCTCGTCTCCAGCACGAAATTTTTATGCTGAAATGAGGAGGTGTATTTATTGAAATAATTGCGAAAAATGCTAAGCCAGAGTACGAATTGTTATCTTAAAAATTGTAGTTTATAAATATAAAGATAATTTGGATTAAAATAAATAAGATTTTAATCCTTTTAAATCTGTTCGATAAGTATTGTAACAGCTCTCCGCTAAATATATTGGTGTTTATGGAATAAGACGTTTACTTTTATTGGAAGTACCTAGGATAAAATATTAATTTAGTTATCATCTTAATATAAATATAACATTTCGTTGACTTACGAGAGTAAATTTCAACCTGTTATGGACATTGTTTGTAAAGAGTTTGCTGATTGTCATAAAATAAAATAAAAACAAAGTAAAAATGCTGAAGTCGAGTGAGCTCGACTTTTATGTATCCTTAATCCAGTTGTTAAATATATTCTTATACATTTTCTCGTGTAATTTAAAAACTATTCCTAAAAACCAGAAAAATATTTTCTGATTTAAACAGTTAGTTTATTATTTTATGATTTGATTTTATTTTGATAATTAATTCATGCAAAAACATGAAAAATTGTAATAAGTAACATCTAAATATCTAAGTATATTAAACTACGATCTAAAACCATTTACAATTACTTAGTAATAGTAAAAAGTACCATCTAAATATTAACGTATATTAAACTACGATCTAAAACAAATTACAATTACTTTAAGTACAAAAAGCTGTCGAATAAGTATCATTAATTTATTGAAGACATTTTTTGCTTTATGCAGAGTTGACAGTTGGTTTTGAAATCAAGTTACTTGAAATTGCAAAAACAAAAAAAAGATTGGATTTTTATTTCATTAGCACTTGAGTTGAGTACAGCGTTATTCTCTGAGTGTATGTGTAAGTAGTTGTGTGTGTGTGTGAGTGTGAGTGGGCGTCTGTTTGGATATCCTTAACTCAGTTGTCATGGAAATGTTGCGGTCAGCATCCTCATAGATATGTATGCGTGCATATGTGTATGTATAATTAACCCTACACAATGTGATGCCTGCCAACTGACCGCAACAATGCATTAATCCTGGATCTCGCCAGGAGCCACAAGCACCAACCAGAAGGATGAGCCGTTGACGAACATCTGTTCAAAAAAGCCGTCAAGCAGTGGATGGATGTCTCTGTGTGGGTGCTCTTGTTTGTTGGTGAGGGGTGAGGTGAGGTGGGGTCGGGGGATTGGTGTGTTTATACTTGATTTTGTTTCCGGTTTCGGTTACGGGTATTCGGACCCACTGAAAATGGTAGTTGCACCGCTGGCATGTGCCATGTACGTTTTTCAATTTAAATGCGGTCGTGTGTGCGAGATTATTTGTACATAACAAAGATTTAGTATAAGCATCAGGACATGCATATATATATATACATATATGTATATATATGTCCTCGTAAGGTTAAGGCTAGGGGCTTTTGACGTCGTCTGGACATCTTGGCCAAGATTTGTATATAAAGTGCTGCATAAAAAAAAGCTCGGACCCAAAAACACTTGGCATACATTATATGGTGTATGTTCACTTACATAGGCAACTGTCATGTTCTTAACATACATACATATATATTTAGATATAAATATATATGTATATGTGTGTGTGTGTGTATGTGTGTGGTTGTGGTCATTTCAACCGTTTATTAGAGCCAGCATGAAGAACAAAGAGCCTGGCATTTTCTTTGGCATTTCTCATGCACTTCATTGCCCCGCAACGAAAAGAAAATGAAGCAAAAAAAAAGGAAAAATAAATTGAGGGAAACGGAAGCAACAACGTAGACGATACAGCGATAGAACAGTTTTGCACAAGCCGGAATTATAGCCACAGGCATTTGGGTAATAATATAAAAAAAAGAGAAGGAAACAAACGAAGAAAGTAAAATGAAAGAAAGCAGCGCCTGAAAAAATAAAGGAAAATTATAGATGCTCTGCTCCAGTGCAGCAAATCCTGTGCAGTCCTGTGACGATGGCATTCTTCTATGCTAATAAAGTGCCACCATACGACACTTTAATTAGAGCAATTTCCCAGCACACATTTCTCAGGCTTTGTCGCGGCTCAGTTTGGCTCTTAAGTGCAGTAATTAAAATCAAACCCGTGACGAATTTTCATAAGGTTCGCTTTATGGATCTTTGGCAAATATGTTAAGACTGGCAGCTGCTCCTGCTGCTGCGGCTTTTGGGCGTTTTTATTTTTTTTTTATCTCTTAGCCATAATAATAAACTTGTAATTGATAGAATTTTTAAAACCTCACTAAACAAAAGATACTGAGCGTTGCTGCTCCTGCTGCTCGTGCTCCTTCTCGTCCTCCTCCTCGTCCTTCTGCAGCTCTTCAGTTTCCTTTTGTATTCGGAGTGATGATGAGCGAAAATGCAAAATTTATGCACATTTCTGTTTTATTTTATGACGAAAGCCCATAAAATTCGAAAGAAAATCACATGAAAATGAGCCAATGTGATGAGTTCGTCTCCCTCACTTCCTCACTTCCTCTCTCTCTCTCTCTCTAAGTGACTCTCTCTCTCACTAGCTCTTTCTTCTGTGAGCATGTGACTGCTCATTTGCATATTATATGAAAATTCCTTTAAATACTTATTGCGGTGCTTCGCACTTTTACAAAAGTAATCTTATGTCTTGGTAAATAAGAAATATAGCACACACATCACACACGCACTCACACACACTCACACACGCACACACTCTCACGCACACACGCACATATTCAGGCACATGCAAGAGCTTGTCTAAATAAACATTGGAGCATTTCATCATTATAATTTTATCATGTTATTTGAATTTTTTGCACACATGTGCATGGGGCAATTTGAGGTGCAGCTCCGACCCTCCCCCCACCCCCCTGGTAATATTCGCCCCCTTTTTCCCAGCCGTGCTCTGGCGCCTTTGTTTGTATGCTAGTCAGCACTTGTGCCTGGGGTTATGCAATGCAAAAGTAATTCCGCTAAGACAAATACACACAAGGACACTCAGGCTTAAACAAATAGCCGCACAAATGATATCCTGTACTCGAGAGAACTTGTGTGAAAATATAAAAATGCTTAGCCAGAAGCTTAACTTGTCTATTTTTTCTATTTCCTTATATATTTTTATATCTATTGGCTACAACTTTTAGAAAATTATTTCATAATATTAAATTAAAATTATAATGAATTTTATATAATTCAAATTAACGGAGTAACTAAATTAAAAATTTAAAAGCTTTTACAAAAAATATTGTAAATCTGAAAGTATCCATATATACAAAGATCCAGTTATTATGGAAAATAATAAAAATCAATCTGACCAAAAATATACCTAAGAAAATAATGCGCCAAATACAATATCTGATATTTCTTAAGAAGTTGATATATTCGAACATTTTGCTAATATTCTCTTTAAGCTTTTAAATAGAAAATTGTTAAACAAGATTACTTAACATTTTAAAGCCTCTTATTTAAAATATTTTAAACTCTTAACTTATTAGATTGAATCAAAACATTTCACTCAAAAAAAATACACACAACAAGACTAAGTATTGAAGATGTTTGAGAATTTTTTTTTAATTACTCCACAAAATGTTGGATCTACAGGATGCCTGGCTGTATTAGATGAAATAAAGATAAGAAGGCTCTTATCTGCTCAGCATCTTAGATTTGCTTAACCAAATTGGTTCTTGTTGTTGCACTTTCTTTAATTATTTTGTTTGTAATGAATTTATAAAGTACTCATACATTTACTCAAAGGCTTATAATCAACTTCATATACTGCATTTTATTTAACACACAATTCCTTAGGCATATTTGTCTATTTGCGCACTCATCAAATTTACGAAATAAATGGAAAGTGCTGCTTGTTGAACGACGTCGGTTGGTTGTCAAGTGCGTGGTTGTTTTAGAACATACCCTGTAATTTTGAAAAAAAAAAATAGGGGGTTTAAAAAGTATTTATGAACGAATTTAACTGTTTGATGTTGGAATATGTGAGCTTAAAGGCTTAAAAGACATCCACTTGATCCTTACGGGAGGAAACAACCAAATTGGAATTGTCAAATATAATGATTTTATATCTTAAGAATTGGGTTAAAGTCAACAATATATATTAGTTAAATCTTGCAACAGGGTAGCTTACAACTTAACTCATCCAAAAAAGAAGTACTTGTACTCATTTTAATGTTTTTCTTTGATATTTCACACACATAAAATCAACAATTCCCTATACAATTACAAAAATGTCAAGAAGCATATCTCGAATTAGGTTGGAGATTCTTGGAATTTTGTATTTGTGCTTAAAGGCAATTGTTTTACATTAATTGAATGCCATTAAACAATTGCATGTCAAAAATGCGAATGCATCGAAAATGGTTGCGGTTGCGGGTTGGGTTTTAATTTTCATTTGCTTTTTTATCAGAATGGATTCATAGAATTAATCGCTGTTGAAGTTGTGTTACCAAAGGCCGGTGCTTAACTTGTCAGCACGCATAAGACCTATTCCGGTTGATGGTTTTGGCCGCAACAACAACAACAACAACAGCAAAAACAAGTGCAAACACCAACAGCAACAAAAGCCAGCAAAAAAGTGGCAACCGGCAGCAAACTTGAATGCAATAAAATGCAAAAAAGGTACAGAAAACCCCAGTTACGACGGCCACAGAGAAAACGCTCATTACGCTTTGATGGAGCGCTGAAGTTGCAGTCGGTGGTCGGGGGACGGGGGATGGGGAGGGGAAACGAGGAGCGGAAAGCAGCAGCGTGGAGTCGGAGCTAACGCTTTAAACTATTACAGAGAAGCGGAAATGGAATCGTGCCGCAAAAGTTGAAGTTGTGCAAACAGCAGGACAGCGACAGAGAGAAGGTAGTGAGAGCGGAGAGAGGGAGAGGGAGAGGGAGCGTAGATTGAGGAGTGTCAGGAGTGGCAGGGTGATAACTGGGCTTGTGGCAAGGCAGCAGCAACAAAGTTTCAATATTAATGCCATTTACAGTTCTAATTTCGCTTTTTACGTACTCGCACAACACTTAACACACACACACTAATACACACATTAAAACTTGCACAAGAAGTTGCAGAATAATGCCATATTGAGGCAAACAAAACCACCCAACCCCCCACCTCCCTCTGCCCATACCCCTTACGGTATGTGTACATGGGTCGGCTTAGCCGCAAAATCGTTTATCTTCGGGGGTCATCATCTTATAATATTGGCCTTTCCGACATGCAATAAATTGCGCTCAGACAAACAACATGTCGGACCTGGTCTTTCTCATTCTCTCTCTCTTTCTCTCTGTCTGCATGCTCCTTGTTGCAAGTCCGTAAGTATTATATGCCTTGACTCGAACAGCAAATTGCGCATACGCACCGTGTGGCAAGTGCAAACAAACAGAGCGCCGACAACAAAGGCGAATGTCGGCCATATTTGAATAGCCTTTCTCTGTGTGTGTGTGTGAGTGTGTGTGTGTGTGAGTATGTCTGTTTGACTGTTTGTCTGTCTGTCTGTCTGTTTGAGTCTGAAGTGTAGAAAACTAAAATTTGTCTGTGCCCCTAAATAAGGCAAACACATGCCTGCATACATACACATACACACATACATACTTACACACATACTTACACACATACATACACACATACATACATAGATGGATAGATAGATTGAGCGCACAACATGCGGCTGGCTATGGCCAACAATTTGTCCAGTTGCAAGGAGTTGTGTTCATGACTAGGAGGCAGTGCTCATGTGAGGCTGACATACAAGAGCCGAAATGCTTTTACTCCGGTTTCCGCCTTAACGGAAAACCTTATCCTGCACAGCAGTTCCACACCAGTGTGTGTGTGTGTGTGTGTGCCAGTGTGTGTGTGTTTCTATTTAGTTTAGAACACTTTAACCGGAAATTGAGGCGTTTTGTGTTTTGCTTGTTTTCGTTAGATTGTTGTTATTTTAGTTAACAATTTATTTAGCTACGGCCAGCACAACAATCCCACACACACACACACACACACACACACCCACACACACACACTACACATAATATATATAAACATAGTCGCAATTTATATGGTCTTGTGCATTATTTGTGATGCGTGCACATTGTAAAACTGACCGACCACACTTTAAGCGCAACTGCAACACCAGATAGACCATTTACTCCAAGTTGAAGCACACGCCCCCTTTTCACTGCCACTCCCCCTTTCCAAGACGTATTTCTTTCTCTCTTTCTTACAAACTTAGTTCACAATCTGACAGACTCGCAGCTTGCAAAACTCTTTTTTGTGTGCAAGCAACAAATAATTGTTTATTATTATAGTTTCTACAGTTCACTAAATTAAATCCTCAAATTCGAGTTTATTAACCAAATAACGATGAAATAATTAAATTACGAGGAATTCATTGAATTGTTGCAAGTATTTCCCCTCAAATGGAAATTGATTAAATTAATGGGGAATAACTGGAAACATTGTCACTTTTTTGCATTTAAATTCATTTTCTATAAATTCTAATTAATTCTTCCATTTAAAATTTCTTATGATTCTAATGAATTTTAAATAATTTAATGAATTCTTAAGATGTTAATATATTATGCAAATGATTTCTAACTTACCTCTTGATTATAAGTTAAAATTAGAAATTTTATGACTCTTAGGCAACCAACGTTCTATTCTGGAATATGGATCTTGTAGCAGATTAAAATCTGTGCTCTTCGGTGCCAGGTGACAGGTGTTTTGCCTAAAAACATCAATAGACTGCTCCTTATAAAAAAATATCCCTCCTTAACCAATCCTCGGAATGTTTGTAGTTTAATTACTAAATGGTCTTAACGATTCCAAAGTGTTGATGAGCTAAATAAATAATTCTAAATAAAATACGGAATAAGCTTAATTAAAATTTGAATACATATTATATAAAACTAAGTAATAATTAAACAAGTAATTTTTACATAATATTTAAAACAAGAATAAGTAGATATACAAATAAAAAACTCTAGTTAGCATAGTAATTTGGCATAGTTTTTTTTTTAGTATTACCATTAACATGGTTACTTACGACTTGTTCGACTGACTGTCTAATTTGCTTGTTACCATTGTCTGGCCTGTCCTTAGTTAACTGGCAGACCAAAAGAAGCCAAACTCCTCAGAAGTTGGTAGAACACAAGCCAACTCCTTTCCCATTCCCATTCCCCTCACCCCTGTTACTCAGCTACACCACAAATTATGCTTTCCGCTCTGGAGGCAGCTGCTTGGGTTTTAGTTTTAGTTGTAGTGCACGAGTAGCACACTTCTCGTAGTGCATGCAAACGACAGCAGGTGGCGCTAGTTTATTTATTCGCTCTTTGTATGTGAATGTGAATGCGAATGCGAATGTGAATCTGATTGTGTGTGCGCTGGCTGTGCCGCAGTCTGCCTCATCCCCTAACCCCATCATGCCCCACATTCTGCCTGGGATGGCTGCCTTCCTGCTTGGTTGGTTGGCTTGTTGATGTTGTTGAACTCATTGCAAATAAATACGCTTTTTGAATGCGCATGTAAATGACTTCATAAGCATTTTATTACCACCAAGTTTCACAGAGTCTTTGCAAACACACACACTCACACACACACTCACACACACACTCACACACACACGCACACATACACTCATGTAAAAGGCTCATGTGCGTGTTGAAATCAATTTCGCCCCCATCCCGCTTTCTGTGCCCCATCCATGCTCTGTCTGTTTGCCTCATTTAACACGCCATAGGGCCGTCGATAATGAGCATTGGAGCCTAAATTTTCAACGCCAAAAATACTCGAAATACATTCACATAAAATACTCAATTCCCGAGTGTATCGAAAATGCTGTTTTAATTTTTAATGAGCACCATTCGCGGAAGTCATTCATCATTAGTAGCAAATCCGGGCGACTTCAATTTTAATTTCAATATATGTATATTGATGTATGTTTGTATGTTTGTATGCATGAATGCTGAAAGGAGACGACTCCAACACGCTGTTGCTGCAGCCGTGGCACGTGATGCGCGACTCGCGACTTCCGACTCCCGACTTGGTTCGTCTAACACATAAATTGAAAAAGGAATCACAATTAATGAGTTCGATGAATGCGCCATGTGGAGTGTGTCTGTCTAAATGTCCCTCGGTCCCTCTGCCTGTCAGTCTGACGGGCAACCTGACATCCTGTGAATATGAATGCGAATTCCTACACTTGGCGAAAAACTCTGTGCAAACGGGAAGTAACAAAACAGTCTTAAATTAAATTAATGTCGATTTAGAATAATATAAAAAAGTGTGTAACTAATTAAAAAAAAATCAATCAAATTTTTACAGTTATGACTAAAGTGCGTGGTTCCATTTTAAGAACTTAAATTTTAATTCAAGCTAGCCTAGCTTTATTTAAATATCGTATAAGCATAAATTTAAGATATGGATTTCTAAGTCTAAGATATCTGAGAGGGGCTCCTCCTTATCCAACTAAATTCCTACTCTTTCTAAATAAAGCAATTATCTGTCCATTCTTAAACTTTCAACTTTGGCTTCAATTCAGCAATGTTTATTACAAGCACAAAATTATCCCATTTTTTTTGAGTGTATAAATTTGCAATGCTTTGCTCCCTTCGCTTTCGCTCTGCACATTCCCTATTACCATATCGAGTGCCTAGCATATGATTGCAAATGCCGCACATTAGCGGATATCAAGTGGGTGTTACTGAGTGTGCCTGTCACCACACACACACACACATGCACACATACTCATGCAGAGCACCCCCTGTGTGTGTCTGACTGCCTGCCAGGACCTTTGTGGTTGTAGTGTCTGATGTCTGATGTTGTGCGCGATTCCATGCCAAATTGAATTTCTAGCCTTTTAGATCTTTTGAAATGCCTTGTAATTGAGTCATTTGAATTCAGACTTTTCAATTTATATTGCAAGTGCTTATACTTATTATGCGTACATATATACATATATATACATATATATATATGTATATTGAGCACTCCAGTGTGTTTGTGTTTGATTGTCTGATTCAATCTATTCAGCGTAATTTTAGTGATTGCCCTGTCGCATTCACCAATTAACTTGAATCAAGACAAGACAAGACAAGATATTATTATAAAACGTGAAATTTTTTGTTGTACTCATCCTCTAAATATAATTCACTTGTTCTCATTTTGCAGAGCCTTATGTGGTTGCCTGGAAACGGGGCATTGCCATTTTAACCGCTGGTTCCGTCAAGGTGACGCCCGATCCGCGCGTGAATCTGGTTAGCGGCTTCAATCTACAGATACGCGATGCTGTGCCCCAGGATGCCGGCGATTATATATGCCAAATTGCCACAATGGAGCCACGCGAAATAACCCACACCGTCGAGATACTGGGTAAGTAGGCCGCCAGACACAACTTGCAGTGGCTCTCATATAAATTTTTAGCTGAATTTACTTTCACTTTTCGTTTTTGATGTTCATATTTTCTCCCATTTTTTCACATTTTTTTTTTTGGTGCATTGTTATGCAAAATTTTGCGGCTGAGAAATTGAGATTGTGGAGCTTCTAAGGATTTTTATGGGCAAATTTATGCCGGCTCTCGCACAAATCACTTGGGTCCATTGTTGACTGGGCCACATCATTTAGACACCTCTCCGATGAGCGTGTGTGTGTGTGTGTGTGTCTCAAATTAACATATCCTTAGATCCGAGTGCCAGGCCCACTTAAATATGCTAAGTAGCTGAGTGCTGCAATTTGGCGGCTTTATGGCCACAGATTCAATAGGGAAATTTTCCGGCCAACGGAAAAATCAAAACTAATCTGCCCATTTGCCCGTCCCCGCTGCAGCGCCAAAGTCCTAGCGGATGCAAATTTCCCAATGCCCTTTTGCACAAGTTATCTGCCCCACACACACACACACATACACACACACACACACACACATTTTCCCAGGGCGGCAGCGTGCTCTTGGCCCTTAACTACTTCCTGTGCCGAGAACGCATTGTGCCTAACAAGCGTGCGTTCCTTATGCTCTTCTCTCTCTTCACTCTTCTCTATCTGCTCTCATCTCTTGTCTACTTCCTCTGCCCCCTGAGCCTGTCAATGCTTTTTGGTGGTGCGTCTTCTAATCAGCAATGATGAATAATTTGCATATATTTCCCACAACCCCCCTCAATTACAATGTTGCCTTTTTATTTGCATTCGCTTCGCTGCTGGGGCATCTCCCTCCCATCATCCCTGTTGCTCTTTTGGCCCACGGCATTGTTAACACTTTTGCTGACTTTGGCTGTAGTTTCTACACTCTATGTGTGTGTGTGTGTGTGCATGCAAATTGCGATACAATTCCCAAAATCTCCAAAGTGTAGTTGGTGCTCAGTTCACACAAAAGCCGTCGTCGTCGTTCAGTGCCAGTGAGCAATGCTGCTTATGTCCTAGTTGGTCAGTGGTCATGTCCTTTATGACGCATGTCCTGATGCGCTTTAAAACATTACCAGTCAGTCCACTTATTTGGCTAGCCTATAAAAAGTGTGTATTTATTTAAGCAGCATAAGCAGCAAGCAAAAAAATCGCCGCAAACAACTTTTTTCATTTGTCATTGAAACTTTGTCCTGTTTTCTGTGGCATTCTGATCCTGGCGTTGCCACAAACAAACATTAAACAATGACTGGGGTGCTGGGCGGCTGCTCGGCTGCTGGGCTGCTGTTTGAGGGAAAAAAGTCGATTATTGAAAAGTTTTGTTTATTTTATGTGTTTATTATGCGCTCCGTTTGCCAAATAATGATCATGGCCAGAAATATTTCGTTTATTGAACTTTAGCAGGGCACGTAAATTGTTGCCCCCCACCTACCTCGCCCCAGCCATTCCCATCCTCCCTCTCATAAAAAAGGAAAACTCTGCAGTAGCGCCTGGCTTCTTCTTTTTTTTTGAGTGGGGAAAGGGAGGAGTCGGCTTCTTTCTGGTTCCAATTCTCGCATTGTTGTCAAAGGAGAAACAAGCAAAAATAATGCGCTGTCGAAGTTTTTATAGGCTCAACAGCAGACACCCAAAAAGCCAACCCCCCCTGCACACCCCCCTGCGTCGCAGCCCCTCCTTAACATGTGCTGGAATATAAATTTCATAAAGTTTGACTCGCTCTGGCATTTTGGCTTGCCAGCTTTTACGAGCGTAAATTACTTTCAGTTTGGCCTCCACACTAAAGATGAAAAAATAATGTGCGCTTGCCAAACTTTTGCACTTGTCCTGACTTGCCTGGCAGCCAGGCATTCTGGGCATCCTGGCAAACGCTCCGACTCCGCGAATCCAGCATCGCGCACTTACAAAGACATTAGCCCAACGATGGCTGGCCAAACTGGCCCAAGTGGTGGCCAGACCAACCAGACCACAATAAACAGTTCTGCCCGAAGCCATCGAGAGTCCAAACTTTGTCAGTTGACAAATCTTTTAATACAGACCCCAAAAAGTTGAATATACATATATATATATCTATATATGTATGTCTATGCGGAGTACGACGGCTACCTTCTATTTATTTACACTGTGAAACATGTTTTGTTGCAAGCTTGTGTAGCATGCCACTCACTTTGTGCATGCAATGACAGCTGCAAAGAATGGTACAAGTCAAAAGTTTAGAAAATTAAACAATTACAACTAAAGACACTCAAATTAAATGCATACAATTTTTATTAAAAAAAATAAGTTTTTAGCTGGCTGAACATAAATCTAATTAATGCTATTTACAAGGAAAAATATATATAAAAGAAAATTGGATTTAACTGGCATCCATTTTATTTTATAATCAGTACAAAATTATTTTATAGTTTCCATCAGTTTGCTGGAATTTGAATTTAATTTGAATATGTTTAAAATATTCATGTAAATTTCTATTGAAATGCTTTCAAGGTTGTTGATGAGTCTGAAAGACTAAATTATCATATTTTACAGCAACAATGAAATTAAAAATTCAAATTGAATGATTGTCAAAATTCTGAGTAGAGTTGTTTAAATTTAAATTAATAATTTTTTCAGTTTGGTTAAACTCAATTTTTTGCTAAGCAAAAAAAACAACATATGTTTGTTTGTTTTACACATAGAGTTTATTTTAATTTATTCAATACACATTTATTATTTATTATTTTATACCATTTAAAAAAGAGTGAGAAATATATAATTAATTATGTAACAGACAGAAGGAAGCATTTCCGACTACATAATTTATATATCCTTGACCAGGTTAAACAGCCATCTGTTTAAAATGTATTCTATCGATAGCTTGTCGTGTTTCGCGAAAATCGATATATATCGATTGTGGAGCAATAAAAAAGAGTATTTTATGGTATTTGTTACTATATAATAAGATATTTAAGATAATAAGAAAAACTCAAGTTATATTCCAGCATCTATGTTTATTTTATTCCCATTACTAGCAAATTCTGTAAACATATTTGCGGAAAGCCGATAGCAAAATAATCGAAGCCAGCGATAAATATATATATTTAGATATATATACATATATTTGCCCTAAAAAATTGTCATTTTTGTCCTACTTGAACCAATCTATTTTTGTTCTACTTGAACCAATCTATTAAGTCAATCTCTCTCTCTCTCTCTCTCTCTGTCTCTATCTCTGTCGCTGTACTTTAATCTAGTTCAATTGTGACTGTCAATTTAATTCTACAAAATTACGTATCAATATTTCAACAGATTTTTTGCAGACTATGCTTGCCTCGTGCTGCAGTATTCATTATGCACAGCAATTTATTGGTTTTAACTGGCGACTTTTGGGCATTTAATGTATTTTTCTGTGGACGTTATTCAAATTGCGAATTGCATTTAACCAATTTAACATTGACATCTGTCAGCCGAATGTCCATTAGCCCAACTCGAGTGACTATTTTCCCCCACAATCCACGCTGCTGACCCACTACGTCTGACCGCAAACGTACCGCAAAACATTAAGTTATGTGGTAGCCGTTGTGGGCATTGATTGTGGTTAATTGCACATTTTTATTGTAAGAGAGAGAGAGAGAGAGAGAGAGAGAGAGAGAGAGAGAGAAAGAGAGAAAGAGAGAGAAAGTTGGTAATGATGTAATGATTCCATTGTTACCTCAATTTACAGTTGCAGCTTAAAGCACTCGTAGAATCCAACTTAAGGGTGAATTGGAATTGGAATTGAAATGGAAATGGATGCCATGATTCCATAATAAGCTGCTTAAAGCCTTTAAACGGCGCCTAATTAAGGCTTCGGTCCTGTGGCCTTTGGGCAGCCTTAGCAGCCTATTCATTTGGAAAGCATAATTATTATCGTGGCAGCTATGCACTGAAAATATAGCCACACAATTGTGTAAATTATACGGCCAATATGCCAAAAACAATTGCACAATTTCAAAGGTGCTGGGAAGGGTCGGTGGGGGGGCGGTTACCTATATTGACAGGCGGGCAGCATTTAATTATGTGCAGCATAAACAACAACAACAACACAACAACAGCAATAACAATTGTGCAAAACAATAACAATAGAGACAGAAACAAACAGAGTGTGTAAGACTGATGGCGTAAGGGCCAGGCGATAGACAGAGAAAGAGAAAGAGAGAGACAGAGACAGAGAGAGAGAGTGCATAGAGTTGGGCATTGTGGCACAATTTGATGCATGCCACAATATGCAATAAACAAAAGTCGAGACACACACCAAAGTTGCTTTGGATACTTGAGACAAATTACCAACACAATGGCAGGGCAAATTGCAAGGATATGCCCAGGATATAGCCAAGCCAACGAGCCGGGGTCCAGCCAGGATGTTGCAGCCTCGGCATCAGCTTCATCCTTCGATGCAAGCGAACCAGCAATTAAATGCAAAGGCGGAATATATTTATATGTATATATATATATATATAGAGAAAGATTCTCGCAAGCACTTTGGCAAGCCGTTTAAGTTTTAGCACTCAACTTTTGCCAACTAACTATGGATTTAAATTACTTAGCAGACTGACCTCGCCCAGCTCCGCACTCCTCCTGCCTCCTTCGACAATCTTTTCCATGCTCCCTGCCCACTGTGCTAAAAAAACTTGTCCGAATCGAAGCATGTAACTTTAAAAGCCGCAAAAACCCAATGCAAAAGTTGCAGCAACTAGCGAAATAAGGCGTATAATCAATATATGTGTAATCTTTGTTATATAAGTAAAAGTATACATATATATATATATATATATATATGTACATATATATATATATCTGTGTTTGCCACAAGTTGCCTCAAAAGCTGGCGCTGCGGATATTGTGGCTACTGCGGCATCGTTTGCCTTGAAAGAACTCGCTTATTAAAATCGTTGACTGCTCCCTCCACCCACTCCACCACGCCTGCCCCTCACTCCCCCACCCCCCTTAAAACCACTGTGATCCCCACCGTTCCCCAATCCGCTTTCACCCACTGTCACACAGCGATTGGCATCGCATTAGTCGTCATCTGCATGACATTACATGCCGCAATCCACGTATTACATGCCACACACAGGCACACACACACACACACGCACACCCATAGACGAGTCAAAATGAACTGCTCTATAAGTCGTCAACTGCCTTACAGTTATGAGTACTCATATGAGTATACTCATATTTATTGAATTCAATATGACGGCTGTCGGGCATAAAGTCTCACCACAGCGTGAAATTATTGAAAACATGTATAGACACGCACACACACACACACATATATATATATATATATATCTAAATATATATTTTTATCTATGAAGTAGAGCCCCCGGCGAAGACACACACACACACAGATACAGTTAAGGATACAGATATAAAGCTGGAGCCACAGTCCTTTTGAGCAAATAGACAGACGACTTCATTTTGAGCAGCGGTCTCAGTCTTAGTCTCCATTTCTCTGGTCTCAGTTGCTTTTCTATTTTTATTCTCCATATATATATATATATATATATATATATATACATCTCTCTCTAGATTTTTGTTTTTCAATTTTGGCTCTGAGCCACACACACAGTTCCATGATTTATTGTAGTCGCATGCTGATTTTCCTGCATATCATTTCTATGTTTTCTAAATATACAGATATTTATATATATATGTATATATATATTTATATAGATGTCTCTGTTTATGTCTCTTTGCCGTTATTTGTGCGCCCTTCAGTGATCAATTGTAATTTTCTTTCAAATGCAAATACTGACATCGCTGGCACTGCTTTTGGCCAGGAGAACTTGCCTTTTGTGTCTGACTGTTTCTTATTTGCTTTTGGCCAAGGCAATCGAATATCGAATTTGCTGCAAGTCTGATACAATTTCTACACGAAATTGCATCAATCATGTGCACTTTGCCACAAATGCATTCGGCGTTCTTTTTATACCTTTGCATTTTAATTTGAATGCAATTCAATTCTAATGAACATCGAAATCACAAAACCAATGCTTCAAAGTAATTTACCCCATACAATTTCACAGGCAATTTAAAATTCTCCACTCGAAACTTACCGACTTGCAGTTACCCTACAGCAATTGCTGAAAATTAGCTTTTCTTCTGATTTATCAGCATTATTATTTCTTGAAAGCATGATTATGAAATTTTCTAAAAATTGACAAATATCAAAAGTAATTTTTTTAGATTTGAAAATAAAAATATGAAAAAATCGTTCTTCTCCGCTCCATTATATAGTTTGGAAACTTTCTGAAAAATCAAACTCTTTTACTGAAAATCTGCACATAAATATCAAACATAATTTTTAAAGATTTTAAAAAGTTAAAAAAAAAATATAATTTAAGAAGAAAAACTATTTTTTTTTATAGTCATAAACTGTTTTAAACCAGTCTGAATAATCAAAACCTTTTACTAAATATCTGCGCATCAAATATCAAATACAATTATTAAAGATTTTGAAAAGTTAAAAAAAATTTTAATTAATAACAAAAAGAATTTTTCATATTTATAAACTGTTTTCAACCAGTCTGAATAAACAAAACCTGTTTCTGAATATCTGCACATTAAATATCTTACAGATTTTGAAAAGTTAAAACAAATTTAAATTAATAAGAAATAGATTTTTCCATATTTGTAAACTTATTTCAACCAGCCCTAACCCCTTAAAGATTTTTCCCGTATTTTACACAACACAAAGCTAGCTACCCCTTATATTCATTTGCTTGTTAACTGGGTAACAGGGTGATAAATAAAATTTAACAAACTGAAAATCAAATCAAATCCAAGACAAAGCTGCTTAGCTCTTGCTCCCAAAACCACCACCCACTGGAAGGTTCCTTGGGGTGCAGCATCTGAAAATATGCGTTTGCATGGAAAATGCTAATAAAATGGTATCCTTGGATGCGATGGCACCGAACAGAGATTGTCGTAATTTTTTCTAAACAGACGTAAAATAATTTCGGCCACAAATACAAATAAATTCGAGTTGCAAATTAAATAAAATAGCCGAAAGCTGTTTGGACCAACCAAAACTGACCACCAATTTGGCTGTTGCCTCAGTCGGAAACATTGTCGAAGTCTCAAGCTGGGGCATGTGGCTCGTTCCACATGCGTAAATGCCATTTTGCACTCATTCAATTTGCATTTGTGCGCATATTTATTCAAATTGTTTGGCGTCCTTGCGCCTTGATCCTTGGCCAGGGCAGCTGGGACTTTGCATACATTTCGCCTGGACACTGGGCAGTCATTGTTTTTTCACCATTTGCTGTAGTAGTAGTAGTAGTAGTAGATACAACATATACAACAACAACAACAACTGGCCATTTCTAATGTGTTTCTCTTTTTTTTTGTTTCCTTGCTTCCTTTCGTTTTTGTGTTTCTGTTTATTTGGTTGATGTTGTTTTTTTGTCTTTTGCAGTGCCACCGAGGATTCATCACATTAGCACCGGCGGACATTTGCAAGTCAAAAAAGGTTCATCAGTGCGCATTGAGTGCTCGGCCTCTGGTAATCCAACGCCAAATGTGACTTGGAGCCGCAAAAATAATATTTTGCCCAATGGTAAGATTTTGCATAAATAGGCGAAAGGATCCCAACCAGCCAGCCAAGATGCCTGGCCCGGCCTGGCCTGGTCTGTCAGTCAGCCAGTCAACTGGCCAACCGGCGACGCAAATTAAAAGCATAAAGAATAACAAAAAAAAAACGGTTCACAAAAAAAAAAACGTGCAAAAGTATATGAATATATAAAACTTAAACAATTTCCATAAAAATGAAAAGTCAAAGAAATTATTTGCAACGCAATGTCCTGTTATTCAGCGTCGTCCTTCGCGTTTCTCCTTTATTATTAAATATATACAATGCGCACACTGAAGCCATTCCGGGGCCACATTGGAATTGCCTTGTCTGGCTGGTTGGAAGACGCAGGCAGAGAGCTGGGAGCTGGGAGATGGAGCTCTGAGCTGTGAGCTGAGATCCTTGTAATTGCCTCTGTCATTGCTTCGATGGCCGCATTTCATTGACTCTTGCTCCCGTTTCACATTTCACATTTCCCACTTCACATTTCCCATTTCACATGCTCGTATTCTCAATTTCTGGTTTTGCAGGCGAGGAGAAGCTCCACTCACACGTCCTTTCAATCGAGAATGTGGATCGTCATAAGGGCGGCGTCTACATTTGCACCGCCAACAATGGCGTCGGCCAGCCCGCATCCAGCCAGGTCGTCCTGCACGTCTTATGTAAGTAGACACCCCACACACAACCCCTTGGGTGTGTGTGTGTGTGTGTGTAAATGCCATTTTATTGACCGGTCGAATGAAAGCGAAACAAATTAATTTGAAGCCAGTTGGCAGCACCAATTGGCAAGACACTTTAATTTATTTGAAAACTGATTTTCAATGGTTATTGGAACTGAACGTGCAACGTGAAGCAACCACAACGATAGCTACTACTTACGACTACTTCGACGTCTGTCTGGCACTTTGGCATTTACACACTGTGGTACAGTAGAACCTGCACTACACAACTATGCCAACTACAACTACAACCTGGATTGCAATTATGAAAGTGCCTTCGCTGTGTTTTTGTTGAACCGACATTTATTTAAAATTTATAAGCAATTTCGATGAATGTCTGTCGTGGGTGTGGTTGAGGTGGGGGGGCTTACTAATAAAGGTGGTGCTAACTGTTAATTATATATGGCATCCGAGGCCACCCACCCCCCACTGGAAATGGGCCATTGATTTTTGTTTTTTGTTTCGTCGTGTCTTTTTTCTTCGTTCCTAATAATTTTGTTGTGCTTTCTGTTTGCTTTCCATAATGTTTACTAATTTTCTTAATATTTTCCAAACTCCATACAGACCCGCCGGAAATCTCTGTGGAGCGTCCCGTTGTCTTCTCGGGAGAGGGCCATGAGGCGATGCTGGTCTGCATCGTGCATGGCGAAACACAGCCAGAGGTATGTTTTAATTAATTTTAACGCATAAATTTTCATTTACTCGCTCTGCTGCTCTCACTTGGACATAAAACAGCAGCAGCAGCAGCAGCAATGTACCGAAACCCATTAATATACATACACACTTGCAGACACATACTTTCTGACAGCACTGTAACTAAAACAAATCAGTATTCTAAAAAGTGTAGCATACTTTTTGGGGGCTTTGATAATAAAAATCGTTTGACTTGGCAACTATTGTCTATTGATTTTGGCATTTAGTCATGCGAATTACAAACAAAATTTCGAATTCAGATGGAAGAGTTGGAGTTGAAGATATTTTACAAAGATTCCCTTTGGGCGATGCTATCGGACGACAACCAGCACCAGCTGCCAGCACATTAATTAAAAGTCTACAAAGCCAAATTGAAGTGCTGCACAAAGCATAATTTTAATGAAACGCAGAACGAATATTTTAAACAATAGACAATAGACACAAAGCAAAATTTAAAGAACATAAAGTTGAAAATCGGAAAATTCTACGTAGTTGAAAAATGTATTCCATAAAATGAGTTGACAAAGAAAGATAATAGTGACAACTAAGCAGTTAACATTTAATCAACTTTGATTTGTCTGATTGATCAATTTAAATTTAATATTGCTAAAGCTTTCATAAAAGTTTATTAATATCCCCATCAAATACGATATGGTTATGTTGATGTACACATGTAAAGCTATAAATATAAATAAAGGTAAATACACCTTAAAAGGGCACATAACAAAATACTTCAACGTAACCAGAGATTTTGGCTTCGCTTGATTTGCAATTCGCTTTAAATGGTAATTCGATAAGTCAGTTTTCCACACACACAAAGACTTTGTGATGCAGTTGTATGGAATTTTCTTTTTTCACATGGCTTAAAAACTGGCCCAAACACACAACTTATATATATATATGGACATATGTATATAATCTTCATACATCAAAGCGCATCATATTTCATAAAATTATAATAAGACCAGCTACAAGGATTTTGTGGAGGGACAACAATGTGTCTTTTGGTTTCACACACACACACACACACCAATTTTTTTCTCGGTATTTTTTTCATACAGAGGAGTATTAATTTTTGTGTGTGTGTGTGTGTGTGTGTGTGTGTGCTGTGCGCCTTTGCCGACATTTAAATGAATACGCTTGACTATAATTCAAAGTAAAATTGCGGAAGTTGCCAAAGCGGAAGTGTGAAGCGACGAGCAGCCAAAAAGAAAAATAAGAAGAAAACTGCCAGAGAAAAAATTCTATAAAAAAAACTGAACACACGCAGAGAGAGACAGAGAAAAAGAGAGAAAAAAAAGAGAGAGGTACATAGGGAGAAAGAGAGAGAGCGGCCTTGTGCGCCAAATAATGACTGGAGACCGCAAATGTCAATGCTTAAAATTATACAGCGTCGGTTCAGTTCAGTTCAGTTCAGTTTGTTCGGACTCTGGCTGGCTTTGAGTGTTAGTTGGCCCAGTAGATCCACACCAGCCCAACTTTTCCCTGCTCCCTCTATCCCTCAGTTCAACGAATTTTTGGAACGTTGCATTACGTTTTTATGCTTTTTAATTTTTCAACATTTTTTTGCGCCGAACACTTTTTGTGCGCTCGTTTTGTGGCCGCAAAGAGTTGACTAGTATGTACTTTCCCAGGAAAAGCGCCAACTACATTTTCATTCTTCTTTTATTATAGTTGCTGCTGTTGTTGTTGTTGTTGTTGTTGCATTATGTAGCCGGCTCGCTCAGCTGCAGCTCTTTGTTTGTTCTGCTGGACACATTTCATTATACGACAAGCTGCACGCCTTCTTTGCATTGTGCATGCTTAATGCAAAGGGGGAAACGGAGGGGGTCTTGTAAAGATGGGGGGCAGTTGGACGAAACGATTGCTCAGAGATGGGTATGGCATTTGTAGTCTTTGAGAATGGCATTTCCGCATGCCATTTTTACAAGCTGCCACTGGGCGCCAAACTGCAACCGGTCTTCGTCATTTGCTGCGCTGCTGTTTTATGACTCCAGTTAAATATATACAATTTAACGCTGACTTCTTGCTGCCTGATTATGCCACACGACACAGCCAACATGCTAACGAGCCTGCAACTTACTTCAGTTCACAGCGTGTGTCTTCTGCACTCCTTTGTGTTGAGCAACCGAATAAATTTACTACCCCCTGCCATTGCTCAATTTAGCTTTCTAAACTGACTTGAGACATTTAAAATGAAATGAAAAGAATAAGAATTTATAACTAAATCTGAAAGGAATTGCTTAAAAATATATTATTTATCGATATTAAAAGGCGAGGCAAACAAATTAGCTCTGCTTAAGCACTTTGGCTATTTTATTGCTTGATAATCATAAATAAAGCTTGAATTCTTGTTGTACTTTAAACTCAAGTCAAGTTTAAAAGTCTAACAAGTAAGATGCTGTAGTCGAGTTGGCTCGACTACGATATACGTATAAATTAGAAGCCTCTGCCTCTTAAATTGTGGAATTTATTGCTATCGGAAATTGAAATGTGTCGATAATTCAGAAACTGAGGCAGTTATCGATAAAATTACCTGATCTGCGCCTATTCCAAATTTGAAGTCGCTAGCTCTTATAGTCTCTGAGATCCGCGTGCTTATACAGACGGACAGGCGGACGGACAGACGGATAGGGCTACATCGACTCGGCTGTTGATCCTGATCAGGAATATATGTATTTTATGGGGTCGGAGATGCTTCCTTCTGCCTGTTACGTACATTTGCACTAAACCATTAACCCCTTATTACCCATTTTTAAAGGGTTAATGGTATAAAAATGCATACAACTTGAATTGTTCAATTGAACGCTTACATTAAATGCAAATTGAAATAAATGTAAAAATCTATGCAAATTAGCAGAAATATGCACTGAGGCAAACATAGTCTACAAATATTTGTCTAATTGCATTTAATGAAAGAGTAAAACAATCTGAGAAATTCGATAGCTATCAAGTTTGTGAACCGCAATGAGTAATATTATGTTTGTATTGATTGATTGATAACTTGCTGCGGTTTGTTGTGTGTGTGTGTTGTGATTGTAGGTATTGTTGCTGATGTTTTGTGCAACCTAGTTTTGCGGCAATGCGCATTTTTAATTATGATTTGACACAATGCTTGCCGCAATAATAATCCAACTGCGGCAAGTTACAGAAAATCCACAAGCTCTGATATATGCCACAGATGACTATTAATTATTAAGCAAGCGTTAAAAGGACTGACACACACACACATGGGTATACACCTGTGTTGTGTGTGTGGCATTCACACGTATTTACATGTGTGCATATTTGCATATTAATTAGGAATTGCGGCACATGGTCTGGCAGATTCATAATACCTTCATAGATATATAATGTTGATTTGTTGCATAATGAATACCATAAATAGGCACTAAGTCACCACCTAAACGCACCACCCGTGTGGCATGCCATCAATGACAGGCGATTGCAACGACGGCTGCAACGACGCCTGCAACATTGTCATTAGTGCAATTGTCATTAACATGAGCGACAGCAATGAGACAACATCATTATCAACGTCATCGTGGAGTGGCGTCCATTGTTATTGTTGTTGTTGCTGTTGTTGTTGTTGTTGTTGTTGTTGTCGTTAGCAGCGCCATCGATGTCATTGATGTCGATGCCAGGCACATTAAACATGCAGCAGCATTTGACAGAGCTATCAACAGCTAACAACATTAATGAGTGTTGCCTGTACAGGCACAGCAGCATTTCCCCCCCCCCCCCCTCCCCGCTTACCCTTTCAAACTGAGGGTGGCAACTTGGTGGCTGCAATTTAATGTGCTGTCATCGCTTTGGGGTCGTGGCCAGAGTCGTTATCATTGCTTTCAATTATTTTGCAAACTAATTTCCAAATTGTTAATTTTCTTCACATTTTCATACAAACACACACATGCACACACGCATACATATACATCGTATGGGGAAAATGAGATTTTTATGCTGATTTCGGATTTGACTACTTGTTTGGCCTATTTACAAACTAACCCCCTAAGCAGCACTCACATATTGTCATCTAAAATCGGGAATTTGCGCCGAGAGGGATAATTAGTCTGTGCCCTTAATTACAGTGATTATATTAGTCTAAAACTACTCATTAAATATCGCTCAATGTATATTAAATTACGTGTCTAATTTGTCATTAATCCAAGACAACTTCTAGCTCCACATTTTGCAATTTACCTACAAATTAAAAGTAGCTAAATTGGTGAAAGAGCAGAATGTGACTTGACCTAATTTATGATATTTACTTTAAAATATATTGTTTATTGAAATCTAAGTTGTTAATAAAATGAAATAATGTAGGAAAAGAAAATATTTTTTTTTTTAAATATAAATATGTGATTGTGTAAGGAAAACTTATTGATTCAAATAGTTCTTTAAATGTACAAATTAAAATTAAATAATATAAAACTACAAATATAACAGTTGGATTTATTACTATTTATTGCTGAATAAAGTTTTGCTTATTTGCAGAAAATATCTGAATAATTGGGAAAACACGATAAAAATTTTATTCAACTAAAAAAGGAAACGGAAAGCAAAATTCAAATTGAGATTTAAATTGAGGCAAATTGTGTAGTAAATGAAATGCTCTTCAGCGTTAACTAATTATAAAATGTTTCACAATTGATTTGCTGCGAAATATGCTCATAAATATTATTATTTATGTTTTAGTATCCATGCGATTGATGATTGGTAATGATGTTGACGCTGTGCATCAATGCTGATGATGCCCCGTGAAGAGCTGCTCTTGAAGTTAAATGAAGCGAATGCTTCACTTAACTTCGCTCGTTTGATTTTTAATTAGAGTCTCGACTCTTGGGTGAAGAGCGAGCGGATGAAGAGCGGATGAAGAGCTTTGGTCGTCCATTATTGTTTGCTGGATAATGCGGAAATTGACAGACATTTCCAATGATTTGAGCTCAATTGTAAATTGCTGACATGTAATTAATTACGACAAATTATTTATTAACCAATTTCTATAAGAGTTTTCGAGCTGAATGCCACTGAATGGGTGGGTGCTGGTGGTGCAGGTGGCGCTGGCGTTGGCAATCAGGCGTGGCCAGCAACTTTAGTCAATCGCTAGCTATTAGTGGCGACACTAGCAACACACACACACACACACACACGAACACACCCACAAAAGCACAGATGAGAACACGCAACACACGTATGTGTGTGCGTGTTGACGGAACAAGTTGCGTATGCGTAATTATTTGCTTTGTGCCCGACGGACAGCCAGAAGACAGACTGCCTGACGTAGGACAAAGGCGGCAAGTAGCAATCGACACGCAGCTGCGTCAATGTTCCACACACACACACACACACTGTCACACACACATTCGCACACCTAACAACACTTTTCCGTTAACAATTTCCGCTTTGCCATCCAACTGGGGATTGCATCATTGAGTGGCAGTCAAAGGCGACGCTAAGCAGGTGCTGAGTGGCCCAAAAAGTAGAGCCAAAAGCACGCAAAGTTTCTTCTTCTTCTTCTTCATTTTCTTCTATGGCTTTTCCATTTTTTTTGGGGGCTGATTAGTGTTGATTGCCATTTTTCGCTTTGCTGCTCATCAATGCTAATTTTTTTTTGTGTTACTGTTGCGTCTGCTTCAATTGGCAGCCTGTTGTTGCCTTGCCACGAATTTGTTGCCTGCCGCACATTAGCTGCTTGCAAACTTGGCCAACTTATTGCTGCTGTTGTTGCTGTTGTTGCTGTTGCTGCTGTTGCTGCTGTTATGTGGCATGTAAGCGTGCAACAAAAGCCGTTTGCAAATGAAAGGCAAGTGCAAATGATTGATTGACGCAACATTTTGCGTTGATGTTTGATATATTGATGAAGTGCAGAGCGTTAGACCCATCAATCGCCTGTCCAACACTTTGGCTAACTTCACATTTTTACCCAATGATGCACAATTTAATAAACCAAAAGTAATTAATACGCTTAGCAACACTTGCGGAAAATACACAAACACACAGAGTGAGAGAGAGGGAAGCAAATGGAAAAGTAAAATATGAAATGTAATAATTTTTCGGGGTATTTTTGTGCCATGTCAACACTTACGGCTCGTTACGCACGGTTGAGCGATCCAGAAACAGAACAGAACAGAACAGATCCCGAGAACCTGATGCGGATGCTGATGATGTTGGCCACGTTTGGCCATGTTGGCTGATGAGCGTGGCTTAAATAAAGGGAAAAGCGTAAAATCAACAACAGCCAGCTACAACAACGAGGCCAGCAAAAGGCATGGAAAACGCAAACATCAACATTTTGCACAAATAATAACAAACATTTATGGCATGATGGCATAACTGTAACTACACACGTACAACAGCAATATCTATATATGTGTATATGTGTGTGTGTGTGTGTGAAATATATGACAACACATGTGCAGCGCTGACAGCCATTTTAATGGAATATGCGCCAAAGCAGCGCCAAAAACGGTTTGGTCAACCAAGAGACAACCAGAAAATGTGTTTGCCACATGGTTGGACACCAAATATATATTCCCAGACAAATTACTATATATAAAAAAAAATGTAACTGTTAACTTTGTTTTCATTATACAATTATTATCATTATATTAATTACTACTTTTCATAATACAAATTTCTTTTTGCTGGAATTTAATTACATTTGTTAAATAGAAATCGCTCAATCAAAATTAATTTATTTAAACATTTTAATTTTACAATTCTCAAATTGTGTTACCGTTAAATTTATACATATATTGTTAGGAGCATTAACTTATGTAGCCCACTGTAGGGAATACATGTGGCTTGGCATATTTCCTATTTGTTTTCCTTTCATTTGCTATATATATATATATATATATATATGTTTATATATATGTTTATTCTCTTATTTTTGCAATGTATTTTCTTGTTGAAGGTTCTGGTTTTTGTTTTTATTTTGGGAGCCCCTTGATTTTTGGTATGTGAGTCATGCGTTCAGCACCTGCTGCTACCCGTTTTGTGTGTGTTGTGCGTGTGTGTGTGCGTGTGTGTGTGTGTGTGTGTTAATTCGTGCGTTGTGCTTTGGCGCTATCTACCCAGCGGTTGGCTGTCTGAAGCCTGTCAAAGCCGGCGGAACATCGCACATATGAACAAATAGCAGCCGGCTTTGCTGGCAACCAGTAAATTCAAACCTGCAACTGGCAACCAGCAGAGTCGGCAAAATTTTCTGGGCCTAAAGCACGATTCGTTGCCAAAACACGCACATGGCCCCCCGTCTATCGTCTGTCGTCTGTCGTCTGTCGAGGCTGTCAGTAGAGCGCCATAATACTAGTTAGTCCCAGCCTGTAACTGCTCTGTTTGTTCAGGCTATGAGCGCCACTTGACATACGAAACAACCTCTTGAAATTTATATGTTCTCCAGTTGTCAAAATATTCCCAACAAAAAAAAAAAAAATTAGAAAGCCAACAAATGGAAGCCAACTTTCAGACAATGTTTAATTTAAGCCAGCGACTTGTAAATGCTTCAATCACATTTTAATTATTGCAAACTAATTCTCTAAGAGATTCTTGGTTAGTTATTAACTAAAAATACTATTTAATATTAATGACTAAAGTCTTACTAATAAATAGCTTAAATTAAAAAGCGATTTCAAATATTTTTGTATATTTTTTAATCAAGTTTAAGTTTTTATTTAAATTTTAACATAAACCAATATGAATAAATTAAATTTAAGTTTATAAACGATTTATTTATATTGGTTTAAATTAAAATTCAAACAAATACTATATATTATTTTTCAACATTTTTTCCATTCAATATTCCCATTTCGAATGATTTCAATATTGACCAATTTATTATTGTGAAAATCCTGATTTAAGCGCAAACAAATTTAATGCACAATTGTTTGAGCTGAAGTGAAGCCGAAGTGGATGCAATGCGATATATTGGCAAAGTATTGGCCGTAAATCACTTGAACTTTCTCACAGCTCACTCCCCCCCCCCCCCCCCCCACACACACACACACACACATACACACAGATATACATATATAGAGACGCCACCGCACTGGCAGTCAGACGCCAGATATGGCAATTTACAGCTACTCAGACACACTGACACTCATTGAGTTCGAATTTCGAATGTTCGCTCGAGTCAAGATTGGAGAGAGCGGAGAGTGGATAGTGGATAGCTGGTAGCTGCCACTTACCAGTTGCAAGTTACCAGTTGCCGGTTGCCAGTTGCCAGTTGGCAGTTGGCGTATTGGTAGTTTGTAGTTTGACGAGTTTCGTGTTCGCTGCGATTGACCAAGTTTTCAATTATTTACAGGTAATTTGGTTCAAAGACACCATGCAATTGGATACCACCGAGCGCCACATCATGGAGAATCGCGGCTCACGTCACACGCTGATTATACGCAAAGTGCATCCGCAGGACTTTGGCAACTACTCCTGTGTGGCTGAGAATCAGCTTGGCAAGTCACGCAAAACTTTGCAACTGAGCGGAAAACCGAATGTTGCCGTTTTTAATTCACCGGCAATCAGTCAATACAAGGACAGGTGAGCCAAACTTCCACTATATATACATATACATACATATATATATATATATATATATATATATAGCCAAGCAATGCGAACGCCACACGCCCGAAACACCCCTATCCAATTCTACGCTGTTCCGCTGGGGGCTCAATTGGCAGGGCAGCCCCAGCGACCAGACACGTGCCACTTACCGGTCCCACGTGCCACACACTGATGGCAAGCGTTAGACAATTTGCGGTGTGCTTGACTCCAGTTGAGTTAAGTTAACTTCAGTTCGATTGCCAGCTGTCCTAGCCAACTGGGCGCCTAATTAGTACCGAGATTCACACGGCGTTTACGTTACGCTACACACACGGTATTGCGTATACGTATTACGTAATCGAGCAGCTGATTCGAAAAACACAAAACAACAAAAAATTTTGAAATTGAGAAATTTCACTTTTTGGTGCATGCAGCAGTAGCAGCTAGAAGCAACGGCGGCTCTATTAGATTAATTTCGTTGAATGACACACGGCATGTTGGACAAAGTGGACAGTCAGACAGTCAGAGAACTGGTCGTGTACGTAACAAATAAAAGTTTTAATTGGATTAGCTGTCATCAGACGCACACACGAGAATAGACGAACATACGGTCGAATGGATGGACAGAGGGACAGACGGACGGACTGACGGACGGACAGACTGACACACATACAACCTCATACTCGGCTGAGAGAACAAGCAGCCAACCGACAAACAAGCTCACATCTCACTGTCACACACACACACACACACACACACACACACACACACATGCTGACAAACACGCGCCAGACAGACGGACAGACTGGGCGACAGACGCAGACATAGACAGACAGAAAGATATTCAACTACATAGCTTTAGACCCAACAAGCTGCCGGTGAGTGGCATTGGCACCTTTCAATAATTCAACTTGAATTAAGTTCAATAAACTAGAAAAAAAAGAATGAATGAAAATATAAAAAATTGGAAATTGAAAATGTTAGAAAAAGGTCGAGCATATCAAGTATATTTCATATGCCATCTATGCAATTCCGATGCCAGTTTCCCCAACCCATACAGTGAATGCTGGCTAAAGGTTAAGGCGTAAAATGAAAACAAAATTCTTCGAGCATTTCTAAAAATTCATATTTTATGTTCAGAAAAAATAATTTTATATAAATAACAGATCAAAATTAGCACTTTTGCTATTTTTGCTATACCTATTGCTATACCATTGGAAACAATTTAAAACAATTATAAAAAAATAAATTATTTAATTTAAATTTAAATATTTGAATCGAGCCTTTGAAAAAACTGTTATCAATTTAGTTTATTTTTTATTGGCTTTTGAATCGTTTTAGATATCGGACAATTATTTGAATTTACAGCAAGCAATAAAAGCCATTGAATTCATTTAGATATCGAGGCATGTACAACAGAGAATATTAATTACATAAGCAACTGTCACTTTTAATCTTATCATTTTGTTTTTCAAATACAAATAAAATTGTTATTTAAATAGCTATATTAATTACATAAGCAACTGTCACTTTTAATCTTATCATTTTGGTTTTTTAAATGCAATTAAAATTGTTATGTCAATATTCCATTAATCAGAATTAATTAATATTGAAATAGCATTTAATTAATAGTCATCATTCGACTTGAATCGTAAATGTGTTTAAATAATTTAATCGACCTTTTTAAAACAGCTTTTAATTTAGTTTAGTATTTATTTAATTGGCTTCTAAATCGATTGACTATTTCAATTTACTACAAATCTGGAGTTCACTTTCAAATTTGTATCATTTGTTTGAAGACAATTTTATTGTCGTTTTTCAATATCGCATAAATCGTTGCCTTTGTCGAGTGTCGATTTGAGTTCCACTGTGAAACTGCCACATTGCGTTGCACGAAATAACGAAACTTTTGTCAGACAGAAATACTAACATTGGCATTGGCAATGGGATTCTGATACGGAATGGAATACGGAGTGGGATACGGAATGGGATTCAGTTTGACTATTGGGCGATGTCAACGCCGGTCTGCTGATTTCATTTGGTGGCTGTGCCGGAAACTGCTGCCGGCAATTAAGGCTGGCAAATTTGTTGGAGCCACGGTGCCACGGAGCCACTGTGGTGCTACAGTCACATTTCAGTGGCGCCTGGCGCCAGTCGCTGCCTCTTCAATTGTTCATAATCATTTTTATTGCCCGTTTTACTTTGATGCTATATGCGAAAAGTTGGCTCTGATTGGCGTTTTATGTTTTTATTGTGCGCAGGACTTCAGGTTATTAGTTCATATGGCTCAATAAGCATGCAAAAATAACAAAACTAACAACGCTAACAAAAATAACAAAAATAATAATAATAATAATAATAAAATTACCAACATTGAAACCAAAAGCACAAACAAACTAACAAATATTAGCATTCCAGTTTTCCCCTTGCCATCGCTGACGCACTTGTCATTTGTTGTAAGTTGGCTTGTTTATGAGTCTATGCCACTTCCCACTCCCCCCTCTCCAGCACCACCCCTCGTCATCTCATTGTACTGCTGATTAGCATTCAAATTGTGTGCCGAGTTTATCGCAAAGCAATGAACTAGCGCCTTTGTAATGCGAATGCGAATGCGAATGCGAATACGAATGTAAATGGCACAGGGAGCCAGCAAGGACAACAAGGACAACAAGGACGAAACGCTTTCTTGTAATTAGTTGTTTACTTGAACTGCTGCTTGAATAGTTTCGGCTCTCGATTACCGCTATAAATACTACCAAATCGTCCAAACCCCTCAACCCCATTGCTATTGCCATTAATATTAATACGTTTTGTTAATGAGCCGAAACGGAGTACGGGAGTTTGGCTTAAAGCAATCGTCAGCTTAAAGCTGAGGCCAATGGCCCATGCTGCATTTTGTGGCAAGCTGTTAGCTTTTCGGTTGAACGAACGAAACGCATTGTGCGTTGTGTGTTAGCCAGCTGCTCAGGCGGAGGGCAAACAAAGGGCCAATAACAAAAGCAGCAGCAGCAACATTAGCACTGGGATTGAACTTTGCACTCGTATGGTTGATCTTAAATCCAGCCATTGTCGACAGCAGCGTCAGCATTGATTATTATGTTGCAGTGTTGTCCCAACAGCAGCAGCAGCAGCAGCAGCAGCAGCGATTGCTGTTCATGTTACTGTTATTGTTGCGTGCTTCTTGGCTGAGTGCAGCACATGGCTTTATATCAAATTTAACAATTACATATTGATTGAGTTCGACTTGAAAATAAAGGCAGCGCCAACTGTTGCACGCCACCAACTCAAACCAACTCAAACGTTTTCTCCCTCTATTTTCTATTTCTATTTTTGCTGGTGCTGCAACTCGTTAGATATAACATCTCGTGGGCGGTGGACTCGCATACACCCATCGAGGAATACAAGTTGTCCTTCCGCAAGCTGCCACAAGGACATGAGGTCGTTGACAATGCCATTGACTCGCAATCCTCGTTGTCATCCTCCTCATCCTCATCGTTGTCGTCGTCGTCGTCGCACTCTTCTGGCTCCTCCTCGCCGTATGGCGCTGTCAGCCACAATCATCGCATTGGCAGCAACTTGGCCAACTATGGGGGCTATGGCAATCTGATGCACTGGGGCCACAACGATTGGCGCGATGTGGTCCTGCCCGCAGTTCCCGTCTCGCACCACTATTCGCAGGGCATGAGCTATATGGTGCGCGGACTGAATCCCGATCAGCAATACGAGGCCACAGTACAATCCCGGTAAGTAAAAGCTATACTTACATATATTCCCAAAACAAAAATAGAATTTATACAATACAAAATTTAAAAACAATTATTATTATTATTTTTAATTCGCAATAAGTAATTATTTAATTCATAATGATTGCTTCTTATTATCATTACTATTAATATCATTATCATACAATATTCAATTTATACAATACAAAATTTAAAAACAATTATTATTATTATTTGTAATTAACAATAAGTAATTATTTAATTCATAGTGATTGCTTCTTATTATTTTTATTATTTTTAATTACCAATTAGTAATTATTTAATTCATAATGATTGCTTCTTATGATTATTACTATTAATATCATTATTATACAATATACAATTTATACAATACAAAATTTAAAAACAATTATTATTATTATTTTTAATTCGCAATAAGTAATTATTTAATTCATAATGATTGCTTCTTATTATTATTACTATTAATATCATTATCATACAATATTCAATTTATACAATACAAAATTTTAAAACAATTATAATTTTAAATTGGGAATAAGTAATTATTTAATTCATAATGATTGCTTCTTATTATCATTACTATTAATATCATTATCATACAATATTCAATTTATACAATACAAAATTTAAAAACAATTATTATTATTATTTGTAATTAACAATAAGTAATTATTTAATTCATAGTGATTGCTTCTTATTATTTTTATTATTTTTAATTACCAATTAGTAATTATTTAATTCATAATGATTGCTTCTTATGATTATTACTATTAATATCATTATTATACAATATACAATTTATACAATACAAAATTTAAAAACAATTATTTTTATTATTTTTAATTAGCAATAAGTAATTATTTAATTCATAATGATTGCTTCTTATTATCATTACTATTAATATTATTATTTTTATTAGTATTAAATTCTCAGAATTTAATAATTCTTAATGATTTTCTCCGCTTGCTAAACCCCTCTCATATCACATATAGTGGGCTAATTAAACCTAATTAAAACCCGAATTTCGTTTTCTTCGTGTGGCCATTAAAACTATGTGGGCCCAGTTAGTTAGTGTGGCTCATTAGCTGGCAATTAGCATTTGCGCATTCGTATTTGCATATAAATGCCACACAATTAGTTGTTGCCACAACATTAATTGTTGTTATACGCATTCACAGGAATCGCTATGGCTGGAGTGACTTGACCAACAGCTTCTACTTCTCCACATCATCAAATGGTGAGTGAAACGACAGCTCTTCGATTTTTACAATACATACACATATAAAACTAGATATATATATATAGTACATACACATATATAACTAGATATATACATATAGTACATAAATATTGCATAAGTACATATATAAATGGCATATCAATTTTTAAGCCTGGCGCATATCTATGTCTGTGTTTGTGTGTGTGTATGTAAATGCCATAAGCTACTCACACACACACACACACACACGCACACACAGTCATGCTTATGCATGCGCCTGGCGCTTATGCTATCATTTTCTTTTTTTTTTTTTTGATTTTCCAAGCTTCTGTTGTGATTTTCATTTTATATATTTCTTTTTGTTGCTGACTGCATGCATAATAATTTGGTATTAAGTGCTACTTGCGCTGATAATCCAGAAAAATCACAGTGCAGCGTCATGAAAATCGCTTTACATGTCAGTGGAAACCCCAGCCAGCAAAATAAACTGCAAATTGTTGCAATTTAATGCGCTCAAATAAATATGTAAAAAAAAAAATATATATATATATATAAAATAAATATATATATTCGCAAAGCTCAAGTTATAAATTGGAGCATTAAATTAAGTTGCAGCCACACTCAAATATTAAGCATACGCACTGTTTTCTGTCTCTGGGCGCACATTTCGATTTGCCACAAAATGGTGGACTAATTGCAACACTGCTGCTCCTACTAGACTTGACTCGCTGCATAATGAGCGTGAAAAATTAAATAAGCACACACACGCATATACACACCACTAATTGGATGCACACACACACACACACACTTGCACACACTCGCACACACACTCGCATTCGCTGAGAGACTTATTTCTTAAAGAGTTGTCGCGGTTATAAATAAACAAAGATGCGGGGCGTCGATTGGGTTTTGCATTTGCCAGGTGGCATGTGGCATGTGGCTGGGGATTGCATTTAAATGCGCAAACGAAAACCATTTATATGCAAAACTATTGTTGCATTGCATGCTGAATAAATGCCGCAACGGGGCAAGTCGTCGTCGTCGCCGTCGTCGTCGTGTGGCAGTCACATAAAATGTAGCGCACTCTTGCGCTCCGGCAACCGTTTTAACCCAATGCAAATGACGCATATTTGCCAGTGGCACGCCTCACCCACCCACTCCCCTGCCCCGCTGAGTCATCTACATCTTTTGACTGCTGTGCGAAATGCATGCAAATGCGAGCAACGAGCAGCGAACGCTGTTCAATGCCGCCGACTGTGGCAAACAAACGGATAAATATCCAGACAGACCCAGAGAAATGCGCAATAAACACGCACACACATGAGTACGTGTGTGTGTGCGAGTGTGTGTGTCTGTGTTTATGAAAATGAGACTGAGAAAGGGATATACAAAGACGGAGATACGACGAAATTAAATCAAGTAAAACGTGCATGCCACACAGCCTGCAGTATCGATGTCACTTCTGCAAGACATTTGTGCCTTTGACAGGTGCACATACACACACACACACTCACATACACACACATACACACACACACACACACGAAGACACACGCACGACTTCATTAAGCGGCATTGTAAGGCGCATAGTCCGGGGCAAGCAGCTGCAATGCAACGGCAGCAGCAGCAACAGCAGCAGCAGCACTTTGTGGCACAGTCATCAGTGGCGTGCATTGTGCTAATGGAAATGACTTCATTATGTTTTCGAAACGTAAACAATTTACGCAATTAACGGCAGGACATGCAATGCAGCAGCAGCAGCAATCCTTGCCACCTGGCAAACGCGGCAAGCGCCAACTAATGAGCCCAGACTGTCATAACTATAACAACAACAACAACAAAAGCAACAACAACAACAACAACAATAGCAACTGTAACAACAAGAAGAGTGCTTATCACCACAATGTCAACAACAATGCCAACCATTGCTGGCAACAACACTAACACCAAAGCACAACAAGCACCACTCGAGCACACAATGTAGCAAGAACTTACACACACTCACACACACATTCACACACACACACACACACACAACCAGATATTAGCAGTTCATTTACCTGGTCTACGTGCTTGGCAAGTCGACCAGTTTGGACAACCAGCGACCAATGAGCAACAGCAACAACACTTGCTGCTGCTGGCCCTCAGCTCGTGGCATGCCACTAAAAGAAAACGCCAATTGAGTGTCGTTGCAGACAAAAAACATCAACAGTTCACATATGCACTTGAGTGGAATCACAAACACACACACATATAAATTTATATATACATATATTTACATAGTATCTAAGTGTGTGTGTGTATGTGTTGTGCGTGTAAATTCTCTTTGGGAATAAAGCAATTGCGAATTACATTTCTGAAAAACCCCTAAAATGGGATTTGCGGTGCGCCAGATCAGCATTTTGGCCAAAAGCAAATTGCCAGCATCACGTTAAATGACTGAAACGTTGGATTTGTTTGTTAACCCCAGAAGAATGTTTACTTTTTACACGAAAAAGTATTTTATTTAAGCAGTCAAACTTAACGGAAATCTGCCATAAAAATACAATTTAAACAGACAACATTTTTTTAACATATTTTGGAATAATAAGAAATTCAGATTTCAACAGATTTGTGATAAAAAGATAAATAAGATTTATGCATATGACAAACTAAATAAATATTATTTATAGATAGTGATCAATAATATAAATAATAATATAAATAACTATTATAAATTGGACAGAAAAAAAAAATAAAAGCCATAGCAAACCAAAGAAAATCTAAGGGACTCCTCATAATTATTATTTTTCTGAAATCCCCATAATAATTATATTTATTTTTAATTATTAATCACTTAGTGCTGTATAATTTCTGACTATTCATGTCACCATTGGTCTGTTAATTGTTAATCAAAGAAATACGAAAAATAGTTATTATATTTTCCCTAGACACTGAAAAAAAAACTATTTATATTTTATATATTTTAATTATTATTTAATTATTATATACAAAGTAAATTTCTCCTCATCAACTATGTATATATTTCAGTTAGGCGTCAATAATTTCTGAAGCATCGGCTTAGAATTTATTCCAAAATAAGCAATTTCCAATTGGATAATTTACTTTAATTTACTGTAATTGAATTCAAGCTAGATAAAATATGGATATAGCACATATCTAGTTTGTATAATATGGGTTCCCATATGGCATATTCACTTCGATTTGCAGTCTTCAGCCCTTCCATCCCTTTAAGGGCGTTTAATTTTTATGACACTTTTTTAATGTACTCACAGAGCTCGACTATTTTCAGAGCTGAAACTATTGTGGTTGTTGTTGTTGTTGTTGTTGTTGTTATTGTGGTTGCTGTCAACATTTTGCTGCGTAGCGTGTAAGAGAGACAGCAGTTGAGTAGACTGAGGTATGCAACTAGTTACATCATACACACATACAACACACACACACACAACACACACACACAGACATGTTGTTAACGTTAGAAACTCACGCTTAGCCTGGCTTAGCGCAGTACCTCTATATGAGGGTCAGGAGCAGTCTTGGTGGGGGCAAGGCGAGGAGTTAGGATGTGGAGGGGGTCAACACTCCTAACAGCACATGGAGACATAAAAAATAATGCATTTTGTGCACGCGAAAAAATACTCGACATAAAGCAAAAAATAAAAAAAAATGCAGAGAAAAAAGCAAAGTTAAATAAAATTACAACATAAACTAAAGCAACGAGTGTTGTGTGTGTCTGTGTGTGTGTGTGTGTGTGTGTCTACAAGAGATGGTGTCTGAGGAGGTGGGTTGATAGTGGGTGGTGGCAAGCAGCTAGCGAATGCTAAAAGAAATATCCGAAAATGAAAGACTCGTTGAAAGTTGCGTAAAACTTACTGAAACTGCCAACGGAGGACCAGTCAGCAAAAGCAATGGCACGAATAACAACAACAACAACAACAACAACAGCAATAACAATAACAAGAACAACAATAACAACAACGGGACGCATTCAAAGGATGACAAAGTGGACCCTTACACGGGCAGTGGAGGAGGCGTCAGTGGAGGCAACGTCAGCTCAGTGCAGCTCAAACTTTCAATTTACTTGTCCATCTTGTCGAGCTATCTCTGTTACTCGCTCCCCAGCTAGCCCTAGACTACCCACCCCCCACCCCCCCCCCTTCGCCGACACTGCGAGTGTGTGTATATGTGTGTGCGTGTGTGTGTGTGTGTGTGCGTTTCAAGCTTTTGTGTTGCCGCAGGGAATGCTTTACCAAAGGCCCCAAACAACTGCAGCAACAACATTTTTTTTGCTTGCTTGTAAGTTGCAAAGTTTGCTAACGCACACACACACACCAGCACACACACACACACTGGCACACACACACACACCAGCACACACACACACAGTCCGCGAAAGTTTTGTAGTGGCACCATAATAAGCACAGGCTGCAAAAAAAGAATATAGAAAAATATATAGGAAAAATATACACTTTATAGTATAAGTATAGAGCAGATGTGTGTGTCTGTGTGTGTTTGTGTGTGTTTGTGTGTGTGTGTGTTGCAGCACGCGCTGCTGCAAGATGTGTAATGTGAATTCTCAACGTGAATGTTATGTTTATGTAAAGTGCTGGTCCCACAATGCAGCTAGAGGTATGGTGAGGGATGGTGAGGGATGGTGAGGGGTAAGTGGAGGTGGGAGTTGAAGTGGAGGCTGTGGAGCCACGTGACGCTGTTGCTGAAGTTTTGCCGCAAGTGCTATGCGAATGTACAAAAGAGGAAGAAACTGCATTATTAAAAGCGTTATACACACACACACACACATACTTTTATGTACATTAGAATATATTGTACATATCTGTATATACATATATACATACATATAAGCTTGATTCCCAGCTGGCCAACTGCGAGTTGCGCTTTAAGCTTGGCTTTAAGTGGCCGGCAGCATTGCCGTTAGTTACATGCACCCAGCTTGACTCCAAGTTTACGGCAATATCGCTGTGAGTTTGGCACAATACACAAACAAAAACAATAGCAACAACAGTTGCAACAACAGCAGCAGCTATTGCGGTGCCACCAAACAGTTGCCTATAACAATGCAGTGCAAATCCGCATTTAGCAGCGCCAAAAACGCGCAAAATCCGTGCAACCACTGTGTGCAACAGCCACAAAGAAATTGCCAACTTTCGAGTACTCACATCTCACATGTATTCACATGTGTGTGTGTGTGTGTGTGTGTGTTGGTGGGGTGTGGTTCGCTACAATCCTCAAAATATTTGCCAAATCTAGCGAGTTGCACTTGAAAATATTTATGAAAATATTTCGGACATTTCTGAACACGCTTGAGTATTTCATTATTTATTTTTGAAAACAAAAATTAAAAAATAATACAACAAATCCATGCAGAAATTTATAGTTTATTATTATTATTGTTTAATTATAATTTGTTTTGTTAAAAAATATATTATGAACAATTTGTGCAGAAAATACGGGCAATATTTAAAGCTTATTCCTTATTAAGAAATTTTAATAATTTAAAATTTGTTTCTGATGCTTTAAAAATGAATAGTTCAAAACAATCAGGCACTTAAAAAAATTTTAAAATATGTAAATATTAATTTAAGTGCACTTGCAAATGCTAAGGTAAAATTTTGAGCATCTTTATTTTTGATACATAAGCGAATTTATCTTTACTACAAATGAAGTATAATTAAAAACAGAGAGTTGAATTAATTGTTTATATAATTTGTCACAAATAAATATTCATAAATGCACCGCTGCATCCACTTGTTGCTAACTTAATTTTAAAATATGCAACAAAAAACTTCAAAAGTAACTAGTTTTTCTGCGAGTGTAAGCGAAAAAGCCTCTGACTGATTTATCTGGCGTTGGAAAATGCTGTCCGTTTCCTGTCCGTCCCATCTGCTGTGTCCGTTCGGTTTGTGCAGTAAGCTCCTTGTTGCTGTTGTTTCTGGCATTGGAAATGCAGATGCGAATTACCCCCCCCCCCCCCCCCCCCCCACCAAACTTAACCCACCATTTCCACACTTAAAAAAAGACACAAATTTGTACAAAAAAAAATGTTACGCTTAAGAATCGGATTTAGCTGATGCACCTATCAGCACATACAAATGTAAATGTTTGTGCATTAGTGTGCGAGTGTGTGTGTGTGTGTGTATGTGTGTGTGTATTTGCAGCGGGACCGCAATGCTATTACGGGAACAGTGCGTTGTGTCCGGTGCCGGCAGAAAAACCTATTTTACAACACAATCGAAGCGTAGCAAGAGCGAAATCCACCCCGTCCAGGTGCTGAAAGGTGGCTAATGCGGTAAATGCCACAGCGTTGCATGATGCCTGCGCCGTCTATATGGCCGCTGTGGTGCATGCTCAGCTATGAACAAAACGCGGAACGTAAAACACAAAATCACAAGTTAGGTTATGGTTTTGTGCCAGCAAACCGCAGGCAATAAAAGACCCAATGACAGTCGATGGCAATGACGGAGCTGCTGCCGGCACCAGCAGCATTAGCCCCACTGGACACACACACACACACACACACACACACTCACACACACACACACAATTATGTATACATATTAATACACACACAGAAAAAATTGATAAATCGTGAACTCTGATTGTCAAAATCTAGCTAAGATAAAAATTCATAGATCGAAATTCTACTTCAAATATATTTAAAAAAAAAAATACAATTTAAAATAATAACTTTTATCTTCCTGTAAAAATATCTTCTTAAATTTCTTCTTAAATCAAGAACTTTATGACTTGGAGTTAGATATCAAGTTGTTGTTTAGTGAATTTTTAAATTAAAAAAATAATAATTCGATTATTATTAAAATAAAATATAATAAAATATAATAAAATAAATACAAAATAAAACTAACGCTTACTGAAATAATTTTATAATTCAAATTAATGTAGAAAAATTACACATTTAAATAAATTATTTTTAAATTAAAAAATCATCAGATATTCCAAAAAGAAAGCAAACGAACTTTAATTCTAATTCAAAGAACTAAAAGTTAAAGTTTATGCACCGCTTCTGTTTGCAGTTTGAAGCAGTTTTTCTCTGAGTGCATTAACACACACACACACACACACACACACACACACACACATACAGTTGCACTTACACATCGGTGGCTGCGTCTATTTTCATTACAAAATTGTTGGCATTTCGCTGGCGCCGCAATTGTCAATTCGCCTGTAGTTTATGTGGACAGTATGCGAATTTATATGGTAATTTGATGCGTTTGCCATTTTTGCAAGTCTGCTAAGCTAAGCGAGCCCAATGAGTGAGCGGAGGGGCGGAGGAGCGGAGGAGGGGCTGGGCTGGGCTGGTCTAGTGGATTTATAGGATGTGCTGCAGAATTTTCTAAATTGAACGTGTCATGTTTTGATGCGCTGGCAACACAGATGCCTCAATAGATTAGCTGTACTGTGTGAGTGTGAGTGTGTGAGTGTGTGTGCGTATGTGCAGCATGCAACAAACAGAGTTGCATACAACATGCCATGTCCGGTCCACTGTCCAATGTTGTCTGTCTATTAAAAGTGTCAGCAATGACTTGAACATGTGCAGCAGAAACAGCAAATGAGAACATGTCAAGGATGTCAGTAGTTGCCTGTGCTAAGGCTTCCTTAGAGCAACTCCTGTTCGTGGATGGATACTTGGCTTCGCCTCCGCTTTTGACAGCCGCATTCAATTCGCATATGAGATTTGTATGTTTTAGATAATGTCGAACTAGCTGCCAGGCAGCCCTAGGCAAGGAAAGGGAGACAGACACCCAGCCAGGCAAATATCAAATATGTATAAGTTTTTGAGCGCCCATCTCCCGCTCCCATTGACAGCTGTCGTGTAACAGTTTTGCAATAAGCAAACACACACACACACTTATATATATATATATATAGACACACAGATACACACACACATTTGAACTTACTTGAAGCAGAAGCTCCGTTGCCTTGGCTCTGTCTCTGGGCGCATTCATTTAACCTGGCTGCCTCCGCTGCCTGCAGTCGACATTATCGTTGGGTTTCTTTTACTTCTGCCAGTTTGGTCAGCCAATGCTGGCTGGCCAGGAATCGCAATTGGAATTGCAATTGCCATCAACTTTGGCCCTGCTTCTGGCTTTAATGGCGAAATGTTCATTTGTCATTATTGACAGATGTCGCACGTTTGCCATTTTAATTGGCGGCTTACACAAAATGAGCTGCACACACAAACACAGACTCAGACTCAGGCATATGACCTGGCTGTCCACCCAGGCTGTCCACCTGGCCATCCACCTGGCCTGCTGTCATTTCATCCATCTGCACTTCAGCGGGCAAAGTAAACTTTTTCCCTGATTGCGCATTTGCAGTTAAGGCCTTAATGATTTATTTGCGGCCATGGATTTGATTTAAATGTCAATTCCTGCAATTAAAGCATTTGCTTTTTCCTCCATCCATTCATTTACACATATACATATATTTATAGCACATATCTCAACTATCGCTATCGCAACTATCGCTATCTGTACTATCGTCATATTATTTTTTTTTTTCTTAAATGACTGATCACACATATCAATTTGCAGATGTGCTTGTCGATCTGTCCACATTCTTAAATCACGGTCAGTCAGGTTAGTTTGCGAATTGACTATACCTATCTCTACTTTTCCACCTCTCTCTCTCTGCTTAACTCTCATATTCGCTCGATCGCTCTATCTCTCTCTTTCTATCTCTCTCTTTCTATCAATCTATCTTTTACCATTTTCGTTTTTATTTGCATGGTATATCTGCACGTTTTTTCAATAAAAAATCGCCATATTTGTGTTAAGCCCATATTTCCTAAAAAAAAAATAAATAATAAAACTTTTTAAAATTGCAAATGTATGTGTGTGTGTGTGTATATGTATACACGTGTGCAAATATGTGTACGTATTTGCAGTTTACCGAGCGTTTTGCGGCAAGCATTTATTTCTTTTTCTGTTCAATTTGCAATGAATAAAGAATAAAGAATAAAGCAACAAAAAGTACTTTAAATGGATAACACGAATATTTCGTTTTATATACATATATATTTGTGTATGTCTCTCTGAGTGTATTAGTGACAGAGTGTGTGTGTGTGTGTGTGTGGTATTTTTAAAAACCCATTGGCAACATTTGAAACGTTGCAATCTGCATGCATCACGGCATTTCTGTTATAACCGCATATTGCAAATAATATATATATGTTTATATATTCAATATAGTTATATATATATATTTAAATTTATGAACAATTGATTGAATTTGCTTTGTCCATGGACTTATTGAAGTATATTTTTGGAATACATATAAAATTTAAATGAAAATTCAGATCAATTTATGCTCAATTTCTCCCTTCTTCTTCTTCTCTATCGATTTTCTTGCAGATAACGAGATGCGGGATCTGAGTGTGACCTTCTATGGCAGCGGTGCGGTCAATCGACAGAAATTGAGTCTGGTCACATTGAGCGGCGTTACGCTAATGCTTAAGCTAATCTTGGCTTAGATCTCTCTGCACACATAGCTAAACAACTTTTTGGATTTAAGTAACGAATTTCACCGCCAATAGCATTAAAATTGAACGGGTTTTGTTTTTGAAAAACAGTTATTAATGGCAAACAGAAAAAAAAAATAAAACATTGGCAGCAGGAATAGGGTGTGCCAGATTAAAGCAACTCCAGTTGCAACTAGCTTAAGACATGCAACATTTTCTCAAACTCAACTCAAAACTCAACTTTCAATTTTTGCAATTTCTCAGAACAAAACATTCCAAGCATTATCGAAACCAAAAACAAAAACAAAAATCTCATCAAATGGAACCATTTATAAGTATATACTACGATACAATCAATGTAATAGCACAATCAACTGTGCATACTACAAAATACACTCACACACACACATTTACACTTTACATAGATACATAAAATATCTCAACATTTCAGCACTCGAATCTCCAGTGTAAATAGATTTTATTGCATACTTTTAGAAGTAGGTAACCAACTGCACCAAAGAAGTGAACGGGAAAACAACTAGAAGATAAACGATGAAACAAAAGAAAGCTTGATGAAACATATTACAATGCAACACAAACAATGGATTGCAAAAAAAAGAAGGAACAAAAAAGAGAAGATACACACATACAACGTATTTAAAATGATGTCTTGTCAGAATAGCATTGCTTTTGTGTGTGTAAGTCAGCGATAAATTGTATCTAGTGTCTAGTATCTTGTATCTAGTATCTAGTAACTTGTATGTGTTAATTTGATTAACATTCCAGTGCATAGCCAATTATTCGTACTCATACAAAATGAATTCATAAAATAAATAAATTAAAGCATAAAATTGTGTATTTATTTGCGAACATTTTGAGATGGAATACCAAACATAAAATTGTATTTCAATTCCAAAAAAAAAAACAAAAAAAAAACAGTATAAAAAAATTGCTAAAGCAAATCGCAGTTTTTTCTAGCTTTTTGCTATTTTGATGTCTGTAGAACTTAAGTAGCATAAATACAAGCGAGTAATATAATAAGCTCTCATTTCTACATGTAAATTACATAAATACACTCTCAAACACACACACACACATACATATAAAACACAAAAACACACACACACATAGTCTATAACTTAAAGCTTTGTAATACATAAGTGTAAATAATTAGAATTGAAATTTAAGCTGAGCTGCTTTAAAGGCCAGGCAATCCACATGATATACATATATAATATATATATATATGAATATACATATATACATGAATAAATTATTATAGCAAATTTATAACATAAATTATGCATTCGACTTCAGCGTCAAACAGGGTGCGACCAAGATTGTTTTTCTTCCAGTATTTCTCAACATTTCTCTTTCTTTTGTACATAAATTGCACCCAAAATAATTCCAGTTATATACTATATACATATATTAGTATATTTATAAAAAAACAAAAACAAAGCAAAAGCACCGATTCTTTATTGGTTACTGTCAAGTGGGTGGCACCCTGTATTATAATTTTTAGTAAATTAAAAGCTAGGCAAAATATTCAACTAGTCAAATGCATAAGTACATAAATTATGATAAATTACAGCAGCTGTTGCATAAATTATATGTATATGAGGCAAAAACCGATACATTTGTATGTAAGCAAGCAAATTGATTTAAAACACACAAAAAAAAAACACAAATAAAATAATAAATTAACTAAAACAATTTACTCGAAACAGCTTTTAAAGTAAAAATAAAATTAATAATAAAATAAAACAGAATTAAATGAGAAAATATAAAAAATTGAAGGTTTAATTCAAAACTCATGGCCAAATGCACAAAACGGCAAGGCAAACGTACTTATAATTAAAATATTAAATCAGTGCGTCACACATACATATATATGGATACCTATATGTATATATAGTAAATATACATATACACAAAAAAAAATATGCAGCATAAAAAAATGGAAATCATGAAATATTCAACCGAAAACACTTTTTGCCACTAATTACAATATATGCGATTTTCGTTTAGGAAAACCCAAAAACCCCGAACTGCCCAACCCCTCCCCACAATCCCGATCTGATTCCAACCCACCCCAATTGCTTAGAGTCCAAACGATTAGTATATAAATGATATAATGATGATGTTCTAGTATGTATATGTATATGTGCGTTCGTATGTGTAATTTAACTATATATAAATATATATATAAATATTTAGTTTTATATTTAGTTAATGCAATGCAACAAAGAAAAACCAAAACATAAAAAAAGATGCAAAAAAAACCAAACGAAATATGAGTGTACAATTCTACTTTCTCGATCCACAGATCAACACTGATCTTACAGTTACAAGCGATAAGTAAAGATAACCCACAAAAAAAATGAAACATTTTCTGCATTCAATGTATATGTGACTAGATACGTACTCATATGTATATGTAATATGTATATTTGATTATTTTGTAAACATTTTTCAAACAACAACTACATATAAATAAAGTCTATATTAACATATAAATGTATATAACTTGTCTTTTTAAATCTATTACCGAATCATCAAATATTAAAATCTTTTTTTAAGGTGGACTTAGGTATGAAAATAATATAATTTTTAAAAATTCTTTGGTTTCTTGGTAAAGAAATATATTTGGAATAGAATCCACAATACTTACAGATCCTATGTACATTAGCTCAATTTTCACCTATTAGAGGTTTATTTTCAGAGGGAAAAGACTTGACATACTCTACAGTTACTTTTATCTGTTAATTAGTTCAACTCTCATATATTAGTAGGAATTGGCATAAAAGTTTTGGATGTCAGTTTCAGAAAAAGAACACTTGACATGCTCTGCAGACTGCTTTTAACTTTTCTATAGCCTTCCTTTTGGGGTGTTGAATTTGCATGAATGCCAATCAAACGAACCCAGATGAAAACTAAGTTTCTTTATTCATCTTTATTTACACAGACTCTTTTAATAGCTGGTTTACCTTTTATGTGAACTAGACCATTAAGAGAGAGGGGTAGACTGAGACTGAGGGAGACAAATTCGGGAAAATAATATGGAAAAGTTTGTATTTTGAAATCTTGTGTACAGTGCGTGAGGCGGGGGGCAACTGTTACGAGTGCCAGTGCAAAACTTTAAATGGAAAATTTGACAGGTGAATATAACGGTTATTTAAATATGAGCCCACATGCCACATGCATACATTCGTATCGGTTGGAGTTCTACACGCTGTTGACAATGTTGACAACATATAAAATGGCCTCAACAAATTTTGTTGGCATAATATTATTGCCAGGCTAATTTGGCTTTGCTTTTGCCGGTTGTGGCAGGTGCAAGGTGCAAATAACTATGAAAAAACTAAAAAAAAAAAATGAAAATAGGTGTCCCAAAACTAAACAACAAGTTGCACCTGAACCCGAACTCTGAACTGTGCCACCTGCCATTTGCAACCTGCTACGTGCTGCAGCGCGAGTGAAAGCCAATGCAAAAACATGCCGACGTCATGCTGCATGCGTGTATGGATGCAAGTGTGTGTCTCTTTCTGTGTGTGTGTGTGTATGTGTGTGTACCTCATTTCCAGGCATTGTTTTTGGACAGGCAGCTGGTGCCCCCCTTTACCCCCATTGTTGTTCGCTGCTGTTCTGTTTTTGCTTTTGCATTATGAGCTACTTGTTGTTCTCCATGCGCTGCCAACAACACACAAACAAAAACACATTCACACACAACTTACACACGCACACACATTTGCTGCCTCTGATTGGGCACCGCGAAAAAAATGTTTTATAAAAATTAAGTTCAAGTACTGCAAATAACAACGCCAAATCTGTAAAAACTTGCAGGAAATTCGGATTCGTTTATTAAACTTTTTCATTTGCTTTTGGTTTCATAATATTTTGTTTATTTAATTTAAGTTTTCAATTTAATATTTTACTCTGCTCAGAATTAAAGTGAAATTCTTTTCGAATTAAAAAATCACTTTTTTCTTTAAAACGTTTTATAATCTTTTTTAAACCCAATTATTATGCCGATGATGATTCGGTAATTTTCAACTTAGTAGACCAATAAACTCGGAATTGTATCTTCCTTTTCTCTCCGTGCATGCATTGGAAATTAGCAAAAATACAAAATCTCCAATTGACTATCAGATTCTTATATCGGCTTTGAAAGTTGATCAAATTAGTCCAGCTTAATTATATTCAACTTGGTTAACGGAGAAAAGGTTGAGATTGTAGATTTTACGTAGGAAAATCCTGATTTTTAATTACCCCCGATTTTTCTCTGTGCAATTCCAACGTAAAGTCATTTGTCGCTTCTAATGCATTACGGCAACACGAACAGCACTCGAAAGCATGTATGTGTTTGTATGCATGTGTGTGTGTGTGTGTATGTGTGTATGTATATATGTGTGAGAGTTCGTGTTGCAATGCGCACCGGTTGAAATATCACGGGTTGCATTGCACAATACACACAAGGTACTCACACCCTGCGACCACTACATAAATATTTGCATATGAAATTTATTATGCTAAAAATAAGCCAAGATTTAAAAATGAGGTGAAATAGGGCAAACTCAAAGGCTGCATCAGCAGCACCACCACCACCAGCATAATGAAACCCGATCCAAGCGCGGCTGCAAATGTCATGACAACTCTCACACCTAATTCCTCTTTGTCACCCCGCTGCTCCCTGCGGACACCATCGTCACTTAAGCTACATTCACACCTCGGCAGCTGATGTCGTCACTAAAGCCTATTTCTGGGACATGGCAAACAACATCGTATTCGTCATCCTCATCATCGTCTTCCTTGCAATTCGGGTCTCTTTTGTGCGGCCGGAAGTGGGTCACATATGCAGACAAGTTCCAGCTGCAGACCAAGACAAAGCCCAGCCTTCCTTGTAATTAAGACCGCGATACAAGAATGCCCCCTCTTCCCTTAAAGCGAAAATGGGAACAGCGTTTGTGCAACTCGAGTGGCCTGTTCTCGTGTATTTGTGCTCATATTTGTTAGCTTTCACTGTATAAATTAACTAAAACTTTAAGCGGCTTTTCAGGGCGTAACAGCTAACAGCTAACAGCTTGAACAGTTAAGAGCCTGCTGCCAGCTGCCAACTTGTTAAGTGATGGCTAAGACGCTCGTAATGCGTTTATCGAAGGCACAAAACATTTGCATGCTTTTAGCCGCGTCAACCAACAAAAAAAGAAGAGAAACATAATAAATAAAACAGCGACTAATCCAAGAGATACAGACAAGTCAGCTCAATCGGGAGATACGCAATTAATAAAAATATATACAAGCGTTTGCTCCTCTGGAAATAATGGGTTTTGTTTTGTCGAAAATAATTAGTAGTTGAGGAAAGCATTAGAGAAATGTGTTTTACTGCATTTGCTTTCTTTAACCTATTATTCATGGAATACACCATCTTCCGGGTAGTTCCTGCTGATCTTGCTCCGCTCATCCAGCAGAGCATTTTTGAGATCCTATTTGCTGAATATGCTGTGATTCCGGATTTTACTTTCAATCTGGAGACTGGGCCGGTGGATTCATCATGTGGCAGTTCGACAAAATCCAGGACTGTACTATTCCGGACTAATGCTTGATGTCGTTGTCCTGGTAGATCCGGAATGTACCTTGGATTCCTAACGTCTCGGCACTTCGGAGTACATTTTCCTTTAGAATAATGAGGTAAAAATGTTGAATTTGGACTCATCTTCAAATATGGCTATGTTCTAGAACTCCAAATCCTTGTCCAAGTGGAGTTTGGCGAACGTCATCCTAGACCCTCTATTTTTTGCGCTTATAAATTGCTTTTTCAGTGGTACTCGGGCATTGAAGTCATGGTTGGGCAAAATTTGGAGCACAGTTTCCACACTGCACTCCCCATTTCATCCTGCACCTGTTAAGTCAGTTTTGGAGCCGATAACTTAGGATTTTCCCTTATTTTCCTGATGATCCTCGTAAAGTCAATTCACGCCCATACACTTATTCGATCAGTCAATAATTACGTCAATGCATATTCATGGAAGCAAAATCAGTGTCACAGCTTTCTGCATATGAATGAAGTTGCACTGTTGCTGATTTACCTGACCTCTCCACAGGAGCCAATTTGCGCCTGAGAATTTAAATTGTAATTTTAACAAGTCGAGCGAGTTAACTCGACTACAAGATACCCTGAACACAGCTGTTAATCATATTATTCCTTTTTTATCAAACTAATTTAAATGTAACGGATATAGAATGATCAACTGTTAATTTCGTCAGTGTATCCCTACTTTACATAACTCTGTTAACTCTTAGTCATATATGTAAACACAACATTGTAATCAAAGAAAACATCGATAGTTTCCACTATATAGTTTCTTAGCCGATCTTATTGGAAAGAATTAAGAGTTGGCCTACAATATGTTAATGTATACCAAGTATCAGTTGGAAGGCTCTTAGAATTATAGCTATAAAAGCCCTATTTTCCTAATCTTCTGGCATTTTATGTATTTGGCTATTGTGGCGATCAATTTGATTAATGATTGATTTGAATGTGTGCAAATTAATTACATTTCCTGACACAAATTGAAGCTTTGAGAGCAAGCACAAAGTGTGCAAATAAGTTTGTGAAGAAATCCGATAAATTCGAAAATATCGGTATCGATATCGATTGATAATATAGTGGAGATTGACCAGTAAAAAGTGCCTCAAGAAATTATTAAAAACATTAGAAGCATAGAAAAAAGGCACAGAAACAGACAGGAACACGGGCTGTTTGCTAACTCAAATTTAATGAGGACTAATCGATAAAAGTCAAAACGTCTGCACTACGGAAACATCGCATCGTGACGATATTTTGTGTTCTAATATCGGTTTACATACCTTGAATATTTTTCAACACTTATTTCAAGAGACTGGATAAAAATTTTCATTGCTACACACGTGGCTGAGTGTGCTTGTGAAATATATTTAAGAAAAAATAATTGGTTTTATGTCACACTTGTAAAGATGCCCTCATCGTGGAGTTACCAAATCTTCATCGCTTGGAGCCAATAGTTTCAGAAGAGGCCGAAAAACATTTGAATCTACATCAGTGCAACGAAACTAAGAAGGAGATTAGCCAATTGGCAGTGTCCATTGCCAATAGTAACTAGCAGCTAACGGCTCTGAATTGCAAAGTATGGCATCGATTTACTGGATATCTCAATGGGAAATTTACATGAGGAGCCACTGCGTGAAATAGCCATCATACAGCTTTTCAAGTATGTAGAAGGCTAGGTGACACCGAGAGACCGATGCCCTTGTGGTCAGCGACTCTGCGAAACACAAAAAAACCCAGCGTGTTCCTTACTGGACTCTGCGAGCCAAATTCCAAGATACGCGACTTAGTGGCACGATCAATTTGCTTTCTAGCCGAAACTGATGAAGCCAATGACTGGCTGGTCTTCGCCAGTACTTTTGTCCACTGTCTGCAGAACAGTGCGGATTCCATGCGTGGTGCTATGCAATTGTTACATCAATTAATATACGATGCGAACAAAATCTATGAAGTTCCACTGGTTATACGCGAAGTACGACGCAAATACGTCCTGGACGATCAGAGGTTCTCGTTTAACATGCGCGTTTCCAGCATTATTATACTGGAGAAGCTGTTAATGGCCATATCGAAGATGGTTAAAAACAATCAGGAGCAGAGCTCCATGATTTATTCAATAGTCTCTGGCTTTATGGATGCGCTTTTACATTACCTCAGCGGGAATTGCGGCACTGACATCAGTTTTCTACTGCGCTGCAAAATAATTAATAGTTAGTCATATACAAAAATATTACTAAGCACTTGAATGTTATTTATTTTATCTGCTATAACTTACAGTATTTAAGTATCTGGTTTCCGATATTCGAAAGGAGATGCACAGCATTTGTCCAGTTATCTGGCAGCTGTTTACACGAGGAAGAGGACAGCAAGTCAAGGAATCGATTAATGAGACAGAATTTTTTGGCGGTTGGTGACATCTGGGAAATTAATGTACAAATGCTCATCGTAGAGATCTTAAAGTTCATTAATAGCATTACTATTTCCAACATGATGTGCGACAAAATAGTCCTCCCAGAGCTAATCTACAGAACCACTTTGCACCTACAGCTCAGTGAGAAGCAACTGATGGATTGGCAAGACGACCAGGAGAACTAAATCGACGAAGCAAACTATGGCTACATGTACGCACAAAATCTGTTGCGGGTAGGTATTTTTCCTGAATTCTCAGAAACCTCTGTCACAGTACAGTTTCAGTTAAACATTGCTATTCGATCCATTTGTATTGCAGACCATAAATGAGGAGTTTGCGGCGAATGTCGTTGATGACGACTCTGAACCGACTCTACTTTGCGATTTGGCGCCATTCGCACCTTGAACGCATTGTTGCTGGCCAACTACAACGTGAAGGGAGAGAACCGATCAGTTATTGTTGTCCAACTGCTCGTCGTGCTCTATCTCACAACAAGGGTGCTCACTATAAAAGTCAAGTTTAATGCGGACTTGGAGTTTGCGTCCCACACACCATTCACTTCACTCGCCAATCAACTAATCCGATGTGCTCAACGTTCTCTACATGAGTCCAGGACCCAACTGCGAAACTGCCTCGCAGTATGTTCTCACCAACTGGTTGTCCCGTCTCAAATTCTTCGCCTACTAGAATGCCTACGAGCGAAAGGTGAGTCTGTCCGTCTCTATTTACCCATGTATGTATTGGAACAACCAGTTTTAATAATGGTAAAGTTTAACTATAATACCGGAATGTAATTTTACATTTTTCGATAGCTGTTTTTGTTTCTGTCTCCAATAGGAAAAAGCGTATACGATAGATTAACTGAATTTCATGATGTAGTTTTCCTCGTCGTCTTGCCAATCCAGCAGTTTCTTCTCACTGAGCTGTAGGTGCAAAGTGGTTATGTAGATGAACTCTAGGAGGACTATTTTGACGCGCATCATGTTGGAACTCGTAATGCTATTAATGAACTTAAAGATCTCTACGATGATCATTTGGACACTAATCTACCGGCTGTCGCCAATTGCCAACGAATTATCAGTCTCATTAATCGATTCCTTGACTTCCTGTTCATGCTCGTCTAAACAGCTGCCAGATAACTGGACAGAAGCTGTCCATCGCCTTCGGCATATCGGTAACCAGATACTTAAATACTGTAAGTTATAACAGATAAAATAAATAACATTCAAGTGCTTAGTAATATTTTTGTATATGACTAACTATTAATTATTTTGCAGCGCAGTAGAAAACTGATGTCAGTGACGCAATTCCCGCCGAGAAAATGTAAAAGCGCATCCATAAAGCCAGAGAGAATTGAGTAAATCATGTAGCTTTGCTCCTGATTTTCTGCGACCATCTTCGATATGGTCATTAATAGTTTCTCCAGTATAATAATGCTGGAAACGCGCATGTTAAACGAGAACCTCTGATCGTCCGCGACGTATTTGCGTCGTACTTCGCGTATAACCAGTGGAACTTTATAGATTTTGTTCGCACCATATGTTAATTGATGTAACAATTGCATAACACCACGCATGGACTCCGCACTGTTCTGCAGACAGTGGACAACAGTGCTGGCCAAGGCCAACCAGTCAATGATTTCATCAGGTTCGGCTATAAAGCAAATTGATCGTGCCACAAAGGCGCGTATCTTGGAATTTGGCTCGCAGAGTCCAGTAAGGAACACGCTGAGTTTTTTTGTGTTTCGCAGAGTCGCTGACCACGGGCATTGCTCTCCTGGTTCGGTGTCCACTTGGCTTCTACTTGAGTAGCTTGATGATAGCCACGCAGTGGTACCTTATGCAAAATTTCCTATTGCAATATCCAGTAAGTCGATGCCATAGTCTGCAATTCAGAGCCGGTAGCTGCTAGTTCCAATTGGCCAAGGGCACTGACAATTGGTTGATCTCCTTCTTACTTTCGCTGCACTGCTGCAGTTACAATCGCTTTACGGCCTCTTCTGAAATGGTTGGACCCAGCGATGAAGATTTTGTAGCCTCCTTAAAAGAAGGACAACGGCGTACACGATGTGATGCAAGTTGCCATCGTGCTGCTGGTGAAAATGAGTCGCGAGATGACTGATGTTGATCACATTGGGCGATTAATCATCGCGATTATCACCAAAATGCTCCGCTTGCTGGGCAACTCTGTTATTACTTTGCTTTTTTGTAAAATGAGGAACATCGAGACCAGGAAGATGCACATGATTTTGGTGCTGATACTTGCTTATCTCTTTCACACCCAAATGGACATTGTGCTCAACTTTCTCGACATGACGCCAGGACCTAACTGCGAATCTGCCTTGCAGTATGTTTTCACAAACTGGATGTCAAGTCTCAAATTCTTCTACTTGGATGCCTACGAGTGAAACGTGAGTATGTCTGTCTCTATATACCCATGTATTGGAACAACCAGTTTTAATAATGGTAAAGTTTATCTACAATACCGGAACGCAAGTGCAGTTTTACGATAACTGTTTTTGGTTTGTTTCCAATTGGAAAATTTAATATATTTTCTGTATATATATATATATATATATATTTGTAAATATATGTTATTTATTATTCAATTACCTTTGATATTCCTCAGGTCACAACGATGGCGCCTTGCAAGTTCTTTGAGTACGGTGTGACCTCGTCAGATAATCAACTTACACACATAATGTGCCGCAATCAATACCCTCACTGGCAAAGATATTAAAAATCCTCCTTGAGTACCAGCACTTTCCGGAGAGCAAAACGCTCACATCTTCGGAAGACCCGCAGCTGCTGCTTCACGAGTGCAACAGCTTAGGCGAGAAGTTGCAAGAAAGAAAATAAATCCGAGCTCTGCATCTTGGACAATTTGATAGAGGACTTATTATCATAGACCTATTATCAAAACCTAGCGCCAATGTCTGAAGTAAATTGCTCGTAGGCCATAATTCGAGGCAAAATCGAGAGAATCGAAACGCGCTATTGATTATCCTATCAGATTGGCTATGTATTGGAATCTATTGACTACTAGCATATAAGCTTAGTCTACACTATAACCTGGGATTAACTTTTAGGTATTGGTTAATGCCCACATAATATACACGAATATAAGTATATATACATAGTTGTATTTTTAAGATATCATTCGTACAATGTAATACAAAAATAATTAAACTTGCTTTTAAAGTGATTAGTACTAGAATAAAAACAACAAAAACTCCCTCATTAACAGTTTAAATAAATCCCTCAAAAATAAAGGAATGGGAGATTATTGTCTGTGGGGCTTCGACTTATACAAACATATGTATTTAATCCATTTTACAGGCGAGAAATAACAACAACAAATAGAATATCGCTCTGTGGGTGGTCTGCCCCTAACTTCGACTGTCTGCTTTTCTTAGCCAACTGCTTGCCCCTCCCGCGGGGCTTACTTAGAACCAGTGCGCGTAGCAAGTGCCACTCAAACTGTGCACACGCCCAGAGGCGATGAGGTGGAAAACAATGTAGGCAAAAAGCCACTTAATAGGCTGCCACAGCGACCATTTATACTCGCATGTCGGATACGTCCTCTGTTCTCTGTCCTTGGTCCTTGGTCCTTTGTCCTTGTCGTTTGGCGTTGCTTAGCAACGGTTTTAATTCATAATGCACGCCAGGGGCTGGTGTAAAGGGGTAGGCTTGAATGTTGAATGGATGTGCGAGACTCAAGTGAACAGCCAGTGGCAAGCTTCTGAGACTCTGCGACTCTGCGACCAACTGGCAGCTGTTGTCAACACAACACTTGTCGAGCTGATAAAATGATATTCTGATATATGGAAAGCTCGGAGCAGCTTGACTGCTGCCTCATCCATCCAACATAAAGCTCACAAATTGTGTTCAACTCTTTTGCATCGAATCGCATTCAACCACTGAATACTCGTATTTCATTAGTGCATCCGTCTCTTTGTACATTTTGTCCGGAATTTTGTTGAATGCAAGCATGTTAATTAAGCCAAGTAGTTAAGCTGATTAACCAAACTCAAAGCAGCATCTCCCTTAAGCTTAAATGTCAAAAGGACATCAAAGGTATGAATGCTTTTTGTATACAATCTCTGAAAAGAGGGTGTGGTCTGCGCTCAGATTATTTGCAAATAATCAGGAACTTGAACTACCAATATTTTAAAATATATACTAATATTATTAATGCCACAATCTAAGCTTTATATTAAAAATGTATATCTTTTGTGTAGCTATTTTGTAGCCTTGCCTGGTATAAATTTGTTTTTTAATTTGGGTAGAGAGTATCTCCCATTAGCTAACTTTAACAAAAATGCTGCCTCAAGTATTTACAACCATATTCGTATTGATTAACTTCTTATGTATAATGCTTATTTTATAGAAATATACTTGAATTTATTCACTTAAAATTTGCATTCCTTGAATTGAACAAAAGTATGTATACCAATGCCAAATTAAGAAATTTATATTCTCGTATTAATATAATAATGCTCTGAAGAATTATCCCATTCAGGACCATTCATGCCTAAGGACATCATTACCGTCACACAACAGCAATTTGTCTTATGATTTATCGAATTATTTATTTGTAGTTATTTTAAGGATAATATATATGTTAAGTCATCATATTTACATTTGTTGTTAGTCATGTAATGTTAAGAAGAGTATGACATCAGAAACTACTTAAAACACTCAAAATTAATTAGGTTTTGAAAGGGTTTGGCAAAAACTTATCAATATAAGATTTTAATTAAGTTAAGTTAATAACATATATATGTATGGATTTCTGTAAGCGCATTAAATAGATACATTTTAACTGGTCAACTCAACTGTCCGCTTTTTCTAGTTTTGGTCTACACTAATGGGCAGCGGGCCGGCAGCTGTGCATCAAATTTCGTTGCCAATTATTTGTATTGGTGTTGTTGTTGTTGTAGTTGTTGCTATCTTTACTGTGGCCGAGTATGTGGTTTCGTTTTACCTATTGTTTGCCTTTAAAATTGGAGCAACGTTACGTATAATAACATTTATAAATACGCCTCACAAGCGACTGACTGGATTTGGTCCGGGTGCTGTATTCGTATACGTTATATGTATACATATTGATGTGCAGCTAATGCGACCCTAGAGAATGACCCAGCAGCAGCAGCCAGGAGCAGCATCAGGACCAGGAGCAGAAGCAGCAGGGGGCTCGGGAAGCATTCTAGCTATGAGCCAGCGGCGCTAACGAGCGGTGCCTTGGAGAGGCCGCCGCTTGGCTGCAATTGTTGCCAAAGCTGAATGCCAAAGCAAATAACAGCAGAGGGACGCGGTTGCCGGGGAGAGAATCTCTGTGCTGTTCCTGTTCCCGGGTCTGGGCAGCTGAAAACTAAATGGAAACACACAAAAAGCAACGTACAGAAATAAAAAAAAAGGAAATGCACCAGCAAAACACACACTATGAAAGAAAAACAACAACAGCAACAACAACAACAACAGCAACAACAACAATGAACAGCAGCCAAATCACAAAATCCGATTTGCATGGATTTGTTGGTTTCTTTTGTTGCCATTGGATCCTTGTGCGCGCTGCCCGCCAATGTTGTTGCTATTATCCTGCATACTATACAAATTGTTGTTGTTGTTGTTGTTGTTGCTGGAGCTGTTGTTGACTTTGTTATTTTTTCTTAATGTCAGCTCAATAAAAAGTGCTGCCATCGTTTTCTATTCTACACTTTTTTTACTATTGGTATTTTTTTTTTTTCTATTTGTTTGTGTTTTTTGTTGTTGTTTCTGCTAAATTGTGTTTTCCCTGTTCATTCATTCGTTGGTTTGAGTTTTGCACCTCACACTCTTCAAAGCACCTCTCTCTCTCTCTCTACCTATCTCGCTCTCTCTCTCTAACCCTCTCTGCCGCCACTGTCTCTTTCTCGTTTGGCTGCCCCTTTTGGGTGCTACAGAATTTTTCAGTGATTTTACATGTAACCATCCTTGTGAGCTGCGGCATGTCCGCAATTGAGGCAGCCAATGGTACCACGCTCCCCTTCCCTAACTAGTTGGCACTTGTAACTTGCCACTCGCCATGTCGAATGTTGTTTTTATTTCGTTTTATACTTCAATGTATGCTTACTGGTTGATTTTTTATACGATTCTGTTATGCTGCTGCCCCCGAGCCATGAATCCAGCGTCAACGAAGTTGTCATTTTCGACTGCTACATGCTGCACATGCCACATGCTACATGCCCCACATGCTGCCAACAGAAATCACCCACACATATCTCCGCTTGCCAATTGTTCGCTTTCATTGCACATTGTTGCGCATTTTTCGCTAAACTCTCCAGTGTTTTGCTCAACGTGTGTGTGCGTGTGTGTGTGTGTGTGTGTGTGTGTGTGTGTATGTGTGTGCCTTACAAGAGTTTCTCATGTACAATAATTTAATCTACATAATTCTCTTTTCAGTTTGATTTTTCTCATGTTTCTCATGTCAACATTCACCATAACGTTTTGGCATTTTCCATTTCCTTTTGGTCAGCATTTGACTTTGTATTTGAACACGACATCCTCCTCCACTATTCCTTCACCCCATCCGCATCCACAAACACACATTTCTGCTGTGTTATTTTACCCAGCGGCCATTGTTAATTGTTAAAAGGGTATTGCTAACTCACTTTAGTTTTATAATGATGCACCCTGCTCCAACATTAAATTAACACACCTATCTGATTTCCTTAGTGACCTTAAAAAATACGTATAAAAATTTATAATTGCAACTTTGCCAAAATACCAACAAAAGAAATCAAAAATTTATATAGCGCTGCTGGGAGTAGTTTTAAGCTATTAAAAAATTAAAATAAAATTTATTTACAATATGTAAAACTTGTAAATAAAATAAAAATAAAATGTGTCTGTTCATTACAAACGAATATTTACTAAAGCACTTGCAGTAAAAAGTAATAAAATTTTAGAATTTGGAACATGCAAAAATTTTAGCGTTATCTGCTGCACATACTTTATGTCATTTATAATTGTACAATAAAAATTAAAAATTGTATCATAACATTTGTGCCTTAACATAAAACTGTGTACTTAACATTGATTCGATGTCGATCTGTAACTTAACATGCATTTATGTGCTTAACATTGATATCGATGTCGATCTGTAACTTAACATGCAATTCTGTGCTTAACATTGATATCGATGTCGATTGGTGTTTAATCACCAACTTAAAGAAGAAGAATCAAGGAATGGTGGTGAATAAAAGTCATCTGCCAGATATACAATGTATAAATTTCAAAGTTATTATAAAGTTTTCAGTTATTTACCAATAAGTAAAGATTAAAAGTTGTGTAGCTGGACTTTTATCTCATTTATTAAAATGCATTTGTCATTGTACTTTTGTATTGTACATTCAATAAATATAATGAACGTAAGCTTCTTACAACGGACAATAGTTTAATCCAATGTGATTGTTATTCGCTTGAGTTAAAATATAACTTAGATGATTTCTTTTTAAATTTCAACTCTCATATTACTAAGCTACTTAAATTGCTAAAATTACTAAAATAGTGTGGCAGCAAATCAAAGCCAGGTAAAGAGTATTTTTCAGTCTAGCACTCTCGACTAGCGGTTCTTGCTGAACGTTTCTGCTGTTGTCATTTCAGGCATTGTGCTTGTTCTGGCCACCGGCTACTCGCTTCACTCCACTTGTTGCTTGTTATCATTGCCGCCAAGTGGTAGCCGCAGCATAACCACAACTTGTGCCCCATTCACACACACACACATGCACACGAGCCGAAAAAACGGAGGAGTTCTGCACACGTCCACCACGGCATGTGTTTGCGTTCCGGCTGCAGCCTGCGTTCAAGTGGGAGTCCGAGCTGGAGTCGGAGTTGGAGTCGATGTTCCCTGGCCGCCTTTAAAACGAGTTAATGCGTGTGTTTTGATTGCTGCAGCTGCTTTCTCTGAAATGAAGCCAGCAAATTGTGGCGCCATTCTCTGGACATGGTATACGGATCGGATTCTGGCTGCTTGCTGTGTGGGCTTTTGTCAGCAGGCAATCGCATTATTATTCACAGTGCGCTTGCATTATGTTCAACACACAGTGCTTCACTCCACTCGACTGCGACTCCGGCTCCGTCTCCTCAAACTCGAACTCCTTCTCCGGCTTGCACTGAACTCGTTTCGTTTCGGTTTCTGTTCTGATGCGGTATCAACGTGAACAAACTGCAAGCCGGGCGCTTAACAATGCTTCGGTTTTGGCTTGGAGCAGCACGATAACGTTACCATAATCCATCATAAGTTAACTCCTTTACCGCCGCCCAATGCTCGCTTCGCCTAGCTTGTGGCAGCCACAACCACTACCAATTCCGGCCAGGCAATTGTTAAGTGCCTCAGTGCCACATATGTATGCTCGTACACTCAAAATCAAAAGTACCTCATATCCAAATACAAACGTTAACAACACGTTGCACAGCTTGAAAGTCTTACAGCAGATCACTATTTCTATTTTTTTTTTAATTCAGGAACGAAAGTATTATTTTTTTTTTGCTTGTACGTTTTTTTCCCCATTTTCTCTGAGTGTATGTGTGTAAGCCAATTGTTGAATGAAAATCCATTTCATTTTAACATGTTGGCCACAATTAGAGCACATCCAGCAGCGCTCACTTAGCCACAAGTTTTCCTGCCCCACCCCACCCCCTCACAATCTACACCTGCTCCCCTCCTATCTCCTCCGCAACTCCTTTCTCTGTTAGCTGCCCGCAGGTCATTCGACTGACTTTCTGCCTGGCTGTCAAGCGCTTTCCTTTTTTTATTTATATGACATGCATGCAACATCCTCGATGTCCACTCTCTCCCTATCTCTTTCAATTTCTCTCTCTCTCTATTTTGCTCCTTGTCGCCTGCTTGGCTGTATGTGGACGCTGTCAGGCAGCTGCCAGCTGAAGTGGCATTACGTTGCTTCTGCCTTTGCCTCGGCACTCGCTTTTGCTTGGTGGCTCGTTGGCCGCTTGGCTGGCAGGATTAAAGTTGCTTTTGATTATTACCGCTGCACAGGACTTGATGCGCTTTAATTTGCCTGCACTCCAGCTTTCAACTTCCACTTCAACTACGCTTTGGTGCAAATGGCTCAATTAAGCGGCTTTCAAAATTGCAGACTTGCCCCAAATAAGTATAAACAAAGTGCAACAATTTTCTAATTACATTGGGTATGCGTGTTTCATTCCTTCTCTCTTTCTCTCTCTATCGCATTCCCTCTCTGTGTGTGTATGTGTCCGTAGGTCGCTGTGGTGCACGAAATCGAAATGGAGACGCCTCCTCACTCCGCCCGCAACCCTTAGAAGTAAACCAAAAGCGCAAGACTGGCGCATTAAATTAATTATAAAGCGAGAAAAAGAAATAACTTATTTTTTAGACACGCCATAGATTAAATACCCTTACACCCTCTACAAATTTTAAAATATCGAGCGATTATCCAATTTGAGAGTTTAGTCAAGTGCTGAATATAATAACGCACATAACTGATGAATTTGGTTCACAGAAATGGCTGATCATGAATATATTTATATATACCTTATGGGCTACAAAATGTTTCCGTATAGTCGTTACAATCTTCACATTAAAATTAGAACACCCTCTGCAAGGGTATAATAAATAAAGAAAATGTAACAAGTAAATAAAAAGCGCATGGGACACCGGAATATAAGGGTGTTGGTGGTAAGATTCAGGTACCGTCGGGCGAAAGGAGGGGCTTTCGTGTCGTGCCCAAAAACTGCAAATTAAGAAAATGCAGCACACGACAAAATCGAATAAACAGCAAACCCCAACGAGAAATCTAAACCCAACGGGGCGCAGAGCGCGAAAGTGCATGCAGCTGTAAATTGAAACGATGGCGGAGCGTGCAACGCCAAGCGGCAAGTAGTTGCACCACCATCCCTGTCAACCGTTCAACACTCCAGCCCCGGCAGGCACGTGAGGTCAGGTCGCTCGTTCATTAATCAAAACAATTAACGAGGCCGCATTTGGGCGACATTTCCGTTTTTTGTGAAGTGCCCGCACGTAGTTAAAAAAAAGAGCGGCAACTCTGAGTGCTTTGGTTGAGAGTGCGCAATGTGCAGATACCCTGTGTCCACTTCTAACAAGGATACCAGCTCGATCACAAGTCCATCTGACCATTAAGAATGGGTTTAAAAAGTATTATTTGCTCATCTAACAACCCAAACACTTGTAAATATTTAACGAGCTACGCGAAAGGGAAGCGAGTCGAATTAAAAAATTAATTGCTTTCTCGGAAATTGCAAGGACACCTTGGATGTCCTTTGGCCAGGTGATAGCGCTCTGAACTCGCCAGCATCTTTGTGAGTATTTTTTTGTGCTTTCAACAGAAAGAAAATTTATCGTTTGTTTACAAAATTCAGATATCACATTAAAAAGACAAGCTTGGATCCAATTTTAGACTTTTCTCATTTTTTTCCGACGTGGAATTCTTTAAGTGCCAATCAAAAATTATCCTTTTGAGATACTTGGAGACATGTCCGAACACAAATTTAATCCTTTGATTATGACAATGAATAGTTGATTAGGGACATTCCAGCAGTCTATGTTGCCACATCTAATGGGTATAGGGTAAAGAAATAATGAGACGACTTATTAAGCCGGGCGACGCCCTAAATCGCTATGTAGCTGCAGCTGGGAGTTGGGACTGTGATATATCAGCCAAATGGGGGCGTGGCATGGGGTGTGGGGTGCGCCCAGCAGAGAGGAGCGAGTGAAAAACCATAACAATAAGCAATTTGTCAAGCACATTGACCACATCCAGTCAGTCGGATTCCGGATGAGGCTACGCGTCGCCACGCGGTGCCACTTATGCCAGGAAAACATAAATTGTGTGCCAAGCAGCTAAGGCAGAAGCGCTTCCATTTCAGAATGGTTGTGGCACATTCCGACCGTGAAGCGCACCCACGACGACAATTTTGGTGAGCCATTGGGGGTTGGGTGGGGTCCTGGCTGTCTCCTGGCCGAATGCGCATGAGTAATGACCGCCTGTCAACTTGCAACTCCTTTTTTTCTTTTAGTTTTGTTTCCTTTTTTTGGCAAGCTTATGGGTGCTGGGAGACGCTTATGAGCTCTGAAAAGAGTGACGCCAACAATGAGCTGCTTTGATTTTACGCACAATGGAAAACTGGCCAGCTCTACATATGTAAGTGCCACGCCCAACACCCTCCAACCCCGTCCGTCAAACATCAGAGTGCATATTGAATTCTGTATGCAACTTGGCTACAGATTGAATGCTGCACTTACAGCTGCGGGCTTGTATGCCAAATATTAATTTAAGCCTGACAATTTTATCATTCTTCCTAGGACTGCATTCATTTTTTGGCAATTTATTTGTTGCATGTCTATTTTAGCTAGGATTATCCCCATTTGTATCAGACCCTCTTTATTGCCGAATTGCAATTCAGTTGTTTAGGCATGTGCCAAAAATTAAAGTTGTGTCCCTCAAATAATGGATTGAATAAAAAAAATATATATTAAGAATCAAGTAAATATTAGTGATAAAATTAATTTGCTTATATTCAAATTATGATTAAAACACCCTTGCTTTTGAAATTGCGTTGAGTTTTGACAAAGTTATGGCATTTTGAAGGTTCGACCTATGCACATAATATGATTTTCAAAACTATAATTTTGACTAATGTTCCGACCCAAAATCACGTTTTCAACTTTAAATGCAGGATTGATCTAGAGGCCAAACTATGATTAAAACACCCTTGCTTTTGAAATTGCGTTGAGTTTTGACAAAGTTATGGCATTTTGAAGGTTCGACCTATGCACATAATATGATTTTCAAAACTATAATTTTGACTAATGTTCCGACCCAAAATCACGTTTTCAACTTTAAATGCAGGATTGATCTAGAGGCCAAACTATGATTAAAACGCCCTCGTTTTTGAAAATGCGTTGAGTTTTGACGAAGTTATGGCCCTTTGAAAGTTGGACCTATGCCTATTTGCCGATTTTCGGACTATAATTTTGACTTATGTTCCGATCCAAAATCAATAAATATACATGGGTTAACAAAGTGACAGCTAAATACAAAGACTATCTCATATCGACTCGACTGCAGATCAGCAACATTCCTACGTGTAGTCTTTATATGTGGAAATCCATTCTTTTGAATGGTTTCCCCAATTTATGGGCACAGTAGATATGAATATAATAAACTATCCCAGTGAACTTAATGTGTGCCGTGCTCCAGAATCTGATTAAGCTGCTGTCCCTTTGCTCAGCCCCAGCTGATAATCAAAGGGAGGAAGAGGCTTGACACTGCACAGACAACTGCATTGTTTGTGTCCGTGTCCTGGTGTCCTGTGGTGCTTTCGATGTCCGCTTCGTTTATGCAACAATTAAAATTCGCAATGAGCGTGATTGTAAATTAAAAAGATAAAAAAATATATATGTATGTATATATTTATATATGAATGTACATACGAGACGTGTGTGTGCGGTTTCTGTGTTTGGGTCCCTTTGGACTGCAACAACCTCTCAAATTTACAGGTAAGAATTTGCACTCGACTCTGTTATACTCGTACCGAAAGTGCAAATCTATTTATTCATATTTATTTTTTATTTATTTATTTGTTTAACTATTTACATATTATTTTCATTGATAATGTCTAACAATTAGGATTACTAATGGATGTTGATGCTGCATAGGAATTTCCCTTTAACAAGTGGCTTGGAACATTTAATTTAACTTTATACTAAATTTATTTATTTTATTTATTTATTTTGGTAAGAACGGATAAAAAATTTTAAATTAAAAAAATATATAAATATAAATGTAACGTTTAGAAATGGTTCATTCTTCTTAAGAACCTTCCTGCTCCCTTCTTAAAACTATATTTTCCGTAACACGAATTTTAATTTTATTTCTACCTAATTTTGATTGCATTTTCATTTGATTTTAATTTAGCTTAGAAAACTTTTATATATAAATAAACAACACTTCTTTTTTTAGTTAGATTTGTGGTTCAACTTATTGCTTTTTCCATACATATTACACCTTTTATATACCCCATTGCATGCGGGTATAAATCTGGCGGAGGCATTGCATGAAATATGCACAGAATTTTATTTATGATTTCCGTTGATAAATGCGCACAACCCCAACTCCCAGGGCTGTTAAAATAAAATAAAATAAAATAAAAATAAAAAACAAACAAACAACGTAAGAAAGCACAGAGGAAAACAGCTCGACTAAATGATACCCAGTGGGAAGAGAAAAAAAAAACAATAAAAATTGCAATTCAGATATTTTTTTGCTATAAAAATTATTTTAACAAAATAAAAGTTGTCTTCTTCGTGCGAAATTTTGAGGCACAGAGTTGCCCTTTCTTGCCACATTTGGTGTGCGGGGTATTAAAACGATCCAGCGAAATCTTATCGAGAATATGTGCCTCCTTATGGACGGCATATACATATATATAAAAAAATATATATAAATTCGGCTTGCAACAATTGTTGTTGTTGTAGCTGCGGATTTGAACTCAAAGTGCAGCCTTGACACCTGCCCGTTAAGAGCAAACTTTGCAATTAACTGCACCAATGCAGCTGGCAACTTTGTCCTCAACTGGCACTTAGTTGCCCCTTGGCCAGGAGGAATATGCTCCGGCTCCCATTGCTGCTGCTGCTCCTCCAGCTTCGAGTTTCGACTTGCAGCAGCTTCTTTAAGTTTAATTATTTTTCAAAAATGCGAAATACGAAAATTGCATTTGGATTCCGTCTACTATTTTATTTACACAGCGCCATCCAATCTCGGCTAGCAGCCTTGTAAATCAGTCAGACCAAAGTGAAGTGCCACGTTGAATTCTGGGAAGGGGTGGGGGCAGGGAATATATGTATAGAGTGTGGGGGGTGTGTGCAAGTCACAAGGTAAGGTGTAAGGTGTAAGCTGATTCTGTTGCCGTTACTCTGGCTCTGGCCAGCATATTTGTTTTGTTGTAAATCACAAGCTGCAGCACAGAAGAAGCAGAAGAACGCAAATGTTGGCCGTTGCTCGTTGCTTGTCGTTGCCACTGCAGCACCGCTGCAGCACCACAGCTGCACCACTACACATGCCACTTTACACCCAGCGCAAACACGATTTTCATTTGTATTGCATACCAAGGGATGGGTGAGGGTGGTGGTGGAGGCTGAAGGCAGAGGGGATTTGAGAGGAGGGGGTGCGGGCTACACTCGCGTTATTTATGCACGCCCACACGCCAAACGCCTTCTTTAGTTGCCTGAGGGGTGGATCAAGGGTGGATGAGGGGGTCGGATGAGGGGGGGTAGGTGTGTTGGGATTGCTTTTACTTTTGCTTTTGCTGCATTTCCGTTGCCATCTTGCTGTTGCCATATTTTTTTTATTTTCTTTTGGCTGCTGCTGCTGCTGCTGCTGTTGCTGTTTAACAAAGCGCATAAATTCGCTTGCAACTGTTGTCCTCGGGGGCTGCACACTGACCCCTTGCACCCCTTGCACCACTTGCAGCCCTGCCCCTCACTCCACCCCGCCGTTACCCTTGGCAAAGTGTTCGTTTCGGCTTGCTGCGCTGCTCTCATCTGCCTTTCGCCTGTTTTTCGTTTGGTTTTCCCTCACTTTTCTCGTTTTCCTCTTCACATATATACAATTTTTTTTTTTGCTTTTTGTTTTGCTTGTTTGTTTGCGAACTGGTCAAAACGATTTTGCCTTGGCTCCCTTGGCTATCCTGGCCAGCCCCTCTCTGCTCCTCTCCTCTCCTCTCCGCTCTGCTCTGCCTCGTGGCTGTAAGCATATGCAAAATGTTATATTTTGCGCCCTTATCGGAGCAGCTAGCGACAAGCAAACCCGCCAAACGAACCCCCCTTTCTCCCCTCCGCTCCACACGCCTCTCTCCATTCCCAGGCCCATCGTTCAACCCGCGGTAAATATAATAAAAAGTAACGCTTGCAACTTAATCTCTGACAGCTCGTTACCCGTTTGCATGAGCACAATATTCATGAGCTGCTAAGCTCAAGTTACACTCACTTGGCCAACACACTCCTCCCCTTAACCCCCACCCAATAACTCCAACCCATTGCAATTGTTTTACCTGACACTTTAAACAACAAAAGGGAAAAATTGAAAGGACGATATTTATGCATTTGCACAATTTTGCAGCTTTTTTTTCATAACTCTGACATTTTGATTGAATTACCAACTGTGTTCCTTGAATGCAAGAGTGTGTGAGTGTGTGTGTGTGTGTGTAAGTGTGTGGCATGTATTATTATGTATATAATTACAAATGCTGACCGCGCCAAGGGCTCAAATGTGGCCGATAAGCGAACTTCAGTTAAGTCCTGTCCAGCGCACCGCGCTGATAAGCAGCTGCCACACACGCACACACACACACACCCACACACACGCATACACAATTAGCCGGGACTAATGCCCACAGCAGAGTGTGACATACACACAAATACACACACACACACACACACAAACACACAGACACATTAAGCATTCATTGGTCAACTGGGAGTTGTCGCATTGTTGTTGCGGCCGAAGCAGCTGCGTGCTGCCAAAACCAAATGAGCAATTGACTTGCTTGCCACACCCATCCACACACACACACACAGGACATACGACACACCCACCCACCCACACACACACATATACACACACCCATATAGAGATATTCGCATGTGCCATTATCTTTACGTTTTAATGTGTCGGTTTATAAATAAATTGCGATTGCACACATAAATTATGCATTTTAATTTACATTTATTTAACCAAGTTTCAAGTCGATCCGCATCGCATCGCATCGCAGCTCATTTTCCATTTTACTATTTGCCATTTTCCGCTGCATTTCGTAAATTGATTTATTGTTTGTTTTTCGCTGCCAGGCAGCCGACATTAAATAATTGTCCAGTTATATGATTTAATTTGTGGCCAAGGCCAGCCAGGCGGCAAAACTGTGCCACGCACATTGACTAATTGCAAAATACTTGCCTCAGACTGGGCAACTGCCACACCCTCGTATCCTCCATCCTATACACTCCTTGCCTGCAACAAGCCCCCCGCTCATATTGAGGTTAGTAGGCTAGTGTGTGTTCTCAGCTGGGTCAAACGCACCGGAAATCAACCAAAGCCAGAGACACACAACCAGAATGCAACAAGGATGTGGTGTGCTGGGGGGGTAGGGGTTGGAGGGTTTGGATGGGTGGTTGGGTTGCAGGATTGCCATACGGCTATATAAATAGATGATGAATGTGTGACCGCACTGGCATATCCGTAGCTCCTCTTACACTGTTTGTATATTTATACAGCTTACCCCAAAACGACACATCTGCCACATGTGGGGTGTGTCTGTGGGTGTCTGTGTGTGTCTGTGTGTGTGTGTGTGTGCGGTTGGTTAAGCGTTATAAATTATGTCAAATTTAATTTGAAATCTTGTTGAAATTGCCACATGTTTGGTTTCAATTTACTCTGTACATCGTTTCAAAGATGCAGTTGGTCACAGCTCTGCACACTTTAAAATAACTCAATGGAATTGAGTTTATTTAATTTTATTATTTGTTTCGAGCAACTCAATTTTGTTTTCAATTAATTTGCGATAAACTCATCAACTGATGCACCATTGTTGTTTGGCCAGAAGTTTTGACTTTATCAGTTGCCTCGATTTGTGATGACATTTGACATATGAGTAAAACCAAATTGAAATTAATTCGGATTGCAGAGTGTCAATTTGAAAATGCACTTTCAAATTTGGAAAATATTAAATCTGATGGGTTGACAAACAACTCAAATCAATCAATTGTTTACATTCCTGTTTATTTTTTATATAAATCTTATTCTTCGACTGAAGGTTGGCTTTTGTTTTATTTCAATGAGTTGAATGAATACTTTTTTGATAAGTACGTAAAGAGTCATTTTATTAATTAATTATGTTTATTGTTCAAAAATTGTGTTTCTATAAAAATTTGATAACAGTGATTAGTTTGCCATTTTAACTGTATTTATAAATTTTCTTGTTGCCATTTCTTATTTTATTTAAATTTAAATATTACTAATTACCTTTAATTGTGTACAAATTATTTTTTAACTTTATTTTTAATATGAACTTTAATTTAAAATGTTAATTTTATAATAACTATTTTAAAAAGTTTGTTATTAATATAATATTTTTTTAACAATAATTAAGTGATGTATCAATACATTAACAACTGTTTTATATATTTATAGTTTAGTGACTAGAGTTCTGGAAGTTTAAAGATATACGTTGAGGTGTTCATTTTGATAATGATATATAATATGAAATTGATACTATAATATAATTTATTATGAACATTTAATTGCTATGATTATAATTATGTTGAATGACTCTTCTCTCTATTCGCAAAGTGTGTCTTACAAATATTGTTGACAAAGTTTTCTTTATGAGTTACATGGAATCAATATTGGCAAAGTACGGAATTGTTTCTTTACCTGTTTGGCTGGCTGAGAAAGCATTTAAGAAGCGTTTAGAGTTCGATCTCAGATGAGATGATAAGTTGCAGCTTATCCCAGTGGTGCCCAATGGAGCAAGATATATGGTGAGGATATGGAGTGGAAGAGTTGGCGATGGGGCAAAGAAATGGTCGCTGAAATGAAGCGAACTCAAGTGCAACTCAACTCAAATGATGAAAGACGATCCAACTAAATGGCCAGGGAAGTCTACAAAATTACTTATAAGTGGAAAGTTGTGCAAGTTTTTTGCTCTTTCATTCGCTTCCACAATTCTTTTATTTTCTTTTATTTTATTTTTTTTTTTGGGTTCTGTGCTGCTGCGGCTGCTGCACATGTAAGACATTTTGAGCTATGACAGCAAAGGCAAAAGTCGTTAAAACTTTATGAAAGTCAAACAGCAGAGACGAAAAAATAATATTAAAAAAAAAACAACAATGCAACAAAAAAGAAAAATAATAATATAAAAACAACGGAAAAATGATGGAAATAACTAAGGGCAACGAAACGTGGCGGCTGAACCGGCGGATGCGATGGTCAACTGCCATAACTACCAGCCATTTCCAACTTATCCAACTATCCACCCTGATTATGTTTCTATACCCTACCAGAGAGTATTCCTATATTGTCACGTCATAGATCAATCATTGGTTTAATCGTGATTTATGTAATTAGCCAACCAACTCTATAACAAGCTTATCAAAAGGTAGCATAAGTTTTTTTTTTTAATATGCTAAAATTTATTATAATATTTTATAAGTCGAAATCAGTAAGGGATTTTTTATCTCACAAATTATGATATAATAAATAATACATAATCTGATGGTAAAATAAATTTATGTTGACTTTGTTATATTTTAAAATATATAAGCATGTTTCAGACGAGCTCGAAGCGTACAAATCCGAGATTGTTTCTGTAACCGCAGAAATCTTTCAATGTATCTGAGAGAAATTATTATAATTTTTTAGATTATAACAAAGATGCTAAACGCTTTGATAAATATATAATATATTTTATATATATATATATATATGTATATTAAATTATATTTTTCACCTACCACATATTCTATTCAATTTCGTTAACAAATTATTCTAACAAATTAGTTAAGCCTGCAAATAAATATGATATATAAAGAAAATAATAGTTATTTGGTAGAGTATACAATCTTCGCCATAAATATTTACCACGTTTTTTTTTGCTTTCTGCTTGCCACATCTTTTTGTTTATTTTTTCCTATGCAGTGTCTTTGGTTGCCTCGGTTTGTTGTGCATTATTTGGTTGCATTTTGCAATTTTTTTACATTTCGCCATAAATGCTGCCAATGCTGGCGGCCACCAGCCACCGCAGCTAACAACAATGACGCCCTCTCTCAGCTTAGCTCCGCTTAGCCCCCTTTCACATCCAATCCAGCCCCCCAGCCCCACCACCCCTCACGTAGCCCACATCACATGCTCCATCTTGGGCTGCCACGACTGTCAAGCGCTTTTTCCGCTTGCAAAATGATTTGATGGCTGTGCATCCGCTTCAAGTGATGATGGATTCGAGGGGCGAGTTGCAAAGATCGAAGGGTTCCGCGCTGATTACGCCACTTCCCCGTTCCGCCCCTTCCGTCCATGCCATGCAAAAGATAATCTTTCATATTGTGCGCTGGCTGGCATGTTAAATTTTGTTGCATTATGCGACAGTTGCGCCCAGTTGCGATGGGCTAGTTCAAGTCCTAGTCGCAGTCCTCTGGCGAGGATGAGCAGCAGCAGCATCAGCAGCAGCAGCATCCCTAACTCAACGTTATCAATTTACGCTGTGAAGTTTGTATTTAACTTTATACTTTGCAGTTTTATTTTTGCTCGCCCGGTCGGTCACCTGGCCGATTTGGACTGGGCTGGGTTTGACTTTGAATTGGGATGACACGCCTTGCCGCCCACCCATTTTAATTTTAACTGTCAAAGCCGAGCGTTGAAATCATAAATTTTATTAAGCGCAACCAGGCGGCCATTTTGGAAATTGACCCAACTTCAGGACCTCTACAGCCTCTCAGTTCTATTAGCGCAGTTTAATAAAAAAGTTTCTGCCGGTCGCTTAAGTGCCATCGCCGAGTGGGTGAGAAAAAAGCAGATCCAAGTGCCTTCAAGAGCGCTGTGTAGACAGAGAGAGGGAGCGAGAGAGAGGAAGAGAAAGAGAGAGACAAGAGGCTTGCGGTTAATATACAAGATATACATATATACATATCTGTATATATGTACTATATGCTTATACATAGGTGCGTATAAATATGCTTGCTAAACTTTTTTAATGCTCCTCCACTGGAGCAGTATTTTTATGATGTGCTTTCTTCTCCTTTAATTTTTTTCTTCTTTTTTTTTCGGTTTCAGTTTTCGGGTTTATTTTTTTTTTTGTTAGGATGGGTCTGTGCTTCTAATAAAGTCATCATAATAACTTCATCATTATTGGCGCATAAAACAAAATTTATTTATGTTCCGCTTTTATGCATTAACCAAGAAAAGTACAAAGTAAAAGACAAAATAAATGCTTTTATGTGCCCAAAAACTGCCTCGCAACCAGCTTATCAGAGGGCCAACATCTTCGATGATTTTGGACAACCACCCACCACCCCATCTATCTGCCTTGTCCAGCCTATCGTACATATGTATGTATGTATCAATTTCAGGGATTGGTGTGTGGGGTTTGAGCAGGTTGAGCATTTTTTATGCGTTTACGCATTTAATGAACTATGATGAGGGTCCGAGTTGGGGAATCGAACGGTTAACTTAACTTGCATTCCCTTGGCACACTCTGAAATCAGCACCCTTTTCCGATTTTTATTGAACTTCGTTTTTTTTATTAACTTTCGCATCAGACGCAATTTATTACCATTTATTATCAAGAGGCTATGAGCCACTCATAATTTTTAAATATTTTTTTAAATATTTCAACAGCTCTGAGGCAGCTTGCCTCCTTCTGCTTGCCTCCTTCTCCTTACTGTATTTATGCATATTTTATAAACGAGATGCGGAGACAGGTGTGGAGCTGTATCAAATAAATTGCGGAGCGAGATGACAACAACAACTGAAACAAGAGCTGGTAAATGGGCTGTAGACGAGAGATCTAGAGTCAAAGATACCCAGTCTTATCTAATGCTCTTTATCTTTTTCAAATGTGAATAATAAAATATTATAAATCACATATAAAATTGCCGCTTAAAGCTCTTATGGGTATTTATATTTCTATCTGGAAAACATACATAAATATTTTATTTTTCAGTGCCATCAGTTTTTATAATATTCAAGATATGATCAATCTTATGTGGACTTGTTATCGATATAAATTAAAATTTAAACTGCATCTATGTCGGCAATCTTTATTAACTTATGGACTAAACTATACATCTAAAGAATATACCTTTATTCTGGGCATTTGTTAGTAATAGATATGGTAAATATAAATATATATTCCACCAGAAAATAAGTAAATTATCTTTAATATAATATTAGCTCAACTTGCTTATTAAGAATACATTTTTAAAATGGTCAGTTTTCCTTAAAAATAATGTTGCATATAAATCTACATTCCATTTGGATCCAATTTAGCTTTCTTAAATTAACTTTATTATTATTCATTAAACATAACCTTTGCTGCACTTCAAAATACCCATTGTTCGGCATTTTGAAAGGGTATAAAAACGCCCCAACGAGACAAACTTAACTAACTGTAAAATTTCTTATTGTGATTGCGTTTGTCATTGCATTAGTTTACAACTCTGCACACAGGTACCCACTGTGACACACACACACACACACCCCCTTCGAAGACACACTCACACACACTCACACACACATACACACACACGCATATGTCACGGCAACTTTGCTCCATTGTTCACAGTGCGAACATCTGAAAATATAAGTTATGAAAATCTGTGCGAAAATGCTTGCAGCTTTGACTCTCTCTCTCTACCTCTCTCTCTCTCTCTTTCTCTCTCTCTCTCTCTGTCTTTAGCACACTCGCTAGCTGAAGCGCATTGAACCGTGCAAATTGTGAGCAATTTAATTTTTACTCCCTTTATTGTAGTTTTCTTCTTTTTTTTTTTTTTTTTTTTTTTTGTTGCTGCTTATTTCATTTAAGAAATCAGCTGGTAGCCACGCCCCCGCCCCCGCCTCCACTGTGGATGGGCAGAGAGAGGGAAAACTTTGCGTAGTAATACCAAAAAGTGCTCGCAGCACATTTCCGAGTACAAACTTTATATTAGAGTTGAAGTGCCACAAACACACACACACACACACACTCACACACATATAAACACACACACACTCAAATGTACTGGCAAATAAGTAGAAAAGTGTAAGTACGTGGCTTGGTTTGGTTTGGTTTGGTTTGGTTTTCCCCAATGGGGTCGAGCTCCGTTGCATTCGCCTCTCAGTCGCGTTATTTATGAGTTGCTTACGTTATAAGGAACTGCAGCGGTAGCTGCAGCAGTGGCAACTACAGCAGTGCCACAATGCATTGACAATGCGTATAACTATGCAGAGTCCTTTCATGCAACGAGTCGTCGTCCTTTTGGGCAAAGTTCGTGCAACTCTCAACTCGCCAGCTCCTCCCACACATGCCACTTGCCACTTGCCACTTGCTAGCCAGCTAGCTCCCCTCTTGCAACTTGTGCTGCGATTTTTGCGTATTTTCATGTAATTTGAAAAATACACTCTAAGCAGTCGCAAACGCATCACTTACAAAAATAGCTTATGACAATTGCCGCATCCGGAAAGGGGAGCAAAGTAGCTGCAACCAACCACCTCCAACCGTCTCCAATCGTCTCCAAACCAATCTCGAGTCACCTGTTCAAATACACGTGTATCTCTGCTTTTGCATTTGGAAAGAACTACTTTTGTAAATACACTCTGAAAGAAAATGTGGAAATGTTCGAAATTTAATCTGCTGACATTTTTATTTAATTATTTTAATTATGTTATTTATCAAATTTTATTTTATTTTATTAGCTGCACTTGAATTTTTTAAATTCATTGTATTTATTTTCAGCTAGTGATGCTGACTAACAGTATTTATACTATATATATTTAATATGTCTGAGGAATTTTCGGCTTTCTTCAAAAGTAAATTAATTTCTTAGTGTTTTATTTCCATCTCTGTCTCTAATTGTCTGTCTCTTTCTATTTCTGGTTGTAGATCATGTTGCAGCTGTGTTCACACGCATCTTTTACGTTGGCGCTAAATTAATACACTTGCTACTTGCAACTTTTTTCATTACTGGCCCACATGCATAAAACCCCCGCCTGCCCCCCTCCTTATCCTTCGGCTCCTGCGCCATTATTGCCCGCAGGATGGCGCCAATTTAATTGCATAATTTCAGATTTATTATTAATTCAACTGGGAACCAGTTGGCTAGCAGCTGCAATTGTTATTTGTTGTTGCTGTTGTTGTTATTGCTGTTGTTGTTATTGTTGTTGTTGTTGTGGTTGTTGTTATTGTTGTTTCTGTTGAGCTCAAAGCGTTTGCAAATCTCATATTCGCTGGCGGCGAGCTGTGAACAATTCAATAAAAATAAAAATAAAAATAAATATAAAAAGTATAATTTTGCAAATCGTGCGCACTTAATGAGTCTCATATGTGTTCACATCGCTATTGTGCTTTTTTTTAATTAATACCACACACACACAAACAGGCACACACACACATGTATCTAATTAAATAAAAAAGTTAATTCCCTATTAACGTTAGCTGACTTTTAGCAAATGTTTTTTTTTTAACCTAACGGTTAGTTGCCTTGAAAACTTTTTAATTGAGCGAAAGATACACAAATCCAACTCGAGGGGGAAGGGGAGAAAAACAAAGCGGTTAACTTATATTAGTTAAATTAGTAGTACAAGCAATTAAATAAAAGGTGTAAGCTCATAAATCGAAATGCTTTAATCCAAAAAATATTAACCGATTGTTAAAATAGCTGCCTTTAAGTTCGATATAGTAAAGGTGTCCTTTATAAATCAGAAAGGTGTATTGGAGCATATAAGATGAGCTAGTGGATTAGCATATAGCATAATATGGTATACAATAGCATATCAAATTGGATAATTCGGCTTCCGGCTGAGCTTCCGCTATACATTTCCCAAGGCGCGTTATATGGCAAAGGTTGCAAAATCAAATCTAATTTAATCATGTTAATATAATAACAAAAATTAAGCCGTAATCATCACACACACACACAGACACAGAGGGAGGGAGGGGGGGGGGGAGGGAGGCAGTCAGATAACACCTGGCAGCAACAAACGCTGAGCAAAACGACCCAAATTATTTTTAATTCCCAGAAGGATAAGAACACACGAAATGAGCAGGAGACGACGGCGCATATATGTATATAAAGCAGCAACTTTAACGCTGACTGTTGTTCCTGCTTCCGACTGCCACATCCCCCTTCCGCCAGGCGCCCAAATCCTGCACACCCCACGCATTGCTGCAATTCATTCCAAGCGCCCGGCAACGCGTCGCGTGCTGCGCATATTAACAAAATGATTATGAAATTCATAATTACAGCTACGAGTTGATGTGTGTGTGTGTATGTGTGTGTGTGTGTGTGTGTGTGTGTGTGTGTGTGTGCTGGGTCCATTGTGTATTGTGTAAAATGCGTCAACACATTTGCCATTCGACGCCTACGACAAGCCCCCCTTCGGCCCGGGCTGTGCCTGTTTCCCAGCAGAGTCGGCTACGAGGCAAGCTTTTGGGGCAACATGGCGCATACGCAATTTTCAATGCTGCTCAAATATTTGACGCTTACGGCACGTGATTAAATTAAATGCGCTGCCAAGCATTGCGACACAACTAATTAAAAACGCCCAACAATTCGACACAACACATGCCACCTCAAATATCGTGCCCCATCCCCCTTCCCCAGCATCCGTCAACCGTCTCCAGTTTTAGCTACACTTCGACAACCAGATTCAATCGATACATTATTTTTCGTGCCAAATCCTAATCAAATTTAAGGCCAATGACCAATTGAACTGCACATGTGTGTGTGTGTGTGAGTGTGTTGTAAACTCTCTTTGGATTAGGCCGCATAATGCTATTATTGTCTCTGGCATTAAATACATACATACGCACACACACACACACACATACATATAATTATTGTATATATAATCTCGTTTGGGGCTTAGATACTTAATCCAATAAATTGCAACCGAGTTGGTTGGCGCATAATGCGCTGTTAACCTGTGTCGTGGGGGCCTTTTGGCCAAATCAAATGCACTTAACTAAATGCTGCCTGCGCTCAAATGTAGGCAACAAAAATAAAAAAAACACACAAGTTGTAAAAAACAAAGAAAAAAACAACCAAAATAAAACAGGCGCAAAAATGCTTGAGGAATAAAAATTGAGCTTAAGGCAAATTGTTTAAAAAAAAAAAAGGCGTCGCTCCCTTTGGGCCAACTCAAAGGCTCGCATATATTTTAAGTTAATTGAAATGCGGCAAAAAGTGAAAGAAAATAAACGTAAGTGAAATTGGCCAAGTCGATAAATAAATACTCTACTAAAGTCCTGTCAATTAAAGCCTTGTTAAGGAAATAAATTTAAATTGAGATGATAAATCGTATTTCTAAATATTTTTAGAACAATGAAACTTTGTTTAAACATTTATTCTGCTTACTTAAAAATATGAATTTAGAGTTTAATTTTAGATCTAAATATAAATTAGTCTTACATAGAATACATAATGTGAATCATATATTTTTATATTATTTATTATTTATATTCTGCAAACATTTTAATCTAAATGATTTTTTAACCCTATCAGTTCCACTTCGGAGCGTTGCACATTGAATAGGAAAATCGTAATATCCTCTGCAAGGGTATGCGGGAAAAAAGGTTTCCTTTTTTGGGCTTGGGTTTCAGTTTTTCGGTTTCGACTTAGTTCGGGATGCCTGCGGTTGGGTTGCTCTTTCCTTGGATGATATTTATGATTGTGCGTAGGATGACAGAGGGGTCGGCAGCAGCGGCGTACTTGTTGAATGACACATGTGTGTGAGTGAGTGTCTGTGTGTGTGTGTGTGTTTGTGTGTGTGTGTGTGTGTGTGTTGTGTGTGTGGGGTTGAGATTGCAGGCGTTGGCCGTGCAATGCGCTTAAGCCTCATTTATTTTTCATGACTTGGCCAGCAAAAATTGTAATTTCATTACCAGCAAACCGACAGATAGATGGACAGACAGACAGACAGACAGATAGTCAGCCAGACAGCTTGGACAGACAGTTGCACAGATCAGGTGAGGCAGGCAGTCGAAAAATAGGTATAAGAAAAATAAACACAAACAAAATTGAAACACACTTGAAAAATGAAGTAGTCAGGCTAAAAAAAAAAAAAAAAACACTTCCTGACTCCTGCTGTCCGCTGGCAGCAAAACAATTTTATGAATTTTTAAAATTGTTGCTGCTTTTAGCGAATGCGGCGCTGATTTCGCAGTCATGGGCCGAGAGCTGTTGCTGCTGGACGTGTGCCCCAAGTAGACCCAAATGCCTGGCCACTTGTTACCTATTTTACGTGGCCACAAAACGGCGGCGACCAAAACGGCTTCTCCCTCGGTTTGTGTGTATATATGTGTGTGTGTGTGTGTGAGACTCTGTGGCCAAGGTACTTAAGTTAAATGGCATACACTTGGCCAGGTCTTACCTTACCTTACCTTAGAATTCTATGGTGCTTTGGCTTTTCGGCCAGTCGACATCAATTTAAATTGAATTTTCACTTACCACATTTTGGTATGCAGCGCAGCTGGTCGGCAATTTGTTGCTTGAATTAGCCTAATGTAAAATTAAAGCCAATACCAAACAGAACTTGCCATATAGCCACTGGCTGCCTAAAACGTTGGAAAATCTTAATTGATTAGACGCCACATTTAATTAGCGACGGAATGTGGCTGAAACCGAACCAACTTTCGGCTCATAAGAGCACATTCAAATTGGCGGTTGACAGCGGGCGGTTGACAGCGGGCGGTTGGGTCATATCACCAATTATGCTAATTAAACAGCCGCAACAACAACAACAATAACAACAACAACATGGCAACAAAAGGTACGCAAGTTCATCAATGCGCGCAAAATGAGAGGTTATTTTTGGAATAAGGCCAAAACGGGCTAACTACGCCTTGGTAAAAAAGACAGGCAACAAAAAAAATAAATAAAATTAAAAGGCGGGTGGACAATTGACAACCCAAGCGTAATTATCTGAATTTAGCAGCGAAACGTTTAAAAAGGGTTGTGGGGAAAGGGGGAAGGGGGGCTTAGCAGTTGCAATTGACAAATTAACATAAGAATTGGGCTTTGACGGGTTGCCGCAGAGGCGCAACATGTAAAGCAGCCTTGGGGTTGGCGAGATATTTGAATATATTTCACAGCACATTGTTAAAAATATCTCAAAGATATCCAAAATGACAGATTTTTTAATTTAAATGATAATTAAAATAATAATAGATGTCAGAGTTTTGGCAATCACAATTTATCGAACAAAAATCAATTAAAAACCCAAATATTTGTTTAAGAGGAACATTTTTCTTAACTATTGATTTGTTAAAAATTAAATAATTAATTAAACTAATTTGAGCCACGAAAAATAATTTAATTGCCAGCAGCTAAACTCAGGTTTGTCAGACAAAGCTAATCTTTTTTAACTGTGTATAAAAAAGGATTTCGAAAAAAGTTTAAATAAAAGCATTAAACTAATTTTTGAATCAATTATCAATCAATATTGTTGAAAGCAAACTCCTCTTTCTTGACCTGATTTTCCACGATCAGCTTCGCGAATGCAACTAAATGTTGCACTAAAAATATGTATGTGTTGTTAAAATCGTATAATTTCCATTAATGCACATTTATTTTCCAGAATCTGTAGCAGTGTCAGCTTCTGCTCTTGTCGAAGCTGATTTGGCATTTACTCGTTTTTCTCCCATCTGACGCCACATTGGCGACGCCCCTGGGTGCCATCTGAATGTTATTCGGATGCTAACGAACCTGTTGATGAGTCTCAAGCACAAATATTCAAATTTGACAGACTAGTAGATAGATGGGTGTGTCCTTGCATTATCTGCTTAACGCTAGCTGCACTAATTCAATTAAATATTTGTCTTTGTAGTTTCCCCAAAAAAAGAGGGAAGAACCGAAAAACAAAGACAAAAACCAAACGAGCGTATGACAAAGACAAGGAACGGGGGGAATATAAAGACAAAGCATGCCAGTCTAAGGATAAACAAAGCGTCCTGCCATCCAGCCAGACAGCGAGACAGCCATCCAGGCAGACAGCCAACACGGTCTGTAAGATATAATGCAAATATTGTATAAAGTAAGCACTATATAAGGTTCTCGGCTGAATAAAAGTGAGAGCAGACAGCCAGGACTCTCGTCCTGGTCGTGATCGTGGACGCTGTTTGTGCAGCAAGCAATAAATTTATTGCTTTTGTGAATTTTCCACTTGATGGCATTTAATACGATTTAGTATTTAAATGAAGCAGCTCACGGCCAACGGGCACAGCTTCGGCTTCGGCTTCAGCTCCAGTTTCAGATTCCGCTCCAGCTCCAGCAACAATCCCGACCGCATGAGGACGACAACAAAGACGATGAAGTCAGTGGAGCGCATTAAAATAATCTTAGCCAAGGACAGTCATACACACACACATACACATACAATATACCTAGTAGACCAGGCCAAAAAAAAAAATATTTGCTAACTAAGCCTCATAATTTCAGCCATGTCCGCTGTAATGGGCATCATTACATTTCGCATCGCTTAGCTCCAAGCTCGGATCAAACTATCAATCCACATAGCACATATACATATATATATATATATATATATGTATATATACTTATAGATGTATGTCTCTTTGCATTCTTTGCTGGCACCTATAACACTGAAAATCCCATTTCCATTTCCTTCCCATAGCTGTTAGCGCAAATATCATTGAAAATAGTTGATTGAAAATGCGCTGCATGCAGCAAAAATCAAAAGTCTCTTGCAACGGTCACACACGAGTGCAATGCCCCACTGGCACTGGCTGACAAGGCAATCTAAAAAGCTTTTTGCTTTGTCAAGTCAACTATATCGAGGGTGGCTCCTAAAGTACCTCTAATTTATGTTTGTAGAAATGTGTACAGGGTTTATAGGTTTCCAATGCAGCTAAATTTTGACAAGCGTTACGAATATTTTTAAGCTACGCAGGAAATTAAATTATTAAATTATTATTATTATTTTTTAAATTATTATTTTTATTTTTTATCTCAGTAAAAGGCAGTCTTCTTTTATACAGTTAATTTAATAAAGCAAATTTAGAAATTACTTTTAATCCATAATATTTGGTCGAATTATATGAAATTTTATTTTTACTGGTTTAAATTATAAGTTTATACAATTTTAATAAAATGAATTTAAGAGATAACAAGTAAAATAAATACTTTTAAGAAAACAGCTTTAAACAAATCTGAATTACGCAATTAAAAAAATCGTATGTAAGAAAGGATAAATAAAAAAATGACCAAAAGTACGACAAAATAAAGCCGTAAAGAGAGATATGTATATATATAAATAAAATATATATAATAATGCAGCTTAAAAATTAACTGCAATACGCTCAAAATATCAGCCCAGTTATCTGCAGTATTACGTAACAGTCCTTAATAAATAATCCGCACAATTGAGTACACTTGGAAATAAAAATAAATAATAATAAAAATTAAAAATTCAAAAGCTGCTTTAAGTATGATTCAAGCAGATTTTATATTCATAAATTACATATAATTCCCAGTAATTCATTACGAATTAATTAACAGATTAGAAAACATTAAAAAAATATGTAAACAAAATATTTCAATTTAAACTATTGAATTAAACTCATCTTCCGTGTAAAATTGAATTTTCATTTCAGCTGTTGTGTTTTGGGGTAAATTTTATTTGAGAAATATTATTTGATAATGACAATATGTTAGTTGAATAAATAAATAAATAGCTGGCATAGCAATAGATATGCGCACACAATAATTAAAATATACAAATAAACAAAATGAACGTAAATCTTAAACAAAATAAACGCAAAAGCGCACAAAATTGTAATCTAATTATATCTATAACTATATTCTTATATTGATTTCCATATATATATAAAATGCATATCATCTGCAAATTTGCATTTGTTCCATTATTTGTGCATTAATTTAATAATAATGCATTCGATAATAATGTGATAAAATTGCAAACAACAAATAAGCCAAGCCGCAAGTCACGCAAATTGCAAAATGCAAATTGTTATGAAATGTGAAACATAATTGGGAGCATAACAATTGACTTTTGTTTTAAAATTAAGCAAAAATAAATAATATAATTATCTAGTTGACACATACAAACAAACAAAACACACACTCACACTCACACACTCGTAAATTAAACCCACACCAGATGAACAAATATAAATAAATATAAATTATTTGAATAGTTGTGAAATGTGCCGCAAAAATTTGGTCGAAAATTTTTTCTTTCTTTTCATTTGGGAGAAGAGAAAAAATTTTCAAGGATTACTAAAAGCTAACTAAATGGATCGTATTAAATGTTAAGTAAGTGTTGTAAATGTATTCGTATTCATATTCATATAATGTATTCATATACGTATTCGTTGTACAAATTGTTCGATTATTTTGTTGTTCATAGAACTTACTTTTGATATATCATAGATATATGGTTCCTAAAATTACCGCAACACCTTCAGCTGCTGCTGCCGGCGCCTGCTGCCCCCTGCCTCCCACCTTTGCAGGACAACCCTGCCCTTTTGAGTGCCTTCCACTTGTGTTGCGCCTTGTTGCAGTTGTTTTTTGTATGCTATGCTGACTACTTGTGTGTGTGTGTATGTCTGTGTGTGTGTGTGCGTGTCTTCCATGTTCGCTAACTGCCACCGGCTACTAATGGAAGAGAACAACACAACACAACAGAGCACAACACAACATCAACATAAGCAACAACATGCAAGGACAGCACAGAGCGGCAAGGACTCGGCAGGTTGCAAGGACACAGTGGGGCGGCAACGCTCGAACAGTCAGCATTTGAATAAAGATGTCGCCGGTAAGTCAAACATATGCATTTTGGTGGGGGCAATTGTTAAATGCCACGCCCACACATGCAACACATAATTGATTGCTTGCTTGAAAAGTAACTTAAAGCTGCGACAGGACGAACTTACCTTCGCCAACTGCCAACGGCTTTAGCCTAAACAACTCTGGCCAAGAGCTCAGGACGAGTCTCAAAAACCAACAAGTTGAACTAATGCACGAACTTACCTTCGTGCCTATGTATTATGCAAATATATATATATATATATATATATAGTTATACATATATATATATAGAAATTTATATAGTAAGTATTTTATATGTACAAGCACTAAGACTCGCTAGATCCTTGGGTCTAGTCGAGCATAGTTGCTGGGCGAAGTTGGTGGGTGGTTGGTTGGTTGGTTGGTTGAATGTTTGGGCTTAGGACTACCAAATAAATTAAATAACTTAGAACTAGTCAACCAGCTGGATCGAGTGCATCCGCCTCCTCACTACTGATGATAGGGCTGACAGAACTGGTAGACGAGACGCTGTGATCTCTCCGTCTTCTTCATGATGCCCTTCTTGTAATATTGCCTAATCGAACGCGACAACTTGTCATAGTTCATTGCCGGCCGATTCTTGCGTCTGCCCCACAATTTGGCCACCCGCACCGAATCCTCGATCTTGAAGATGCCCTTCTGGCGATCAATCCAACGTATGGCGGTGCCATTCACCTGCGGCGTTCCAAGCAGCTCCTTCAGAAACTGCCACAGATGGATGTGGGAGCCGCCGCCATTTCGAGCGCCTCCAGTGCGCTTAGCTGCGGGCGTCGTTGTTGTCGGTGTGGGCGTGGCAATGACAGGCAGCACAGCCGGTTCAGCAATCACCTCCATATCCTCCTCATCTGTAAATTGTAAATTTATTTTTTATTTATTAGAATTTAAAGAGATTTTTGCAGTTTATTTTAGTAAATTATTTGAAATAGCAAATCAATCAAAAAACGTAAGTTGCTCTCTTTCTCTCTATTTTTTCTCTCTTTCTCTCTCTCTCTCTGTCTCTGTTGCTCTTGGAATTGTAGAAATTTAAGAAATCTTTCAGGAATAATTTTGAACTCTATTGTAGTAAATTTTTGGAATTAGACAATGAATTTAAAAAAACAACGTTAGTAGCTCTCTTTCTCTCTATTTTTCCATCTCTCTCTTGCTCATGGAAATGTAGAAATTTAAGAAATCTTTTAGGAATAATTTTGCACTTTTTTTTTGTACACTTTTTAAATTAGCATATCAATAAAATAATGTTAATATCTCCTTTTCTCTTTACGTTTCGCTCTCGCTCTCGCTCGCTCTTGAAAATTCACTAACTATTGATTACAAATTTAAAAACTCTTTTCTCATTATTTTAGTAAATTGTTTAAATTAGCAATTTGAATAATTTTAGTTTATCTCTTTCACTACAGATTTCTATCTCGCTCGCTCTTGAAAATTTATTTAAATATCTTTGTATTATTTCAGTAAATCGTTTGAATTAGCAAATCAATAAAATAATATTAATTTCTCTCTTTCTCTCTGTTTATATTTGCCTCTCGCTCTACGCACCTTCGCTTTCCTCATGGTTGACATTGGACGACTGATATGCAACTGTTGGCGTCCAGAGCAAATCATTTGCCTGTGGCTGTGCAGCATCCATTTGGTTGCCCAACTGATCGGCATAGGACATCTTCCATATCTCCAACTGGGCGTGCAATGTGCTGCCGCTCTGCAAATATATATAAAAGAAGAAGAAGAGAATTATAAATAGAAGAAAGCGTCCGCATAAGTATACATATAAATTGCAATTGAGCCCAAGTAAATCTCGCATAAATCTTAATCTTCGCAAACTGCCCAATCTGGACGGCATATCAATTCAAATTCTAACTGCTAAATGCGCGCATAAATTATTCGTACCCAAGCGCTGTCTGCAGTTGCAACCAGCAACCAGCAACAACAGCGACTGGCTAACCAACAACAACAACAACAAAAGCAACAACAATAACAAAAGCAACAACTACAACAACAACGACAGCGACTTACTTTCACCTTGCAATGTCGTTGCTGGTCGTTGGCTCAATTCAAGTGCCGTCGTCTTCGTTGTTGTTATTGCTGTTGTTGTTGCCGTTGTTGTTGTTGTTGTTGCCGCTGTCATCTGAGCCGTGGATGTTGCTTTAGTGGCTGCAGATGGAGTTGGAGCTTAAGATGTAGCTATGCACAGTGGTTGCCAACTGCTTATTTGACACACTTTATAAATTCGATTTGTAGTTGAGATGTGAAAAAGTTGTAAAAATTCTGAAATCCTTAAACTAGCCTCGTTTTTGTTTTTATACATATTTTATATAGAATCATGTCGGAATTCTTTTTCAGATTCACTGCATCCGTCTAGTCAGCTGTCGAGTTGCAAATGCTAATATAGTCAGCAAATCAGCACAATTTAATCACTGAAACTTCATTCACATTAAAAGGTAGCTCTATTTTATTTAGAGTTTCTTTCTAAAAATTATTATTTTGTAAGCAAATATCGTAAATATTGCAAAAGGTTTCTCAAACTAAAACTTAAAGATTTTAAAATGAAATGGCTGCAAGCCCAAGGCATTAAGTTTTAGCTTGAATGAAATCTAATATATAAGGCAACAGTATCTTTTTAGCTTTAATTCCTAAGTTTTAGTTTAAATATCAATATGAAAATCTAATACAAGTTAGACTATGTCTCTAGACAATATAGAAAAGGCTTGCCAACCAAACTTTACTTTCTGACGAAAAACCAACAATTTTTCCATTAAATAAATATAAATCGAATTGCAGAGGGACTTGATTTATATATTAGACATAATTTTTTAAAAATTAGTTAGTTGCAAAGATATCTGTCTGCTGTCAGCAACTTTCTAAGCCTGATCCAAGTTCCCTCTTACTATATAATATGGTCATTTTATGTTGCTCAAATTCAAAATCATCTCAAAGACTCATCTTCAATTCATACAGTTAATGGCTGGAGTAAATCTCTCCAAATACACTTTGCCACTCAGATTGGCATTTGGTCCCACTGTGCATTGGATGTGACTGTGTTTGTGGCTCTGTCGCTGGCTCGTAATCAACCAAGTGCTTGTGCAGTTTCACCAAACAACCTTCACACATTCTTTCACCTTTACAGCCATGACCACGGTTACTAATTTTTTGTGAGTCCGCTCTCTCTCTCTCCCCCTCTCTCTCTCTCTCTTTCGCTCTCTCTCGCTCGCTCGATTGTTGTTGGCTCTCTCATTTCATTCGCTCGATGCTCGATCGTTTCGGTTTCAGTCGCGTTCGTTGCTCAAGTCTTTTGTTTTCATTTTATATGTTGCACTCGCAACAACAACAGCAACAACAACAACAGCAACAACAACAACAACATTAACGAACATCATTTGATGCGTCGCACATTTCACATTTCAGTGGCAAATGTAATCATTGGTATATTTTTGGCAAAGTGCTGACTGGCACTTTGTGGAGCTGAGGCTCGACTTTGAATTTTTGGATTTCTGTCTTTTGGGGGAGCGCATTTGGAGTAGTTTTTGGATGCCGCAAGCTTTTTGCCTAATTGTTGGCAACAGGTTTGCTTTCCGATTTGGTCGGGCCTGGTCTGTGGGCCATGACGTCAACGCCAGTTACGAAACTTGTTTTTTTTTTACTTGTTGCTTTTTGTTGTTTTTGTTTCGAATTTTATTTATTTGTATTATTTTTTATTTTTAACTCCCTCTCTTTCCCTCTCACTCTCTCCCTCTCTCTGTCTCTCTCTCTATATTTAAGTTAGTTTTGTTTCGTTCGTACGCGAAATTCAATTCAATTTAATTCAATCGCATTGATTGGTATTTTGTTTGGCTTCGTTTCGGCCATTGATTTCGGCCCGGTTGCCTTTTGCTTTTGGCATTTGCATTGTGGTCTCTTCTTGCATATTATGCTTATTAGTCTCTACCCCGCTTCGATTTTGTAACACCCAATTGTATTGGCCAGGTTGAGTAAGTCATATGTTTGCATTTCTTTTTTTTTTTTTTTAGTTTTTAGTTTTTAGCTCTTACCTCTGGCAATCGCCGTGTAAATTCCTCCTCGCTGAGTAATGCCAGTGCAGCCCCATCTTCGCTGAACTGCAGCTCCAGATTGGCAGCCGGCGGCAGCTTGAACTGTGCCAAGGTGGATCGCAGCCATGCGTGTACCTGAGCGGACGTCCAAGCATTTGGATCTGCAAATGACAACAACAAAAATTAGGCAAAAAACAAAAAAAACTAAAAAAAAATAAGAAAAAAAATCTTTAACTGCTTGTTTACTTTTTAAGTGATGTTTATCGCCGCAAATAATTCTATCGAATTATATAAAAAAAAACACAAAATTTCTTAAAACTGGTTCTTGGTCTTCTGTGTTTTGTCTGTGATCAACCCATCAATACAATACCATAAAATAATAAGTAAAATGAAAAAAATGTCTAAATTTTTAATCTTCATTAACCCTAGATTTTTAATCTGCTTAACCCTAGATATAGTTTAACAGACCGAGCCGATAAAATCATTATTCTTAATTATTGTGAATATGAATGAATAATAAAAGTTAGTCAGCTATAAAATAATAAGAAAATTTAACTGACTTTAGAGTAACTGACTAATGCAGTAATTGTGAAAATTGTGTTAAACTTACATTTAAAATAAATGAATTATTATAAAAAAAAAACACAAACATGGAATTTAAGATGACTGTACTTCTTTATGAAAATCTTGAGAAAATACTAAGAAAAAAAAAACACTTAAAATAAAAAACTACAATATACAAATTAGCATATTTATGCAAAAATATTGACTAAAGTTATGAGTAAGAAAAAAACCAAAATAATAAAAAACTATAAAAAATTGGCAAAAGATGGAATTTGTAAAAGGCACATGGAAGTCTCTCATCTAAATAAACGTGCCGATATCAGAGACTACAGCAGATCAAGTTTTTTTCATTCCATCGATATCTATATATATATATAACAATTCTGAACAAATAGTCTTTCAATTGATATATAATATAAGCTGACAAATTATTAATCGACTCTAATTAATTATTGTTTTTATTAAAATCGGTTATGGAACACAAATTTTCTTAACCAAAACGAATTGTCATATGAACAAAGAGATCATCCAAAATAAAAAAAATATATGTATATGTTTTTTAGGAGAATATAGTTTTTTTTTAGAAATTATTTTGTGATAAATTAAAAATTTTTTCTAGATTAAAAAAGCTGTGCAAATTGTTCACACAAGAAAGAAACAAAAGTCGACCATTTCAAAAATGTGCTAAATGTTGATTTGGAACACAGGCAGGTGTGTGTTTGTGTGTGTGTGTGTATGTGTGTTTGTATGTTTGTGTGTTTGTGTGTTTGTCTTGACTTACCCTGCGATATTTGCAGCTCCGCACAGATGGCGTCCGCCTCCCGCTTGGCATGCTCCAGGGCCAGAGAAATGACCGGCTCAAAGTCACCGCGGACCTCAGCTAGGCCGCCAATGAAGGACTCCAGCGCCAGGGGCTTCAGGTTGTGCTTGCGCTGGAACGTTGTGTCCTCGAGGCACTCGCGCAGCACCTGATGATTCGGCTTGATGTCCACCTGTTGCTGCTGCTGGAGCAGTAGTGTATTTAAATCTATGAAGCTCTCCACGTCGGCATCCAGTGGCTCCGTTTTGATGCAGCTGCCGCTGCTGCTGCTGCTGCTGCTGGTGTCGCTGCAGGCGGAGGAGCGGGGCGAGGGTGTCTCACAGTTGGACTCCGGTGGCGAGGGTGGCAATATGTGCAGCTCCTGCTTAATGCTCGTTGCGTCCAGCGAGGGGCACGGACTGCTCAGGCAATCGTAGCTGCCGTTATATTTACCGTACGCAAACGTTGCAAACTCCGACTGCAACGGACTCGACTGCGGCGAGGGGTAGGCGCTGTGCGGATAAGCGGGCGGTGGCGGTATCAACTGTTGGCTGGAACCGGCATAAGCAGCACCAGCACCAACTACCTGCTCCTGTATATCGCCGACACACTCCCAGGCGCTCTCGATCTTGATCTGCGGTGCGTTGTACTGATAAACTGTTGTGGGTATTCCGGCGTCCTCCGGCAGCAGCGACAAATCAAAGCTATCCGCATAGGCATACGCAGCATATGTGTCTGGCTGGACTTGTATTGGGAAGGGTTCTGTGCTCAGCTTGAACTGTGCACCACAGCTGTGCGGCATCTGCAAAATAAAGAAGAAGCAACAAATATATAAATTAATTAGGCGCCACATTCCACAAGAACTGCTAATTGGTTATCAGTTGCGACAACAACAAAAAAAAGTATTAAATTAATGAATTAAATTGGCCAACTTGAGCCACTGTTTAATTAGCACGCTTAAAGACAAGATTAAGCCTTGTCTTCATTTTATTTTATTTTCTTTGTTTTTTATTTTTTGTGTATCTTTTGCTACTGCCTTTCTAATTTGAGCTTGGCTGGCACCTACCTGCCCTAAATGTGGCAATGTTTGTTTTTGAATTTCGATTTGTTTTTTGTTTTAATGTTTTAACCTTAAGTTTCCGTAGCGATTCCGTAGCGCTCTCCGTGTGTTGTTGGCCGCTGCCGCTGCCGTCAAAAGCAAGATTTGTACTAAGCTCAAAATCGCATCGATTTTCACATTTATCAACTTTGTTAATGCCGAACCGAACCGAGCCGATCCATAAAAACTGTGACTTCACATCATAGCTAGCCTGTCTGTGTCTGTGACGTCACACACGCCACTAAATGCAAACACACAAAACACAAAAATATTACAAAAACAACAAAAAAAACCCAAACAACACACACAACACACTAGTCAGATCTTGCCCAGCCTCAAGAGGGGTAGTCGAGTGTCTGCTTGTGGGAGACGAAGGGTGACTAGTATTGAGTGGGGTGTATAAACTTAAACTAATAACAACAATGAGAGCCGTGTACTTTTTATAATTTTTTTTTCATTTTTTTTTTTTCATTTTATGAGCGGCAAACAATGACGCGAGATCCAAATCAAACCTATCTGATATAATATGCACAACAGCCCCCCAACAATGTGAATTACTTTTCGCATGAACAATAAAAACACACATTTTCTTTTTATAGAATTATTCCTTTTTTTAAATAGCTGTCATAGGAAATGGGAAAATCCCTTTTTCTGACTAGGGCTAATTTGAATGTACAAATTATTATATTATAGTTATTAATATTATATATGATCCGGATTATTTATCAAATCATTGGCATCAGAGATCACAAGAACCAAATCTTATTTCATATTTCTGATATCATTAAAAAAAATAAATAAATAAATAATAAATATAAATATTTTTACTATCTGTGCAGCTGTGTCTTTTCAATTGTTTTTTAAAATTTTTTTTTTTTTATTATCATCTACGATTTTTGTCGCTGAGTGAATGCTGAATGCGGATAAACTGGTTTTTCATTAAGCTCACAGCAGTGGCCCGCAGCCAAGCGGGTGGCAGGGTCTATGTGTGAGTGAGTGTGTGTGAGTGTGTGTGTGTGTGAGTGTGTGTGTGTGAGTGAGTGTGTGCTGTGTTGTGTTGTGCGCTTATTATTAATTTAACAGCTCATTCTGGATTTTCCGATTTGCAGTCTCAGCTCGGAGCCAAAGAGATCGAGGACGTCGAGGGTTGCTGCTCGATGGTTTTAGCGGAAAGGGGGGCGTGACTCGTTATTGCCATGCAATTTCAATGGCCAATACAAGATTGACGTCGTCGTTTGTTTAGTTTTGCTGTTGCTTTTTTTTTCTTTTTTAGCCAGTCACGATGTTAATACAATTTTTATGTTTTAATTGCTGGCGCACCGGGCGTATGAGTGATTTTCGTTGTTAGCTTTTCTCGTCTAGCTGTTAATTGCCAGCGCTAAAACTTAGCTTAAATATTGTTTAGTTGCCATACTATTAAGTTCTGTGCTTTTCCATAGGCCCAAAAAGGGTACTTCACCGGCACATTTTTATTTCAATTGAATTTGGGCCGCCAACTGGAAAACTTGTTCAAGTGATTCAACAGGCTCACAACAAGTACACAGCTGTTCCTGGTTTAAGTGACTCAATAAAAAAAAAAACCCATTAAATCTCTTAAAAGCGCTAATCAAAATGCATATATGGTAGATGCTGAGGGGTTGGAGGGTGTCTCTGTTAACCAATTGATGCCTGCTATTTATAGACCATAAATAAATACTCATCCAGTTGCTTAGCCTGCTTGCAACATTTTTACGGCTAAGAGCAATTCTTTCTGTTTAACAGTTATCATAAATTACATAAAAATCTCATAAAATCGAATGGCCCCAATTCGTATTATGACAAGGATTCATAAAAAATAAAACGGAATTAAATAGCAAACAAAAAAAAATAAAAAATAGCATAAATACAAAAATGCAATAATATTAAACTAAAGAATCTGAAAGAAGCTATCGCTTAAGTGTAATTGGCTTTTAAAATACATCAAATTGAAAATAAAAAGAAAAATATCCTAAACTCGGCAACAATATTATTTTCCTTCGAACATATTTTGCTATTAAAACAGAACAACTTAAAAATATTTAAAATAGAAATATTATAAATATTTTTCTTTTTTAAAAATGTTGCAATAAAAAGTTGCAATATTCAAAAACTAGGCATATATAAAAAAACGAATTGGCTTTTAGACAAAAGACTTCACACAACAAATTCAAAGCAAGGCAATTCATGATTTTACCAATTGCCCGAAATAAAATTGAAGCAAATAAAAACTGAAATTTATTTTCAATAAATATGTGGAATTTTTCAATTTTTGGCAAGTCAGCCAGTTTGCCAGTTTGCCAGTTAGCCAGTTAGCCAGTTTGCCAGTTAGCCAGTTAGCGAGACAATACCCACATCCTCAGAGCATTGAGTCTTGTGGCAATTAGATCATTTGGGTTATTCCGTTTCACATTTCCTGCTGGTTTCACATTGCGCTCACAAAACTCCGTAAGTTTTAATTAAATCTTTCTGTACACAGCAGCACCAACAATAACAATGTGATTCTAACAAGCTCAAGAACTGACGGAGTTTCCAATAGCCTACAAATACAAATTTTATTACAATGTCTGTGAGCAAACAAAAGGCTTTTTTTGTATGCCGCATTTAGCCAAGTTCTGGACAGCAACAAAAATAACAACAACAACCACAATAAAAACAGCAACTGGAACCATATTTCATTGGCAGCTCTGACATGAGACGCCTGTCAATAAAGCTATCAGTTCAGATTTAAATAAAGCCTGGCACACACACACACACACACACTCACACACATGGAGATACATGTATTAAATGGCATATCACCCACAATAAATAAACGTCACAAATTGGTAAATTAAAAACAGAAAAAAAAAAACAAAAACATGATATGCTTGTTCTTATTGCCTTTGCTGTTCCTGCTTGTTTTCTCTGTAAAAAAACATAAAAAAAGACAAAAAATGAGAGAAAAAAAAAGAGAAAAAACAAAGCGCCGACAAATTCTAAACAGCCAGCGGCTTGGGTGTCAAAGTTGGCACAACAATAGGCCAACATGCACAAACAATAAAACAACAACAACAGCATTTTAACCACAAACGGTAATTGAGTTTGGGATTGGGAATTGGACTGGCAATGAATGACAGTCAGGTAATATTTTCGTAGACGCCCCCCAATGGGTATTTATAGAAAAAACCACAAGTTTTAATAGATCCATTTAAATGACAGGTCTATTTTTATAGCCATTCAAAAATACACACAGCTTTCCATATTTATACAAATAAATATTATTGCGTTTTGTGAATTGTAATTGCATTCGATGGCGATAGCTTAAAAGCTGATAAGATTTAAACGCTTTGCACTTTGATTGCTATTCAACTATTCATGATTTCTGTAGTGTTTAATAAAAGTCATATTTAAATCACAATTAGACTTTGTATAGTCATCACATTAAGTAAGCTAATTTAATAAGAAACAAGTAAGATGCTGTAGTCGAGTTGGCTCGACTACGATATAACCTTAACCCAGTTGTTAAATATATTCTAGTTTTATTTGCAAATTTCCCTTTAAAATGATTTGCACTCAAATGCCCGAACTGAATGGCTACAAACACGTGCAAATACATACATACATAAATACACACTTACACACCTACATGAAACAGTACTTATCAGGGCTCTGCAGAATACACACAAATATATTGACGCCAGCGTCGATTATCATGCCATCTCTTTCTGACACATGCGCTCACCTATTTATACATATGTATACAGAAAATGCTTGCGGCTGCTGACAGCAAGAAGATCAATATGATAATATATTTTCGACTATAACTTTGATGTTTCTTATCCGATCTTAATGAGCTTTTGGCAATTGATCAATAATATGTATATGCATATTATGTGTAAAATTAGAAGCCTCTGCCTCTTAAATTGTGGAATTTATTGCTATCGGAAATTGAAATGTTTCGATAATTCAGAAACTAAGGCAGCTATCGATAAAATAAAGCAAACTTGATCTGCGCCTGGTACACGAGAACTTATATTCCAAATTTGAAGTCGCTAGCTCTTCATACAGACGGACATACGGACGGACAGGGCTATATCAACTCGGCTGTTGATCCTGATTAAGAATATATATACTTTATGGGGTCGGAGATGCTTGCTTCTGCCCGTTACATACATTTGCACAAAACCTTTATACCCATTCTTACCCATTTTTAATGGGTTAAGGGTATAATAAAAAAAATAAAGCTTTACAGAAGTGTTACTTTTAAATAGTTTTCAATGCAGAACAGCAAACAAATATTTAATAAAAGTGTGGAAAATATAAATTTTTAAGTAGCATAACTTAATCACACAAATACCAGAAAAAGAATTTTACAGACTTTTCTTCACAATCGTTTGCTTAACTAAGGCAGTTTTCAAGCAATAAGCAACTATTTCATTGATTTTATACACTTAATATAAGTTTGAAGTAACTTGTGATATAAGACCTATTCAAGCATAATTAAGTTGAAGTTTCTGAAGCGAATATTCAATCAGCTATCTAGCAAACAAAAAACTTAACTCAATCAAATCATAAAACAGCTTTTAACAAGGCATTGCATATCTGAAATTGAATTTTTGCACATATAAAATTTTGGCAACTGCACTAAAAAACTTCTCGGTCTGCTACTTAAAAATAAATACTTAAGATAAAGCCACTTATGAAATTAGAGGCTAACAAAAACGAATTCATATCAAAAACATCATCATTTTATGAGCTCCGACGCTCACATGATGAGAATGCGATGAATTATTTATCGTGAAGTGTGTGTGTGCTTTAAATCTTTCAGTTTAATGCTTCAGTTAGCTGATTAAAATCTTAAATCTAGCAAAACAAAAATGAAATCATAACTGAGTCATGTCAACAAACACACAGAGCAACTCTGTCTGTGTGTGTGTGTGTGTGCGTGTGTGTGTGTGTGTGTGTAAGTTTGAACAAAAGAACAACAGCATGAAATGTAAATAAAGCAGAAGCGTAGGCCACAAAATTCAGAGCACATCTCGAGTTGGTACAAAAAACAATTCCAACTAACAACAACAACAAAAGCAACAATAATAAAAAAAAATATGACTAAAAATTGTTGATTAAATGTTGAGTGTGTGACTTTAAGAGCTACGCAAATGAATTAAATGCAAAAAAATATATACCTATTGGAAATTAGCAGCAATCATAATATTGAGCAATTTGTATAACAAAGTAAATTCAAATATATAGCCAATGGCCATAAAAACAAGTTTAAACAATTTGTCTGACGTTTTTTGGAAAGCCAATACAGCAAAAATAAAAATATAACAAAATTCATTAGAACAATTCCGAGACAAGAATGTTGTGCCACATGTGTGTAGGTAACACTATGTGTGTGAGTGTGTGTGTGTGTGAGTGTGTGTGTGTGTGTGAGTGAGCGTGTGTATTTCGTCTATGTTTGTGCTATGCTTTTGGCTAATAATCAAATCAAGTTTACATTTTTCAGAACGTTGCTTTAAAGCAGCGACAAAAGCTTTATTAAAGCGACGATCAGATAAGAAGCAATGTGGCCAAAAGAAACCCGCCAAAAGCCAGCTTTTATATAGCAGTAGTAGTAGTAGTAGTTGTTGCTGTGGAATTGCTGTTTTGATTGTTGTTGCCTTAAGTTAATAATAAATGAAATGGCCAACGCCTAAGGCGAGCGCACGATCTATATAAATAAATTAAGTGCGGCTTTACAACGGGGCGCGCCCAGGCCTCGGACAAAGAAACCATTTGCCAACCTTGAGGCCATTTTAACTGTGTGTCCATGTGTGTGTGTGTGTGACAAAAGGTTGCCGTGCCCCCCCTTGAACAACCCCCCTGCTCACACACTCTCCACACAGCTGGCCAGCCATGCAAAGTGAAGGGTAGTTGCAATTGTTGCAGCAGCCTTGAGTGTGGTTGTTGTTGTTGTTTGTTGTTGTTTGTGTTGCTTCGGTTTAGCTGCCATGACCAAGTTGATGCTGATGTTGTTGCTGATGTTGGTGCTGATGTTGATGTTGAATAATGGCCAAGTGTTATTTAAATTAATTTATATTTATATTTTTGCTGCTTTGAACTAAATAAAACAAACTATGCAAATGTGCAAAAAAAAGCCTCAGGTGTTCAAGTCAGGTACCAACCAACCAACCAATCAACCCACCAACTGACTAACTGACTTAATGACTGGCTGACGAGTCACAGCGACAATTGTCAGTTAATCTATTCTAATCGCATTACGACTATAGAAGAAACAGACACAACACCACTACAAACCCAAGCCCCCCACTTCGATTACTTCTGAAGTGAAGTGTTGTCAACAGCAACGGAACAGTCAAGAGTCAAGAATAGGCAAGAACATAAGTGCACAAATCCACGTATTTGTACACTTGGCGAAAAAACGTGTAGTCAAATAGAAGCATAAATGTTGCTCAAGTTCCGAGCGGAATTCTAATAATTGCACTTGATTGTAATAAATATTTTGTGGTTGAGTGAATCATATTTATTTTAAAAATAATGTATTTTTTTATTTATTATAATCTTCACATACTCACTGATTAATAGTTTTATATACATTTTAAGTAGAGAAATGATTCAAATAAATATTTTATACTTTATTCAAACATTTTTGTTCTCATTTATTAAGAGTCGACGTTTTCTTCTAATTTTGTTTTGTTCTCATTAATTTATCTTAAAATTCCCATTGGCAAATTACAGCCAACATTTTAAGTTTAAAACATTATTAATTCTAACCCACTTAGAAGATTATTCCTTCTCTCAAGGATATATCAATTTCATATTATATTTAAAAAAAAAATTAACATTTTATCTTCTAGAGAGTACTAGTAGAGTAAGCAAATATAAATATGTGCATTAAAGATTTTTTAACTAATAGGATAACAATAAATTGGCAAAAGCAAGAAAAATATAAAAAATATAAATATAAAAAAATTAAGTTTCTGTATTTTTTATTTAGTTATTACCATTTTTTCTTTTGCTAATGCCAGGTTATAAATTCAATGTCCTTTGTTCAATATATGTTTTTTCTAATTATGTAACATTAATGGTTGATTTTTGAAACTATAATATTATATATTATTATATTTGCAATGAATTGTAGTTTTAATTTTATGAACTAACTGTTAAGTATTCTAACATACGTAGAATTAAGCATTAATTCTGCGAGTGTATGCACACACCGTCAGATACACGTACTTACAGATACTCGCTGTTACTCGCAGATACTCGTATGCGTGGGTTAAGCTGTCACAGCGACAAGACTTATTTCTGTTTATTTTTACATCGCTCGTTAATTATATTTTTATTTTCTATTTTTTTTTTCAGTTTAATTTTTTGTTGTTTATTTTTTAGTTTTATTTCGCTTAGGATTTAGTAGCAGTAGCACAAATAGATCGCAGTTCGTGACGACGCAATTTTGTGTTATTCTGTGTTTTGAATTTGTCGTTTGTCGTTTGTCGTTTGCATTGCATTTAATTGTCGACATTTCATGCAACAATAAATTGTTCTGTGCCCCACAAGGTGAAATAGTTGTCAGTTTTAGTAGCCAGGCAACACACATGGCAAACGGCAGCTTAAGTCTGAGATATACAAATACGGCTACAAATATAAATAAATACATACTAATGATCTTTGCATTTCAATTATGCTTTTGAGCTGTAAGCCATAAGACTGTATCAGAGCATGGCTAAAAGCAACACATACATAGATAAGAACACAGAACGCTGTATGCAAATAATGCCTGGATGTAAATGTGCAACTGTGGCAAAACTATAACTATAAATGTGTCAACTGTTCCGGGTCACCTTAAAGGTTGCATGCTGGCAATTGATTTCTTTAAATATGCAGAACATTTTTGCTTGCAGCAAAATGTGCTAAGCACGAAGAATATTGCTTCAGATACAACAATTCTTTTGCATACACTTGTTATTATAATTAAAATAAAGAATATTAAAGACAGCTGCTCCGACATTCTTTTCTTAACCACTAAATCCGTCCAACTTGTCTAAAGAAACTTCTTCGGATAACTATAAGAGCGTTTGGAACTATCTGGTATCTTACAAACTTTTAGACAACATCTTACTAGATACACCTAATAAATAGATACAGAGTCGTATCCTGTGTAGTTATTACTCTAATTGTTGAATAAAATATAATAATATATTTAATTTAGTGCAAAAAAAAATAAATAAGTTAAGTTATATAAAAAACGAGTAGTTTAATATGAAAACTATTTTGATCAAGGAAATATCTGAAATATACATATCGTATGTATGTTTAAAACATTTTATATTATGATAATCAATTCTATATATTTAATTGTTATTCTTTTGTTTGTTTTATTTAGCTATTTCTAAATTATTGAAATTATTTGCTTTTTCATATTTCGTATTTTAATTTTCAGTAACAAAATAAATCACAATAATTTCCCAAAAATTCTATGAAAAGAAAACAATCATGTAACTAACAAGCTTAATTTTAGCTATTTTCGCAATAATTACTTAAAACTTTATGTTGCTAATATCTAATACCGTTGTCATTATTAAGTTTTGTTGAATTGTTAAAGCTCTGATCGTTAAGACTTATTTTTAACGCGACGTTTTTCTCATATCTATGTGAAATCAATCTTGATGCATTTTTAAGAAAAAATCTGATAAATCAATGAGAAGTTATGACTCATCTAAGATTAAAGTTTAAAATCGAGGTGCACAGCTCTTACTTTATATTTTGGCCGTATTCTAAGAAAATTACCAAATTTAATTTTAATTGGACTCTGATCTTGGCAAACAGAAAACACTGAATGTGGCCTACATTAACCATAAACCATAAACCAATCCCAGATGTGCTTAGAAGCCCCGAAGAGTGCACAGCTTGTAGTTGATGCACAGTATGTAGACACTCTAGACACATCAGACAGCAATGAAACCGCATTCACACCCACATGTACACACCCACACACACCCACACACACACCCACAAACACATACACATAGTGGCTGCAAGAGTTGTGGCTGAGGAGACCATTCCCATTCTCATGTCCAACTCCCATTCCAATGTCTAGGCACTGAACTCTATCAGACAATGGAGCTGGTCTGGTCTGGTCTGATGGCTTCAGTTGCTTCTACTGACTCTGGTTTGCTGCTCATTATGCAATGCACGCATTGACAATTATTCTGTGGAGAAGACAGTCAGGTAACTCTTGGCCAACTCATTTTAATTTGCATAAGAGCCACGCAACATTTACGCGATTTGCAACGCAACAATGATTACTGTCTATCTATATATTTATATGTATATATATATATGTATCTATATATATTAACAACAATTTGCACAACCACACCCCAAGATATGTCAAGTCAAATGATTACATTGTCTAACGAGTTTGATTGATTTGCAAGTATTATTAGAAAAATGGACGAAAGGGCCAAGTCAACCTGAAGTCTGCAGAAGTCAGCAAAAACAAGTTAACAAACTCGGCGCAATTGTTTGATTCTGTGGTGAAAAGCGACTTGAAATATTTATGTCATGTCAGTTTTTGCTTTCTTATTTTTCTATTTTTTTTTTTTTTTTCTTTCCCCTCATCTATTTTTGTATTTAGTTTTTCTTTTTTTGCTGCTGCTGCGGCTGCTGCTGCGAAAGCGGCATATGCGCTTGCATTTTTAATTGTTGGCCAGTAGTATTTATTTTATTATGTCCATAAATATAATGAGGCATCTAGAGTGTTGACTGGCCAAATGGCCAATGGATCGCTTCAAAGTGCATTTCTAAACGCTTCTCTTGCGCTTCTTCTGCTGACTGTGTCAACAGCGTCGGCTGTGGCAGCAGCAATTGGAAAACGCGAGAAGGCCAACAACAGCAAGTTGGCCAACAACGACGTGCAAAATCACCGCAGCAGACACATTTCCATCAAATCAATCAAAAATGGTAAATACAAGTTTTTTTTTGCTGCTGCTGCTGCGACTTCTGCTTCTGCTATTTGTTTTTTTTTTTTTTCTTTGGCATATATAGAGCTTAAGTAGGTCCAACAAAACTATCTGATGTGCGTCTGTTTGTCCGTCTGTCTGTGTGTCTGTCTGTCATTGGAATGCACTTTCCGAGTGAAATGCCAGCTTGACATTGTCGTTGTTGCTGCTGCTGCTTGCTGCTTGTTGCTGTTATTGTTGCCATAGTTGACAATCATTTAGAATCACTTCTTGCAAAATGAAAGCATCTTTTGAAAGTTGCTTGATGCCTGCTGCTGTGGCTGCTGCTGCTACTGTTTGCTGTTGTTGTAATTAAAACGAAATGCCATAAGACAAATGGAAAATGTAACTAGCAAGTGTAGCAACATCAACAGCAACATCAACAATAGCAACAACAATGGCAGACAATGCGACGCAGTGCAGACTCTCACCTAGTGACACTCATTTCTGCCTGCTGCCGTCTAGCTAAGACACACACCTACCACCTACATACTAAATACATGTATATATACACATTGTATGTACACATTTGTATATACATATACACATATTTGTATCTGTTACTTTTGCTACTAATTTAAAGTCAGATGATGATGGCTTTTATAACGTTAATAAGCAACGCATATGGCTGCCAAAAACATTATCTGACATATTTATACATATACATACATACGCTGGCAGGCAATTGCGCAAATTATTTGAGCATACAAATAACAGCGCCAGATCCAAATAAACAAAAACAAAAAATGCACACACAGACACATGTATACATACATATGTATGTTGATAAGCGCATGCGAAAAGGTTATCAGGCTGTCAAGCTTGTAGTTATTAAATGAATGTGTACATACATATGTATGTATATAAGCTTCTAAAGGCACCAACTAGCGAATCACACTTAAGCATCTCTATGTATTTATATGTACATATATAAGTATGTATTTTACTTACATCGGCCGCATTTGTCATGAACATCATTTTCTCATACTCCATTTTAGTTAGCAGAGCAGCTCGCTGTTAATTAACCGTTTCTAACTCTGAGTAGCTTTTGTTGCTGTATCTGAAATATTGTTTTTTTTTTTTCTTGTCGTGTGCGTGCAAAATTTTAACGTTTGCTGCGAAAGTCTAGCGCTGTCATTGGCTGTCTCGTTCTCGCACTCGGCTAACACGCTCGCGCGCTCTCTTTCGCTTTTGATTTATTCGTATACAATATTCAAATTTTTAACTCGTTTCAGTTAGTATCGTTTGTGTTGTTGTTGCAACAGTTGTGTTTTAAATAATGTTTTTATTTTAATTTTTATATGTTTTCTTTTTTGTGCATAATTTGTTTTGATTTTGTTGTGTTTATTATTTTTGTTGCCTTGAGGATGAGGCGAGTTTATTGTGTTTCACAGCATTTTATTGTTAAAATTTCCACTTGCAAACTTGTTGTTGCTCTCATTCACACTCACACACGCACACATTCTTTTTGCTCACACTGTCTCTCTCTCTCGCTCTTTCTCTCACTTTTTTGTGATCTCTTTCTCTTTTCTTGTTTTTCACTACTTTTTTTTTTTTTGATTTCGTCCGCTGTGAACCGTTCACAATGTCTACACGCTCATTTCTGTGCGCAGCGTTCGCAACGATCGTGTTGCTTACCTCATGCGCAGCAAAGCTTTTGAGCCGCAAACTGGTTTAAAAGCTTGCGCAAAAAGCTCTTTCCCTTTGTCGCTTTAAAAGCTGCAAAACCTATCAACTTTTCAGCCATGCAATTGGTTGTTGAGCTTAACATCGCACTTAACACTTAACAACAACAACAATGGCAAAAGCCAATTAGAGTTGCAATTTTTAGTTCAATTCGGTGAAGTATTTGACAAAAAAAAATTATAAAAGATTAACTAAACTGACTTAGGCTTAGCTGCGCAATAGATAGATTAAAATATACAAATTTTGTTTTTACATACACAAATTAAGTTAAATTAAATACCTTATTAATATACATACATATGTATGTCTATTAAGTGTCAAATGCTACACTCGTTCATTAAAAGAATTTTGGTTCATGAGTGAAGCACTGAATAGAACCGTTATACAAACGGCTAACGATTTGTTTTGTCTTTGCTTTGGTTATAATAGTTTCTGACTGAAGGATGTCAAAGACATGCTTGAGTTTAACGATTAATTCAAATGAACCAAGTGTGATCGATTCGGTGCAACTCCAACAACTGGAAAATGTCAAGACGCTCAGTTGGTTCGGTTTCAGTTTACGGCACTTGTGCGCCGCGGGGTTGCCAGACCACAAAACCCCGACTCGAAGGCAACATGCACGCAGTCGAGTCTCTGTGTGTGACGCATGTGTATATTATATGTATCTGTGTGTGTATACATACGTGTGTATGTGTGGTGCATTATCGTTTCCGCTTCCGCTGCATAAGACTGTGGGCATCAACATTGTCAGCGGAAGCAACAAAACACAATTTAAAAAAAAGAAGAAAAATAAGCGAAAAAAAAATACACTTTGACATTTATATTTCATTGCACAATGACAATTCTGCAATTTTTCGACAAGTCATAAAAAGCACATGACAACTGCTATGATGACAGCTCCAACTCTAGGCGCCAAACTGTAACTCCAACAACAACAACAACTCTCACAACTTTTTGTTTGCCTCCCCCACACCCCACCCTGGGCAACACCAACAGACAGAGTGGACAGAGTGGAATAACTTCAATGCCGTTTGCAGGACGTCTCGACGAATACATCGAAATGAAATTACACCGCCACCCATTCTAAATGCCATAAAATTTTAAGCTGTTTTCCACTTTTGCCAAAGGGTACGCAACGCTCAGCATCGGCGTCAGCAGCCGCATGAAAAACAGCAGACGCAGCGCATCCAGAGACTGGTTGCCAATGCAACTGAAAATATCAACATTAATAAATACAGACAACAACTTTTAGCACTCCAAAACAACAACGAAAAACACACTCAAAATCTGTTGCACTGCATACCTAATTGATATTTAACAATTTACGACAAAAACTTAAAAAAAATGGAATACAAACTTGGGAATTTAATATCGAAAGCCACAAAAATAAAAAATAATATTATTTTCATCTACTTAAATTGAACTAGAGGAAGTAGCTATGATAAAAATTATATAATACTTTTGATATTCCACTCTTAACTCTGGACGTGAGCAACAGATTTTTGTTTTAAATTGTCAAGAATAATTAATACTCTTAATAATTAATTATACATAATCAATTCATAAAGTTAAAATATATTTATAAATTTGCCAATATCGAATTTCATTTGTATTTTAACGCTGATTAAGTATAGTTAATATCATATTATTCTTAGGCCGCTAGATATCTCAATTTATCAGTTACGCACAATAATAAAATACACTCAAGATTGTAGTTAGAAAGTTGTTTAGCTTAATCAAGCTATCCAGGATTAAAGATAAGCTGGAGCCTGCAGCTGCTCAGCACTATTGTGCCTGATGACAGACCACAGATCCAACCAGTGGACCAGTCTGATGCACCAGCGAAGCCAGAAGGGGGTCCACATCCAAAACCAAAGGAAGAATAGCACAGCACAAAAGATGCTGCGATTAAAACTTCAGCCAGCATACCTTATAGCAATCATTATGCAGCACATTGCATTAGAGCAGATTGCAAGATAGAGTGCCTCCTCGCTAAGCTGCCTCAATTCCAGTGCCGCCTTCCCAGCGTGGTCGCATCGGGCAGCGACACACCATGAAAGACAGCCTGATGCTGGCTGTGAAATGAATAGCCGAAGTCGCTGATGACCAGGGATGTCCTGCTGGGGCATGTCCTGCCTGGGGCCGGCCGCAGCAGCTCATCGTCGGCACGCCCACGTGCAGCGTACGTGATGACGGGGCAGACGCGCAAAGACCGCGACAAACAGTGCCCATCATGACGTCAGTTGTGGATGCCTCCATAAACTCGGCCAACTACAGGCACCAATTGTTGTCTTGTGGAAGGGGGCGAGGTGCACATTGGTCCGACATGAGCTTGGTCATGGGACGCTACGATGCAAGGACACTGCCCAGCCCAACACACTGGAATGTGACATATCCCTGCTGGGATGCTCAGCTGCTGTTGCAGCAGGCGATGCATATGTTCCTTGCGAACCTAAAAACGGAAGCGCCTCGGACAAGACCACACACTCACACACACATTCACACACACACTGCACCTCTCTTGTCTACTAGCCACTAAGCATCATTTAATCAGACTGATGCATGATAAATCAAGAGCCAATCATGGTCAGGTGAGCGTTGGCAATACTCGTTGCACCTGGACGTGGCATCCACATAGCGACGGAAGCAAGCATCACACAAAATTGCTCCTAAATCAAGGCAAGGATTAATGCGTTTGTTTGGACGCATGCTGACCACAGAGGCATCGAATAGGAAAAGCATATTTTAGAACCTGAGATATCCTGTATTCCTTGTACCAGTAATAACATTGAAAATAACGTTAACTAAAATTAGCCGTTAGATAATTGCTTATTGAAAGTAAAGGGATAAACATTTCTGGGTACATCTTTATTGAAGTTATATTAGATCTGCAGCATTCCTTCTTTTAATTTCCCTTTAAAGACTTGAAGCTGAAAAACCTTTGACAAACTAAACTAAACCATGATTTGTGATCAACATTTATCCCTTAGACAATTAATATATGTTCGTATTTATGTATGCATGTATTTACATATTTAAACATATATTTACATACAACATTCAAACATATATCATGTATTACAGTTTCATTTAAATCCGAGGCGATAATTTGCAAACGAGCACTTTAAGTATACCTTGCGTATGCATTCTGAGTGCGGAGAGGGTATAACAAAATAGGCAAAGAGTGTGTGTGTGTTTGTGTCTGTGTGTGTGTTTGTGTTAGTGTGTGTGTGTGTAGGGAAGGACGAGCAATAGGCTGTCGATTGGCTGACTAGGAATGTGCATAAGCGTGCATAGAGGAACAGGAAGGTTGCGATAGGAAATCGAGGTGCTCGTTCGATACTGATGCCGTGCAGCAAGTCGGCAATAACATGAGTTAAACAATTTGCCACACGTTGCAAGTGGAACACATGGACACTGTCCATTCAGATCGTCAGCCAAAGACGTGAGGCGTGACAGCATACGCAACCGGATTGCCGGCCAACGAGACACTTCCGGTGTAGAAGGCCACCCGTTTTGATGCAGATGAATGCCATGGCGCTTAAGCGATTCACAATGCCAGGCGCGCACTCCGGATATGCCTCATCCACAGTTGCCAGCGCGAATACAACTGCTCCGCCTCCTCCCCCAATTGCTTCTCCTCCTCCTCCCTCACTTGCTTCTCCTCCTCCTCCATCTACTGCTGAGCAAACTGTTGCACGCCTCACGCCCATTGAGTAATAAACGTTAGCCACAGGCTTATCCTTCTCTCTCCCTCTCTCTCTGTGTGCGTTTGTTAACTTCACTTCAATTGGATATCGCTTCGAGAGAATGAAGCAAAATCCCAAATCCCAAGCTGTATAATTTTGGTGTGCATTGAACGAGTCGCAACAGTGTCACTTGGCAATCCGCTGGAAAGCCATTCACAAACGTAATGCGATGGCCGCTGCAGGGATTAGCATGGAAATACACTGGAACACGATACCCCAGATCGGAGCACGGCCCAATGCTCAGAATGGTATTTTGTGGCGTTTCGTGTCGCCCATGGTAATCAACAGAATGTTCCAGCCGCTGACGAAGCAAATCGTCAATAGCATCACATCAGGCAGGACATCAGGTAGGACATCAGGCAGGACATCAGATAGGACATCAGCCAGGACATCATTGCTTGACTGTTCAACGCTCAACGATCAATGCCTAACTGCCCAATGAGCCGACTCCTTTGCGTTATTTTCAAATAAATAAAAATGTTAATTTTAAAATTCTCGTTGCCGGGCCGCTCCTTTGCCCCCCTAACCCACTTCACCCCTCGCTCACGCTTGCTGTGACCCGTGTGCGTGTTGGCCGCCTGAAAATTACAGTTATTCGCTGTACGTGTTTAATTATTTTTAAATCACACGCAAAGCGGATGCCTGGCAAGTGGCAGCCAGGACTCAGTGCTCAGCAAACAGGACTCTCTCTCACTCTCTCTCTCTATCTCTCTCTCTCACCCGCTCAGCTACAAGATTACTTTGGCAGTCCAGTCACGTGCCAATTGCCAGCTATTTTAACGGACTGCGTCCTCTACGCATTCAACGTTGACTGCCTTCCATAAAAAAAAAAAAAAAAAACAAACAAAAAAAAACAGAAAAAATAGCAAAAAAGAAAACTGCCCACTTAAAGTGCTATTTCCGTGGCGGCCCTCTTAATTACATAGCACACCTCAGTCCCAACTTTCCGCGTCCCAACTTAAGCTGATTTGACAAAATTATAAATAACAACAATTGAAATAACGCACCACTCAATAATGTTGCAACTCTATCTAAACAAATTAAGGTCTACTAACAAAAATAAAAACAAAACCAAAAAAAAAGATTATTGCTACTTTTGTTAATTATTAATTTGCTTATATTTATGATTTGCTGACCAATTCAAGAGCATCTGTATTTATTTCTTAATTACATGTAAATATGAAAAATTAATTATAAATTATAAATTCTCACTAATTATGCTTATATCAGACATTTCCTCCATTACCAATTTAATTATAAATATTGGTTGATTAGTAAAGTGTGGAGCAAATTTTGCAAAACAGAACCAATTTATATATTCATTATTTTGCTTAAAAGATTTTAAATCAAACAGCGGAATAGCTTCTTTGGTGATTTGGTTTAATATTAATAATATCCTTTTGTTGGTATATTAAAATAATAAATAAAACATTTTCTTTCGGTTAAAGTGTCTGTCTTTCAAAGAACTGTTCCAAACACTTCATAAGCCCAACAAAATATTCTCTTTACTGCCCACTCAAAATTAGTCTTTTATATTTTCACAAAGTCTTGTGCATAATTACGGATTTTCTTTGACGCACTGCACACACACACCCACACACACACACATATACACACACACATACACTTGGAAATGAATTTAAGTACTCAATGCATAATAAATAAAGCAAATATTAATTTTTGAGGTCGCCGCATTCATTTATGCTGTTTGCATTCCTAAAAATAAACATTGAAACTGGCGAGAAACTGAAGCCCAGCGTCCACCGACCAGTTGCCTTAAGAACCAACGATAAGTGAACGGTCGCAGGACTTACACACACATACACACACACACGCATCCACACACACTCAAACACACACACACTCGAACGTTCATTGTTGATTTAAGCAAAAATGTATATTTTATTAGACCAAAAAGAGGACAAAAAGCGCTGCTGCTAAATTTGACTTTATGCAAATTATGTATTCAGGGACCGTGTCCAATTTCCAATGTACTATCCCGTTCCGTCCTATTGTCCCATTGTCCTGTGTGCGATTCCGGCAAAGTTGATTAATATGTTGCAATTCTGTTATTTTTGCTATTTTAATTTTCTGCTCTCCGCTCGCAAAACTCTTTGTAAAGTTTGTTTGTTTTTTTTTGTTATCATTTGCTATTGTTTTTGGCATTTATTAATTAAAACGATGGCGAAAGGGTCATCAGACAAATTAAATTTATTTCGTTTATTATTTGACCACACAAAAGCCACATAATATGTAAATTTGAACCTTTGCGGAAACACAAATCCAGCAGCAAATCAAATTTGGAGCGTCCCATTGAATCCAATACACAAATTAAATGCTGATCCAGAAGATGTCTCCAAATTAGTCACAAGCATGCAAATTGCCAACGGAAATCCTGTATTGATATCAATATAACAATTTAAATATTGTTATTGATATTTAATTAAGATATTTACGAGCTTGAAGTTGACAATAGCTCGAAGTGTTTTCGTCCTTTTTAGTATGATGAAAAATGTGATTTTGCATAAGACAAGTTCTCAAATTGTTGCCGTTTATAAACCCATTTCAATGCCACAAAGTAAATCAATTAAATTAACTTCTTAAGATTGCTAACAATTTATTATTTATTACTAGTTCATTTAACACTAAGCATTAAGCAATATTCTATAACTATATTTTTTTATTACCTGTTTTTTTTACCATAAAAATAATGTTACGGCATAAAGCCAACTTAATAGGAAATGCAATTCGAGTAATGCTCATGATTACATTATGATTATGTCTTCAGCAGAATCATTTGACTATGTGGCAGCAAAGACAACCATTGAGCAGCGATGACGTCACTGAGGAGAGCACTTCACATAAAACGTAATAATGTAGAGCTCATTTGTCCCCAGTCTCAAGTGCAAGTCATCGAAAAAGGCTTACAGCCATGGAAGAGGTATACATATGCACATAGTGTGTGTGTGTGTGTGTGTGTGTGTGTGTGTGTGTGTGTGTGTGTGTGTGTGTGTGTGTGTGTGTGTGTGGTATGTGGTTGTGTGGTTTTGGGTATATATGCTGCAGGTGGTTGACTCCTGGAAGGGATGGTTATTGCCAGCGATAAACATGACGAACATACATATATATCTATATATATATATATATATATATATATACATATATATATAATGTTACCAAATATCAATTGAATTATGGCACACATGGAAAGCAAGGGAATGAGGGAAGGGGAGGGGAGGGGGTCGAGACATTGTCAAGACAATTGAGCAGCAAATTGTGTAGCTCGACAAATGCCCAAAACGGAATGGCAAATACGGATGACTGCGTTGCTGCCAGCGACGGGCTACAAGAGTTGGCCCAAAGTCCTTACCAATGCAAGTGACAAAAGCTTATTGAAAATCTATTCTAATTTTTTTGTCCTATTTTTTTTATACATTCTCTTGCACAAGGTATTTAGAATTTGTCGTAAAATTAGTCAGTCACTGTTTAAGACATAATTGTTTAATTTAAGTTCATTACAAACTTGATGATTTTAATGATTTGAAGTAAACTAAGCTAGAAATTTATACTGATAAATCTTTTCAATAATCTCGAAATCTGGCAACTTTTTAATCATAAAAATAGTTCTTGAAAAATAAACTTTTATACTGTTGTTAAAATATTCAAAAAATCGCTCTGAAGCCAAATAAATTCTCCAGTCTTCAAATATTGTTTTTGGAGGAAACAATTTATTTTCTTAGTAAAGAGAACTAAAAATTTAAAACTTTTCAAAATAATGAAGTCCACCCACACTTAACTAGTGTTCAAATTTTTAATTTTGTAATTACCAATCCAAAAATCGATCGAATTTTCTATAAGGGTGTTTGAATTTTGGTGTGAAAATTATTTGCTATTTTTTTCTAGGTGCAGTTTCAGCTCCGGCTCGTCCTTTATCATTGCATAACGTGCTCTTTCTGATGCCGGCTAACCTGTATGTGTGTGTGTGTATATATATATATGTGTGTGAGTGTGTGTGTATTTGCATTTGTGCACGGCATGCGCTTCATTGGGTTGCCCCAATCCTATGCACAATGCGAGCATTTTAAATCCTTTGTGCACTTACTCAATTGTCCTTGTGCAATATTTGTTTGATGCCTGATATCAAAATGCCTGATGCGATTATAAAAATACTTGGTTGATTGCACCTTTTGAGGGACGTCGACTCTTAAGGTCCTTGTGCGACTTAAAGTCAGTCACAATTTGCTGATTAACGACGGCAGCAGGATGCATGCGTGCAACGCCCGCGAATATCCCTTAGCCACAGTCAATTAAGCCAACAGCAGCAGCAGCAGCGCCCGCTGGCAAATAAAATGAAATCTAAATAAATCGCCAAAGTTGCAGCTTCAAATGAAACTAATACAAAAGAGTGTGCGTGCTCGTGGGTGTGTGTGGCACGCACGCCAGGGAATTGCTGCCCCTTCAAATAGGACTCACGCCGCTGCTGCTGCTGCTGCTGCTGTTGCTGCTGTTGCTCCTGATGCTGAGCTCCTTTTGCCAGCAGCTCTCCATGTCATTGCTCGCGTTATCCTTCAAGCCAAGGAGCAACAGCAGCTGCATGCACATAAGAAAATTAAATAGAAAAATTGTACATAGACAAGTTTAGCGGGTGGGTGCACTGAGAGAAACAGTTAAGTTCAACAAACAAGTTTTTAAATATTTTCAATTGCATATTAACTTAATTTTTTATAATATTAATTACTTATTTTTCTGTGCTACTTATTAAAAAAATATTTTGAATTTAGACTAAAAACTAGTCCAAATAAATAAATGTATTCATAATTTTTATAATATTTTACACTGTTTGTTTCACTATTTTTTATGTATAATATTCGTTACATTTGATATTTGTGGTCGCTTGTTGATATAAAATTACAAATTAATTTATTAATATTGGTTTATTTTCTTATTCATTGTTTTTTGCTATTGCTTTATAATTTAAAAATGGTTTTTTAAATCTAGTGTTTTTTAACTTTACAAATACTAAATTAATAAAAATAATGCAATTTTGATTATATTTTTAATTGTAATATTTTTAATAATAATTTTAATTCCGAAATGCGAAATTTAATTTTGAAATACCTTAATTTTTCTCTCTGTGTATACTTGCGTGTGAGGATTGTTAAGCTGCCCGACTGAGACTGCATCGAAGGTCCTTGCAAAGGCAAAGGGCCAATGCTCTGCGCATTGAACTATGGCTAAGTAGTTGCCCAACCAACCGACCCGACTCGACTCGACCGACCGGCTGACTGGCTGGCTGGCTGCCTCCTTTGTGGAGGCGCCTCTTGAGTCGCTTGTCCGTTATGGAAAATAGTAAATGACAAATGCGCCGCCGTCGCTGCACTTATAATTAGAATATGCAAATGTTGTTGTCAGCGTGGCATGCAGCAGCGAGTGGCAGTTGTTGTTGCGCCAGCTAGTTGCCACATGTTTATATTTATGCGGCCACGCGACTCCATTCCGTCTCCATAGCGCAACAATTTTATTGCCACAACTCGCATAATTTGCATGTAAACGCGCCATTTTTCTTATAACTGCAGTTGTTATTGTTGCCAGTTTTAATTATTTTGTTTTTGCACAGCTCGCTTTTTATGCAAATGCTTTCACATCAATTTTCAAGTCTGCGCTGCGCTCATTACCAGAGTAAGTTGCCAGTTGCCAGTTGCCAGTTTGCCAGTTCGCCAATTCGCCAATTCGCCAATTCGCCAGTTTGTCAGTTTGCCAGTTTACCAGCTAACTCAAGATTGTAATTGAGTTTGGCAAACTATTTTGACGCTCAATTGATTACGCATACGCAGCGTTGCCAGCCATAAATCTGTATGTTTAATATCCTGCAATAATTAAATGTATCATCTTGTGTATCATAAAGTATGACAAGAGGGAGGGGGAAGACAGAGAGACCACTTTGAGCCTGCAAAGCATTACAGTTTAGTTGATTTAGCCATGTTTAACTTACCATCCGATGTGTCGAACACTCGAGACCAGATTAAATGTTTATATATACAAATTAATTTTGAGGGCACATAATTTTAACTAACAAAAGTAGTTTAAGTAAAGTATGCAATATAAACTTAGTTTGCAGTAACATTATAATTATTACATAGCATATAGTAAATCAACTCTATTATCTGTAAACTAAGCAAACATATTTAAAATGAAAATGATTATGTTACAACATTAGCTCTAAAGTAAAAAAAAAATAATAATAATAATAATAAAAATAATAATAATAATAATAATAGAATGAAAATCTGTTTTTTTTGGGCTTTGTAATTTGATATTAATGATAGCAAGTTTTCCGACACATTTATTTTAGTTCACTTAAGCAATATTTAATAATCACTTCCATCTTATTCTCAAAAAAAAATTATATTCATAAAAGTAATTAAATAATAATATTTAATAACAATTTAAATAATAATAAAATACATTTTTTTAATAAAATTAACAAAAAATAGTTTTGATTAAATAATATCGAAATTATGAGCACAATACAAATACGGATAAAGTGGACATCATTAAGATTTAATGGTCGATAGAGTTGGCAATTTGTCTAATATTTTAAGCACAAAAATGATTGATTGTCTTAGATTGGCACGGTATCTAATAGTAGAGCACTTTTATGTGTGACACATTTGTTATTCATTTTTTTTACATACATATTATATAAATAAATTGACACACGCAATTGAGTCGACTTCTGTTCTTTCCAGGGAGTGTGCGTGTTTTTTGCTACTGAGTGTGTTTGTGTGTGTGTGTATGTGTATGTGTGTGGGCGTGTAAATCAAATTACGAACTCCACATGTAAATTAACTTTTCATATTAATGGCTATTTAATTAATTAGCCAGAAACATGAATGATTTCAATGTGTTTATTTTTTTTCAGTTCCACGCGCTGTTTTCTTTCGTTGTTTTTTTCTCACTGGAAAAATCCTCGTGCGGGTCGAAGTCGTTAAGGAAACGCAGCGTAAAGCAGACCACCAAAGAAAAAGCGGAAAAACAAACAAAAAAGAGACAAAGAAGAAAGAAGAAGAAAAAAAGCGCTTTGGTGCTCATTTTGAGAGCTGGGATGAAGATGCGGCCGGATGGATGCGGTCGCAAACACCTTTTGACTGGATGTGAGAGAGGGCAGCGGTACGTGAAACGTAAATTACAATTAATTACATTTTAATGACGCTTGTTTAATTCAGCGTTTACAATTACATACACAATTATGGTGGCAACGAAAAGAGCACGAGAGCGGACCAGAAACAGAACGATCTGATGCTCATTATGGTGCGGCGGAGAAAACGCTGCACTTCACGTTCTGCCAACAGCAGTTTTATGCACTTTTCCAAGCGAAAATGACTTTAACAAATTTCACCTCGCTTTCAGCCATATTAATGGGCAACGGCAACAACTTTCGGCGTAATTAACTGGATGCACAACAGAAACCCCTCACCCGCCCCATTTCTCATCCGGCTGCAGCAATCAAAGTGCATTTCAACAGAGACAAAAGCGAGAAGCGAACATTTATGCTGAAATAAATATAAGCACATTAATTCACAGAGAGAAAGAGAGAGAGAGATGCAGAGAGAGAGAGAGAGAGAGAGGGAGATGGTGGACAAAAATCAGGCAACTGGCAAATCGAGGTGCGAATCCATAAACACACAAGTGAGAGAAGCTATAAAACTGAAATGCCTGGCGCTGAAAAGTATGCTACGCGAATGAGGCGTATGCGCAATGCAGCAATGCTTGCTACTGTTGATGCCACAATTCACACTCGCATAGCATCGGCAGCAGCAGCAGCAGCAGCAACAACAACAACAACAACAACAATAACTGGCATTGGTAAAGTGCCGGGCAGCAATAAATATGCTTCAACTATTTGGCAGCCGGCGTATTTAAGAGGTCTGCAACAAGAGCAGCAATAACAACAACAACAGCAACAACAACCAGTTAGCAGCAAGCAGACATTAAATTGCAATTTATGCCAATGAGTTCTTAATGTACAAGCGGCGGCAACAGCAACAGCAACAGCAACAACAATTGCTCAATGCCATCTAATGGACCCTCTAACGGCGGCGTCTGCCTTCAACTTGCTCCGTAATTTATTTGCAAATTATTATTAAAACTTTTGCCTGGACTGTCGGTGGGTGCTGCTCGCACTTCTTCTGTTCAGCTCCTAAATGATTCGCACTTAGTTTGCTGTCAGCCGCAACAACAATAACAACAACAACTGAAACAAAACAACAACAACTGAAACAAAACATACAAAAACATGGCCGTAAAGTCGCGCCTATAAATCAAGTTGCTTCTGGTTTTTGGGGTCAGCTCTTCTGGGTTAATATCCCTAAATGTGAATTTTCCTCTGTCGGCTTCACGCATATTCGCTGCCAAAAGTCCTTGGCTTCCTTTCGCTGTCTTAGGCCAGCATGTTTATAGACTTATGAATATATATCTTTTTAATTTCATGCCTACCAGTTGCAGACCAGTACATAGATCAACAATAGGCATAGTATTGGGGAGTGACTGTTTGTTATTCCACAATATACATATATTACTCGATGTTATGATTATTTTTTAGATATATTAAATAAGGTAATGCCATTTTTGCTAGCTAAGAGTTATTGAACACGAGTTTGTCTTTTAAATATTAGTGAGTAGAGAACCACCAAACTCTTTTCAGAATTTCAAAAAATGGTTAAGAAATTATATTCAGCCGTGTTGTAATTAGCTCAATAATTATTTTGAATTCTTATAGCACATATTTGTAATATATATTAAATCATTTTTTAAATATGTATTAATATACAATTAATCAATTAAGAACCAGTTGTATGATGATGATTATATTATACTTATCGCACTTTTTATCTATTCCAATATCCTGAGAGTAATCGGAAATGTTTGCCACTCGATCGGCAACTTTTTGGTCAATACCTAAGACCTAAAGCGAATTGGGCCTTAAAAGTGGCTCAAGAAGCGGAAGCAATCAATCGCTTAAAACAACTGACCCGCATTCAATTTTCCAACACGTGGCACATCCACATCCACATCCACTCTCCGTCTCTTTCCCTGTCTCCCGCCTCTCTTTTGGCAGCTTGTACCACTAACTAGCCCTCAATTAGTTGCCAATTATTCAGTACGCGTTATATTCGCTAGATATATGTATGTACATATGTATGATGAATGTATGTGCATAGAATAATGTACCGCTGATGTATGCGAATATCTGGCGATGTGCTTATTCAATTAAATGCAATGCGCCAACTCAATTTCGCAAAATCGCATTTATCAAGCCATTAGAGTCAAATAATCATGCACACACACCCAGACACACACACACACACACACACACACAGTGCACCCACTGTCAGCATGCAGACACAATGCAAAGCAGGCTGCAAGGATAGATAAACGCAAAGGACGAGCCGCCTTACATTAAAAGCATGCCGCCCTTAGCTGATAACGGAATTTGCCTACCATTATATATACATATATATTTATATATATATATACATATATAAGCAGCAGTCGAGGAGCATTTGATGGTGGTGGTGCAGTGGTTGAAGTGCGAAGGAGAATCCACCGATGAGTGCACTTTGGGGCCATAGACAAGTAGCGGGCTAGGTAGCATAAGATGATGACTATGATGATGACTATGATGATGGCGATGATGATGATGATGATGATGGCAACGAGTGCTAGAGCTTGGTGCTCGAATCAGGACGAGGCAGGACAGAAACCAACGCAATTGTTAACGGGGCAAACGTAATGCATGGCAGCAATCGCATTACAAATAGTTGAGAAATCAAAAAGATTATGGCAGGAGCAGGAGCAGGAACAGGAGCAGGACCTGGCTGCTTTTTATATACCCAAACGGGACAAAGGAAGTCGACTTGAATGAAAAAGAAAATCCTTACAATTTGCATTGTATTTCGGAAATAAAATATTAAATGTAGTCGCAATTTTGAAGATTGAAATCAATGCTGAAGAACCATTAAAGTCACCAAATATCAAATCAACAACAAACAATTTTATTGTTTTCTTAAAGTTAGCTTACAATTTTAGACTTTATGTAAATAAATAAATAAATAATAATAGTTATTTTTACAGCAAGACTGTGTTATCAAATTTCATTGTTGATTATTACTACCATATTCTTTATCTATGTTATCAAATTTTCTAAAACGATGTTTCCATTTTCTTTTCTGAGCCAGAAACACTTTTTAAAGTTGCAATAAATATTTATTATTTATCTATACTAATTTTATGTGATATTTTTTTAATATTGACAATATATAAATATGTAATTATATAATATAATATATAATATTTATAACTCCTGCTGCTTACAATGCCGATCTTTCCGACGGTTCAAAGATCTGCAAAACTATTTTAGATTTTAGAAGTTATATTAAAAAAATAAAATCAGATATTACAGATATTTATTTGAATTTGACAAACTGAATAATAATTTATCCATCTTATTATTATCATGTAGTTTTCATTAATAATAGTAATCAATAAAAAAACAACGTTTTTTTTATTTTAATTTGACAAACTGAAAATTGTTCTTCACTCCTAATAATTAACATGCAGTTTTCTTGAATAGCCGTATCCAATTCTACTGTTGCTTCTGCAGTCAAGGGCGCTTCTCATAATTGAGCTGTGACGTCATTATGCAATTTCATTCAAATCAGATTACAAGCGTTTTACCACAAAATTGCATTCACTGTCATTGGCCCCAAATTCACCTTGCTTCCTTCCCATCCGAAGCATTCGTCTTCCTATCGCCTATTCCGCCATTATGATAAATGTGCACAAAATCAAATGAGGCTGAATGTTATTGCCATGCTTAGAGCGACCAAAAAAAGAAAGGAAAAACTGAGATAGAGAAAGACAAAGAGAGAGAGAGAGAAAGGCGACAAGGAAGCCGAAAGGACTCCATGCCAGGCCAATTGAATGTCAGAAGAGGCTGGGTTCACTTTATGCCGCTGGCACTACGAATTAGCGCCGTAAATCGCATTTAAATCGTAAAATTCTCACAGGCAGCCAGTCACTTTGCCTTTGCATATAGAGTGTGGCAACAAGCTCGTCGACAAGGGTGCGGGGGGTGCGGGGGGTGCGGTGGGGGTGAGTGGCATTTTGTTAGAGCGCCCGGTCGCCCGGTTGCGCCCCAAAGATTTTGATCCTATCAACTAAATTGCATTTGACAGTTGGCGAAAAAACTTTTGCCTTGGCCGCCATAATTTTCCGACGCCAAGAAAAATACAGGACTGATGCTGAAAATAATATTCTCACTAAATATATATATATATATATATATTTTTTTTTTGCTCATTTAACTAATATATTATTTTTTTAAATATTCATTCTTCATTTGTTTGCAAACATTTTCCTAGCACAACATTTCCGCAGCTTGGCAACTTTTTGGTGGCATTTGAAATGAATAACTGTTGTTATCAGCACCGATCGCAGCACCGTTGGAATGCCACATATGTGTTTGCCACATAGCAACGCGATAAAAAATGTGCCCCTTTAGCTCAGTGGTAGAGCGTTGGTCTCGTAAACCAAAGGCCGTGAGTTCAATCCTCACAGGGGGCAACATTAACGAATTATCTTTTCCTATATTTTTTAACTTAAATATCTAGAATTAGTATGTGTTTTTTTGTAAGCCTGTTAATATTTTTTCACACAATTATTGCTTATTTTTATTATGTTTATAAGTTTTTGTTTATCGAAAGTTTTTATGTAATTTAAATTTCAATATTTAGCATTGGCTTGTGTCTTTAAGTGTATTTTGTATTTTATTTTATATATTTTTTATTATTTATTTTAAGTGTGTTTTGTATTTTTATTTTCATTTTAAATTTTATTATAAATTTTTATAAATTTTTTTTATTTTTAATTTCTAACAGAGTGTTTGCCGAAGCCAAACTTGTTTTGGTTTTTTCTAATATTTTGCAAATTATGAATGGTTTTTTTTCAATGATGTTTGCTCTTTTTATTTTTAATTTAATTATTAACAATTATAACCATATCCATCAAGTGTTTCCTTATAGTAAACGATAGTAGTACGACACTAATTATAATTGTTTTCGGATTATATTTTCCAAAGATTTAATTGATTTGCAAATGTTCTCCGGTATTTTATAAAATTGAAAACTGTTCGCAGTCCATTTTCATTTTGAAACATTTTTATTTTGCTTTTCAATTGTGCTCTGGTCCGCTTTATTGTTTTTAATTTGATTTCTATTATATAGTTTGAGGTTGTGTGTGTGTGTTGTGTGTGTGTGTGTGTGTTGTGTGTGTGTTGTGTGTGTGTTAAGCTGTATGTTGGGAATTTTTGCCAATTCATCGCCCACTGTGCCAACTGTCTGCTGCAATTTCCAATCGATTGCAGCCATGTTCTCACTTCAAGGGATAACGTGGAAGTTTTGCAATTTGCGGCATTGGAAACTTGGTCTTTACGGCTGACTCTGAATAGAGAGGTGGGATTGGTAGTAAGGCTACTGGGATTGAGCCGTGTAGCTAGTGTACCTCAAGATTTTTGTACTTTTTCAACTGTTTGCAAAGACCGAGAGAGAGTGCATAGTTTGCCATTCAGTTTTTTTTTTTTTTTTGTATATTTTGTTCGACTTTGGCAAAGATTTATGCGGCAAAGTCGCTCGCTGGCTGTCTTAAGTGTGCTTCCGCATGTTTCGATAATTTGCGTGATTTTTGCATCTTTGAACCGACCAGCCAGGAACCAGTTCGCTTTCAGCGCTGTAGTGCGAGCGTAAGTGGCAGCCGGAGCTGCATCATTAAAACTTCCAGGCAGCGAGACCAGCCACTACAAAAAAATGTGGGGCATGCAACCAGCCTGCCGGGACGCTGGCCCGCGTAACTATGCACTATATATGCAAGTTTTACATGTTTTTTAAATATTTTATAATGATTTTGTATTTATTTTGTATTTATTTTAGCTGGCAATTAAAAGCGGATTTCACATACATTATTTACTTGCAATTAGAGCAGCAACTGCAACAGCAGCAACAGCAACATCAGCGGCAACTGCAGCAACTACAGCTCAAGTGCAGCTCAGCTCAACACTCAATTTTGGATGCACTGAGAAAAAAAAATGTGCTCCTGGATTGATTGCTATAAGCGAACACAATATTTTGAATTCAATTATAATCGTAGCTAACAAATGCTTAACGTATTTTACTAATTTTTTTTTTAACTTTAGAGAGAGTATAAAATGAACCTCAAGTGTTTATTTTAATTTATTTCTACGCTCTTAATTTACATTTTCCGTAAATAAATATTTTCTTAATTATGTGAACTTTTCATAATTTTCATTAATTTTGTATTCCAACAATTTTTTCTAATTAATCTAATCTAATCTAATTACAATGAAGTTACCTCAAGCGAATATTATTATTTGTATTACTTTCTCGGAAATTGCAAATTCTTGATTTATATCATTTAAATATCATTTTAGAACCGCTTTTTTTGTCAGTGTATGTTGGGGGGATGTGTGAATGAATGGATGGTAAGATGGGTGTCTATGTGCCGTGACAGACACTAATTATGGATTTTACAATTTGCAAGACTTGCTGCTAACCACAAGACATAAGACATGCCAGCGACACGACACAAGTGGAGAGTCAACGACGAAGACATCGCTGCCACAGGACCTCGCCTCACCTCACCTCACCTCACCTCACCCCACCGTACCGCACCGCATCACGTTGCCATTTTGCGGTCTCCTTGGATCTTGCTCGAGTGCGAGAGTCGTGAATCGGCAAAGAAAGTTGCCTGAATTCAAAATGCTGCGCGTAGCTCGTATGTGAGTTTGTCGCAACGTTATCTGCAGTGCCACACACACACACACACACACAAGCCTTCATACATGCATACATGAGTATATGTGAGTTTAGGGGAAATGAGGGGGTTTTGGGTGTAACGCATTGAAATCGCCACCATTAATAAGAAAGTTTTGCCTGCTGCCTGCCTGCTGGTAATAAGCAAATTGAGATGACAAAGTTTATTGTTGATTTTATGCACACATCCACACACACACAAACACACACTCACACACACATACAGATGCATACCAAGGCACAGGCATTGACTCCGCTGGGGGATCAGGCGACCTAAATGAGTTATTTAAGTAGCACTCGCGCCCCAGTTTAAATACGCTCGTAATTCGCCTTTGTGCCAAACCAAGTTTTTGTGCCACAAATAAGAGTCGCATGTGTGCGTCGTGCATAGTCTGACCTTCCTATAACGAACAAATTTGTCATATTTAATTGAAAAACGTTTTCCATGTAAGCCAATGGCTTAGCTTGTCTTAGCCCATTTTTAACCCTAGGCAACTTGCAATTTAAATCAATATTTGAATTTCGTATTCATTAAAAAACAAAAATTAATGAGTTCATAAATTATTCACCAATGAAGATAATTTAATCTATTGGTTTTTAAGTATTTTAGAATTATTATTTTTTAATTATTAGCCATAAAACATAAATCCACCATTTACTTTGGAGAAGTTGTTAACTGAAAATCAATTTTGGGAAATGGATTTTTGTTGTTTTACATGAATTCATAAATTATTTACCAATGAAGAAGATTTAATCTATTGGTTTTTAAGTATTTTAGAATTATTATTTTTTAATTATTTGCAATAAAACATACATCCACCATTTATTTGGAGAAGTTGTTAACTGAAAATCAACTTGCATATTTTGTGAGATTTATTTATTTAATAAATCTAGTTAATTATTCAAGGACAGTCTTAGCACATGTTTACTGTATTTGAGGCATATGTTGTGTAAGCTATTAATGCGCATATCCTGTGCCTGTTACGTTGCCTTCGAAGGATTCGTTGAGATGTCTTTGGAATCGTATGCTTCGTGTGGCACACTTTGTGTTGTGCCCCGAGAGTGTGTGTTTGTGTGTGTGTGTGTATGTCTGTACTTTACTTGGCTAAGTACGTGATTTGATTAGCGCCAAAAAATCCCATTCGTGTTCGTGTCGCGCTTATGCCCTGTGTCGTATGCCACTTATCAAGCATACGCAACGTTGCACAATAACAAAAAATAAAAAATAGAAGACTAATAAACAACAAGCAATTTTAAAACATCTTTAATGTGCGACGAATACATATAGATATATATATATATATATATATATATATATATATGTACATATATGAATGGGTAGCAATCGCCTGTTGAGGTCAACAAATTATCACAAGCATTTTTCATTCGCAATTCGAGATGTGGCCAAAGCGCCCGGAATGTCAACAGCAAAATACGTGCACAAACATAGAAATGGCTGCCATTGACAAACTAGCACACATATATATATATACATATATATATATATATATTATGTAATACGTACATGTGTGTAGCACAACGTAAACGAGACATTAATGCTATTATGCGTGTGTGTTGGTGTGTGTGGGCGGCACTTGTGTAAAAAGCAACTAATGAAAACGGAAATAAAAACCGCTCGAGGAATGCTGATGACTCTCCAAGGATGGTATTTAATATATATATGTGTGTGCGGCTCGTGTGTGAAAGGCCCGACACTGCAGCGACTCCCAGCTAACGTTCCCGTTCACGTTCCCGTTCACGTTCCCGTTCCCAACACCACTGACCCTTACTCCTGCTCAACCCATTTTGCACGCGCGCCCAAGCACTTAGCATCAATTTGGTGGCTCGTACATAAACGACAAACAGAGACACCAATATAGCCAGGGAGTGATGAAGAGAGAGAGACAGGGAGAGAGGGATGTAGTGGGAGCTGTAGCAAGACAACTAAGTAAAAGCATAAGTAATGCACATAAATCAAAAATTCAGTGCTGCCAGTTCAGCCAAAGACCCCATCGCCTGCCAAGCCTGCCAAGCCTGCCAAGCCTGCCAGCCATCCTGTCAGAATGGCACGCACAAATACTCAGTCAGTTTCAGGCGCCAGTGGCCAGAAGCTAGCTAGCTAGCTGCTACAGGACCCCAAGCCGGACTCTCCTGAAAATACCTAACAATGTGCAAGTCCAGTGCTTGGTAGGACAATTATCGCCAAGTGTCTGGGCCGCTCTACCAAAAACCCAACAACACACAATCGAGAACTCAGCCAGCGTGAAATATTGAAGTTGCCGCTGCCGACTATATAGAAAGCAGCTGCATACTTGTATATGCTGCACTGGGGAAAAAATATATGTGCTCAAATTGAAAAAATTATAGTCAACTTCATTCTTAAATTAAAAAAAAAAATAATCCACATTTGATTGTAGAAAGTTAAATCCGATTTGTCCGTTTTTGTGGTTCACTTTGTGGAAATCCTTAAAAAACTGTCGAAGATTGTTTCTTATTATACAAATATTCTCAAATATTATGCATTATCCTTAGAAGTAAACTAGTCTCAAAAATATATATACAACCAAGCCTACAAAAATCAAAACTGGAACTGAGTTTTCATTTTATTCTTTAAATTCAGAAATTTCTACGTTTTAATTAATTAGTAACAAAAGTAATTTTTACAAAGACAATCTCGTGAATTTTTCTTATCACTTCATAAACAATAAGGACTTTTTTGTTTTTGTTTTAATATCATTGAAAACCTTAGGGAATAAAGGTTTATTATTATTATTTTATTATATATGACTTGATAAATCTGATTTTAAAGCCGAAAACCCTCGCGCTTTAAAAATTTAGGCTTTCGAAAAAAAAACCTAATCTTTGATGCCAGAAGTCTAACTACTTTTTACATTCTAGTTCACACTTTTTCGCCGAGTGTATAGATACATATACTTATATCGTGTCCAGGGCTGGCATCGACATTGGCATCTTGCAGCGCGCGTCCGCTTTGGCAAATGGCACCTGCGGAATGCGCTGTTGGAATCTTTTGAAAAATATTTTCTATATTCCGGCGACGTCTATGCTTTTGGCCCAAGCCATAATTCGTAAGCCATATACTACTATTGGCTTACATGCATCTCGGTATATACATATATATTTATATATATATATGTATATGTATATAAATTTGCTGTGGCCAGACAGGTGTGTAATTTATTGATTATTCCGCTAGATGTGCTTACACACACAAACACCTACACACACACACACACACACACACACACACACACACATACACACACACAAACATAGGTTTGCTTGTTTAGACATTTTGTCATCTTCAATTTGTGGCTGTCATGCTGGCTGGCAGACAGGCACTCGCTTTGGCACTGGCTGCATTTCCAAAAGTGGATTACAAGCTGAAGGCACTTGTAATCGCTGCGTTAAGCCAGCCAGCCAACCAGCCAACCAGCCAGTCAGTTCAAGTCAGGAGCAGCCGGTAGCCTGCTATTGAACAGCAACCCCAGTCCCATATTTGTGAGTTTGTCTTGGAATTGCCGGCATCTTCGTTTTATTTGAGTTGGGCCTGAGGAGTGGGTGCTGGGGCAGCGCTGGAGGAGTGGGTTGGACTGGCGCGTTTATTGAGTTTTAATTGGATAAGTTATAGACGCTCATGTTGCATAAATTCCACAAACACCTTTGTTTTCGCACCCACGCAAAAGGTGTGCGGCACTTGCGGCAGCTGCAGTCCTTTTCAAGTTGCCACAACGCATTCGTGCGGCAACTGCTCGAAAAACGTGCAGCTCATTACCTGACCAGCTGAGACAGCTAAATATATAAATTTATATATATATACATATATAAGAATCGCTTGTAGTCGATAATGAACTGCTCAGATATCAGTTATCAGCACAATCAATACGAAAGTTCATTAACGAACTGATTTTAATTAACCTCGTTTTGTTTGCCCAACAAACCAGACAATTCATATTTGTTGCAAATTACGCCCGAAAATAATAATTTTAGATGTGTCTTCATGTTGATCCTCCAAGATTTTGTAATTATCGACATTCAAAATATATTTAAGGAAAAAAAGGCTTTAATAATTTCAGGCTGACTGTATTGTTATTATAAGTGTTTCTGTTAAAAATTATGTTATTTTACATTCAAAGCAATCGTGTATCGATACTTATGTTAAGTCTCTCATTAATGGCTACTCACACTGTAAAGTAGCAGTCTTGAATAAACGCGATGGTGGGACTCAGTCTTACTTTCTTATCCAGGCATTTCTTGACGCGGGGAAACTTCGCTCCCAACATTTGCTTATCGACGGTTATTAATTGTAAAAAAATCAAGTGGTAATTGTCATGTTGAGATAAATCCCTAAGCTTTCCTACAAATATGTTGTATTTATTAATAATAACTGATATATATTTAAATACAAATAATACGACAATTAGGTAAGAGCATTTGCCACTAGACCTGCCATTATAATAGTGATTTATACTTGTATTTATTTATTTATTCATTTATTTCATATTATTTCCTCCCTTACACTTATAATAAAATGAGGTTAAAAAGCAAACAATCAAATTCAAAAATGTTTTTGCAGTTAAGCACAATTTACAAACTTTTTAATGTTATCTGTGAATTTTAAGCAAATCCTGAAAATTCAGAAATCTCAAACTGCACAGCTTACTGAACGGACTCCGAGAATCCCTTCCTTAAGTCAAATCCGGACGGAATTCAAAATAAATTTCAGTATATAATTAAAAAAATTAAAACGTTTTTATATTATAAAAATAAGTCACCAAACAATAAATAATCTAATAATCATAAGCCAAAACTCAATTAATATGACAGGTTCGGTCTGCAACAAATAGCTAAAATTCCATAAACGATATACAGACGGAATCGGCATTGAAAAGTTATTTCGAATACTCACATATTTATAGGAATATGTATGTATATAGATAACCTACCCAATCTACTGCTGGTCATTGCCTAATCGCAGCGGACATTGCGCCGTCTGCTAGCTGTTGTCCACTTTTTGTGCTGCACCACGGAATGTTTGAGAGTGGGTAGACGGAGGAAGAGATGTGGCTGGGGGACATCTTGAGGAGCATCATCAGTCATGGCTGCATAGTTCATTATTATCGCTGACATTGCGCTGGTTGGCGCCCGCTTGCCCGCCTCCCTTTGCGCTTATAATTCATTTCTATTGTGCCACGCCTGAAAGTCCCTTTTGATCCAGCTGACTTATTTGTCTTAAAGGAAGCTCGCAGTAAAATTGCTTTTCCTACTACTACGCGCTCACTTCCTGTTCTTCCCGTTCCAGTGCCCGTTTTCCCCTACTTCTCGTTGTGGTTGTTGTTATTGGCGCTTGTTGCGCGTTTTGTTCTGCTCCTGGCTGTGCTGCTCCAGCCCCAAGCCACTTGCAACTGGCTGACGCAAGTTTCGCCATTGTTTTGTCACCGCCTTTTGTAGTTCATAAAGTCTAGGGATCGGTGTTAATAGTCGCCTCTTCTGTTGTCTCCTGTCCTGTCCGCTCGTCCTCCCGTCCGCTTGTCTCCAGTCTGTTGTCTGTTGTCTGGTGGCTCTTCATTTGTCGCTTTGCGCTTATTGTCAAGTGCGCCCGAGCTTCATTTTCTTGTGATTAATGTCGTCATTAACTGCAATTAACTTTTTTTTTTGTTGGTCGAGTTGGTGACCGCGACAAATCTTTGGATGGTTTTTGTGCTACAACTTTTGGCCCCGAATACCACTTGACTGCCATGTTGAGCAATGCCAATTTGTGTGTGTCATCCTTGAGTGGATATATCCTTCAATAGACGCCATCACTCATGTGTGTGTCGTTTCAGTTTATTTTTTCTCGTTGTCGTCCTAATTATTTGTCAAGCAGTCAAGTCAGCTAATGGCCTGGGCTGACCTCTCTCGTCCTCTGTTCCAAAAAGTTATTTTTACACCACACAGCTAAGTAGAAAATAAAACCACGACGTGTGTGTGCCACAATTTCAGCTGCACGTGCGGCCAGTTCCCATTTCTACTCCCTCAATCCTTAAAACCATCTCACCCTTCATTGTCATCAGCTGCGCTCGGGGGACTGCAACATACAATTGCAAGGGGTATTTTCAACATTACCAACTTTAGTTGAAGCTGCAGTTTGCTAGAATTTCTTTTTTTTAAATTTCACACCCAAAATGTCAACTGGTCGTAAAGCAACGCCAAAATGCCATCGGAAAGTTGCAAAACCTCTATTTGTGATGCCCTTGTTGGAAAAGGTAGTTAAACTCTCTTGTGAAATAGCTACGGAGAATAAACGGTATAGATATGAACCCCTGATTCATACATATATGCGAATTCATCAACATGTTCAACAAGCACTAAATCAGATATTCCCGGAAATCCTCTTGTCATCAATCAGCTCGAGAACAGCCTGGAGAACACTCATCCAGCAATTTATAACAAGTGCTGAACCTATTCAATAACAATTCATTACGACTTTTTCTCCCGACCTGTTTACTGATTAAAGACACATTTAAATTATAATTAGGAAATATACATAAATATATTAAGTAAATTGCAGTAAAAAATAGAATTCGTTAAAATGAACACATCACATATTTTATTTTTGCTTCCAATTTGATTGATAAATGAAATCACAATTTTATTAACAAATGAAAAATCAAATAAATGTTTTCTTAATTATGCGATATTTTAATTTATTTAAAAAGGGATCTAGTCAGACATTTTACTTATTTTAAATTCTATTAGAATCGTATATTTATCTAATTGCAACAATGTTCACCTCTTCAATTTGACACAATTATGTAAAAGTAAATTTTCAATTAAAATTTATAGTTTTCATACAGATTAGTTAATGTGTTTTTCATTTATATAGTTGTAAGTGAAATTCAAATTATGTGTGTTGTATTTTTGATTTTTGTTTTTCTGCAATAAATTAACAAAATTCAAAGCCGTTTGCAATATAAAGTTTTGGAAATTTTTCATTCAATTATTTATTTTTATTTTAATTTTAAAGTTATAATTAAATTTTTTACTAATAAACCCAAATTTGTGAATAGATCATGCGAAGAGCATTTTAAGTTCGTCTCGTTTAACTGTACTTTTTTCATGAGCATGTGTCGGCATTTTTACTTCTGTCATTTTTTTTTAAGTGTCTCCCACACACACACACACACACACACACGCGCACAGTGGGCCATCTTTTTGTGGACTATTTGGCTTTGGCTTTGGCTTGCATTTCTGTGTTTTAACTTTCTTACAATAAAGTGATGTTATCTTGCGCCCAGCTACTTTGCGGCTTAGGCAACAGGCGAACTTAGGTCTGCGGGGGAGGGGTTATGTCTTGCAGCTGGGCAGATATTTTTTTTTTTGGGGGGGCGGTTGCCGGCGACAGGATCTACGGGAAATTACTCTCTGCTTTATCGAGCATATAAATCTATTTGCTCAGGTGTTTTTCGCTGCTAATATGTTTGTGATGACTTTATTTTGCGCTTACCGCCGGCTTTTCTCGCCGCGTTTGCTTGCCTACCACCCACCCCCCACCCCATCCACTGCCATATTCTGTTATTTTTTTTTCTTCCTTTTCGGCACTGCCTTATTTATATATGTGTTGGTTTGGAGCGGGGAGCAGGGAATGTAGGCGTCGGCAGCTTAACAGTTATTTTTTTTTTTTTTTTGTTATTTTCTGTTTGTGGTGGTAGCTCTAGAAAAGTTGTAAAAAGGTTTTTGCAGCTTGCCAGCTGGTCTGTTTGCTGACTTGGTCCTGTGGAGCAGGCACACGCATTATTTTCAGTTTTCGCCTGCTTTAATATTTCAGCGTTCAGCGCCAATGCGACGTATGCGCAATTTGCTTAAATAAATACGTGAGGCGCCACCGACAAAAACACCACCCCTCTCTCTTGCCACAGACAGAAAGTGCAAATTAAAAGCCAAAACCGTTAGGCTAAATGCTTTAAGCACTTAACTTGCACGCATGTGGCCTTTCTTGTTGTTGTTGTTGTTGTTGCTGTTATTGCTTATTTTGTTGTTGTTGTTGTTATTGTCGCTGGTTAGCTGAAATATTCAGGAGCGAACATAAAGCGCGGCCCAAGGCGCAGGACACACACAGGACATGCTGTACCCGAAATGAATGTCGGCAAGCTTTTAAGCCTTTTTTTAATGCCCTCAAGAACAATAACAACAACTAGACCAGGCTATACACTGTGTACTATCCACAAATACACACACTTATACACACTAACAAGCACGACAATGTCATCGCGACCACACACACACACACACACACAACATTTACTCAAGGGATTAACTGCAAAGATCTTAATGCCTCTATTTCGACGTTCTTAAGTATACTTGCGACCCGGCCAGGTTGTCCAATGTGTGACAGGGACAAGTCAAGCAGCACAGACTTTCACCCACCCAACCACCCACCCTCCTCCCCCCCTATAAACATACACACACTTCCCTACATTTTTCTAGCTGCCTCTTGTGTTGTGTGTTTTTGTTTGTATTTGGGGCTTGTGTTTGTATTTACCACTAGCCCTTGGGCTCCATGTTTCTCCTAGTTTTCTGCTCCGCGTGCCTTCGAGCGGCACTTGCCCGTGTTTTGTTTGCACTGTATGTGTGAGTGTGTGTGTGTGTGTGTGCGTGTGTGTGGCTGTGTGTGGTCTTTAGGATTGGGCCACATATGCACATTGTCATTGCCAAGTACCACTAATATTATTTACATTTCGTTAGGTTTTCCTGTTGAACAGCAACCCTAAAGAAGCCCAACGAGAACCCCAAAAACCACTCGATACATCCGTATATACACTTTAAAAAAAATGTGTAATTTCAATCCATTTTAATTTATAAAATCAAGTAGAATTTATTCAATAACAAATACTTGACATTTGTAGAAGAAACCCAATTGGGATCGATTTTTGCTTGCAACCTTTTCTCTTAATCATAATTTTTAATTACCAGTACCCTGTAATGATTACATTATAATCTATCAGTTAATCGATTCAGAGTCCATTATTTCTAGAATTTAAACTTATTGTTAAACGTCTTGTCTAGTGAATAACATTAACATATGTACACATAATTGGCTGATTGAATTCTTGCGATTTTTTTAAACCATTTAATAGAATGTTGAATACCCCAGCAATCGTATAAATATTTTTTTTTAATTTTAAATTTAAAGATTATATGTTATATGTAGTTTAATTTATTTTTAACTTTTTATAACATTATATAAACTTCTCTTGCAGCAGCGTTGTTCGCTGAGTGTATATAATATATATGAATGTATCTGGAAGGCAATTCACCAACCATCGCTATTCATCAGCTAGACACATGGTCGGCTTCCTCCAGCCACCCGCATCCCATTGCCCGGCGGAAACAATTATTGCGAATTACTGCGGCAATAAAAGCACAAAACTTTTGGACCGATTCCTTTTTTTTTATTTTTTCGCATCGGCATTTTGACTAATAGAATTTCATGCTGGAAAAAAGTTTTCTGTGCGTATCTTTAATGAAACAGAAATTACGCAACGATCAAATTGAAAAACCACACCATGCAAATACTTTTATAACAACAGCAACAACAACAACAAGAACAAGAACAACAGCAAGTAACAGATGTTGCCTCCTGGCGCTCGTGGCAACAGCCGCTGCTCCGTGTAATTGAAAAATATGAAGTACAACGGCAATCTGATTAAAATTACATTAAAATAATAAGAGGAACGAACACCAACCCTATGGGGTAGTTACATAAGTATTATAAAGCAGCACCAGCAGCAGCAGCAGCAGCGGGCAACAACTGCAAAAGTTACAAACTTGCAATTTGTGAACATTGTATGGCACCTGGTTAGCGGCACAAGTTTTATTTAGAAAACTTTACAATTTTCCATTTTCCTATGGCAATACTTTTCGATTGCAGGACGAGGACAGACGGACTTTATAGCCATGTATATGCGAATAATTGATTTGGCTATACATAAGTCAATTTTATACAATTCCAAATAGATTTTAAATAAAGAAAAAAAAAAACAATTCAAAAATTAAATTAGTGCAGCTTTAATATAAATTTAAAATATAAATATTTAAAATGCGAAACGTATTTTGTTTGTCGCATTTCCCAATGCAATGAAAACAAAACAAAAAAAAAATTTAAATCAAATTTATATATTTATTTAAAAAAACGAATGCAACATGTTGTGGAAATAATCTTTGCAAATAAAATTAAATTATAAATAAATAAATACAATGAAAAACTAACAGAAACAAATTTTTTAAAACTCATATTTATATATTTATAAAAAAAAACTGAGAAAATACGATTTGCATATACATTTAATTTAAATTGAAATAAATAAATATGAATATATAATACAGAAATATATTAAATATATTTGAAATATAATTGTATAGAAATAGTTTGTTAAAGTAGATATTAAATTAAAATATAGAAATTTTTTTTAAAAATAATTAAGTATGTATTACAAATGCAAATTAAATATGTAAAATTGGCTGCGGAATGTAATTAACAAAATTCATAATTTTTACTGCGTTCGCTTTCCTTTTTTAATGAATGTTGTCAGTTCTGGTAATCAATTCCATCGACTCTCCATGATTGAGCATTGATAGCATTGATAGCACTGAAATCACGTTGTCAAACCGAAAATGATGAACTATTTAATAAAATTCGTAAAGCCATTTGAGATAAGCAATCACTTTGCGAAGCCAATGATTGACTGGCAAATTAATCGCATCGGTTAACGTGTAAATCAAATCGCTTCGAGTGGAGCTGGAAGTGCGATAATATCCCTTGCATAAATAAGCAGCTGGAGCGCATTATTGTGCACATGGATCAGGCACAGCACAGCATCGACATGGGCCAGCTAGGTGCTAAGCTAGTTGGCCATTGGAGATTGGCGAGTTCCGGCAGATCTCAAGTGAGACGGATGTGCATCATTTATGGTTATGGGATACACAGCGGCTGCTTAAAGCCAGCAACGACCATTTGCATGACCGACTTGATGAACTATGTACATTTGGCCAGGCGCTTGGAGAAGGAACTCAAACGCATGATAAGAATACACAGGAAGCTACGCAATCGTTTTTCTTTTTTATTGTTCAATATGCTTTCGCTTATATATTTATATATCTATATTTGTATAGTACATAAATATTTGTTTGGTCTTAAGGCTCACTTAGGGATACGTTTTTTGATTCTGTATGGACTGGGATCAAGTGTGGAATACATATAACAAATGTATGTATGAAATATATGTATAGAGTGTGTACAAAATCCCAGTACGTCATGACCGCTGCTCAACTGATCTTGTTGCGCAGATAGTACTTGATGAGCTGTATGCAAACCTCCGCATCCTCCGCACTGTCGTGGCCAGCCTCTGCAAAAGGGAAAATGATTTTCATTTAATTATGAAATAGTATTAATTTATTCAGTTTCCCACCATTTTCTTGTATGATGCGCTTGAGGTTCTCAATGCACAGCGTTTTGAGCGCACGTTTCTTTGGCGGGCCCATTTTGTGAGGAAAGAGCACAGAGGTGTCTACTACCACATCGTGTATGAGCTTCAGTGCCTTCAAATCGCTCTCCAGACTGTGACCCACCAGCACCGTCTTGGCATGAAACATGGACATAAGCACCGCCTGAACATCACGCAAGGTGCGCGTTTCCTTCGCCAGCATAGCCTCCGTTATGCCAGAATAGCTGCAACAGATAGAATAGTAATAAGTGGATTAGAGTCAGGGAGTGTTTAATGTGATCTGTAGCACATGTCTATATGTTATAGTCTATATATAGTCTGAGCAGTTTAAAATACGTACACGGTGTTATAGTCGACAATTTGATTGTCTGGCTTGACAAGGGCATCGTAGACGCTGCGCCCGTTGATGTCCACAACGGTGACGCGGGTGAGTTCGATTCCATGCGTAGTGTAGCACATTTCACAGTCGAGTGCATAGATATCCTTCTTGGTGGACACATAGTCGTCCGTTCGCTCAATTGTCTTAATGAAACAGGTCAACTTATCCGGATCGTAGTAGTCGCTGACATGATAGTTGGCATAGCTGCAGCCTGGTGTGCCCGCCGGCTGTTGGCAGCAGCGATGCTGATTGTCGGTAAATCCACGTCGATAACCAGTGCTCTTCGCATGATAGTTGCACATGTCGACGCACTTCGTCTCGTAGATACTCAAATTGAACACCTTGCCGCAGCGTGTGCAATAGCGTTCGGTCTCATTGGGTCGCCGATTGGGGCGGCAGGCGCGTATGACAGCTGTGCCACGTCCAGGACCCGGTCGCGGATAGCCATTCTCCACCAGTTGCTCATCAGTCAGGTGCAGATCGTAGACCATTTCGTACGCCTTCTCCGCGCACAACGAATCGAAGGGCTCTGCCGAGGAACTCAATTTTCTGGAAAAAATAATGCAAATATTAGCCAGATGAAGTTTAAAGTCAACTGATACTCTGTTCTCAGTTACTGTTAGCTGACATTTGACAGTTTTAAAAAAATAATTTTGGCAAGAATTCCACAAACTATTTGGATTGATTCGGAAAACACGATTCTGACAAAGCTTTGGCTCTAAATTTAGCAACTTTTGAATTATTTTACATCATATTTGAATCTGCTTAAACGGATAAAGGGAAAATCTTTAGACGTATAATTTACGTCCTGTTTTTCATTTGAGAAAAGAGTATCAGAGAATTACAATTAGTGCGTAACATACTCCTTCTTCTCCACGCTCCAGGACGTGGTGAGTGCCCGCTTGCCGCCAAGCATCATCTCGTGAGAAATTGTCTTGTTCGCAGAGCTGGGCTGATTGCCCGCCTCAATGGCCTCCTTGCGCAGCTTGTTGATGGCCAGCATGCAGCTGTTCTTGTAGATGGACGGCGTGCTGCACTTCTTGAAGACGGCCAACTCCTCCACTTGCGCCCGTTCCCAGGCATCATTAAGCTGTGGATAGATGACGATGCACTGCTTCACCATCATCTCGTAATACTGCATGCGTATATTATATGATATCTTGGAGCTCTGCGGCTCCAGCACCGGTGGCTTGGCGGCTGCGGCTGCCGTTGCCGGTGCCACTTTATCCAGTGCCGATGTGGGAGTATGCGCCACACGACTGCCACCCTTAAACGATTGCGCTGTGGTAAACGCTGGCTTCTTTTCCATCTGCAGCTCCTCGATCTTCTTCTTGGCCCGTGCAATCGCTATAACATTGGCCACGGGCGTAATCGTGCGAGCTGTGTGGATGACACAATAACAAGGATAAGTACTTGGCTATAAGCTTAAAACGGAATATAGCTCTTTTCTCATTATATATACTTAATTATAATTATATAATTATAATAATCATTCAAATTACTGCTCTGATTTTGAATATTACACAATATTCGCCAGTTAAAACGTCAGTATATTAATATAATGAGATATGTAATAGATCTGAGCACACCTAATATTTTATAGAATATAGACCCGATTCAAATAATTTGTTAGCCAAATGTGGGTTAGACAAACAAGAGAAATTTTGCTTCAATTGTGAATGATCCGCAATTTTCGTAAAATACACAATATGCAAATGCAGTTGCATTGTAAATGATAAGTGCTTTGGAATTATTTTGATTAAATAAATAAATAATACCAGCAATTTTTGAAACCATTGTAAAATGAAGCATGGAATTTTGATACTCTGATAAAGTATTTTAAGTATTATTATAATATAATTCTAGCAAATGACACATTTGAGAGATTTAATGAGATAGTTAAAGGCAAGCTTCTATGATGCTTAGTCTTTTAATTATCTGATGAATTTTGAGATGTATATCGATCATATATCCATCTATAAGCTATTATCTCACTAGTTACTTGGATCATTATGCTCCTACCATTCTCATAAATAAGTAATCAAATAAACATTGGACTCTGTTTTGTAAGCTTCATTGTGCCGCACAAAGCCATAATTTGTTTACAAAAAAAAAAAAATAATAATAATAGCCACCTGTGCGTGTTGGCGGCGTTAGAGCCGCTCGTGATATGAGCGGGGTGAGTGTCTTGGCTCTCGCCTCCCGCAGCTCCTCTTGCGCGACCCGTACACGCTCCTGGGCGAGGCGCAGCTGCTCGGCATCTGCATCGGCGCGTATTTTCTCCTGGCGTCGCAGCTCGGCACGTCTATCAAAGATGCGCTGCATCGCGTTCCGAATGTGAGCGACGCGACGCTTCTGGAGCGCTGCTGTCGCCGCCTCGGTGTATGTTTCGATGTCCGGCGAGGGTGCTTTGCGCTTGAGCACACTTTCCGTCGCTGCATTTTCCTCCGGCTTGTGCAGCTGGGCAAATTCCTGCTCCAGTTCATCGTATATCATTTCGCACTGACGCACAATTTCCGCATCGGACGTGGTCACATCTATGTCAAAGTCCATCTCGATGTCTTCGCTGGACTGCTGGCTGGTGACAGATGGTTTGTCTGTTTCGGTTTTGGTTTTGCTACGGGTTGAGCTGGAGCTGGCGGAGGAGGTACTCTTTGATTTGGAGCTGCACGAACTGCGCGATGTCGACTTGGAGCTACTACTACTACTATGCTGGCGACTTCTGGATGATGACGATGTGGATGTGGATGTACTGCCCTTGTCCTTGCTGCTGGAACTCCTTTCGCTACGATGCTTATCGCTGCTCGATGATTTTCTATGCGATGAAGATGATGAGGACGATGTTGACGATTTTGGCTTGGTGGTGGAACTGCGACGCTCCGAACGTTCCTTATCCTTATGCGTTGAGCTCTTGTGCTCCCTATGCTTATCACGCTCCCTGCTTGATCTCTGCTCTGAGTTTCGGGAAACAGGCAATGATTTCTTTTCCCCATCACTTTTTGGAGTTTCTTCTGTGGGCAAAGGCAGCTGCTCTTCCAGCTTTGGCTCTGGAAAATCTTGCTTTTTCTCCACCTCCACCACCAACTGCTCTTCCTCCTCATCTACATCCTCCTCATCTGTGTGTTGCGTTTGCCAGCTCTCGCCGGCTGTGCCATTTGTGCTGACCAACTGTGAGGGCACATATTTAGGTACACCACTCGTATCGCAAAGACCCTTTTTGGCCGGCGAGGCATTCAGGGCCGGCTTCTCGGGATGATACTCTAGATTGGATTTCTTCTTCTGCCTGATGGGCGCCACAGTCAGCGTCAGTTCGGGCAGCGGCAGCGAGAGCAACTTGGGCAACGGCGCTGGCTTGTACTCCGGTACTGCTTGTTCCACTGCCTCGACATCCTCTGCAAGCACAGGCTCGAATTAAATTAATTTGAATTTGTCATTCTTAATGAACTTACCCTTGCGTAAATGTTTAAAATGGCAGAAGGGACGCTTGCAGGTGGCGACGCTATTGTCTTTGTTGGCGCTGCCAGCGCTGTTGTAGTACGGGCATGCGAAGCTCTTAAAGAGGCCCGTCGATGGTAGCATTTTTGACTCTTCGATTTATATTCGCAGCCAAATGAAGCAAACCTTGGATAAAAAAAAAAATAATAATTGCTCTACTTGATTCGCGCTGTGTATTTGCTCATTTCATGAAACTAAAACTGATGCCAGATGTTTTTGTGAATCGCGAGGTACGGCGTTGCCAGAGTTTTTGATAGTGTGGCAACTCCGTGACAACAGCTGAGGGTATAAACAAAACAAGCCAACCACCCAGTAGAAAATGTGACAGCAATCTGAAACATTGCTGCGAATTCCAAGCACAACAAATTAAAAGAGAATTATTAATACACGCCTTATGACAAGCTGTTATAGCTAAAAAAAAATGAAAAGAGCCCATAATGTTGAACAATTATTTGGGCAACACACAATACCCATGCAATCCGCAAGCGTTCAACTCAAGCTTTGTTAATTGAGCAAATGCTGCACATTTATTAATGAGCGGAAATATTGTAAACTATTCCAAACATGATGAATATTTAAATACAGACTACAATTGGTATACTTAAGTGTGTTTATCAAGTGCTATCTTTGTTTAAATACGAACTTTAGCGGTGATGGTGAATTAATTAATGACTGCTGAGAGTGCGGCTGCCGGGTACAAGGTCCATTCTCTCTCTCTCTCTCTCTCTCTCGCACACAATTCATGCGTGACGTCACGGTTCAGTATTAAATATTTAATTCTCACTTTCATTGCAAAAATGCAAATTGATTAAATTAGTTTTGAGTTTAATAATAGCTTGCATGCGTTCATTCAACTGCTCTTATCAAGCCGTCTGACAATTTCTTGCTATCTGTTAACCCATATCTCGCAAGTCAAATTCCACACCCAACGAACGTAACTCGTGTTAAATTTTATCGCTCTGCATTTATTTGTTTGGCGACAGTCAAACGGTTCGGTTTGCCTCCGCTTATATTTTTGATATAAACAAAAGGTTCTCTAAATTGTATAATTGTGTGTGTGTGTGCGCGTGTCTGTGTTGTTGATATTGCTTCACTTGGATTTTGGAACTTTGGACCAAGCTTCTATGGATGTGGAAAATCAATGATTGTTTTATTTGCTTATCGGCGACAGGCACAACACCCACAACCATTATATAGCTTATTGAGTTAATTCATATTCACACTTTCAGCACTCGTTCGAGCAATTATGGATCGTGCAAGTCTCTATTTCCGTGCCAAGGATGAGAAGAGCACGTTCAGCTATGACGACGATCTGCCCCAGCTTCCGCTGCCCGAACTGCGGGACACCATGGCCCGTTACTACTCTAGTCTGAAACCCTTTGGCAGCGACGAGGAGCTGGCCAATTCACGGCGCATTATCGAGGAATTTGAGCAGGGAGTCGGCGCCGAGTTGCAGACAAAGCTCAAGGAACGAGCGACGAATACGAAATATTGGCTGGGCAGCTATTGGGAGGATTATGGGTATCATCTAATGCGACTGCCGCTGCTGCCCTATCAGCTCATGCATATGCCCAGCCAGATGGTGCACGTGGGTGTGCCAGAGACGCCCGCATATATGTTGAAGGTAACTGTATTAAATTACCCACAAAATAATTTGGTCTAATAGATAAGGACTTGTGCTACAAGGTATTTGTAAGTTGAGCTTACTTGTTCGTTCTAATTTGGATTGGAAATACAAGATTTCAGGGGTACAAATCTATTGTCAATATTTACTTACATCTTCTTTTTAAATATCTCATCAGACATTTTATTATATCGATGATTGCATATTGAAATTTGGACAGCATATCTTTAATTGATGAGACATTTAATTTCAGAGTCTCGCCCGCCATATTCATCACACGCTGGAGTTCTGGGACATCGTACGCCGTGAGGAGCTGAAGCCACTGTCCTCGAACGGTGGCAAGATCAAATACAATTCGCAATTGTACAAGCATTTCTTGTCCACATCACGGGTGCCGGGCTTGGAGCAGGATCACGTCGAGAAGCACTTCCGCACCAAATCCGAGGGCAGCACACCCTCGCATATAACAATCAGCGGCAAGGGGCGTCAGTTTACATTTAATGGTGTGCACGAGGATGACACCATTCTGACGGCCCCGGAGATTTTGGTTGTACTGCAGCGATTGCGCAGCATCCTGGACTTTGAGCCAATGGGCGATGGTGTACCTGCGTTAACCCATGACGATCGCACCAGCTGGGCAAAGAATCGTAGTCGGATCATTGAGATTTCCGAAGCCAACAAAGAGACTTTGAGGCTGGTGGAGAGCTCCTGTTTCGATATCTGCTGGGATGAGCACATGCCGCAAGACTATGAGCAATGCTCACAGTTGGCCTTGTACTGCGATTATCATTCACGCTGGTCGGATCGCAGCAGCTGTCTGTTGTCGTTCAAGAACGGTTACCTTGTGTTTACCGGGGAGCACAGTTGCTACGATGGCACCATCAGTGCCAGCTTTGCCACGTTCATTCAGCTGTGCTTCTTCGAAGTGCCCGAGCCCGACTGGAACGAGGCAACTGGTACCAAAGTCGTTGACATACAAGAGCTCAAGTTCGAGCTGGATGACACACTGAGATCGGAGATCAAACGTGTGCTCGAAGAGATCGAGGAGCGGGTTAGTCGCTAATATCACAAATAATATGCTCAAAATGCAATAGCTTTATTCATTTGCTTAGGGCCAGGATATCATCGTCACCTTTGAAGTGTTCGATGAATATGGCAAGGAGTTTATGAAGACCCACAAATTGCATCCGGATTCATTTATGCAAGTGCTCATGCAGTGGACCCACTACCAGATGCACAATGAGTAAGTGTTGGGAACTATAACTTATAGCAAATATAATTATACCCACTTCCCTTCCGTCAGGATTGCACCCACCTATGAGACGGCGCTGATGCGTCACTTCTTCAATGGACGCACGGAGACACTGCGCTCCTGCACCAATGCCGTACATGATTTCCTTAAGCAATCCGATGCGAGCACCTCCGATCAGCAGTTGGTCAAAGCCTTCCGCAACGCTGTCAAAGATCACAGGTATCACATGGACGAGGCACGTAAAGGCAACGGCGTCGATAGACATCTATTTGGATTGTGGTGTGCGGCGTACGAGAGCAAGATGGAGATACCCGCTTTCTACGATGATCCACTGTATGCGAAGAGCGGTGGTGGCGGCAATTTCTTAATATCCTCCAGCACACTGGGCTTTTCGCCAAACGTGGGCTTCGTCGCACCCATGACGCTGGATGGTTACGGTGTCTTCTACGCAATTACCTCAAATGCGTAAGCTGCAGCTGCTGTTGTAGATTTCGATTTATTATCATTTCATATTTTCTTTTCTCGCAGCATCTACATCAATACGACCGCCTATCGGGACAGCATCAAGACCAGCGCCCGCAAATACAACATTATCTTCAGGGAATTATTCTGTCGCATTCAAAAACTGCTGGAACAGCAGGACAATGAATCAAAATTGTAAACCACCGAAATTTAAACATTTATATAATGGTTAGCCATATAAGTAAACAGTTTCCAGTTTGTTTGCATTCCATGCAGAGTCAGCGGATAGAATATGTTTCTTTTTACTTAAGGCACATATCAAGCTATATCAACTTTTTACAGTAAAACATAAGAAGAGGTTTTTAGAGCAGCATTTTTTGACCCGATTTTGTAAACTAATTGTATATTTTTAAGGTCGACAGGTTGACTTCGGTCTAAATCTTTGGCGTGTCTAAGATAATTGTTCTTGTTTTTTATATTGTAAAAATCATAATTGTCTAAAAGATCCCTTAAAATGTGATCCACAACAATACAATTTTCTACTGCATATTTAAATTGCCTTATAGAAATTCAAAATCCAGTGCATTAGTATATATTATCTGTTCAGTTTTAAAGTCCAGTGGTCGCTCGGAAATGAGAACTTGGCTGAGGTGATTGCTATTTGTAAATAATTGCATACAGAATTTGAACAAAAAGTTAAATTTGAATTACAATAAAAAATTAGGATTATAATTAAATTTTTAAGTAGCGATCCCTGTTAATGTGTTTATTGTCATATGTTTGCCCCATAAATATGCCAAGAAAATAATAATTATTTTGTTCAGTTTTTAGGGTTTTTCTTTTTTTCAGTGTTTTACAACGTTTATTGAAATTCAAATGTTCAATGATTGATTACAATTCACGATAAATTCAACTTCAAAATGCGACTATAGTTCATATCTCATATATTTTAAGCGCCGGAGACTTGCCTCTGGTTAAAAATTCATTATAATTGCTAAATGAGCCACACGATTTGCACTCGATTACTAGATAGATAGATATACGTATGTATGTATGTATGTATGTAGTGTATATGGATATATATACGGATTATGTGAAAGCTGAACTCCGGAGAATGCGAATACGATTACTCGCGACAGTGCGACTGCAGTTAGTTCGATTAAGTGCGTCTACTAGCTAATTACAAATGTGTGTGTGAGTCTGGGTTTTTCTTAAATGTACATATATAAAAAGAAGAGTTCAATTTTCGAGGGTCGCAGACCCAAAAGAAACAAAAAAGAAACTTGTGGCGAGATGCACGTGCGGATGCAATGCGTCTGCGCTTAGTGGGCATGATAGTAGCCAACGCCAAGTGACGACAGCATTGCGTAATCATTGGACATGTGGTCGTAAGGTCGACTACGTCCACGCTGCTGCTGTTGCCGCTGGTTGGCATAGAGTTCCACTCAATCCTGCCCAGGCACCGCAACAGCCTGATGATTCTGCTCGTTGCTGACGACTGCAGATGCAGCTGCTGCTCCTCCTCCTCCTCCACTTAGTGATGGTGTCGCAGCAATGGCCGCTACTGGCTCTTCGCTCGATGCTTTGATTGGTGCTGGCGACAAATCGGCGCCAACTGGTGGCGGTTGAAATGCTGGCCGCTGCACAAACATGTTGTCAATGATGTGATCAATATTATCCCCACTGCCACTGCTTGCTCCATCGTCCATGGTGCGGGCGGCGCGCGTCTTGTGCTTCTCGGAGGGTGGCAGTATGGGAATTGCATTTGTGGGTCGACGCTGGGGCAGCACAGCTGGCCGCGTGGTTGCCTGTGCCGGCGGCACAAAGTACGTGGTGCCCCCAACCGTATTGTAATTTTGGTGATAGTTAAGCGATGGCGGTCCGGATTGAGCCGCCTGTGCAGCCGATGGAGCTGCTTGCGGCGCAGACTGTGGTTGCTGCTGTTGTTGTTGCTGCTGCTGTTGTGTGACCACTGCCGACTGTGCTTGGGCGTAGGCCACGGCTGCGGGCGTTGGAGGAAGATAGCCAGCACTGGCCGGATTCACATAGGGCGCCTGGGGCACAGCGACTGGCACGGTGACCGGCACTGTGACAGAAACGGGCACCGGCACCGGCTCCCCGCTGGTCACATAATAAGGCGCTGTGGGCGCCTGTGTGTAAGCTGTTGCCGATTTAGGCTGTGGCACCGATGGCACCGCTGTCGGCGGCACTGCTGCACCCAGTTGTAGGTTTTGCAATTGCGCCTGCAACTCCTGTTGCTGATACGCAATTTGCATGAGCATATGTGGATCCTGCAGCAGCAGCTGTGATTGCTGCTGCTGTTGTTGTTGCTGCTGTTGTTGTTGTTGCAGCTGCAACTGTTGCTGTATTTGCTGCTGCTCCGCCAGGTGTTGCTGTTGTTGCTGCTGTTGCTGTGTTGCCTCGTGTTGGGAGCGTCGCAAACTGGAGTAGCGTTTGGGTCCATTGCGTTGCTCCGTTGGCAGCGTTTGTTGCTGCTGTGCCATGTGCAACTGTTGCTGCTGCTGTTGTTGTTGCTGCTGCTGTTGTTGGTTCTGCGAGGCCAGCGAGTGCATTTGAACGCTGCCCACATGACTGGGATCGTTGCGCTGCTGCACCTGCTGCAACCGCTGCGACAGATTCGAGGTAACCAAAGGTGGCTGTTGCTGCTGTTGCAGCTGCAACTGTTGCTGTGGCTGCTTAGATTGCTGCTGCTGCTGTGGTTGTCTCTGTTGCTGCTGTTGTGTTTGCTGCTGCTGCTGTTGCTGTTGCTGCTGTTGGTGTGTTGGCAAATCATTGATTTGTTTGGCCGCGCCATTTGGTCTGTTCAGCTGATAATCCCGATCCGAGCGCTGATCCGCATAATTCCGATGCTCGCCGCGATTTGACTTTTGCTTGAACTCCATGGCATTCTGGCGACCACCACCACCGCCACCGCCACCGCCACCACCGCCGCCACCGCTACCTCTTCCATAGTTGCGATTCCTTGGCTCACGGTCGCGTGTCTCGTGGTTTTTACTCGAACTGCCAGCAGCAACATTGTTGCCCAGTTGTTGTTGTGGCTGCTTCTCGGCGGCAGCAGCAGCTGCAGCAGCGCGTCGCTCGCCACGATTCTCCTTCTCCTCGCGCGAGGCGGAGGTGCGGCGGGGACGACGATGGCTGTTGGCGGCGTTGCTACTGCGCTCGTTGAGTGCCGGAAAGTCCTGGGGACGTGGCGGCTGTTTGCGCTCCTTGTTGCTAGCCTTGAGGTACGCCTGCTCATCCTCCCAATTGCGTGAATATTTACTCGGACCGCGTGTATAGCGGCGGCGTCGTCGGGAACGTGGCGCCGCATCCTCGTTGCGTATGTCATAGCCATAGGACTGCATGAGTTCCGCACGCGTTTTGGGCGCCTGTTCGCTAGCCTCGAAGCGATCGTGCGACCAACGATCACCGCCCGACGCCGGTTGCCATTTCTTCATCGTTTTGGATGCCTGCGATATGGTCGGCGGTTGGCCGGCGGGCGAGGCGCCACCATCGCCATTGGTCACATCCGGAAAACTGGGCTCCAGCTGAGACTGCCCGCCATCGTTGTCGACATCATGGTTACCGGCCCCATCGCCCTCTGTTTCGGCGGTGCGATCATCATGCTCGTAGAAGGTGCCACGTTTAGGTATGTACTGTGGATTGCTGCGATCCTCGTCCACTTTCTTTTGTGCCTCCGTCTCGGCTGCCGTTCGTTCCAATCCATTGCCACTCACCGTGCCGCTGCCGAGATCATCCTCATCGTCATCATCGTCCTCCGACTCGGTTTGGCCATCTTCATCGTCGTCGGTTTCGGTTTCCTCATCGCTGGCACTCTCATCGTCATCGTAGTCGCCGTCACCGCCCTCCAAATCGCTCGCCGTGTCATACTCGGAGTCGTGCGGATGCGAATTGCTTGAGGGTTCCTGGGTGGGCGAGGTGCCCAGCTCGATGCCGCCCGCTTCGCTCGCGTTCGGCGATGGGACGACGTTGGGTATAGGTATGTCGGTCGGTGGTGCTGCTGGTGCCGTTGTCATTTTTTCAACATCGGCCATCGCAAGATGAAAATTCGTCGATTCTTCGATTTTTTTTTTGCGTTTGCTTTTCGCTGTCGCTGCAAGGTTTTTAATCAATCAATGTTTAATTCTTAGGTTGTCTCCTCACTCACTCACACGTTATTTGTACGCGTCTCGCTTTCGGCTTTTTACTTGGTTGGTTTTCGATTGTCGTTTAAGTAATATGCATAAATCTCTTATTTTCACCGTTTTCTTCAACAACAACGCAATCAGAAAATAGAAAGTGTCTAGAGTTGACATTAGGCACTGGGGTTATGACAGAGTTGTCAGCTGGCCGGTATTACAACTCATTCACAACGAATAACATAATTGCAGTCCATTTAACAGACTTATTTCTGCACTTAACAGTCAAGTTATTAGCAGCTTAACATAAATTCTGCACAAATCAAATAAATTCTTAAGTCGAAAGGAAAATAATTAAAAGAAATTATCGTCCAGTTATATACGTATGTCAAATATAAATCAATAATTATTTACTATTAAAAATTATTACTATTATCAACTATTACTATTAACTAATACAAATTAAATAAACCGTTATTTGTATTATATCTTCACGCCCTGCACACTACACACAATGTTATCACATTAAGCAGAACTGCTCCACACTTAACAGACCTGAATTACTCAGCGTCAATTGTTTGTAGACTTGATAACCCTGCCCGCAGATGATGAGACACCGAGCAGAGCGGAGAACAATACACAACGTGAATCAAGTTTTCGTCTGCGAAGCTAAATTCGCTTAACTTCTTTATTTAAATAAATTAAGTATAAACCAAACTAACGCAATGTCCAAACTGCTGGGTATACCGCTGAAGAAACCATCCGAGGTGGACATTATAAAGCCTCTGAATAATCTGATACAAAGCACTTACAATGGAGCCAGCGCCGAGGAGACGGCGCAATATGCGGAAGCAGTCAATGAATTTTCAAAGCAACGCAATACGGCGATTTGGAAGTTTTTCGAGAAATATGAAGCTTCCCTGGATGTAGTCTATGCGTAAGTCAATTTCAGCAATATATAATTCCCAAGAGTTTGCGGATTTTCCATTATGACTCAGCGGTCCGGCTATCTAACAATCTGTAATTAATCACTTGCGTGTGTGTGTAAGAAAGAGACAGCCAGATAGAGAGTTATGGATAGACAGAGAGGAAGAGAAGGGGGCAGACATAAACATAAAAATGACGTCGTCTTTCAATTGATTTGGTTTACTTCTTTTGTTATTATTGTAGCTACTACGATCAAATATGCGCATTGGAAACAAAGATATCGGCCAACGAACTCCAAATACCATTCAAATGGAAGGATGCTTTCGACAAGGGCTCCATTTTCGGTGGCAAAATCAGTCTGAGTAAATTTAAAAATAATATTAAATTAAGTAACCGGTTTACGCATAACCACACCCCTATTTCCCACAGCTCACACCTCGCTGCTGTATGAAAAGGTTTGTGTGCTCTTCAATATTGCCGCACTGCAGAGCAGCGTCGCCTCTAGCCAGCAACTGGACACTGATGAGGGCCTTAAGCTGGCCATCAAACTGCTCCAGCAGAGCGCCGGCATATTCCAGTATCTAAAAGGTGCAACACCAGCTGCGGTGCCGTCGGAGCCAACGCCTGATTTGAGCCAAGACACTTTGATAGTGCTGCAGGCATTGATGGTCGCCCAGGCCCAGGAAGTTTTCATACTGAAGGCGATTAAAGGTAATTTATTTATGAATAATGAATATTAAAATTAAAACAAGTTGTTATAAAAACAAAGTTTTATATAAGCTGTAGCTATATAAAAGCTGTAGCTATATTATGATAAAACTATAATTGTAGCAATTTATCATAAGTTGTTTTAAGTTTTAATGATCAGAATCCCCCTCCAATGATTTTTACAAACTTAATCTTAATCCCATTTACTCTCCACAGACAACATGAAGGACCAGATCATAGCGAAACTCTGCTGCCAGGGTGAGGAGTTCTATGCGGACGTGCTGCGTGCCATGCAGCGGGAGTCGGTGCGCAGTCTGTGGGAGAAAGAGTGGATACCCACAGTGGCTGGCAAGCAGGCGGGTTTTCATGCGCTGACGCAGCTGTATCAGAGTCTTGTCTGTCGCTCCGCGAAGCGGATTGGAGAGGAAATTGCGCGTCTGCGCAATTCCATTGATCTGTTCAAGGCGGCGCAGTCGCGTGGCGGCAACGAGACCTATCTGGATGAGTATTTCAGTCGGGCCAAGCGCAATCTGGCTGAGTCCACCAAGGATAATGAGTTCATCTATAATGAGATGATACCGGAGTTGAGCACACTCGTCTCGCCCGGCAAGGCGCAGTTGGCGAAGCCGTTGCCCATGGCCAGTCCAATGGCTAGCAATTTTAGGGACATCTTCAAGAATCTGGTGCCCGTTGAGTTGCATCGTGCACTGACCGCTTCGGATATGCGCAAGAACGAGATTGTCAACGTGGAGATCATGAAATTGCGCGACGCTACGCAAACTCTAAATGCCGTCCTAGCCAGCTTGAATCTGCCGGCCGCCGTCGAGTCGACAGACAGCAACAGCGGATTGCCGCCATCCCTGCTGGAGAAGGCGAACGAGGTCCGCGAAAAAGGGGGCATTGAGAATGTGCAATCGCTGCTCAAAGATCTGCCTGAGCTGCTCAATCGTAATCGTGAGATCCTCGATGAGACGGAGCGTCTGTTGGACGAGGAACGCGATTCGGATAATCAGTTGCGTGCACAGTTCAAGGAGCGCTGGACACGCATCAGTTCGGACAAGTTGACCGAGATGTTTCGCACGAACTCAAAGAAGTATCGCGATGTCATCACCAATGCCATCGAGGCCGACAAGGTGGTGCGACAGAAGTTCGAGGCCAACCAGAAGGGCATTGAGCTGCTCTCGCTGCCACCGGAGCAAATCCATCAATCGATGCCCTCGGCCAGCGGCAGTGTGGATCCCAATTGTTCCAGTGTTCAGCGTCTCAAGCAGTTGATGGAGGCCGTCGAAACCATTAAGGCGGAACGCGATGCTGTCGAATCGGAGCTTAAGTCGGCTACGTTCGACATGAAGGATGAGTTTCTGCGGGCCCTGCAAAAGGATGGCGCCATCGATGAGCCCGCCCTGTCGTTGGCTCGCATCGGCCAGGCTTTGAATCCGCTGCAGCAGCAGGTCAAGGAGAGCTTGGAGCGACAACAACCGCTTGTTAGTGACATTCAGAGCGCTCACAGCTCCTTTGTCTCGGAGACGGGCAGCTGCGGTGGATCGCGCGATAAGCTGTACCAGGAACTGGCCACTGCTTACGACAGTTACATTCAGCTCTCTGGCAATCTGCAGGAGGGCACCAAGTTCTACAATGATCTGACCCAATTGCTCGTCGTCTTTCAAAATAAGATCAGTGATTTTGTCTTTGCACGCAAAACCGAAAAGGAGGAGCTGCTCAAGGATTTGACCACAGAGTCCAGTCGCCAGGCGCCACCAGCGACACCATCTCTGCCATCACACTATGCATCTACATCGGGCAGTGGCAGCGGTAAGTTATATATAAATATTCTAATAAGAAATACTATTATTTCGTAGTAAATAAAATTCTATTAAGAATTACTCACTACTTTGTAAAATTGTAAATCCCAAAATTGATATCTATAACGGTCTTAGTCACAACAATCTTTTTTGATAGTGCCATAATTTGTGGCTACTATCAAACGGAAGTTTTTAATAATCTTATGTTTATCTTATCTGATTATCTAATTATGATTTTATCTCTTGCTAGATATTCCAAGTATGCCCCCTGCTGGTGCTCCAGCCGCAACAGCCGCCGCTATGGCCCCAGGAAGTGTACCGTATCCGGCGCAGGTGCACATGCCAGTTCCATATGGTGCCTCACCGGGTGTGCCGTATCCGACTTACGTGCCACCACCCATGCCGCAGAGCTTCAATCCGTATGCCACCTTACCGTATCCGGGCAGTGAGTATCCCAAATGTACTTAAACTGAAAGCAATACTGATTTATTGTTATTTTCATAGATTATCAATATGCTGGCTTCCCACAGGGACCGCCGCCCGGCAGCTATGGCACCTATCCAGGCAGTTTTGCGCATCAACAGGGCGGCTATCCCAACCAGAAGCCACCCGGCTGGTAGAAAGTACTCATTAGATCCACCCACATATATATTACCCTCGCACTGTGTTTAGCCCGTGGCTCCATTTGCATAAATATAAAGATATTCTGTTCTTGGTGAATCTGGATTCAATGGCAACCAATTGTTGGTCAAGGCATTTAATGCAATGCATCCACATGTTGTGTTTCAAATTGTATCATATAAATATCGTATATTAAATTAAATGCTTGATTGGATTTTAATCTCAAATAATCAAATATCACAATAAACGTTCCGTTTCACTTTGACCCAATCTCCGATAGAATTCTCGCTTGATCGTTGCAATGCAACGAGCAGAGCACATGCTGTCAATCAATTGCTCCAACGTTGAGCTAAGCACCTGCTGCTCACAACTGGCATCGTATCGCTTGGAATTGTTCTCTAGGAGCTGCGAATATGCCTCCTTAGACATGACATCCACGTTGCGCACTCGCACCTCAATATTGTCGAGCAGTTGTTGGACTTCGCTCTGGCTGAGATAGTCGCTTTCCCATAGTTTGTGCCCGCTGGTTGAACTCTGCTGCTGCACTGCCCGCTCGAATTGGCCGAAGAGAGTGCTGGCCGAGGGCGCAATCTCGTCAAGCTGATTGGGATTGAGCAGATATTGCTTGACTTCATCGCTTTCGCTTTTGACAAAGCTCTCCACGATGTGCTTGACCAACAGTTCGTCCAGTGTTAGATCCATGTCAGCCTTGAGCGGCACCCAATAGTTGACGCTGAGTGATGTCTCCGCCGCCTCCACGTAGTGCCACCAGTGACGTGGCACAATCAACACGTCTCCCGGCTGCAACAGGCAGTGATGAGCCTGTGACTGGAACTGTTCGTAATGGCGCAGCTTATGTGGAGCGGGCGCATAAAAGTTCTCTAGGCAATAGACACTGGACTCCTCGTAAGGAATCCGCGTGCATTGCAACGGCGTATCGGGTGGAAAGAGCAACCAGGATTTGCAGCCAAATGCCTGCACCACAATATTGACGCCATACGTATCGTAGTGACACGGCGTATTGGCGCACGTCGAGCCCAGCCACAAGCTGTAATCATTTTTGTGCTCGGTGAAACCAAAGCATTTGAAATCGATGCCAGTCAAACAGCTCGGAGGTAGTTCGTCAGCTCGCTTGTATTGATAGGCGGCCCATTCGGTGGGTGCCTCTTTGCCCACAGCTTCTGTGGCATACTTCTCAAGAAACTGTTGCATCGTCATCCGGACACGGGCTCTCTTTCGCTCCCATTGCGGTGAGGCGCCATCCCCAATTGACATTGCCTCAAATATCGGCAAACTGGAATCGTTTGCAGCTTTGTCATAGCGTATGCACCACTCTTGCAATGAATCTTGAAAGCATTCCCAACCGTGGGGAAAGCCTTGCAGAACTAGCGGCACATGTGTATTGAGAATTAAGTCGCGTAATTTATAGGACATGGAATAAATGTTATTGTTTTGTGTTTGGCGAGTTTGCCGGGCTTATAAATCAGCTGTGTGATAAGCGTTGCCAACTGTTATCGGCGATGCAATGGCAGCCCTGTTCTGCTCAGCCAAATTACAAATGGCAAATAGATGGCGCCAGCTAGCGCCAGTTAAATTTGAATAAAAATTAAATCTTATTAATTATTACAATTCAATAAAAGCATTCACAAAATGTAATCAAAATTACCTCATATAAGTTAATAGCTTTTTTTTGTTGATCTCACCCATTGACATACTTGCATGAGCACATATTATGAAACACTCGCTCAAAAGCAAATGAAAATATAATTAAATGGAACGTTATTTTAATTAGTGCACATTTCGGAATCACATAATTGCAATCAAGATTGCGTGTAAAACAAGTTCTGCAGATCAAGTTGTTGTTGATGCCTCTTCGCACGCAAACCAAACCTGCCCCGTTACTGATTGCTTTTGCCTCTCTTGTTCTTATTTTTGTTGCTGGTGGATTTTTCTTACTTTTTTTTCGTTTTTTTCGTAGTCATAGTTCTTAGTACTTGGCTCTAAGCAACACTTTGAGATAATTATTTTGATATGACAGGCGGAAATGGAATGGCGTTAACGTGTTGCATCTACTGCTGCAGGCGGCCTTCATCGTTTCGTATCAAGACTCAAAGCTTTACTTGTTTGTACTTGTTTCGCAGATTGGTATTAATTTACATTTATCGCGACGAATGTTATCTGACTGCAATGTGGCATTTGATTGCTTGATATAACTGTTGTCACCGGTGTGAAGGGGGATTGTGCGGTGCTTGGCAATCGCATTTGTTCTGGCCATAAAAATAATCAATGGACCTGCAGACCCCTAACAGACTCGACGACACGCCTTCCCCCCCGGCCAGGCGGTAATCATCAGTTGATGGCATTTGTCATAAATGTGATTTATGTTTCATTCTTTTTTTGCAATATTCTTTCTTTGTTTTTGCCCACAAAACAACAAGTCATTAAATCTACTTAAGATGGGCACTTAATGCGCCAGCTACAGATGACATGTACACTGTGAAAAAATGTTAGTGTATTCTTTTCATATCTTTTACGAATTTGCAGAAAAATTGTATATAGAATATGATAGATAGATATTTATTTAAAGCATACAAATCATAATAATATTTCAGCAGATTCTAAGTGTCTAAGTTAATTATTATTTCTTGTTCTGATTTAAAATCAACTAAATTTAATTTCTATCTTTCTTTCAAGGCGTTTATTTTAATTCATTTTACATTGTGTTTTCCAATTTACGTATTGCCAGTAATATTTCTCTCAGTGTATACGCATAGTCGCTAGGTGAAAAGTTCAATGTACGTGAGTCAGCAACAGAAGCAGCAGCGATAGAAAAACGCCTGGAAAGCCAAGAAAAAACAATTATGCAGCAAAAGTGGCAACAACAAAAAAGTAAGTACAATAATACAACATTATTTATGCGCCAGTTTGAAGGTGCGGCTTCATCCGACTTTATTTTTTCGTTTTACGAAACAACATACTTTATATATGATATGTGATTATTATTATTATGCGTCCGACTTAAAAGCATGTTTGCATATACTATATGTATGTATATATGTACATATGTACATATATCTGCTTTTTTATCTGGCAAATGAGATAATGCGCATGCGCAAACTCGCTTGCCTCGTTTCCGTTTCCAGGCGACTGACTGCCTCTTAATGCGGAGATCTAGCTCAGGGCTTACCCAGAGCACTCTCAGGCACGAGCACAGGGCTCGCAAAATTCTTTACAAAATTGCTCGAGTCACGCCACTTGAGCAGCTTGGGGCAAAGTTGCCAAAAATAAAAAAAAAAATAAATTGAAAAATGTTACGAAGTTTTATTTCAGGCGCCATTGGGGCATTCTTTCTCATATTGTATCTTTGTCTGAATCTCAGACTTGGAGTGTCAATCTGCTCTTGGCTGTCAACTGTTTGTGTTGTTTTGTTTTGGGCTCTGTGTCAATAAACTGTGGGCAGGGCATTATATGCACTCAGCGAAAATTTTGACTGCAATTGTTGTACAAATCTTGGCTTGATTTTTTTTAATCAATAAAAATATTTGTTGTTTTAAATCAGTCGTAATATTTATTTACCAAAACAAATTCGAACATGCACTTAAACATACGGGTATAAGTATTATATAATTTCCAGTTGATTGATAGTCACAGATTTATATATAATCAAATATAAAAATTAGTTGATTTCATAAAGAAAATGCATCTACGCACTCCTCGTTTGATGTCAGGACGGAAATACTCGAAACTAAGACTGGAACCCTCAACTCGTAGTCGGTTATTCAATTGTTAAACGAGTTGCACAAAATGTATATATTTTTATATAATTAGTAGATGGCCAAAGACACCACACACAGTCTTATAGATGGATACGAATTAAGTGAAAGTTAAGCTTATGATATGATATTCTGATAGAAATGGGGCTTCGTCTGGCGCTCCTTGATCACATAGAAGCCCTTCGGTTTCCCATTGCCGGCGAAGTATTTGTGGAAACTTTGTTTGTTGACCGCTTGGGCGGGTGCATAATATGTTGGTGATTTCTGCTTCAATGATTTTCTATACTTGGATTTGCCGCTGCCCGTTGAGAAACTCTTCTCGATGGTTTCATTCTCCCAGGGTTTGCGCCACGTCGGTATGTTCTCAATATCCAGCAAGCGATTGCGATCCTCTGGCGATACGTGAGCAAAATGTGGTTTCTTGTGCAGCGCCTGCTTCAGAACGGGCAGATTCCAATGATAGATACGACCAGGCCGGCCATTCGAGCTAAACGGAAACGAGACCTGAAATACAAAAAGCATGCATGCTTCATCAATTGAATGAGCTAAAGAGCATTTTAACATTAAGTTGTGCACTAAGCATTTCAATTAAGATTACAGTCGAACCTCGCGAAGTCGAACATTTTCTCATGCTCTCCACACCAAATTGTATGGCAAGCCAGATAAAATAATATTTTCGAAAATTATATACATTTTTTTTTATGCTGGGAAAATTACCTATAATCAATTTAATAAATATAGAGATCCTTAACAATAATAATATATTAAACAAAGTTTACGGGAATGAATTTTCTTTAAGCTGTTTGCCTTTTCCGACCACAAGTAAGTACTTAAACTAAGCAAATCTAAATTTTCATTTTATGACTTTACTCCAGTTTTTCCATTTAATAGATTAACTTACTTTCAAATTGAAAGTCTCACATCAATTTTGTGTTTTGCCAGGTGCAACTTAGGGATGTTCGACTGTAAGAGTAACTTACAACATTTGTATTAGCCATTTGAGTGAATATCTGTGTATATAACTAAGGCCTTCAAGCACCCCATAAATTAGTCAAAACAAATTGCATTTTTTAATTAAAGCAGCGTTGACTTGCTTAATGGTTAATTGCCTACACTTGCATATATATATTTGCAGCATGCAACATGAGAGAGTAATGATTTCTTAGGCCTGCAGCATCCGTCCAGCGTTGACGCATTGACACAACAAAAAATGGAATTTACTGTGTATATAAATAACTGAGACTGTGGCGAGCCTGTCAGTGACATTGCCACTGCCGACTGTCGACTGTCGACTGTCGATTGCTGAGTGCCACTGGCCAGTGGTGCAACTGGCAACTGCCACAAGAGCGTCTGCTGGAGGCTGTGGCCGAAGTTGGTAAGTCGGTCGCCAGTTGGCCGGTTAGCCATTTGTTGTCTATATGGGGTGAGCCATGAATGCTGCCTTCGACGAAATGCATTTGGCCCAAATGGGTAATTCTTTTTACTGCTCATTGCTCCCCCTTTTTCTGTTCTAGTGTTGAGTGGCGTGCTGTATTTCGTGACACGAGCACGCACATTGCAACACGAAAAAAAAATTCCGACTGAATACCAAAAATATTTCGGCTTACAAAAATATAAAAAATGGATACAGCTAACTACATTTTTTAAATCAATAAAAGACAATAGGATCAATTACCATATCCATCTCAGTATAAGAAGAAGCAAGAACAATAAACTGGATTCATTCTAAAAGCAACTAAAAATTTAAATTAACCACAAAGGTTCAAAAGATAAAGCAGTTTTTATAATAATTTATCATATCAATATCAACATTAATTTAATTAATTTCTTTAAAAAAAAACCGTGATTTTAAGAAATGCTAACCCCGACTGAATCCTAAATTAGGAATGTGTTCTTAAAAATGAGAATAAAACTAAGAACATAAGAATAGAACGAATTGAGTTAATTATTGTTCTTTCTAGAATTGATCTGTTCGTGTTAGAAAAAAATCGAAGAATAAATAATAAAATGTTGATTTTGAAATTAAAAATAATAAAAAAAATTAATAAAGCAGTTGTTATGACAATCTACTAAATCAATATGAACATTGCTTTATTTTTTAAAAAATCTGATTCTAAAAGATGCTAAAGCCAAATGAAGACCTTGACTTTAAAATTATGATGTTCTATGTAAAATTAAAAAATTAAAATAAGAAGCCAGCAAACTGAACTTAAGGTGACTTAAGTGACTCATTCTTGGAACACATTCCTTGCCTTAGCTGTATGCAGCTCAGCAGGTGAAATGTATTCTTGACATTCGGTGGCTGTTTTTTAGCAAGTTGTTTGGTTGCTGGACAAATCCGACACGCACCCATCACTTACACACACATGTATACATATATATATATATATATGTATGTATGTGTGTGTTTATGTATGTATATCTTGAGTGTGTTTGTTTTGTTGCTGTTCCTTGCAATTTGTTTTGCTGCACATGCGCGCGCGATGTTTATCGCCAGTTTGCTGTTGGCGTGGCCAAGAATCGAGCGGGCCAAGGCAATTTTGGCTGGCTGACTGGCAAGAGATATTAGAGCCAGTTCTTTGGATTGTTTTTTTTTTTTTCTTCTTTCTTTCTTTTAGTTGTTGCTGTTTGGTGTAGACCTAATGGAATCCCGTTTACCTTTTTCCCGTTTGTTTTCAACGCCGACGCCTCCGTTGCCGCAACGGCCTCCGATCCGAGCGCATTCGGAATCTTTTGTGCGTTGTCGTGTTTTACACTGTTGGCCATCGGATGAGGCATCACCTTTGGGGCAGCAACAGCATCCAATGCATTCCGCGAACTGCTGCTGGGCGCTGTATAATAGTGCAGATTTGGCGGCAGCTTGATGATGAACATGTGTGAATCATCCCGGGATGCGTGACGTCGTGACTCAACCGCCAGCCGTTTCCGGTTATGGCTGTTGGGCGCCTTAACCTTCATGAAGCCCATGTTGCTGCAAGTGCAACGCGACGAAAGACACAATGAAATACAGAGAAAGAGAGTTATATATATAAATAGTTTAAGTTGTGGGGGGTTTGGGGGCGACAGCTCGTCTGTGTGGCAAGTTATAAACGTTTGCCATGAGTATTTCATAATATAATTTATGGCCGCACAGACACGCCAACAACAACAACAACAGCAGCAGCAATCGTGGCATGCAACAGTTTTGCTGTTGTTCTTGTTCTTGTTCTTTAGCACTAGATACGTTGCATTAATTAAGCCCAAAATGGGGGATGCGCCCCCTTTTCTCCCATGTCCACCGATACATGCTTATTATACCCTTGCAGCGGCTATTTCAATTCTATCACTAATTAAGTAACTAAAACTAATTAAAATAATTATAACATAAACATCTGAGCAGCAGTTTAAATTTGATTATTATAATGTTACTTTCCAAAAAAAGAGATCATAAATTAAATATAAGATACAAGATATTAGATACATTTCTAAGTTTGTTTGTGCTACATTTCCAAAATAATTATAGAAAACAGATAAACATCAGAAATATGCATTAGCTTTTCTGTTATACTTTTTTTTTTTAATTTTATTTTAATTTACTATACTTTTTTTGAGTGTACATCTCGAACGCCACAGGCAACCAACTAAAAACGGATTTTTATGAATAAAAGTTGTAAGTTGTTTTTAATATGTCTGCAAGGGTATTTAATCTGTGGCAAGTATAAAGATAAATATGTTTATCATGGTCAACACTCACTTTAGCATCTTTTTGTTGAGTCCGTGTGCGCCTCTTGTCAGTGGTTTTTGTTGCTTTGCGCCAGACAGACGAGCTCCAACAGCATCGTGTCGCAGCTGCAACTGCTGCTGCTGCTGCTGTGTCTGGTGCAACTGCAACTGCAATTGCTGCTGTTGATATTTGTCCTGCCTTTTGTGTTTGTAGAGGTGCGTGGCATCCTTTGGAATCGCTGGCGTTGGCCTTGCCATTGACTTTGGTGAAGAGTTGCTGCCACCAATGGGAGCATTGCTGGCCTGAGCCAGTGCAGCGAGGCAAAGGAAGCTGCTTAAACTGCAAAATGAAACATTTTTTTTATGGTTGGCTCTTTTATATGCCAGTATTTTTGGATTTTATATGCGAAATTCTATAAGGGATTAAGCCGCTTTGCTGAGACTGGGGTGTCTGGTCAGCGTAGCGTTCTGCATTCTGCTTGGGGGCTTAGGTTCAGGGTCAATCAAGCGTCAGAGGCTTCCACATTCGATTGCCAACTTTGCAGTTGGCCTGTAATCCAAGTCAAGTGCCTACTGAATGCATTTCGTGTTGAGTTTGAGAGGCGGCCAAACCTTTGAAATTGTAAACCCAATGAACGTACAAATGACCGACAGACTGACAACTGGCCCTCCGGAGCATACCACAGTGGAGCAAAGCTACAGTGGTCAATCAGGTGATTCTAATGTACGAATCATTTGAATTTCATGTGTATCAAACAAAGTTGTTAATCTCACAAACCTACGCATTTTCCAATTTCATGTTGTTGAAAAATAATTTAAGTATTTCAATTGACTCACAAATTAAACAGAGATTTTTGTACATTTCAATTTAATATTTTCAAGAAATATTGTCAAATAATTACAAATTAATTTCCTAAAGCTCTGAAAAAATTTGATTTTTGTAAAAAGTAAGAAGGGTTCTAAAAATATTTTACGAGCATATTTATTATTGCATAATATTTATATTATTTCCATTAATATTATTGTTGAAAAATATGTTATTTTACATTCAATGCAATCGTGCATCGATACTTCTGTTAAGTCTCTCATTAATTGCTACTCATACTGTAAAGTAACAGTCTTGAGTAAACGCTGATTGAGTACATAACGCTGGTGGGACTCAGTCTTACTTTCCTATCCAGGCATTCCTTGACGCGGGGAAACTTCGCTCCAACAATTATTATTTCCATTAACTCTCAAAAAATTAAACAATGTGAAAAGTAAGAACAATAATAACAAAAATTAAATTATTTCCAGCGACTACCAACAAAATTCAAATAAATGTAAAATTAAGAAGATTTCTTGGTATATTTTCTATTCACTATTTATTATAAAGTTTCGTTAAATAGATTTGCTGCAAGGTTTATTTGTTTCTTGAAGCTGATATTTTGTTAGAGTGAAGACTGTACAAAGTTATATTTTTGTTGTTGTTATTGTTATTTTTTCTAAAGACCCACCAGTCATAAGGAAGAAAGCGCAAAGCGAACCGGCTAAAAATGCAAATGAGCACGAACCAAAATACACACACACACACACACACATACGCACACACACAAACACATTCAAACTAGTCAATTACTATGTAATATGTGTGTGCAAAATGAAAAGTTGAGGAAACGAAACGATCATAGACGAAAGTCACATGCGCTACACGATTCAGTGGAAATGAATGGATGGATGACAAATGGGGTGTGAGAGAATTTCACTTAGTCGTAAGTAGAAGAAAAACATGTTGACAAGAAAGTATGCATGTGTATGTATGTATATATGTGTACATACATATGTATACATATGTAAGGGCATCGTAGCGGACTGACTGAGTGCTCTAGAAAATCATTGGGCTGCGCCAATCGATGTCGCTCCAGCGTAAAGTTATTGACCGACTAAGCAGTTGGCCATATTCACATGTCCACCAGGCCGTAAGCAACTCAATCAACAAATTATACTGGACACATACACTACACATATCAGTTTGTACATACGAAGTTTTATGCATCGAATTTAACCGAAGGCGACCGCAGATGAACGACGTGCCTGGCATTTGGCAGTGGGTCCCAAGACAAGACCCTCCATCCCCAACTCGAGTCTCTCACACACATAATGCATGCAACATTCTATGCGAAATAAAAACAAAAAAAAAAAAAAAAAAAAAAACTTAAAAGAAAGCAGCTCTTTCTAGCGTAACGAAGATTTAATACTCTAAGAAATTATTTTAATATGTATTTTAATATGCATGTAAATAGATGGATTTATTATTCGATCAGCTTCAAAATTATTTAGAAAAAAAATTCAAAAATCATCAATATTGCTTGAAAAGTCTGGCAAAATCTAGTTTGCCAAAACTTATTTCATATATTTATCATCTATCATATGTATTTTTTAAGTGTACCTCCAAATTTGGAAATTAGACAGAAAACTAAAAATTTATTGAAGACTTTATAATTACTAGTTGGAAAATGCAGATCTTAAATATTTAAAAATCTAATATAATCGAAGCAAATATCCAATATAAACATTAAAAAAAGTTATAAATGTACATGCAATAAAAAATTAATGTGTGTTTAACATTAAAGACTATTGGGAAAATTCACAGTTTCCGTGGAAAGTACGAGACAAGGTTATGTGAGCGAAAGTTTAATTTTCACAGTGATACTTAATTTGCTGATTAAAGAAATTTTCAACACATTTAAATACATTTTGATGCGCTTTAAACAACTAACGAAATCCTTGACAGAATTTGCAATGCTTTCTAAGATTTAAATACATTTTTATTGAAATTACAGTTAAGGGCGTTACATATGAATTTACATGGTCGTATTACTCTCTCTGGAAGGGTATACGCGTACTTTGATCCGAGCTGAGTCAAGACTCAAAATCAATGCACCCCCCAGGCGGAATTAGAAGCTGCCTTTATTGCTGCTGCTGCTGATGGATGCTCCAGCATGGGCCAAGTCGAAGACGAAGTCGAAGTCTTTTAGAGTCGTTGACTCTCAGAGCTTAGAGGCTGGGCATATGGCACATCAAATGCACTATAGTATTGCAAACCCCTTTTGAATCGACACGTATTTAGCATTGGCCACCAATTGTTGCCACACTATGTTAACTCGTTTCGTGTGCTGTGGTTTCGATTTTAGGGTTCGGGTTTGGTTTGAGTTCTTTTGGTCCAGTCGCATATTGATAAATTGCAGAATAATCGAATGCAGCTCCTTTTTTGCGAGCGCGTCCTGCGGCCAGACAGCATATGTGGCATTTTTGAATTATTAATGCAACCAGCACAAAAGAAGCCCCCAGCAACAACGAGAACAACAGCGGCAACAACATCTACAAAAAAAAAAAAAAAGACAAATAAGAATGCTCTGGGCTAGACAGGTCGACTATGAATATACCCTTTACTAATGGAAAATAAATGTTCTTAAATCGTTTCTCTATTTTATTTAGAAGCTTGACTTGGCTAATTTCACTTATTAAGAATAATAGGATTAATTAATACTATACTCTGTTACATACATTACACCAATTTGGTCATGCCCTTTACACACTTATTCAATGATTCCAGGGTATAGGAAACAACAACAACAAACTTTGCGTGCTTCCAGAGAAAAATTCAAAAAGGGCTGCGTGTTGAAATCGAACAGAACATTTGCGGCCAGACGCGACCACAGAAACAACTTCGCAGAATGGCTTTTTAATACCACAGACTACGAACAAAAAGAGTAGATTGACTTTATGGATAGTTCATTTTGTGTACATATATACATATAATATTTGATTTTGTGTCCTATGGAATTATTGTTGTTGTCTTTGGTTATAGCCATGCTAACCATAGATTCAAAAGCGTTTTTACAACTCTCGCAATTCGAAGAGGGCAAACTGCAACAGGGTCAGCGCATTCAGTGCGGCAAAAGAAGGTAAGCCGAAGGACAACTGATATGAGGACAATTTTACAACACAAATCGCAATCCATAGACACATCCTGTGCTACGGATTGCAAAATGGTCTGCTGACCATAAGTCGAATGAAACGCATCAAGACCGGATGTACTGAAAAGCGCTCGAGTCGTCTGCAACACGTCGCAAACGACTCCTGTGTTGTCCTGGCAAACGTACTTTGACATTTGTAAAACGCAATAGGAAGATCAGGCCAGCCAAATGCCGCTCCTGATGCAAACTAAATATCCGACTGATGATATCCTGACACCAGCAGACAAACAAACACCTCCACCGACGAGACGCCTCATGCTGGTTACACACTTTACACAAATCGAGCTGCAGTTGAAGGTGAAGTGAACACAAACCAAGCTGCAGCTCATCCTGACCAGCGTAATCATCACGCAGACATTATCCATTGAATAATTGCATTTAGAAATAGCTATGCCCCAGTTTGTGGAGAAACTGAGGAGACGCTTCACCTCCTACTCAAGGCACTCAACAGGCAGAGCAACTGGCTCGAACATGTCATCGAGTCCATTGATCAACTGATCGAATTTAAGAAACTCGAAATTGAAAAACAGTTATATCGAAACTCAAAGCCCAAGAACGGATCAAGGGACTGTATGTCAATCGGTAAGTGGACTCCAGGATGGAAAACTTCAACGAATTCATAAATCTAGATTTCAAATTTGATGATTTACTCAAAGTAAGCGCAAACGGTCTAGTTCTTTATTAAAAACTAAAACCAATTCATACTAGCTTAAATTTTTTGTAAGACTTAAATCAATTTTTCTTTAAAAATCAATCTTTTATGTTGCAAAATTCGTTAATAGAGAAAAATATAAATATTACAAAAAATGTCCACCTCTAGTTCTTCATTTAAATAAATACTTTTGATTAAATCTTTAGTTTAATTTTAATCATAAATGAAGTCTACTTGACATAAACACTATATATCTAAATCCAAGTAAACCGAAATTTGTTAATTTAGGGATTACATTACCTTTTAAAGTTCTTTAAAAAAAACACAGTTTTTTATTTTTACGTAATTAATTGCACTAAAGCTATTCCGAAAAACTACAATAAATTTTCTTGAAATAAGAACAAAAACAGAAGAACTCTGGTCCACTATTGTTTGACCTCTGATGCATTTTAAGCACGTTTCTGACTAAAAAAAAAACAGTTAAAACAGTTAATGTCTTTAACACTAGCTGCCTCTACCTGCTTCCACAGCAGTCGCAAGCATTGCAGATGCCTCCAGATATATCGACGAAGGTTCAAGACTAAGGCCAAGTCAGCTCATCGCCCGGAGCAAAAGCAGACGCAGACAAAGGAAGCGATGCAAAAGCAGACGGAAGCCACGCCCACAAGGTAAGTCTTTTTACACTCTACAAAATGCTGCTTTAAATTGGCTACCTTTTGGTGTGCAACTCAAACATAAACAAAATTCAATTCAATTTCAAAACAGCTATTGATATTGATTCAAAAATTTTGGCTCACATCAGTATTTTATATTTGCTGAATAAATATATAAATTAGAATTTGGGGTAACTTTAAAAAGTTTGAAAATTTTGTGTTGTTTTTCAAACTTTTTTTTTAAATGAAAATTAGAAAATCATAAATTAGAAAATCTAACAGAATTCGAACTATTTCGAATTGGAGAAGTTTGAATGTATTTGAATACATAATGTTAATAATTCAAAAGAATTAGAATTATAGTTTTCTGCAGTATTATTTGTGGTCCAATTTTAATCTCCATTTTTAATTTATTCAATGCCATAAATTTTAAATTGATCATAAATTATAAAATGTGTAATGTATGTAAAATTGTATAATATATATATATACACTTTATTACATACAAATACAATAGTTCAAATAGACTTCAAAGACATTTTCTAATTTTAAATAAATTTTCATAAATTGATTAATTCTTAAAAAAAAAACCCAGACTTGTAAGAATGCTTCCAAGATTCGTTACGAATCAGTTGTGAGTAATTTTTGCATATTTAGAGCTTGAATAATTAAGAGTCATAGTGCATTCAATAATACCCAAATACTCTGCAAACAAATGCAGATCGAAGTGCATTCAAAAAAGGATGCCAGGAACATCAGCTTGTTGGATGCTGCCACGCAAACGGAGAGGAGCTGTTCAACTTGGACAAATATTCGCTACTTACCACAGCCAGCGCCAGTTGGCGGCTCTTCCTTTTGTTATTGTTGTCAATGTTCTTGTTGCAATCATATTGATTAACATTGAATGAATTGTCGTTGCTGTTGTTGTTGTTGGCACTTGATTTAAATCAAATTGGTATGCTTAGTGCATCGTTTAGTGGCGCCACAGTTGCAGGCATTCATTTAACTTGTCAAGTATCTGTTTAACGTCTGTTATTCGGTGAATCTGAGAATCTGTTCGGAATATACACACGTACTTAGCCAGCCGCAGACACGTCCGCACGCGATAAAATCTCGCCGAAGACTGAATGGAGCTGCTGGAACCCGGCTGGTGCCAAGTGGCCATCGTTTTTTGGTATGGGTTCTGCAACGTTTGGCTTTGGCTTTGGCGACTTCGGTTTTTTGTTTACGTCGCGTCGGTCGCTCGTTGTTCTCGTTGCTGTTGTTTTTGTTATACACTTGCCAAAATAAATAGTCCTAATTTTCTTGTGGAGTATGTAACACCGTGGAGACGATTCCGACTACGTTAAGTATTTATATGTATGCATATAAAACATAAAAAAATTGTACAAAACATTTAAAAATTAAAAATAAATTTAAGTAATTAAAAAAATTTTGGAATTAAAATTAAACTAAATGGACCCGATCAAGTTCGCAAAACGATCTAAGGATTAGTCACTTCTTCAAGTATTTGACTTTTTGCCGTTTATTATTTATGAAAGTGTATTCAAACGTCGTCATGGCTAAGACAGTTGCTGGCTTGTTGTTGTTGTTGTTCCGTTGTCGGTATGCAAAAAGCCAACAAACAACAATAAGAAAGTCACGCTTAACGACTGCGACTGCGACTCTTAGCCATGGTCTATGCTGGACAACGGAGAGTCCAAAAACGTACAAAACAGATTCAACACGAAGGGGCGGGGATGGGTTGCATTTGGTAAACAAATGCATAAAGCATGGCTGCCGAAAAGGCGTCTCTGCTTTGGCAGGCATTCGGGCGGGGTGTGAACCTGAGACAACTTTTTTTTTTCAAGGCACAGCCACGAAGAGGGGGGAGCGGGTGTTGGGCGGTGAGAGTCCAGTTGGTGCTGCTTGCTGCCACCGTTGCCACTCATTCACGTGGTCGCTGATTGATTGTTATCCTGTATTCCACTACCACCTCAACAAATGTTTACAAAGGGTTGCAATTTAATTGAGATTTATTTATGGGCCTGGCCAAAGCCGAAGACAAAGACCGCTTCCAGTTATAATGAGCCAGCCACTCGTGGTGATCCAATGGACCTGGACAATATTTGGACAGCCCAAGCAAGGCAATTGAAAAGTACAATTGTTGTTGTTGTTGTGGTTGTTCCTTGTTGTTGTTGTTGTTGTTGTTGCTGCTATTATTGTTCTGTGGTGGCAGGCACTGGCAAAAATTGGGGGCCAGCGGCCAGCTTGTTATTGTCGAATTGTTAGCCAAGTGGCCGTGCAATGTTGGTGTGTGTGTGTTTGTGGACATGTTTGCAGATTTATGAGTACACTCAGCAAAAAAATAGAGAGCTAGTTTTGTAATCGGAAATCGAAACATGTTTTTGAAATAAGCTAAGCTTTTTAAAAATAATCTTGCATTCTAGACACTATGTGCTCTGGTTGAGGAGAAATATTCCTCTAATGATGACAAAATTCTAGCCTCAGCGGTAAGTTAAACATCGATTAAAGCGGCAAGTAAAACTTCAATTAACTGTTAGCATTTGCAGTTGGAAATCACAACCGATCAGTATCTGGCTGTCAGCGCCTCGGATGAGTTTTTGCAATGAGCCAAGGACTGTCAGGAATCAACTTGAGCACATCGATGCCGGCTGTGAAGTGCGAGCTTGTAACTTCAATATCGCCACCATCATTAGACATATTTGTTATGTGTTGTTGTGGCCAACCAACTGGCTAACAGCATACGTAGACGTTTGGAAGTGGGTCATCCCTCTTTTTTGTATAAATAAACCAACAATTTGTGCACAAGAAATGTTTTTTTTCTTTTTTCAAGTACGAAAAATGGATTTCCTTGCTGGTTGCTGTATTGGATAGGATGAGCACGCACCAGTTATTAAAATTAGATTGTTGCATTGGCTAAATTGCCCTCAATAAAAAACACAGCATACTTTCAGGATCCGCTTAATTTAATGGTGCATTATCAAAATTGCAATCAAAACAAGCTCAAAAAATTCGTATTTGTTTTTCTCTTATCACAAAACTTTTAAGTGAATTAAAATCAATAAAGAAAGTGGTTAAGCGTTTATAAAGGACAAAACCCAGCAGTTAACTAGTCATCCTTAAAATGTCGTTTGGAAAACACTTCGTTTGCGCTTGCATATCATATATGTTGGCAATCAATGGAATCATAGGATTCTATGTTGACGCTCACTCGGGAAAATTAATAAAATCGCGTTTCTTGTGCTATTATTGTCGATTTTACACTATTCTCGTTTTGATTGCCGCTCCATATATAATATATACATTTTATATGGTAGTCCCGTTGAAAGTTACACGATATAAATTGACGGCATTCTTTATCGTGACACATCCTTTAGCCAGGACGCTTATAATCGGAAATTGTATCTTCTCTGCACAACGCTGGCAGCACAGTATAATTCGAATCTATCAGAATCTGTGGAAAATGGAACACCTGGGAATCCCAAACATCTACAGTAACACATCATCAGAGATTCTAAGCTTTCGTCGGCTCTTGTGGATCAGATTATCGCTACTAGTATCTAAAACTGTATTGAATTGGATGCTGGTATATTTCGGTAAAATAGGACTTTTTACTGACTGCATTTTTTTCTTAATGACAATGAGGGATGCATTTTATACGCTACTGTTTTGCCTTATCTGGTACATTTGCTACAACTTCATGAAACTGCACCTGGCTTTGGATCATGTTTTTCATTCTAAAATGCAAAGATCAAAACGTATGCAGAAAATGCAAAAATTACATCAGATGTTTTATGAACTCTTGCGTATGATGAATGAAATCTGCATTATTTTCAAATATCCGTTGATTTTTTTTATATTGCATCAAATTTATAACTTTTTCGTGAATGGGACCTCAGCAATTAAAGTACTGTTTGGAATAAAGGCATTTCCCGGCAATGACGTCACTTTATTGAGCATAATTCTTTGCCTTGTTGTGGTATTGGAATTCTGGACACTCGGCAGCATAGGTCAAGTAGCTGGTAAACTTAAGGAGAGTACACTTAACATATTGCGAAACCCCCACCCCAGTGGAGCTCAACTGGAACGAAGTGTGAGTGCAACAGGATGAATAAGTTTTGAATTACTCATTTGTACTCACTTTCAGAATGATTGGTTTGCGCTGCAGCTAAAATTGCAAAAGATGAATCTCCGTACTGTTGGCGGTCTAATCATTAATCTTCAGTTTGTTTTTGTATTTTTAATTAACATCCTACTTCATATTATATACATGGTACAAAGCGACTACAAAATGTTGCGAATAAAGAAAGTTGTGTAAAGAATAGAATTTATTTTAGATAATGATAATCCGTTTGATTTCTGGATTGATTAACGTTTGCAAATGATTACCTTTATAAGGAACTGTTTTAAATTAATGAATTTATACTTTATCCTAAACCTTCACAAACTTCCACAATTGCAATCAATAAGTTTTTTATATATTTTCAGTTAGAAAATTTGAAATTTTGCTGATAACCTTTTTAAAAGATTTGTAAACAAATTTATTACTAATAATTAAGCAATCGTCTGCATTCGACAGTTTAAGCAGCTGTGTAATAATAATTTTAATACAAATTTACGTATTCCATTTGAAAATTCCACGCGAAGAATTTGTGATTTTAAATTTAGTTTATTGAAAACTAATTAAAATGTGTAAATTTATTTATGTTTGCTTTGCATTTGTACCTAAAATACGTGTAGAAGTATAAAAACTATGTGTTATATATATATATATATATAATATATGCAAATCTAACAATCACATTCGATTAAAATCTAACTTTATAAGCGAAAAACAAGAAAAATAAAAACAATTTCCAGTTGATAGACTATATATAGAAACAACAACAACAACAACTGCAGCAGCAGCAGCACATTGATTAATTCTATGTGGCATTTGATGCACAATCCCCAAAATCGTTTTTCAATGATTTTTTAAATCAAATATTTCACGCAGTAATGGTTCCACCTGGGATGGGTTCACATTTAAATAGACATTAATGATGAATTTGTTCAGACGCTCCACATCCGAAATCTTTTGTATCAAACGAATGAACGCGTTCTTGGCCTCACAGCCAGGATAAACGCTCTCCAGATATCTTCGCAGAAGATAATAATAGGAATTCTGTAATGAAAACAATAAATCAATTTGGGTTACATTTTATGTTATTGCTTGTAGTTGAAAATGATGATGATGATTGCTAACCTGGTCCAACCGAATGGCATCTTTGTGTATGAGACGTGCTCGGTTCGGTGTGAAAAGCACAATGGCACACATTATAAGTATGATATTCTCATCCATACGCCATTTCTCATCGAAGGTCGTCATGAACTTCAGATGCTCCTCGTAGACATTTCCCTTGGCAAACTTAAGCAGTTCGCTGCGTATGCTGAACATATTCTCTTTGGTATGTGGTACCTGAAAGATAAATTTAAATGGTGATTATATAAATTGAGCTCATTGAGGTCATACATAAAAAGGAGATTTACCAGTTAGAATAAATGTACATAAAAAGTGTAAGTGGACTAACCTTCCAAGCGGCACGATCTGTGTCATAGATCATTACGGATCGCATTATCATCATTTCGGTGCAGCCACCTTTGAGCAATGCGACCTGATCCTCTTGGCACATGTCACGGAATGCACTAATCTTCTTGGCCATCTTAATTAGACGCTTAATCGCCACCGCCGTCAAATTGATGAGTTGTAAAAGCTGTGGACTTTGCCTCGCATCATCGGGCTGTGCGGGGAGAGAGAATGAGAGTCTGTTTTGAAAGTAACAATAATATGATAATATTCAGTTATGACAAATCCAAATCGATTAGTTTTTTATCTGGAGGGCGGGCAATGATTCAACATAATGTTGAGGGGTAATGCTTATCAGAAAGCGCCGCACACCTGCGTACGCTCCACATTCGAACGAAATGTGTATCGGTTTTCCTAATTAGCAGCACAAAATGTGCTAATCGAAACGAACACACAATAAATATTATGGCCATAAATTCGGGGAGGGTGGGTTACTTATGAGCGCCTGCTATGCCAGGTGATAGTAGTGTACTCGTAACGTAATTTTGATTGCGTCCGACTGATAAAGACATCAATGCTGCTTTCAACACGGATGCAGCCGTGTGTTTGCTGATCGTCTAACTTGGCTCGGCAACAGGTGTTGTGTGCATAAACATTTCCATTGCTTAATTTTTTCTTTTTATCTGGATCAAACTAACTATAACTAAACAAATTCGATGGACTACAGTCCACTCACTCATACTTTTTTTTTTAAATTTAATTAAAACTACGAGTCAATTTAGAAAGCGCATTCAAGATGCGATGTAGCGAAAAGTGAGCCGTCCTTGGCTGAAGTTTGTTTACATTGAGGAGGGTGGGCGTGCTGGGCACACAGAAATTGTGAGAGATGCACTGACTCATGCGCCAGGTGTTAACCGCCAACTGCTAACTGTCTATATCACCTTTTTAACAAAGCGAGCTGCGAAAACCACGATTAGATAAGCACACAAAACACAAGACATAACATACAAGTGAGTGTGGGCACAGGTGGGTGAATGTGTGTGTGTCTTAATTTTGGATTGTGAATCTAATAAGAATATAAATGAATAAAATAATAACCTTAATGCGTTCATCGTTCATCATCAATGCACTGATATCTTCGTCGACGGGATCGTAGAGAGCTTCACTGGCCAGCCGCAACTCGCGCAGCTTCATCTGCTCGGCCTCGTTGAGGTCGCGCTCCATAAATACGCTCGATGGGGCACAAGTGGGTTGCTGATTTTGCAGATGCTGCTGCTGTTGTCGAGCTGCTGCAGATTTGCAGCCACCGTACGCCGGATTATTGCCCATATAGGCTGCGGGCATGCCGCCAGCAGCATGATACATTTCATCCTTAATGCGAGTGGGGGGCGTTTGCAAGCTATTGAATGCTTGATACTCCAAACGGATCACCTCGGAGAGCACAGACTCTATGGAATTGATGCTCAAGCTGCCATCCATACTCAGCTCGTCAGTATCCGCATAGCTATGCATAAAATCCTTTAATAAATATTCTGGGGCATTGGGTAGATACTTGGGCAAGCTGTGACTGCCCGATGTGCTGGGCAGCTCGTTTTCCGTTCGCGGCGACTGATAATGCAAATCAATTGGAACGCTGTTCGCAGGACTAGCAATGCTGCTGGGCGGCGAGGTCAATGCTGTTTCTCCCGTGCTAATGCTGCTACCCGTTGGACTGCCATGCAACATTGTTTGTATGACGGTGTCCACACGTATATTTTGCGTATCTCGCTTCTCGCACTGATTTCCGATTGCAGACTCCTCTTCGACAGACTCGGCCGGTCGAGTGGTGCCATTGAAGATGCGATTTAGCATTTTGAGTGCCTCGGCAGGTGTGTTCATAAATTTGTTCATTATATCTATCGCATTTTCTGGTGATCTCATCAGATTCTGCATAAACTCGACCACATCCTTGGGCGAATCAACAATCTTTGAGATGATCTCCAGGCCATCCGTTGGCGAGCTCATAAATTTGGTAAATACTGTTAAAGCGTTAAATGGCGAGTTCATGATTTTGCTGATGATCTTGAGAGCGTCACCTATATGAAATCATTACATATCATTAAGCCTTGTTTTTAAATGTAATATTGTATAAGATATTCACCTGGATAATCAATCAGATGTGACACTAGCTTTAGGGCATCCTTTTGTGAACTAATTACCTTCTCCATCACTGAAATGGACTCCTTCTGTGTACGCATCAGCCGATTAATGGCCTGACAAGCGCGATCAGGATCCGCAACGATCTCATCGACGATCTTATCGGCAGTCATTAGCAGTGGATTCGTTTCAGCCAAACGATCCGTTGTTGATGGTCGATTTGTGGTTGTTGAACTCGTTGCTCCGATTGCACCGACATTTGTCCCACTGTCCGGTGAGCCGCAGCTGTGTGAATCCTGTGAGCCGTTATATGTGTCCAGATTACAGCTGCTATCGGCGACAGCACCCGCTACCTTGCTGTCATCCCCATCCGCATCGGCATCGTCGCCGCCATGCTCCATCATTCGTCGCTTGGCGCGATTATTTTCGATTTTGCGACGTTTAATCATTTTATCCTCCTCGGACATGATGTTCTCGCTCTTCATGCCAATGTCAAGGCATTTTTTCAGGCGACACTTCTGGCAGAAGCGACGGGTCACCACGGTAATCTCACAGTTCTGATTGAAAGGGCATGTGAACTGCTTTTTGGCCAGCGCATTGCGACGAAAGAATGCTTTGCAGCTCTCGCAAGTAACGGCATTGAAATTGTAGCCCAACGCCTTGTCGCCGCACACTGTACAGTTCTTTGGGGGTGACATGTTGTGCAGCCCGGCCTCTGCCACTGACTGTGTCGCCCCAGCTTTCAATTAGAATGATGATTGATTTTTTAATTGCTCTCCACTTTTGTTGTGGACGATTGGCCCGCTATTTTTCCGTTTATTGTTTTGTTTTTTGTTTTTCTTTCGCTTTAGTTTTGACACTTATGGGCCTGGAACATTTTCTGCTTTGTACATTGTCCTCTTGAATTGCACCTTCCAATTTCCAATTTCGTCAAGTTTCGTTATCACCACACATATTTTAATTAATGGGGCCCCTCTTCTGAATTGTGCGAACACCGTGTTTTTTGTGCAAGAGCCAGTCGCACATTATATTCACACAAAACTATCGATTGCTGAACAGCTGTGCATATGAGTCAACTAAAATAAGACCAAATATATCTTTGCCCAGCTGTATTTGTGACGTCAACGTGGACCATGTACAATTATTAGACTGTTAAACCCGCACGAGAATAATAACCATGAATTTTTGTATAGTATAGTCAACCTGTGAAAACGATATAGCTAAATAATCTGTTTTGCTTTCGTATTATAAATTCTATGCGTTTTTATTTAATATATTTAACGTAAACCACAAAATTTGGATACTGTGACGTAAAGTGTTTTGTTAACCCACAACATAAGTTATCTGTTCGCTACATTCTTGAACTTATCATGAATTAGCAAAATGTGATTGTCGAAATCTGCTTTAACGTGTGACTGCCAGAAGAAGCAGCAGCAGCAAATTAATTGTAATTTTTGTGTGCTGGAAAAAATTAAATTAAGTAAAGATGAATAAAGTAAAAACACGATTGTCAAAAACTGGCGATATTGTCGCATACAGCGAAGGCGCCATACGTAACAACATTTCGGCTGTCGAATATTGCCGTACTTCAATGGCCGCCATCTCGGGCTGTGCTGCTGGTAAATTATGAATCAATTAAAATCAAGTTCAATATTTACCATGATATTTATCATCGCCAGGCATCTTGGGATTAAGTGCCACACTTGGCTTCTTGTTCTACTTCATATCGGTGTTTGTGCTCTGGATAATGGTGCTAATGAAGTCGGGCACACAGTGGCGCAAGTATTTCATTAATCGTAAAAATCTACTGACGAACCAATTCCTGGGCGGCCTTTGCACCTACGTTTTATTCTGGACATTCTTATATGGCATGGTGCACGTCTATTAAAAACAACCCCAACAACAACTAGACAAATAAACATAGCTTAAGTTTGTGGCAAAAAGGAGCAAATTCGTGTTTTCTTCTATTTCTATTAATAATTTGACTAGGTCTAAGTTTGCACAACGGAAGCAGCTGCTGCTGTTCCGGAACAATCGCACCACGGCGTCTTATTTATATCACAATCGAGCAATATGTTTAACACTGTCGCATTGATGCCATCAATGGCCAGCTCGTGTACTTTCAGTATTTTATAGCTGACATTATTAAGGCCGGTGTTGTGATCCCTTTTCCGTGTCATCTCCTTCTGATTGAAACATTTGTGCGTGTCACGCTTGCGATGATGGCGATTGTGTATATGACTAAAAGTGGAGCAAATGTTAGCATTAAAGTGATTGATTTGCATAGTATTCATACCTAAAAGTGTTGTTGATGCCAGTCTTAATATTTTGTGGACGAGTCACTTGCAGTCCCGCATCCCGGATGCGCACAAAGAACTCATCATCCTCCAATCCCCAGCCCCAGTATTGATTCGACATACCATTCATTTGCTTGAAGTGCTCGCGTCGCACCAGCAAAATCCCACCGACGAAATTATCATAATGGTATTTGGGATGGAGTTTGGGGGCGGCAATGTGCAGCGGCCCCAATTCGCTGGGATACTCATACAAGAGATCTTTATTGAGTGGCAACAGATCCACATCGTGCATGGCAATATAATCGTAGACCTCGCTGGTGAAATGGAAACCCACATTGATCAGCGAGGCGCGATTAAATCGATATCTGTCCACCTGATTGAGCACAAATATATGATGCTCGATTCTTTGGTCACGCAGGAACTTCGTCAGATGCGGCACAAACTGTAGGAGCTCCTCGAATCTGTCCCGAAATGGCACCAAAACTGCCATCTTATGCAGAGATGGTGGCGCACTGTGAGATTTAATACTCGCCAGCTCCTCGCTGCCCATTCGACTCAGTGGGTTCTTCAGCGGGCAGATGCAATCTAAAAGAACAGTTATTTATAAACTTCAAAATCTGCTCAAAATTTTGTATATTTTCGTTTCCATTTCCCACCTGAGCTGAGCGGCATAAAACTAAGCACTGCAATGCCACCTATGCAAAATGTTAGGCCACAGACAAATAGCCAGTTTATTGTTGATATGTAAGCCATATTCATTGAAGTTTCACTTATACTAAATTATATACTTATTCTGTTCTAACTAAGTCACGCCATATAAAAAGAAATATATTATTGCCTTTCTTGTTGCTTCGTGTTTCACTAACAGCTGTGGGCACCCAAAAATAATTTAACATTGGCCGTTGCTGTTATTAACAGCGGTCGCTCAGTTGCTTGTGGCAAAATTGCGGTGCTCAGTTTAAAGTTTTGCAAAAGTTGCGAAACTAATTTATTTTATGTACATCAACAATGAACAGAGCCATGGCTTAATACCAGAAACTTTTTCTAACAGCAATTAGTTTAAAATTAAAAGGATTACCTAAAAAAAATACCAAAAGGTTGAAGCTAATGTTTTTGAATTGATGACACACACACTCTTGTGGTTTGTTTACAAAATATTTGGCTGGATTTCATTTGATAACAAAACATTTGGCGGGATTACATTTATGTACGCAATTCGATTTATTGTTGAAAAAAGTTATCGATAATAAAAAATAGTGCACTTAATGCAAAGCAACTTTTAGCATTTTCCAACACCTTTGCCAGTACAACACGTGAAGCTGATCCGAGTTAATATTTTGAAATAGAAAAATCAAAATGAAGACGTCTAAAAGTAAATCAAAGACCAATGGTGACTTAAAGCAAAAAGATAAAATAATGGACGTGGCAGAGGAAAGTAAATCAATTAAAAAGAACCCAAAAGCAAAGAAAACAAAAGCCACAGCCGATGCCGATGTCATAAAGAAGGCGGCTGTGGCGGAAGCGAAAACGAGCCCAAAGAATTTAACAGCCGCTGATATAGCCAAGATCGAGAAGAAGAAGGCCAAGAAGCAGGCGCAAAAACTCAAAAAAAAGGAAAACAAATTGGCAAGCAAAACACCAACAACTGTAGAAATTGAGAGTGAAAAGGTTAAGTCGGAGCCCAAAGCTCAAAAATTGGTAAAATCCAATAAAAAGGAGAAGACCCCTGCCAAAAAAACAGAAAAAACGCCATCCAAAGTGAATCCCAAAAAGGAAAAGAAACTCAAGGCAAAGGCAAACAGGAAAACGAATGACAAAGATGAAGGTAGGTATTTTTATTATTGTGACAACCACTAATTACACTCACTCAATAAACTCCACTCTGCTTGGAATAGATGCAGTGAAGCGAGAGCGAGATCCAGCTGCAGAAGCAGCGACCATATTCATTGGCAATCTTCCCATCAACACGAAACGTGTGCAATTGGTGCGTCTGCTGCAGCCCTTCGGCACCGTGAACTCCATCCGCCTACGCACGGCTGGTGGCAAGCAACTGTTCAAGCACAAGCAGCGCAAAGGAGCCGGCTCCTTAAACGCCTACGTGGTTCTCGCCAGTGTGCAGGTGGCGGAGAAGGCACTCGCTTTAAATGGCACCGAATTCAAAGAGAATCATTTACGTGTGACGCCGGCTGCAAAAGCCGGAACAGCTGCTGGCAATGACGCATCATCGGCACCCAACGATGCGGATAACAAGCGCACTATATTCGTTGGCAATCTGAAATACTGTGCGTAATCTTTAACCAAATGAAAATTTAAAATTGGTATTTTCACAAGTAAAACTTTCCTTGCAGCTGCTAATGAGGAGAAGCTGCGTGAGATCTTCTCCAGCTGTGGCGAAATCGACTATATACGTTGTCTGCATGATGGCGAACGGGGTTGCAAGGGTGTCGCCTATGTCTGCTTCCAGCAGCCGGATGCGGTCGGTCTGGCCCTGGAGCTAAACGAGACGATGCTTGACGAGAGACCAATCCACGTGGAACGCTATGCAGTTAAGAAACTGGGCGCAAAACAGGCACGCGATTCAGCTGCGTCTGCAGCCGGCAAAACAACTCCCCAAAAATCAAAGAAAATGCTGAATTCGAAAGGTGCCCAGAAGCGCATCGACAAGCGACAAAGCAAAGAGAATGGAAAACCAGCTCAAGCCGCAAACAAAAAGAAATCAGATTACAGAGGCGTCAAAATGGATGCCATCAAAAAGGACAAGAAACCCAAAAAGAAAAACAACAATCAAATTAACGCATTGGCCAAGAAAATAGCGCCAAAGCCGAGCAAATGATTTGATTAAATTCATATTTGTAGACTTTAATGTAAATAATTTACAAGCATCTAATAAAAATAACAACTGTTTTTTTTAATGTCTTAGATTTTACTTAAATTCAAATAAAAAATGATTAAAAATTTAAAATGTACTTTCCCGTGTGACATACTTTGCTGATTCAGAAATAGGTTTGGCAACATTCTTGTCAGCTGCTATATGCACATCTTTTGCCAAATTTCAAATGTATTAATAATTTTGTAATTCTTACATCAGATTAAGTGTACAGTTTGGTACATTTTTACCCAATTAAGCATCGTGTCTACATTCAGCGCCAGTTACTGTGTAAACTTCACTGCGTCTAGTCGCCATAGCAGTCAGCTTCTCACTGCCAGTGTTGATTTACCGAATTCAGTCAGCTGTTTTAGTTATTATCGCACACTCACAAATTTCAAGTCAGTTTTGTGATTTAATAAGATTAGTGTGTTTATATCATTAAAGAAAATCAAAGATAAATTTGGGTAAGCACAAGAATGCAATTTGATTATTATTAGCCAGCTAGCTAGCGCACACATCTATCTATCGAACTATCTACCCGCAGGATGAATTCTCTATGTAAAAATTTCAAGTTTCCAAGCTTTGTCCGAAACTCAATTCGGAACTTCGGCGGTCTAAAAAATAATAATAATAATAAATACACTTTGGAACCGTTGCGTCAACGCGAACTAATACGCGTCCATGGTGCTGAGGTCACACCATTCCTCCAGGGCCTTGTCACCCAGGATGTGTCACGCCTGCAGGAACCCAATGGGCCCGCCTCAATTTATTCCCTCTTCCTGAATCGTGCTGGTCGTTTAATGTACGACACCATTATCTATCGGACCAATGATAAGGATACATATCTGCTGGAATGTGATCGAGATGCATCCTCCGATTTTCGTCGTCATCTGCGCACATATCGTGTGCGTAAACACATCGATATCGACACAGTCGATGATGAGTATGTGCCATGGGTGCTCTTCAATGACGGCCAACAGAATGACACCGAGGCTATGATGGCCAGAAGCAAACAAAAGACTAAGGATTTGTTTATCGCATCGGATCCGCGTATCGGAAGCTTGGGCGTACGCATCTTGGCGCCGTCTGATATGAAGGATGCACAGCTGGCGACAATTTTGTGGCGCAATCACGAAGTGATTGCCGTCAATCCCGACCAGGAAATGAACTACAAGCTGTTGCGCTACAAGCAAGGCGTTGGCGAGGGCATCGAGGAGCTGCCGCCGGGCAAATGCTTTCCCCTGGAGGCCAACGCAGATTACCTCAACGGCGTCAGTTTCAACAAGGGCTGCTACGTTGGCCAAGAGCTAACCGCTCGCGTTCATCATTCGGGCGTCATCCGTAAACGTTATATGCCTATTAGATTTACGGCACCGATTCGATCCGACATGACAGTAAAATCTGTGGCGGGTGCCAGTCTTGGACGTGTCCTCGGGCATGCCCATAATCATGGAGTGGCCCTGTTGCGCATCGAACCGGTACTGAACAGTGCCCAACAGCTGGTCCTGGACGGTGATCGCTGTTTTGCCGAGCGTCCCCATTGGTGGCCACATCAGGCGACCACCAAGCAAGGCATGGCTGCTGTCAACATCGAATGACAGTCCAGAGATTGAATTTTGTTATTTGTGTGATTAGATGTAATCTGTTGTAGTTGTTGTTGTAATCATATAAGTTAGCTATGCGTATAAAGTCCATTTTGCGGTGACTGTTGAGACAGAGATCTTCCACTGAGTCTTATTGTTGCAGGCACTCTTCGCCATGTCCCAGGATCAGATCTTTAATGATGATGATAAGGAATCCGACTTGCGTCTGCTTGATGATGATGGCGTTGATATACAAAGATTAAAGCTGCCGGCGCAGACGGAGAAACCCGAGGAGGATGTGGACGAACGAATTGCACGGATTGAGTTCCATTGCAGCTCTTGCAACATGCACGAACTAGTCCATTATTATGGCAAGAAGCCACCATTTGGCTTGGGCATCCGATTTCGTGAGGATAGCTTTGTGATGCGAGATCCGTTCCAGGCGCCACCGCCACGATGGCAATCGAAGGCCGAGTACTATGTGGCATTGGGCGTCAAATGTGCCACGTGTAGCAAGCCTGTTTGCAAGGATGCGACCTGCAGTTTCTATTATACACAAACCTATTGCCTGCCCTGCGGCAGTGCCCAACTCAAATCTTGGCCAGTCGAGGCTCAGAGTAAATTGCGTAAACAACTGGCGGCCAGCAAGCAAAGCGAACTGTCTAATTAGCATTAATAAATATATTTGTTACTTACCAAAACAGTTATTTTTAATGGTTGTTTTCAATATGAAATTTAAAAGAATTTGGCGCAAAAGCAAACTGTAATCGCAATGTTAGATTTTTGTTAAGCATGTTAAACAACTGCTAACGCAATGTTAGATTTTGGAATATATTAAAGATTTGAATTCATCGTTGGTAATATATGCAAAAAAATATAGTATAAAAATGCTAAAAATATATTTATACAAATAGCAGAAAAACATGAACAACAACGTATCCATGAGATTATTAAACTCTTTCCACAGGAGTATGTCAAATTTAAATAGTAACACTTAGTTTCTTAAATTTAAATTTATGTATTTGGAATATATTATTATTAATATTATAGTTAAGGCAGATTGTTGACTCTGTTTAGAGATTTGGATTTATCGTTGGTAATATTCGAAGCATCTTTAAGATTGCAACCGTCTCGTGAATAAAAAAATAAAATAAATGCCAGAGATTGACTAACTCCTTCCTTAGAGGAGTCTAATATGCCATATTTAAATAAATTAATATTTAATGTTTCTCAAACAACATGGCATCGATGAGAATTGTGGCGCCAAGGAGCACAGCTTTCATGCGTATATCCAAATCCATAGAAAAGGTTAGGCAAAAGAAATCGGCTTTCGTGAACATTTCAGTGAGGGCCAGGTCTGGCCTCCTCTTGCAGATCTTGCCCACCTTCTGTCCGGTAAGGGTATGAATCACACTGAACTCTATAGCGCCGCATTTGAAGAGGCAATAGTTACATTCAATGTCGCCATTTTGATTCCGTATGAGAAACGATGGCGAACAAATAAACCAATCCGGTGCAATGGAACCAATCGCATTACCGGGCAGCGCTGACACCTCCATCGTCTGCAGCGGACGGCAGGGCATACAGCGGACCAGCGCGCAGTCCAACGGACGATTTAGATGAATGACCTCTTGATCGAAATTGTCGTAGATTTTCATATCGAAATAACGTGCCGCACCGAAGCAGGCGCGATTACAGCAATCAGGCTGCTCCATTGCAGTATAGACCGGCTGGCCAAGTGTGTTCTCGATGGAAAAGGTATTGGCGAGATTGACGACATTAAAGGCACACAAATTAATTTTATTTTGCTTCACCAGAAGCTGATCGATGTGTGTCAAGTATTCCAATACTCCTACACATCGAGTCCCGCGGCTGCATCACAATCGGAACTTGAGATCCTGGTTCTGGTCCTGCATAACCAAATATTTGCGTTGGATTGTCAGATGGCTGTGCATCTTCGTATGGTAGTGATGGTTGTGCATCTGGTTGTTTATTAATGTGGTTCATGTTGGTTCAATTTTCATTGTTGTTGTTTTTGTTTTTGTTACATATATACTGCTATCGCTTAAATTGTAAATATCGATAGATCGATAACTTGTTGGGTATATAGCCAACGATAGCTTCATTCGTTCATTTAGTCAATTCGGAAGCGAGCGTCAAGCAAGTAGGACGACGCTCAGTTGTCACTCGCGTGTCTCTCTTGTGTGTTGTGTGCCATTTGTTGTCGTCGCCCGCGCTTCTTGTTTATTCTTACATTTTAGTAAGACTTCAATAAAGTGTAGTTTGTAATCGAATGTGTGATTTGTTATTCAATTGACTAATACGCTAAGCCGACTGTCAACAAAATCAACGCCGCTACAAGCAGTTCATGAGAATTTGACATTTAAACCGAGTTGTTCCTGGTGCTGCTGTTGCCGTTGCCGCTGCTGCAACTAAGTTAGAAATAATAAACAACAGCAAAAACTGTAGCATGGCAGCGGCGTTTTAAGTGTTGGCGTTGGCGTTATATATATTTTTTTTCTTAATGCCAAAATTGTGGACGCACCCACCCAACACAAGCCAACAACAACAGCAATAAAAACAAAACAAAATTAAAAAAAAAACCCCAATTCCAATTTGCTGTGTAACTGTGCTTGTAACTTTGTGTGTGTGCGTGCGTGTGTGTGTGTGTGTGCATGGGTGTGCGAGCGAGGCAGGGACAGGAGCATGGGCTGCCCAGCCGGTTTCGCAGCGCTAGTTAATTGACAACAATAACAACGAAAACAACAACATAACAAAAGTTACCAAAGTGAAATAAATCGAAGAAATAAAAGCAGCATGCAACAAGCAGCGAGTTAAGCAAATGTTTAAATTTTTCGAAACATATTTCAAAGTACACATAAATGTTTCCCGTGCATGTTTCAAATGAACAGGACCAGCAACATCAACAGCAACATTAGCAACAACAGCAACCGCAACAACCGTCGCCAACAAACCCCAACATGCACTCACCGGGCATTGAGTAGTTTCTATAATTAGCCAAAAAGCACCAAAGGTGGTCTTCTCTGCTAATCATTGTATTTAATTCGCCCACTCCTACATCCATTACTCCCTCGTGCGGAACAAGAACACATACCTACGGCTCTGAGCAGCCCAAACAGACAGAACGAGAAAACAACGCCACCCACTTTCATCAAATTGAACATCATGCGACGGGCGGAGCTGCTCCATCTGACCATCCTTGTCTACGCTTGCTACGCTTGTTGCTGGCTCCTTGTTGATGCCCACAATTGCCAGCATCATCATCCCAAGGCGCATGAAGTGAGTACACAGTTGAGAGCTGAATTGTGAATAGGCTAAATATATATTTGTAGTTAATATTTAAATTACTTCCTGTTGTTGAAGGATATTTTCTAATTCAAGTATAATATTCTGCAACTTAGTAAATATTTCTCGAGTACACTGTGCAATAATGAAATGCGCATAGGCTTTAAATATATTTTTGTATTTAAGATTTTAGTTACTCTTTTTTAGAACAACTTAAATGTTCCTCGATTTAATTATGAAAATCTACCTTCATCAAGTTCGAATCAACAAGTGACCAAAGGAGAAAAAACGGTTTTAATTTTTGAACCAATCATTTTTAACTAAACATAATTTGAATTTTATGTTAAGTTTATATAATAAAAAAAATGGTTCATGAGTTTTTCAAATGTCAAACATTTTAAACAGAAAAAAATATAAAATCGTATTCTATGCAAAGAAAAAAGCAAAAAAAAAAAATATTTATATCTCGTTTTCCAAATGTCACAAAATTGCCGGCAAACTTTTCCAATTTTCTGCTATATATTCGGTCTGCATTAAATTGCTAAATGGACTAAATGAAAATGTATTATTTTAGTCAACAAATAATTCTAAGTTTGATATAATTCAATTCACAATCTAGAAATTGCATGTTCAGGAAAAGAACTCACTTGAATCAAAAATTTGTTTGGTGCTTTGGAAAACGAATCCGTATTTAACGCACATTGAACATTTTTGTAATTTGCTGATTGTGTTTTCCACCCACTCAACTGAACTGGTTATCCTCCGAATGTAATCTAATGCCACCTTTCAGCTCGACTGGGCCAAGTCCTTTACAAATCCCCCACGCACAACTCAATGCTCTCAATTTGCACTTTAAATTCGGATTTGAAATATTGTGCTTGCTGCCCGACCACCTCCTCTGACCCTTGTCCCTTTGTGTGCGGCAATTGCGATTACGTGGAATTTTATAATACCTTCCAATTAGGGCAAATGCAGCTTAATTAGTGTGTCGAGGTTTTCACCTCATGCACACAAATGCAACAACAACATAATTAAGAATTGAATTTTATAATTGTGCAATTGTGCGTTGTGGGTGATAACAAGCTCAGAAATGAGGATTAAATTGTGGCATTTTCATTATATTCAATACCTATAGCTCTTATAGCAAAAAATTCAATGTTTTCATAATTGCAACTGGCAGGAATTTGAATTGATTTCAAATTATAATGATTGTTTCGCTAGATTTGGCATTTTTTGGGCCAATTCCAATTACATTTTTAGATACTTTTGATTGTTTAATAAAATTTTAGTTTTTGCCAACATTTTTCTTAATTCCATTTTGAAATTTGGAAAAACGTTGTATTTTGTATTACGTCTTATACCGAGTATAATTATTAGCTAAAGTTTTGTTATTTGAAAGGAAAATAGTTGTCTGATTTACAGAAAATATAAGATGTAGTTATTTTTTAAATAACACGAAAGATATAATTTATTTGCGTTAAGAGATCGTGTTCTATTTTTGTATTAATATGCGTTTCTTGGGTTTTTTTTTTGTGTTTGTGTTTTGCAATTGCTATTATTGAGTCAAGTTCTCATGCTGCCACTGTTATTATTGACTAATTCCATTTGCTAATCATAAGCATATATATATGCACATTAAGATTCAGTGTTACACATGCGATTGTAACGGTATTTGGGTGCAAGGCGTGGTCTGTTGGCAACATCGGGCGTGGGGCACAAAACCGGCTCTTGGCGGCGGTGACTATTTTGCCCCGATTTAAATGTCTGCCACTTGTCCCCCACTTGTCTGCCACCTGTTGCCTCGACTGCTGCTGCCGCTGATGGCCAAGTGCAGAAGCAGTTAAGTCCTCCTAACTGAGATATGTATCAATTTAATTGCCGGCTCACTTCGTCATAAAAAGGTCAAATGCAGGTGCGCAAAAGAAAAGGAAAAAAACAGACCATTTACATAATGATTGCGGTTTGCTTAGTGGACCGAGATTATTGGGTTTAGCCGATTGCCGACGTAATAAATATCTCTCCATCGCGTTCAAATAAAAAGCATGTTATTAAATTAAATTTACAAACATTGCTGAGTGGCCCTTAGTCAAATGAACAGAGAGAGAATGGAAAAGTTGATCACATATATAGATATATATTTGTATATACAGTGTCTCACACCTCATTTGGAACAGCGTCTAGCAAAAATTTCAATTACCTGCCATAAACTCATTATGCATTATTTTTCAAAAATTCCAAAGACCCATGGCAGGTACATATATTAACCACCAAAATTAATATATGACCCTAATAAACTGGGATTTCCCCACCCGCTAGGTCGGGTTATGTAAAAAAGTACCTAATTTTATGATCGCAGCTTATTAGGAACAGTTACATTCTGGACACCTGGCTGCCATAAAACCCGGATTTTTTACCTAAAGTTGGATATTTACGGTAGAAATAGACCAACCTTTTAAGTCAGTTTAGTTTTTTCCCGCATTTGGGCTGCAACCTGCCAACAAGGACAATGGCCAAACGGACTACCATTGATCAACAGAAACTCATCCTGGAACACTTCAAAATTGGATATTCATTTCGAAAAATAGCTAAAATGGTCAATCTAAACACCTCAACTGTATTCTACATCATTCGGAGTTTCGTCGACGAAAATCGGACAGAGGACAGAGGCGGAATGGCACCAAACCCGATTTTCACCGAGCAGGACGAGCCGAGGATCATCAAGATTTCAAGGGGAAATTTTAAGCTATCTGCTCAAAAACTGACTCAATAGGTGCAGGATGAAATAAGGAAAAAGACCAGTATGGGAACTGTGCTCCAAGTTCTGCGCCACCATGACTTAAATGCCCGAGAACAATGGAAAATGAAATTTGTAAAAGCAAAAACTTAGGGTCTAGGATGACGTTCGTCAAAATCCACTTGGACAAGGATTTGGAGTTCTGGAACACAATCATATTTGAATTTGAGTACAAATTAAACATTTTTGGTTCGGACGGACGGAATTATGTGTGGCGACACTCCAATACCGATCTGAGTCCCAAAAACAGAAAGGCAACAGTCAAGCACTGCGGAGGAAGTGTCCTGGTATGGGCATCTATCTCGACAGCCCGCGGCGGAAATTTTGTGTTCATTGAAACAACAATGGACAGTAATGTGTACTTCGATATACTAAAGGAAAATTTACTCCAAAGTGCCGAAAAAATAGGAATCCGACGTACTTTCCGGATCTACCAGGACAACGACCCCAGGCATAAGGCCGGAATAGTACAGTCCTGGCTTAGATCGAACTGCCCCCACATGATAATTCCACCGGCCCAGTCTCCAGACTTAAATGTTATTGAAAATTTGTGGGCTCTGCTGGAAAATAATATCCGGAACCACAACATATCCTGCAAACAGGATCTCAAAATGCTCTGCTGGAGGAGTGGAGCAGGATCAGTCCAGAAACTAGTTGGAAGCTGGTATCGTCCATGAATAATAGGTTAAGCGAAGTTGTTAAGGCTAAAGGATAACATACTAAGTATTAAAATCCTTATTTAAGCTTTCATACGCCAAATATTTCACTTTTCTTAAGACTGTTTCAAATAAGCTGTGAAACGTTTTTTGGATATGTTTTCAGTTTTTGACTAATTTTAATTAATTAATTAATATTTGCATAAAAACTAAAGTTTCCTTTTAAAATGTGATATAACATTAAACTAATTGGCATTTAAACATTTTGCATTTTTTTCCTTGTTTAAACTTTATAGCACTTTAAAATTTTTGCTAGTCACTGTTCCAAATAAGGTGTGAGACACTGTATATACAACATTTGTTGCTAACCTTTAGTACATCCATTAAATTAACAACACAAAGGAAGCAAATCTTGACTGAATATATATGTACTATATTACTATGTTGTACTATATATACACTACTACTATGATCAGATATTGTAAGAAATTATATATTTATAAATTATTTTGTAACATTTTGGCAATTAAAGCTTATGAAATTAAAAATATTGTAAATTTGAATCAAAATATAATTATACAAAATATAATATAATTATTATAATTTCTTAGCTTATTAAAATCACTTTTAAATATACTGCAATTATATTATTAAATAGCTCAAAATATGAGACATGTTAATCATGATTTATTTAACTTAAGATATGTATTACTTATTGGACAAGAAACAACTTTTGCATTTATGGCTCAGTAGAAGTTTCAGATTATAAATGTAGAGTATCTGCTAGGTGACCAATATATGTTATTCATTTCTTGTGAACTTGTTAACTTGAAGTTAATCCGCGTGCAATTATTTTAATTATTTGTAACTTGAACTGAACTTTTTAAAATGCAATCATTCCGGCGATAGCCCCAGCAATGCTTCCGCCGCCGGCACAAATCCCGCCCGGATCCAGACTTTTGCCGGAGATTGCTCGCATTTGAACGAGTATGTAAATTGTAAATTGTGGAAAATGAATGCGAGGGCAACCGAGAGTTGAGTCTGTGTCGAAGCTGGTGTATATATATGTACTTATATAGGCATCAGTTCCTCAATCCCACAGTCCAGTACTAATATAGGTACCAGTTCCTCAATCCCACAGTCCAGTCCAATCCACTCCAAGACCCTCCAGCGGTGAACGCTGCTCAGTTTTAATTAGACTTAAATAAATTGAAACTGAGAACTCGGCAAATTAAGTCATTTGTCACTGTCTTTTAGAGAAAAAGTCAGAACCTTACGACGATAAGGATTACGACGGTGATGATTATGATGTTAATGACGATGTACAAATGAATACCCTGGACATTAAGTGCGTTTAAGTCCCAGTTAGGTTTAAAGTGATTATTGTTTTCAGTTTAAACAAGTCACAAAATGACTAATTCATCCATAATTATTTTGTCATTTTGTGGCTGTGTTTAAGTTTAAAAATCATTAAGAAAACATAAAATTACAAATTTTAAAAACTATTATCATATATCAAATAACAAGTTGTGTAATTAAAAGCGTGCTTCATGACCTCAATGCAATATTGTGTAAGTTTTTCACATGTTGCGCAGGAAATTGAATATATTTTAAATATATTGAAATGCAACGTTTTTGTTGCTTTATATATGAACATTTAAAGACAGTTGAAAACGTACAAATAGTTCCTTATCAAGACGATATAGATTTATATATGGAAGTACAGTGTTCTATACTAGTTTCAGATGTCTTGATGATTAGATAATAATTTGTTGTTTTGTTTTTAAGGTGAATAAATTGCACATGGATCATTGCACATTTTTTATATAAAAATGCTTAGTAGCAACTGAATTTCAATTAAGTGAACAAATTATCTGAATTTTAGATGAAAGGCATTGAAAGTGACGACATTATTTTCTATAATTTGTAGACAGAAACTACAAACAGAAAACTGGTTTCTTATCAAGGCAAAAAACAAACAGAGACAATTAAGCAGAGACATATTTATATGATGTACACATGTATGTATATTATTTATACGAATTGTACGCTTTGTCTTTTGTGAATGGAAATGAAGCTAGACAAAACAAATTAAATATGCCTAACTAGGCTAATTAGGTTAAATTTGTCGGTATTCAATTTTAATTATAATTTTTTTTTTTATCAATATCGGAAAGGATAATTAGAAACTACTTTACCAATATGCGAACCCACGAATTTTGTCACTCTAGCTTTAAAAATGGTAAAAGTTTTATGCTCTTATCGATTTGCACTAATAAATTTTATCGATTTTACAGCCCTGAATTGGGTGAAGCGGGCCTGGACCAATTTATACGTAAAGTTTAGGGGTGTTGAAAAAGGATAGACAGACGAGCGGAAAGGCTGCTTCTTCAGGGAAAATTCAAATCAATTAGCTTTTAGTCGCAGCATATAAACTTGAATATATGTATGTATGTATGTATGTATGTATGTACAAATATATAATAGTTGTTAAGCTTCTGTAAATTGCATTCAACTTAAAGTCGTATAAGATGTCAGTTAAGATAACCTTAGGTCAATTCTAATTGGCAATAAATTGCATAACTATTCACATACATACATATAAATATATATATGCTAAATGTGAACGTATGAGTTATCGTTTGTATGTTTGTTCAAGTCTGAAATGCATAACTTGCAATTGAATTGCTTTATGTGACGACTAGAAAGTGAGAGAAAGACTTGCAATTGTGAATGTAATGTGCTTGAATTATAAATTGATGTGGATGTATGTATGTGTGGATGTGTGTGGTTTTGGGTATATGTATGTGTACATACACACAAATGTATTCATTCATACGCAGTACCAGGCGAGGCAAATAATCAAGTGTAAAAGATATAAAAAAAAAACTGTTCAACTTATCTCCAGCTGATGTTGCTGCTGCTGCTGCGTGTGCCGAAACAAGTTTGTTAGTTGATTATTAAGCTACATGGCTCGAGGCTAATTTGGAAACACACACATGGGCTAAAATATTATGAATTGGCGTTTTATTTATGCATGTATTTCTTACAACGCAACAAGTTGCTAAATTGTCAATTGGCAAACGATGAATGATGCACAGCGAGTAGGTTGGCCCAATCTGTGACGAGTTTTGTTTCTTGTCTAATGGCCTTGAGCAAAGTTCGCCGTTTTGTTTGCGTCTCCCGCCCGCACTTTGTTATTATGAAAGGGCCTACCCCCTCGCATCTCCTCCAAAATATCAATACCTGTTTGCAAATTAATTTTACCCATTTTCAGTGAGCATAAAATTGAATTTTCAGTTAGCATTTTGTTCTCAATTACAGTCAGTGTCAGTCAATGATGCAAGGCAACGTTCCGTTGTTCGAATCTCACGCCTTGTAAGTGTTATGTACATACATACATACGTACTCATATATGTACGTATACAGTTGCGGAAATAATAATAGCACCACTACAGTTTTTATTTTGAATTCACAATATTTAAAGAGTTCTAGAAGCAGTGCTAACTTTAATTTTACTTTTTACTTACGCACTTTATACAAATAGTTTATTTATTTGTGCACATCTAAAAAATGTTTCATAATTTGTATCGTTAGCATTCCCTCTTTTTTTAATAATAGGTAATAATAAGGTTTTTTTATTTGTTACTATTTTGGGGATTCTTCTTTAATATTAAAAAGTGTATTTATAAGTTAATATAACTAACAAATTTAACAAACAAATTTAAAAAGCGACTTTTGCCAAATTTTCCTTTTAGAGTGGTGCTATTTTTTTGATCGCCATGATATCCGATTTCGTCCAATTTACACCAGTTAACGACACAAATTGGAAAGATTGTCCCGTACTATGAATAATGTAGATAGAATGAAGTGTCGCTTGTGTTATGACTCTGCTTGCAATTTGTGCTTATTAATGTACTATTGTGTGTATGTGGCGTTCATGATTTTAATGAAGTAACATGTCCGTTGCGGTCACACTGGTGAGGTAACAAATAAATTGAGTGCGACCGAAGCAAATATAGCGTAAAGTAATAAACACCGCATGCAAAGTGGCCACACTACTCAATAATGCATTGCACGCCTACAAACATAAAAACATACAGAAAAGGAAACAACAAGCGAGAGTCTCTCGTGAGAGAGCGAAAGTGAAAGCACTCTCAGCAGCGAATTCACTCAAGCTTAAAAACTTCGATTGATCTGACCGGCGAACAGCAGGTGACAAGAAAACTGCGGAAGAGCGTAATAATAGAAATGGAGAAAGAGGGAGTGGGTGACGCCGAAATGCTGTCATGCTTGACTTGAGTGAACGATTGACAGATTGAATGCGCACAGTAAATAATAATTACTCAACACATAACGGCAGTTGGCGCCCACCGGCTGCTGATCGATGGATCAACTTGCTCAAATTAGCATGCGCAACAACATCAACTGTTATTGGGTGTCCGTCCATCATCAGTCTGTGCGAAGCATGCGTGCGTGCGCCAATTTATGTTTTCCTTTGGTGGGTTTTTTTTTTCGTACAAATTTGTTAAGACGGGAGTTAAGCGTATAAAAGTGTAACTAGACTTGCAGACTTGGGAGTCAACCAACTGTAGCAAATGGCACATTTCTCTTTTAAACGTGAGTCGCCTCTCAACACTGGACACGCTCGAATGTGGCACACCACACCGCAAACAGCGAAAATTTGTTAGTCTGTCCAATTAATGTGTGTGTGTGTGTTAGTATGCAAGCTGACTGCTTGAGCATTACGTCTTATCGGAGATTGAATAAGCATCATTTTCTCTGCTTAGAAAGTGTGGCGCCATCTATTGCACTAATTCCATATCATACATTTTACATCTTTACATTTAATTCATCTTCATTTATTTTGCATTTGTACAAATTAGTATGAAAAACGTTTAATGTTAAGTTAAGAAATTTAAGAGCTCTGGTATAATTAAAATTTGATTTCTTTTAAATATGAAATGTAGATTTTCACGACACATGGTTTTAAAGCAGTTTTCCGAGTAGTTCTTCTAAAAATGTTGAAATAACGCACTTTTCAAACATGTATATATTTTAACATATTTAATGGAATTACGAAAATCCTAGCACTTTATAAATATTATTATGTATTTTTCTTGTTCATCGAAGACGCCAACAAAGTTATTGACAATAGATTTTAACAATATTGAATTTCAAGTTGTTGGATGAATTGCAATTACCTACTACGCTGTACATTGTTGCAACATTCATGCAGACAGGCAGCAACTGGCGCTAAAAAAGGAAAAACTTGCCTCATGTTGCAGCATTGTGCATTGTGCGTCGCGTCAGGTGCTGCGGTTCATCTTTCACCTGGTTGGTGAACGGTTCACAGATGCATTGCATTTTTTGCGGTTTTTATTTATTCATTTTGTTTTCGCTGTTAAAGACACAATTTGCACATAAGCCAGAAATGAGACGCAGTTTTATATCTCAGACAACAGCAAGGGGCGCGCCACGGGGCATGGGGCAGGGGCAACAGTTTGAAGATCATACAAAGTGCTGATCACGGCTGAGGGTCGTCACGAACTCAACGGAACGGAAAAGGCAGACTATTGTAATGTTTACTTGTGTTATCTTAATGGTTTCCATACGTTCGACAGTTGCGCAGTATCCACAATGAGGGGTTCTTGCAATTGAAGATGCTGTGTTGAATGTGTAAAATACTACCCCTATGTAAAGAACTACCCCTTCATCAATAAGTTTTCTAACTACGCACAATCAACGAGTTCGTATTGTCAAACTCTAGCTGAGGGTATATTTTTTTGTTTGTAGGAATTATAGAAACAATTCAAGATTATTTGTTTGTTTATTTAGAATATATTTCCAAATCCAGAATTATTCATTTTCATTTTTTCTCAGTTCTCTATAATTTAGTTTTTGAAACATTTCGCGCTTTTACTTAAATGATATTCCACGAATTTGTGAGCTACAAGTTTTTATTAAGCTTCAAAGCTAAGCAAAGTTAAGTCTTATATGATTAGTATATATTATATATTATAATCTTATCATAACATATATATATACATATATGCTAGGGTATTTAATAATCGACATTCTAAAAGATAAATATTCTATCTTGTCTTGATTTTCTTTTTCTTTGTTTTTTTTTATGATCGTTGTTCTTTTCTAGCTAAATAGACAAATATAGATAAATTGCTGCTATTGTTGTAGTTAAGTCAACGTACACAGATACTCAGATACATATACATGTTTATATATTCCTCTATAAAGTTCTATAGTTGCTTTTTTCTGCTTTATAATTAAGCGCAGGTGTCTGAAATTGCCATTTAACAGCATTTACGAGTTTAGATCTATTCTATCAATTCTCACGACACACTCGAAGCTTTTGCAAATTGCTATCCGATCTTTGGCTGGTACTCATTGGATCATTAAGAAAGAAACAATGTTATTGTCTTTACAGCTTATAATCTTGTATACAATTGCGATTTCCTTTGTGTAAATTTAAATAATCTTAGTTTTATAGCATAAGCAAATATTTAGCTTCATTTCACTTTCGTTTTTCTCGAGGTTGAAAGTAAATTAGCATACAATTTTCCAAGCTAAAGCATGGACCGGTTATAGATATATACAGTAATGTTGTATATACATATGTATGTATCTATTTGATGTACATTTATTATATATCTTTTGTTGTTTGCTGGCAGTCGAGCGCATCTCAATAAATTGGCGGTTTTTTTCCAGCGTTGGGTGTTTGTTTTTTGTGTGGCCAACCATAATTATAATAGATAATGGATAATAGATGAACCAATCAAAATATATGTATATATCGCGAGTTGTGATCAGCTTGCATATTCAAAAGGCTCTAATTTGGCACACGTTGCACAATGGGCGCTAACAAAACATAAAAAACAGAAATAGAAACAAAGGCCACAAATAATAAACCCAATTCACTGAATAGACCCAAATAATTGACATTTTGATGATGTCTCAATCGTTCGGCATTTTGGCCACTTTGGCGGGTAATTTAAAATTAATTTCACTGCAATTTGGCCAAAAACAGACATTTGGAGCCGCTTATTGTGTGGCCTTTTGTGTCATGTCGTCATCTAATTGTTAGCAACAATTTCGCTTTCATTTAAACGACAACAAAAATGAAAAAAAAAACACTAACTAGAAATAAGTACACAAAAGTAATAAATTTTCTTCTTCTTCTTCTGTATATCACTCTCTCTAACTCTTTTTTTACTTTCTTTCCTTTTTTGCTCTCTCTCTTTCTCTCTCGTTCATAGGTGGTGCATGGTGTACGCATTCAGCTGGCGGCCCACGATGATTATGATGCTAACGATGACGCCGAAGGCGGAGAACCAACGAGGCACAGCGTGCGCCGACGGAGCGTTGTCGCCGATCAGCCGCTTCGCATTCTCCTCGTCTACGATGAGTCCGTCTACAGGTGAGCCAAGCCATGGCCAGCAAATAGCCGCAGCTGCTGCCCAAAAACTAAAACCAAATACAAATAAGGCCCTTCTCGTTACGAGTGGTTGTCTACTTAATGCTCTGTAAATAGATAGATTTATATTATATTTGTACTTGCATAAAATATGCGACAAATTAGAGATAAATATTGTATTTCTCTATTTGCAAAAAGGACGGCAACGCTATACAGGATTTCATAGCAGAGAGTGCTTTTTAGAGATAGGTGAGAAGAGGGAAGAAGAAGGTATGATGTAATTTACTGGCATACACACATACATATGTATATGTATGCGCTGAAAGGAGGGCAACGCTATACAGGATTTCATAGCAGGCAGCTAGAGAGCGTTAGCAGGGATCGCTTAGAGTTGCCAGCATTTGCAATACAAATGGGACGCTCAGCAGAAGTCTTTGACTGTTTAACAGTCTATCAACATTTAAAATTATAGACTCGTTTTAATCAGTCTCTAGAATCCAAGTCTCGACTTAATCAGTCTCTATTTAGTCAGTGCTAATTTAAATTTTAAATTCAAACACTATTGCATTGTACTTTAATATTTATCTTCAATTTCTGAAATATTAAAAAAAATATATATCTATGAAGCTTTCTCGATTTCAAAATCAATTGTTACTTTTTGTGATGTACACACAATTTATTTGTATTCCATGAGCCACAATTTCTCATACATTTTAAATGAGTGCAGGGTATACAAAATGACCAGTGATTGCGCTTTAATGGCCATGCACAAACTGGCTAACGTTTTACCATTCGACTTGGCCGAATGTCAAGTTAAAGCGTCGACAAACCGTTAGCCCAATTGGGTAAGACCTGAAGCCAAAATTGGCTTTGCTGCACGGCGTTCAATTTGTTTGAAATTAACGCTGCGGTGGCTCTCTTTAAGGTTAGCTGCGATTGCGACACACTTTGACTTGGCTATGATTCAAAATGAATAAGCTAACGAATAGATACTCCGCTGAGTAGCTAAATGGACAGCACTCAAACAATGCTATCAGCGTTCATTACCAAATGGCGAGACACAAGGTCAATTCCAGGAATTGGTAACCTTACCCACTTGGCCAAAGAAAACCAAAAAATAAATACGTTAATCAAATGAAAACTGAGTATATTCGAATTGGCATTCGTTTTGCTTGCATAAGCTAAAATTCAATTAGTCACATTTAATTAGTACATTATTATTATGGAAAGCGAACAATTCTTAGCAAATTCGTTAAATTAATCGATTATTCGCCAATTAACAGCACAACTTCCGTAATACAGATTTATTATTTAAATATAAATACATGTAATATTCTTCAAATGTAATTTTAAAGTAATCAATAATTCATTTGAATCGTATTCAATATTCTCAATACAAATTTCTTCAATAACTTTCATTGCTCGCTGTGTGATGGAAATTCAAATTTATTATTATTTTTTAACTAAGAAAATATAACTTGTGCCATGTCAAGTGAATTTTAATGCCTTATGAGCCCTCGTAAACATTAATTTAAAGTTTTTTGTTGTCACAATGCAAAAGTTATATTTAAAATGTTCATTTTCAATTAAGTCGAGTTGCACTAGCTTAAATATTAATATTATGCACAAGCATGAAATAATAATTTGCAGTCGACAAAATTTTGTAAAAAAATGCAGTATATAAATCAGGGCTCAAGACGAGGATGAGTTAAATGTTTAAGAAAAATAATAAATATTTGATTTAAAGCCGAATAGAAAAACCAAGCCACATGTTGACTATTAAAGCGTGTTAAAGTTGTGAAAACTATTTGTTGATAGATATAGATATAGATATAGATAGATATAATATATTGTAGCAGCGATGTAATAAATCAGATACCTTAGCTTGTGAGAGCTCCTTTAGTCACTTAGTCGCTTAATCAAATATCAAGGAGCTTTGACAGCTTAAATTAATTTTTGATTTTCCATCACATTTTTTGTTGTTGTTGTTGCTTGCAGATTGGAGGAAGAGAAATTCAATTTAATAAACGTAAGTAAGGCGAGCGGGTGAGTTTTAAAAACGTTGTCGCATTTTACACTCAAATTTCCGTTGACAGGACACAGTGCTGCCGGAGGCGGTGCAATTCTGGGAACAGGCGCTGATGGTGCGAGAAACCAAGGGCGTTATCCGTCTCAATCGGTGAGTATGGGCAATGAGTACCTTATGTCTTCCTTTGAGCCATCAGTCACTAACCAGGACTTCATTTGTGTTCGCAGGAAATGTGACAGCACCCAGGTGTATGTGAAGAATGGACACACACACTGCATCGACCACTGCAAGGCAACGACGATGTGCGGCGAGGTCCAAGTGCCCAATGCCCACTTAGATGTAAGTACACACCAAATACATACATACAGCATACATACATATATAATTCAACATACACATGTGTTTGTATTTCAAATAGAATTTGAGGATTTGTTGACGGCAGTTCAACTTTCAGTGTCAACTTCCAGTGTCAATGGCAGCAATTTGATTTGCCAAATTTATTTCGAGCATTTCGTCGGTTGCTTTGTGGTCTAAATATTTGTGGCCTAATAGACATGCGGCCATATCCTTGAATATTTAAATACAAAATTCAAATTATACCTAAACGTCAATTAAGAGCCAACAAAAAAAAAAGAAAAAAAAAACGCCAACTGCCAAAGCTGAATTTTGAATATGGCCCAGAAAATTAGTTTTCCTTATATTTTCATTTACTTTGTTGTAAATTCAAACTAATAATATTATTATGATGTATTTATTAGCATTCTAAAGTAAATTATTTTTCTATATTTTCAAAGACTCCTTTCATATTCCCTTTGATTCCTTGGGTAATCCATCATCCTTAGACACCCAAAATTTGGTTTTTAAAAATGTTATTAATCTACTGGGAAAATTAATTATTATTATTTCACTTCATTAAAGATTTTAATATTTATTTTTATAATTTTTAAACTTTTATATTAATTGCTTGAGCATTTTCATAATTTGCGAACTATATTTTAAGATTGAAAATTAAGTGAATTCTGATTCTCTCTAAGTGACTTAAAATTAGTCACATATTATGATTATTAACTAATAAATCTGAACTCTTCATTGGCTGCCAGGTGTGCCGTGTGTGCAACAGCACTGGTCAAAATTGCCGGATTGACAACACGACAAAGCCCGGTGATGGGATTGAGAATGCGGATTTCATCTTCTATGTGTCGGCGCGGCAGACGCCACGCTGTTACAAGGGTCTGACCGTTGCCTATGCGGCCCACTGTCAGCAGGAAGCGCTGCTCGATCGTCCAATTGCCGGTCATGCCAATCTGTGTCCGGATAGCATAAGCACCAAGCCGCAAGAGCTACAGACGCTGATATCCACCGTTAAGCATGAGATCCTTCACGCTCTGGGATTCTCAGTCAGTTTGTATGCCTTCTTCCGGGACGATGATGGACGACCGCGAACGCCACGCAAATCCGACACCGGCAAACCGTATCTAAATGAAAAGTAAGCAATGCTAAATCCATTAAAAACGATTCTTAATTTTTTTGAGATTAACTTTTTGCTGCTTAGATTGCAGATACATCAGTGGAGCAATGAGACCATACGCAAAGTGGAGCGCTCCAAATGGGCTGTGCGCGGTGGTCATGTGAAGAAGGTGGTCGATATGATGGTAACGCCCCGTGTGGTGGCCGAGGTGCGCGCACATTTTGACTGCGATAAGTTGGAGGGCGCCGAGCTGGAGGATCAGGGTGGTGAGGGCACAGCCCTGACGCACTGGGAGAAACGTATACTCGAGAATGAGGCGATGACGGGCACACACACACAATCGCCCGTCTTTTCGCGCATAACACTCGCCCTAATGGAGGATTCCGGTTGGTATCGTGCCAACTATTCGATGGCAACGCCGCTCACTTGGGGCAAGGGGCTGGGCTGCATGTTTGCCATGCGCAGCTGCAAGGATTGGATACAAATGAATCATGACAGGTGCGCTACCCATCGATTCGATTCGATTTCATTTCGCTTAATCCTAATCTAATCCCAATCTCTCAACACACACAGAGGTCATCCGTTCTGCTCGAAGGTGAAACAGGATCCTCTACAAACGGAATGCACGGACGATCGCAATTCGGTTGCTCTCTGTAATCTAATTAAGCATGAATACGAATTGCCCAAATCATATCAGAATTTTGATGCGCTCAAGAACATCAAGTCCGGCGAGGAGGGCTATTATGGTGGCTCCGTTTCGTTAGCGGATCATTGTCCCTACATCCAGGAGTTTACGTGGCGCAGCAAGAACATCATTGTGCGCGGCTCCCATTGTCGTTTCGTTGAGAACAATCCAAGTATGTGGAAGATCTCCTAATAATAAGTATTATTGCCGTCGAATTCATATTTTGCATATTTATTTGCAGAGCCCGAAAAGAATTTTGCCCTGGAGAGCTATGGGCATGGCTCGAAGTGTTTCGATCACAGTGAATCGATGTGGGAGGAGCGCTCCTGTCACCAGACACGCGAATGGCAGCATTGGGGCAGTGGCTGTTACAAATACAATTGTTTCGATGGTCGACTACACATCCTGGTGGGCAATTATAGCTACAAATGCTCATTTCCCGGCCAGAAGCTCTCCATACGCATCGCATCGAATGATTGGCTGCACAAGGGGGCAATTATGTGTCCGCCGTGCCATGAAGTGTGCGGTTCCCATTTTGCCGCAGAGGGCAAAAAATGCCGGCCGGGTGAGGAGCCCGATCCACTCAATAAATATCCGCGCGATGATCTCGCGTGTGGCGCTGGTTTACCACAGCGTCTATCTTTGGCCATATTCAGTGCTGTTGTGCTTTTAGCCATATACTGGGGGCGCGTATATGCTGCTCCAGATAGCTAAGCTAATCTCAAACTAGGCACATGTTTTAATGTTTAATGCTCTTCTTTATTTACATATATATATTTTGTAGTGAAATTTGTAAATTGCAATTGTACAATATGCTCAATTTGCCTAGATTTAAGGATCAGTAGTAAGTGTAATGTTCCCCCAATTTTAATTTTACAATTTTAGCAATATGTGTATTTCTAATTGTATTTGTATTTGTCGTATTGTGTATCCCGATATGTGATCTTTACTGAGGATATGCTAAAAGCGTCATATTTGAATTTGAATGTGACGTCGTAAGCAGAGCTCTTAAGCTATCTATATATACATTCCAAAGTTTCGCCACTTTTAATTACTCAAAGGCTGGTCACAATCATTGAACTATTACCAGATTATTTTTATTATTGATAGTTTTGATTGTGACACTTGCCAAAACAATATCTATTATTTTTATTTTTATTTGTTATTTGTCGACCGCAAAATCTTTGTTATTTATTGTTGCGAAATTCGTTAATTATCTTGTGATTTATATTATTTGATGTCGGCTTTTTTGCCCAACTTTGTTTCTCATGTGTGTGTTCTGTGTGGGCGTGTGTGCTCCAACGCCAATTGCTATTTGGGCAGCCTACTAAGCATTTACGATCAGTACAACCACCCACGAAGATTTTCTAAAATTTTCATATTGTAGTAATTAAGCTAAATTTGTGAATAAACTCTATTGTATATATGGAAATGTGAAAATGCTTGCTAAATTTATTGCTGCACTTTTTTTTATGTTTTTATGGGCTCTCGTCAACGATCTCGTAAAGCACCGCATTATCCGGTTCGTCCTCCTCCTCCTCCTCGTCCAGCTCATTTTCGGACATTTTAGCAGCTGTTGAATTGTCATCTGTGATCTCCTCAGTTACCCTAATGTGCATTAGCGATGTGCCTGCTTTAGCCGGTTTTTTCACACGCTTCGATCTGATTTAAAGAAATATTTTAATCAGATTTATGTATTTTTTGTTGTTGGATATTTAAATAATCTTACGCTTCGGTCAGTTCTGTTATCATGGGCAGCAGTGTGGAACGCATAACGCCACGCGCCTCCTCCTCCGCCAGCTCCTTGGGATGTGTTTTGCGCTTGTGCATGCGACAATTGGAGCCATTCGAAAAGTCGCGGCCACAAAAATTGCACTTATACGGCCGTATGCCTGTATGCAGGATCAGATGCGCCTTCAACGTTTTGCCACGCTTAAAGGCGGCGCCACACACATCACACTTGTACTGCTTGGCGTCCGTGTGGACCAGTTGGTGCATGTTGAGAGTGCGACGCGTATTCAGCTTCAAGCCACATATATTACACTCGTAGCTGTCATTCGTGTGCGTGTCCGAGTGTATCTGCAACGAATTCAATTAGTAGTATAAATAAATGGGAAGCGAGTCAGCGTCTGACTCACCTTTAGCCTCGCCTTGTTCTTGAAGCGACGATGGCAGACGGTACACTCGAAGGGACACTCATCCGTGTGCACCAACTTGTGCTCGTTGAGGGCCGTAATGGTCTTCATTCCTTTGCCACAGCAGTCGCATATGTACGGCTTCACATTCTCATGGATACACATTATGTGACGCTTCAGCGCTCCAGCGGTGGTGAACTGTTTCGGACAATAGGTGCAAGCATTCTCGGTTTTGTCCTTGGACGGCAAGTGGGTGCGGAAATGGGCAGTCAATTGAATTTCGGTTGCAAACAACATGTGGCACCGTTTGCATTCCAATTTATCTTTATCTGTCGCAACTAGGCCATGGACGACGGCCATATGCCGCTTATAAGACATTGGCAACTTGTAGCTTCGATTGCACGATGTGCACTTGTGTGGGCCATCGTTTGTTTCATCCTCATTTTCCGCTTGGTGAGCCTCTGTGACCTTGTCAACATCTTCGTCCGTTGTCGTTGTTGACTTTAATATGGGTATTTCTTGCTCTTCGTGCTCAGCGTATGCCTCCTGGTTAGTGTTTTCATCTTGCTCAACGAACGCTGCTGCTGCTGCCTCTAGGGTCACCTGGTCTTCCTGATCCTCATATGAATCGTAGGTGTTCTCCTCAATATCCATTATCGGGTTCTCTTCGATTTCAGTAATTATTTCAGTTTCAGCATCTTCATCGATCGACTCCACCATGTAATCGACTGTGTTTGCATCTGTTTTATCCCCGTGTGATGCGTCCTTCGAGACAAAGTGCTTCCACTCTTCCGTTTGCAGTCCACAATCCTTTCGCAATTCATTATAGTCTATGGTGGCCTTTTTGCCAGCTTGCTGTAGTCGGCTGAAAAGCGCTTGAACTCGATTGACTCGTTCCGAAAATTCGATGAGATCCTCAACAAGAGTATAGCACTCTTTGCACAGCACATTGCTCAGCTCATCCTCCATTTGGATCTGTAAGTGTTAACGATTGAATGAATGAGTTTTGGATGTTGCACAATAGTGCTGGAATTGTTTGATCGTTTGCTTACATTAACCCAGAAGAATTTACCAATAGCCACGGCCAGTACGCTTGTCCACGTCTGATTGCCATCTCGGAAATACACATTTAAGTTATCCGGATGCTCTTTGGCGCACAGGCGGCACCACTGGTGCCAAACGGATGTTTCTGTGCTCTGCGTTGAGTCTGTCCCTGTTCCAGCACTTGCAACTGCCTCGCTGCCCGTCATTATTATTATTTGCGATAAATGTAAGTAAAGCAATATAATAACAATTCACTTTGTTGTGTTTTGGCTATCGATAGCGTGCCCTCCTCCTATCGATCACTTTTGCGTGCGAGTGAAAGTGTTTTTCGATTAACGTTTTTTGGGTTTATCGAAATACAAATAAAGGGAGTTTTATGCTGGACTCTTAGTTTAATTTTAATTAAATAAATAGACTTTAAACTTATAAAATATGCGCCGAGCGTATAACATGGACAGAGAGCTTGTCTTAATTAGCATATTGTTTAATATTAGTGATTAGTCTCCTCTTTCACCTTGGGTATTTTTTGTGACCTACAAAAGTAAAATGTTTTATTGATTGATGTTTCCATTTTTGAACGTATTCACCGAATATACTCACATGACGCGCAGCTCATCTAGAGTGGGTACACTTAACCGAGAAGATAAGCCCGCTCCCTCCTCCTTTTTCAGTTCCTGCGAATGCTTTTTCTGCTTGTGCGCCCGACAATTCGCATTGCATGCGAATGTTTGTCCGCAATAATTGCAGATGTACGGACGTAATCCCGTGTGGCTGAGCAGGTGGGTCTTTAGGGTTTTGGAGCGCTTGAAGAGGGCACCGCAGACTTCACACTTGAATTTGCGCTCCTCACTGTGTACCAGTTTGTGCATATTCCACGTGCGCTGTGTCTGCAGCTTCTTGCCACAAATGTTGCACACATAGCTGGGCTCCTCATGGATCTGATAGTGCACCTTGAGGCGAGCACGATTCTTGAAGCCTGCCTTGCAAATCGTACAGCTAAATGGACGATCCTCCGTGTGGACGAGCTTGTGCTCGTTGAGGGCGGTTTTGGTTTTCAGCTGCTTACCACAATGATCACACACAAAGGGTTTGGCATTCTCGTGCATGCCCTCCCTGTGCAATTTCAGTGCCGCGGCAGATGACAGCGTCTTGTTGCACAGCTCACAAAATGTATTCTTATCCAATTTGGGTCGCTGTTCCGTCTTGCGGCAGACAAGTCTCAAGTGCTTCAGATACGAGGCACGATTGTGGTACAATTTACCGCACCAGCTGCATTCCATCGTGCTGCGTTTAGTTCTCGACGTATCGGGAGTATTGCGCTCGGATTCCGTATCCTCGTCACGGGATGAACAATCAAGTGAATCTTCCAGTTCTACATTCAGTTTAGCTGGCAGAAATTCCAAGTCAGCATCGTCACTTAATTTATTAATCTCAATATTCGGTTCGTCCTCCTCTTTGCATTGTAGTTTTGTATGCCTGCCATCTGTTGACAATCTTTTAGGATTTCTCCTCTCCTGTGCATCATTGTTGGCATCCCAGCCAACAACAAGTATCTCTTCAATTGGCAAGTGATTAACAGCTTCCTCCTGTTTGGACACGTCCTCCTCATCCTCCTCCTCCTTGTCGATTGGGGGCGACATGTCTTTTTCCATCTTGCCGGCATTGTTATTTTCGATTTCTGGCACCGGCTTGATGATGTGCGTCCAGCTGCCCTCACGCAGTCCATACTGCAGTCGTAATGCCTCCATATCCAGTTGATTATTTGGCTCCGAACGGCGCAATACCTCAAAGATTGCCTGGACTTTTGTAACGTGCTCGGCAAAGTCGATTAGCTCGCTGATTAGCGTATAACACTCCTTGCACAGCACACCACCCAGCTCGTCCTCCACTTGCATCTGGTTGGATGGGAGATGTGTATTAAAACTAGTTGATATAATAACCAATTACTACTTACATGCACATCGAAATATTTTCGAATGGCCAGCACGAGAACACTATTCCATGTCGTTTCATTCTCATTGGTGTAGATCTTAACGTTGCCACTGATATCGTCCTTGCTGCCACACAGACGACACCAATTGAGCCAGTGGCTATTGCCAATTGCTTCCTCCTCGCGTTCCGCCATCTTCGCGATGGCAGTTAAAATCTACCCAAAGTGCTTCCAAACAATTTGTTTTCTTTACGAGCAAAAAGGTAAACACAACAAGTTAGAGTGACCACATTTTAAAAATACCAAATTGTATTATTTTGGTATTATATTTTAAATTGAAAATACAAAGTATTTAATTGAACGAAAGCCGGCTTGATGGTCGTAAGCGTTGAGTTTTTGCATTTTATGTATTAAACTCATTAATATCGATTACAGTATTCCGTCCTCCATCCTTATCTTTTTTCCAATTTACCGTTCTATCCAAAATCTCTATCCACATGGCAACGAAACGGGCCAAACATGGCCTATTTTTGTGTCGACCTTCGGTTCGACAACCGTTTAACCTAACCTAACCTAATTGAATAAGACTGCACGGATGCATTTTATTTATTCAACTTCACAGCTCGGGGCTTCCGCAGTCGATTACCCTTCTCCATGCCAGCAGCTCTGCAATAAAATTAATTTTTGATTACACTGACAAATATGAACAGGAACACTTACAAGGCACGCAACTCATCCAAAGTGGGAACATTTGATTTACGCGACGATGATTTGTCTTCATCTTTGGCATACTCCACGCAATGCTTTCGTTTCTTGTGTTCTTTGCAATTGGCGCTGGATGCAAAATCCTTGTCGCAGTATTTGCAAGTGTACGGACGTAATCCCGTGTGACTGAGCAGATGAATCTTCAACGCTGTCGAATTTTTAATTCCCGTACCACAAATTGTACACTCAAATCTCCGCTCATTTGTATGGACAACTTTGTGCTTATTCCAAATTGCCCGCGTCTGCAGTTTCTTGCCACAGATTTGACACTCATAGCGGGGCTCGCCATGGGTCTGACTATGGATCTGGGTATATAAGAAAAAAATATGGTTTCATTCAATTTATTCTTCTAAGTAATTTTCGCAAACTTACATTGAGTCGCTTTTTGTTTTTGAAAGCCGCATTGCACAGGTCACAGACAAATGGTCGATCCTCGGTGTGGACCAGCTTGTGCTCCTTGAGTTCGGAGGCGGTTTTCAAGCACTTGCCACAGCAGTCGCATATGAAGGGCTTCTTGTTCTTATGGACGCGATCTATGTGATATTTCAGGCCAATCGGCGACATTAGCTGCTTGTGGCAAATGCCACAAGTTACACTGTGTCTCCCATTAACACTGTCATTGTTTCTCTTTATTGTGTCCAGCTCTGGTTCGGAGGACGCGAGAAGCAGTCTCGATAGTGCCACATTTTTACATTGCAAATGATGCTTTCGCGGACGACCACGTTTCCTTTTTATAGGATCTGGCAGGATTTCATCCAGGTACTCCACCGGTTCCACTGTTGACCTCACAGGTATTTCCATCTCGTCCAGGAATTCTTCATTTTCGGTTAAGATTTCTGTTTTAACAGACAACTTGGAATGGCCACGTTTTCTATGCTGGCTGCTCTCGTCATCCTCGCAAAGAGCGTCCTCAAACCAAACTCTCTCTTCCTTGAAGGTATGGCAGGAATCGGCTTGAAATTCAAACGACAAGTCGTTGGATTCGACTCTCTCTTTGAGTAGCCTGTTCTTGGTGCCCTTGGGTCGTCCACGTCTTTTTTTAGCTGGCATTGGAGCTGCCAATAATTCTGACTTATCCGGATTATCGCTATCAGTGCTATTATCTTGGAGTAAGATTTGATTCTCACGCTCTTCGCTCTGTTCACGAAATCCGAGTGCTTCTATTTTGTAGCTGTCCATGAAGCTACGATTCTGTAGTCCATATTCATGGCGCAGGGCAAGGACATCCACCTGATCAGTGGACTCCGTGTGACGCAGCAGTTCGAAGATTGGCTGAACCTTGTTCACATTCTCAACAAAATTTAGCAGTACGCCCACAAAGCAATAGCAATCCTTGCACAGCACTGCACCCAATTCGGGAGCTTCGAGTCCAATCTAAAGACGGTAATAAATTAATAGCATTTAAATTAATTAGTTGCCTTCGACTTACCTCAATATCAAAACATTTGCTTATAATAGGCATATAAGCATCCTTTTCGCGTACATCGATTGTGGCATCATCACTGGCGCATAAGCGGCACCAATCCAACCAATTCTGTTCAATATATTCAATATCATTTAACTTGGACATAGCATCTGTAAAGTAATTGTCGCGCGCTAAATACAATTTTAATAAATAAGTCAATCATATGTTTTGTGACTAGGGTGACCAGCCACTGCTATATGGCTACCAGTGTTGTTGAGTTGGCTTTTAAATAGCTAGCTTGTATTTTTATTAATGTCAATATCATTTTTATTTCTTAACGAGTTAACGAAACTCGCTAATGCAAATATAAGCTTTATGGGCATTCGTTTACTCTTTGTTTCATTAAAAATCAACACTTAATTAAACGTTAATTTGTTGATTTTGTTTGATTTTGTATTTACGAATTAAGGCACCACTGAGACAACAGCAGCTGTTAGTGTGACCACATCAAAAATACTTGGGACTGCCGTCTTGCATTCGTCTGACTATCGATGGTTTTTTTTTTTTCGATAAAACAGTGTATTTAACTGGCTACGCTTGCGCAGCCCAAACTATTTTTTTTACGTAAAATGTAATTTGTTTTCATTAAAATAGAGCGTCTAAATGTTGCTAGTTCAAGAATTAAATATGCGTTTGCTAAGGCAACTATTTTGGGTGTTGCAGCAAATTGTAAATTGAAAAGATAGATTGCTATTAAAGCGTGTAACAAGATACATTTGATTGCTGCTGCTGCCTTTTTGTGTTGGTGTCGGATGCCGTTGTTGTTGTATTGGTGTTGTTTGTGGCGTTTGTTGGGCTGCTGTTACATTGTGCTACACACACAGACACAACAACACACTCACACATACGTACATAGAAACAAACTTAGAGCTGTTGCTGGCCATTGAGCACAAACCGCATTCCACACAGCCAACAACAACATCGACAACAACAACGACAACAACTCGAAAATCATCAATGAAATAGGTGCGTTTCGCATTTAAACAGCCGTTTTTAGTTTTAACCATAATTAATTGTTGTTGCTTGCAGTAAAGCGCCATGCATCATCATCATCCGCCATTGCCCATAATGAGCACGGCAAACGGAGCCTCAGCACCAACAACAACAACCACAACAGCAACTGCTGCTGCCGCCCAACAACAACAGCAGCAGCGTCGTCGGAAAAAGCGTCCCAATTATGGCACAAGAACGGTAGAGGTACGTCGTGGCTATAATGGTTTCGGATTTACCATTTCGGGTCAGCAGCCATGTCGCCTGTCCTGCATCATTAGCAATTCACCCGCGGAACAGGCGGGTTTGCGTGCCGGCGATTTTCTCATCTCGGTGAATGGACTCAATGTATCTAAGCTGCCCCACGAGACGGTCGTGCAATTGATTGGGAATTCTTTTGGCAGCATTCGTATGCAGATTGCCGAGAATTATTATTCGGATAGTTCGGATGAGGAGAACGCCAATGCCACGCTTCACATACAGCGCAGTGCTCGTGGCCAGCTGCTGGCCGCCAGTCTGGGCAGTGGTGTGCGGAATAAACCGCGTTTTCTGCACCACAAATCCAAGATTCACAGGCTGCGAAATTCGCCGCAAAAGAAAGTCATCGAACAACAAGTGGAAGTAGCTGCTGCTTCTGCTGCTGTGGCAGATCATGCCACATTGCGTCCGGTTCTGGAGGATGCACCACTATCGTTACCATCATCATCCGGATTGGTCAAATGTGCGGATGTGGCCAATGTCAGCGCCATGGTGCGTGCCGTGGGCAGCGCTGCTTTGGAATATCGGGTAATTGTTGGCTATCTGGGCACCATTGAGATGCCAAAGCAAATATCGCACAGCTCCAAGCTGCAGACGGTGCGCTCCTGCATACGCAAACTGCGTCAGGAGAAACGCCAACCGACCATTGTCCTCATGTGCATTACGCCAGACATGCTGCGGCTGCAGAGTGCCACTGGTGCCACCCTTGCCACATATGCCTCGGCGCGTCTTAACTATGTGAGCTCCTCGTCGGAGAGTGAGAATCGCTTCTTTGGCCTGGTCACCAGCGCTGTGCATAACACTCAAATCGATGAAGAATACGAGGTGGAGGAAAATAAATCCAATGCTAATCACATCAGCATCTCGCATAGCTGCCATGTCTTCGTCATCGATACGAAGCTGATTGATCATGTCCAGCATTTGGGGCGTGCCCATGAGTATCGTTTGCAGTGCACCCGAGATCCCATTTCCAATTTGTGCCTCGAGTTTCCCAACAACTCGGAGTATGTCGTGAATCTCATACGGAGCATGTACACCATGCGCATCCTGCCGCCAGCCAGTCGCAATCAGCAGGCACAGCAGGATTATGATGTGGGCGCCGCAGTTGGAGCTGGAGCAGGAGCTGGTGCTGCTGCTCACTCTCCGCAGCCATCGAACCACAGCGAGATTTCGACGACCACCTCAAATTCAGATTCGGGCATTGGTTTTAACAATGATTGCACAAACATTTCGGATCGCATTCTTGTCGTGGATTTTGCTGGCGCTGCAGCAGCAGCAGCAGGTGGCGCACTTGGCCTTGCCCCACTGCCGCCACCGCCGGCTGCAGCGCGTCCGCTGGGCATTGTAGGTGTGCCCGATAATCGGTTGACTGTACGCGCTATGCCCGATCCTGATCCCAAGTCACCGTCCGCCTCCTGCTCGCTGCGTCGTCCCAATTTGCTGGCCAGCTTCAATTTGATTAAGAGTCCGGCCACGAATCTCGTAGGCACGCGCTCTTGCGATGATGTTCTGAATCTTCTGGTGGATGATGATGATGATGAGCCGCCTGTCTTGGCTGCTGTCGCCTCCATGGATGATATCTCATTGCACTCGACGGCACCCTCGCTGGATGAGCCACACATGTTTATTCATCCGGCCTGCGTGCCCCGCAAGTCGCGACGATCCCTACAGCCGGGCATTGGACTGACGGGAGCTTCCGGAACAGCAGCGACTCCATCCAAACTGAGCGCTCAAGTGTTTGGTAAGCCGCGCTCACGTCAATCCTTCGGATTTGAGGCCATCGATAGCATCCAGTCAACTGTGCTTGCTGGCTGTACGGATCAACCCATGGACACCTGGACCAGTCTCCAGAATATTCACAAAGCAACAAATCCAATGGCGAATCTCACGTCAGCATCCACATCATCTACACATTGCCTACTAGAAGCTACCAACAGTGAACCCGATTTGGGGGTAAGTTATATTGTATATTTTCAACAGAAATCTAAAATTACTTTAAAAATATTTTTTTTTTGTGAGTGATATGCAATTTAAGAAGTGGGAAGCGGGAAGTGGGGCTTCTTTAGCCCACTGCAAAAAATTACATCTTATTTTGAGAACAGTGTAACATTTTTAAGTTTAGACAATCAAACTGTAATATATTTAACACGGTATATCGTAGTCGAGCTCACTCGACTTTAGCATTCTTACTTTTTAATATGTTTATAAAACTGAATAAATACACTTTTCCCGAGTGCAATCAAATTATCAAAGGTGATTTGGAGAACGTTTTTCGTAGGAAAACGTTAAAACTATTTTCGAATTCGCGGAGTCTTTTAAAAAATACTTGACAATCTCATTTGTAAGACAAAGATGAAAGATCCTGCTTTAAAATAATATGTTTTCTATACTTTATTTGGGACGTTGTCAGCTTATCGTATTTGAAAGGTTGAAAAGATTTGATTTACAAATAAGATCCTCATGAATACCGCAAACGATGGAGACTAGTTTTTAGATGCATATTTTTTGGTGATTTAATAAAGCTTTTGCGTTGCGTCGTTTGCCTTTTGTTTACCTGTGAACATTGCTGGTCTGTTACCTGAGAGCTTGCTTGCTAAGCTTATCGCGCCGTTGACTTTTACCCTCCGCCTTCCGCCCGCCCACACCCTCTCGCAGTGTGCCCCTCGATAAGCGACCCCAAAATGTTTCACACACACACACACACACAGACAAAAACACACATTGGTATTGGTGCATGTGATTTTCTTTGGCTTTGCTGCTGCTGCTGCTGCCTGCTGTGGCTCAGTAGTCCGCGCGACGCTTCTGCAATAGGTGTTTTTATTTTATATATATATATATCAAAGTAGTACTTGCTGCACTACTGGTGTCGTCGCCACACACTCCCTCCCCTCGTCCTGGTCGTGCATGCAGCCTCCGACCACCGTTCGCGTCACGTACGTTGTGATAAGGAAATCGTAAAGTGGTCGCTAAAAATAAATCACACAGTGACGTCATGCGACAGCTCAAAGCAAGAAGCCAACGGTGACGGCGATTGCGACGCCGACTGCGACTGCGACTGCGACGCTGCTGTCGATGTTGATGTTGATGGCGAGCGCGCTTAATTCAATCTACACCAACTAATGGGGGAATAAAACATATTTACACAATTCGCAGCCGCCATTTGACTTCATCGTCTGCTGACCTTTGCATTGGCGCTCCGTGTGTTCTCGGTTTAATTCCGCACACCTCCCTCCCCCCCCCATTCCGCCCAGAAGTCGGTGGCTCCCGTGTGGGGTTTTTTATTAGACGCGATTTATTGTTGATAGCTCGTTGCGTTTTTCACTTTCGCTGTGCTGTCAATTTTTGCTCAATATGTTTGTTTTTTAATATTTTATATTTAATAAAAAAAAAATATATATATATGTGTATGCATTGTGCGCGTAATCACAAAAAAAAAATAAATAAAAAATAAATAAAAGTAACAAATTGCTCCATTAAAAGTTCAAGATCCCAGCGAATTTTATATTGGCTGTGTTTTGTCACAATAAATTGTCATAAAGTGTCGGCATTTGTGGAATACTTTAAGAACGGAACGCTACCTGTAAACAAGTCAAAACTGTATGAAAAAAATGTCTTTTCGAGGACTCGCTTGTGGACTAATCGCCGAGAAGAGTCCGGTAAGTTTATATATATATATATATATATATATATATATAAACATATATACGATTATCTATAGTAAATACCTTGTAAGCAGAGCAGTCTTAAATGTTTATTTTTGTGCTCCGTTGACCTTTGCAAAAAAGTTATGACCGCTTCGTCAAGCTGACTGACCGGTTATATTTGTAAATAAATAATAAAAAAAAAATGCATGTATATATATATGAATAATACCTTCTCTTACTTTGTCAACTTTAAATTGGAACATTTCCATTTGGTCATGCGATTATTTCATGAGCTCGTCGACACGCTTTGTTACCTTCTTTATGGCTGCATGAGTTTTTCTTTTGGCCACCCCTTTCGACCCTTGCAGTCGTCTGCCATCAATCCCGATATCAATATCTGGTTAGTCATTTGTGTACATTAGTCTTAAACACCTGCCCTATACTATCGACTCTATAAAAACTATGTTATTCACTCTAAATACCTGTACACATTGATAATGCTCGATTCTACTTAGTCTGATAACGGATTGCGTTTGAAAGAGAAAATTACTTGGAGAAATTTCTTTGGAATTTACTGAATCTTAGAAAATCGGCATACTTTTGGCGCCTAGCGTAAATCACCCAATTAATCAGAAATTATGTTTCTAAAAACAAAGGATTTATTTTCTTTTTTTTCTAGGTACTTTTTTAAAAAATTGTAAATCAAATAAGTCTAATTCCCGGTGTGTTTCATTTTTATGTGTTTACAATTTGAACTATTTTCTGAAATAGTTGTTTGAATTTGAACTTTTTAGAAATTTGTTCTATTATTTATAAACATGGAAAATCGTTGTAATTTTAATGAATTTTGTTCTCTTATGGTTTTCAGCGTGATATTCTAATATGCGGGTCGATACTTTCTGAAATCACATATATTAAGTACACAGTGTAAACAAATAAGATGATGCACTTTAAAATCTCCATATTTGGAAAGGGTTGCAAATTTTATGATTGTTATGAATTTGTTGTTGTTTTTTTTTTAGAATCACAAGTTGCGGGTAACTTTTTAAATTTGTATACAAGAAGCTTATCGTGTTATTTTTATTTTTATTTTAATTACATTTAATAATATGTTGATTAATGCAATCATTAATTTTTTGTGGTATGACCCTATTGTAAACATATCCGATTAGGGACTTCTTGGAAGTGCGTCATTTTGAAAACTACGCAAAACAAGATATTAAATGTTCAAAGAGAGTACACGGTGCGAATGTGTCGTAGTATATCTTATACAAAACCACATTCATCACAGTAAATTTGAATCTGTGCTCTACTGCGTCCGTACACCAATAGACTGCTCCTTTCCTATGTTCCCTCTAGAACATCTCGTTTATCCTTCCCATTTTCTCTTTATCATTGTACTACTAATTATGAACCTCAATTCAGAGTCATCCATTTATATTATTCATAACTCAATTTTAAACATATTTTATCGTAAATAACTTTTTTGCATGAATTTCTGATTGTGCTTAACTAATTCCATCAAAATATTTGTTTGGTCTGATTGGGTTTTTTCTGGGTTTTCTCCAATTCATGGAACCCATGTTGGACCATATTGCATTTAAATACCCGCAGAAAACCAATGTTTCTTGTTTTTTTATTTATATGCAAATTTAAATTTAATTTGTTTTTATTTTTTTATTTATATGCAAATTTAAATTTTATTTGAATTTAAATTTTTAATTAATAAATCGCACAATAAAAATCTTGATTGAGTACTGAAATTGTAATTTTAAAAGTCGAATATTTTGATTTTCATTTGAGCCGAAGATACAAAAATTTATTAAGGATCAGAAAATGAATCTTAAATATAGTTTTCTAATACGACAATTAGACTTTTAGATTGCAGGCAGTCTATTTTGAGTTTAAATTATATAGATATGATTTGACAGGACTGAATGTAGTAAATTGTTAACAAAGATACAGAGAAAACCCAAAACGAGAAAATTTGTATAGTAGAAACTTATGTTGATTTAAAAAATGTATAAATTTAAAATGTATATTCTTCAAACTCAAATCTAGAAGGTTCGGCCTTACAACATTCTTACTTAATTTTATTGCGTTGTTTTTCACAGTGTAATTTTTTTTTTTGAGACCTTGAACAATGTATAGTGATTAAAGCGTCATGCAATCCACTCCAAATTCTGCTCTAACAGGTTGCCACAAACACAGAGCGGTTACTTTTTAGCGGTACACCTGCAACAGGGGCACATGCTACATTATATTACTGTTGCAGGTGTGCAAAACAACCCCCGTGCCACATAAGTTAGCAGCGCCGTCAGCTGGAAAATATCTTTTGTGTGTTGTTTCTTCCTTCCGTCCTCCCCTCCATTCCCTTGCATTCTTCTTTCCCCTAGTCAGTGTCATGGGAATTGAGCAGGTTACTCAAAATCATTTGACTTGAGGTTAATTGTCCAAGCATTGGGTTGCGGTGACTTAACTTGACTTTAGTTTGTAGAACGGTAAGCCACCGAGTGGCCTTATCACCGATATAGCCATAACGTATTTTTCTTTTGTAACGTATTTGCCAGCTGACGCTGTGTGGGAATTCCGAAAAGAAGCCATTTCAATATGCATGTGGAAACATGCATCATTTCAGACATTCATGTGCTGCACTTATCTAAACGATACCAACAAGTGAATGTTGAATGTTGAATGTTGTATTCTTTGTTAAGCACAGCTTATCTGGGGAGAGTATTCAGTACTCAGAACAAAAACATTCGCTTCTGATTAAACGCTTATCAGCTGAAGGCCAAGCGCATATATTTATAAAAATGTATTAATAAATAATTTAAATGTAGGCGATCAAATAACAACAGCTTCGTATGTATCATGGAAAGCAACAGCAAAATAAAAATAAATTAAAATTAAAAAACAAAAACACAAAAAACTGTTTCAAGTGCGTCAGCATTTGTTTTTTGCTAAAATGATTTTTACCAATAAAACCTTTTGAACGAAACCTATTAAATTGATATGGCGGAGACCCCAAAGAACCTCTGAGCTATTCCCGAAGCGGTCAATGTACCTGTATACCCTGTAAATAAAGCACAAGGCCTAAAAAGAAGTATATTATTTATATTTAAAGATTAACTGATTCCTTATCGTGCACAAATTAATCACTCAGATTTTTCTTTACATCATATCTTAAAATAATACAATATTTTGCTGTGTCTTTAAGCACAACTAACTAAGTTACTAATTAAAACGAACTCGTCTAAGATATAGGGTATAAAAAGTTCAATATAACCACTTGTAGAATTTGCCTATTAAAACTGTTTTTAAAACTTGAATTTCTAACGTGAACTGTTAAATATTCAAAATACTGTTTACTTTTTAATGAAATACAAAAATTCACGTCATCAAATAAATATTTGCATTATAGTTTTTTCTGAATTTAGTTGAGTGTAAAATGCATACCCTATAAAAAGTGATGACTTTTTGTACACTCTCTAAACTCAAAAAAGGAATTCAATTTCAAAGCTGACATCGAGCTGAGAGGGAAGCGCGAGAGCGGAAGGGAATAAAAACACCTGACTCTGGGCACTGGGTCTGGGTCTGGCTCAGTTGCCAATGAAATGACTAACTGGTATATAGTAGATATAGGAACAACAACAACAACAACTGCCCCTTGATCAACCACCGAGCCAACAAACACAAACAACAACAACAAACAACAACAACAACAAACGAGTAAAAACGCGGCGCACGCGCTCTTTTTACATTGCCGGAGCTCAACAGCTGCCGTTGTTTGTTGTTGACTGTTGTCACTGAGCCAAGTTAACAGCAGAGAAAAAGTCAAGAGTGCGTCGTCAGCTCAACACTGAATCAGTCTTTGAGCGCAGCTCGTACGGAACGCATACAAAACTAATCGAATTCCGTGAAAGAAACAACAAAAAAAAAACGTTCTCAACAACAACAAAGTGTGTGTTATTGAAAATCGCAAAAAGAGCAACAAATATTCAAAAACAAAAACAAATTTCCAAATTCCAGTTGTGTTAATTGCTGTTGACCCAGAGCACAACGCTGCCTTGTTTTCATTTTCGCATTGTGTACGTGGATAAATCAAACGATTGACTTGGCCAAAAAAAAAAGCATTTCTATATTGAGCCTTGCGGCTTGTTTTTGCTGCTAAAAATAAATCGCTCAATTCGAAAATAATATCCAAATAGCATGAAAATATTTTTCCAGTTTATAAACTGTGCACACACACAGACACACACTCGCACACACACATCACTTGACTTATGCTAACCAAAAATATTCCGCGTAATTTTCCGGAGGTTATTTGGCGTAAAAATAAACTCAAAATTCCCCCAAAAACGTCATTACAAAAAAACGCGCCGAAATCGCGCACAAAACGCGCGCTTTAATTAACATGCCAAAAAAAAAAGAAAAGAAAAAAAATGAACTGAAATATTTAATCTATGACGGGTCCGTGTTTTTTCCCGCTAGACAAATTTGATTGATGCAACACTTTTTGAGTGTGTATATATATATGTGTGTGTGTGTGTGTATGAGATAGTGTGTGCTTTTTTTAAATGAACTTTACCTAGAGCTCTTTACAAAAAAAATGATTCTATAAACAATACAATTAAAACGCAAAGTATTCACCGAAATCGGGGTTCGTTCGTCTTGTGTAACTCGGACAGCTGTTTCTTGCCCAGATTTATGCCACTATCATCAAATTGAAATTCAAATACATCTACGAATTCCACTTAAATTCAAATTAGCTCGAATTTGCATTAAACTGCTCGCAAAATTTGTACATTTTGGCATTTTTCGTGGAATTTTGCTGTTCAGCTTTCATAAGAATAATAAGCAAGGTCTAGAAAAATTGTGAAATGCAAAGCTGACAATTTCAAAATAATGCTTTGATTGCCTGTAAAATGATGTCACACACAATAAAAGAAATCGCACTGATCTCTTTGTAGATCTCCTAGGGGAAGTTGGAGGCTCAGCTTAGTCATTTTCTTCGGGGCGTAGTTGTGTATATGTAATTTTGTATATGTATGTTTTTATGTACAAATTTACTTGGCTTATTCATTCGTGGTTGTCGTGACTTTTTAGCGATTTCTGTTGTTAATTATACAATTATCGGTTGCGGCTTTTCGGTTGATGTGAATGACGTCTAGAATTTTAGAGAGACGATCTTACGATCACGTTGCTCATGAAATTTTAACTAGCCATAATTTATGCTTAGTATTTTAACTTTTTTTTTACGATGCCCATTTGGGGTCACCTCCTCCATAGCCGTAAGCTATTTGCTTATCAAACATGTGTTTTAAGCTCTTTGGTGTGTGTTTTTTTTCCAGGTCACAAATAAAATTTCTACTTTGCATTTATTTACCTTGTTATTAAGCCATTTCTCTATTTCTCTATCAAATATTGATAAGCTGTTGTTGCCTTTGTTGTAGCACTTTGGTTCCACTCTGTGGCACACGAGCTATTTAGGTACTTTGGAATTGGAATGCTCATAAATGTATCGCTGCTGCAATAATTAGCACTCTTTATGCCCTGTTTGAGCAACTAATTCCTTATGGGGTATATAGAGCGGAAAACCAACTCTTTAATTGATATGTAGTTGGTTAATTATCAACATAATTCTCATATATGCAAAGCATTTGGAACATAAAGCAATAAAATATCTAATTGTATTTGCAAAGAAAAAAAAAGATTGATTTATTAACTTTTAAAATTATTATAGAAAAATATGAAAAATAAATTTGTTTGCATATTGAAGTCAGAAGACGATATTTTCTATTAGAAAGAAGAATACTGATTAAGGTTAACTCTTAGGTTTATTATTAGGTTAGGGGTGTGTGTGCACTGCTACCTGATAGGTCTATTGTGCCCCCTTTTGAGCTTAAAGCTGCTCCTCCATTAACCCAAGCTCTTGCACGAATGCTAGAATCTTTATGGGGTTGAGGGCTACTATATCATTGCTCATCATGACATGCATCCCTAGGATGCTGCTCCTCTTCCTTGCAAAGACAACACACTCTGCTAGGATGTGCATTGAGGATTCCTCCTCGCCTTCACAGAACCTGCAGAGTCCGCTACTAATTATACCTAGCTTGGCTAGGTGACTTCTTAGTCTAAACTCTTAGGTTCAGAAACATAAGTTTTCCAACGCGAATGTTCTTTAACTGATCCACCCCTTTGTGAGTTCACCATTTCTCACACCTGTACCTAATTTATGGGCCCGCACAATAATTTCTAACTGAAACCCATTTGGGTGTCCAAAAAAAAAAATAAAATTGTTTTGTTTAGTTTACATATATTTTTCGAAATTGCGCATTGAAATTAAAAGTTGAAATTGGCGTATCCGCAATACTTTTATTCAGCCTACGCTAAACCATTGCATCAAAGTAGCCATCAACTTTTCACTTTGATGACGCATCGTCGATGTTCAGTTGACAACTCTACCATATATGAATTTTGAATAGACTGGGCAACTCTCATTAAGTATGCTCCGCACACACCTCACAAAGCCCAAGGCAAATAAAAAGAGCGAAAGAGAAAGAAAAATAAAAGAAAAACAAACACAACGTGCTTAATAAAGAAATTGCGAAAATTGCTGGAAGTCAACTCTCGAAGACGTCATTTAATTTCATTTCTTTTCATTTCCATGGCTGCATCATAATCCTGCCTCCGCCCAGTCATCTGTGTCGTCTCAAGTGCGTCAGAAATTGGCGCCTTTCCCCTCCCCCTTCTACCCTTTACCGCACCTGAGAATAGCAGCAAATCCCCTTTGAGGAAAACGCACATTTCGTTTTCTGCCCACACTGAGAGAAAACGTGGGTGTTTGATTTGAAAACAGACATTTTTGAAGATTGGTATCTAGGTCTGAGTAGTCTTTATAGGGGAGGGGAAAGGGAAAATATGTTTTTGTTTTGTAAAATTTTTTTTTTCTTGACATTGAAGTATTTAATGCAGTTTGAGTTTAATGAATTTATTCTAGAGAATTTATTAGCTGTTGATTAACATTTGGCAAAATATATTCAAGCTGGAGCCTTCGCATATTGGATTTTTTTTTCAGTTTAGCATCTGAATTAGTTTTTAAAATTCTTCCTGGAGACGAATTCCGACATACATAAAAATTAGGTTTTTTAATTATTCATGTATATTAAATTAAACATACATTAATAAATACAAATTTTTTCAAGCATGCAACGTTTATTTGGAAAAACAAATATTTTAAAAAATTCCGGCACCTTTTGAAATAAATAAAAAATAGATAATTTCAAAAACTAATTCTGATGCACAGCAAATTTGAGGTGTGAAAATAATTTTAATAATTATTTGGGGCTTTAAAAAAAACATAAGCTGGAGTTGTTGTATTGCTTTTCTCACAGTATAGCGTGAAAATGGCTTTTCTCACACATTTTTCGCATATGTTCGCTTTTGGTGTGTGTGTGTGTGTGTGTGTGTGTGTGTGTGTGTGTGTGTGTGTGTGTGTGTGTGTGTGTGTGTGTGTGTGTGTGTGTGTGTGTGTGTGTGTGTGTGTGTGTGTGTGTGTGTGTGTGTGTGTGTGTGTGTGTGTGTGTGTGTGTGTGTGTGTGTGTGTGTGTGTGTGTGTGTGTGTGTGTGTGTGTGTGTGTGTGTGTGTGTGTGTGTGTGTGTGTGTGTGTGTGTGTGTGTGTGTGTGTGTGTGTGTGTGTGTGTGTGTGTGTGTGTGTGTGTGTGTGTGTGTGTGTAGTTGTGAGCAAAGTTTACCTTTGCTGTGGCATTTGGGCTGGAAAATTCAGTTGAACGCGAACAGCGAAGAAAAGCGCACGTTTCGGCACCAGAATAATTTGCGTTTAAATTGTGGCAAATAGAAAACAAACCAAATAAAACAACAACATTTTATTACCAACAACTTAAAACAGCTAACAGCAGAAGTGCGCGCCATGAGCAGCAGCAGCAGCAGCAGTGCAACAGTGCCTACTAAAAGTAAAGAAACATTTAAAATAACATCAAACGACAACAACAACAATCACAACAAAACAAACAGCAACATCTCCGTCATGGTGGACCGCTTTGTGCAATCCTTGGGACAGCTGAACGATTCCGGCAGCTGTTTCGATGCCAGCTTTGAGATTAAGACCATATTGCAGAGTCCACGTCTGATGGGCGGTGCCACACCCACAATGGGTCGTCAGCGACATCGTTGCCTCACCGAACTGGATCGGGAGCAGCTCACACGCTTTGTCGAGGAGTTTGAGGCGCGTCAAAGTGTCGCCTCCACACCGAAAGCCACAGGCAACAAGTGCATGTCTCCGTTTCTATGCCGCAAGGCCAAGCAGATTTATCGCAGTGCCAGCGGAAGACGCAGTGCATCGCCCCAGATACATATTGAGCCCGTGCAAGAGCTGCAGGAGCTCGAGGAGCCGACGCAGCGAAAGTCTGCCGAGGCGGAAGATCTTATGCCGCCACCAATGGCAATGGCACGCGTCCAAGCGGAGCGTCGCAGCTGCCGCAGTGCATCCCGTGTGCTGCAGTTCTTCAGCCTGACGTCCAAGCGTCGCATGGGCAGCAGCAAGCTGAGTGAGCCACAGCTGGAGTCCAGTCGCAGCAGTTCGCCAGTCCTGCTGCGCGTCAACAAGGATGTGGAGCAGGAGCCGGGCTGCCAGCCACTGAGCGCCTCCGAGGATGAGGAGCACGACGATGGCATCAGTTCGGCCAGTTCCAATTTGACAACGGAATCGAGCAACTCAACTAGTTCCGCAAACAGTCGCAACATCTCGCCGGACTCCTCGTTCGAGATGCATGACCCGCTCCTGCCCAGCTTCAAGATTACACCCCCACGTGCCCTCTGCCGGAATGCGGCCAGTGAATTGGCCCGCTTCCTGCGCGGCTCCTTTCATGCCAAGCGCGCGTCTGTCACAACGCTGCGACGCTCCCTCAGCGATCCGGATGCAATGCAGCAGCTGGACTTCACCAAGCCGCCGCCAATCGGCAATGCAAACAGCAACGTGATGCGAGTGAGTCACTTTTAGAAACACCAAAATACACTCTCAAAATAGACACATCAAGCACAAAAATCCTAGAAAGAATCTCCAGAATTAAGTTTTTAGTTAAAACTTTTTTTTTTGAATACGTAAAATCTTAAACTTAATAAATTTTTCAGTTTTAAGCTAAGCACAATTTGTTCTCATTTAAAAAAAAAAAATATAAGTTTTATTTTTGATTATTTTCAACTTGACTTTTAGAAATTTAGTTCTTATTTTAAGTACTCAAGTTATATAATCTAAAAATGAATCAGTATTTAAAAAACTGAACGACTTCTTATATTTATTACTCCAAAACTGAATTCTACTTGAAAATTTAAGAAAGAAACTATATTTGGAATTAGTAAAAAGGTTTTCCGCTTAGTGCAGAGATTTTCCTGCCTGTCGCATCGTAAAGTGAATTGAGAATTGCGTATCTATTCTTGAATTGTTGAATTCATGCAACCAGCTGCGTTCCATTAGCTTTTTAAGTACGTTTGTATTTTGTATTTTGTATTTGTTTACGTTTAAGCTTCACATAATTGTTCAGAGGAAGTTGTTTATTTACGCCCAAGTCATCTTCAATCATTTTGCATCCATATGGCGGCAGTTTGCCGTGTTTACTTGCCACATACATACATAATTCTGATCGGTTTAGCATCAATTTAGTTAGGCACCACCTAGCTTAGTTTAAATTAATACCTGACCTGTGTACATCATTTAGATTTTAGTTTATTTATCAATAAAATTCAAACTGTGTGTTTTTGTGTAAATACTACTTCTCTGCTCATCAATTTGTATCTCAAAGGTTTATCGCGTGCCAAACTTGCTGCCTCCAAAATAAGAATCGTATTTAATTCGAAATTGAAATTGCGCAATTGTTGCTCTACGTTAGATCTATGGGATGTTGAGTGCTCTGAACTTGATTTATGTGGGAATTTTCTGCCGGATACATGTGTGGAATTATACACGAATTTTCTTGTTTTTAGGTGGAAAGAGATATTCATAGTTTTCCATAGAAAATATCCATAAATTGATCAAAGCCATTTGGATTGTTTTGGTGTTTAACTCTGTGCTTAAACGTTTTAAGAACGATTTATTATTATTGTGAACTGGTCTATAAACTGTTGATCTATTAGATATATTTTGCCAGTTCTTTTCAGTTTCTTAGAATACCAAGTTCCACAGCAACTTAATTTTCTGATAGACCTTGAAATATTAACAAAAAATTATTAACTAAAAAAACCAATAAAAATTCGGAGTCTCAATTTTAATCCATTTGAAAAGCAGAATTAAGAGAAATGTTAGAGCGAAAATTACTTAAATCAGTTATTTAAACAATAGATTATAGCTAAGCTAAAGATAGGCAATTCCTTTCATCATCTATAACTACTGTCATCATCTATAACTACTGTTTCACCTGGGTATACTTTCAATTACAATTGATGCCTATATGAAAACATTTTTTATTTATAATATAAATATATTTATTTTTTCTGCTCAATTAACATGCAAATACTAATTGATACTTTACAAATCGCCCACAAACATCTATGAATAGTTGCCTAGGTTTGAGCTACAAATGGGAATCATTCAAAATAGAAGAAAGAAATAAAAAAAAAATGTACACAAAAGCGTAATTCATTCAAATTTCACACTTTTTATTGTGGGATGTACATATTGGAATTGAATAGGCGATTGTATTTATTCATTGATTGCCATAATGACTTTCTAATTGTTCAATTTGCATGGCTGACGCCAATCATCTACTCAATCATTTCACTTTCCATCAACGCGTCGTGCTTTTATAATTCCCAATTGGGTTTCCTTTCTTGTTATTGTTGTTGTTGTTGTCGTCGTTGGGGTTGATGATGAACAAGCGGTCATTCAGCCCACGTGAATGAAGTCTTCAGCTATGTGAATCACTTAACAATAAATAATGTGAGCGCTGATAAACGACAATACATTCGTACACTAAGAAAAATATTTGGTATTAGATCTAGAAAGACCTAAATATAGAACTGGATATTTCTGAAAAGGTCACTATGTTATTAAATTATTCGACAAATATAAGTAAATTAACTTGTTAGAATTTTATTTTTTATTTGTATTTTCACTTATTTTACTTTTATTTTCGCTTTAATATTTTTGTATATTATTAATTTTTTATTTTAAATACATTTACTTTTCACTTGGTCCAGGGAAAAAAAGTTTAATTTAAATATCATAAGTTATTTAACGACAGCATTTAGAATATCGATTTCTCTGAGTGTGCAAATTGTTCACAGTTGTTATTGAAAAGAATTTGATTCACACACACACACATTTATATATCTATGTATTTCTGTATGTGTTTGTAACTGTTTAGAAGAGTCAAAATTGTTGAGAATCGTCATTAAAATGAAATTGATTGACACATGCGTTACTTACACATGCATATGTATATGAAAGTGTGTGTGTGTGTGTGTGTTTTATACATTATGTACATAATCTAGTTGAGTTCTTCCGCTTTCGAATAATGCCGGATCGTCCGAAACGCATATGACCCGCATTGGCATTCATAAAATTAACGTTAAGCAACAGCAACAATAACAAAAGGAACAACAACAGCATTCGCTTTGCCGGATATTTAATTTAATGCTTGTGTGCATTTTAGCAAATTGTTCCGAAATGCATAAATATATGTACATACATACACACTGACGCATATTTGTTTGTACATGGGGAAAAATTCATATTTTCTAAGTTCTTTTGCAAAAATATGTATGTATTTATTGACTTTTGAATATTTTCTTAATTTTCTACTATTAAATGGATATTTCTAAACTACTTAACATTAAAATTAACAAGATTTATTTATTTATCTACTTGTGAAATTTAATATACAAAAATAGTCCATTTCTCTTATTGGCGCATAATTGTTTGGGCAATGGAGATTTTGTATGGGATTTTGTACATTTTTGCCACCAGACTGGGGAAAATATTTTATTAAAAATCATAGTGAAAAGAAATCTAAAAAATTTGGATCAGATCCTTTAGAGGATAGCTTAAGGAATATAACAGTGTCAATGAATCACATATAATGAACCACCTGTCAATTTACAGAAGGGTACATGCAATTGGGCAAACAAAAGCTGCTTTTCAGTACTAATTATTGAAACTTTTTATTTTTCCTTGGCACCCCATATTTAAATTGAGCAGGTGGTTCATTATATGTGATTCATTGACACTGTTATATTCCTTAAGCTATCCTCTAAAGGATCTGATCCAAATTTTTTAGATTTCTTTTCACTATGATTTTTAATAAAATATTTTCCCCAGTCTGGTGGCAAAAATGTACAAAATCCCATACAAAATCTCCATTGCCCAAACAATTATGCGCCAATAAGAGAAATGGACTATTTTTGTATATTAAATTTCACAAGTAGATAAATAAATAAATCTTGTTAATTTTAATGTTAAGTAGTTTAGAAATATCCATTTAATAGTAGAAAATTAAGAAAATATTCAAAAGTCAATAAATACATACATATTTTTGCAAAAGAACTTAGAAAATATGAATTTTTCCCCATGTACAAACAAATATGCGTCAGTGTGTATGTATGTACGTAGTATTCTTAGCTCTCTGCGTTAAATAATGTGGACCGCATCACACGAAATTAGCGCACATATTTTAAAACAAATATGCTCTGCGTGAATTGTTTAACTAAATATTCTGCACTAATCAAAGGAAAACAGTGGCACTAATGCGCCACCTGGCATAGCTGAACTAAACAAATCTTAAGTAACCATTAAATTTATGTGCATGGTTTGATGTTGCCGGCATTTTTCCTTTTTTTTGCTTCTTTAGTACGCCTCCACGCACTCTTCTTTCTATATCTCTTGCTCTTTTGCAAATTAATTGAATACATGTGCTAAGTACGACAACAGTCGAGAAGAATTGCCCGCATTTTTTGCTCACAATCTATCGGCGGTAATTGCTTGGCATTTTAATTATTTCAATTCTCTTTGTTTATTTGGCAGCGAATTTATTTGCGCCGCCTTTAGAGTTATTTTTGTAGAACATTATTTATGTACTTGCAACATTCTTAATACATGTGTTCTCTTTTTAAGTCAGTTCATTAAAATTTTTACTGCATACTTATATGGACATTATGTGTGCTATAAATTGTTGAAAGCACAAGCAAGCAGAAAAAAACAAACACAAAAGCCATGGCAACTAACGTCATTAAACGTTTAATTAGCTTGCCAGCTGCTCAAAAGGAAACACGATAAGTCAGAAAGAGACAGCAAAACACACCCACAATTGACACATACTTGAATGTATACATATAGTACACATTTAAGCGTATGTGTGTGCAATTCATTCATAAGCAAGCAAACGAGACAACAAAAGCGAAAAGAGCAGCCGGCTGTGTCAGGTAAATAGGCAATAACAGCAACAACAACAACATCAAAGACAAAGAGCAAAAATGTATTTTACACACATAAGTAAATATATACATTGTAGCACACAACAACAACAACAATATCAATATGAGTAAGCATTAACTCGAAACAGACTCGCGCACAAATACAGCTGCATTGAGTCGAGTTCGAAAAAGATACATAAGACAAGTCTGCCGCGAGAGTGAGATCGAACATATCGAGCATACATGTTTGAGGGTGCGTTTCTTCGGCTTCATCTGCTTATAATGTTTGAGGATTTACTTTGGTGTTGTGACTCCACCAGGTGAGTCCACCCACAAATTGCTGTCGCCGGTCTTCTGTAGCAGCACACTCAGCAAATAATTTTACAGATCGCTCCAATCAGCGCTCCATAGAAGTGCGCCTGCAACAAGTTGCGTTCGCTGCGATTTGTGTTCGATTCGGTTGTGCGCAACTCTCAGATAGATTTTTGTGTGTGTGTTGTGTGTTTGTTTGGTCTGATCAGCAGCTGGTCGAGCACAACAACTGACGATGTCAGTTACTTTATACACGTTGGGGCTACGAGTCACAGATGCGACGAGGCTTCTCGCATGCGGGAGACAAACACGGGGGCTACAAAAGCGTGTGTGAAAAAAATACTAAAAAAAAGTAATTATAAAGCCCAATGCCAAAACGAGCGCAACAACAACATCAAAAATAACAACCGAAAGTGAAGAAAAAGTGCAAAATTAAGTTTTGTGTTTTGTTGACAAAAGCGGCACGTTTGCGCTTGCTTACACACACACAGGCACGCACAGAGCAGTGAACATTTTGCAAAGCGATGACACGCCTTTTTTTGGAATACTTGAAATAATCAACAATAACAACAACACCAGCAAAAGCAACAACAGCACAAAGCATAATTGAAGTCAAAAACAAAGCACGCATTGCAACGGGTAGGTTCTGTGTGCACTCCTCACGCAGTTTGTCAACACTGTTCACCAACTATGGTTAGTTAGTTTCGTCATTAGCATGCATCTCTCTCTCCCTCGCTCTCTCTTTCAATTGCGAAACGCCCACTTAACAAGACTCGCACTCTCTGCCTCTTCTCTCGGTCTCTGTCTCTCTTTTGCTCTTCTTGTTCGCACACTTGGACAATTGCAAGTGAAAATAGACCCATATTCGAGATAAGATATATGAGTCTCCCTCCTAATCGGTGTTTATTTATTTGTCGTTAGTTGTGCACTCACCACTTATCAGCGCAATTCGGGGGAAACGGGAAACTGGAAACTGTGTCGCATTTCTGAGCATTATCAAAAGCATATCTCTAAAAAAATGTGACTAAAAATTCGATATGGGTAAATTTTCGGTTTGCATTTCATTGTTTGTGAAGCTGAAATTATATGATTTTGTTTATTTGAGCTTGATTTCATGATTGCTTTGGTTTCCACCTAAAGAAAGCTTCGTGATTTATTTGAAAGTTAAGCGATTTTCGTCGATTACAAAAAATCAGATATTTTTCCAATTGTCTTAAATTTGTTAACCTATAAATTTGTTATAAACTTCTAACCTAATGCATATTACTTGCATTTAATTTGACGACTTATAACATAACATATAAATTGATATGTATATTTGTTTCGATAATTTTTAAAATTCCTTGAAATTCAAAACACATGTCTTTTGTGGTTTTCGATTAAAAGAAAGTTTTGGTCTATCGTGGGAAAAGTACGTGATTTATCTCAAAGATCTACAATCTGCTCTAAATTCTAGCTTAGTTGAAGTAGGCCGAAAGTAGTTATTCGTTTATTGTGTCAACTTAATTATAATGAATCATTTGCTTAGCCCGGAAACAGCAGCCGCAAAATCTGGACAAATTAACTGTCTTCAGTTCAGTTCAACGGACCGACAAGAATTCTGACTCTGCCAGGAGACAGCTCCAATTACCAAAAGTTTCACTTACCAAACGAGGCGCCAAGCTGACCATCTGTATATAAACATATAGGGTGGGTTTTATATATCTTATATCCCATATAAGATCGTATTACTTTTTGCCGTTTTGGCGATTAAGCTATGAACAAGATTATATAGATGATACATAAAGCCATTCAAGTTTAATTCACTCGTGGGATTTTGTTTGTTTGTATTTTGTGTTTTGTTTGTTGTTGCCTGCTTTTTCTGTAGCTTGTTGCTTGTCGCTTGTGGCTTTCGCATCGAGACATCATCGACAACAACAAAAACAGCAACAACTAACAACAAATGCAAACTCAGCGCAATGACTTCAACTTTAGCTGCTGTCTCCTCCATGCTGATGATGATGATGATGACTTTAATAGGAAGAGGCAACAACATGTGGCAAGACAACAACAGCAGCGTTCGCCTAAATGTAACCACAGCTAAACAAAAAACAAAAGTAAATGTGTCCATGTTGGGTGTTGTCCACTCAAGCGGGCAACCACTGTAATGGTAATGCAAATGGGAATGGGCGTGGCAGCTAGCAACACAATTTTGCCGCCTCAATCAATTGCTGTTGTGTGGCAATTTACATTGTTGCACGGCTTTTGGCTTTCGCTGCGCTTCGCTAGTTTTTCAATTTCACATTCGATTGTAATTTTTCTTCTTTTTTATCTGCATTTTTTTTTGCTGTAAAATTGTAACGCATTGTGCGCGTCATCGTTTTGTGTCATTCCAATTATTTATTTATTTTAATTATTTACTTTGGCAAATTGCTCATTTCCTACTTAAAAAAGGCCCCCCCCTCTCCCTCAACCCACTCCCCTTCCTCGCTCACTCTGCCTGCAATTGTTTGGCAATCAACGCTGATTTATGTTCGCTCTGCTGCTGCTGCTGCGTTCACTTGTTGCCATCTCTCCCTCTCGCTCTCTATCACTCTCTCCCCCTCTCTCTCACTCTCTATGTTTCTCTGTTGTAGCTCATTCACTTGTTGTTTCTGCTCCTCCACTTATTTGACCCCAAGGTTTATTTTTTGGGCCCCATTTAAAACTGAAGTTTGTGCATTTTTCTTGTGCATCTGCAGAATGAATTCTACTTTCGACCCAGTTTCTATGTGTGTATTTGTGTGTATATATGTGTGTGTGTCTGTGTGTGTACATGAATATGATAAGTGAAATATACTCATTGTTTCGGCATTTTATCTTTTGTGGCACTTTAAAGCTTTGTGACGCAAGAAATTTTATTTAAATATTTGTATTGGTTGGTTTTTTTTTCAAGTTTCCGTTTCATAAGAGAGCACTTTTATAGTCTTGGAACTGTTTTAAGTGAAGGTTATCAATTCTATAGAAGTATAAACAGCTGCTTATTGAGACTGAACAGCTATATAAGCTTGGATTATATTGTTCATAGTTTTGCTAAATAACATCTGGAAATACAGCTTACAATATAAGCTTACATAAGTCGCTATTAATTGCACTTAATTGTGAAATCGCGTTTTAATTATTAAATGATTAAGTGAGACCAAAGGTCGACTAAATTTAATAATCTCTTATATATTAGAAACAATTTCAGTTCATTCGAATACCTTTTCTAAAATCTTAAATTAAATATAAATTATAAGATAAAAGATAAATGAAAATATTATATTATCAGCTAGTCAAAGTAGTTGAGAGGATAGCTTGACAGCTTTCATTTTGTGAATGTGTGCGCGTGTATGTGTGTGTGTGTGTGTGTGTGGCTGTGTGTGTGTAGCGTGACCAGGCAATTGTTGCAATACAATTCCAAAAGTCATCTATCTCATCCCATCTAATCACACGAGCCGAACGAACCAATTGGTTTTTATTAATGAACGAGACTCGAGACTGAAAATTGGCTTTTGAGCTCTGAGCTTCGAAATATCAAAACGGAAATGCTTTAAATTTCACTATTTTCTCTCTCGTTCGCTCGCACGCAGATATACCATATATATATATATATATATATATACATACATATTCTGTGGGATTTAAATGAGTAGCTTATGCGAAACTCGAGCTTAGAAACAGAATTCATTAATCTCTCACACAAAAAACATCATTTAACGTGGACGTTGTGGGAAATGCACAGATTGAGCCCAAATAGGTGTAAGTCCGATACGACTAGCAGATACTCTATATAAATAAACTCAATAATCCAACTTAAAGAAAATGTCTGCCTATGATTGAAATATAAATTCAATAAGTTTTCTGGCTTTAATTATTGTTAATGCCTTAAATTTGTGTAGTGTATTATCTCTCTACTTTACTAACTGGTTTTGAGTAATTGAGTTGTATTTATATTTTTGGATTCATTATGCATAAACCGCTGAACAAAATATATTTCTCGTAAAAAACAAAAATTTTTAAGACAATTTAATTTGCATATACTTAAAGATATTCTCACATCTTAACCGAAAAGACAATGCACACAAAATGCCGCCTTTTACATTTGCGCAACTTTATTGCTATGGCATTTTTCACCCATTTTGTTGTTGATGGGAACCGGGTGGAAAAAGTACAGAAACAGAAAGAAAACATATATATATATATATGTATATACATGTATGTATGGAGAGAAAAACATTTGTATAAATAGCTGCGCGTTTGAGTCTCGAGTCTTGTCTGCCTGCCAAGACTGATTATCAGCAAAGTGCAGTAAATGGATTGGCCGGCAGGCAAGCAGGCAGCCCCAGAAACGACACTCATCACAATTATGCATATACAGATACAAATACACATACATATATATATATATCTATATACATCTACTCTAGCTTCACAATTTGTTCACACAATTAGAATTGTGGTTGAGGGATTGGGGGGGACTGTGACAGCCAATAGTTGCCAACTGTTGCCACAAAAAGAATAGAAACAAAACAGAAAACATTAAAGTTCAAAAGTTTATCGTGTCTTTGTCGTTTGGGGCTTGGCCGTGATAATGACAGAGTTACAGCCCCACCACGCCCCCTCCGTCGTCCAGCCACTCAATTTGTACTTGTAAATTGCCCATGAACTCAAAAGCCCCATTGGAATCCGATTCGAGACACGCACAGCACTCAAAATAGTTGCAGTTGCTTATCTAACGGAGCAAAACAAGAATTTTGCAGTTGATTTGAGTTAGATTTTAGAATTTTCTTACTTAAACTCATTAAAAAATTGATCGAAAGTCGACACAAAATCGTAAGCGATTTTAAATTAAATATATGAGTTAACTACCTATATGAAGTCTTACAATACTAAAGCTTTAAAAGCAAACAAAAAAAATCCGCAAAATTAAAAAGAAAAACAATTTCTACATATTAGAAAATTGTTACTTAAAATTAAGAAAAGGGAAACCGTGGTTTTCTAAAAATGCTTTCTGAATAACGTGAGTTTCCCTTTGCGACAAAAGTAATGTAAAATTTCTAAAAGTCATGTTTTTTCTGAGTGTATCTTATCAATTGAATCCACTCCAGCAAACCGGTTCCGCTACAGCTTTGGAAATGAGTTTAATGTAGATGGAAGGAAAATTGCAATTGTTTTCCTCTAACCCTAGGAGGAAGTGAGGGTTGATTATGAGAAACACATCTCAAAAAAAATGTGTGATGCGATTAAAAATAAATGAAAATTGTATGAAATTTATTCATTACTCATTTGATACTCAAAGGCAAGGGTTGAATTTTCCAAAATTAGGCAAACACGTCAACGTAGAATTTGCACACAGATCTTTGGATGTGAATTTGTAATAAATAAACAAATGCGTAGTTGAAGTAGCCCAAGGATAAAATATATAATTTTAGCAATAAGCATTATAATTAAAACATCGCTTAGTATAAGTATATGTCTGTATATAAACAATATATCTCTAATAATATTTTCCCCGATATTTATAGAGCCGTGCACTGCCCTCCAATGCGTCACCGTTCCGCCGTGCCTGGGGTCAATCATCGTTTCGCACGCCGCGCTTTGACAAGGTGGGAAAAGCAGGAGGAGGAGGAGCTGCTGGCGGCGGCGGTGCGGGCGGAAGTCCGCTAGTGCGACGCACTGCCTCAATGAACTCCACAGACAATGAGGTATACATCAAGACGCTTGTCCTGGACGAACTGAAATCCAGTCAGCCCAAGCTGCAGATGGCCGTGTTCCAAGTGCCACAAATACTCACCACGTCGGCGCCGCCTACGTCCAGTGTGATGACTGAGTCCACGCTGGAGCCGGAGCCAATTGGTCCGAGTAGCTGGGGCTCATCCTTTGAGCGAATGCTGCAAGATGCCGCCGGCATGCAAACCTTTGCCGAGTTCCTCAAAAAGGAATTCTCCGCGGAGAACATTTACTTTTGGACAGCCTGCGAGCGCTACAAAAACACGGAGTCGGAAGCGGAACGTGTTTCGCTGGCACGTGAAATTTTTAGCAAGCATCTGGACAAGAACAGCAGCGACCCAGTCAACGTCGACTCCCAGGCCCGTAACCTCAGCGACGAGAAACTGGCCAGCGCCGCGACAGACATCTTTGCTGCTGCACAGAAGCAAATTTTCAATCTGATGAAGTTCGACAGTTATCAGCGTTTCATTCGCTCCGATCTCTTCAAGAGCTGCGTGGATGCGGAGCACAAAAAGCAGGCGCTGCCCTTCACGGGCGCCAATATCGATGAGCTCCTGAAGATAAATTTTCACGTAGCGGCATCGCCCAAGGTAAGCATCAAAATTTGGAGATAACTCTGATATTAAATGATGATTAATTGATGATTATGATATCGACAGATAGATATATAAAATATATATATTTTCGATGAAAATCTTAAATCAAATTCGATTTGCAAGTTTTTATATATATAACTTTCGGATTTATAGATATTGATTTTCCAAGTCTGGTTTCTCGTTTTGAATAATTTTAGATTATTTACCAATTCGGATATTTTACATTTTGGAATGTTTTTTTTTTCAATTTAGCATTTCGATATTTTAGAAAATTGTATCTCAATAATAGAAAATACCAAAAATAAAAAAAATTGGGATTGTCGATTTAGGGCAAACATTTCTTATTTCAAGAAAAATATTTTGTTATATTTAAAAATTATTAAAAAAAAAGGAAAAGAAAACTAACTTTCTAGATTTTCTAAAATGCATGTAGACTTTTTTGCTGAGTGTATAATCGATTGGTTGCAGAGTATTTGCTGATCGATACTACCTCCCACTCTTTGTTTACTATCCATCCACCATACTCTATTACCTTTGAATTTTTTATTCTCTTTTCGAATAGCTCAAAAAATCGGTAAGCAATGCGGAGGATCGGCGACGCAAGAGTCTCTTGCCATGGCACCGTAAGTCGCGCAGTAAATCCCGTGATCGGAACGAGCTGATGACCGATTTGCAGCATAATCCAATGATGGTGTCACAGGCACTGCAGCAACCTCCGCAACTGCTGTCATTGCTGACTGGTGGGGGAGCAGGGGGAGGATCTGCGCAGAACTCGTTGAGTGATGTGCACAGTTCCCGCTCCTCGCTGTCATCCTTCGATGCGGGGCCAATGGGGGGTGGTCAGGCGGCCGGTGTCAGCGCGGATAGTGTTTGCTCGCTGTGCCGCGTCATTCTAACGGACGGAGCGACCACCATTGTCCAGATACGACCCGGGGAAACGGTGGCTCAGCTCGTGGAACGATTGCTGGAGAAACGTAATCTCGTCTATCCGTACTATGATGTGGTGTTCCAGGGCAGCAACAGGTCTATCGATACACAGCAGTCGTCGCAGCTGCTGGCCGGCAAGGAGGTGCTGATCGAGCGTCGGGTTGCCTTCAAGCTGGATCTGCCCGATCCAAAGGTGATCTCCGTGAAAAGCAAGCCCAAGAAGCAGCTGCACGAAGTCATCCGGCCCATACTCAACAAATACAACTATCAAATGGATAGCGTTCAGGTGCTCCATCGCGACACCCAAGTACCAATGGATCTAATGAAGCCCGTAACCGTTGCGGATGGACAGCGCCTGCAGATTACCTTGCTCAATCCGGATTTTCAGTTAGGCGGCGGCAGTAGCATGCCGCCGAAGCATAGTAAACCCATGAAGCCCCCAATGCTGCCACCGCCACTCGCTCACGCAGACTCCGCCCAGGGTCAGTTGGATGAACTGACGAACAAGATGTTCAATGAACTGCTGCAGAGCAAGGCGGATGCAGTTGCTCTCAAGCCCAGCGATCTCTGCTCCATGCGCTCGAATGAGGCGCCCTCAGAGAACTCATCGCTCTTTGATCGCACCCGTCGTCAGCCGCATCCACAGCAGCAGCAGCAGAGAGAGAATGGTGCAAACATTCCAGGCGGCAAGCTGCCCAAGCTGAAAAAGAAATCCACAAGCAGTCAACATTCCGAGGAGGCGGCGTCAAGTCTAGATCCCCCCAAGCCCAAGCCTATAATAGCCAAGCTAAAAGCGGGCGTCAAACTGCAGTTGACCGAGCGAGTAGCCGAGCACCAAGGTGAGTAGCAGCGAGCGTAGCAACCCAAAGCCTCAAAATTTCATCCACATGCTCATCCATTTCATGGTCTTCTTGACGCAGATGAACTACTCGAGGGCTTGAAGCGAGCACAGTTGGCGCGTCTGGAGGATCAGCGCGGTACAGAGATTAACTTTGATCTGCCTGACTTTCTCAAGAACAAGGAGAATCTCAATGCGGCCGCATCCAAGTTGCGCAAGGTGCGCGCCAATTTGAGTCCAGTTAACAAGCCCAATACGAATCCTCCCGCAGCAGATGCGCCCCAGCCAGCACCAAGGCTGTCAATAACGCGCACCCAACAGCAGTCGCCCATGAGGGTGGATGTGGAGCCGGAGAGCAGCATACATGAGGAGATGGCAGTGTTGCCACTGGATGATCTACAGGAATTAGCCAAAGCGCCGCCGCCACCGCTGCCGCCCAAGCCCAAAGTGTTGCCCATTAAGCCATCGAACTGGGGCGTTGCTCCAAATCCGACGCCCACCTGTGGCAGTAACTATAGCACCAAATTCTCACCTGTCAAGCACACAACAACAACAACATCGCCCACAACAACAGTCGGAACAGCAACAGCCGCAGGACGCAAGTCGCTGGAGCAGACGAGCACACGTTGTGCGTACCTCGATGAGCCCAGCAGCAGCTTCGTTTAACCGATCCGAGCGATCTTCAGTCTTTGATCTTTGTATATAGACCTTACATATATATTAAGGGGGGCGTAATATAACCCCTCTTATCTATTTATTAACATTTGTATTCTGCGTGTGTAGATTTTAGATTTTAAGTGTACCATGACGAACTTTTAGAAGTGTCCACCACTCCATGAAATGATCCGTGTGTATTTATAATGAGCTCCACTTAACTTTAAGCTTAACTAATTAAATAAATACCTATATATATAAATAACAAAGCTGTATTATATTTTGAGTAATATTATCTACAATATTTAAAAGTTAAAGCATACTGTTAGGCTTAATAATATAACTAAATTCCTAGAGCATACTTTTAGGAGGATACAAAGTCCAGTGCAATTGCACTTTCAAGAAATCAACTCTAACCCGTGCAAATCCTTGCAGAGTTTTGAAGGACATGGTGCTTTAGGATCAGAAGGACCAACTCTATCAATAAGCACTCCAAATGTAAAGTGAGGGCAAAGTAAAATAAATAAAAGGACGACTGTGTCAAGAAATAAAATACACAGCAGTCAACAGAATCCGCAAGGATATGGCAAAGCTATGAGCAATTTTCTGTTTTAAATTGAAGGACTTTGCGTTTTTTTATTGCTTTATTTGAATAAGCAGACTTGACCATATGTGCTCCTAAGGACATCCGGGTAGCCCTTGAATATTTATAATTTTTTTAAAGCTACGCACTTCTGTAATTGTTTGCCATATTTGTTGCATGCAATTTGAAAAATGCATCCTTCTAATAATTCGTGCAACAAAACTATATGCAAGATTTTTATGATGATTATATAAATTAAATGATAAAAAAAACAAAAGCATGTGTTTAAAAAATATATGTTTTCAAGTGGTTCGGTTTCTTATACTCAACATCATTGAACAACGTTAACGTTTAATCTTCTGAGCCGCCAGGCAGCCCACAAAAAATACAATCATATGGCCAGTGTTGGTTTGGAGATTTGCTCGGCCGTCTGTGACACGGTGGTCGTCGCCATATTAACCTGATCCTTTTGCTGCTGACTGCTGCCAGGCTCTAAATGCTTTGCCTGCTCACCGGCGTCAATCTGCTTAGGCGGCGTCTCCTCGACAACGTCGTCTATGACACGATACGTGATGGGCGCAGGTTGCTTGGCTGGCAGCCATTCCGGAATGATCTTGTCATGCAATCGCCATTTACCATACTCATTGGAAATGTGCTTTTCAAAGACAACGTACTCCAGCACATCCTTAGTAAGAATTTCACTACCGTGCATCAAGCGGCCAAAGCGATCGTAAATGGCCAACATTTGTTGTGTGTGAAAGCGCACAGTGATCTGGGCAAATTGATTCTCCTTGGTGATAACTTCCGTGCAACGCGCATGGACAAGCCGTGGCGGCTCCAGCGACTGCAGAAAACGCCAGTGAATGGTCTTGTCCTTCACGTTGTGCATCATCTCTGGATAACAGCGTTCGGTGACAAATTCACGTATTTTGTACTTCTCTTTGGCCGCCATATGCGTGTGTGCAGATATATAGATGTCTTGGGCGTGGGAGCCAAATTCGTCGCTGCTAAAACTCTCTTCGTACGAGCGGATTTTGCGCACTGCCAGCATGCTTTTCGATTTCTTTTCGAGAAATTCAAATTTTTGCTTAGCCCCGGACGTTGTTATAATGGACTTTTTGCCATCTCCCTCAGGGGGCACATATGGCTCAAATATGCCGCCCGTGCAACTGATGTGGAACGGACGCTCCATCCATGGGCGCGGCGGAAACACACCACGTTCCTTCATCCTGCTACGCATCTCCTCTTTGCTCATATCTTGTGGTTTCTGTTGCAAATCGGGTATATCAATTTTGATAAATTTCTGCCGACGCAATCGCTTAAACTCCGGCTTCCAGTGCTTCGTCTGGCGATGCCGCACCTGCTGCATCTGAAGCGTATTCTGCATACCCGGCAACAGCAATCGGACGCCAGTAGTCGCAGCCTGAGGCATCTGCAATATGAATGAAAACAGTAAGTAAAGGAGCACCCAATTATTTCCTATAAGTCTACCTGCATCTGCACGATCCTCATGGTTGAACACACTAGTTTTTCCATCGTTAACTTTTAATTTCAGTTCACTGCTAATCCGCCAGCAAACACTTAATGCATGCTTATACAATCAGCAATTGATATCGAAACAGCTGATTGCCAGCAAGCTATCGATATCGGGCATCGAGTATATATCGCCATTATATGCTGCAAAATTATTTAAAGTTTCAAAATAATTAAAACTAAATGCACAAGTTTTGGTAGTTAAGGTAAACGACTTTAATATTAACATATACATTCAATTTAATCATGGTTGGGGTCACAATTGTACTTTAATTCAAGACAACACTTAAAACAAATAAAATAACAAATTTAATTATTTATAGCAATGCGATTCTGAAATTTAAAAAAAACGTGTAGATTATTAAATTTGTTTGTTTTTATTGTTTTTAAAATTATTACCTTTGATCGGCGAACTTGCTTAATGTCTTTGGAAATGTTAATAGATTTTTGCCCACGTACGGAACGTAAAATACGATCCCTAAAATTCGACAAAATTCTTTGGTTATTTAGATATTTAAGATTAGAGTTTAGTTCAGAGTACTTACTTAACCGGACAATCGCCAGCTTCGATACGATAATCATGAATAGAAAGATTTGATGGAATATTTTTCAAATTATTCAAACATAATTTTGCATTCTCAATGTCGTTCTCAAGGCGCATGACTTAAAACATATTAAGAGAAAAAATAAAACAAAATACAAAACAACAGTTTTGGTGTAATGAAAACAAACCCTTAAGTATGAGTGTTTCTTCAGTGGCATCACAGCACAGGGAACTCTTGCAGGAACAACACGTTTTCTCAGACACGGAATTTGGAGCGGCCGTGGTCACTGCCGGCACATGGCTCTGGGGATTACCGTTTATGATATCCTTCATAATCATATTGAATAGACATCCAGGTAGAATGTTTTCCGCCGCAGCGAAAATGCGCTTATGCATGAAGACCAGCTCCTTGAATTCCAGGGTGTGCAGTCCGTGATGGTAGAGCTTGTGGCATGTGGCATAGAAGCGGCTTTTCGGAATATTGCACTTGCAGAAACAGAATCCGCACTCATCGATAAACATGTCCAAAATTTTGCGCAACTCCCTTTCCAAGCCGACACCATCAATCTCGCCAGCAGATAATGTTCTTACCGTATTCTTTACAAACTCATCGAATTGCTGTTCAGTGGTATCATCTAGTTTCTGGCCTTTCTTGGATGCGCGTCCTCTTCCATAACCTGATTCACCTTTGGTTTTCGCTGGTCGTCCAGCAGCTCCGTCATCAGCTTTATCACCGAGTCCTCGCAAACCTGCCTTTGCAGAAGGACCCTTTGCAGGTTGCTCGCCCGATGAAGTCTTAACACCGGTCTGGCTTGCAGGTCCTCCGGCTTTACCGCCCGGTTGACCTGCAGGCCCACCTGTGCCTCCGATCTTACCGACCGTTTTACTTGTAGCTCCTTCGCCTGCTCCGACCTTACCGACGGCTTTTGTTTCTGCGCCATTTTTACCCTTATCATCGGGTCGGCCAGCTGCCTTGCCAGCCTTCACGTCAGCTCCTGGCTTATCGCCAAGTTGTTCGCCTGCTCCTGTTGTAGTCCCAGGTTTACCTCTAGATACAGCCCCCGCTTTACCTCCAGGTCCACCATCAGCTTTAACTCCCGGTACAGCACCAGTCTTATCTCCAGGTCCAGTGCCACGTTTATCTCCAGGTCCAGCAGCAGCCTTAACTGCGGGTCCAGCACCAGCTTTATCCCCAGGTCCAGCTCCAGATTTAACTCCCGGTCCAGCACCAGGTTTATCTCCAGGTCCAGCTTTTGGTCCAGCACCAGACTTAACAGCGGTTGTAGTATCATCCTTAACACCAGGTCCACCACCAGGTCCACCACCAGGTTTATCACTAGGTCCAGCACCAGACTTAACAGCGGTTGTAGTATCATCCTTAACACCAGGTCCACCACCAGGTTTATCACTAGGTCCAGCACCAAGTTTATCTCGAGGTCCAGCAATAGGTTTGTCTCCAGTTGCAGTGACAGGTTTGCCTCCAGGTGCAGTGACAGGTTTGCCTCCAGGTCTAGCATCATCTTTATCTGCAGGTCCAGCACTGAGTTTATCTTCTGGTACACCACCAGCTTTAACTCCAGATCCAACAACAGGCTTATCTCCAAGTCCAACACCAGGCTTATCTGCTGGTCCAGCACCTGCCTTAACTCCAGGTCCAGTACCAGGTTTATCTCTAGGACCAGCACCGGGTTTATCCTCAGGTGCAGTGACAGGTTTGTCTCCAGGTGCAGTGACAGGTTTGTCTGCAGGTCCAGCACCAAGTTTATTTGCAGGTGCACCACCAGTCTTAACTCCAGGTGCAGTGACAGGTTTGTCCACAGCTGCAGTAACAGGTTTGTCTGCCGGTCCAGCTACAAGTTTATCTCCTTGTCCAGCAACAAGTTTATCTCCGGGTCCTGCACCAGATTTACTTGGTCCAACACCAGGTTTATCTCCAGGTCCTGCACTAGGAGTATCTTTTGGTTCAGCAATAGGCTTATCTCCTGGACCAGGTTTTTCCGCTGTTTTGGTACCTGATTTTTCGCTTGATCCAGTTATATCGACGGTCTTGCTCTTATCAGCAGCTTTTTCACCTTTTTTTTTTGTCATTTGACTAGGCCGATCGCGAACCCTTTCTTTATCTTTTGTTTCTCTAGGCTTATCGGCCATCTTGGCGGCAGGTTTGTCGGCTCTTGTTTCTTCTTTCTTTATCGGTAAGTCACCAGGATCTTTAGCTTCAACCTTCGAAATGAGACCTGGTTTGCCAACTAATTCTTCAGCTTCTTCCGCAGGCTTCATCCCGGCTTCTTTTTCTTTTATAATAGCCTCTTGTTTAGGTAAATCAGCTGCTCTTTTAGCGTCTTCAGCTGCTTTTTCAGCCTCTTCAGCTGCTCTTTTAGCATCTTCAGCTGCTTTTCTTTCGAGTTCAATTTGTTCTTGCACTCTCTTTTCCGCTTCCTTTTGAATAGAGTGGGAATCTTCTCCGAGTTCCAACAATTTATCTTTAAGTCTTTTGTTCACTTCTTCACATTCTTGTTTACTTTTCTTGCAGTCTTCAAGCCGTTTTTTTAAATCGTCCGTCAGATCCTGTAATTCCGATTGTTTCAAACCACTAATATTGTCTTTGAGAATATCGTTTTCCCTGGCAACACCATCAATTTCGCGAATTAATTCCAGACTCTCTCGCATTCCGTCTTCCATATACTTTGTGTCCCTATCAAGCAGATGTAGTTTTTTATCTAATTCATCGAGTCGCTTGTTGCTCTGGAGAGCAGCTTCGCACAAACAATCATTCCGATCTATTAAGTCGCCCACTTGGCCATCTCTTTCTCTTAATAATTTTCTCAGGCGATCGAGCTCGCTCCTGCAGTCGTTAATGTTAGTGATATTTTCGCCTCCGGGATAGGTATCCTGGTTCATTTGTTTGAAACAGTCGACTTGTTTTGCCAGTTCGTTCATTATGTGATCCAGGGTGGCAGTCGTGTAAAAAGCCAAATCATCGCCAATATCAGGACAATGTGGCATATCAAACGGTGGACAGTTTCCCCTTTGATTACCGTACTTTTGGTTTAGCTCACAGATGACATTCTGGAGAGATTAACACGCATAGAAGGAATAAGACACGTAACATAAGGAAAACCATTAGAAGTAGTTATGGATTGAGAATGAGGAAGAGGAAATTTGAAATAAATGTTAAAGCCGCTAACAATCCAAAGATCTACCATTCTAACGACTTTCCTCTCGTTCCGTCATTCTGTTTATATTTCAGAATTGTACACTTTTAATTTAAAACTTAAAACTACAGATTTGTTAACACGGAAGATTGTTTGGGCAGCATACGGCATTAACATGTATTATCTCCATCATCCTCAATCCCAGCCTCCTTGAAACAACTATCACTGCAGCTTTCTATCAGATCATCAAGAAAACGATAACCAGATTTCTTGAACGATTTAGTTTTATGCTTTGGAGACAGAGAAAGAGTGACACATAAAACTCCTCTCAACCTCAGAGTATCAAATTATATGCTTACCATTAACTGTTGGTACTGGCAATCGTAGGCATTCAAGGCCAAATCACGTTTGCGCAACTCATTACGTAGGACATCGATTTCCATTTGCAGGACTTTGGAACGATGCACCGCCGGCTGGAGGATGACAACTTGCTGCTGCAAATCAGTACAACGACACTGGAAGAGATTTGCACAAACGTTATCATTGAACACAAGCAGATGCGCTCGCTTCTCTTACCCTATGTAGCTCCTCATTGTACTTTGACTTTTCCAGCTCGTGTTCGTAAGATTGCTGCATATCTTCGATATCCTTTTCCATGTCGGCAATGTACTGATTCTGTGCACAGAGATATTGGGCCATTTCTTCAACGTCGTAATCCGCTTGCTTTTTGAGCTTTTCGTTGAGTGGGGACAACTGTTGAATCTGCCTGCGCAGTGCTTGTCTCTCCGACAAAATGATTTGAATGCTATTAATATCCGTGTCGGGATCGCAGGAGCAAGCCATACCTTCAAACTTGGCACCGCCGGATCTTTGGAATTTATCCTCTGCTTGACGCAATACTGTCAACTCCATGCCCATTGTATTTATCTTATTTTGCAAATAGTTGACATCGTTGCTTCTTTCTGGATCAATCCTAACACTGTCCATCGAGGCACGCCTAGATTGCTTCTCAACAAGTCGTCTAAGATTAGAATTTTGCGATTCCAGGATATCATGGGACTTGTTCATATCATCCACTGCTTTATGGATCTTAAGTAGGTCCCTTTCATCTGCTTTATCAACCTTCCTTGAGTCTGAGAGCTCTTGAATTTTGTCTCTAAACGCTCTGCTCGTTTCGCTATTGTAGCGCTGATCCATTAAACGTCTGAGCTCAGCATTTTCCATCCTGGGGCTATCTTCGGGTGTGGCCAGATCCGTATCCAGTAAATTATTCTTTTTCATTACATTCTTCATATTTTCAATGGTGTCGTGAGCGGCGATGATGAGACTGTCACCTGCCATTCCATTTCCTTCAAGGTCGTCAGGGCTCCCAGGACCACCAGGACCTCCAGGACCACCAAAACCTCCTTGACCCTGGCCTCCAGATCCCTGCCCACTTGGGCCTCCGCGATCTCCAGGTCTACTAGAACCCACAGGACCCTGCCCTGCAGGACCTCCAATATCTCTAGGACCACCATAATCCCGTGAACCTTGACCGCCTCGACCCTGCCCCCCAGGTCCCTGCCTACCAGATCCATAAACTCCTGGACTCTGCCCTCCAGATCCATGCCCACCAGATCCCAAACCTTCTGAGCCCTGCCCACCAGGTCCATAACCACCTGGAACCATATCACCAGGTCTCTGGCCTCCAGGTTCATAACCTACTGGACCATGCTCTCCCGGTCCCTGGCCTCCTGGTACATAACCTTCTGGTGCCTGCCCTCCTGGTGCCTGCCCTCCTGGTGCCTGCCTTCCTGGTACCTGCCCTGCTGGTGCCTGCCTTCCCGGTGCCTGCCCTCGGCCACCAGGACCTTGACCCTCTTGCCCTGAACCTGCATAACCCCCTGAATCTTGCCCACCAGGTCGATATCCTTTTGAACCCTGATCTTCTGGACCTTGAGCCACTTGCCCTGGACTTCCATATGGACCACGCTCTTGCCCTGGACCTTCACCACCGCGATCTCCTGGTCCTTGACCCTCTTGCCCTGGAGCACCATAACCACCCTGCCCCTGTCCTTGTGCTTCTCCTCGGCCCCTAGGGACTTGAATCTCTTGCCCTGGACCTCCTACAACCTGACCTTGACCTTCCGGGCCTGGACCTCTATAAGATCCTCGCCCTTGACCCGGACCTCCGGCACCGCGACCTCCTGGACCCTGACCCTCTTCTCCTGGACCTCGCCCTTGTCCTGGACCAACTCCACTCCGACCTCCAGGACGTTGACCCTCTTGCCCTGGACCTACGACACCCTGACTTCCCGGACCTTGACCTTCTTGGCCTGAACCCCTATGAGATCCGCGTACTTGACCCGGACCACCTCCACCACCTCCAGGGCTTTGACCCTCCTGTCCAGGAACTCCGCCACCACGACCACCAGAGACTTGATACTCTTGCCCTGGAGCACCAAAACCCCCCTGTCCCTGACCTTGTGCTACTCCTCCTCGGCCACCAGTGCCTTGACCCTCTTGACCCGGACCTCCTCCACCTCGCCCACCAGGACCCTGACCCATTTGTCCTGGACGTAGCCCTTGTCTTGGGCCGCCTTCACTCCAACTTCCAGGGCCTTTACCCTCTTGCCCTGAACTTCGTCCACCCCGACCCCCTGGACCTTGCATTTCTTGACCTGGACCTAAATTAGATACTCGCCCTTGACCTGGACCTCCCCCCCCACGACCATCTTGGCCTTGAAACTCTTGTCCTGGACCGCCTCCACCACGAGCTTCAGGGCTTTGACCCTCTTGCCCTGGACCTCGAACTTGTCCTGGACCGCCTCCATCACGACCTCCAGGACTTAGACCCTCTTGACCTGGACCTCCTACACCACGACTACCAGGGCCCTGACCCTCTTGCCTTGGAGCACCATAACCACCCAGTCCCTGATCTTGTGATACTCTCCCTCGGCCACCTTGACCCTCTTTACCTGGACCTCCTCCACCCCGACCTCCTGGACCTTGCCTTTCTTGATCTGGACCTAAATTAGAAACTCGCCCTTGACCTGGACCTTCCCCTCCATGACCATCTGGGCCTTGAATCTCTTGTCCTGGACCTTGAACTTGTCCTGGACCGCCTCCACCACGACCTCCAGGACTTTGACCCTCTTGCCCTGGACCTACTCCACCACGACCACTAGGTCCTTGACCCTCTTGCCCTGAAGTACCATAACCAGCCCGTTCCTGACCTTGCGCAACTTCTTCGTGGCCACCAGGTCCGTGACCCTCTTGCCCTGGACCACCTCCACCACGACCTCCAGGGCCTTGACTCTCTTGCACTGGATTTCCCCCTTGTCCGGGACCTCCTCCACCACGACCTACAGGACTTTGACCCTGTTGCTCTGAACCTCTTACACCTTGACCTCCTGGACCTTGACTTTTTTGGTCTGGGTACCCATAAGAGACTCGCCCTTGACCCTTTTGTCCTGGACCTCCTTCACCAAGACCACCAGGGCTTTGACCCTCTTGCCCTGAACCTCCTACACCCTGACCACCTAAACCTTGCCCTCCTTGGTCCGCACCTAAATAAGATCCTCGCCCTTGCCCTGGACTTACTCCACCCCTACCTCCATAACCTAATGGACCTGGACCTCCTGAACCACTTCCGCTATGGCCTCCAGGACGTTGTCCCCCTTGCCCAGCAGCTCCATAACCACCATGTCCCTGACCTTGTGCTACTTCACCTCGGCTACGACGACTTTGACCCTCTTGGCCTGAACCTCCTGGACCCGGCCCACCCGATCCATAACCTCCTGGACCTCCATCATTCCTACCAACAGGGCCGCGACCCTCTCGCCCTGTAGCACCATAACCACTCTGTCCCTGACTTTGTGCTACTCCTCGGCCACTAGGACCTTGACCCTCTTGACCTGGACCACCTCCACCACCACCTCCAGGGCCTGGACTCCATTGCCCTGGACCACCTCCACCACGACCTTGACCTTGACCCTCTTGCCCTCGAGCACCATACCCACCATGTCCCTGACCTTCTGCAACTCCTCCGTGGCCACCAGGACCTTGACCCTCTTGCCCTGGACCTCCAACACCACGCCCTCCACGTCCTTGACCTTCTATCCCTGGACTTCTTCCACCCCTCCCGCCAGCACCCTGGCCTGGACCTCCATCACCTGGAAATCCTCTACCCTGAACGACCTGATGACCTGAAGGCCCATAGACGCCCTGACCCCGTATATGCGGATCAGTAGAATCGTAGCCCCTACCGTAGTCCTGCCCTTTTTGACCGGGCTTGCCTATTCTGGCAGCAGGTTTTCCATCATATTCACCATTTGGTCTTCCATCAGCGCCGATGTGATCTCTCGAAACAGGTCCTCCGCCTGGCCCATAACCCGCTCTTCCACCAGGGCCGCCACTGTCATTGTCGTTGCTCCAGATTACCGGTATATTGCAAGACACCATATCGGCCACATATCGAGACTTTTTATCCTGATCGGCCGCCCAAGAGCGGTCATCAGTTGTCGATGGATAGCTCTTTAGCTTGACACACACATTCTGGCACTCCGAATCAGGCGTCTCGTTCATAAATGGCACATGAAAGAATTCCCTTTGTGTAGAGAACGCCATGACGAAGCGTTGTCAGATCTTGCCCGGTCAATTTTACAGAGCGAATTATTTTAGAAAATAAATTTTAGGTTTTTCTTTTAAAATGCTTATAGTTTGTTAGTTTCAAAAAGTTGTATCGAAAATAGGTCCTACATAAATTGTATTACCAAATTATCTAATATTCCACGTGCGACAATTTTGTCATTTGTTACTGGACTGTACATTTCTTTAACATGCTAGAAGAGTTTGTATGACTTCTTATGACCAGATTACTTGGATCTTTGTTAAATATTAATGGTAGACAAGTAGATTTAGCAGTCAGTCTAATCCTTGGGCTCGGCGTACAGCTAACGACTCATCTGCCGTGTTCATTTCAGAGAAGCCACACGGCTGCATCGTCATGCTGGCTGTGCCGGAGCTGATGGTACGCAAAGCACTTGAATAACCCGATAATTCCGCCAGGGGCGCGTTTACCAAAACGATCTAAAATGCGATTGATTGAGAAGACAATATAAATCTGTTGTCCGCTTAACTCACTTTATTCCTGTCTCCTTTTGACGTCACGTCTTTAATGAGCGCTCGTCGCCTGGACAGATCAGCAATAATGCCAGAAATGCGCTCATTTGGCGCTACAAGCTGAATTGTCATGATGGGCTCCAACAACCGTGTGCCGCTCGTGATCAACAGCTGTAAGAATACTCAGTACTAGTACAAAATATAGAAAAATGGCAACAAAAAAATCACTTACCTTTTGCACGCACTGTGCCGCCGCTGCCATGACAAATGAATCGGCTGTGCCACGTCCAACAGTGATATTATGCAGACGTATCTGAGTATCCACCACCTGGCCACCGACACGTGGTCCACGCTCCAAAGCACTTACTGCACCCTTACGCAACACGCCAAGTATTCGAGGACGCAGTGCATTGAGATGTTGTACGTTCTCTGGCGATTTATCTAAGCTAAACAGCTCCCGCTGATCGCTGACCAGTTGCAGGGTAATGCTTACGCTTTGCTTGCTTCCCGCAATATCCTTCTCCACACTTAATGTTGTTATCGCTGATGATTCAAGAGTCTCCTTGTATGCAATTTGCAGGGGGCCGAGATCAACATCAATTTTGTACTCGCTTAGCATTCGCGATTTAATTATGTCCATGTGAAGTTCACCCATGCCGCCAAGCACCGTTTGTCCGGTAACCGAATCGTAGCTAACCCGCAGACTGGGATCCTCACGTTGCAACTGCTTAAGCGCCTGCTCCATGGCCGTTTGCGATGAGATGCTGGGTGGCTCGATAGAGCAGAAGTAGACGGCGTCAGGGATTTTAGGCTCGATAGAGAACAACTCATGGCTAGCTTCATCCAAAACCTCATCTTCATCTTCATCTTGTGGCGTTGCGGCGCCCCGACTCTGCAACAAACGTTTCTGTGCGCTCTTTAGCGATGCATGACTGCTGGTAAGCAGATCACCAGTAACTGTTGACTGTGAAGCATACGGTTTCATTTAACGTAAATATACCTAATTGTTTGTAGAATGCTTACTTTAAGACCCGCACATATGGCCACATCTCCGGCCTGCATGGAGCCAACCTCTCGGTATTCATCAGCCAGCGGTTCATAGATTTTCGAGACGACCTCCGCCTGTCCACGAGCAGAGCATAGCAGACGCATTCCGCGCTTAAGCTCGCCGCGTAATAGGCGCACAAGAGTCAGAGGTCCACGCTGTTTGTCGTGCACAATTTTAAATACCTTGCCCGCCAAATCATTGCTGCAATTAGGTAATGTTAAAGTGGTTATCATGCAATTATTACAACCGAATGATTACCCAAAGCAATCATACATCTGATTGCGTTCCTCTGGCATGGGCAAATACGCGTTTACCGCATCCATTAGAGGTTGTATGCCAATATTCTTATATGCAGAGCCCAGAAGCACTGGAACTACCTTCTGCTGGCAGGTCGCACGGCGCAACGCTTGCCCGATCATCTCATTGCTGACTTTATCAAAACTTTCCGTACTGATGACCACATCAGCCAACTCGTCATCGAGATCGGACAGTCGATCAATAAGCTCGTTGCGTTTTTCTTGCAATTCAGTAGAAGTTTCTAGCTTCACTTTGCTGTAATTGCGACCAAAGTCATTTTGTTGCCAAGTCATCTGTTCCATTGTTATCACATCAAATATTTCTGCAACGAATTGATTTGAATACCAACCATATTTAATTTTCATCAAGCTTACCGAGCTGTCCATTGGCGCTTCTCGTTGGATACTGCGTGCAAATGGGTCTGGCGTCCAGTTTCTCCGTTAAATCGTTAATGCATTTCTCGAAATTTGCATCTGGCCGATCCATTTTATTGACGAATACGAGACGTGGTAGCTTGTGCTTGTCCGCTTGTGTCCATACGGTTACAGTTTGCGCTTCCACACCCGCCGTACCGTCCAGAACAACAATGACTCCGTCAACGGCATATAGTGATTGTTCCACCTCCATCGTGAAGTCAATGTGACCGGGAGTGTCAAGTAGATTGATACTAGTTAACAATAGCAGTAGCAATAGCAACATTATTCTTAATTCGAGGTACAAGATACCAACCGCTTGCCATTCCAGGTAAATGTGACGGCTGAGCTGCAAATCGTGATCCCTCGCTCGCGTTCCTGTGCTAGGCAATCCGTTACAGTGTTGCCGCGATGCACTTCACCCAATGAACGCGTCTTGCCCGCATAAAAAAGCATGCGTTCCGTTGTTGTCGTCTTGCCTTTAGAAACAAAATAAATAAACATAAGTATATTATGAAATAGAAACAGCTGAATTTCGTAATACCGGCATCAATATGTGCCAAAATGCCGATGTTTCTGATGTCGCCACTGTAGAAACGCTTGATGACTTGCGCATGCTGCCTCAACAACCGGTAGCGTCTTAATAAACAATATTGCAACATTATTTGTTCATTAACGCCTCACGTTAGCTTAACGGACAAGCACGAAACATTTGCCGCTTATGCATCTCCAGCTGTTTTTTGAACGAGTACATTGAGTACATCAGCGATTATTGCAACCAAAATGATACCGAGTATCGAAACGGAAATTTGCCCGTTTTTTTTTTATTTCTTAACGCTTCAAAATTACCAAATTGAAAAGACAATTTTTTTTGGCTAAGAAACAATTTCTTTACTCATTATTGTATTTAGAAAATTAAACATAATCCAAACTACAACATGCTGGAATGAGGTGCCAATTTTCTGCTACCGCTAAATAGGATAGCTATGTGGGAGGCAGGGTAATAATTTCATTGTCTAGTCATCCTCTGCGTAGTACGCAGCGACCACACCCATACGGCCGCTGATTTTGGCGAAAATTCGTAGTTATATGTTCATTGTCACCTAGGCCCTCACCCGCCTCCTGCCGACCAGCAGAGCCGCGTGGCCCATTTTGAGATTTCCTATTTTCACCAAAACTCGCTCTGCCACCAGGGATTAGTGGCACATTGCAAGCCACCAAATCGGACACAAAACGCGACTTTTTGGTCTCACCGGCTGCCCAAGAACGATCATCGATTGTTGATGTATAGCTCTTTAGCTTATAACATCCGTCCGGGCAGACAAAATCCAACCTCTCATTCATAAATGGCACATGAAAAAAAATCCTCTGCGTAGAATACGCCATGATTTCACCATAAATTTTTGTAAACCAAATTATTTACGAAAATAAATTTGAAATTTTTATGTTTGGCAGTTTAATGGAAATATTATGTGTTCTTCAATGCTCATATATCTATATTTATATCCTAAAACATATAAACTTCTGTCAGCCTACTCAGATGTATGTTCACGGAATCGAATTCTACGCAAGTGAAAAAATTTGAATATGAATAAGTGATAGTTGATGATGATGCCAATGTGTCGAGTATCGATTACCAAGTATCGATACCTTATTGTTGAAGAAGTACATCGCGATTTGATATCAACAATTAAACATTGTCTCTTGTTGATTTACTTAACTAAAATGTCTAAACGACCACGCCGTGCGGCAGCTAAAAATCCAATAATAGTTGAGATATCCGATTCGGAAGATGATTTTGGCGGCAGCACTGACAACGACGACTACAGGCCATCAGAGACCCGATCTCGTGTTATTGATAGTGGAGCAGCAGCTGCAGCATCTGGCGCGTAAGTATTATAGTATATACCTACAGAACCACTGATGAGCAATAGGTGATAATCATTTATTTATCAGTAGTGGAAAAAGAAAACGTTGGGTTGAGCCCACAAGCAAAGCCTGCTCCGATGAGCCCGCTGCGCCAAAGAAAAAGCGCTCGAAAAAGGACAAAGAGAATGCGATTCCCAATCAAAGCAGCATCGCAAATGAGGCAGCCGTGGAACAAGCCTTGCCAATTGCCCCACAAGTGGATGAAGCTGCACACAGCTCAGCTCCAGAGCCATCTACTAGTTCAACCACGAATCGCAACTCGTTTTGGGAGCGACGCAAAGTGTGGAACGTATATGAGCTCCTAGCCGAATCGGAACATATTCAGCCAACAGCGGCGAAAAATATAGTTCAGTTGTTTGAGAATGAGAATACCATTCCGTTTATTTGCCGGTACTTGTGGAAATCTCTTTTTATTTGTATCTATCATCTATTATAATATGCAATTTGTATCTGAATTATTAGTTATCGACGAGATTTGGTCGATCATATAACGCCAGATCGCTTGCGAGATATTCGCAACACATACACAGACATTGTGGATCTGCGCAATAAAGCGAAGAATATTGTCAATCAGCTGGAGCGCAACAGTGTGCTCAATACGGAGATACGCGATGAGCTTATGTGTGCCAAGACAGCTGAAGAGCTCGAATTTTTGTATGCACCATACAAACCAGCTAGCAAGGGCACACTGGCGGAGCGGGCCAAGGCACTTGGATTGCAGGAGTATGCCGATGCACTGCTCTACGGAACAGCACCGCAAGTGTATCTAGCCTCAGCTATTGATCCGAAGAATCCGGATTTGGCCACAGAAGAGCAGATAATGGTGGGCATATGCAACATCATTATACACAATATTAGCAAGAACACAAGTGTACTGGAAGAATTGAGACGAATGTGAGTTAATCCCAAAAAAGCTAAACGTATCTTATGTACATACAGTCTCATCCTTATCCATTTTATTGGCAGACACAATGTACAACGGATTGTGCTTAAATGCAGCAAGGCCAAAACGACAACAACAACAAAAGCAGCAGCTGCTGCCAGTAAATCCGCTGCTGCATCCAATGGAATTGCTGACAAGAAGCTGGACAGTTCCAAATTTGAGAATTACTTTAACTTTCAATGCGACATAAAGACCATTAAACCTCATCAGACCCTTGCCATTAATCGGGGAGAGAAGCACAAGTTTCTCACCGTCAAAGTGGAGACCAACAATTACTTGAAAAACGATCTAATGCGTTTCATATCGGACCAGTATATGTCCCAAGGAATGCAGTATCCACTGCGCAGAGAGGTCTTTAGTCGAGCAGTAGAAGAGTGCTTTACCAAGAAATGTAAGCTGTAAGAATGAATTGCAATGGGTCAACAAATATGTAATATTTTATATTCACTTTCAGTGCATCCACTGCTTTGTCGTCAGGTGCGCGTTGAACTGAAGGATAAAGCCACCCGAGCAGGCATCGAAGTGTTCGGAAAGAATCTAAAGCAACTCCTGCTGATGTCCCCTCTGAAAGGTGAACGCATTCTGGGCATTGACCCCGGCTTTACCAACGGCTGCAAATTGGCACTAGTATCTGAAACAGCTGATGTCCTCGAAACTGGAGTCATCTATCCGCATGGACGGCACTCCAATCTGAAAGGAGCCAAGCAGAAGCTAGTACAATTGCTAAGCGAATACAAGTAGATAAATTGTAATTTATAAATTAGAGTAAATATATAATGTAATTATTATTATAGCTGTAGGATGATTGCACTTGGCAATGGAACCGCCTGCCGTGAGACAGAGATGTGGTTGACTTCGCTCTTTCAAGCGGGTATTCTGGACGGTCGCAGTATTCGCTACTGTATTGTGAACGAGAATGGCGCCTCCATTTATTCTTGCAGCGATGTGGCCACCAAGGAGTTTCCCAAAATGGACACCAACGAGATAAGTGCAGGTTTGTCGCGTACAAAAGAATCTATCTAAGATAAATGAAATTGACACATATCTTTTCAGTTTCCATTGCCCGACGTCTAAATGATCCGCTCAGTGAGTACGTAAAGATTGAGCCGCGCCACTTGGGTGTGGGCATGTACCAGCACGATGTGAATGAGAAAATGTTGACGGAGACACTGAACGACGTTGTCTCTGAGTGTGTCAGCTATGTGGGAGTCGATCTAAACACGGCCAGTCTCAGTGTTTTAAAGTAGGTCTCATCACATTTGCACTTGTGTATATTGCACACTAATTTATATTTATTAACCAACTATAGACACATTGCTGGCTTGTCTGAAAAGAAAGCGGAGAAGATCATTGAGTATCGCACGCATAAGGGTCCGTTTCAGACGCGCAGGGATCTGCTGTCTGTGCGCAGCATAGGAGAGAAGACTTTTGTTCAGTGTGCCGGCTTCGTGCGCATTGAGCCCCTCAGTGTGGGCGGCAAGCTAATCAATCCGCTTGACTGCACCTGGGTGCATCCCGAAAGCTACAATGTAGCCGAAGCGTGAGTAAACCAAAAATACAAAGAAGGAACCATTTTTTCACTTGTAATTCGAACAAATTACGAAAAATTTAACAATGAATCGAAGCTTGACTGCTTTTAGTCATCAGTCAACTCCTGCTGCAGCAATGAGGTGTCACTTTGCTTCTTTTCATAGCTGCTATCGCTGGAATCAAGTTTGCCATCAATTTTCTTCTCTGCATTTTCGGTCTGCACAAGCTTAACGCTTCTATCGCGACGATCACACCCCTGGCACCAGCAGGGCAGATATGGCTCCAATGGATTATTGTTGCTGCATCGCTTACAGGTGCAGCGTTCGGTGCCAGCTCGCTTGAAGCTTTCATAATCCATTTCAGCGCTCAGCAATTCCAAATAGTCCTCAATTGAGTGCTCCTGGGAGGCATCTATCAACTGTGCCCAGGTCTTGTACTTGCGTGCCACCTCAAAAAAGTAATCGTAGAGATCTTGTATGGTTTGCAGCACTTTTTCCAGGCTCAATACAAACGGACTCTTCAATCTCTGATCTAATTTGTCCAAACGGCGACGCAATTCCGGCATTTCATCCCGGATGACCAGCACTAAAGCTGCCAGCTCAGCGCTGCAAGAGAAAACTATTGAATATGGAAAAGTTAACGCGTTACTATGTAGTCTGTCGTACTTGGATGTATTGATGGCATTGCGTGCCTTTTGGAAATCGCACAGTGCTTGTTTCTCGGCAATTTGGCTTAGGTATTCCGGGTAGATCTTGATGCCACATGCTGATCCAATCAGCAGGCGACGGCGTACGGCCAGGTCCCACAGTTCTTTAGCCATCTGAGTTTGCAGCTTCTTGGCCTTTTCATGCTGACACTCCAAATCCCTAAACAGTGTCTCAATGAGAAGTATCTGCTCATGCACACAGTGCTCCAGTCGAAAATCACAGCGGCTGTACGGCGTTTCGCACTGTTCGAATGAGGGCAATTGGTCATTTGCTAGAATGATCGCACGGCATGGCGGCGGCAACGGATGGCGCCTGTAACGTTCCGGCGGATAATCCCAGCAGGGACCATGGTGTGCATCCCCTGTCATTGCCATCGGTGACTTCCAGCATTGAGAATACCTTTTCTTCTCATTCTCATAGTTCGGACTTTCACCGCAGGATATGAACTTGATCTTGGCTGGCTTCTGTGCCGGCGGATATTGCCAACGCTCTTCGTAGAGCTTCTTCAGCTCGCTGACCTTCAACTTGGGCGGCATTATTTTATTACTGTAGATTGTGTGGAATTGATTGTTCGACTGTTATAATTTCGTTTTCAGCGTCGTACGGGAATGTGATTTAAAACTCTCTGATATTGGCAAGACTAGCTTTATAGAGCGCATCAAGGAGCTCACCATGTCTCAGCGTAAACTCGAGAAACTTGCCGAGCTGCACAATCTGCCCATGGATCGAGTAAGCAGCGAATTAATTATAATATTTAACTTCAATTAATTATTTTAATTATAATCATAATTTTATTTGTTGTGTGCAGCTGAAGTTTGTGCTGGTTGCTCTGCAGCGCGAGCTTCTCCAGGATTATCGGTCAGATCTGGACAAGCGGCCGCTTTTCAAGCAAGGTCTAACGCGGCTGGATGATCTCAGCATTGGTGATGTGCTCACAGGTCTGTAGATTTGGCTAAAAAAAAAAACACATCATAATGCGATCTATGACTGTTCTCTTCTCCCTCTAGGAGCTGTCACAAACGTGACGGATTTTGGCGCCTTCGTTGATGTTGGCGTTGAACGTGATGGTCTCATCCATAGAAACCATATGAATAACTCGAAGCTTAGCATTGGAGATCGTATAATCACCTCTGTGATTAAATTGGATATGAAGAAACGAAATTTGGGACTGCGCCTGGAAAATATGCTCGAGGAGACGGACACATCCTTCACATTGAAAACCGAGTAAAACACAGATATTGAAAGGACTCATTAGTTTGTTGGAAGAGTTTTTAATGTGTCTCAATTGTTGAATGTGTTTTGTTTTTGTGGTTACCGATCACTTAACCATATATATATGTATATATATATATATTATTAAATGTATATGCATATACATTTATTGTATGTATATAATATATATAATGCACTCTAAGCTACACTCAAAGCCTATCGTTTAGCACTTAATTGTGTCCATCATCTGTCTTTGTTTCATTTATCGAAATATTGTGTGGGTTTACAAAGTGACTAAATAAAATATACACATAAGATTCTTTCTTTATATAAGCAGTACATGGGTTCTCAAATATTTTGTATAATTTCTCAATTTATTGCCGTTTCAATAGAATTGTTAAAAATAATTATAAACAATTGTTATACAGTTTACATTTACATAATTACACAATATAATATATATATATATATATTTATATATATTAATAAAAAATATACATACGTATGTAGTCAAAGTTATTGTATTTCGTTTTAATTCTTATGTGTGATTCGTTCTCGATTCTTATAATTTCATATTCTAGCTACGTGGACTTGTCGCGTAATCAACCAATTGTTGTTATTTAAATAAATACATATGCAACCGTACATAATAATATTGGAGAGAATTACTTATCGCAAAAAGGCCAATTATGCAAATTATATACCTTCTCATCGACATAATTCGCAATTGTTCATTGAGAAAATGTTTTAATAATTTATTTTTATCATTTATAATGATATCATAGGTAATGATGTAAGTGTTGTTCTTTCTGTTTTCCGTGTTTATAATGTATATAAATTGTTTAAATAATAAGTATATATAGATATATATGAATAAGCTGTGTATACACTGAAGTGTATACGCTACAACAAACACAAAATGCCGTTCAGCAGAGTCCTCGACAAATGCCAAAACAATAGAACAATATATGTATTTATGTGGTTTAAAGTAAGCAGCGATCTTGGCTTCATTTAAGATTTTGTGAAACCGTAATAATAATTAATGCTTGTCGAAAAAGTTGGTAACAACTGAGGAGTACGTCAACTTTATGCTCTCAGCAAATTATGATAAATGTGATATATATGTATATACATATATATTGTAGTCCCCTTGAAATTTATAAAACACCGATTTTCGATATTTGTTGCCCGGCTCTGTTGAACGTTCGATTTTGTAGATGTATTTTAGGATCTTAATACCCTTAACAACTTCGATTACAATTATAGTCATCCATAATGTATTATGTAGCTTAAGAAATGTACATAAATTCTGAATTATTGGCAGACTGTTTGGCGCCGCACGGCACAGCCGCAACGCGTGAGTGTTTATAGTCTCTCTCCCCCCTCTCTCCCAAATCTCCCCAATCCCCCATTTCCCAGTTTTTTTCCCCTCTATCATCACAATCATCATCATCGTCATCATCAATGTGGCTCCCTCGATTCCAATCCGTTGTGTTTGTGCGTAGTGAGTTGAGTGATGTACGAGTGGTGTGCGAGTAGATGCTCGTGTGGTTTGGTGTGTGTTGTGGTGTGTATGAGTGGCAATTGGAGTATTTTTTTTGCATAGACTTGGGCTGCATTTCGAACAGAGAGAATGGTCAAATTAAATTTAAAATTTAAATTAATTAATTTGTTATTAGCTTACCAATTGCCGAAGTGTGTGGTTTTGTGGTGTAGGGTTCAAATGATCAAAAATCAATAGCGAAACGAAAAAGCGTAATTATTTCTTTTTCTTCTCTTTTCTGCTGCAAGTGAAAATCAAAATCGATATTAATATTTTATATATGTAAAAATCAAATTACAGATAAAAAAAAATAATAGGGTATATATACAAATGTGCCAAGTTGTAATTGAAAGTAATATAATATCTGATTATAGATAAGTATATATTTATATATACAGCAAAGCTATACAAAACTGGACAATTTACAATAGAACATGTAAAACATAAGGATTTTGCAATTGACTCTTGCTCACATTTTTGTCGAGCCTTGTTTTTTGTTTTTTATTTTTTTTTTTGTTTTAGATTGTTATGTTTCTTTGTTGTTGCTTGTTTGCTGGTCTGAAGTTGTGTTGTTTTTAGATTTGCCTCCCATTTGAATTATTAGCTTGTTGATTGTTTGTTGCGGTTGTTGTTGTTGTTGCAGTTGTTGTTTGTTGCTGCTGTTGTTCTTGTTGTACTTGTGTGCAGTTATTAGATGGCTAGTTAACTTTAGATTGAACAAATTTACAAATTTCAGTGGCATTTGAAATAGGAGAGCAAGTGCCGCCAGGGCGCGAGACAACAGCAGGCGCCGCCGAACCATCTGTAAAAATTCAAGAATTCTTTGTGTTTGGTTTTGTGCTTTGTCTTTTTTTCATGTGAAACATAACGCAACAAAATATTGAGGGAATTAATTAACGCTGAAAACAAGCAGCATTGTTTTGTTGTTTTTCGCATGGGTTTTTTGTCCACTTTGTTAGCATGAATCTTATATATAGTATACATCGGAGTATGTATGATGTGTGGTGTGTGACTGTGTGTGTGTGTGTATATGTCCAACAACTATAGGCGACAATTACATATGTATGTATGTATCAACAGAAACATTATTATGTGCGCATATGTCTCAAAGAGCTCTAATCATATTATAACTCTATATTAAAATGTATCGATTTTGAATTCGCTTTGAAAACGATTATTCCGATTTTATATGTATGTATTATGTATATTTAGAATGCTTTTGTTCGGCAAGGTATAAACATTAAACGTAACTACTTTTGAACCACATTTGAGTTCTTCTCTTTTTTTACTTTTGTCTTCTATATATTGTTTTTAACGCCAAAAATTTGAGTTTTCACTACGAGTGCTACAAAAACTTTGTTTTTTTTTTTTTGATTTGTTAAACTTTTGTTCGCTTAAGATTCTATTAATTTTCCTTAGAGTTTTCACAGTAAGTTGTGTGGCTTTCTTTTGTATAAGGAAGAAATAAAAGAAAATAAATCTATTTTATATTAACTAATTAGATTAGGCTTTTTGCTTGATATATTTTAATTGCCTACGCGAGCGCAACTTGTAAGTCTGAATTATTGTTTAGACATTTGATAATTGATGATTAAAGCTTTTTGCGTGATCTGATAATTACACGCTTGGGACAAAGGACACAGGACAATGGACAAAGGTGTGCACAAACAATTTGAACAACATTTTGTATTTACATAACTGTGGATAACAACAAATTGAAAACAAGCTGACCAACAATGACAACAAAAGGCAAAACAAGCGAAAATCAAGGAACACAACACGTAAACAAAGAAAGAAACATTATAAGAAATGGGTTAGGGTATTTGCATTAAACCACACAAGCTGAGAAAACTCCCATTACGCGTCAGCCAATGTCCTGTTGGGCATTGCCGCTGGTTGAGGAGTTCCTTGCCCGCTGCTGTTGCTGACTGTACCTGCTGCTGCTGCTGCTGTTAGTTGACTGCTGTTGCTGCTGCTGTTGACTGTTAATACTTTGCGGCGTTGTGGGCACGCTACTGTTGCCCACGGGGAATGTGTCTGCGTCCTCCTCGAGCGTTGCTGCTGTTGTTGATGTTGTTGTCGTTGTTATCGGTTGCAATTCCAATGGCTGCTGCTGATCGGCGAGCAGCTTGGCAGTTAGAATGCTTACATACGCCTCATAGCGGCGGAGCTGTAAGAGTTAACATCAAAGTTAACAGTGATGTCCAACAGAGCGTTAACAGTGATAGTTTCAACACCCACCTCATATTGCAAATAGCTCTCCTTCTCCTTAAAGTTCTGCAAAGGCAATCCTTTACTAGGCACTGGCGCCTTTTGATGCTCATTTAGCTCATGCTTCAACTGAGCCACTTGCACCTCATGCGACTCTAGCTGCTCCTTCTGCAGTTAATAAATGACAATTAGTAATTAACATAAGCACAATATTTGCAAACAACTCACCATTAGCAGCTTGGTTTGCGCACTGGGCAACAGGGGGCGCTGGAAACGCTTCTGACTGCCGACCCCGCCCTCAAGTGGGGGCGCTGAAAACGCTGCACAGACATAATTAATTGTCTCCACCCAGGAGTGCAGCTCCTTGGAGTCGCTCGTTTGGAAGAGATACTCGGCCTGATCGGCAGTTTGCAGCCGGAACACATGTTGCTTCTTAGTGTAGTCATTGGCCATGGTGGCCAGTGCGTGATGTATGCGTATCGCATTGTGCAGATTGTCGGACATCTGTGTGGGGAAAGAACAAAACAAATTAAACTGAGGAACTGCAACTGAAACTGGCCGCAACTCCAAGAAATACTCACTTGACTTTTGCGAAAGCCGTGCTCGTCCTTGTGCAGATATAGAACAAGATCGCGCAGCGTTATGAAAAACATTTTCCACGAGCGTTTACCAAATGGTGCTGTAAAGAATTTAGACTTTATTTAGTCTTCTTCAATTAATTGGTTTTTGGCCCCAAAACTCACTCTTCTTAAAACTAGTATCGTAGCAGCATTTGCGCATCACATAGCCCTTTTTGTACTCAATGGCTGTGGCTGATTCGGGTGCATCCAGGAAAGGATTCTGACTGACGCCGGTCAATGTGGTATTATTATTAGCCCGCTGCTGCTGCGATTCGGCAGTTTCCTCATCACTAAAAAATGGGAAGATTAAATTATTAATATGAGTTACAAAAAGTGACAGCTGCAAAAGTGATTCCAATTTGCAGAAATTGCTAGTTTCCGAATGCAAATTGATTGCTTACAGCGCCCATTCCAGCGGCTTCGTTTTGATGGCCTGATATAAATACTTGAGCACATCCTTGGGAAAGTTCTCGCCATCATTAAGATCGGCTAAATTGTCAACGAACTCGGCACAGCTCATCTTGCGATTGATATTCTGCCCATGCAGATCTGTGTTTAGCAGCATAATGGCGCAGGTGAGCGTGTGGACCGCATCCTGTGAGTTGAAAGTGCCCGGATTGCAGTCAAGGAAACGTTTCGAGAAATGCACGAGGACGCGTTCACGCTCCTGTGTCTCGCCCGATAGTGAGAATTGCTGTAGGAATTCGCGCAGTGCCAGATCCAAAGATTTTTTATCGAAATTAAAATGCTTCAGATATTCATCAGCCACAGCTCGGCTAAAGTCGTTGCTAAAAATATAAAAGAAGATTAATTGATCAGATGAGAAAATAGCTGTGTGGAGTGCGTTAAAGAATGTAACCAACTTTTTGCTGAGATGCCGCGACACGTCACTCTTCTTGAAACCATCGAGGGAATACAGTCTTTTGGCCAGGCGTATGGCCGATGGCATGTCCACCGCCTTGGGTGAGTAATGATACGAGTGCAGCGACTCCACATCGCTGCCATCATCCGAAACGGGCGGTGAGCCATCCCGGCCCGCCATTACCAACGCTGTGAGCGGCTCCTCGGTGCTGTTGCTGACGCCGCCGCCGCCATCCTCCTCAGAGGAGCGTATGGCGGCGCTGCTCGTATTGCTCGCATTGCTATCCTTGCCACGCACCTGAATGACCAGTTTATGCTCTGAGGAATCACGTTCCCGCTCTCGCTCCCGCTGCTGCTGTTGTTGGGCACGCAACTGTTGCTTGTTCTGCTGCTGCTGTTGGCGCTGCTGGGCGGCCGCATCCGAAACGAGAATGGTGGAGTCCGAGTCGCTGGGATCGCTAAGTACCATGCCGCCTAAAATATCGCGAGAACTCAATAAGTTATCGTCGTCTTGATAGTCGGGACTAGAGATATTTGAGATGGCCTCGGAGACGCTCTGATCATTGCCAAAACCACCACCATTAGCACTACTACCACCACCACCACCACCACCACCATTAGCACCACCACCATTTGGACAGCCCAACAGACCCGGCGTGCCAACAATTGACTGCTGTTGCTGCTGTGCGAGTTGCTGCTGCTGTGCTAGTTGCTGCTGCTGAGCGCCAGGTGCGCTCCTCGAGCCCGACGAGGACATTACGGACGAGGACACCGATGTGGGTGAGGCCGGACTGCCGGCTGCCGAATGCTGTGGTGATGAACTAATGGAACTTGAATGTGAATTTGAATGCGATTGCTGACCGTAGTATTGCTGCTGCTGCTGTTGCTGCTGCTGCTGCAATTGCTGCTGTTGCTGCAGTTGCTGCAATTGATGTGGCTGCAGTGGCGCATTGTATGTCCACACGATGCGATCGCGATTCGATGCCTGCAGTGGAGAGAATACATTAATCAATGTTTTAATTGAGGCACTTCTTAAAATTAGCAATATATTTATTTTTATATTTATAGTTTTTTTTTTTTTTTTTAATTGTCAAATTAGCTCTTCAAAAATTTACTTTTGCCATTGCCCAATCTGAGAGTCCTAAGAAAGTGTTGCCGGTGTATGTCTCTCTGTGTATTTGCTGTGTGTATGTGTGTGTATACGAAATTGAGTCTCTAACTGCGCTTATGCTTGCTTATTAAATAAAATTTATTATTGCTGTCAAACAACGCAAAATTAAGACATGGTTTTCATCGAATCACAATCTATGCGGCTCCATATTGGCACCATAGGGCTGCCACCTTTTGTCATTTTTGGAACTTACATGAAATTTCCGTGACACAGCATGGATCATGGTGTAACTCTACAAGATAGCACGCTTGACAGTTTTTGACAGTTGCTTGGTGTTTATAAGTTTTAATGGCATAGTTTCAATTAAAGTTTGTGGAATTTGTTTTATTATTAAATATTTAATAAAGATATGGTTCATCGCTTCAATAACTTAAACTCTCGCCAACTACTGTCCGACAGCGAAAAAAAACAATGCAAAAGCCCACCTATGAAACTGTCACCTCAAAATAGTTGCTGTCAGCACCTTCTATAATTACACCATTGTTTTGGGAATTTTATAAAGGGAAATTTGTTTGGTACTTGCATGAAATTCCCTTGCCTTGCATAAACGCAGTAAGTGTTGGGTGGTATAGTAAGCTTTTGTTTTGAATGTTATCGGTTATCGGTTAACGGTTAACGGTTATCGGTTATTTCTACTTGATTTCTACGATACAAACGGTTTTGGCAAAAGCGCAGGCAACAACACAAAGGAAAAGAAAAACAGCAATTGGCAAATTATAATACACAGAAAAGCAGATTAATTCTCAAGCATGCCATGCTTAACAAATGGCAACCTTTTTGCGTAAAATATAGTTTAATTTGTTGCTGCAGCCTCGGCTAGTTGTTGCTGCTGTTGTTATGGTTGTTGTTGTTGTTGTTGTTACTGGTTTACTTGGTGGTAATGGCGGCAATTCGGCTGTGGCCTCATTGTTATTGTTATTGTTGTTGCTGCTTGAGTCAAACTCATCGTTTGCGTTCTCGTTGTTGTTCAGCGCCGACGACGAGTTGTTCTTAATCGTTGACGCTGTCGTTGTTGTCGACTATTTTTTTTTGTTTTTGTTTTTGTTTTGTTTGTTTTTTGTTTTTTAAGAATTTGAGCATATGTAGAGAAGTGTTTAGATAAAATACGAATCAACAGAGAAAACGCAAGGAAGGAAGGAAAGAAAGAAGAACACAAGTAAGAGTAAGAGTTAAGTGTAAGAACAAGATAGAAATAGTTAATCGATGTAATTGAGTAGATAGTTAGATAGATGGGTTAGATAAGACAGATTGGGAGGAAAGTAAATACAGAGAGCAAATAGTAACGAGTAACGATTAACGATTAACAAGTAACGAGAGTAAGTAAAATGTCTACAGAGATGAGAATATGGAAATATGAGTTGAATTAGAGCGAGTGATATATATTCATGAACATGATGATGATGATATTGGAATTTTAGTTAAATCGATACAGAAACATATCAATTGTGATTGACAACTACACACAACAGTTTTAAGTTCAGTCAAAACAGGATTCTACAACAGGCGTGTTCTGAGGTGGAAAAAGGGGGGACTGAAAATTGAATCTCAGCTAAAATCTGTCTATAAACTAATTTGCTGCTACCAGACTTAAGCTAAACTGGTGTAAGAGGATCCATTTAATCGAAAGATTTACCTGCGAATCCTCCGAGTCGTGGCGTGTATCGAGCAGCGTATTCAGCGAGCTATTCACATCCTCATCGATATCGATGGGTATCACAGCGGCAATGCCCTCGCGCTGTATCTGCTGCAGATGATCCTCGGATTTGCTGGTGCGAAAACCGGCTGCATCACACTTGCGCACCACATGACCATTGTGGCGACGCACCACAACGCCACCAGAACCAGAACCACCAGAAGCAGAACCAGCACCGGCGCCACCATTGCTCGACTCGACAGCAGCAGCCAATGAGCTTGGCTCGGGACTGGTTGGCACCGAACTGGCCATCTCTTTGTCGATGAGTGGCGCTGACAGCGATATGGGTGATGTTGGCACTGAGTACGAGGTCTCATCCTGGCCGTGACCCAAGATCGCCTCGCTCTTCACCGTCCCCGATGAGTTGGATGTCGAGGCGGCGGAATAACCCAGGCCAGCCAATCCACCACGCCCGGCACAATCGACGGCATCACGATTTCGATGCTGTTGCAGCTGTTGTTGTTGCCGCAAAACGCTGCGTTGTTTGAGGGCACGCATCCGTTGTTTTGCTGACCCGGAGCCTAGGGAATTGGTCGAGTACTCCTCATCGCCGGCATCGTTCTCCTCCTCATCGTAGTTAACGTTGTCCTCGTCATCATCGTCATCAACCAGACACTGACGATCGCTGTCGTCCTCGTCGTCGCCACGTCCCTGTCCACTCTGATACGTCTCGATGTTGGTGATGTCGTAATGCGTTTGATCCTCCTCACGCTCCTCCGGATCCCCATCCTCCTCCTCCAGCTCGTCTTCGTTTTGGTAGTACTCATAGCGCTGTTGTTCTTGTTGCTGTTGTTGGTGCTGCTGCTGCTGTTGTCGATAGCGTTGCTGTTGCTGCGCGTGACGTTGTTGCTGTTGTCGTTTATTGCCGCCGTAGTCACCAACGGTCGCATCATCATCACGCTCCAGCTCCTCGCACAACACCAACGTATCGTTGGTCAACGAATCCCGACGATTGTAACTGTTATTGATGCTGTCACGTTCCTGTTGCTGCTGCTCTTGTTGTTGTTGCTGCTGCTGCTGTTGGCCTCTTTGTTGTTGTTGCAACTTTGCCTCACGCTTCACCGAATCCGAACTGGCCGTATTAGTGGGCGAGTCAACCGATGAGGAAGATGTGGGCGAAGATTCGCCAGAAGCACGTGGTGCTAAGGCGCCATTCGGCCGTGCATTACCCAGAGTCCGTTTGGGAAAGTCACGCAAACTGTCCACCTAAAAAAATTATAATTCGTTGGCTTACTTTAAAACTTTCATACTCATATCTCTCAATATTACCTTCTTGGCTTGGGCCGTTAACAGATTGCTTGACTGTGGCGTTCTGGATAGATTCAGGATTAGATCACCGGTCATCATATATGCCTCGAAGCGTGGCGCCTTTGCCGGTTGTGGCGGTGCAGAATTTGGTTCCGGTTCGCTGCGTTCCGTATAACGCTGCCGGCTTACGGCCGGACTGCCGCTGTAGCTATTCGAATGTTGCAACGGCAACTGCTGCTGTTGTTGCAGACCGTTGTTGCCGCCGTTGGCTGCTTTCGTTGGTATTTGGGAGGGTCGTGGTCGCTTGTGCTGCGGTGACTGCAATTGTGGCAACTTGGGCGGTACCGCGACGGCTTTCAATGCCTGTGGAATGCGTGAGGGTCGAAATGTAGGCGACGTGGCAACGCTGTCTGCGCCGCCGGCAACAGCTGCTGCAGTCGGAGATGAAGCAACTACTAAATTACTGTTGCTTATGCTCGTCGTAATGCTGGTGATCGATTCCACCATTTGGATCTTGGTCGAGCTGCCGGAAGAGTTGCGACTGTGCGTGTGTTGTTGCGTTGTTGTTGTTAATATTGCTGTTGTTCCAGCAGTTGCTGTTGGCGACTGTTGGCGCAACGAAGGCAAATGCGTTGGCGATTTGTAGCGCAACGCCGGCGAACCACTAGCATTTGTGGGCGTGGTCGCGCCCTTATTATGCTGATGCTGACGCTGATGCTTGGGACTATTGCTGTAATCGTAGATATTGATGGGAGATTCAATGTCCACGTAATGCGGACTTTGCGTATTGGCCAATTGCTCTTTAATTCGCGCTTTTAGCTTGGGATCTGTAAGAAATCAGAGTGTTATCTATTGCATGGAAAAAGGAATAATTTTTAATTATCACTTGCCTCGTTTCAGTTCCAATGTAACCAAATTCTCCGACAAACGCAAGCACTTGAGTACTGAAATTGGGATATAAACGATTATATATATAGATATATATATATTGGTACAAAATCGTGGTTCAACTTGCCTTCCTTCGTTGTGTGGCGATGCACATCGATGCCATTGACTTTTAATATAACGTCGCCAGCTTCAACCTGCAAAAGTAAACAAATAAATAAATAAATAAAAGAAAGTTTTTATTAAAAATATTTTTGTACATTTCTCATTTATCATACAAATACATTTATCATTATCATAATTTATCGAGATGAAATTGTATATAAAAAATTTTATTGATTTTCCTGTTTTATTCGCCAAATACACACAGTGGGTCAAAAGAGTAGGCAAACAAACTTCAAGCGAAAACTATTTGCGGACATTTGTTCTTTTCATAAATTTGTCAGATTATTGCGAACAAATTAGTGTTGTATAATGTGTTAAATGCACAGCCATGTTTTCTTTTAAAAAGCTAATGATTTGTGTCATAATTCACAATTGTTGCGAACATTTAATATTTAAAATCAGAATGTGACGAACACTTTTTAGATTCACTGTCGTCACTGTCAAAGTTGTCGGCACTTGTAAACTATTTTTAATTCTTGTTTTTTTGCCTTCGCATCAACATGTCAACAGCAATAAGAACAACAACAATGACAAGAACAACAACAGCAACAAATAAATCGACATTGGCGCCTTATTCGCCTGCTGCTCTGACGTCACAAAACATTTTCGGTGCGGTCTCCAGGGTGGTACGCACTTCTCTAGTAGTCAGTCAAAGCCCAAGCACATAGTTTATTCAATAAATTTGTTATACGTTCGTTCTATTTCCAAAAAAAAAAAAAAAAATCTGCCTGCTGCTCATGCAAAATGCATGCGACAAGAAATTGCCTTTATTGCATAATTAATGGGGCGCAAGTGCCTTTACTTTACTTTACTTTACAATGCTTTATAATTTATGCATGTTGCTGTCTTTTCTGTTTGTTTGCCTAAAATGTGACAGCGATGACAGCAAACAAACTTAAACCTTAAGAGTTACACTAATTTATTTCTGATGCACGTTTCCATTCACAATAGACGAACAGATGAGCGCAGTGTTGCATGAAGCTCTGTGTCTCTCTCTCTCTCTCTTGACCACTTGCACAACTAAAAGAGAGCAACCGCAATCATAAAAGAGATGCAGCAAAGAGAGCAAGCGAATGCAGCATGCCTGCTGTGAATCGTTATTAATGGTGCTGATAAAAAATTAAATTCGAGTCCTTTGATAAAATGTGGCAAGCTAGCCACAGCAGTTATGAGCGTCGTTTTACATTTACGTAATATTTTGGAGAAACCAAACGAAAAAATCCCCAAAACAAAACAAAATATGCAAACCTAATGCAAATTAAATGTTAGGGCTGTTGCGAACTGACTGTTACATATAAATTTATATATACATACAGACTTAAGTATCCCATCTCATTTGTGGTATGTAATCAGCACTAATTGTGTTAAAGAATATATCTTAATCTTTAACTGCAAATATAAATTTTGCAAAACAATTGGGCGATTTTTTTATTTTGGTACATTTCTGCAAAGATATGGCAACGCTAGGTGTAGATCGTCTATCAGTTTGAGCTACTCTTCAAATAAAAGTCCGTTATTTTCCTAAAATTACCCAATTCTGTTTTATGCTGCACTGCGTCACATTGTTATCGATGACTGCCAAATTGTCCAATTGTCAAATGTCCGAGAGAATTTGTCGTATTTGCTCATATTGCAAGTGTAAAAGAAAATTGATGCGCAGTCAGCAGCAGCAGCGTGGCCAGATGCCAGCGTCATGGAGCAATTAAACCAATTGAAACGCTAATCACCATCAATAAAATATGTTGTTAAGAACCAAGACTCACATGAGTAAATTTCTCATAAAATATTTACTTTATAATATTTACCGTAATTTAAGCGCTGTACAAATAAACGGGCTTAAATGGAATTTAATACCTTTTTGAAAAAAAAAAACATTGATAACATACTCTGCTGATGGTGCCTTGCAAGTAATTTTTTTTTCCTTATTTATGTCAGGTTTTTTTTGTGTTATCTAGATGTCAATAAGCACTTGATGCCTCAATTAGTGTCAAAATCATTGGCACACTACTTGAATTTATTTCGTGCTGTTTTGCTTTGTTATATGGTAGTGTTGCCTTTTCTTGAACTCATAACATTTCAATGTGAATGAATGGTGGTTTTATTGTGTCCACAATATCAATTAACAATGCCAACAACAACAGCAACAGCTGCACGCCCACCCAATCACCATCGGGCAGGCAGGCAAAGCTGGCGAAAATGGCATGCAGCAGGTAAACAAGCCTTTTGTTTGCTTGTATTAGTGTCGTCAGCGCAATGCCAACGATGACGAAGACAGTGACAACAATAATAACAGAACAACTGTAGCGACAGAGACATGCCGATGACCCCCGATCAAGTACGAATCAGCGTAGGATGACAGAGAGTGTGCTACCTTCACCGTTATGCAAGTAGGCAATGTGTGTGTGTGGAGAGAGGGAGAGACTTAAGACCTAAACTAACTACTCAAACGGCCTGCAAATTCACTTGTCTAGCTGGTGCAATCTCAGATTACACAAAATAAAATAAATAAATATAAATATTTATAAATATTAATAATAATAATATTCTTTATATTTTCTAAAATGCCTGCCAATTAAAGTCAAAGACAAAGCTCTAATTTCAGATTTGCCTTAACATAATTATTAAGCAAACTGTTAATAACAGTCTGATCGTCTGTTAGTAAGTAAAGTTCAATTAGTTCCTTAAAGTGACGTATCAGTCATCAGTCCCTAAAAAGGGAGCAATGCAATTTTATTGAAAATCAATGTTTAAAGGTATGAAGAAGAAGACGATTTTCGAGTGGGCGTCAAATTAAGTTGGATGTAGTGCAGAAAACCGCACCCAAGTAAGCACACAAATCCGCGAAAACAACACCTGCCACATAGTCAGACACGTAACCACACACACATACACAGAGACACACATGCACAAAAGGTGTGCAAACAAATAGGGCAACGCTGAGGGTTAACACCGGCTCGCACAATTTAAAACTGTTATGAGACTCTAATAGCATTGCCACCTCTTCTTTTTTTCTGCATTTCGTTTTGTTGCCAAGCGACAGGCAGGCAGGCAGGCAAGCAGGCAAGCAGGCAGGCAGGCTGGCAGGCAGAGTGAGTAGCGTCGTTGCCTCCTTTCTCTTTCACTTGTGCTGTGCTCATAGCGTGAACCATTGTGAATGAACGAGTGACCATCGCACACACTCTGTCACAGCCACAGAGCCGTCTGTCATTTATCATTATGGCTGTCAGGCAGCGGCTGTGACGTCTTATTTAAATACACGAACATATCACAAATTTGATAACTGTTATGCATGTATTTGTGAACGACCTTGCCAGCAATATGAATGCTCTCTGCTCGCAATTGGTGCTTCCATTCATTTTTAATGATCACAACATTCAAATTCAAATTTGCACGCTGCGGTTCCCATTCAAACTAAAAGATAAACAATAAACAAATACTAAAGCGTTGATTTTTATTAACGCGCGCACACACAACACCTACAAATAGTGTTGAACAATCGGCGAAATCGCCGGAAGTGACAAATGGAGATATGGTAACGGTCGTTTCGCTCTGCTTAATTATGTCAATTTAAGTGTTGGTCTAGTCATACCCATTCCCACTCCTGACCATATCTCTAGATGGTTGTGTTAATTTTTACACATTTTTGTTATTATTGAAACATAGTGATTTCGTTAAATTAAATAAGTAAATAAATAAGTATACATATTTAGCATAGTAATACACATTTACCGTTATGCCGTAATTGAAATGAGTCGTATTTCGCTATGCTCCAAAACTTGTTATTTGCGCAACTTCTCTAACTGTAATGCACACATACATTTGTGTGTGTGTCGGTTTGCATTTGACTTGAGCTTTCAATTTTTACGACAATTTCACAGCTGCTTGCCTTTTTCGTCGACTTCTGTGTGTGAAGTCTAAAAATAACGGTGCCCAACTAGCGAATTAGCACGAATTGTTACATCCCTCCCCGCCCCAAGACTCGTGCACTTTCCAACACTGCCGACCTGTATTTGCATTTGTGCAAAAGCGTAAACTGCAACACGAATAAACCGCCCAGAAAATTGTTTAAAAAGAGCAAAACAAAACAGAAAAAAACCATGTTTATTTTTGGTGCCTGTGTTTAGGTTATTGATTTGCATTCGCGTTCGCTTCGACTGCATTGTTGCGGCAGATGTATGCCGAATTCGGCTAACCAGGCCACCGATTGGGGGGTAATAGTCTCTCTTCTTCATCTATATTTTTCTCTCCAATCGAATTCCTCAGTGAGGTTGTAAATAGCCGGCCGGCTCTTCGCACACTTTGTCTATAATTGAGCAAAGCAAATGCAAAAAAAAAAATAGACACATAGACAGAGAGACAGAGACAAAAGAACTCGAGACGTATGACAAGTACAAGTGCTGCCACTCAATTTACAGGCAACAGACAGCAGCCAAGTGGCAACACCGGCACAGACAAAGTGCAGCCATTAGTACATAAGTATATAGACACACACACACACACATGCACAGTTGCTGTCTGTGTTTGGCAGCGTCTTTTGTGATGCTTGAACGCACACACACAAACAAACAAACAAACAACAACAACAAATACACACTAATTTAATGCTTAGATTTAGCGCAAAGTTTAATGCACACTGCGCGCTTTCTTCTGCTGGCTGTGCTTTTTTTCTGTAATTTATTTTTTTTTTTTGCATGTGGCGTGGAGAGTGCCTTATGCACTCATTGTTCTAACTTATTATTTCGTAAACGCTGCTGCTGCTCGCTGTGCCGTGGCGTGCAACGAACCGCAGCCACCACCCCATCCACCCATCCCTTCTGCGTTCTCCCCACCACCCCATACGGCTTAGCTCGGCTCGCCCGTTAAAAAAGAGCTAACTTAATAAACGCGCGCTCAATTTTTTTTTTTTTTGTTACTTTTGTAATTCAATTAAGGCGAATTCACTTTAGTGTGTGCACTTTTGACTTCCAAAGCAAGCCCAGAATGGCAAACTATTCTCTTGTTGCTCATTTACAGAAAATGGCAAAGGAAAAAAAGAAAACGGAAAAAAATGTCGCGTGCAAGGTTTGGTTGACCAACCCAAAAAAGAAAACGTGCACCCGTACCACGCACATTGAACCCCTCCCACAAATGACAGTTTTATGTTTTCGAGAGCTTGAAAATTGTGAGTGTTGTAAAGTTTACGACGAACATTTTCTATTTTCTGTCGGACAAATTCAAGAAGGGCAAAACGAGACGACAAACGATTCACAATAGACAACAAAAGCAAAAGACCAGAAATAAAAAAAATAAATAAAAAATCAATATAGCCTTGTGCTTCTTTTGTTTGCAAGCCTGTCTGCGACAATTAATTTGTTGTCAGACAGCAACAACAACATCATAACAGACACAAGTCGTTAGTCGCTAGTCACTTCCAGTTAAAGTCGAATAAAGCTTTGCCATAGAATTTTGCAACACTCCACGCCAGACAAAGGATGCGGAACAACCGAGCAAAGGGGAACTGGTAAAAAGAGTGTGACCACAATAAATGTATGTATGCTGCAGCGAGCGTGAAGTGTGTGATGATTAACATTGTTAATGCTGACCCTTAATGTTAATCGAAATGGGCACAGATCTCATTTTGACTAAGTGAACTGTTCTCATTCTAAATGTATTTCGGCAAAAGGTAGAAATTAAAAAGCAATTAAGTTTGTGGGAGTAGACAACAGAAATTGATTAATGATATGTACAAATGTGTATATATATATATATATATATATATATATATATATATATGTAATACAAGCATGCAGCTACATATAAACATACATATACATTGTATTTACTTATAAACATCTCGTTCGTTTGTTTAGTTTTATTGAACATATTTCTCAGCTTAAGTCGAAACAACATTTGATATGGTCAAACAAATGAATTGTTTCTCTGCTTTCTGTATTATTTACCTCGATGCAATTAATATAAATTTGCCATTAGTTGCTCCGTATCTAATTCTCAAAAAGCAGCAAGCGAGAACAAATGCACAAAGAATAAAAAGTAGCATCACAACTACCTACAAACAATAATGCTTGACATTTTTTTTGGAATCGATACAGCTGCGTGTGCAGTTGTAGATGGAATTTTGTTTATGCACAGTATATATTTATTAATAAGAATGCAATTTAATTTTTATTACCTCTCTTCTAAGGAATAGTCTAGCTTAAAATAATCAAAAATAAAAGAAAAAATTTAATCGTATTTTTTTATAATAAACTATCGCTAAAATCATAGTCCAGCACTAGCAATGCACATGTTACTGTGTGTGTGTATATATGCATATATGCTTATGCATTTTCTTCATTTTTACATGTAAACATATACATGTACATACATACACACACACACAGATGTGTGTGAGATTCACAACTCATTGAAAAATTGTTGTGCACCCAGAACAACAACAACAACAACAGATCAAAAGGCAAACAAACCGTAAAAATGTCGTCGCTGCGAGAGAGATACAAAGATAACAACAAAAACAACACTAGGACTTTGCATCCCCCTCCACCATCCACCCTATCAAAAACCAGCACCAACAACAAGTTGTAAGCGAAAGCGATAATAACAAATTGAAAAAGTGCGTGCCGGTGCGTAGTTGTATGTGTGCGTGTGTCTCTGAGTGTATGTGATTACAACGCCGACAGCGAAGTCACCGAGTTGGTTGCTCTCGGCATTCGCTGTCAGCTAACTGCAGCAGGCCACGTTGCTGCTGTTGTTGTTGTTGCTGTCTGGCAACTCTTTTTTTTTGTATTGTTTTTATACGAATCTGGTTTTGTTGCCTGTTCATTTGTCAAATTATTTAATATTTTAATTCAAAATGCGCAGCACGTTTGTTTGCACTCCAAACTCTTCTTCTTAATCTTCGTGTAATTTCTTGTTTCTTAACTCCTCTCTTTGGCTGCTTTCACACTTTTTTCGAGTCGTGCGAATAAATTTATTTCTAAAAAAAAAACAAACAACTTGAAAGCAATAGCAATAATCGTGCACAAGCATGTTTGTTGTTTTTGTTGTTGTTAGTTGATTGTCTTTAACATTTGCTACGCCTGTTAATTATAAAGTAAAGAAGCGTGTGTCACTGTTTGCGCTTGTGTATGTGTGTGCGACTTATTTTTATAATTTTGTCTTTGCATTGCTTTTTATAGCTTGGTTCTAGTGTGTTGTTGTTTGTGTTCTTCTTCTTACTTTGCGGTGCATTTCGAATTGAAAATTCAAATGATTTTCATTGAACTTTGTTGCTGAAGTTGCATTCAAAATGCGCTACACGTTTTAGTCCGATACGTGGACATATTTGAACATATTCCCTAATATCAATTCCGATTTGTTGTTGCATTGTTTGTTTGTAATAAAAACGTTGATTGGACTTGCTCATGGAATAAATATCAAACAGACAAATTTATATATTTAATTTATTTATGTAATATATTTATGTATATGAACTGACTTCGCCAAAGAAAAATATTTTATTTCTAATTTTTAAATTTATTTTTACGAAAATCTTTACGTTGAAAAATAATTATTTTTTTCTTTATATTGTGCTTCTATTTAAAATCATATTTAAATTTTAAATATTTATTGAAAGAAGTTTAATTCCAACATTTTTTATTTTAAAACTAACACTTATAAACTGGAATTTATTTATTAATTTTTACTTATTTAGTATCTTTATCTATATTAATTGCTAGTTTTTCACAATTAGATAATTTCAAACTAATATTTCCTTCACATTTTAAAAATTTAAATCTGTAAAATTTGCTGTAATTATGCTTTAGGAATTACTATTTATTTAGTTTTATTCGTGTAATTTCCATCTAGAATTGCTTTCAAGATATTTATTACTGTTTCCAGGTTTTCAAATTTAATTTAATTTCTCATTCATTCTGCGTTATAAAATCGCATTACTGAGGGCATTTTTAATATACCCCAAAGTTAAAGATTGTTGAATCAAACTAACTGATTACAAACATACATATTGTATTTTGCCACTGAGCAAAATATTTTATTAACTCAGAGCTCTTATGTCACAATTGCACAATGCGCAAATGATTTATTGCATTTGAATATAAATATTTGTGATTTATAATTATTGTAGATACGCATTTTAAAATGCGAAAAATCCGAATTTTCAAATATATTAAAGAAAATATAAATTGGAATTCTCGGCTACACTAAACATTTTGTGTGTGTGTTTAAGTTTTTATTTATTTAGTTTTTGTGATAAATTGGAATTGAAATTGGCAATGAGCAAATTTAGGCGAATTTTAATAGCAAAAGTAAACAGAAGAAAAAACCAAATGGCAATAAATATATAGCATTAGATTTGCGACTGTATATGTGTATGAGCTGTACCACAATGCGCCTGGTTACCCCACCCTCTCCCCTCCTACATACTCCTAACGAAATAAATAATAAAGCAAGTGACACGACGATGACATCACAGTGGGCGTCAATGAAGATGGGCAACGCTAAACTCAACGGCGAGGTCGCGTTTATCGCCTTTTGCGACTTCTGGCAAATTTTGCACTTATCAACGAAAAAGAGACAGAGGGGTGGAGGCATTGGTTGAATGAAGTCATATAGGGCCTGGCTGGCAGTCCAAAGGGAAGAAGGGAGACAGAGTGCAAGCATAGAATTAACAGCTACAAAGTAATAACAGAGTATGTTTACAGTGTGGGGGTGGGAGAGAGAGAAACGATTACTTACCGCACCGCAATCGGCGGCCGGCGAATTCTCGACAATGTCGTAGATGACATGCGGCGGTCCAGTTGTCCCAAGGAGCGAAAAACCGAAACCGGAATGCTGCTCGCTGCGGCTGCGACGCAGCACCACTTTCAATTCCTCGGTCATTGCGCTGCGCTTACGTCGCTGCTGCCTATGCGTCTCCGTGTGTGTGTGTGTGAGAGAGGAGAGACTGTGACCACCTGGAACTGCTGCTGCTGACCGCTGCTGCTCGCTTTGATATTTATGTTGTTTTTTTTTCACTTTACTCGTATTTAATTTGCCGACGTGTTGGCGCTGTCGTCATTTGCACTTTGTTTCAATTTTATATTTTTTCTTGTATTTTGTTAATGCTTGAGTGAAGTTTTGGGCTTGGCTGCTGTCGCTGCTGCTGCTGCCGCTGCCACTTCACAACTTCTTTGCTCACTCATTTACACAATTGCTTTTATTTCTCTTACACACACACACACACACACAGATAGGCGTACGCACGCACACACACACATAGAACAACAGACACGCACACAGCACAGCCACACCGTCACAAGTACAACTTAAAAATTAATAACTTCTCGCATTATTTGGTTGTTGATCATTTTCTGCAAGCTTTCTTTTAACGCAATTTTTCAGCAGCCGCATCTGCAACAACAACAACAACACCACACAAACATAAAACTTGTTACAAATTTTCGGTTTGTCTTCCTTTTTTTTTATATTGAGACCTTTTCTCTCTCCACTTTTAGCACTTGGGCCGCAGTTGCAGCTGCTGCTTTGCGGCTTGTGGTATTAACTGCGACGCATTGCGGCGGAAATATGCATTTTGTAGTTGCGCTTCCTTTGCATAAATCTAATTAATTTATTAATTAATTTTTTAAACAAAAAATTAGGGTGATGTGAATGCGCGACTCGCGAACCGAACACTACGGACGCCTTTTTGTTGTGTCCAGTCTATCGATGTTTTCGACAGCTACATTCGGTTATATTCACTTAGGTATGGCAGCGCATATCGATATGTGCCCTCATTCGATTTATGTTTCGTTACATGACCGTGTTTTCTTATGCTGTCATCACTGTTGAAAAATGAGCGCGCAAAATGTTAAATTTTAAAATAGATTCAGCAAAAGATAAATATTTGCAATTACTTTTGATATTTAAAGAAATAAGAGTATTGAATAATATTATTAATAAGAAATATTATAAGAAATACAACTTTAAACTAATATAATTCTTTTAATTTAAATTTTCTTGTAATGAACCATCGTAAATTTAAGTTGATTTAATTGTTTGTTTAATCATTAATTGTAATATGTCTATTAACATTAAAAAATATTAAATGTTTAGCAAACTTAATTATATTTAAATTGAAATTAGTTTAATGAACCATTTTGAATATAGATTAATTTTAATTTGTTTCACGAAACATAATAAACTTTGATTAAAAATATAATTATGGAATGTTAAGCCATTGTAAATAACATGCAGCATTTATTCATAATGGTTTTAGTATTTAAAGAAAAATTAATCAACAGTGATATTTTTATAAAGCGTTACCGTATATATTTTGTAATTTGAAGACTAATTTTGATTTTTCAATTTCTAAATGAAAAGGAACAATAATTACTAATGCATTAGTTGCAATGTGGAAATGACAACATCAACTTAAGAGAGGGGAAATATGGATATTCGCGCCGTAGCTAAAACAAATGATGCGCTCAAGAATTAAAATGCGCATGCAATTGAGGCATTCATTTCTACATAGATATAAAAACGATGACCGACGATCGACAGTGAAATACTATTAAATTTCTAAGAGTTCCACAAGACAAACACACTTGACTCATATTTGCCTAAGAAGCAGAAGAAGAAGAGCAGGAAGATGTTGACGAGGAGAAGGAGGAGGAGACAGAGGAGTCACACATGCGCTCTACAAACTACTTCCGTTTCTAGTCGGATTTTCTGTTTTGACAACAGCAGCATAAACAACAACAACTTTGTTTTGTGGGTGTCATAACTGTTCAAAAGGAAAAAAAGAATGAAGAGCACGCGACGTTCCTTCTCCCTCTCCCTGAAGTGTGTTCATGAGTGTACGTGTGTGTGTGTCCAGATGTTGCGCACAATTATCATATCAGCGCGCACATCATTTACAGTTAAGTGGAATAACAGATTGAGCCAATCGTAAGCACAGAGAGAGGAGCACACAGCAGAGAAATCGAACCAATGAGAAGACAGACTTAAGACTTAATAAGCCACCGTCAATAACCCAAAAGAGATCAGTATTAATTTGAAAGCGAGCGCGGCAAGAACATGATGAAAAATTGCAGCACAGATTTAAACGCTTATTATACCAATGTCAGCAAATATTGGTGCAATGACTACAACTACAACATGGCCAGCTATGAGGATTACAATATGGATGCTAATTACAACTATGACTGCAACTCTTTGCCAATCACTTCAAGCTTGCCAGAGGCAGAGCCGGCTGCTGGCAGCAGCACCAAATCCTCGTCGTCCTCTTCTCATCGCAAGGAGCGTACAGCGTTTACTAAAGCCCAACTGCAGCAATTAGAATCGGAATTTGGCTACTCCAATTATTTGACCCGTTTGCGTCGCTATGAAATCGCCGTCGCCTTGGAGCTGAGCGAGCGTCAGGTTAAAGTCTGGTTCCAAAATCGGCGCATGAAATGCAAACGCATCAAACTCGAACTTAACTCGAAATCTGCTCAAAATATCAATTAAGTGTTTTCTTTTACAAACAAATTTCTTTTTAAATATTTTTTGTGTACTTTTGTTTACTAAATTACTATTAGGGTAAATATATAAAAAATAGTTTTATTTCTTGAGCTTTTTGTTGACTTTTTTGGGCAACGGCTTTGCAATTTTCTTAGCTGCCTCCAGTTGCAGCGATTTTGTTGCACTTGTGGCAGCCATTTTAGTCGCCTTCTTCTTTTTCTGGACACCGCCTGTGCCTGGTTTGCGTTTAATCAAATCCGACATGCGCTCAGCGCTTGTATTTATATTCTTCTGTTTTTGGGACTTTTTAGGCACTGGCTGCAGTTCCACCTCCTCCTCCTCCTCATCATCATCTTCATCCTCCTCATCTTCATCATCCTCCTCATCTTCATCTTCATCCTCCGCCTCATCGCTATCATCGGTGTCCATTTGCAGCTGCTCCTTATCATCATCATCAATTTCATAATCCTCATCATCCGAATCCTCATTGATTGTATTTCCCAGCAAATCCTCCAATTGCAGCTCTTTTTTCTTCGACTCCTCCTGCTTGGATTTCTTGACGGGCTTCACAACCAATTGGGCCACATCGATGCCCAAATGTTTGTATTTCTTTTGCAGTTCCTTCACCTTCTTCATGCCGATCTCTGTGCGTTTCTGGCAAGCGGATTCCGACCAATCGTTTTGCTTTTTTACGCTGCGCTGCGTGGCTTTTGTTAAGTTCGATACGAAAATCTCTTTGCCGGCCTACAAGCAATAACAAATCAAAATAAATATTTAAATAGTTCAAATACCAATTCTTTCGTCAATTTCCCACCTTATTTTTAACCTTCTTCACAGTGCTCTTGAAATAATTGAATTTTTGCTGCTCGGGCGGAATATAGGAAGCCTTAACGACCTTCTGGAACATCAGATAGTTATCCATAGTATCGGCGGCCACTTTGGCCACCTCCGGATACTCGAACTCGACGAAGGCGAATCCTTTGCTGCCACCGGTGCGCTGCGAGCGGGCGAGCCGGAGTCGGGTCACATGGCCGAATTGCTTGAAATATTGTCGAAGCTGCTGCTCGAAGAAGCCGTGTGGCAAGTGTCTGATGAGCACAACGCCGCGCTGCGGGCGCTCCTTGGGCGCTGCTTCCGGCTTGGCTTTCGACAATTTTTTCTTTAACTGCACCGGAAGAAAATATGGAGTCGATTACAGTTAGAGTTGAGCATGTTTGTTTTAAAGCGAAACTTACCTGGCCGGAAACGACGACAGGTTTGGCTGCTTCCGTCTTCTTGGTGGGCGTTGCTTGTTTCTTTATGTTTTGGGGTTTCGGTTTCTTGACCGCTGGCATCTTTAACTTTAGCTTATTTATTTACCAAACACCGTGAAATTCAGACGTTGACAAATAAAAGTCGGACAGCCGCACGTGGGGTATAAGGAAATGTATCGATAACGATAAGCATTTAGTGCTGTAAAACACCTGTTATTCTATTCAGTATTTTTTGATTGCTCAAATGAGAATTGTGATATTCCTGTTACAGCAAAACCTAGTAAATTGTTATTAAAAGACTGTTGATCATGCCAAAATAATATATATTTAAAAAAAATAATTGCAATAAATTTCCGATGATTTAATATAATAGGCACACATATAAAAAACCAATAACCGTGAGATGTAGTGTGACCGCTTGCTAGTTTTTCATAGAAATGTATAATTTTTGTGCGTAGCGCCATTAAATCAAATTGGAAAATGGCGGACATGGCAACACTGTTAAACAGATGTTAGTGCAATCGCGTCGTCCGCGCGTGAAGAAGCAACAAGCGAGGTGCAAATCCAATACTACGGGCACGTGTCGCTGGCAAAATTCGCGCATCATTACAAAATATACACATTAAAACAATATTAAAAGAGAGTGAGAGAGCGAGTGCGTGAGAGTGTGAGAGAGAGAGAGAGTGAGTAGCAGCAGCAGCATGTTCTATCTAATTGGACTCGGTCTGGGCGATATCAAGGATATCACAGTGAAAGGCCTTGAAATTGTCAAGCAATGTAGTCGTGTGTACCTGGAAATGTATACCTCAATTCTCGGCTGCAGCCTTGAGGATATGGTGAGTATACATGCGATGGGTTGTTCGCGAGGGGGAGTGGGGGGAGTTGTGAGTAATCGTAATGGAAGCAACTATTGTGAATTGTTTTTTTTTTGTGGTGTGTTTTCTATTTGGAATTATTTGAATTTATTGTTTTTTCCCTCTTTTGCAGCAAGAGTTTTACGGCCGCCCTTTAATGCTAGCGGACCGTGACCTTGTGGAGCAGGGCGCCGATGAGATACTGGCGGGTGCTGCCGAGTCCGATGTTGCTCTGCTGGTTGTCGGTGATCCGTTTGGCGCCACAACTCACACAGATTTCATATTGCGCGCCAAGGAGAAGAACATACCCTACAAGGTCATCCATAATGCCTCGATTATGAATGCCATCGGCTGTTGTGGCCTGCAGTTGTATAAATTTGGTGAAACCGTTTCGATACCATATTGGGATGAGACCTGGAAACCGGATAGTTTTTACGATAAGATTAAATTGAATCGCCTGCACAATATGCACACACTTTGTCTGCTCGACATCAAGGTTAAGGAGCCCACACCCGAATCGTTGATGCGCAAACGCAAGGAGTATATGCCGCCTAGGTTTATGAGCTGTGCCGAGGCTGCCCAACAGCTGTTGACCATTGTGGAAAAGAAGGATGCCTTGGAGAGGAATACGGTGCTCAATGAGCAATCGTTGTGTGTGGGCTTGGCACGTGTTGGCCAGAATACGCAACAGATTGTTGTGGGCACATTGCATGGGATGCGTGCCATGGATTTGGGTGGACCACTGCACTCGCTCATCATTCCCGCCAAGGAGATGCATCCTCTTGAGGTGGAGTTTCTGCAGCAGTACTCCGACAACATCAAGTTGGACGATTATAATCATTAGATCCAAACAACAAAAGAAAATACAACAAAAAACAAAAAAAAAAAGAAGAAAAGAAAAGAAGATGCCACCAATCCCCCCACCGCGTATTTAATTGAATTTAAGTAGCTTGAAGCTCGTTCAGAGGAGGAGATGGTCGGACGGAGGGACGGAAGGACGAACGGACAGACAGACATACAGTAAGACGAAAGTGATATACAAATATGTATGTGTGGTTTCCCCTGCTTAATTCCATCTGTGTGTAGTTTTGCAAACAAACAAAAAACAACAAACAAAATACAAATAAATAAAACTTCGTTAACGATATTGAAAAAACTCTTTTTTAACTGGAGTTGTCTCATTTATAATAGAAATATTCATCAATCAACGTTTTAGCTGTTTACATCGGAGCAGAAATTAAATATGCCTCAAAAAATATTGTCAAATTTCTTGGGAATCTTTTTGTACAAATTTAATTTCTGGCACATCAACGAAATAAAATATAAACTACAGATTTAAATCAGCTTATTAAAAAAAAATAAGTGTCCATCTGCCGATGGTTTGCCCTACGTAATTTCATCTGTGTATAGTTTAGTAAACAAGCAAATAAAACAAATAAAAAATGTTTATCAGAGCAGGAATTAAAAAAATTAAAATATGATTACAATTTTAACATTTCTGGGCATTTTTTTGGTTAAAAAAATGTACTTTCTTGCACATCAATGAAATTAAATAATTTTGGATAAGAGCTACAAATATTACGGACAAAATTATTTATTTAAAGCAAAATTGTTTCAAGTCCTATTAAATTAAGTAAGTCCTCATCTGGATGCGTTGATTTTCGATGGTTTCCCCTGCTTAATTCTATTAATAGTGTATAGTTTTGCAAAAAAAAATAAAGCTTTGTTAAGAAATATTGAAATCTCTAACTAAAGTTTGCTATTTATTATAACAGATCAGAAATATTCCCCATGTGAATTTTCTTGGCAAAGAAACCAATGATTTAAATTTAAACTTACAAATTTAAAAAAAGACGCTTAAAAATAAAAATTTTGTAAAATTGCACTGATTTTTGTTGTCCAAATTTACTTTCATGCACGTCAATCAAATTAAATATTTTGTATATTATGAATTTAAAGCAACATTATTTAAAGACAGATTAAATAAAGTCAGATGATGTGTTTGCCACAGCTTCAATTCAGTCTCTGTGTATATAAAAATAAAGTTGCATTAGCAAAAGAAAAACAAAATAAATACAATTAAGAGAATGCACGATTCGTATTTGATTCTCACACATTTAATACGCAGCAGCGATTGTTGAATATAGATATAGATAAAATAAATACGAGTCCGCTGTCGGCTGCCTTAGGGATAGAGGCCACGCATGCGACGCGAGGAACCCTGCCGATCATAGAGCATATTGAATTTGTTGACAAACTGATGCATATCATTGCAGCCCTTGGTCAAAGTGCCCAGATAACTGATCAATCCGACATCGTTGCACTGTGTGTAGAGCTCCTCCTGGAAGGCAGGCACCTGCATAATGGGCAGACGATGGCACAGCGCGTATGCCTCGCGCAGAATCTCCTGGTTGGGCTTCAGTTGGCCCGCCTCCACTTCCTTGATGTATTGCAACACGATTTTGATCCGTGCATTTAGCATTTTAATGGCACTGTCCTGTGCCACGAGATGCTCGGCGACGACGCTCTTTTCCCCGGACTCATTGGTGGTCATGCGTGCCACATGATCGACACCGATGCGTTCGGCCTCCTCGGTGGCCAGCGTATATGTTAGCGGTACAAAGAGCATTGTGGCCTCGCCATCGACCAGATCGATCAATGATTCGAACAACTTGACTGGCAGTTGGTCAACGCTGCGCGCCAACGGATTCAGTTGCAACATGATAGGGCATTCATTGATCTCGGCGATTTGTTTCTGGATCTTAATGTCGCTGGCCGTCGGACTGTCGCCCGTCGTATACCAGCCAATGAAATCCAGGTCGCTGAACACCTGTCAACATAAATAAATAAATATATACATATATATATAAATATAAAAGGTACTTCAATTAACCTGCTTGTATTGCTGCTCCTTTTTATTGTAATAGTCTTTGTTGATAATTGTCTCGTCTGCGATTTCAGCCGCTTTCAGTTCGAATGAATTCATCACTTCGATATTGCGGCCCTTTTGTTTGCCTATCAGTGCTCCGTAGACTTGACGCGGCTCGCTGTGCTGAGCGCGGAAGCGTGTCCAGTGCTCCGATATATTCATTATGACCAGTGGATGCAAGGAAATCGTCACCGATGCAATTGTGCCCGATGCGGCCATAATATTTTCCTTTGGTTGCGATTGCTTGTTGCTGCTTGTGGCTACATCTGCGGCAGATGCAGCTGCAGCCGCACTTGAGGATGTGCTCGGTTTGGCCGAAAGCTCAACATCGACATCCATTTGATCCATCTTTGTTGCTGCTGTTGTCTTTTTTCGTGTTGCAACAATTAGAAAAAATAAATCACAAATGATTCGCAATTATCAATTATATTTTTTGTTTGATGATTGATAAGTACTTATCGATCGACCTCCACACTTCTTTTACAAAATCTGCTCATTTTATATGTAATTCATAATATATCGATAGAAACTGTGATTTAGTTTAGCAGCCCTGGTCATTTTCTTATTGGAACTCGGAAGCCAATGCGCTCGGTCGATATTTCTATGAAAATTACTTCAAATGTGCTCGAAATGAGTGAACGTCTATGTTAAATAAGTGCTGTTATTTGTCTTGATTGTGTTCTGGCTTTGTAATTAGCTACATCGAGCAGTAATTTTATCTCAATGAGCAGCTGTTAAATTCTAATTTGTAGCCGGCATTTGGTAATTTTGTGCTGTTAATAACAGTGCAGGGAAATGTTATGTTGTCGTCGCCGCTGTAATAAGTTACATAGCAAGTGGACCATCACTAACTAGTTCACCACCAATAAGAATTGGCCGTGCTACGCAAAAGCGGCTGCGTTGCGGACGGTTTTTCGTGAACCCGAAAAAAGAAAAATACGTGCGCCTTTTATTTGTTTAATCGCGAAATGTGTAAGAATTAAAAATAAATGCAATCGCTCAAAGTAAACATCAAATAAGATAAAGTGTGAAATGTGTATATGTAAGCCAGCTACTGCAGCTGCGATAAGCAACTAAGAATATCATTCTTCTTTTTATGGTCAAGGTATGAACAAAACTTGTCTCTGTGTGTGGGAGTCGCAATAAAAATCTTCTTTATTTTGTATGTATGTGACAAAAATAATCAAAATGTTTACAGTCGACAGCTAACACCCACGCTATATAACAACAACAATCATAATCATAATAGAATGTTTCTAGTTTCGCCAGTTGTTTAATTAAAACTAATGAAGAGCTCTCGCTTTGGTATTTTTGGCGTTCATCTTCCTTTTACAGGAAAAATCAATAAAGTCCAATTGTGACAATGGGCGCGCATGTGTGTGTGTGCGTGTGTGTGTGTGTGAGCGATTGCGCCGTGTATGGGTGTGTGAGCTGTATTCAGATCCGTATTGCATTTTTTAAGCTGCAGACTCCTTTGGACAATTGTTGTTGTATTTGTATTAGTATTGTAAAGTGAATGTGGCTTTGCTAATTGATAAGTGTGCAATTTCTATTTGGTAATTTCTCTGTTGCTCTTGTTTAACATAATTAATCACTTTTCTTACATGCCTGCCTCGCATTCGCATTTGTTATTGTTACTTTTAAATGTTATTTATTTATTATACATGCTGCAAGGGTTTGACTTGCGACTGTCGACTGTTTGCTTTAATCTTAATTTTGTTGTTGTTGTTGTTGCTACAAACGTTGTTTAGTATTTAGTTTCCCTTTTACTTTGCTACACTTTACATAATCATTATCTCTCTAGCTGCGCGTTGAGACAATACAAAAATAAAACTGGACAACATAATAATAAAAAAAATCCCCAACAAAAGAAAATGACGTTCATTAAAATAATGTACATACATATCTACATATAGTCATATATGTGTGTGCATGTGTGTATGTGTGTATGCATTGCAAGAGGCGCGTAGTTTAATTATGAGACCCCAGCGGGTATTTAAATATTTGCTTGCAATGTGTAACAACATATTGAAGGAGAGACATTTGCAACCCCTTAATGCTGATATATATATATAATTATATATAATTATTAATGATATGACAGCTGCTTTCAGTTTGTCTTTTAGTCTTGATTGCATCTCTCTTAATGATGCCCGCCATGATTCATTTATAATAATATACCATATAATATGTATTTTTAAATAATATTTTCTAATATTTAATTAAATTTCTAATAATTTAAAATATAAAAACAAAGATATAGATACGAATTTAGATTTTATTATAGCTAAATTTATATTTGTTAGTTTCCTTTTGTTATTGTCTGAAAAAAATAGAGTATTTCACTTAAAACTTAAAATTGTTGACATAAATTTTAGCTTTTATGCTTCTTCATATTTTGCGCATATTTCCATTGTATCTTTTTTATGTCTTTCGTCTTCCACATCTCAATCTTTCTCAATCTTCGGCTGTTTTTTGGATTTTTGGTATGCAAAATGTGTGCCAAGCGAAAACGATGCTTCCTTTTGTGGTCGCAATGTACTTAAACTATTACACATCCACATAAACATATACATATACATAAATATATATATACATGTTCTAGCTGGTCGGTTAATGACACGACAGACAGCGGGTTAGACAGCGGAGTAAAGACAGCGGCGCCCCGACTAGACAAGTGACGCATGCAAATTCTTTGCGAGACTTGCCAACAATATAGGTACAATTGTACCATGTAGCTATGTACGTACAGCTGCGGTCAAGATAATAGTAATGAACACATATGTTTTGGAAAATGTTAAAGAGAATTATTAAAATATAGCAAGAAATACAAAAGATAAGTAAACATTTAAAAAATGGGATGGCTGTAAAAAATACTTATAAAAATAAAATTAATGTCTTTAAATAAATGAACTCGATCATTTTTAAATATTTCGACTATTTTCGCCAGCATTATTATTATTTTAACAGAAGATAAACATAAGGAATAGGTCAACTAACATGTGTGGACGAGTGTCGAAAAGCAAAATAAACTGAGGAATCGAAGGGATTATGAAATTATTGTGTATTTGCATTATACGAAGCAACATTGCTATTATTTTGACCGCAGCTGTGTTTACATAGAACATACATACATATGTACATGTATGTATGTACATATATTTGCACAGGCTTTGTCTAATTGATGAACTGTTGATTCATTGGACAACCAAAATACCGTCTATATATTGTTGTGCATAAAATAAAGTAAATAGGCGCATTTGCTCCGTTTATCATTCAACTAACTAATCAGAGACGGGCCTTATCAATTTTAAATACCTTACGTATTTCATTTTTTGTAAGAGGGTCACAGTTTGATTGAGTAATTTCTTATTTTTTATTACGCCCAAGCATTCGGCAAATACTCGTCATGATTCTTACTTTTTCCGGCTATGAGTGAATAGCCACTTTTTGAAATTGCTTAAGATTAAAATAATTAAATAAATAAAATACTTTTTTTTTAACATTTAAATATTAAATTAAATACTAAACAATATTAAAAATCCATTTATTGTATATTGCGTGAGTAACTATGATATGAACTAAAGTTAAACAACTATTCTTGGCGAGTTTATAACGGATATATGGATGGTAGTTGTTAGACTTATAAATTCCAATTTATATAGAATTCTATTACCCAATTGCAATCTTTATTAGTTTTTTTTACTGTATAGCCAATTCATTGAATAGAAACAGAAATCGCAAAAAAACGCTTTGCCTTTGTGATTCAGAATTCGATTTTGATGAATTTGCCAATTGGAGCCTGAATAATTTTGATTTAGAGGGTTGCCCCATTTCACATACTGTGCGCATAGAAGGCTTAACCATGTCACAGATCGCAAGCACAAACACATACACATACACATGTAAATATATATATATATATATCTGTGTGGATACGCATATATCCAATTATACGGCGCATGCGCCGCGCTGCAATAATAAGAAAATGCAGCTCCCATTTACACAGCGCATAACTCAACGGCAGCTCAAATGAAAAACATAACAACAACAACAACAACTTCAACTGAAGACACAACAATAACAACAAAAACAACAGAAGAAACAGAAACAACAATGAAAATTAAGCAGCTGAAAACGCATCTGTATCTTTTTCATGCACTGGAAATTCCGCAAAGACGTCGCCGAACCGCTAACTTTCTAAAAAAAAAAGATACACAACGCCAGCTAATCATGATCTTAATAATGACTATATTAGTTGCAATTTTGTTGTTTTTAGGGTATACTAAAACAATTATTGATCGCATTTGTAGTTTGGCAGAAAATGTCAACGTTTATATTTTTGATTTTAAAATTTATCTTAAGAAGTGCCAAAAAAAAGTGCGTGATTCTTAAGTTATAGGGTACCACTTCTGATCCCAAAAAATAATATAACCTAGCCTTTTATATACCTAAACTATTTTGAACTGAACTATGAGTTATGATAATGTTTATGTTATAACTAGTCGATATAAACTTGTGCATCTTTTGAAGCTATCTATTTGATGCAGGCAGTATATATGTTGCAGTCGACTGGATTGAATTACTATATCATATAACTGCCACATGAACAATCGTTCGACAGATGAGTTCTTGCATAAAACCAAAATATCCGAGATAATCCAATATGCAAATTATTACGCTGCTCACATTTGGACATTAACATCGGACTACGATATCATACAGATAATAATGCCACTGCAAGCTTAACACTTTTGATATTAGATTCGTTTCCATGAATTCTAAAAATATGTCTCATTAAGAAGTTAAATAGAAAACAATCGCAAAACTGATTAAATGGGTACATCGAGGATAAAGTGTTGCTGGTAGTAGAAAAAGTCAGTACCACCTGCTCTTAAAGGGATCGGGTCTCTATTCTGCTAGAGAACATGTCGCAGCGCAGGCAACCAAAATAATGATCTGTGTTCGCTGCAAAATTTCCGACGCGTTGGTTTCGGGTTGCCGCTCCCAGGACCCGAAGCCCACCAGAGAAAGAGAGAGAGAGAGCAATGAACCCAGGCTCATGGTAGACTGCATAAGGTAGTGACATGGTCATTGTGCCCCTCTTTTTGTGGCACCACACAGTTGAGAGTTGTTAAGCAGTTGCTGTGCAGGTTTGCTCGAGTCGAATGAATTTTATTGACCGCTGCTTATTTTTATATATTTTATTTGCATAGTCGCAATTAAAGATTGTGTAATTTGTTTCATTATTTATTAAATGTTTAATGAAGATTGGGTTCATTGCTTCAATAATTGGAACGCCTTTCAATTGTTGTCAAACAAAGCATTTTCCATTCGTTTCGCACGCAGTAAATTACACAATGCAACAACCACTTCTTCATTTGTCTCGCATATTTTGAAGGCTAATCACAGATATTAAAATTAGTTTATATAATTATTTGCATAATAATATTTTTTTATATATATTCAAATCTGAATATGAACAATTTAATGAGTACTTTTAAGGGTAGTTGGAATGTTTTGTATTTATCATTGCTGTTTTTTGTATTTATGAAACTCTGTTGGAGCGCACACTTGAGCTCACACCTGATATTCTGGAGCGTCTCGCTCAAGGGCCCAATTTGGCTAACTTGTTAATGGTGGGCTGCAGCTATAAATAGAAGACTCGCTTGTGGCGACGCCTAACTGAGACACTCATCTTTTAATTTATTACGCAACACTCACTCATTCACAGCACTCCCATTTAATTGCAGGGCATGGCGCATTGAGTGTTGGCACTTGAGGCTTGAGCATTGAGAACTGGCCATGTTGCAGCCAGAGCTTGAGGATGGCCAGCAGCAGGAGAGCAGTTGCAGAAGCATTGTGCTGGGCATGGCTAACGTCTCCCTAGACGACACCGATGTGGACGTTGATGTCGATGTTGATGTCGATGTTGAGGTGGATGTTGAGGTAGATGTGGATGCAGTCCCCGAGCGTAAGCCACACTTTTTGGATTATGATGCTGCTGTTCCGCCAGATTACGAGGATAGCTATAATGGTTATAACGGTAGCATCGCTGCCGGCGAACAGCTGAAAATGGACAAGAAATTCGAACGAGACGGCGAGATTAGCGACTATGAGCTAGCGGCGAGTGGTTATACCAAGAAGGAGTTCACCCAGGACGACAATACGCTGCACTTTACGCAAAGCGCTGCGGCTGGTGGCGGTGGCGGCGGCGCCAAGTGCAAGCCAGTGAAGCACTTTTTGGACGAGAATCCCATACCACCCGATTATATGCTGGCACAGGAGATGCGCGAGCATCGCAGTCTTGATCGGAATTTCGAACGGCAATCGGCACAGCAGCAGCAGCAAAAGGAGCTGGACTCAACTGGGGCGGTGGGATCAGCATCAGCAAGTGGTGTGGGAACCTCGGCAAGCTCGGCCTGTCACATTTCACGCAGCCGAAAGGAGCCTTCGTATACGCTGTCTCGTTTCTTGGACGCGGATACAGCTGCTGCTCCGCCGCCGCTGCCGCGATTGCCCAAGGGTTCGGCTTGGACGAGCAGCAGCGATGTGGATGCCACGTTGGGCGCCAAAGTCGAATGTGTCTATTCGCTGCTCTCCATGCTCGGCTCCAATGATCCCCTGGAGATGTCCAAAAAGTTTCTCGAACTCTCTGGGAATAGTCAGAGCTGTGCCACGCTGCGTCGCTCCGGCTGTATGCCGCTGCTGGTGCAGATGATGCATGCCCCGGACAATGACCAGGAGGTGAGAAAATGCGCTAGTCTCGCACTGCACAATGTGGTGCACAGTCATCCGGATGAGAAGGCTGGCAGGCGGGAGGCGAAAGTGTTGCGTCTCCTCGATCAGATCGTCGACTATTGTAATTTCCTGAAGACACTGCTCCAAAGTGGTGGCGAGGCAATTGCCGATGATTCGGATCGTCATCCGCTGGCGGCGATCTCATCGCTGATGAAGGTCAGTTTCGATGAGGAGCATCGGCATGCAATGTGCGAATTGGGTGCTCTACAGGTTATACCCAATCTGGTGCATCTGGATCATGCGGTGCACGGACCGAAGCCGGAGGATCAATGCTGCAATTCGTTGCGTCGCTATGCCTTGATGGCTCTCACTAATCTCACATTTGGTGATGAGAATAATAAGGCGCTTCTTTGCGGTCAGAAGCAATTTATGGAGGCGCTGGTCGCCCAACTGGACACATCCGGACCCGATGATCTCCTCCAGGTGACCGCAAGTGTTCTACGCAATCTCTCGTGGCGTGCCGATAGCAACATGAAAGCGGTGCTCAATGAGATTGGAACGGTTACAGCGCTGGCCAAAGCAGCCATGCGAAATAAGAGTGAGAATACGTTGAAGGCCATTCTGTCTGCCCTGTGGAATCTATCGGCGCACTGCAGCACAAATAAGGCGGAATTCTGTGCCGTTGAGGGTGCCTTGGCTTTTCTGGTGGGCATGCTCAGCTATGAAGGACCCAGTAAGACCTTGAAGATCATCGAGAATGCGGGCGGAATTTTGAGGAATGTGTCCAGCCACATTGCTGTCTGTGAGCCGTATCGTCAGGTGTTGCGGCAACATCAATGCCTGGCCATACTCCTGCAGCAGCTGAAGTCGGAGAGTCTGACGGTGGTCAGCAATTCGTGCGGCACATTGTGGAATCTATCGGCACGCTGTCCCGAGGATCAGAAGTTCCTCTGGGACAATGGTGCGGTGCCGATGTTGCGCTCGTTGATACACTCAAAGCATGCCATGATCTCGGAAGGCAGCTCGTCGGCGTTGAAGAATCTATTGAATTTTCGGCCCGCTGTACAGAATCAGGATCAGCTCGATCCCATTGCCAGGAGCATGGGATTGAAACAGTTGCCGACGCTCAAGGCGCGCAAACAGAAGGCGCTGCAGCAGGAGCTGGTGGGGGAACGTGGCCATGCGGAGACTTGCGATAATCTGGAGGGGAATAGCAGCAGTAACAGCAACAGTGGAAAGATGCGTCAGCGTCAGCCATCAGTTCCCATCTCTCGACTCTCACGCTCTGCGCTGCTGACGAAAAGCGAGAGCCGGGATTCTGTTTACTCGGCCAAATCGGATACGGCCTATGAACATCTGATGCGATCCGATGCTGCCCAGCGTCCGCCCGGCCAAAGTCAGAGCTTTGAGCTGGAACTGGAGCTTGATCTGGAGCACGATGGGGATGCGGCCACCGAGGAGCAGCCAATCGATTACTCCGTCAAGTATAGCGAAGGAGCAGCGAATAAGAATCGCAACAGCAACAAAACAACAACGACATATCAGGAAACGGATCTCGATCAGCCGACTGATTTCAGTCTACGCTATGCGGAGAATCAATTGGAATCGGAATTAAAGCCGGCTTCGGCAGTCGATGCGGTGGTGCCAGTAGTAAAGACGTCCGGTGAACGTCAGGAGATCCTTCTCATACTGGATGACAGTGTCAAGTGCTATCAGACCGAGGATACTCCATATGTCATATCGAATGCGGCATCTGTTACGGATTTGCGGCAGGCGGCCAAAGCGGACACAGAGACTGAAGTGGAAGTAGATGGAACGATGCCAGCCGTAGAGATTGAGGTGGCCACCGGTTCGAAGGTGATCATAAAACCCAACCAGGTGGAGGAGGAGGCTAGAGTGACGGCGCCACAAGTTGCCGGCAAACATAGCTCGACAAAATTATCATCCGCTTTGGCATCCGGCTCCTATACGCCCGAGAAGCCCATCAATTACTGTGAGGAGGGCACGCCGGGCTACTTTAGTCGCTACGATTCACTTAGCAGCTTGGATGAGGCTGGTGCCAAGTCGGCAAGCAAACAAAGCAAGCCAACCGTCAAGCATGACGAGGAGCAAGTGCAGCCGCCAGAGGAATCGGAATCGGTGCCAGCTAAACCCAATTCAGCGCTGGAAACACCGTTGATGTTCTCGCGTCGCAGTTCCATGGATTCGCTGGATGTGGATGTGGCCAATTGTGATGACAAGAGTTCGGTGGTCAGTGATTTCAGTCGTTTGGCCAGCGGTGTCATCTCCCCTTCGGAGTTGCCCGATTCGCCCACACAGAGCATGCCGCAATCGCCGAGACGACGGAATCTGCGGGATGCCAATATTTCCCTACCTGCCAATGTTGGAGGCAATGCGTCGCGTCCATTGCGCAGCGTCTTTGAGGATGATCTGAGCAGCTTCAATGTGGAGCACACACCGGCACAATTCTCCGGGGCCACCAGCCTCAGCAATCTGAGCATTGTGGACGACGACAAACCGTTGATGGCCGTCGGCGAGGTCGATAATGATAACGAGGATGAGCTGCTGCTGGCCAGCTGCATAAACATGGGCATGCAACGCTCGGTGGCAGCTGTTCCCTCTGCTCCAACTGCCTCAACAGCAACTGGAATAGCAATTGATGAAATCACGCGCAGCTATTGCACCGAAGACACACCGGCACTGCTCTCCAAAGTCGGTAGCAACACCAATCTCTCGGCCATATCGATGAACTCTACGGCGGAAACGCAGCCGCAACGGAGCTCACTCAATCTCTCCGATGATGTCTCGTCGAATGCATCCGATTGTGTGCTCCAGCAGTGTATTCGTGCCGGCATGCAAAAGTCATCTCCGACACCAGCTACGGCTTCGGCTACAGCTGCAGCTTCAGTCGCTGCTCCACTCAATCCTGATCCGATAGACATGCTGCGCAGAGGTGGTAATCCATTGCCCGCCTATTTGCCCGTCAGCGATGAGATGAGCAAATATCTGGTGGAGGATAGCCCCTGCAATTTCTCCGTCGTCTCTGGTCTGTCCAATCTAACTGTCGGCTCCAGTCTGGTCGGACCAGCGGTGCAGCTGGAGCAGCAGGAGACAATTGGGTAATTGAAAAAAAATTTTAGTTAAAATATAATTAAAAAATTGTGCAAATTTTATTTGAACACAAGCAATTAATATGGAATATAAATAACATTTGAAGAATTAATAATTACTAAAAATACCGTTAATGCATATATTTATATATTTATTTGATTTATTCGATTTCTGATAATTTCCTTTTTGAATATTGATAGTGTTGCCGATGCGAATGCAGCAAAGATCGACGTGATCCAGGCACAAGCATTGGTGGCACCACAAGAGGACGTTAACCGACGACCGCTGCATTGGCAGGATGATTCACTGAGCTCCTTGTCCATTGACTCGGAGGATGACACCAATTTGCTAAGTCAGGTAAAAGTCGTCGGACTCAAATGTAATAACATTTATTAATTTACTATACCTTTTTTTTGCAGGCTATTGCCGCTGGCTGCAATAGACCCAAATCGAATCTTGGCTTCAGCACAAATGCCTCAAGCAGCAAGCGCTCCAGTTCGCTGTGCTCCTCCTCGCAGCCCATCGCTATCAATGCGGCGAGTTCGGCGTGCTCCTTAAATTCGGCGATGAGTGCACGGAAGACGGTGCCACAGGAATCGTACAGTTCGGTGGATTCGAGTGATTCGAATGATAATCAATCCAAGTCACTGTTTGAGCTGTGCATCCTTAATGGCATGTACAAGTCGTCATCCTCCTCGTCCAAAGAGCCGGGCCGAACACAGCAACAACTGCAACATCAACTACAGCAGCAGCAGTTGTTGTTAACCGGTCAATCCAATCCCAATCTCAAGCAATTTGATTCGCTGCCCGTTCAATTGCCGTTGCAAGCAAAGCGGCAGCGTCATCATCATCATCATTCGCATCATGCGCATCATCATCGGGAGCGTGAACGGGAACGGAAGGATGAGAAACTGCTGCTGGAGTGCATCAATACGGGCATCTCGAAGAAGATCAATGCGGTGCCAAAAAACGCGCAAGCTACGTCTGCAGCTGCATTGGAACCGTGTCACCCAATGGCGGCTACTACATCAGCAAGTGCCAACAGCACAGCACAAGCAGCAGCAACAGCTCCAGACGTAGACAAACAGAAGCAACACCAGCAACAACAACACGCAATAGCAACATTATACAGCAACCCATCCAATCCGAGCAGCAACAGCAGTCCCAACAACGGCATCGACATCGCCATCGACGCAGCAAGAAATCCAGCTCCAAGTCACGAGATCGCGAACACGAACGTTCCCGTGACCGTTATTGGGTCTAGACAGCAGCAATCTAATCAGCAACTGGATTCACATTGTTCCAGCGATGAATCGAATCAATCGTTTATACTGGACACCCAAGTGCGTTTGGATCAGTTGCCCGTGGCAGAGTCCAGCAGCTGTTGCAGCGCTGATAAGCACAAAGATCCCGATTTGATGTTAAAATCGGTGGAGCGACTAACCTTGGAGTTTGTCACATCGGCGGAACAATTGCGGACAGGCAACAACAACAACAATACGTGGAGCGAGCACACCTGTCCCAATGATGTCTCCTTTCCCAGCGTTAGCCAATCGGCGCCCAAGCTCGCCTCGCTGAGTCTCGATGATGATGTGGATGATGCCACTCAAGCGGCCGATTTACAGGATTTTTCTGAAGCAACGAATTGCGAACCAGTTCCACTCGAGCAGGAAACGCAGCCGCAACAGCAGCAGCAGCAGCTGGTTAGCCTCAATTTCCAGCTGGGCGGTCAGGTGCAGAGTGCAGCGATGCGCAGCTATGACTCACAGCAGTTGCTCTTCAACGGCACCAGTGCCTCTATGATGACCAATTCCACAATGATTGCGTACGAGGCGCGTGCCCTGGCCGAGAATCTGCAGCAGTTGCAAGCAGCTTCTGACAACGATAACGATGACGTTGATGACATGCTCCAGCTGAGCAGCTTGGATTTGGATAATGTGTGTCCGCCATCTGGCATGGAATCGTTGAATTCCGCCTGCAATACGCAGCCGAGTTCGTTGCGCCAACTGCTGATGCCCGGTAAATCACCGAGATTTGCACGCAAGCCATTCCCAGCGGGTCTGGTGGCCAGACGTGCCCTCGGCCAGCTGGCGGGTAGTGCGGAGAGTGTTAATTCCAGTTGTTGTAATCTCTTGGATAACATTAAGCCGCCATCGCTAATGGATGAGCTGCTCGACTCCATGATCAGTGTGGACAGCATACAATCGGAGGTTGCCGAGGATGCCGAACAGGATTGCAGCATGGCCACCACAATATCAGTGTCCAATTATGAGACAGCTGCTGGCGATGATCAAACATTAACTCTAACTGTGCTCCAAAGCTGCTGTGACTACGATGATGAAGATGAGGATGCCACAATGAATGATGAGTTTAGCTCGGCAGAGTCGACGCCGAAGCAAGGATCGACACCGTCACCCAATCGTCGCACGCTGACGCCCAAACAGAAGCGTCGCCTGGCCAAGGATCGCTACAAGACGTACACCATCACCAGCAATGCTTTGGCGGATCTCGATGCAGAGGCGAACGAAACACTCCAAATTGAGATTGTGGAGTCTGCAGTGGCTGTGGCAGCTCCAATGACACCTGTGCCACGCGTCAATGCACGACGACGTGGCAGCGCCGAACGCTACAAAACACAGCTCATTGAGTGTCCCAGGCAGTTGCTACTCCAGCCGGGGCAACAGTCGGAACAGCAGCAGGAGCAGGATGACTGCATCAGCGAACAATTGTCCTCAATGCGCGCCATGATGCAGCAGTTTACCTATATTACCGACATCAATATTGGTCTGCCCAAAGAGGAGATGGCACCGACTTTGCCAGCTCCTGTGGTAGATGATCCGCCCAGCTGCGAGGGAGAACAGAATTCGGAGACGGAATCATGTCATGGTCGAGCTCAAACCCCGCCAGCTGCCGTCAAAGCTGAGATAAAACAGGTCATTTTGCCGCCCGCCACCGCTGTGAAGGTCGTGCGGGGCCGAAAGAAGCCCGCCTACATCTCCCCCTACAGCATGCAGGGTCAGCGGGAGGCCAAGAAGACGCTCTCCCCGACCATAGCCAAGCGCAATGCGTTGCCCAGCAGCCAACGCTTGCCGGCCAAGAAGAAAGCAACAACTGCAACTACAACTGGAAAAACAACAGTGACCAACACACGCCTGGAGCGTCAGGGCACCTTTGTCAAGGATGAGCCGACGCACAGCAATGTGCAGGTGCCCATTGTGGAAGCAGTGAGTCCCACGCAACGTCAAACCGCGTCCTCCAAGCTGCCCACAAAGCGCACAACAGCAGCAGCAACTGGAGCAACTGCAGCAGGGAAAGCAACACCAAACAGTTCACCCAAGCGAATCTTGGCAAATCAGCAGCAGCAGCAGCAAAGACAGCAACGTGCCAATACGAATATACGCCTGGCCAGCGCCAAGGCAGCGGCAGCATCACGTGTCGCGGCTCAAGCAGGACGAGTGTCAACCACAACGCCACCAACGCGCAGCAATTCTAGTCTGAATGAATCGGCGAATATTAGCCAGGCGCAGAGTCGCATCGCCAACATTTGGAAGCGTGTCGATGAGGCCAAAACCAAGGCGAAGACAGTGACAAAGGCAAAGACGACCCCGACCAAGTCAACATCCAATTTGAGGACACAGCAAACGAAATCTTCCAATATGCTGAATGGTGGAGCAGTAGCGACGCGTCCAAAGCTGCTACTGCGCAGCTCCACATTCGACAATTCGCCGGAGGCAGTCAAATCCGCTGCTCCCGTGGCCAAATCCCGGCTGCCCATTGGAGGCGCACGCAAATAGAAAGCGAAAAGAAAAACAAGTCTTGCATTTTGAACAACGCACAGATATCAGCAAAAGAATGTTTTATTTGATATATATTTATATATATATCTCAATTTATATATATTTAATCAAAATCTATACAAAACTTTATATAGAAGTGTAGCTAGTTTGATAAGAGAGCCAAGTAGTCCCTATCTCTAATCCACAAATCACAGTCAGAAACGTGGGGCGATTTGAAACATTAGCATTATAATCCCAGCTCCAAGTTCCAAGTGTGTAGCCAAATATATTGCATAATAATATTAATAATAATAATAATTATATATTAGTTATTATTTCAGGCCTTTTAAAATGTGTACAACTTGAATATATATGATATCTATATATATATGATCAAAATGTTGAGGATTGTGAGTAGTTGGGCCTAAATTAATCAAAAGAGGAGAGAAGAAAAAACCCCATTTAGTAAGAGTTTTTATTAATTTTTATGAACTTCCTTTGCAAAACCAAATATTATTTGAGAATGAAATGAAATGAAACAAGTTTTATAGTCACTGCTTTTTAAGTATTCAAAACGCGCGCGTTCGACGTTCATATTATATATATATATATATTTATATATTAATATATTAATATTTTAACTTTATTTGATTTTAGGATTTCGTGTACTTTTAGCTGCTTTCGTATTGAGAATTTACCACTTTGCGATTTGTAGTTAGTCTTTTGATTTAAGCCGATTACATTTCTAATACAAATATATCTACATACATTAATAAAACGAAAGAATTTTCGACAAAAAACAACGGCTATATTTCTGATCTTATATGGTAACTATATGATATTGTATTCTAATTGGTTTCATAATAAGTAAGTAATAAAACAAATCCTTTTTTGAAGAAAACTAAAATTCCTGGCAAGCACTATCAAAATATACATATATAGTTTTCTTTAAGTAATTTAGACCTGTCTTAGAACAACGATACTTGGATCATGGAAATTGTCTGTTAAAAATTTAGAATTTATTATCATTTGCTCATTTGATAATGATTTAAAATTTACATTTAAATAATGGAAAAATTATTTCAATCATTTTCATTGCCTTGACTGGCAAATTGAGAAACAAAATTGATATAAATATATATACAAAAAGTTGATTTTTTGGTTGATGATTTTATCAAGTGGAGCGATACCGCCCACTGTTGAGGCAACTGAAGTTCCCGTTGCTGGATCACATTTTCCGGAGCTGTCGCGATCGGCATCAGTGGATGAGGATGCCAATGTAGTGTATAGGGAGCCATGGTATGCAACATTCATCCAAATTCTGATACCATTCAGCCTGGCCAGCATAGGCACGATATCGGCGGGAGTGCTGCTTGGCAATGTGGAGAGCTGGCGGGTGTTCCAGGAGATGCGAGAGCTATTAATGCTCGTGCCGGGATTATGCGGCCTGAAGGGTAATCTCGATATGTGCGTGGCAGCGCGTCTCTGTTCCCATGCGGCCATGGGACATTTGCGTGAATTCTCCGATATACGCAACATAATCATTGGGAATGTGGCTCTGGTGCAGGTGCAGGCGATCGTTTGCTCCTCACTCCTGGCCATCTTCACAATAATCATCCATTGCATTGCGAACAACACTTTGGACTTGAGCAATTTTATTACACTGTTCTCCGCATCGATAATAACCGCATCCACATCCTGTTTAATTTTGGACTCAGCGTTGCTGCTGATCATATTATTCTCGCAACGTTATCGCTTTAATCCGGACTATATTGCCACGCCCATTGTGGCCTCAATAGGGGATGTGACATCGGTCTGTATGCTCGCCTTTACCGCCGCCAGTCTCTATCAACTTAGGTGGGTTAGTGTGCTCGTCGTTGGCGCCTATCTGCTGGTCCTGTTGCCCTTATGCATCACCCTGGCTCTGCATAATACACATACACGTGCTGTGCTATTTTATGGCTGGATATCGGTGATTGGCGCCTTGTGCATCAGTGAACTCTGTGGCTTTATCCTTGGCACTTCGGCGGAACAATTTTATGGCTTCACTTTATACTCACCGATTATCAATGGCAGTGCCGGCAATTTGGTATCAGTTCAAGCCAACAATATGAGCTCGCTGCTGCATCAGCGAACAACACTGGGCAAACTGCCGGAGGGAACCAGAATCTTTGAGATGCCGCACCGTGCGCTGTGCTACGGGACAATCTATTCGCGCGTCTCGCGTCTTGTGATCGTCATTACGATACCCTGCAGTTTAATGCAGGCATATATGGCAGACTATATTTATACCCTAGATACAACGGTGCATATTGTATTTGTCATCGCTTTTGCGTTGGCCAGCTTATTACAACTAATTATCCTGTTGTTGTCGGCACATGTCCTTGTTCACGGACTGTGGATATTTAAAATTGATCCGGATAGCTCTGCGATACCATATTTGACGGCAATGGGGGATAGCCTGGGCACGGGTTTGTTGGCCATTATGTTTCTAATCATACAGGGCAGCAACTATGAGTATCGTAGTAATAAATCGCCTTGGTTAAATTAAACTCAAATGTATTTTCAATTATATGCAGATTTGAAGACACTTTTAAATTAACGCGCGTGTTAAATTCGCGGCTTGGTAGTCTGCGAACAGTGCTCGTTATCGATAATCAGCTGGTTGCATGAACACACGATTACACTTACCAAACTGATGGCAACTCTATTATAGGACACAATACGAAAACAGTGTAATTTGCCGTTTTCATACTGCGGCCACACTGCATTGGTATTTTAAGATTTTTACTACTACAAAAATAAAAAAAATAACAAGCAGGCCAAAGGCAGCGAAAAGCAGCAACACCAACGAGTGAGCTAAAAATGTGTGACAAACAAACCAAAATTCGTGCAAAAAACAAAAAAAAAACGGAAAAAAATCAATGATTGTTAGAATGTGTGCAACATGGCGACAACAGCGTTAAAAGACCTTGAAACCCCTTTTTCTTAATAGTGTTTGTGTGACTGACTGGGCCCTGTCTGTCTGTCCGTCCGTTTGTGTGTCTGCTGTATTTTCAAGCGTCTATTTACATTTTTACCCCACCTGGTTTACGTTGCCGAGCAGACAGGTGTTGTTGTTGTCATCGATCTCGTCATTTGACAGTCATCTTTATTGAACGTGTTTTATTGCATTTCTAAAGTGAATTTGTGTATTTGTTGAATAACTTCATTCGCATAGATATTATGCATACACACACACACACGCAGACACACATGCAGATATCTAATCAGTGATTGTGGTATTGCCAAAGATAAGAAACAGCTCGAAAGCAGTTAAGTACGCAGCTGGCGGATTGACTAACTGGCTAACTGATGATTGACTGACTGACTGACGGGGCTAACTGTGACTCAACCTCTCTGCCTCTTTCTTTTGCCAGCGCCCCAATATTACAATAGTTGTTGCTGTCACCATTTGCGGTCGTCGCTTCTTCTTCTTCGTCTTCGTCGCGGGCGCGTTTTTGTTTTTATTTTTTTTTTCATTCATATTCATTCAATACGTCGAAAGAAAAAAAAATCAAATCCATTTGACCAAAAACTTCTTGCAATACCTGTGATTCCAAATATATATATATATATATATATATATATATGTTTATATTTGGGGCTGTAATATTAATTTAATATGTTTATTGTGTGCGGTTTAGTAATAATAATAAATGCATTAATAATATACAGCAGCAAAGCCGTTGCGCCGCCGCATAAATGATCAGTACGAGCAGCAGCATGAGGTCACAGGAGGGGCCAGCAGCAGCGGGGGGGCTGTCGCGACCCAAAAACAATGCGTCCAGCACACAGCTGACCCCAGATGAAAATGATGCCGTCTTCCGGCTCTTGGGCCGCAAGTGTCAAGTGAGTCTCTCCAGCATGATTAATTTAAGCATATAAATAGTAAACGTATTTAGTCATGCGATTATGTTTAAATATGTAATATATAATATAAAAATGAATAACGCGGCATGATTAATGTTGTGTAGGCGATAAAAGTCGCCTTTTTCTGTAATTGAAACATAAAACGCAAAACATGTGCAAATATGCGTATGTACAATGCACAATCGATATGGTGGACAATCATTACTTTCATTTGCTCTTCTTTTGTTCAATATTTTTTACAGTAAGAGCTTATAGTAAAAGCGTTTTTAAGCTGATTGGAAACTATAATTTAAATTTTTTCTTCAAATGCGTGCTCCATTTTTTTGTTTTTATCAAAATTTTTTATTTTCTAAATAAAATATAGTCTTACTTTTAAAGGAATGAAATATAAATGCATTAAAATTGCTTGAATCAGCAATTATTGTTTATTCAAAATCAAAACGTTCTTATTAGTGAGTGACTAATATATTAAAAAATTTACATTGCTTACTATACACATATCAAGGTAGCACTGTGTGTGTATGTATTTTTTTTTGTCTCATATTAAGCTTGATTAAACATTTCCTGCAAGTGCATTTAGTTGAGGGACGCCTAAAATTACAATAATGAATGGATGAATGCCAATTGAATGCCAAAAAGAAGAAGGAACCTTGGTAACACTAGCTGAGTCCGTGACACTGTTTTCTAATTCTTATTTATGCGATTTGTCATTAAGCAGGCGCAAAATATTCCCCAACCCATTTAATTGTTATCAGCAAATACTTATCGGCTTAGTTGTAAAGCTCTTTTTTCAGCCTTAAAAAAAACGCTGAAAACAATTTTTAAATTTTGATAAGCTTTTGCAATTGATAAATGCGTATAGAGCAAATACTGGACGCACTTATCTTATCGTGCCCATCCATCCAACGTTAGCCATTCCATAACCAATGCCAAATACACAAAAGATAACAAAGTTAAAAACCTTAGAGAACGTTAAAAAACATGTTCAACAAATGTTAGCCCGAAATTTATGCGCTGTTAACCAGACTTAAAATTTTACGATGCAATACATATGTACATATGTATGTTTTGTATGTATTATTGTATTGTATGTAGTATTTTGCTTGCACGATATGTAAAAGTGTTTTGTCTGTTTTTATTTTTAATTGTAATTCACGCTTTGCTAATTTTCGACTTTCCATTGACAAACATTTAAAACGCTTTTGAACTATGTGCTTTGCGCGAATAAATGCTTTAAACAAACTGGCAAGGGCGTATCCAGCTTTCTCAAAGGGGGGTCTGAGTTTTATATTTTTATCATCATTTTAAATATAAGTCAGGTTTTATGTTTGTTTTTTTGTTTGTTTTATTTTGTATTCACATGTCATTATACCCATGGGAACCCGTTTAATTTGGGGCAAAGTCTAATTAAAAACAAGTAAGAGGCTGTAGTCGAGTTAACTCGACTACTATATACCCTTAACCCAGTTATTAAATATATTCTAGTTTCCTCGGCAAATTTCCCTTTAAGATGATTTGCACTCAAATGCACGAACTGAATGGCTACAAACACGTGCATATACATTTATACATACAGACATTCATACGTACACGAAACAGTAGTTATCGGGACTCTGCAGAATACACACAAATATATTGACGCTAGCGTCGATTATCATGCCATCTCTTTCTCACACATGCGCTCACCTATTTATATGTATACAGAAAATGCTTGCGGCTGCTGATACAAATGAGATCAATATGAGAATATATTTTCGACTATAACTTTGGTGTTTCTTATCCGATCTTAATGAAATTTCGGCAATTGATCAATAATATGTATATGCATATTATGTATAAATTAGAAGCGTCTGCCTTTTAAATTGTGAAATTTATTGCTATCGGAAATCTAAATTTATCGATAATTCAGAAACTGAGGCAGTTATCGATAAAATAATGCAAACTTGATCTGCGCCTGGTACACTAGAACTTACATTCCAAATTTGAAGTCTCTAGCTCTTATAGTCTCTGAGATCCGCGTGTTCATACAGACGGACGGACGGACGGACGGACGGACGGACGGACAGACGGACAGGGCTATATCGACTCGGCTGTTGATCCTGATCAAGAATATATATACTTTATGGGGTCGGAGATGCTTCCTTCTGCCTGTTACATACATTTGCACAAAACCATTATACCCTTTTTACCCATTTTTAATGGGTTAAGGGTATAATAAATAAACACCACATGGTGCATTGCCCACATATAAGCACATCAATATTAATCCGTTCTCCTTCAGTTTTCAATTTCTAGATACCCTGTAATAAGCTTTACAATGTGAAATATAATTTTGCAAATTATTATTTTAGAGTCTTCAAATATTTGTATTACTATAAAATAATAGGGGCAACAAAAAATGTAATCAATACATATTTAATAAATTTATTAGATATATATGTATACAATATATTTATTTAACCTATGGCACCTTTCGTTAAATAGACAAGCAAACAAGTTCAGCTGAACTGAAATAAATCGATACGTCCATTGATGTCTATCAATAATTGATATTTGTATATGTCCATGTAGATTCCGGCTTCGCACGGGCACAATGTTTTCTCAAAACTTTCGTGTAAGCCAATCAGTCAAAATTGAAACCTAGAGGAGATAAGAGATTTTTCACACGGGAAAGATACATTTTTCACTTTGTATGCAGTACTTCCTGATGACGTATTTTTGACTGTCCCAAGAGATGGAATAGAAAGAAATATGTTCACACTCAATTTGTGCAATAAAAGTGAAATAATTAATATATTATTATTTTGATGATTAATATGTACTTTAGTATTAGTTACAGAAAACCACGCCCACATTGCGCCTCAAATAGCTGATTGTGGTGAATGACACAGCGTTGAAGTTGCAGTCGACGTCACCGTTTTGTGTGTGATAACGTCTCACAGAATTACTTCACAGTTTGCCTGTTGTTGTTGTTGTTGTTGTTGTTGTTGTTGTTGCAATCCATTTGTCGCTCATTTGTTGACATCTGCGATTTGTGTACGTTTATTTTCTGTTTGTTGACCAACTAACTCGGCAAGTTGGCAACTGGCAACTGGACTTTCTAATTGCTGTTTTAAGTTGCTGTTTTGCCTTTTGTCTGTCTGCTTTTCAAACAGTTGCCGTTTTGCAGACGCTGCTGTTGCTCTTGTTAGTTGTTGTTGTTGTTGTTGTTATAGCTGGTCTTTAATGCGCTCCATTGCTCCCTTTGCCCTCCACACACACACACACACACATACATGCATATGTATGTATATTTAGCCAAGCTGAGCTGTTACGGCCAGTTATATTTCTGTTGTTGTTGCCATCGATTTTATGCTGCAACAAGACAACAACAACAACAACCAGCTTGTAGCCAAGTCGTTTGTACATAGAAGGCAAGACATCATTTTACAATGCTACTTATGTCTACACAACAACTCACACACACACACACACATGTGTAGAGCGGCCGCCTTAAGGCGTCAATAAAAATTCAAATATGTTCACAATTTCGCACTTGCGCCGCGTGGGCAACAAAACAACCATCAACAACAACGTCAACGTCTCTTTTATCTCTATAGACACAGAGGTCACAAAAAAGCTGGGGAGACACGGATCATAAATTTAGCTAAAACGAGTAGTCGTCATTTGGTGATAAAGAAATACATAAATATGTATGCACTTAAATATATATTTATTAGCAACTTTTACATAATACATGCCAACACTCTATTAATTTGTGTATTTTTTCTAAAGATTTGATATAGATTTTGGAAAGGTTCGTATATCAGTCGACCCAATAAAATTCAAAAAGTAAATTAAAAAGAAAATGAGAAACATTTATAAAATATGTGGGGTATATAAGGTCAAAATGGTCCAACATTTGTTACCGCATTTATTGGTAACTCTTTAAAATTGAAAAAAATAAGAGCAGCAAATAAGAAAATGATGATATCACAAAAATGTACGAATGTTTCGTGTTATATAAACATTTTCATTTTGACCTGGACAAGTTCAGTCAATTACTTAGTGTGCTTCCCCGTGCGGTCATGGCCAGCTGTTTTTGGCCAAGTGTCAAGTGCTGTATGGCCATGGCCGGCAAAACTTTAATTGATTTGGAGAATCTTGAATTGAGTGCGACTAATTTTGCAATTATTTTGAACAACAATGTAAAGCAAATTAATAGAAACAGTAAAATTTAAAAAGTGAACAAATAGTTTTGAAATTGGAATTAAAGACATTTAATAGCCCAGAAAACAAAGCGTGCCATTTGCATTTAAAATATGCATACTATTATTAAGTTGTTTGGCCTTTAAACTGTAATAACTAAAGGTATTAGCATCAATTTTTGACAATAGGTTAACAAATAAAAAAATTGACTTACAATGTAAGCATAGCGTGCTATATTCTTTATCAACATTAAAAACTAAATCTTCTTTTGAAGAAAATTACGCAGCTAGTTTAACAATCAACATGGTTTTTGTTTAACAACAACAACAATATTGAAAGACAAACAACTTTTGCGAATTCTTCGTCTAGCAGTAAATAAATAGAAAATCACTTGATTTAGAGCTCTGTTCGTCGAACTTTCCATTTGTCAGCCCATCGTAATATTTCATGATCTTTTGTTTTGGATTTTAGAAACTCTTAAAAGTGGAATTTTTTGTTTGTTTGTTATTGATTTAATGATTTATATGCTGTTTGTCTTAAGCATTTTTGCTTACTTGTGGCGCCACAGCACTCAAAATGCCTGTAGACGCTTTTGGCAAGGATTTTAAATGCGGCAGTTTAGTGGCCCAGGTTATTGTTGCTGCTGTCGCCAGCATTTCCTTCATGTTGCCAATAAAAATGCCATCTTAAATCAACTCGCCACAAAAACGATTTCCGTTGCGCAGACGAAATGGAATAACACAGTGCGCATTGTGCAAGTCTGCCAGAGACGCCCAATGGAGTCCACCAGTTTGCCAGTAGCCAGTAGCGAGTTGTCAGTTGTCATTGGAGAGTGCACAGGGAGAAAACAAATCAAGTATTTGAGAACAAATTTGATAGTGATGTTGACAATCTAAAAATGAAGTAAGACAATTAGGTTGACAAAACCTAAATTTAAAATTTATTATACTCACCAAATAAAACTAGCGGAATTTTCATACATTTCCTACCAGAAACGGGATTTGACCCGAATTCACTTCCTATCTTATTGCAAACTCGATATACTTTAGCGTATTTATTTGAAGTAATTATCTACAACTATATTTACATTTTATTGCACTCACTTGCAACGCTTTTCTCTCTGTGTAAACCATTGGTATCAAGTGTTGCCCCACGACGTGCTGGGCATCATAAGTGAACAGATTAGCGATGCAGTTGACAGTTTGGTTTGCAAATGCAAATGTGTCTATGAATGTGAATGTGAATGTGTCTAATCGGTATTCAGATGAGCAGCATATGGCCAAAGACCCAGCTCGGGCCAAAGCGCGAAACTGAAAGTCAGATGAGTTTCTCAACTCAGTCGCGACGGTTCACAGTCCACGACTCTTCGACTTCTGTTTTTTTTTTGTTCATTAAATGAGACGTAAATTTAAGGTGCGCTTACTCTTGGCTAATCGGCGAGACAGCTCTAAAAAATATTTATATTGTTCCTTTGTTCGTTGATAACGCAATATATGCTAATAAGCCATTGTTACTTAATATTACAGACATTGAACACTGCCGTTGTGCAGATCTACAAGACGGAGGGAAATGCCCATTCCCATTGGAAGAAGAAGTATACGGGAGTCGTTTGCTTTGTGAAGGATAGCGCCATACGATCCTATTTTCTGCGCGCCTATTGCCTGATTAAAAACGAACTGATCTGGGAGCATGAAATCTACGATGGCATACAGATGGTCAAGTCGCGACCCTTTCTGCTCACCTTCGAGGGCAACGTAAGTCGAATGCGAATACCAAACACACAAAAAAACGAATAACAATCTAAAGAAATTGATTTTCCCATTTGCAGGACGGTAATGTGGGTTTGAACTTTATCTCGGAAGACGAATGCGATTCGTTCTTTCGAACCGTGGATGCCACAATTGAGACACGCAATCGTAAGCGCTTGGAGAAGCGCTCCAAGCAGAAATCGCAACAGGCGCCCAATGTGCCAATGCCGCCTGTATCGCGGGAGCCAGCGCGTCCGCCAGCAATGCAGGGCAAGATGAGCACGACGTCGACTGCGGCGGATACCGGTGCTGTGCAGCTGCGCAACAATAAGATCAGTTCAGTTAGGTTGACGCCAGCGCCGGCGCCGGCGCCTGCGCCTGCGCCCACAAAGAACTTCTTGTCTAGCAATTTTGGGCTGAGCGGTTCGGCGGGAAAGAATAAGAAGCCCAAGGTGACCAAAAAGGACATAAGCACACCAATGAATTTCGTGCACATCAGCCATGTCGGCTGGGATGCGGACAAGGGCTTCGATCTGACGGGCAATGAGAGCGACGAAATGCTCACCAAGTTCTTTGCCAAGGCCGGCGTTTCGGAAACGCAGCTAAACGATCGGGATACTCGTGCCTTCATCTATGACTTTATACAGAGCAATAACGTGCTGGCTTCGGTCAAGCAGGAGGAGATTGAATCGCCAACGAAAAGGGAGCCAGCGCCCACAACGCATATGCCGCCGCCGGTGCCTAGTCGTCATCCCCATCATGTGAGCACACCTTATATTATTATTGTATTCCAATTAAATATTCCTTTCTTGTAGTCAACAAATGGCAACCAAAGATCTGCGCCCCCGCCACCACCGGCGCGGCAGCAGCCTACCCCAATGGCAACGGGAGCAACGCGTGCACCTCCACCACCCAGCAGGCCGCCACCCATTAATATGGCACCACCGCCACCGCCACCATCAGCTGTTTGTCCACCAGCAGCAGCGGTAAGTTTTTCGTTAAGAGAACATATATTTATTTTTTATTAAACTATTTTCTTGCAGCCGCCACCACCACCACCGCCTGCACCACCAGCGGCAGCGCCACCGCCACCTCCGCCACCGCCACCCATGCCCGTGGCCGAGATGCCAGTCGTCCCAGCGATGCAGGCCACAAGTCAGGCGAGCAAAGCTCAGGTGCCGTCAGCAGAGCCAGATGCGCGCAATGCGCTAATGGATGCCATACGCAAGGGCAAATCACTAAAGGTGAGTGATTGAAAAGACTGTCCCAAAATATATCAATACCATATCCTCCATTTGCAGTCGGTTGAGCCAGTTAGCACGAGCAGCAGCAGCAGCGATCCCCGTAATGATCTATTGGGTCAGATACGCGGAGGCTTTGCCCTCAAGCCCGTGTCGGAACGTGTACTGTCCGATCAGCCCATTGAAGGCGGTATGGCCCAAAAGTCAGATGCTCTGGCAGATGCGCTGAATGCTGCACTTAGGGCACGTGCCGCAGTCATTCAGTCGGACGACGAAGAAGAAGGAACTTCTTCGGACAACGATGAATGGTCCGATTAGATTATCAAATCTATTCTGGTGACTCAAGTTGATCGATGATGATGATGATGTGTGGCAAATATTATTCCAAATATAAGCAATAATTTAATTATGATTTATCGCCATCGATAAATCGCTGTAAATACTGTTTAGTGAATTTTCATACCTCTTTAATTTAATATTAATCAATTATAAAAAAAACAAAAACAACAAGAAACACAAACAAAACAAAACTAACTAATTATTACAATTATGCAGATATTAACAGCAAAAGTATGCGTATTGTTTTTTAAAGTTCATCTATGCATATCACCCTTCAATTGCTCAAAAATCGAATTCATAATCAAAAAGAAAAAGGAAAATTACTTAAATTATTACAATAAAAACAACAACAACAACAATATTTATGTGTATTGCCACAACAATAATCGTAAACTATACATACATATATATATATATTTTTATGTATATGCTTAACTTGTGCCAAATGAAAAGAGGAAACTTTGAAAAGCCCTGTCAAAAGAAAATCCACACACAACCCCTAATTGCTAAAGTCTGCCGTGTAGAAGACCTAAGACTTTTTTGTAAAAAATGTGCCTAACTTACAAAACTAGTTAGTCCAGGTCAATGAGAGAGAAATTCAACTATATTTAAACTAAAGCTATGCGTATCGCCAACATTTAATCTTGATGAATGCGAAAACACACGAGCGATAATAACTGAATGTGAATGTATATTTTAACAAATTAATTAACTAAATATAATAAAAAAAATATACAATTGAAATCAATATAAAATCACATTACTTTGCAAATTGCTCCCAAAATAACTGACTAATCGTATTTGTGAATTAACATTTATTATTATGAATTCTTGCTCAAATCTATGAACAATTTCAATAATTAGCAAAATTGTTTAAATAAGTCAAAAAAAAAAAACTAATCATGTATACCCTTTATAAATATAACTATGTGTTTAACCAAACTCCAGACGATAATGCTTCCTAGGCTTCTTGGAAAGAAGTTAATACTTAAAGCTCCTGTCAGCTCTTGTTTTTAACCAAAATACAATGTTTTTTTTTATATATTTTGTTTTGCTGTCTATTAAATTAAACTGGCACTAGTAATGCCCAAGTATTAATGCTTTTAGTGAAAAGTGCATTAAATGCAAATTTTGTAGTCATTTCTTTATGTATGTATGCGTGAAAATTAGAATATATATATAAATATATATATATCTTCGAACTGTATTCCCAAAACAACAATTAATGAATCATGTGTGTATGTGTGAGTCAATGATTCGAGAGTAAAAGATATATAGTGTTTTGTGCGATTTTGTGTATTTAAATAAGTACATATATATTCTATATACATAAATAGTTATACATCTAAACTCTATATTGTATTATATAAGCCATTAATTTATGTAATTTACGTAAATAAAGTTGTGTATATCTAACTTAACATAATTGATTATCCCTAATAAGGATTCGTTTTTTCTTTTCTTTTGTTTTTGTTATTTGCTTATTTGTATTTACATAAAATAAACGAGGAGTATTACGAGATTGAGATAGGACAATTATGTATATGTACAAGTTTTGTATATGTGTGTAGATATGGCGATTATACATATACATATATAAATAAATGAACATTAATTAATTTCTAGAGTACCTTGATTTTCTTATATCGAGATTAGCTTATGTTATTGGGTTTTCCTGAGCTGCAACCACGTTCGCATCGTCGTTGAGCTCCCGTTCAATGTTAGCATTATTATTATTCTCGGCAATCTCATTGATATTGGAATCATAATCATTCGCCAGACAGCGCTGCTGCTGCGGTTGTTGCTGCTGCTCCAGTTGCTGCACCTGTTGCTCCTGTCGCAACTCTTGCTGCTGCTCATTGATGCGGTTGTCAGTCTCTTCTTTATCTACTTCATTATTGAGCAGCTCGCAGCAAGATGCGCTTGAGGGACCAGCCTCCACGTCCAGTTGCTGCTCCTCCGTCTCCAACTGCTGTTCCTCCATCTCCAACTGCTGCTCATCAGCTACCTCCACCGGTGGCCCACTGGCCGCAGAAGACAGTTCGTGATTCAGCACATTCTGTTGCTCCTCATCGCAATTGTAGTTCGATGTCGAAGAGTTGCTAAAGAATGGCTGCGCCAGTGTTTCAGCTTCCTTGGGTGCACTCACAATGTTCTCCTCACTTTTTTCAGCCAACTCCACATCTGTATTCGTTGTGGATAACGTCTCCTCTGCTGCTTGACTGCAAACGCTGGTAATAACCAATCCAAAAGGTGACTGCTGAGATGCCCCTGCCTGTGGCTCTAATTTCTCTGTCATCGTCTCTGTGTTCTCTAATCTACTCTCCATCTGTGGCAGATTTTGCTCTAATACCGCATTTTCTTGAGCTCCCTGCGACTCCAGAATGTTGTCAGGCTGTGGGCCACCTGGTGGCTGCTCTTGCGTTTCTATGGTCATCGCCTCTGCAACGCTTTGCGAATCTTCCATTCCATCATCTTTTTGTAGAGCATGATCTAAATGGGTCGGCTCCACTACCGACACGCTTTGCTCCACTGGTGGTTCTTGCTCTGAATGCACCACTAACGCGTCAGGTGTTGGTTCCCGGTCCATTGTCGCAGACTCGCTTTGCAACTTCGTTAATTTATCTTCCGATTCACCTGGTGACTTTGGTGGCTCAACAAATGAAGGCGAAGCTTGATCCAGCTGGACATTGCCCGTCCCTTTTGACTCGCTTTGCGCTGGCGCCTCTAATCTGCTTGGTGCAGGTTGCTCCTCCAAAATGACTGACTCGATGTTCGGCTCTGCTACTGGACTCTGCGCCTGTTCCTGTTCCTCTAAAAGCGGTAGCTCAATTTCTCGGTATATGCGCACCTCCTGTTCCTCTAATGTGTTCATATTTTCGTCCGCTTCATCAGCAGATGATGCACTGTCATCATCATCATCATCATCTTGCTCATCATCGTCCGCACTCTCGCGTAATCCATTGTATTGCACGTTGTCAGCTTCGCTGCTATTGAGATTCACGTCGCTGATGTGTAAGTCTCTCTCCTGCTTAATTATAACATTGCTTAGATCTAGACTATTGATGTACCTGGATTCATCATCATCGATTTTCTCGTTATGATTGATCTCTTTATGTGCTTCTCTTTGATCTGCCACCTGCTCATCCGCATAGCCACGATTCAGTGGCTCCGGCTTAATGGTGAGCATACTGAAAGGCAACGCTGCACCGCTTTCCACAGACACAATTTTTGGCAGCTGATTTTCAGCTGGCGGTGGTTTTGATGTGGTTGCAGCCGCAGCTCCACCAGTGCTCTTACGCGCTGTTGACTTTGTGGCACTTTTCCGCTTGGGATTGGTTGGCATTTCAGTTGGTATCGCTTCTACAGCTTTCTCTGGTGGTGTTGCCTCCTCGGCCATGGCGACCCCACTCGCAATATGCGTAATTTTCATCAGACGATCGAGTTCCAAACGATTTGGCTTTACATCCTCCTCCTCGACAGTCGCTTGGTTCTCCTCAGCAAAGCTGCTGTCCAGCCTGAGCATGGGAATACTCGTCATAACCGTGGCTTGTGGTTCACAACTATCCGCATAACTTTCATCGTCGCGTTCCTGTTTAACCGTTACAATGGACCTGCCAACTGCTTCGGCTGATACTTGTGGTATTTCTTCAGTGGTTTGCTCGGTTGCATCGGTTGGCGGCGGCTCCTCCTCCGCCGTGTCTGCCTTCGCTTCCTTAGTACGCTCCTTGTGCTTTCGTTTCCTTTTCTTCTTGGCGCTCCGCGACAACTGGTGCTGCTGCTGCACATCGTTGTCATCATCATCTACTATTGATGAATTGAGCTGCCCATGATTATTGGTAATTTTTAGCTTGAGCTTGAGTGGCTCCTGTTTGATCTGTTGCCGCTCGTAGCCGTCGTCGATGAGCTCCTGTTTCACGGATACAGTAGATATATCTGCTGCTGTATCGGCTGCATATGCAGCTGTATCCTCATCGCTATCGTCATTGCCTGCATGGAAATCATCATATGGAGATGGCTCCTCGTCTGGTTCACTCTCCGGCTGCGGTCCAATGTCATCGATATGCACCTCCGGCTCATGCTTGATGCTGACCAGCGTATTCATTGTATTCTTAAGCAGTTGATCGACACGTTTCAAATAATTTTTTGATGAGACACGATCACTGCTCCGGCCACCGGCTGTGGTGGTGCGTAGGAGAGGCGATCCCAATCGCTCCAGTACAACCACCGGCTGCATATTAACCTCCAGACCAATTGTCGTGGCAAACTGTGCATTATCCTCCACTTCTAGATCGTTTTCGTTCTTGATGCGCAGCTCGGCCTCACGTTCAGCCGCCTCGGGCATTATGTGCTTGGAGTGACTCAAGTAGATCTTGGCACAATACGGTGCATGTCGCATATAGGCGACTTCACTGTTTAAAGCCCGGCTACAGCCGCCACACTTGCGAGTGCGTCGAGCACAGGGATGGGTATTGTAAAAGTAATTCGTTAGAAACGTCTTCCTGCACAAAGGACATTCGCGATCCAAGACGAGCAGTTCAAGGGGTGTGGCCACAGTATGCTCGCGCAAATGACGACTAAACGCATAATTGTTGGCAACGCTCACATCGCACCGGGGACACTGATACGGCGTCTTGGAGAGCTTGTGCCACAGCTGGTGGGCCTTGATATCGCTGGGATTGTGATGATTCTGATTGCAAGCATAGCATGTGTAGCGCATCACCATCGGCACATGAGTGACAATCTTGTGCTCCTCAGCAAGCTCCTTGTTATCGAAACGCTCGCCGCACACACTGCAACTGACCTTGCGACCCTTCCTGACCGGCATCATGCGGTGGTCAATATCTGCGGGCTCCTCCTTGCTGGAAAGTATAAAATTTCGATTAGATTGGAATTTTATTAGCCTTTAAATATGCCCTTGTAAAGGGAGACATCATCGACCTCTTAAAATATATATATCCGTATTCAGCTGCACTAGCCTAGTTAATACAGATATCTCCGTCTGTGCGTCCCTTGGTCTGTCCGATTTTTTATCGCATATATGCGCAGTTAGTTATAAACCCGTCTTAATGAGAGTTACTATATTATATAGCTATCATGTAAACAGTTTTTTTCTCGTATTGAAAAAACATTTAAAATTCGGTTACAATTCGGAAAACAATTTCAAAATGCGCACCATATTTGAAATACCAGCAGATTAGATACGGTCTGCAGAAGCATATAATCTAAGCGTGTCTAAGATTTAGCGGTTTATAATTCTTTTAACTTACACTTCAGTTTTGCTCGCTGATAGCTGCTGCTGCAGACGCTGCTTCTTGCGCCAGTTGACAGACTCATTTTTAACCACATCTAATGGAATTTCTGATGCACTTAGCTTGGCGCTGTTGCTACTACTGCTAGCCGCTCCTCCTAGCACATTGTCTTCCGTTTTTCGTTTACGTCCGCGTTTGCCAAGCGGTTCGGTTTTAAAAATGGGGTTTATATCCATCAGCTGAGGGGTGAAAATGTGAATTGCTTTTGCCATTTTGGAGAGCCTATTTATATGTGTATCTTACCCTTTGTGTCTCCGATTGCTTGAGGCCAAGCAATTTGCGGGTCTGATTGTTTGTTGCATAGCACATTTCTCGAAACTCGTAAAAATCATTGATTTTATCCACGCACAGGCTGCACATTGTCTGTGGCATTTTGTCATTAGGTGCCACCTGCAAAATGGGGTGTTGTTTTTTTTTTAAGAATCTGGCCACGCCCATTTATAACAATATATTGTGCTTACCATGAAGCCAACCACCTCGAATACCTTTTGGCCTAGTGTGGGCTCGTCCAGATCTATAATTTCGCTCGCGTTTGGCAGAATCTTTACCTTGGACGGATTATCGATGCCGCACAACCGACAGATCTTGTACAGGTTCGCCTTGAGCGCTCCATCAATCTTGAAAGCAAAACGCTCCATTTTGATGTCGCAGTGATTTTAATTAGATATCCCAAAATCCTTTTGCTACATATTTATTTGTTGAACTTGACGCAAAAAGTTTTCAATTTTTTTTTTGTTTATTAGCAGGCGCAAGTGTGGCCAAGCAATTGTTTTTTTTTCCTTCAGTAGCGCATGGTCACTCTTATCAGGGCTGTCTATCCAGGCGATACAAATATCGAGCAGTCAGAGTTAACAATGCAGTGATGAGCGATGTAGTAATTAAGTGTAAACTATTTTAATTTGAGAATATTCAATATTCGCTAATAATGCGAGCAGACGCCAATAAATCATACAACAATTTAATCAATATAATTAAAAGCCTGATACTTGTGTCTATTATGTAACTTGTAATATTTTATGATAGTTACATACCGTGATTTCTAATGATTTTCACATTGATAGATTTAAGAAAAAAATTATAAGCATTTGTACTGAACTCGCTATGTTGAAAGTATTTTTTTTTACCATGAAAATGTAACAAGATTTTATGTAATTATATTTGCTACAAAAATGTTTGCACACAATGTATTTTGTGAAATATCACATATTCGCCGATATTGACATCTCTACGCAGTCGTAGATTTTTTTATATATACATATACATACATACATATACATAGTTCACGGAAGATTGAGGACGGAGTGCAGAACGTTGTACGAGAAAAATAAGGAAGTAATAACAATGCACACCATAGAGGAGTATTTAAGTCGACGAGAGAGTGGCTGGCTTCATCGAAATAAACACACGGCCGAGAAGAATTGTGTGATGCGTCGCATTTACAGTTCGATGGGCATGTTTAACAGTTATCATTCCAATTGCAAGCCTGGCAAGGCCGGACAGGACACGGGTGCCATCTTCAATTTGGAGTTCAATGCTGATGGCAATGTTGTTGTCGCCGCCACAGAACGAAAGTGCGTCCTTGTTTTTGATGCAATCACACAAAACGAGATCTTCAAAATACCCGATGCACACACGGACAGCGTTAATTGCATTAAGTAAGTGTAGCACAACTTCCGCTCTGTCCTCAGCAGTTTGCAGATTGATTTTTTTTTTTAGATTCTTTGACGATCGGCTATTTGCAACGGGCTCTGATGACTTTACAGTTGCTTTGTGGGATCTGCGAAATATGAAGCAGAAGCTGCGCCTGCTCCATGGTCATTCAAATTGGGTGAAGAACATTGAGTACTCTTCGAAGGACAAACTGTTGGTCACGTCTGGCTTTGATGGCAGCATATTCACATGGGACATTAACTCGCACACGGAACACGGTTTGATCTCACAGCGCGTCTTTCATGCCAGCGGCCTGATGCGTTGCCGCATCTCGCCAGCAGGTGACAAATTGGTTTTGTGCACCAGCAGCGGTTACATTATGATCGTCCATCACTTGGACTTGACCACATTGCACAAGGATTTGTGTGGTTTCAGAGTGAGTGGCAAAATATAATCAAATACGAATTTGAGTTAAAATCTTGTACATCATTTCCAGCCGGGCATCTATAGGCTTATGCAAATGGGTGATCAGTATATACCTCAGGCAGCTAAATATGATCATGTATTTTCGAAGCGTCAGAAAAAGAATCGCGTGGAGCTGGTCACCGATTTTCCGGAACAGAATGATGCTGAAATGATAATGGCCCTGCAGATACATCCACAGTGCCGTTGCATGCTGACGCGTAACGTGAGCTGCGATGAGCAGGGCGAATGGACATGCATACATGATATACACGAGGAACCCGAACAGACCACGGATGATGTGAATGATGATGACGATGATGAGCCCACTGCCAAGAAGAATCGCACACGAATGCCGCAGCAGGCAGATCAATCGGATCACGAGCAGCATCAGGCAGGACCACCACGTTTACCGGGCAGAGTGCGACAACGGGTAATTTATCCAAGACGCGTGCCCGGCACCGTACCCACATCACGCCCGGATGGCTTCATACCCGACATATGGGCAGCTGAGGTGACCGTGCAGGAGCGAGCCATACGACAAAGCCGATCACGCAACGAAACCAATCATGTCAGTGGCTATAACTTTGTGTATGCCATCAGCAGCGGAGTGCTGCCATTGCGCTCGACGGTGTTGCGTACAAGAGGCGGAAATGTAGTCGTCGATGACAGACCGCTCTTAGAAGATGCGGCGCCGACGAGCACATCCACACCACGCAGGAGCAGCAGTGGCACTGGTAGCAGCAGGAGCAGCAGCACAAGCAGCAGCAACACAAGCAGCAGCAACACAACTAGTAGCACCAGCAACACCGCTAGTAGCACCAACAGCACCAGCCGCAGTGGCAGCAGCAGCGGTAATGGAACGAGCCAACTGGTCACCATTGAGATTCGACCAAACCTGCCAATGCGGCAGCTGGGTAACGTTTCAGCTGTGGCGACATCGTATGAGAATCCCTCGCACACCATATTGGTGAATGCGAAGAAGCTGCTGTACTACGCTTCCGAGACAAACAGTAAACCCGGTTTCATTAAGGAGCCGGGCTTCTCGGCGGATGGCCGCATAATCTGCTCACCATATGGGAATGGGGTGCGTCTGCTGGGGTATCAGGACAATTGCCGTGATTATCCCAGCCAAATGATGGTTGAGCAGATGAAGCATAGTCCGCGGCCGCTGGTCGAACTGGCCAAATTTACCGAGCATCAGGATGTGGTGCTGTGCTCCAAATTCAGCCCTAGAGAACCACTGCTGGTGACGGGCTGCAATGGCGGTGAGATATCCTGGTACAGGCCATGTCTATAGAGGATGCATCGTTCTCAAAATTTGTGTTTTTAATTAAGTAAGAAAGTTTATTATTCACTTATCTCCCATGATAGCAACAACAACAACAACAATGTATAATTGGCAATTAATTGTAAAGCATGGCGAATACAGTGAACCGATTAAATTAAAATCCTTTATTTGTATATATCATTTGTATTTGTAGTTTGTTTTGCATTTGCATTTGTATTGGTTGTGTGGTTTTTGCGGCTTCCTGCCGTCTACAGTGAGGTTTGCAAGTATATTCACACACATATATGTAATTATATATAATATATATATATATATATATATGTACGTAGGCTACATATTTTTAATAATAAGAATCATTATAAAACTACAAATATCGTTATTTTATCCACTAATTTAACGGTCTGTGTGTGTGTCTAATAGTAATTGCCATAGCCGCTCCACTGGCCATAATTGTAGCTTGCACCAGTGCCAGCGCCACCAGAGCCATAGCCACCACCCCCCCATTGATTGTAGTACGAGTCGTACGACTGCTGCTGTTGCTGCTGCTGCTGCGGCGGATAGGCGCCACTGTTTTGCTGCTGGGCATAATAGGCACCGGAGTTCATCGAATTGTAATTGTAGTTGGCATTCGCCGCTGCCGCCGATCCACCATTGTTATAGGCAGCGAGTGGTGCAGATGAGCCGCCACCGGTGGCATTGGCGCCATCCTTGCCACCAGTAGAGTTCTTGCGACTTGGACTTGTATCGCTATCGGGAAGGTAAGCAACATGATAATTAGCGATTAGTTTTAATAGTTAATATCAATTGACTGACCTCTTCTTTTGCAGCTCATTGGCCTTGCTGAGCGCCAGTTGGAGTGCACGCTGTGCATCCTGTAATCCCTTGGCTGTGCTGCCAAAGTCCTCGAGGAACTCAACTTTGCGCTGAGCAAAAAGCACTTTCTGGTCAGGTTCAATATCGGCGCGTGCCATAAATTTGTCCATAATCTGAACGATCTCGGGCTCAACAACTTGTGGCCGCTGCAGACAGAGATCGATCATTTGTAGGGCGACACGTGTGTTGGCCGGATCACGTTCGAGCGCTTGCTGCAGCACCTCTAAGCCGGCATCGAGATCGTGGCATAGCTTATTTAGGAATCGCGCATATTTGATGGCCAAACTGCCGGCAATGGCTTTGTTCTTGGTGCCCTCGATGTAATGCTTGTAAAGCTCACGGCATTTGTCCAGGGCGCCACGACGTCGTTCCACATTGATGCGGCGATAGGCAATCTGGAGCACATTTGGGCAACGTTGCTCAACGCGCTCCAACACCTCGGCAGCGCCATCAAAATTGAGCTGACACTCCTCGAAGGCGGCCCACATCAAATGCAGGCTGGGCTTCTCGGGATGATGGATGCGACAGGCGCGACGATAGACACCTCGTGTTATATCCACAATATTCTGGCTGTGTTCGCTGCCACCCAACGACTCCAGATAGCGGAGCATCTTTAGCCAGAACTCATCGTACAGAGCGCACGCGATGAGACATCGTTCAAAGAGTACCAGGATGCGTTCCCGATCACCTTTCTCGATCTCAAAGTCCAGGTAGTCCTTCCAGTTCTTGAGCTGGGCACGCTCCAGTGGCTTGACGTGGAAATAGGGACGCTTGATGCCCTCCTCGAAGGACCAGCGCGCTGTGACCGCACCAACGGTTAACTTGTGCAGCTTGCGACGCGCAGAAATGACTTTGTCCTTGATTAAAGTGGTTTCCTCCTCGCTAAGTGTGCTGAGATCGCTATAATCAATTGGCGCCGGTTTCGATGTGACTGAGGATTCGCTGAGGGTCAGATCGGTGGTGGATTCTTCTACAGCTGTTTCAATGGGCTCCTTTGGCTCCTTACCGCCATCAGATGAGTTTTCCTTCTGCTTCTCATCGCGTTCACGTTCCTTTTCTCGCTCACCCTTGGCTTCCTTGGAGCTGCCGCTGTCGCGACGACTTTTGGACGATGATTTCGAGGATTTGCTCAATTGGCGATCGTGCCAATCCTTGCGCAATCGCAACAGCTCCTCATTGCCAATAGTGGCTGTTATTGCATGCTGATTAATAACATCCTGAAAACTATGGAGGAGGCAATTTATATATTATTATATAAGCAGTCAAACTAAAAGGACAGAGATCACTCCTTGACTTACTTGTCAAAGTGTCCGTTGTAGCCTTGGGTGGGTATGGTGAGCAGACGATCATATATCTGGACGACACGCTGATAACGCTTCGATTCGTTTTCCCAGCGTATGTAGGCATCCCATAGCTTGTCGGAGCGGAATTCCAAGCCGCATGCTTGGACAGCTCGTTCGTATTGGCTGCGGATGAATTGCTCCTCGTCGTTGTGGTGCGACTTGATGTGCATCAGATAGTGTATCCATAGATCCACCGATAGCGGAATGGCTTCCAGGCCGCGCTCAAATACCTTAATTGGTTTTTTTTTTTATCAATTTAGTTTTTTTGGGAACAAAGTTTTTGAATCGTTTTCAGGTATTTTGATTTTTGAGCGTAGAGAAGAAATAGAAATGTTTACAACATTTGAAAATAAATTATTTTAGCTCGCTTCAGACTTATTTTTGATAAACTAACTTGCTGGATTTTTTTTTTTTTTTTTTTGGTTGTGGTGTCGTGGTTTTTTTCTTTTTTGTAACTTATACAGTAATCTAGAATGACCTTAACTAAGCTTAAATAACAATACGTAATAAAGTAGACACAGAAAATAACACACGTTTTATATTGAGTATTTTTTTTTTTTTTTACACAGAGAGACTTAAAAATTTCATTTAAACGCCATTTGTACTTACTTACGGCCTCACGAGAATGTGCTGAAGGAGGAGTCGAAGGAGGAGTTGTTTGTGGTGACAACGACAACGATAACGAGAACGTGCGAAGATCAGAGAAGTTGACAACAAAACAAACGACGACTGTCGAGTCGAATTGGAGAGTATTGATTGATTTTGGAACTGGACTGGTGGTGTACAACTTGCGTTGTGGAATACATCAATTTGCTCATACATACATATGTATGTAACAATAACAAGAACAATCCATCATATCGGGGAAAAAAAACTAAAATGTCAACTAGCCGCCCCACCCCACCATGATAATGAATGATGTGTATTAAAAACAGTGAATTGATTGCATCTAAGAACAGCTAAGTGAACACACACATTTAAACAACACGATTATCATTTAAAAACACTCTAGAATAAGGACAAGTAGTGTCAAAAAAAAAATAAATAAAAATAATATACAAAAAAAATGGAGCCAACGATTAAGAAATCAACAACTTATGATTCATTTATTTAGTTGGATAAAAAAAAAAAAAAAATTAAAACATGAAATAATTTTGATTAAATGTTGGGAAAAGAATTAAATAGATAGTTTTAAAAACCAAACAATTGAATTAAGCTGAAAAGCTAGACAAATTCCAAATAAATCCCTTAAAAACTCGAATTGAAACTTATGAAACGAGTGCATATGCTAAATCGTGGACCCCGTTGATATGCTGACACCCGATACTAACCGATGACTAAAGAGGTGGCGAGAAGTTGTTTTTGATTCATTCTTTTTGTTTTTGTTTTTTGCTATCGTAATTTAGTTTCTTTGTTTTTGGTAATTTGTTGCTTTTATTGAATGTAGTTATTTTTATTCAGTTATAATAAATTGCATTATAACAAATATATATTTATATATATATGTGGAATATCAAATTGTCGTAATCGTAAGTAAGAGTAAGCGTAAAACAAAGAATCGCAAAGATATGTTTAATTTCATTGAAATGTATGTGGGTACTCACCTTGTAGCAATTGGCCTTAATACCCTTGCGCTTCTCGTAGTCCGCATATTTGCGCCAGTAGCCATAGCAGTAGGGATAATGCGACAAGAATGTGTCGTAAGCCTCGCGCGCCGCCTCAGCATCGGACTGGAGCATAATTCAAAGTTTATATCAATTTGTATAGATTATATAAATAGAGGATATACCTCGCTGTCCACGTATTGTAGCAGATATGTCCAGCCGGTAAAGTCGGATGCATCGTCTTTGACAACGCGCCAGTATTTGTCGAGATCGGGCAACTTTTTGCGCTCTTTCTCCTTATCCTTTTCCTTGTCTTTGTCCTTCTCCTTTTCTTTGTCTTTATCACGCTCTTTATCCTTCTTTTGAGTGTCCTTCTCCTTATCCTTGTCCTTATGCTCAATATCTGCTATAAAATATGTATATTATTTTTAATAAACGTATTGCTACAATTTTACTTAATATCCAACCTTCATCTACTCTGGGACGCTTCTCCAAGGGCTGCGCATCATTACTCTCTGATGTAGGACTGCCGGGATTATACTGTTCAGTTGATTTAAGTTTTGTGCTCGTTTCATTATGGCTCTGCTCGTCATCTCTAGCAGACTGTGGCACATCAACATTCTTGCCAGCTTTACGCTTTACTCTCGTCTTTGACTCGTTAACATTGTTGTTGTTGTTATTGTTGTGCGTGGGCAATTCATCCTCAGATATGACCTCAGCATCGGCTGGTAACTCAGCACGCTGTGGCGCCGGCAACTCCTCATCGGAGACCTCCTCGGCGTCATTGATCTCGGGCTTGCTTGGTGGCGGCAACTCATCCTCTGAAATGATTTCAGTATTCACAATAGTCGCATTGCTTGTGTCCATCATTTCATCGCCCAAACTCTCGGCAATAGCATGATGTGAACTCGAATCATCCGACGAGTTGGGCTTGCTCCCACCAAGCGGCTGCAGTGCATCGGGTACATTCGATTCAAAGTCGGATTTTTTGTTAATATCGCTCTCATCATTGCCGGCCACCGAAGGCAGACTGTTGGCATTATCACCAACCAGAGAGGCCAAGAGCGACGTATCTACACCATCTTCGTTGCGACTATTCTCCTTGACATCGTCGCTAGTCTCCGAATGTTGTTCCGCAACGGCACCAAAGGGAAACGAGGAACTCTTCTCATCTACACCGACCGTTGTTTCGGTCGTTGCCAGCATCTCAACATCATCGTCTAGTTGCTCATACTGTGCCTCCTCTGCTGCGGTGCGCTCTTGTTCCTCTTCCTCGGTCAGCACCATCATTTGTTGACTAATTGGGTCGTTCTCCTCCTCTTGATCACTCAACTGAAAAGTAAACGACATTTATATGTATAGTATATTGCCTAATGACCATGTAGTAATTAAAAACCAATCTCTCTCGCTCTCTGGTTTGCTTTATCAGTTGGCCCTTGCAGAGAATCATATGGAGACCATCATTTACGAATGGAACAACGCCACATCCGCATGAAGATGCGTTTTTTTCATCAAATTGCAACCAAAAAGCAAAAACACCCGCATGGCATATATATGTATATGTGTGTGTGTGTGTTACTGACCTGTGCCTGCCGCTTGGATGTGCGACGTGTGGTTCGTGTTGGCGCTGCTGTTGCCTGCGGTCGCCCAGAGCGTGTGCGGCGCCCTGAAAAGTCCAAGTTATTATTTAAATCTGATTAGCAATAAGTATAGAAAAAACGAGAGCTTGAAATACTAATACAAATGCAGATGTGTGTGCATGTGTGAGTAATTTCCGCGTGATGCTCACGTTTTTTTTCTTTATAATTTTTAGCTTACAATCTGTTTTCGATTGTTGTGCAGAATATACAAATTCGAGCAATGTGACTAATAGCATACGGCTCACTTCAATTAAACAAATTATATGATATTTTTAGTTGTATTTACCTGAATTTTCTACAACGTTTTCGTCTTGTTCAGACGCCATTTTTGGATTTGTGACAAATACAATGTGGTCACACTTTATTATAAAACTGGTCAAAACAACAATGTGACGGCTGCATGTTTATTGAAAAATCCATAGGTTTTATATAAGCTTGGCATATCGATAAATGGCGTGTGTGCAACCCTTAAAATGCATAGGCGTCGCATATTACAACACTGTTTGTCAAAATGGCGACTTGAGAATTCATAGCGTGACAAAAACAAAGCGCATTTCACAGTAATTTTGGTGTTTTTGTGCGAGATTTAAATGTTTTATTGTGCAAAATTAAACAAAATGTATAAGCAAATAGTGCTGTGAGTGCAAACAATTGAACAGTGTATGAAATTTTGCACAGCCAACGCTAGAAGTTAAGAAACGCCGACCGCATAACCTTTACGTGTCGCAGTTGCGAATGGAGTGTAAAGGCAAAGCAAAGAGAATGAAAGAAGAGGCGCCAAGCAAAAAATTGCCGCCTAAATTATATGGCGGCGATTATGCGGCCAATGCAAGCACCCCCACCAAAGCGGCCCACGATGAGATACTAAGCTCCTTGTTGCGCATCAACAATTTCGATTCCATATCGAGCATCAAAGACGAATCCCTCGACATCGATCTGTCCGCCTGCGTCACAATCAGCTCGGCCAGCTTTATCAATGGCAACAGCCTGTCGTCTACGGATTTTTGGCGCGTTCTCGATGAGAGTGCACAAAACAATACGGAATTAAATATATCTTCAGATGTGTGCCGTGAGGATTTGAGTGCGCCCAGTCCCAGTCCCACACCTAGTGCGAATCTATCGAATGGCAGCGCCAATGACAATCATAATTCCGAGTTCAATGTTACGTTCCTGCGGCCGGAGCCGCCAAATGCGTTCACGAACTCACCATTTAAAAAGATTACAACAACGGCAACGACGACGGCGACGTCGGCGACGACACCAGTGAAGCTCCCATCACCAGAGCAATTGCCAATGGTGCAGCAGATGGTTTCACAACGTAAGCCCCGTTTGCCCGCTGCAACAGCGGTACGGTTAAGGGTCTTCAAGGAGGAGCTCTTTGATGAGAAGGAGCTGTCCCCCAAGGGAGCTGAGCTATTGACTAAAGTGGAGCATTCGGAGTCGGATAATTTGCCGCCATCGTTTACCATTTTCCAGCAACCACAGCAGCAACAACAGCAACAGACGCCAGTGAATGATATGCCGCCGCCGGCTGTGCCGTTGGATTTCAATGGTAAACTAGAGTTGGAAACCCCGCCGCCACCGCTCTACAAGTGCCTGGACTGCAACGGTCTGATCCTTGATAATCAGCAGCTGGTGAGCAGCCACAAGGCGGCATCGCATCGATTGCGCATCACCTACAACTGCACCGAATGTCAGCGCGAGTTCGAGCTCTTGGCCGGGCTCAAGAAGCACCTGAAGACGCATCGTAGCGAGGGACGCAAGGATACGTGGAAAAAGTGTCCAGACTGTGGCAAGTGGTAAGTCTACAAATTAAACTACAAATCTATTTTAAAGATTTCTATAACTCGTATGAATTTCGATTTGCAGTTTAAAGCTGGGCAGCATGTGGATGCACCGTAAGATCCACAGTGATAATAAGAAATATCAATGCGATATATGTGGCCAGAAGTTTGTGCAGAAAATCAATTTAACGCATCATGCACGTATCCACTCCTCGGAGAAGCCGTACGAATGCCCCGAATGCCAAAAACGATTTCAGGAGCGCTCCCATCTGCAGCGCCATCAAAAGTATCATGCACAGACGCGCTCCTATCGCTGTGAGAAATGTGGCAAAATGTACAAAACGGAACGTTGCCTCAAGGTGCACAATTTGGTGCATCTGGAGCAGCGTCCCTTCGCGTGCAATGTGTGCGACAAGAGTTTCATTAGCAACTCGAAGTTGAAGCAGCATTCGAATATTCATACGGGCATGCGACCGTTTAAATGCAACTATTGTCCGCGCGACTTTACCAACTTTCCCAATTGGCTGAAGCATACGCGACGCCGTCACAAAGTTGATCACAAGACTGGCGAGCATCTCGAGAACATTCCCTCCTACTGCTCTAAGAAATCAACGACAACCAAGGCACAGAAAGCAGCCGCCGCCGCAGCAGCAGCGGCGGCGGCGACGACGGCGGCGATCGCCGGATCTCCAGCATCAGAGGAGCTGATTCTCAGCACAGTTGATGGAGACACGAAGTCCACTTCTTCCTCAACGCCGCAGACAGCCAAAGCGATGCCAGCTGCAGCACCAGCAGCAGCTCCAGCTGTTAAGCAGACACGCAAAAAGAAGCAACCACAACAAGCAACTCTTGCCGCCTTGGGCATCACTTTGCCAGCGGGAACAGCACTGCAGCAGGTTCATCGGCCGCAGCCGCCTCAACAGTCCACAAGCAAACAGTCAAATGTTGCTCCGCTACTGGCACCACCATCACAAGCAGCAGTACCAATAGCAACCACCGTTCCAGCTAAGCAGTTGAAAGCGAAGCGAGAGCGTAAACAGTTGGCGCCCAAACAGTTGCAGCAGAAGCCTTCTCTGCCAGTGGGCAGCACTCCTCACACGGTGCCCGTTGCAATGCCGCAAATTAAAAAGGAACCATTGCAGACGCAGGGTCCGTTCTTGGACCTGCACGGCCTTAGCCTCACCTCGGCCGAGGAGCTGATCATGGAGCAGGCCCTCGAGATGGAGGAGTGCGGATTGTATGATACACCCGTGGGCAACACTGAAATGGGCACCTCAGACAATGCAACCGCCTCGGATGCAGCGACTGCGCTGCACTTTCAAATCAAAAACGAATTACCCGACGAACTGCTACCTGACGACGATTTCTGTAAGTCTATATCCATGTTTGTTTGTATAAAATATGAAATGGAAGCACTTAAATGAAAATGGAGATTCTTCCCTGCAAGCATTAAGATCTGAAAGTAAACTATCTTTGTGATATTTTTTTTTTAAATTTAAACATTTTAATTATTTATGTAATTGAAGATTGTAGCTACATTTTTATAAGGTGGATTGAATGGAATTGAATTTATGTTGCCAAAATTTGAAATGACTTGAGTACAAATTCTTTGTGATATTTAATTTCAATCGTTTTTAATTAATTACATTTGCTCCATTTATTTTTTGCAGTGCCCCACAAATCCAATAATGGCAATCGTTTAGCCTGTCCATCGCTGGAATCATCACCGTTCTCCTCACCCGCATCCATGGAACTGGCTGCGGTATCAACCACCATCACCAGCAGCAGTAGCAACACCAAATCCACATCAGCTGTAAATGTGAACACGGGACGCACCGCCAACTATTATTTGCCGGCATTTACGCTGAATGCTCAAGGCAAGTTGACCAGTTGCACCACTAGCACTGGCACTACCACGGGAACGGTAACTGGAGCGACCAATTCCATTGTCAATGGACCGACAACAGTTTCTGTTGTGAATATGCCGATGTTGGTGCACTCGAATCAGATGTTGCCTTCCGTGGACACGCTGCTCTTTACCACCCAGACGGGCAATCGGTTCTTCTCGGGCAAGTCAGCTTCAGGTGGCGCCTCAGTCTCAACGACAACCCATTTGACATGATCGCACGACGGCTGAATGCCGTCGTCATATAATCTCAACGATCTCCTGTGTCTTAATTAAGCTAGGGTTTTGCTGCGACCACTTCCGCTTTGCCGAGAATATATATATATATTCGTATATACATATAGAGCAATGATTCGGATTATCTTCAGTGTAGTCCTTAATATTTTTTAGGATATGTAGTATGACGCTATATTTGTTTTGAATAAGTAGGCAATAAGAGGATTTCTACATAGAGCTAAGTATTAATGTAAATACAATACACACACACATACATAAATATACACACAACTATACAGACACACACGAACACATATATGCATGTACATATAACATTTATATATGCATATGTATTTTTATAATTTACCACCAACACTACAATTATTATTTCTACGCTTAACACCAATTACAATAAAAAACAAAATTAAATAAAATTCGAAAAGATTTAAACAAAAATTGTACTTCAACCACTGTTCTCCTTATAGACTACAAAACTGTATACAGGCTTGACCTAATGCCTGTCAAACTTGTTCCCGCCTCAAATGTGCGACTTGGCTCGGGGTGGTTATTTTGTAAAGGGTTGTTTTTGCGTCTTTGACTGTGTGTGTATGTGCTTTTAAGGGTCCAACACGGCAAAAAATACAGCTGAAAAATTACTGGATATATACTTAGAGTTAGCGTAGAAGAAGCTGTTTGTCATGATGCCAGTTTTTCTGCATAGTATTGAATCTTAAATAGTCAAAAATAGATAATTAGGTTACTGTAAAACATTTAAATTACCTTAAGAAAAATAGCGGCATACTATAAAGGGCGAGTAGTTCGCTATGGTAAATAGCAAGTGAACAAATTATTTAAGGGTTATTTGTTCCCAAGACACAACATCAGCAAACTTTTGTGACTACACAAATTAGATTCCTGAATTGGCTAAATTGTCCACAGGATAAGAGGTGTACTTTAAGAGACATGCAATTAGGTTGCTGCATTGGCTAAATGATGCCAATGCAAAAGTGGGCATACTCTTAGGGGCCACTACTCTGAGAAAAAATGTAGCATACTTTTAGGGCCATTTAAAGAACTTGCAGTGTTCTAAGAATCCAAACATTTGTTAAAATATTACTGGCAAAAAAAAAAGCAAATTGACGTTGGACTCGACGGAAGTCCATATTATGAAAATGTATTTTGAAAAAGAATTTTAATCATATTAAATAGATTAGTTATGCAAAATTTTCCGAATCTTCTTTTTTTTTTACAAATACTTCAATGCGGGATCTTCAAGGATGTGGTATGTCTTTTTATAAAATTAGAGCTTACTCCAAAAATCGTGTAATTCAAAAACAAAATTATGTTTTTAGAGCAATGTACCACGAATTGTCTACTTATTATTCGATTAAAAAAATTTAATATAGTGAAAAGCCTTTACCATTTTGCTTTGTCATGCGCTTTCCATTATTTTAAATTTATGGACAGTTGGCTCATTAATTTCATATTCAATTCATAATTAGCTTAAATTCCTTTTATATTTTCCCAAACAAATGCTCAAAAAAACACTCAAGACACGAATATGCAAAGTGTTCAATAAACAGCAAGAGATATAAATATGTTATTAATTCTTTAGAAAAATAGACATAACATTTGCCGTGAAAACCTTGTTCTTACAACACGCAAGAAATAAAATTTGAATATTAATTTATTTCATTTATTGTAAGGGGTTGAGAGTTGGACCTAACCCTGGACTATGGACCACAAATTGTGAAAACCAGTTTTTGTGTGCGTGTGTGTGTGTTATTTTGCCTTTTGTGGACAAAAGGATGCAACTTCTATTAAAACTTTTTGGTAATTTCAGCTGCGTTGCAGCTTCCGCGAGTTCATAGCGCTGATGGATGGATGGATGGGTCACGCACACATCTACAAATGTATATAAATATATATTCCTATAGAGACATAGGCACATGCATCCTGCGGCATATGAAATTCAAAACCCGTTTTTTTTTTAACCGTGTGCTGAAAAGCTGCGCAGCGTCCGGCATTTAATCTGCTGCACATGCGTAGCTCGACTGAAATTAGAAAGGATTTGTTTGGTCAAATCCTTGGGCTGCCATCAAATTTGAATATATTACATACACACATAACCCTAAAGGGGCGACATACACAACACATCGAGACACTGCTGCCCAGGGGTCGATCTTTGGCTCGGTCCACATGTAATTTAATCGGGGGTAGCAAAAGTGTTGCATTGTAACTTTATAATTTTGGGTCAGCTCTGGTTGCTCTCACTCTTCCTACTCCCAATAAAACTGCATAGAAAATCTCGCATCAATTTTATTTTTTTTACCGAATATTGTTTGAGTTTTCCGCTCTTGGATTTTTGTTTTGGTAGTTCTTTTGTAGCAAAAACTGAGTAAAAGGTCACTTTTGATTTCCTACTTTTATGTGTTGTTGAATTTAAAATTATTAAATAAAAGCTTTTAAAATTGTGGTGAGTGTTTTTGGGGTGGTAATAAAGTGAATTTTTGTATGGAAATAAATAAGATAAAATAATCCAATTAAACAACAAATATTGTTTGGATTTAACGAATAGGAAAAGGGATTTCGTTATATGTAATTTAGAAATTTAAGATAAAAAAATGGATTTTGTAGTAATCAGTTTAATTGCAATTAGTGTGAAATATGATTAATGGGAATCTTAATTTTTAAAAAGCGTCAGGTGAATTAGAAAAATTGCACTTATGCTAAAATTGCCTTCAAAGCCAAAAATTGTTTTTACGTTTTAGAAATAGTCTCTGGACTTACGACATTATGTTTTTACAAGTCTAATTTTAATCACAAATAAACAAATTCAAATTATTGTTATGTTTTTGCATTATTAATTTAAACAACAGAAAATTATGTTTGATTAGAAAAAATATGTATCAACTCTTAGATGCCATTATTTCAATACTTTTTCCGTGTTTAGCCTGAATAGTAATAAATTTGCTATCCTTTGGCCCATTAATCTGCATGACTATTGGCATTTCGGGGCCATAAATTCAGGCTTAATGTGACATTGACCCACAAAACCAATCTAGGGCCAGAGGCCTCCGCTAAGCCAAAGTCTTGCCGTCTTCGGGTGAATGCATTTACTTCTGCAAGCTGACATAACAAAGAGAAAAAGGAAACCCCAAGACGATCCTTGAACCAACCCCGCTCTGGGTCAATGAAAAATCGCTTCAGTTTTGAGGCAAAAATCTTCAAATTCGTCACAAAAAAAAAAGGAAAAGGAAAAAATGAGAAAAATGCTTAAAGCAAGGGTTGCCAAAGGCCATCAAGGTACCAAGGAGCAGCCGTTTTTTATTGTTTACCTTTCACCTCTGTTCGTAATTTACTGTGAACCCGATCGTGGATCGAGGATTGAAGATGATGCCTATCTGTGATATATTTTTCTTGGGGTTGCTATTTGTGCAAATAGCATCAAGGACCTTTAGATCTTGCGATTTTATTTTGCACCCTTTGATGCCTCGGTTATTTGATCGCTCGTAAATTTCTTTACGCGCACTTTTCTGCCACTCGCTAGAGATTGTAATCCCTGCTGGCGATTTTCGCACTGTGGGAATTCTTAGTTTCCTCAGTTTGAAATCCTCGCAACAATTGAGAAAATGCTTGCACTCTTGATTGATGGCTGTATAGGGTTTCAATAATATGAAATGGGCTTAAGGAAAGACGCATTTGCCATGCTGTGTTCAACTTAAAAATTAAAAAATTTTCATATTTCATATATTAGTTACATAAAAGCTTAGCTGCGTTATCATGCAATTAATCCAAACACTTTCACACTATTATCATTTATACAAATCGCTTTATGGTTTTCAATTGACCACAACAAAGTTGCCCTAATTTTTCACTTTCTTTTTTGTACGGAAAAGTGGAAAATAATTTATGTAAATATGTTTGTTGTTTGTTATTTCTGTGACGCGTGTCCAGCAAAGTTAACCCCTTCAAATGACCCAAGTGACCAGTCATTTAGCCCTGGCACGTGCTTCACAAAGGACTTTCCAGTGGTCAGTCGGTCAGTCAGAACGAGTTTTAATAAATAAAGGCGAGACTTTCAGTACAAACATTCTCCTATTTGAGTCGCTCATCTCTAACAGACTCACAGATACTTGGCATGCTTGAACAACCCCTTTTTTTACACTTATACCCATTTATATTTTAAAAAATGCGATAACAAACTGGTAATAGGCAGTAGGTATGTCCACAAATAGATTTTCAACAAAACAAATCAAAAATTAAAAAAAAAAACAATCAAAATTCCATATATCAAAAATATAACTTTTATAATAAAATTGTTTAACAATAAACTCAAAAGTTGTTACACAGAAAGTTACTTGATTGTAATTCAAAGCTGTGCACAGGGTATCTCTTGGTCTGGCACTTTTGCAAATTTATCAATTTTATTTGTTTTCAGTCAGTTTTTATTTTCATTTGAAATGCTTGTGTTTTGAAATTTTTATAAATGCTACATTTTGGCAAAGGATTCGCCATCATTGTGCAAGTATCGAAAGGGGTAGCTGTGCCGTTAAAGGACAAAGGATGCTGCTGATGCTGACGCTGTGTGCCGTTACTTGACAGCGTGTTCAATTGTAAAGGACACACATAAAAGCGTTGCGTGTACGCAACAACAATTTTGCTGACCTTCTATTGCCTCAATACCCGTAGAATTTAGAAAACGCGAGAGCAAATCAGAGCCAGTTAGAGATAAAGAGATAGATAGATAGAGAGAGAGAGAGAGAGAGAAAGGCGTAAAAATAAAAGAGAAAACCCAGTACTCTTAAATTTATTTTTTGCATTTGCATATTGTTATAAGAATTAAATAACAAAAAAATATGAATTTTCATTCAGTATGATATGGAATAGAATTTAATTTCCTTTTCATATATTATCGGTCCATGTGTTTTAAAGAATGCTCCGATCGCAGAAAGTAAAAGAAAGTATTTATATTTTTGAAAAGCATTTGAAATTCGTTTCTCACACAGATTCCAAATCTACTGATACAAAAATAAAAAAATAATCATCATATGCACTTCCTTACCCATAATAACTTCCCACAGAGCGTATAATAGGGAACTGCAGAAGGGAAATGCATAAAATTTTCCCTGGTTTGCAAATTTCTGCCAAGTCAGCGATGTAAGCGAAATAATTATGCAAATCATATCTGGAAAGTTTGCATCGTTTTGGCATATTCAATAAGGCGGTGAGTCCTAAAAGGTCCTGGCTCGGGCGACAGAAGGGTTTGTGCAACTCTCCTTCCTGTTTGGCACATTTTTGACTTGTGTCAGTGTTATGCAAATTTTGTTGGTTCCCTGCGATTCGACTTCGAGAAAGACTTCAACTTCGAGTGTCGTCCCTAGATTTGATTTCGATTTTGATGTTTTGTTTTGTTGTTTGGCATTAACCGTGTTAAATGTTAATTTTTCTCAAGTGCCAATGGTCGGGCTAAGATGCCCTACTCTGTCAGACATTTATGGGTTACTCAATTGATTTTCATTTAATATTCATGTATTTCAAATTATTGGTATTTGCGGGTTGTTTATTGGAAATTGGCAAATATTGAAAAACAGGGCTGGGAATCTCGAATGCTTGGAATATTATATTAAAATTAAGTTTTATAGACTGAAAACTTATTTTTTTTTTAAAGTAAAATAAAGTTACTAAGGAGTTCTACATTTGATTCACATATTTGGAAATCCCTGCCAAACATAATGATTAACAATATAATATTTTAAATGCGGCATAACTTAAAATGTAATTATTTTTACTACTTCTATCAAATATATTTGGTAGTATATTTGACACAACTCGTAATACAGATGGCAAAGAGAATACTTTCTTTTTATATTATTATTATTTGTATGCAAGAAAAAGAAAGGGAAGACTTCTACAAATCTGTTAGTTTTAAAATATATATTTATAAACTCTTATAACTCTCTCCATATTTAATCGTTTCAGATACTTGTAAAGAATATAAACGCAATTTTCGCAAAGTCGACATCTGGGCAATCTCAATATTGCAAAGACTTTTAAAAAATAGAAGGAAAATTCAAAGAATAACTGCAACCCTTACGCAAATCATCAAATTAAAAATTTCCCATGCTTGTTGTTTATGCAATTTGCAATATCAAATATCAGGAAAATATCAAAAGAGTGGAAAACGCATTTTGTGCACAGCAAAATAAAATTGGTGCAGTTGTTTTCATTATGCAAGCAACTTGAACCAAAATTGCAAAGGTTGCAAAAAAAAGTGCGAACCCTTTTGCTCAGACAGGCAGAAAACCGTAAAACACTTTTTGCATAACCTTAAAAGGAAAAGTGTGCAACCCTTTGGGGCAAGCAAGACCAAGACGAAGGATAAGTCGAGGCGAGGCGAGGCGGGGACTTTCACATAAATCTCTTCGATGTATGTGCAGCAGCTGACGTCATTAAGACTGCATTTGTCATTGCTTTCCGTTAAAGGATTTGCAGTAAAATTGTATCCTATTTTGATGGTTTTCTTGTGCCAGGAAATCTGAGACTTTTTTATAGTCAGGCAGGATTTCCTTTTTCTTTTTTTTTTTTTATAAATGATCGATAGCTCAAATGATGATGATAGTGCTGTGGAAAGTTGTCCTTGGGATATCATTTCAAGCAAGGACTTTGCTCAGTTGATGTACTAAATAAATTTTTGGTGCAAGTTGAATTTTGTGCCTCTTAAGCTGAGGCAACAGCTCATAAATAATACCAACGAAATGGCACAGATGAAAATTTGACCTTTGGCCAGCCGACTGTCAACATACTCATCGATAAGCAAGTCCTTGCATATATAATCCCATTAATTGCATTATTAGCAAGCCAAGGCGAATATATAAACAGCTCAATAAATTTTGTGTGAAAATGTGAGAAATAATCTAGGTAAATTTAAAAAAAAAAGGAAAATCAAAAAATGACCAAGAAGCGAGCAACCCTCCAGTTGAGCGAAAGAACCAGCTGATCAATTGCGTTTGATCCTCATCCTCATCCACATCCACATCCATATCATCATCAACATTGTGTAACCTAATGGACCCTGACCCTGGCCGGCTGCACTAAGCTGTGGCAAAAGTGTCCTTCTGCTCGACTGCATCGCATTGAGACGTCTGCTATTTTTCTTTAATTTCCGCTGAGGCGAAACTGCAAACCCCATAATAGGGGTTGGATTCGGAGAACATTTCGCAGACAGCGCTAATGTCTTGCGCAAGTTTTATGCTTCAATGTCCAAACAAATATTAATCAAAGTTGGAATAGACAATACTCTGGGAATGCACAATCTCCTCTCATTTAATGTTTGCTTAGGATGCCAATGCGAAAAAATTTCTAATTATTGTAGATTTTTTAGTTTTTAACTCTTAGACCAGAAAAATTCAATGGCCAATCATAATTTTCTCCGTGGTTTTTGCATCCTGGATTTTGGATCAATCCCAATGACAAGTTTTTATTCATTTGTGCTGCAGCTATTTTCTATTTGTAAATCACATTCTACATAGTTTTGACAAGGACTCAAGTAGGCTAAAATTCCAGTTGTAAAAAAAAACGTGCTTCGATCAATGATATCATCTTGCAAGGGATCGTCGTGTGTTGGCGTTGTACGACTCATTGCGCAACTGCCAAAACTGCGTTTGAGATTTTTCCACAAAAAGGAAAAAGAAATTCGTATAGAAAATGCCCAGAAAATAAAAGAGTAAAGAAATCCTCCCTCAATTGGAAGCCAAACTCATAACAAGATGTTGCTCAAGCGGCGCATTTGTCTAAGCATGCTGCGTAATCCTTTTTGTAAGGACACGTTTGTATGTGTGCGTGTGTATATGTGTGAAAGGATTGTGTTTGTAAGAGAGTAGAATTTGGGACAAATGTCTCGGCATACGCGTATCTCCGACAAGGAACCTCAACAAACGCTCCGAAACGGCAGCTGAAGATGATCAACAATATTTTTTTTCATTCCTTTCCGTATAAAAAAAGGATGCGTTGGGGCGCCGTGTTGTCCTGTTTGTTGTGACGATGTAATAAGATTATAATTCCATAATTTCTCTTCCATTTTTTGCGTTTAAGTTTCAGCAGAGTTCAGAAACCTTTGCCACAGCTGATCCCAGGCAGTGAAAGGATATTCGCCCAAGGGTTGCAAAAATTGAAAACCATTTGATGTCTCCAACTGCAACCCTTTAATTATCCTTTCATTTTCCTACCTGCCTCGATTGCATCTCAAATTCCTGCACAATTTAGCAACATTTTACCCAAAAAACGGATAAACAATTTGCAACATACCTAAGCAAAAGTATCCAATAACATAAAATACTATCATTAATTTTAATATTGTCATTAGTTTGACGGCAACTTGAAATTCATCCAAATCTGAAGAAATCAATAAGAAAATCGTGAGAAAATTGTTACGATCGTAACTTGAGTCATATCCTGGGCAACTTTTGCCAAACTCATAAGGTTCATCAATCAAATCGGACACTCGCTGAAAAGGCAAATATTTTTGATAAATTATTCAGCCAAGTTGGCGTTTGTTTTTCTTGAAAAGCGTGAAAATGTCAGAATAATTTCGACAATTTTTCAATTAATTTTCTTAGAAAATTTGCTAAAATCAAACGAAGCATCAGCTGTCGATGCACAGAAATAAACGGCTATTTTTTACAACCCTCCTGCGTGTTAAAAAGTATACCATTAATAAATTATGTAAATTTTTGCAATGAAGACTCGATGCAAAAAAAAAAAAGAAATGAAAAAACACATTTAAAAATATTTACATAATTTCGGCGCAGGCGACTTTAAAGTGAGGTGGCTGCCAGGCAACCAGCATATCCTGCAGCAGCCAGTGTTATGCTAATTATGACCTGTGACGGGAAGTGTAAGAGGAAGAGGGTCACAAATCTAACCTCATCGAACAGCGCACGCGCGGCATGTGAAAATATATGCAAATTAGGCTGTAGAAGGCAATGAATGAAAGGACGAACAAATCGATCGAGGGGAGGCAGCAATCGATTGATTTCGAATTCGGATTGAGACTACTGAGCTCCGCTCTGTTAAATTCTGTTGGTTTGAGATTGAAGTGGACTTACCAATTGTGGCCAGAGTTGAGTGACATGAGTGTAGGTAGGATAGTAACAGTTTGGATCTGTATGCCATGCATACCCAGCTATTGATTACAGAAAAGGTTTCCCGGCAAAATGGCAACTGAGCAACTAATGGAAATTTGCATGAAAATGCGCACAAAAGCACAAAGCACTGAAAGGAACCAATTCCAAGTTCGCATTGTGCTCCATAACGACGAGCAGAACCCTGACATGTTTTATTTGTACTTTAGTGAAATACCAATTTGCATATGAGAATTTTATGTTCAGTTACAAATGTTTCAAATTGGTAAACTTTTGTTAGCATTGCTTTCCACTCGTCCTTTTTTAAAGCCATGGCAAGTCAGTGGTTGTTATATACATATATATATTATACTTCATACGATAACAATAAGCTTGACAACTATTATTTCAATCTGTACAAATGTCTAACTTGATTTCAGGACAGATCAGGAATTAGCATTACATTGGTATATAAAAAAAACGTTAATTGGGTGACATGTTTAAATTAGCCCGTGTCTAGTCAATGCAATTTGAATCATAATTTTGAAAGCGTTTTTATTTTTTCAATAATTATTTTTATTATTTTAGAGTGTATTTTTTTCAGCGTGTGATAATTTTTGGAAACACTTGAAACACATTTTTCTAATTATATCAATTGCCTGTGGCATCCTTTGTGCTATTCTCACAATTTATGATAAAAAATAAACAAAAATGTTTGAATACTAAAAGGAACACCCTTAAAAAATTTCTTTGTTTTGGGATGCATTTAGAATTCGATTTTTAGCCCTAGCTAAAAGACAACTTTCACCGTCGGATATAAATTAGAAAATCCCTCAATATTTTATTTGACACTTATAGACAATTTTGTAGGAAATTCGTTGAGCGTTTTGTTAAATATGGGTGTCTTTTTGCATAAATCTGTGAGACTGTCAACGAGGACTGGAATTGGCAGGGCGACCCTATAAATTTGAGCGTTTGTTTACAAATATCTCTTAAGGACGAGGAAGCCTATAATGGATGGGATATTTAAATCAAATGAAGATATTGGCAGTGACAATGCAAATGTGCTAAGTGTTGACACAAAGATACTTCTCGACTCTCCTCAGTTTCTTCTAAGGGGGAAGTAAGGAGACATCGCTGACCAACTGAGTGAGTGACCAACCCTATAAAGGACACGCGTCCGAGTCATTAAATCATTTAACGCTGGTCAAGGCATTGAAACCAGTTACTCGACTTAGGCTTGTCGAAATAGAAGGGTAAGGAGGGTCAGTGATAGGTGGCTAATGGTCAGTATTGAAGTGCGCTTTACACGAGGCTATTTGGAGGCTGAAATCATCCGATAAGCAAGCGCCATTTTGTTTGCTGATCGTATCTTTTGGTATATTACCCTTTGCTTTAAGTTTGTGACCCTGCGAAATTCTTGAGAAATGTCCGTTAATCTGTGAACATGTTTGGGTTCAACAAAATGGCTGACCTCCAGGACAAGCAGCTAGAGAAGGCCGAGCAGAACAATGTAGAACATGTTGTGTTAGACTTATTCGAAATAGGATACCCCAATTGTGGACAAAATAGGAAATTTTTAACGCACGACCGCAAGCTAACCCTTTGAGCAGCCATCGTCCTGTTGTCCTGCGAAAGCAACAACTCATGCCCAACAACTGCCACCCCAAGGACTATGGTAAAAGCAACTGTCGGAATACATCCTTTTATCATCGCAGTCGTGATGCTGCCGCTGCTTTCATATATATTCATATTGACCAGATCCTGCAATGGACCGCCATATGCCATGTTCCTACAAAGGGTTCGTCCTTTTTTTTTGCGCTCGAAATTTTCTTCGCGGCCTTTTCCGTAAATTAATGCTAGTGTCCAAACCGGTTTATGGCTTTTTTTTATTCAAGGTCCGGTTTTTAGGCAAGGAAGTCGTCCTTTTCGGATCCCTTCAACCCTTTTGTTATGTGGCTGGGCAAAAGCGAATAAAATTGCAGCATTCGCTTTTTTGTGTTACCCAAAAGACCAGGGATTAGATGAGAAATCTTTTTCTCAAGTTTTCGTCGAGGTAAATATTAAAATAGCCGTTATAAATTACAGTTGTTCAACAGAATCTGAGCCCGTCATCAGTCAAAATTCTTGACCATCTCAATTAGTCCACGCGTACACAGGATGACCTCTACTGAGTGACCACTTAACTCCTTTCGGCCAAACCTGTTTGACTGGCTGACCAATAAGGACGAGTAACGCGTGCTCTTTAAATACATAAAGGATAAACACACGCGCTGACCAATGGTCAGGCAGAGGCTACCTGGCACATCCCTCCAATGCTCAGGCCACTCCTTGAAGATAATCTGCGACGCGTGTCCCATTATTATAATAGAGATCTCATTAGCCGTGACAATCTGCATGGGCATGCAAAGGATCAAGGGTCAACATAGTTGACCAAGCAAAATTCAAATGCGAAAATTTGCCAAAGATGCCAAAAGGAATATGTATTGAAATATCATCCTGACTTTGGGCTCAAGCTAAGCATTTTCCTTTCATTCATTTTTCGGGGGTAAAAGTTGATATTTAGTTGAGGCAATAAATCTGCGGCCAAACGCATCCCAAAACAAAGGATCTTAAAAAGGAAGAAATAGGCAAAATATCTTTGCATTTTCTATAGAGAATGGAGGGTGTCCCAAATCGACCCTCTGCTTGAATATTCAAACTGTTTTTGTTTACACTCTCGGCATAAATTGTGAGAAAGGACAAAGGATGCCACAGGCAATTGACGTAATTAGGAAGATAAGTTTTAAATGTTTCTAACGATTTTTCTCACGCTGATGACATTGCCGATAAAAACTTGAATATCTTCTTTTATTTATTTTCAAAATGTTCAACTAACTATCCAAATGTACGATTACAATATCAACTCTCAAATCAATTATATTCCCATCAACTTGTAAAACCTAATGCATTTTGTGGGCTTTCAAAGAATGTGCTGTGAATTGGCTCTTTATAATTAAAACATGTCCCACAATTTGACAGCCAAAGGATCTAATGGTAATTTCTAATATCAACTTTTAGGAATTAGAGCTCAAATCTATTTTAGGATGATTGTCGCGTCATGAGCAGACCGATTGTTATCCGTAACACAACACTACCATTGACTTTCCATAACTTAGAAAAAGGCAATCAATGCCCACATTTGCAGACAAAAGCCAACACACAAAAGTTTTTCATTTCGAAACATTTGTAACTGAATATAAAACTCATATATGCAAAGTAAAAATAAATTCACAAAGTTTGAAATAAAAATAAAACATGTCCGGGTCCTGTTCTAGTTGTAGTCGGGAATTGGTTCTATTCTAGATTTGGTGCTTTTGTGCGCATTTTCATGCAAATTTCCATTAGTTGCTCAGTTGCCATTTTGTTGGGAAACCTTTTTTTTTTGTTGTAATCAATAGCTGGGTATGCTTGCGATGACGATCCTAAATGTTACTGCCGTTCTCTTATCCATGTCACTCAATTATGGCAACAATTGGTAAATCTGTTCCAATCTCAAAATTGCCAACCAAGTGACAAACCAACAGACCAGAGCAGAGCAGTGCGGACCATTTTCCATAGCACTTCCTACGAAATCAATCGATGGCTACAATTCGAAATTCGCCCCTCGCGAATCGATTTGCCCGAAGGGATTTCCTATCCCTTCATTTCCTCAACTGATTTGCATAAATTTTCAGATGGCGCGCGTCGCTGGAACCCTCCTCCGACACAGGTCGATTAGCATAACACTGGCAGGTATTAATGCTGCCTGGAATTGATCCTGATCCTAGCGCTGATGCTGTCTCGCTCTCGCTCGCGCTTGTGCCAAAATTATGTAAATTTTTTTTTTTTGCGCTTACCAATATTTGACAACAATAATTTATGCAAATTACACTGGCAAGGATTTTGTGCGCCAGCGCAACGGATGTTACATGTCGCAACCGTTTTTTTTTTTATTTTTAAGGGTTTGCGCTTGTTTCGCATTTTTGCAACGTTTTTTTTTTATATGCAAATTTTTTTTGGTTGTTGCCTGGGCCTACGATATTTTTGGCATTTTCAATTGAATATTTTTGCACGATTGTAATGTAGATTTTTTTGTTTGATTGTAATTTTAATTTTGTGCGCCAAAAAATAGTTTATTTTTTTGCATTTGAATGGATTCGATTATTACCGAAATCGCAGCTGTTCTTCGAGATCTGCGAATAATTTGCAAAAGGTTTTCTTAAGTTCGCCAAGATGCGGGATCTACATTTTGTGCCACTTTTGTATTTATGGAAATGTGATTTGGCGTTTTAATTGGATTTAGTCTTTCCTGAGTGTGAGAAAATACTAAAATGTGAAACGGCTGTTTTGGCGTTTCTAGAAAACTCCTATACTATATTATTATCGATAGTATCTAAACCCAGTAATTGAAAATGCCTAGTGCTCGGTATATTCATCTAAAATCAAAATCACATTAAATAGAAAAAATAAAGAGGGCTCTTAAAGAATTAAGTTCTTATTCCTAAATTTCTTAACAGCAGAAATATTTCAATAAACAAGCCCAAAAGTATTGAATTTATAAACATTAGTAATGTTTTAAAAATGTTGTTTTATGTACTAGAAAAAAAACGTTACTCTGTTTACTATTTTTGCAGGGAATATAGGGATTATTATTTGCTTAATTGTAATATTGATTTTCTCCTTCTAAATATATATTTCAAGTTAATATTCATAAATATATTTAAATTTATTTGCCTTAAGTTAATATAACATTAAGACTGAATGTTATATTTATGAGAACTAAAATTTTAATTTTTTCTCCTGAGACTTTAATGAATTCATTTACATTTCTTCACTACCCCTTCTCTCTTTGCTCGCAATGCACAGGGGAAATTCCTGAACAGTCGTTGGTGCTCGCAATGTCAATTTTTCTGCCCAAAACTCGATTTTCTGCTGAAATTTACATGGACGCTGGCATTTTATTGGTTGGCATAAAAAAACTGGGCAAAAAACGGCGACAAACTCACAACAAGTTTTCCGCACATTTTCCAAAAAACAGGACTCTAAATATAATTCCGGGGTTGTGCGCCCTTAAAAACCACCACCAAGCGGGGTTCGAATCTCCGTTTTTTAAGAGCGACCGAGATGAGAGAGAGAGCGACTTGCAGATCGGTTTTTTAAGAGCGTTTCATTTTCATATTTTTTATGGAGAGGGTTGTTGCTGGGACCTTTGCGCAATTTCTGCTATATTAGCTGGTCGTTGCGGAAGAGTTGAAACAGTTTGAGCTACGCAGCCGAACTTCGAGGATCGCCATAAAGAATCTGAGGTCGTGATCTGTATCGAGTGTGTGATGTGAAAATTGTGAAAAATCTTGTGAACCAAGAATTATTTTTGAATTTTCGAAAATTTGAATTTGTGCTGTATTATCTAAATATTTAAAAAGTGATCGCAAAATGTCCAATCAAATGGAATTTATAATGCAGCTTTATATGATGAGCCTGCTGCAGCAGCAACAACAACAGCAGCAGCAACTTCTGCAACAGCAACAGCAACAACAAATTCAACAATATCCACTACAACAGCAACAACAACAGTTGTTAGGAATTTCCTGTACACCCAAAGAGGATATCACCAGCAGCAGCGGCAACAGCAACACTTGCCTGCAACAACAACAACAACAACAAGAACAACAACACAAGACAAGAACGCACAAACGAACATATTCGCAAAACACGAACTGTAGTAGTAGCCGTAGTTGTAGTCCCAATAGTAATTTGAACACTTTATCAACACAACAACAATATGAACAAAATGCTACAACACTAACAACACCCATAACACCAACAACACCTAACAATCCAAACTTTGCCTATCAGTTGCCACAAATGTTGCTGACGCAGTACATAATGCAACAGCAGCAGCAGCAGCAGCAGCAGCAACATTTGCTGGCAACTTCAACTTCAAATCTACTTCTAACTCCTAATACACCCAGCTCCACACAGCAATCACTGTTGGAGCCACTTCACCCCTCCATGCAAAGTGAGCAATTTACTACAAAGAATTTTTTGCAATCCTCCACAGTGACATCAACGCCAAACGAGCAAGCAGCAGCAGCAGCAGAAACAGCAGCAGCAACAACAACAGCAGCTACAACAGCAACAGCAGCAGCAGCAGCAACCGTTTCGGCAGTCACAGTCAAATATGAGCAGGACTTCAACGATGAGGACGAGAGGCCGCTGTCCACTTTAAACAGCTGCAGCTCCTCCAATAATCACCATAAGATGATGCTGCTGCAGTCGGGCGGACAATCGCTGGAGAGCACGAGCAACAGCGATATCAACGACTCTCCCAGCATGGTAAGCTTTCTATTTAACATGATATATTGATATATTGAGATATTGAAAAGATTATTTTCTATCTCTTGACTTATATGAATTACTAGAACTACTACTACAAAATCTATTGCTACAACTGTTACTCCAAAAACTATTATTATTTTGTTATAGACACTTCTTCTACAAAACTACTACTTTTAATACTGCCACTAAAACTACTTAACTTAATATTGTTACTAATGGTAATACTACTAATAGTACTTTTACTACTATTGCTACTACTCCCAAAAAAAGTACTACTACTATTGCTACTAATGATACTACTACTACTATTACTACTGCTACTAATAGTACTGCTGCTACTACTATTACTACTACTTCCACTCCAATTAGTACTATTACTACCCCTGCTACTACATTTACTAATCTTATTAATTATTCTAATACTATTTTAATTCTATAATACTATATACATACTGCTTGTACTACTACCATTTTTGTTACTATATTTTCTTGTACTACTGTTAGTAGCTATAAAAACTTAACCTACTTTAAATTTCGCAGCTTCCTTCATAGTTCATCAAATCGTATTTTTTGTATTTCAATTATTTTTTTTTCAAATTCACAAATATGTATTCAGATTTTTTTTTTTGTCAAGCTTTATTGGTTCAATGTACTTTTCCTGTTTGTTTGAAACTCCCACGCTGAGTGTAATTCGAGAGCAGCTCTGTAAATAGGAAAGCTCTTCATTCGTGCGCTTTGCTCGAAAAATGAAAACACAGAACGAAATATTGTTGCAAATTTGCTTGCTTAATGTAAACAAGAACATCATGATTCCAAGGAAAATAAAGCAGCTGCGGGTTTCTCTCTATATATGTATATATACACGCTTCTTTACTCTGTCCATTGGCACCAAGCAGTCTGGTTCTTGAAAATAATTTATTACTTAATATTTGATGTTCAATGTTTTTTCATTGCAGTATACGCCCGTCAAGCAGCCAGCGGATTCATCATATAATGTCGTCGCCTCCACCGATAATGAGGCAACGACATTTAACACTCCCCGGGGAGCAATGAGTAGCAATTCGCTGTTGACACCACCGTCGTCCAGTGATCAGAGCAAAGCCAGCATTGTCAGTTTGACGACGGCCAGTAGTCTGGATGCCTTTCTGCAGAACGAGGAGAATCTGAAGAATCTGCGTAAGGTGTCCTCGTATCTGGAGTGTGAAAATACGCTCTGTCGCCAGGAGACGTTGCGTGAACATTTCCATTGCTATGATGAGCCCTGTCAGGGCAAGATCCTAAGCAAAAAGGATGACATTATCCGTCACCTTAAGTGGCACAAGAAGCGCAAGGAGAGCCTCAAATTGGCGTTTGCTCGCTTCTCCTCCTCGGATGATTGTGCGCCTGAATACGGTGAGGGATGTGTCTACAATTGGAAGCAGACGCACTATCATTGTGTCTATGAGCACTGTCCCAAGGTCTATGTGAGCACCAGTGATGTCCAGATGCATGCTAACTTCCATCGCAAGGACTCGGAGATTGTGAATGAGGGCTTCCGTCGTTTCCGCGCCCATGAAAACTGTCGCATCGAGGATTGCCCCTTCTATGGCAAGAAGATATCTCACTATCATTGTTGTCGCGAGGGTTGCAATCACACTTTCAAGAACAAAGCGGATATGGGTGAGTGATGATGCATATATATAAATATATAAATTGTTCACATTCAATTTGGATAATGTTGTTAATGTTGATCACGCTTCTTGCAGACAAGCACAAGACGTATCACCTGAAGGACTATCAGTTGACGCAGGACGGCTTCAAGAAGATCCTCAAAACGGAGCCGTGTCCCTTCGAGTCCTGCAAGTTCTCCACGGTGTGCAATCACATCCACTGCGTCCGCGAGAATTGTAATTATATCCTGCACTCGAGCAGTCAAATGATTAGTCATAAACGGAAACACGATCGCCAGGATGGTGAGCAAGCATATCAGCAGTTCAAGGGCAAACAGGAGGACATGGACGATGCGGCTTCTGTCGATGCAACACCTCAACCAATTAGTAGCAACAGTACCAGCTCCAACTCCACCTCCACATCCAGCACACCACTCTCCTCGCTATCAGCGGAGCATTTCCTTGCCCGCAAACGTGGTCGCCCGCCCAAGATGATTGTAAGCTGCCTCTTTCCTTAAGCACTGGCAACAAAAATTTACTTAGTCTATTCCCTATTTTAGCAACTGCCCGCGAATAAACTAGAGCCAGAGGCAAAGCGTCTCAAGCAGACTGATGCGGCGAGTAATCCAGCGATGCCAGCACAGTTCCCGCCCCAACAAGCCAACAACAATGCGATATTCCCCAGTTTGATGCCGATCTCAGCGTCGCCAAATTTCCAACAGACGCACCTCATGGCCCTCTTTCAGCTGCAGAATCCGCTCTTCTATCAAAATCTGTATCCCGGCGCCGCAGCTGCAAATATGCTGACCGTGCCACAGAATGCATCCATTTTTGGCAACTTGGCTGCTTTCAGCGCGGCAGCTGCTGCGGCAGCGGCGGGTGGCGTGCAACAGCCAAAGACAGAGTTTAGCATTAAACCCGAGTTCAAAGAGTAGATGCCAATGACCTACACAGAAAGAAAAAGTACTAACTTAATTTGAGTATTCAATTCACTAATAATGAGCCCAACAAATCGCACATATATTTTAAATCAAATATTAGTTTCACATTTCTTTAAATAACTGTTAATTCCGGTTGCCAATTTCACAATAGTTTTCCCTTTTCCAAATCTAATCGATTTCCTTGAAAATTTCATCTTCGATCTGAACTGTTTAGTTTGAGTACGAGTTAATGTCTTTTCTTTCTGTGTAAGTTAAGTTATATATAGAGATGTATAAATGTAAAGATGTATAGGCGTATCCAGTATGTGTATATATAGTTGTAGTGTTATATTAGACTGACTGATTTGGACGTTTTGTTTGACAGAGACCAGGGCATCGGGCTCTAAGCAGGTTTTCGCGTTTTACCGGGTAAATGTTGATGCATGGTCAAGACGTTCCTTTGCCTTCCTCAACCCATATAAAAGCGAACTCAGCCACATTTTGTTGGCTTAAAAGTCTCAACAAAATGTTGCTGAATTTGCTTTTTTTCAATATGATTTTATTTCAGCTTTCATTAAAAGTACAAAAAAAAAAAAAAACAAAAAAAAACAAAGGAAAATAAAACTTAATATTAGTTAAACTAAAACTGTGATTGTCTTGATTGCTTGTCTTGTAAAAATAATGTAAACAAAATACTTGAAATGTTTAAAATTTATAAAAATGACTTTAGGAGCTTTTAGATTGAAACCAAATAAATATAAAATTGCTTTGTGATATGTTAATGAAAATTCCATATGGTTTTACAATTTGTAGATGAATAAACACAATTTGTTTTCTCTGAAAATAAATTATATGAGTTTGAATAAGTGTTTTTTAATCAAGTTATGAAATGTGATTTTTTTTAACAATAAAATTTTATTTTAAATTTTACAATATTTGATGTAGAACTTACCACTGTATTATGTACATTTTTTTAATACCTGATTAAACCAAAAGAATGATTGTTCGAATTTATGTGAGTAATATACTCTGTAACGCTTGTTGAACAGTGTATATTAATACAACTGTAATCGCGTTACACTAATAGACATTAACCGCAGGCCCCTAAAAAATACCAGCCCAAGTATGCCAAGTCTTTTACTACACAGTCAAATATATTACCGCTGACTATAAGCAGACATATAAAAATATGTTCAAGTTCAGGAACGCGATGATAAAAATTACTGACGACATTAAATTGAGAGATCTAATATTTAACAGGAGTACGGAGTACATACATTGACCGTCTCTGAAAAATTGCGCTCTTGAGTTTTGTTTTGCCGGGCAGTAGAAAAACAACAGAAACAAGTTTGAGTTCTAAAGTGGAGAGATTTTCCAATAGAGATTCAGATACTTGTTACGCTATTTGCGATCTCTTTAATGAGCGCTCTTTCTCTCTTTAACTAAGTTACTCTTATGCACCTGACTCAAGAGAAGTTTTAACTGAGTTTGTTTTGGGAAACAGGTGCCTTCAATGCAGGAACAACTTGACTTAGTTCTGCTTCAGCCATTGCATGGATAAGTTCGGGTTTGAACAAAATTGAGATAGTTGTGATAGCACTTCTTGTTACAGTTGCAACTTGAAAATTCAAAATTATGATATAGAAAATGAAAGGATTTGTAAAATTAAGAATATTGCAAAATAAGTTAAATTAAATTTAAGTAAGTTAAGCAAATTGTTAAATTTTAAAATTTGCTTACAAGCAATAAAACAAGAAAATAGCTGAATTAATGCATATTGAAATGGAAATTGTTTTATATAGAATAATATAATTTATTTGTCCATGTGAGATGAAATGTAATGTAAGTGTGAAATGCAAGACAAGACAACTATGTCAGACAATCCCTACCAAAATTAAAATACTCTTTATTCATTCTGTTCTTCAAATTTATGAAGGAAATTCATTAAGCTGTCTCAGGAATGACTAAGAAAAATCGCAACAAAATTTGTTAACCGGTTCTCAGGAACAAGGTCGTCGGACGCAGTTACCTGATCAGCATATTCAAAGTGCTTGGGACACTAAGCTGTGAGATTGCAGAAGTAAAAATAAGTAGCTGGTTGGAGTTCAGGCAGCATTTTCAATAATAGTTAAAATAATTAAATGCATTAAATTAATAACATCAACTTTTCCATTTTGGATAAAAGAATATTTAATAATGATTTTTTTCTTTTAATGTCAATAGTTAAAGGAATATATTAGAATAATGCATTAAATACATCTTGACACAATTCGTGTATTATTTATAGACATCAAATAGCCGAATGGCATACTTAAAACCTGTTGTTTGTGGTTTCTCATTAAATTTTATAATGTGCAACCACAAACACATCAAGTTAATCAACATACATTATTTACGCTGATTGCTTAGAAAGATTCTTAGATTCTAAGCATTAGTTTTGATTATATAATAATGATAAATAATGGCGATAAAAATAATTAAATACACATCGACACCGACGGTATATGAAGTGCTTCTGGTGGAGAGATCTTAAGAAGCCGGTTTATGTTCATTAAATTGTAGGTGTGCATCCCAAGTTGGAGCAAGTGTGTATCATATAAGACCGCCTTTTGTTTGCTTTAGCCATAAAGATTTGGGTGCATGGCTTTTTGGCTGGCGGCATGGGGCATAAACTTTTGTTGCAACAGTAATGGATGGCTTGCATGAGGCAGCGCGCAAAAAAAATTATTATGTATGTACATATTTATATACGCACACACGCATAACCTTTGTTAAAACTACTGTTACAGAATAACAAGTTTCTTGACCTGTAAGTCATATTTTGAGTGAATCCTATAAACGGCAGATCGTAAAGAACATAAAAGCTTTTACTAATCCGGCGACCAGTCGTCACGCCTGGTAAACACTACTAATTGGTAGCGACATGGATGAAAGCAACCACTCAAATAATATGTATTATTATCATTATTATATGACGTTTTCATGATGGGTCTGCGGTATTAAATAATACATGAGTTTTAACAGACTCAGACAAATGCATCGCAACAGCAAAAAAGGTAGAAGTGTGTCCCAGACGATATTTATCTTTATTTATAACTCTAACTTAAGTACATATATTTTATTATCATAATCAACATTTATTATATTGTGCTAGAATTAGCTCAAAGAGAGAACAATAACAACAACAATATCTGAATACCGTAAGGGTAACAGAAGTAACATCAAAAGTTGACATAGTTTCTACAGTCGAGAATGAGAAATGAAACTCTGAAATTGTAACTGGATAAGAATGGAAGAATAAATTGTTTATAAAATTGTATTATTCAACAATACGATATTAAGACTGATCTTTAAGAATATCTTTGTTGATATGTTATGTAGATATCTACTTTCCGTTATTCCTTTCCTGTATATTAAACGATATTGCCTAAATACTTGGCTGTTATATTTTCAGAGCATGGCGATTAAATTCCAGACAAATTACTTATTTGCTCACATTCAAAGTTCAAAGATGATTGAGCAATTAAATTTTATATTTTTCACAGGCGCTATGACGAAATCACAGTTTCCGGCATTAACTAACTAACTAAGCTAACTAACTAAAAAAAAATCTAGACTTTTCACGAGCTTGCAATGTTGATCGATGCTAAATTATATGTTGCAGTCGGAAGTTGGAGTCGTTGTCTTCACGCTGGGAGTTCTCAGAGTTGTGCTTAGGCCAAAAGGAATTCACAAACCAGGTAACTCATACAAGAATAGTGGGTTTGGTTCAACTTTTCGGGAACTTAGCTTTAAAAATATGTGCAAAAAACTGTTAGTTAATAATATTTGATACTTACTGAAAGAACAATAAAAAGAGTAATTTTGTTAAATTTATTAAAAAGTTTCAAAAATGCTGGCGAGTTAAATAAAAAGTGTTTGTTATTTAATAAATTTAAAAAATTAAATTAATGATTTATTTTTAAGTTTCCGAGGGCTTAAGCGAATAATCTTTTTTGTTCACTGTCTTTTTTTTTACAGGCCTCAAAGCTGGCTCAATTGGCTATTATTGGTATATGGTATTTATGTTATCACCGATTGTTTGATTTGGTTATAAAATATATTATTTATTTGAGTGAGCTATTGTTTAATTATAAATACCTAACTAACATTTTCCACATTTAGGTTAAGTTCGATTTATATATTATATACATTGAACCACCCTTTTGATGGAAATAAATTATTACTTAGCTCAGATTTGTAAGCAATATTAAATAATTAAATTTTTCTTAAGCAAAGCCAATTTTCTAATGTATAGCTTATATATATGTATGTATAAGTGCATGATTGTCATTTGAAAATATAGACTATACGTAAATAAATATATATTTTAATAAAAATTAAACTTCCCTCAAAAACAACATTAATATCAATACTTTAAATATGATCGTCAATAGCCTAAATTTTCCACTGCCATAAATTTTTCGAAGATGATCCGAGTTCCCAAAAGAATAAATTCTCATAATTCTTTGACCTCAAGATTTATCCTGGAATTACATGATTTTTGCTTAAAATTTAAAGAATTTCTTAACTGAACCGGTGTCGGAACTCTCAGGAGAATGTTTGAGAAGTTTTGCAAGCCTTTGTTAAGCTTCTTTAAGTTATCTGGTTCAATCTCATTAGATATACATAAGTGTTAATAATAATAATAGCATGAGAGACGTGACATGCACGCAAAATTGTGTAGAAAATTAATGTTTTTAATATGTTTGCTTAGTTGACGGCTCAATTAACTAATTGGTTGGCGAGGGAATCTATTCATGTTGCAGTTTATCTTTGTACATTAGTTCTGTGGATGAACACAGGAAGTCTGAAGAAAATCACCCACTTACCAAATTACACTCATTTAGCAATAATATAAATAAGATATGAATGCAACACAATTCACAAGATAATAATAAGAATGAAAGATAAGTTCTTGTTATGCCACTTGCATGCTGGGCCTAATTAAAACTTTTCTAATTTTATAGTCAAAGGAGAGGCTTTGATGACAACATGCTCTTATCATTAATTGCACCAAAGTGTTTAGTCAGGGAGGAATTCATGATGTCGCGCTGTTGTTGTCTTTTGCATTGTAAGTGAATTAATTGAGCTGAATGCACCTAACTGTGTGATTGAGGGAGACGAGGTGGGCTGCGGTGGTGTGGCAAAATGACGTCCAACGACTAGGCAGCCGTTACCTTCGCTACCTCCTCCTCATCGTCATCTACCTCCTGCTCCTGCTGCTGCTCCTCTTGTGCATGTGTTCGTTTTGGTCTTCCAGTAGATAAAGATACAAATCTGCACGAAGCCTGTTTCCTGTTGCACTGGGGTGCATTAATTTGCATGATGCACACAATCGGCCGCAGCAGCCAACGCCACTTATATATATTTGTACACACATACACATATATAAATATATATATATATCGTATATGTATATAGCCTAGCTGACTAGCTGTTCGTGCCTTAAGCAGGTGCATACTTGGATAATGGCAAGCAGCGTCGCAATGAGTGTAGAACGTCCAACCCACATATAAAAGTGAATCGTTTCTTGGTTGCATCATCTTGTCGCCAATAATGATGCAGCACAGACTGTACATATAGCTTTTTTATTTGGTTTTCAGTTTTCCATTTTCTTTTTTTGTACCTTGAAGTGTGCTTTTGCGTTCCAGGAAGCTCTTCAATTTTCTTTTACAGTTTGCTCTTGCGTGCTTCGTTATTTTCCGAATGTACAATATATATATATATATAAATTACAATGAAATCGTTGTGGCAATGCAATTACATAGCTATGACTAATTGGGAGCGGGACAGCTTAGGATAATGGTCAGAAAAGAATCATAATTTAAATTATTCCACATCATAACAATTTGTAGAGCCCTCATAATTACGAAAGTTATCGTAACAAACATCATATGAATTCATACACTTAGTATTGCTTTATTTTTCATTTTATCTATTTATCGCCTATTTATTTATAGTTTAGAATAAATAATTGCGAGCTGAGCCTTACAATTAAGAAAAGGGCAATCTTGGCAAACCAACTGCTAATGCACTTGGGCAATTATTTTTATGTATACATAAGTTAAATATGTGCCTAAAGCACTATCTCAATTAGTTTATAATTTAATACTTATTAATGTGTATAATGTTATTGAGAGATATACTCCCATTAGTACATCAGTTGCCTCAATCTCCCGATGGCATGTTAATCTGCCCTAGCTTTAAGTGTTACCGGATATAGTATGTGGAAATGCACGATAGATAGGCCTGGAGGTAAGCGATCTCGGAGACCGCCATGGTGCAGGTGTCGTGCCAACATGTGTAGATAATATTTCAATAAAGGCGCCACACGAATGTGTCTCCCTCTCGAAAGACTGTGCGTTCAGAGCAATTACACTTCTGCACCTCGGTATCCACACAAAAAGTGTACACGTTATTGCAGAATTACGTTACTCGTTATATACAGTCAGAGCCCTATTTATGGACATTGCTCCCGGGCTCCCGTGCTGCAATTCTATTAAGACCGTCAATTATATTCTTATTACTATTGAAAATTATAGTCAGTTTTTATATTTTTATATGTACATGTTTTAAAAATATTTGTTATAATCTTTAACTTTTACATTTGTTATGTGATAAAATTACAAAAGTTTTTACATTACATTAAATAAAATATATATAGCTAAATTCGTTCAAACATAATTACAAAAATATTGAAAGCTAAAACAGTAACTGATATACATATAAATATATAATAGGTTAATCATTTTTGACTTTATAAAAAATGTTGGTGCAAAATGTGCGCTAAAAAGTAAAAAACATTTCAGTCGAAATTTGCCGACTAATTAATACTCTGTTTTTCAGCTGGAATTACAATTGAAAACATGTAAAAAATTGGGGGAATTCTTCTCTTTTAGCGGCATATGACTCGTAAACTGTGATGTAAAAACTTATCCATATTTTCGGAGTTTATTATATATTTTTGGTTCGATATTTATAATCTATAATCAATAGTTTGATTTTGGAGATTTCGACGAGGCCAGCAAATATTAAAATTAAGGATTAAAGGTTCTAAAACATGTCTTTGATACAGGCGGACGGATAGACAGCATATATTTTCCGTTTTTTTTTTTGTGAACAGAGCATAGAAAGAAGGTCACTTAAAAATGTGAATAGGTAATTAACTGGTTCTGGATATTTTTTATATAACATCAAAAAACATATATCAATTTCAAGGAGGGTTTTAACCAATGATACGCGGCAGGCTTCAAATTGGAACTTAAGCTTCTCCAGTCGGCTGTACTTAGTTGGAGACATCAGGAACTAAGTACGTGACTGATAAAATTGCATACTTATAGATATTCATTTGGGGCTATGAGTCAGAGTAAATTATGCATCTTTTACTCTTGCCAACCGATGCCAGGGAATTACTGTTCGGACTCCAACTAACTGCATTCACCGCCGAGCTGTGAAAGAGAATAAAACCAGAAATAGTTGCGTTAGGGTTTTCCACAAAGCAAAAGCACAAGATTGACGAGAAATCAACGCAAAATCGACAAATAGCGGACTTATGTATGTAATTATGATCGCATGCATCGATTGTATTGGAAAGCCAACTACGCACCTGTGCCCCTTGAGCGTTGTTTCAAGAAATCCGTTCACATTCCATATATATATTGTACCGTCTGCCGATCCACAGGCGATCTTCGTTGCGACCGAATTGAACGTGGCACGCGCGAAATCACAACTGATTTTGAAGTGCTCATTTCTGACAAAAACGAAATTGGATTAATAAATGAATTTATCTTTGAAATTTAAAGTTCAAACTTACGAAAATGTGGATATAACTTGATTCTTTCGTAAGTCTAATAGTTTTATTGTATCATCTCGAACGGAACATATCAAGTAATTGCAATCTGTTTAAATAAATAAAAAAGAAGCGTATTTTAATAACAGTTAAATTTGCCTTGCTTAAAAACTCATACCCTTTGATAAATCCAGTGAGGTAATTTTGGCAGGCATAAGCACATCATCGGCTTGCTTCTCTGTACGTATATCCCAGAAGCGGATTTTCTTATCATAATGGCCACTTATTATTGTCGAGCCCAAGCTATCCGTTGTGCATAAATCATTGCAACTGGAGCCGGCAAATTTCGTTTCTATGCAGGCGATGCTGCGTAAATCCCAAATCTTCAAAGTGCGGTCGTGACTTCCGGTTACAACTTTAATTGGCTCTTGGACATATTTGGCGGTCATCACCTTGCCACTGTGGCCAGTCAGTGTGTGCTGCAATGAGAATGAAGAGCGAAACCATTCAAGATCAAATACACAGTAAAACCTAAAATATATAAATAAAAAAAAACTAAAGCCAAACAAATTAATGGTTCAAACCAATTTAATACGATGTGCTGTATCAAGTAGAATTTATTAGCATCGCCTCTTAAGTATTTAAATTATATTTCAGTTAATCATTTTTCTCACTGTGTACTGCACGTAAGTAAGCCCGGGATAGTAAGCAGAGATTAATGTAAAATAGTTCACAAACATACTATATACATTAAAAACTTGGACGCTTCTCCACAAAAATAACACCCTATTAAATGAGGCAAGTTTTTCCAAGAACAACATGTAATTAAAGTTGTAAGCACTTTTAATTATGGCGCTTAAAAACGCTAGTTTTGTTTTGTTTTTAAAATGAATTATTGAATAAGGTTGTGTGTTTAGCAGTCTGGAGTCGATGTAGCGTTGCTCTTGAACACTACTTTATATGTGGACATGGGGTTAAAAGGTTATTAAGTGACAACACTTTAATGTACTGTAAGAAAGTTACGGTTTTGCCAGAAGAAGTTGTTGACATTTGGATCGCAGCTGGCACTGTCAAAAGATATTTGCCTCTTGGGATAAATGATGCAGGATGCAACATAGTTCTGCAGATTTGTCGAACGGAAAAATTAATTTGTGTAGTAAACTAGAATCTGTCAAAGAACAAAAAAAAAATATAAAATATTCACACTCTTCTTTAAGGTGCGAAGAAGCAAGCTAAATAGTTCTTTCCAACATATGCAAACAATCTCATCAAATGTAAGGAGAATTTATTAAGGTGTTGGTAACCAGAAGAGCCTGTTTATGTCCCTGACCAAGTTTTTCATGGCAACGTCAAGTGGTGTACCGAAGCACCTACTCTTAACAAGGTATTAGAAAGAGCATCAAGCGGAATGTTTTCAAACCCGGCAACTGAAGCTGAACGGTCAATGGACGCTCTGTAGACTTTGAGCATAACTTGCACTTGACAACAGGTTTATGCGTTTGGATTCTCTTGCCTCTCTTTATGTGGAGACTTGGAGTTAAGACAAGAATAGCACTTTCATCGCTGACGTATTGCCAGAATACTGAGCCATGACTCTCTTACGCATCCAACACACTCAAGCTGAGATTCATGCTGGTGGCTTCGTCTTCAATCTTCAATGGAATGTCAAACTTGCATGCAGTAATGAAAGGCTTCTTATGAGCAATATAAGAACATAACATTGGTCAAATGAGTTTAGTTCTGCGGCAACCTTGCAGTATTCAAGAACGTGCTCCGACTACTCCTAAAAGTAGGTAGCTAACTAAATTCAAAGTTAAATTCAGCGACAAAACTTAAATGTAACACTCACAAGACAGAGACTTTTTTAAAAAGTGTTGTGAATACTCGGTGCCATTTTGAAACTATATATTTAAATTGATTAATCTCGACAGGGAATTGCTTTCCGCCGGAAGGTGTGTTGTTCCCTTGAGCTATAAGTATGATCATCTGTCATGCAAAAGCCCAACCCATAACAATTAAGGAAAAAAAATGTGCTTAGCTTTTTTCTGCAAGGGTCAAATGTATAATTGAAAAGAAAACTGTGATTTCATAATGTTTTTTACTTTACGTGCCTAGTTTTTAAGAACTGAAATATCTTATTTTTTATTTTATTTTCTAATTTCAAGATAGTAATATTCAATAACCAATATAAGCTAAGGTAATCAAATTGTGCAAAAAGGTTTTTAATTTTTTTCAATGGGAATAATATATTCTTATAACTAGTATTGACATAAAATTTGTGGTACTTTGTGTATTTCTGCTCGTCTGCTTAAATTAAAACAATTTTAGTAGATTTAGATTCGGAAAATTGTTAAATTATTTTTGGGAACTCGTTAAAAGATGACTGAAAGCGATTTTTAAGCCAGCCCTTTTGCACCTGTCTCTGAAGTAATAAAATCCGCACTTTTGTGTACTTTTTCTCAATTTGAATAAAATTGAATTTTTAATATGAATGCCATTCGTTTAAATACGAATAAATAACAACAAATGAAGGCAAAAGCTGCTGACAGCCGAGCAAATAAAATGTAAATTAAGCAAATATGTAGGTCTTTCCCACAAAGATGTAATTTTAGGCAATTAAAGAAACCTGCTGAAATGTTGTGCACTGGGGAGAAGCACTTGAGCGATGCTGATGTTGTCATTAATTCTAATGGCAATAATTCAGGCAAGAACCAAGAACCAACTGCAATCACGTATATCTATTTATGTTGTATGTTGAATGTTGTATGTTGATGTGTGTTGTTGCGGGATTCGCGGTATGATGATAAGACGGCAGCTTCAGTCAATGTGCTCATTTCAATGGCACAGCGTGGACAGCGGGACTGTCTCAAGATGTGCGCAAAAAAGAACCGTTTAAATGTCAATCCAGAAATACCAGTTAGAAAAGGCGGTGCAGCAGATACAGATACAGATACATTTACACATGCACACACATACTTGCAAAAAATCCCACTTATATATGTTTAGTCACAATGCGCACAATGTGAAGCACCAAACACTGAGAGATGCGGCAGTTGCCAAAGCCTAACATTGTTATTTAGGCCAATTCAATGCAGGTTCTCCTCTTCTACGCCCCATGTCATATATTTTGCCACTGATTTGGCCACTGATAAATGGCTATATTGAGGTGCACACATGGTGCAGTATGGCATTTCCAGCTGAATAGGGAAATGATCATTGGTTGATATTTTATATTAAGATATATGATAATTGACTTTTAATAGGCTTGGATTATCAGTAGCTGTTTTTGTAATTTCTATCAAGTTTTTGCCTTCAAAGCATGAGAGCTAAAGACATCCAATCTGGCATCGGGTTACATTCCTTGAATCGTATAACGACCAGAGACGCTAAGCATAAATTGCTGAGGAACTAATTGCATGGAGTGTGAATCAGAAGGAAGAAGTTGCAATTTATAGTTTGTAATCATGCTAATGTCGACACTAAACAGGTGTATTCTTAAATGGCGCTTGTTGTTTGTTGCTTGACTACCAAACCAGCTTTTTTTTACTGACTCTTACAAGGGTAATTATGCTTTTGCCTTCTCTTCTCTGGCCATTTGCAAACACGATATTGCAATTTAATTTAATTAATTTTTGCTGCTTGTGGCAGGATCATCAAGCAAAGAAAAAAACGTGTACACATTTTTTTTCTCTCCTTTTAACGCCTAATTATGGCCATTTCCTTATATGTTCTTCTGAAGACTGTAGCCTTAAGGTGTTGCATTGACAACTTAGTTCCCACTAAATAAAGCCATATTATCTACTTAATCAGCCAACAACTGGGGACGGGAAGCGTTTCTGTTTTCTGTTTTTTTTTTTTTTTGTTTTTCATATTTCGTGCCAAAGTTTTGAGTTTTGTTTTTTGATTACAGTTGTTTGGCCCTCAATAGAAAGTGGGTTATAATCCAAAACGTCGGCTACCTTCATGTACTTTCTGATTTAGCTGATTTACATTGGGTCATGTGGAAGACGGGTAAATGTAAATTAAAATGCTAATATATCTTCCATGAGAAATACATTGCGATGCAGTGAGAAGAAAACTCACCACTTTCATATTAGCATAGTCTGCATTCATATGATGTTTCTATAATTATTATGATAGAACAAGTTTTAAAATTAATGCTAGTTAGCATAGAAAATTAACCTTCTTCTTGCGAAAAGTTTGGCATTGTATTGACTGAATGGATCCACAAGTAAGTCAAATATGTTTTGAACTGGAACTTCAACTCTCGTCTATAACTTAATGAAACTTAGACAGTTGATTTTTTGCGTTCACAATATTATAAAATAAACCCAGGTAAACTCAACGAAAACTGTCAATCAGCAGATGTCAGTCAGACAACGTTGCATTTAAGATGTTCTCCACATCCAAAAGATGCCAAAAACAGCGCTCAACTGGCTTCGTTAGTTGGGTTTCTTTGTCAGTTGACAATGCACCGAACTCAACTCAAAGATTTAGTTTGTTTACTTGAACTCTTAACTAATATTAGAAAAAGTTATTATATAGTAATATATTAAACCACTAACAAGTAATTCGTTGTTGCACGCAAGAAAATCCAAATTGCACATAAAGTTTACAATCTTTTTTTACAACGCCTCAGTTTTTATTAGTGGATGTATTTTAAAGGTAATCGACAATATGTTATTTATATGTGTAGACAAGGGTAATCATACCATATTAAGGCCATTAGGATAGATCCCAGGCACGCATTGCGTACATAAAGTGTATGGGAATGGGAATGGAAATGGTAGCCAAGCAGGGAGCCAAAGCAATTTTGCACTGACAAAATGACACCTTGGGCTGTGGCACGAATGAAAAGATAATTAAATTAATACCAATGCTATTATTTTTCTTAACGTTTTTTTTTTTTTTTTTTGCAATTGCAATCGCAAAAGAAATAAACAAAAATAGACATCGCTCACACAGGAGTCCGTCCCGGCATATTTTTCCAATGAAAAACATAAAACCATTACGCAGTATGAGGCCAACGCACTTTTTGTTGATGCCTCTACTTGTGCTCCTCTGCCTGAGTCTCAAGGCAGCCGATGGCCGGGGCTCTCGTATTGACCGAACGAATGGTGCAACTGCAACTGCACATGCAGCAGCAGCAGCAACAGCCACCGCAGCAGCAGCAGTAGCAGCATCAGCTAGCAGTAGTGACAATTTGGCGGACTTGCAGCAACCAGTCGTCATTCAGCTGGCAAAGGCATCAATGCCTGAAAGTGACAAAACAAAGAACACCGACAACAGCAGCAAGAAGAATGATCAATCATTGTATCTGGCTAATACCGGCACGCGGCAGCGCGGGCCCACAAAGACCAAATTGGTTGACGGTAAATATTTGTACAAACAGCAGTAGTTAAGCTAAAAAAAATATAAAAACTAGAAACTAGAAACCCACCAACCAACTTGATAATCGATACCCTTTACTAATGCGATTAACGATTTTTATGATGATACCAGATGCCAACCAGGCAGCAGATAAAGTAGCGCTGCTACTATCAAACGAAGGGAAGCATGCGGATATCGACTTGGAACACCTTTTGCAACCAGCCAGCAACTATCACAATTCGATCAGCGAATGTGATCCAGATTTGCTGGGATTCGAAATTATCACTGGGTAAGTGAGCAAGAGGACAGAATCTGGGTATCTGGGAATAGTCTGTTTATATGATGACTATTCAAATATTGATGACTATATAAAATATTATACTATTTGCAATTTATATAAATATATATATATTTATAATGAATATTTCTTATGATTATTAACTCAATTATATTTGCAGCTATGTTTTCTCAGCACCCGGTAGAGTGATGGAGTCATTACCTGGCACTTTAATGCTAACTGATTGTTTAGAATCTTGTCAGAATAATGAAACATGTCATTCAGTAAATTATGAAACTGGTCTTTGCGTTCTATTTTCATCCAATGCAGATATTTTGACCGGTAAGTTGAGATACTTTCCCACAGATTAAGTTATTTTGCATGTCCTTTATTATTATTATATAATTTTTTATTTATTTTAATTTTAAATTTTTAATTCTTTTTTTTTGAAACCTTTTTAAAAATGGTAAACTGTGAAGTAGTTAGAATTAAATAGGGATATTTGAGATATTAAAACTTCTTCTGATGCAAGATTTAATTTTTAGGCGCCCTGACAAAATCACAATTCCCAGTTTTCACAATCTATGCACAAAAAACATGCTTAGGTGTGCGTCCTTGTGCAAGAGCTTGGTGTATTGATCGAGTACAAAACTATAGGCTCGAAGGACATGCAAAAAGGATAATGTCTGTGACATCGCGTCGTGACTGCCTCGAATTGTGTCTCGGCGAAACTGAATTTATATGCCGGTGAGTCAAGAATATATTTTCTTACGACTGATTTGTGAATTGTGTTGGTTAATTTATCTATGCAAATTATGTACTTAAAATAAAATTTTAATTTAGTTATTTGTTGCTTTAACAATAATTTATACATTCTGGCAGATCGGCAAATTACAATCGGGATACGAATTTTTGTGAACTCGCTGAAATGGATCGCTTTACATTGGCCGGATCGAATTTATTCCAAGCCCATAACGGCAGCGAATATCTGGAGAACAATTGCGCTGAGGAACCAAATAAATTGTGTGAATTTAAGCGTTTGCCAGGCAGAATTCTAAAAACTGTGGACTCGGTATATCAGGATATTGGTAGCATTGATGAGTGCCGCGATTTGTGCCTCAATTCACCATATAGGTAAAGTCTTAATTTTATATCGTAATTAAAAAAAATATTGATAATTATTGAGAACATTTTATTTTGTCTCTAATTAGATGTCATTCGTATGATTATGGTGATACTGGGGATATGGTCTGCCGACTCTCGCATCATAGCCGGGCAACACTTTTGGATGTTCAAGATCCGTATTTGGAGGTACCCGAGGCGGCCACATATGAACTATCATCCTGTTATAATGTGACCATCGAGTGTGGAGCTGGTGACATGGTCGCCCGCATACGCACATCGAAGCTCTTCGATGGCAAGGTGTATGCGAAGGGTTCGCCCAAATCTTGTTCAGTTGATGTGAGCAGCTCCCTGGACTTTGAGATACGTATGGGCTACCAGAATCTCGAGTGCAATGTTCGTCAGAGTGGATCTGGTCGCTATATGAATGACGTTGTTATTCAGCATCATGACACAATAGTCACGTCATCCGATTTGGGCCTGGCTGTCACCTGTCAATATGACTTTACCAACAAGTCGGTGACAAATGATGTCGATTTGGGTGTTATGGGCGATGTGGAGACAGCACTATCTGAGGAGGTTATCGTTGATTCGCCCAATGTGCTGATGCGGATCACCTCCAGAGACGGCTCTGATATGATGCGCTCGGCAGAGGTGGGCGATCCCCTGGCCCTTAACTTTGAAATCGTTGACCAACAGAGTCCCTATGAGATATTTGTACGCGAATTGGTTGCCATGGATGGGGCGGATAATGCTGAGATAACGCTTATAGACTCACAAGGCTGCCCTACAGATCATCTAATTATGGGACCCATACTCAAAAGCCCAATGTCGGGCAAAATTCTGTTTTCTAATTTCGATGCCTTTAAGTTTCCATCGAGTGATATGGTCCAGTTTCGTGCTTTAGTCACGCCCTGTATGCCCAGCTGTGAGCCGGTGAAATGTGACCAGGACGATATTATTAAGGAGTTCAGATCAGCACTATCTTATGGGCGCCGACGACGCGAGATTCATGCAACATGTAAGTAGATTTTACTATCATTATTCTATTCACTCTAAAAAGAACAAGAAGCTTATCACTTCTGCTCGTCCCAAACACTATTATTTGTTATCTCTTTCAATGTGTCTAATGTAGATAAACTATTAAGCACGACACGATGAACAAAATCAAACAAGATAATCAAATATAGCTTGTAGTCAACCGCTTCAGAAATAAACCTGTCATAAATAAAAAAAAAAATAATTTTTTTTTGTTAACTTGCAGCAAGTTTTGTCGGCCATCAATTAAACCGGTCAAGTCGAGACGCAAAAGATGAATTGTTTGAGGGCCAACCAAGTCAGGAGGATATGCTTCTAGTACAATCGATTCAGATTACCGAAAAATTTGGTTTCGGCAAAAGGGAGCAACTGGAGCAGCACACAAATACAAATACAGTGAAGGATCATTACGATGCTTTTATTGTGAACAATAGAGCAACAGAATATTGCATTAATGGCATCGGTAAGCAACGAGAGATTATTATTAACTGATCACGCAATCTAATCTGAGCGAACAAACACGCGTCTGTTTCAGGTTTCATTGTGGCTGCCACAATATTTTTTATAGCGCAGTTCATTGTTATTGCGATTTGGTCATTTTTATATCGACGACGAGATAATCAACAGCCATATGTTAATCACTTTCTGAAAGCATCAACGAAATACTCAAACACCGCCGGCAGCAGCAGTATCGCATTTGGCAAATGAGATTCCAAGCGCCCCTGTGGGGTTTTTTTTTATATACATGGAGACATATCTTGAAATCGCTTAAAGATATTGCAATATTTTAGTTAATAAAATGTAGAGAACATATTATAGAATTTAAGAAAACAAGTAAAAAAAAAAAACAATAATAATAATAATAACAAAAAGTGATATTTGGAAAATGAACAATTATTAAAGTGACTATAAGTGAAAATTTAAAACATAAGAGAAATATTTACTTAATGAATTGAAAAAACAAAATACGACATATCTTCTGATAACCTTGCAGAGAGTGTCATGATTTTGGAAAATCTAAAATTTAATTTAGACTTTTGATAGAGTATGTTAACGTCTTTATTTCTTTTTTCCTGATTTATTCAACAATTGGTTGTGTGAAATTTAGCGTATATTAAGGCCAAAACCAAGCGATAAATTGATTTATATTTCCTATACCTATATATTTATGCAAATCACTTAAAAAAAAAAACTAAGACTGAGTAATCTTTTGTCAACGCTTAAGAAATATGACCTATAAGATTGAAAATTTTGTATTCGAAAACGTGTTTAAGATTAGAAAGCGCACGTGTCTATTCACAATACTTTGTAAATAATAAATGAAAATGTTTGTGTCCACCTTAACTAAACTATCTAATATCAATCCGTACCATTAGTAGTAGATATATATTTGTCGAAGACTTAAAAATAAAACTTATTTATATGACCAAATAAAATACATAACTAAAAAAACCTAAGTTTGCTCATTTTAATGCTGTACTCACCCTTAACCGATTATCCATTACGGTCCAGACTCTGGCGCCATAATCGTTCGATGTGCCCAAAACATATGAACCAGTTGAGTCAAAATCGACAGAGTTAATCCCGGCACTACTCCCACTAAGTACAGCACGGGGTTCCGTAGCACCTAATAATCAATCAATATACGACTTTTTAATAAAACACTTAGGCAACTCACTCTTTCTCAAACAGTAACTACCTTTGCCAATATCCCAGAGTTTGACTTTTCTATCAGCACCGCCCGTGGCAACCATTCGACCAACCGGACTCCAGCGGACTGCATGCGATTCATTCTCATGCGCCTCGAACTTCATTATGATATTTGATGGATTTGGCTGTCCTAGGTATCCGGCGGCTTTCATTGTGTCAATGCTACGGCGTGAATCATGGCCCGTTTCGCCGGCCGTAAATCTGGCATTGATATATTCCTCATCGTCGAGCCCTAAAGCTTCCATGGCGCCGTTTATCGATGCCTCATCGAATTCGTCGTCACTCACAGTGGCCCCTCCTGCAAACTGAGCGGGACTCGAGTTGCGATGCAGTGGTGTACCACCAGCCCCTGGAACTATCTGATTAACTGCCGAATTCGGTTCTCGGACGGCGTCCTCCAAGTCACGTTTTAGCTTTGCCGAACGTTTTCTGAAAATTGACGGCAGTCTTTTTCTAGATATTTTTGAAATCGGTTACACATTTTATGTTGAACCAAATAGAATCAAATCAATAAGATAAAAAAAACAATAAAATCGAGAAAGCTCGACTACATGATTACCCTGTAACCAATTTTCAAAAATGTAAACTAATTAAATGTGCTACTCTTTCTGAGTTGTTTGATATACTGAAATGATACAGAATACTGACTTGACTAATATTTGTAACTAATTTTTTTAGGATTCGAATTTTGTTTTGGTGCAACTTCTCTGGGCTGCTGATAATTTGTGGATCGGAGCAAAAGCTACATATATCGGAGAGCTGCTTTATCACTTTATTTTGAGCAGACTTTAAGCTTTCACTTTTATTAAACATTTTATTTTGTGGGTACAGGGTATTTTAAATAACGCAACCAAATTAAGATGATAAAATACATGTTTCCAAAATGCAAGCTGAAAATTGTATGAGTTTTTTTTAATAAATATTCATATTAGTTGTTGGTGTAATAATCAATTGTAATTAGTATTGATGGTGTTAGTTGTTATCTGAAGAACAGGCTTCAAATAATTATTATACAGTTGTGTAGGAATTTTAGAGAAAGTGTTAAAAATTAATAATCATTTTGTTAAGACATTATTTGTAAACGTATTTTTTTTAAATAATTAAATTATAATATAAACGTAATGAATCTACCTCATAACGACGCTAAATCTATTGAGCTGATAGGGCTGATCAATAAAGTGATAATAATAAAATAAAACAAACTGATAGTGTATCTTGTTTACTATTCCATACAAAGGCATAGCTATATTATGTCTGTTCTGATGTTTTCGATATTGCTCTATTTAATATTTATTCAGTTGATGTATTATTTATTTAGTTGAGGTATTATTTATTTAGTTCACATATTAAATATTTTAAACACCATGTGAAAAGTAATAAATAATACAACATAAAACAAGTAATTTAATTTGACCTCAGCTTAAGCTAAGTTATTCAATCTGGCAGGTTGTCGTCTATATAAATATTTATATATATATATATTTGCATAGCCTACTTTTCAAGATAACTATTCAGTGAATATATTTTTTTTTAATTGATGTGCATTATGAAGCGGAGCAAAAACAACAAAGTTTCCACTATAATGGGGAATTTGTTTAGAATGGTGGTAATTTAAAAATGTATATTCACACATGCACATTTAAATGGGGAAATTTGTATACGTATATATGTTAGGAAAAAGTATTATTTCATTGCAGTTTTACCTTATGATACTTTCGTTCTCCTCATTCAGCTTGTCAGCATCTTTTGACTTATAACGCATTAATCGTTCCAACAAACATCGATTTTCGTCCTGCAAATCGAAAGAAAAAATTAAATGAAAATTTGGTTAAAATTCTGTTTTAAATAAAACTTGCTATACTTTATAATATATAAATATTTTTTTGTTATTATAAATTAGATGCATTAAATTTTTCATCTGGTTTGATCAAAAATTAAAGAAAAATGTATTTTATGGAAGATACAATTTATCAGCAGAAATATTCTTCAACATCTACATGATCTGCTAATATATATGTTGACAAAAATAATAATATCGTCTCTTAGAATATAACAACAAATTTTTCACACTAAATTATCTATAATCAAAATCATTAGTCATTTATATTTTATAATGAACTTTATAAAAACTAATTTGCATATAAGCAAACAGACATAAAATCCGCTAAATAATTCATTAAATTCGCTGAATCTGTCACTCATTACCACATGCATAAATGTATATCCCAATAATGAGCGACAGATTCAGCAAATTTAATGTTAATGAATACCATATACGAATTTGAATAACTGATAGCAAGTTCCTCAAATAAATACACTCATACATGATCTTTACTACAACAGATATCAGCAACTTACCAAGCTTCTTTAAGAGTGAATAAGCAATGATAATGGCATATAATTTAAGAAAAAATAAGATAATTTAGATTAAGTAATAATATTTAAAATCTACGTTTAGTAGAAAAGTAAATATATAAATTTTAAGGCAATGCTACAATGATGACAACAGAGTCAATACAAATATAAACAATTAAGGCATACGTGCATGGAATAAATTAGGCACCAACTAACCTGAACATTTCGCATCTTATCTTCGAGTGAACTGAACGCCAACTGTAATGCTGTGTGCTCATCCAGCAATGTTGTGTTCAGTTTCTTAAGTTCATCCAAATTGGAGTGCAATAACTGGACCTCTGCCCGCAATCTGTGATTGATAGTTTGTTGTTCGGAAAGACTGAAAATGTAGTGTAATATGTGAGGTTAACTAAACTCGGCCACAATAGTATCTCATCTCCTTAATCACCTGTGCTCCTTTTCTTTAAGTAGCTTCATTTGCTGCTCCACCTTCAGATTCAGATCGACAATCATTTGGGAGTGTTCACCCTTCCTTTTGTGCAGATCTGTGAGTTCCTCCTGCTGTGCCAACAGCTTTTTTTCAAGCGTAGCCATGGCGACATTGGGTCCAGTGCCACCTGTTGACACCGCATTTCTGAGTTGCTCGTTCTCGACGGACAGTTTAAGATTGTCGGATTTTAGTTGCGCAACATGATCAATAAGACGGTTGTCTACGAAAAATGAAATGTAAAATTTTAATAAGTACAAATTTAAATTGAGTTTATCCCGTAGTTAGCCCAGTTAGCAATGCACCGAGTACATATGTATTTATATATATATAAGCAATATATTTCTTACTTTGAACAATGATCTCTTTAAAGTTCTGGCATTCCTTGCGGTCTCGTTCTCGCAGTCTTTGAACAACGAGCTCGCGCCACACGAACTCCTCGCTGGACATTCTGAAATGTGTTTTAATAGCTCGCTCCTATATTTTTATTTAGCTCTTTGTTGCTTTTGTCGTCACAATACGTATGCAAGCATATTTCTCTTGCAACAGTTATTCACTAAATTTCCAGAACCTTTGCGTTACAATGACTTGCGAAAGAAAATGCTTTTGCAACCAATTAATGTTCTTTTCTTGCTGAGACAATTTGTTGTGACCGGACAATAATGTTTTTGGTGAAACAGCTGTTTATTTGTGGTGGCTCGTCGATAAGTCGCCAAGCGAAACTCAATGTAAAATACCACAGTTTGTGTTAAGTCGCGAATAGTTGACAAAATCGAAAAAGTGACAGATAACGACTGGGTTTCATTATTGTTATTATGCAATTTTAATTTTGCTAATAGTTGAGCAACAATTGGTGCAGAGCATATGGCGCTCTGTTATCTGTGTGGCAACGCCATGCAGCTGAGAATTTAACTCGATTCTGGCAATCTGCACTGCTTTGTTTAAAGTGAAACTGCTTTTCAAGCTGCAACAACCTCTTCAACAGACAATCCTTTATTTATTATTTATTTATGTTCATTTGATATACTCGCTACATTAAATTCTATTTTTAAATTTAGTAAGACTCGATGCCCCCTTAAGCAATCAAATCAGTCAAAATTCGCAACCACCGAATAATTAAACAAACAATATTTTATTTCGCGTTCTTTTATTTACATTTAATTTTGTAATTAAATTTGCATACTGTACACACCTATGCATATTTCCAATAGGTTCGCATTTTGAGAAATATCTGTTTATTCATTTTGAAAATAAAAACATCAATTAGCAATTCATTCACTTTAACGATACCACAATTAGTTTAAATATTTTATTTTATCTGGCAATGATGACACGATCCTTTTTTTGGCTTTCTTGAATTCATGTGGCAATGCCATATAAGGCGGGATAGTAATCCGCACATTGAAAAAACAATTTTTTTTTCTACGTGCAAGATTATTTACACATAAACGAATTTTGAATCCGTTTGAATATTTAAATCAACGATTAATCTGTATTGCTGCGGCTTACACATTGACCAGTCAAGTTAAATTAAGTATGTCTTAATTGAAGAGACCTAATGTAACTATTATTTTTCAAAGTATAAATTCAAAAGGCAATTAGTAACTGCGTCTAGTTGGGGACATAAATTTTACTTAACAAATTGCCAGAAATAAGAGATCATTAAATTTAATTAGAACAATTAAGCTGAAGTAGTTAGTTAGCAGCTGAGAAGATGAAATATAAGTACATTGCTCTTATAGGGAAGCCACATCAAAGCCAACTCCCATAAGAGTAACGTGCTTGAGAGACTTTCTACCATTTAATGCGTGCCGAGAGAGAAAGAGAGGGAGAGAGGAACAGATTACTGAGAGCGAGAGGGAGAACCAGTGTCAATGTCAGCATTGCTAAGTCTTCACTGCGCAGTTATGGTACAAATGTACCAACGCTTGTACCTTAATTATTACACTGGTTTTCATTTAAACATCTTCATATTTGCATAAAAATACTCATATAGACAGACGGATGTAGATTTAGTTCCTTTGTTTTTTATGCTGATCGGGAATATGTATAATTCAGTGTGCTGCACCTTTAGTTACTAATTATAATGACCTGTGCAAGGGTATCAAAAAGAGTAAGTCAAGATCAGTAGTTTTAGTTCCCAGAGCTTTGCCTAGTCTGTTCTAAATACGCATAATGGAAGCAATTGTATCGAAACATCGGTAAACACGCAAAGGCAATTAAAATTGTTTAAAAACATGCAAACTCTCCTCCTACAAGTAATACGTGGCTGCCACTACTGCTGCTGCTGCGGCTGTTGCTGCCACTGCTGCTGCTGCTGTTACTAGTTGGTACAATGCAGTCACCACTCTGGCTGAGGGTGTTGGTTACCAAAGTGGAAATAACAAAACAAGAATGATGTCTGCTCGAGGCTAATCAACTAATATATACCCTATAACGAGATCTACTGCAATATACTTTTCTAGTTTTAGTTATTTTATTTTCACATTCATTATTTTTCACATATCTATATGCCATTATGTCTTTTATTATTTTAAATTTTAGTTTTCTCTCTTTTACTACTAGGTCAAAATATTATTATGTATTGTTTTTACATATCTTTGCTCTTCCGTTTCTTTGTACTGAGTATCTTCAAGTTGAACACTCTCGGTTAGAGCATTCTATTTTAATCTACAGGTTTTCATACTAACAAAAAAAAAAGAACAAAGAACATTTTTCTTAGTTTAGATAAATTCAAGCGATACTAAATTTATCGGAAATTAAATAATATACAATGCCTGAAGAACCTTGAAACTTGAATTTTCATCATATTCATTTCAAACTGATTTTCAGAGCTCGGCTTACAAATTGAATTCGATACGTGTTTGACCGGAAAAAGGGCGGAATATGAATGGATAAATTGTTATAGTGTAAACACTTCAAACTTCAAACACTCCAAAAACCGGATAAGTCTACTATGTTTAATAATGTCTCTATAATAAAAACTAATGTCGCAATAATTGCGTATAATTTATGGAGATTGGGACACTTATCATCGACACCTGCGGTTCCGACAGGGTCCTACTACCGGTTATTGCCTTAACTCTGTTAACTCTGTTAGCTGGCTGAAAATTCCAAAGCATCCATTTTAAGATTAAGCCATTCCTGTTCAAAGTGTTCCGTTGTGATAAATAACAATTACTTCCACTGTCTGCCTGCATAGCTAATCATCGCTGCTATTTTTTATATCTCTTGCAAAATAATAACTGAATTCCGTTCTTTTCATTATATATTCTTACGGTAATTAACTCGGGAATTCTCTTAAATTACTAGTGTGTGTAAAAATTGTATTTAATTAATAAAATAATAAAACACTTTATGTATTTTATAAAAATATAAGAATAAACATGCCAATATAATTTGATCATTCCCCAAATAGGATTTGCGAGCTCCATTTAATGTGCAAATATTTGGAACAAATGTGCAGATCTGCACACATAAATACATACATCTTAATGCATTTACATACGTACAAACATACAGGTGTTTAATGACAAAAATGTGGCTACGATTTATGCAAATGGTGCAACACACACTCATACATACAAACTTATGTCAAATATGTATATGTATATGTGTTGCCAGCATAGCAAAACAGCAAACGAATCGCTTGGCCATTTTAGGAAAATGTTGTTGTGTTTTCGGCACCACAACCATTAAAAATACCTGCAAAATGCAGACTCAAAGGCTGCTGAGGCTGCTGCCAACGCGTAAATGCAAAAGCAACCTGCCTTTCAGAAACTTCATTCATTTAATGCTGCACAACGAAGGAGCCCCACAGAGTTCCAAGCTGAAATGTGGTCGACGTTGTACATAGCAGTCACCAACTAATAGAAGACCGAAACAATAAAAAAATAAAAAAAAAATAGACAACTAAAACAACAACAACAACATGCACATAGAGACCAATAAAACAATTGAGAAGCTGTAAAAACCACAACAAAGAAGAAGAGTTTTAAACTGGTTTTCAGCACAACATAACTGAAACAAGTTGGAGCTGTTTATTAAATGTTAAACTAACAGTCGACTGTTAACCGTTTGCAATTGGCATCCATTGCCCTGCTGCCGTTGTTGCTGTTGCTGCATATGCTGCACCTGCAGATCGCGAAAAAATAAACACAAATATGCACCACACTCCTGGCCAGTTGAATAGGTTGTTATGCGGTGAAAATGTGAAATGTGATAATTACAGTGCTGATAGCCCATTTCAATTAACTATATTGCCCTTTAAACAAGTTGCAGTTTTGCATTGAATGTAAATTATTTATCAAATTATATTTACATACACGCAAATGCACATAATTTATTTATGTATATCTACAATAGTTATTTGTATATAATCCTTTTACTTGTATCACCAGCCAAACGACTATGTAGAACCGGTTTATGCCATAGACAAACCAGATTTCTTAACCGTTTCGATCGGAACGTGCTTCGCTTTGAATCGAGTCGAGCGCCCACTTGTTGCTGTTGCTGTCGCTGTTACTGTTGCTGTTGCTGTTTGTTCCACGGTCGGCAAAAGTCAGTCTTAAGCCAGCTACCTGTGATTTTAGGTGTTGTAATTGTCGTGCGCGCTTGGCTCCCATCCACATTTTTCACACACGATTTTCGCGTTTGAGCCACCAACACCACCAGAAGCAGCAGGCTTAAATATGTGTGCACAAGACAAAGTGTAAATAAAAGTAAATAAGCGGATAGCAAATCTATCGTATCTGCTACACTTCTGTGGCTTTTAATAAGGCTAACAACACAAAAAAAAACTTCATTCTACAGTTTTGTATTGCAAATGAAGTTCGTGTAACGATGTGTTCATTAGTGTAATAATTATTATCATTGCAGTAGTTGAAAAAGGTAATGAAAAAAAAATCGTATCTTGAAATCTGTTAAATTACCGCTTATGCTAAAAAGTGTGTGCGAATCTGTGTGTGTGTGTGTGTGAAAATTATTGTGACTTGGATGAAAGCTGAGAATCTTGTTTTTTCGCCATCTCCACAGATAACACTTTCTAACACTTATAGTGTTTGTGTGTGCCTGTGTGTGTGTGCGTGCGTGTGTGTATATATAGCTAATATTACGGATCTTCATGTCCGAGAAATGCAAAAACAAATATAAAAGAGTCAAAAGTGAAATCCATAAATATTTGTAAATGTTTACAGTGGGTATAAAGCAATCAGATATTTACAAGATAACTGTAAGATTTATAGATGTGATGTTTGCAAATTATACAACAAACATGTCTATATAAAAAAATACATTGATTACTATAAAGCAAATCGAAATCATATATGTAAGTTACAAAACAATCATGTCTCGGTATAAAAATACGATGTTTACTATAAAGCAAATAAATACAGATGATATAAATGATGTCTGCTAATTATTAAACAAATATAGCTCTATATATACATATCAAGAAATGGAGTATAACTTATATACTCTATATGCCAAACTCTCCAAGCATGCCAGATAAATTACAGCAAGTATAACAGCAATATAACATGATAACTGTAAGATATATAAAGCTTAGAGATGATGGATGTAAATTGTAAAACAAACATGTTTCTATATAAAAAACTACCATGTTTACCATTAAGCAAAGACGGTGGCCTAAACAAAGAAGATATAAATTATGTCTGCTAATAATAAAACAAACGTGACTCTATAAAAAAAAATATCTAGACTCTATATGCTGCACTCTCCAAGTATGCCAGATAAATTACGATCGCAACGCTGGAAAACGTTTCAATTTTCCATCAATTACAATTGCCAGGATGTTTGCAGTCACTTTTTTGTTGTCGTGCTTAGAGCAGAAACTTAGAGTGGAAAATCGACCCCAATATTGTGTTGTGGCAGAGGAAAAGCATTATTATGTTGGGGTAAATGGCAAATGAGGTCACGTGTGCAGAGCGCGCGAGTTTGCAAATAAAATAAACTGCTGTCACAGGTACTCGTCGTCGTCGTCGTCGTCGTCGTTGTATACGTTGAGGCAGACTTTGCCAGACGTTGAAAATCAACTTGCCACACTACTTTTACTGCACGCAGCCGCCGCCGTCGCAGCCGCAGCCGTCGCAGCAGCAGCCGCAGCCGCAGCCACTGCCTGAGTCGCATTCACATCCACAGCCACAGCAGCTGTCGACGGTATTGAGTAGTTGTATTATTGTTTTTGTTTGGCGGATTTTTGTTTTGAGCAGGTTTTCAAAGATTTTTTTGTTTTTTTTTTTTTTCTTTTTCGCTAAACTAGTGTGGGTGTCTCTCTCTCTGTGTATGTGTGTGTGTGTATTTTGTGTGTGTTTTGTGCTCGGCCATCGTTTTGTTGGCAAAAGTGAAACTTAAATGTATTCGAATCGTGCGAGAATCATTTATCGGTATGCAAATGTTTACTTTAACAAACCAAGTACCCGTTTGTTTTCTCGGTTAATGTACAATGTTGTCCAGCATTGTACATGAAAATCTTTACTGTTATTCACCCAAGAGAAACCAAGTGAAAGTTGTCCTTTATCCGGTGTGTATAGGGGCTGACTTGGAGTCGGTAAAAGAAAGACAGCATATCCATTTTTTAAATTTATTAATATTAATATTGATCTAATTTGAATTTTCAATTATAATTCCAAAAACTCTTATAGAGTTTAATAAAAACATTTTTCCATACCTTTTACTAAATTTACCTATCAGAAAAAAGTTTTGAAGAAATCTGGAATAAAACGACGATTTATTTCTTTTATTTATTTATTTATATATATACTATTAGATACATGTTGATATCTAAATGTATCTACGTAAAAAAATAGAAAAGTTCTTGAAATTTTCTTATAAAATAGATTTAAAGTATTATTTTCTCTACATTTTTAAACCCATTGTAAAATTATTTAGAAAAAATCAGTCTTATCGATATGAATCAATAGAAATAAATCGATTTCTTTAATTATTCTTTATAGATATAGTTATATAGATAAATAGAATTGTACACCTCGTTTTTAAGATTGTAGAAATCTGAAGCCAAACTTTTTGCAGATAAGTAGTTTATAAAGCAAATTCAAGCTTTTTCCTGTAAGATTATGTTATAATTTTGTTGAGTGTACTCGTAAATATAATTTAATACATTTGTTCTTATGTCTGCATCCGCTTACCACCAACTTTTTATATTCTTGAAGTGCTTGCATATTCGATTGGTAATGCTGACTTGCGACAGTTCAGCAAATTTTATGTTGAAATCAAGAATATGACACCATACGTAACAAAATGCGGTTGAGCATTTAATCAAACGGGTATATAAATGTGTGTGTGTGTGTGTGTGTGTGTATGTATTAATATGTGAATATGTCCATATAGCGAATATTCAAATTGTGTGTCCAAAACTTTGGGCCTTGATGGAAGCATTTTCGGTTTCACATCATTTAACCTTTGACATATTTACTGATTTACCGGTTTCTTGGCGCATCAAATATTTTGTTAAACGTGTCTGAAAAGAGCCACCTTATTGAATAGCATTTAAAATTGTGTATTAAGCAAAAAGTTACAGACGAAAAAATGTGCAAGATTTCTGTTTGGGCTATATTAAAAAAAAATTGAAATCCAAATATTTTTGATTATGCACGTATTTTTGCCATTGTTGCATGCAATCATTTTGCTCGATAACATATGCATTATATATACTGTCAAGTATCTCTAGCTCAGTTGAATATAGTTCGTATATATAAAATGTAACTCACTTAAAATGTGAAACAAATTTATTTTTATAGTGATTTATGCGCTAAAGCTAACCTAATGATATTATAATTGTACGTTTCCCAACACTTGCTAGTCGAATTTGCCATAAACGAGAAAATTACGTTGGCTCATATAAACTGACTATTGAATAATTTCATAATTAGACCTTTCCTCAACTTGCAAGTCGAATTTTCCATTTATGAAAAACGAATTATAAATATGTAAAATGATATTATAATTAGACCTTTCCTCAATTCGCCAGTGGAATTATCCTTTTAGGAAATGCGTATGAAAAATCTGTCGAATGATTATATAATTAGACCTTTTCCAGCGCTTGCTGATTGAATTTTCCTTATACTCCTTTTGCTTGCTCACTAATATGTTATAAGTGAGCTTCAGCAATAATTTCCTAGCTCCAACCGTTAAAAGCCAGTCGTTGATCAGCAATTACTAATCAGCAATCAGTCAGTGAGTGCAAACTGTATTATTTATGTAGAAGATGCTCGCTACTTAAATTACGAAAGAATGCATTAATTATTTTGCTCCCTATGGTCCAGAGCACGCACTCACACGCACACACAAGCACACACACACACATACACACACGTACAAACCAGTATGTGTGAAGTTAAGAATACATACAAATGCCAGACTTATGCGAAAGATTACGTTCTTTATGTGGTCAGCTTAGTCATGTGTTGTGCTTGTTGGACTGTATGTTGTGTGTGTGTGTTGTGAGTGTGTTGTGTGTGTGTTGTGAGTGTGTTGTGTGTGTGTTGTGAGTGTGTCGTGCAGTGTTCAGGAATAACAGCAGGCAACAGCATCTTATCTTAGATTTCCGAAGGTCTATATATGGTCAATACTAAAGTGGGCAACAAGAAAAACGCGTAGACAGCACCAAGATGGGTAAGTTAAATATTTATTGCATATTGATGTCAGGCCATTTAAGGTTCTGCCAGCCACCTTTATGCGTAAATAAATATACTACATACTTACAATTGATTTCTGATGCTTTATAAAGTTCAAGAACAATAGCTCAATTTTATATGTTTGTTCAAAAGTTCACCTTCCCTCGATGACAGATCCTTGAGAAATTTGATTTATTTCGATTTATTTACTGGCATATAAACTGTGTCTAAATTAATTTTATTATTCTAGGTATATAAGGATATACAGCCATTTTAAAACAATTCTTATATAGTACAACAACATAAGCCATCTAAAATTTGATTATTTAAAGACTCTGAGCATTTGTGTATTTTTGTATATATATAAGCTAAATATACAAGTTTATAAAATTTATATATAGTGTATCTTATGGTCAGTGATTACATGCTAAGTGCTTATCTCGCACAAATGTAAATGAATTAAATAAATTAAATAAAATGCATTAAACAAATGGAAGCAATCATTGTTAAGTCCTGTTATATTATGTTGTCTTTGCAGTTGAAATGACTTTCTACAGTGTGATGAGACCATTTGGTCCCTGCTTTCTGGGGCTTCTTCTGATGCTTGGCAGCTGTGAAGACGCAGTCGGTGTTCTAGGTAAATCACAAATGTGCGAGGTGGAAACTGGGCAAACAAACATTATACTGGATATTGAGGAGAGTCGAGGGAATTGTAAGTATTTTAGAATGAACATTAAGAACAAATAAGTAATTACGAATTCCCCAGAGAACTTCTCACAGTACGTCAAGATAAAATATCCTTTAATGGCCATACACACTCTTCTCCAATGCAATGGGAGTTGAAGCAGGAAAGTGGAAATCAGAGCCGTAATATCGTCTCTTATCTCTCTTTCTCTCTCTCTCTCTCTCTCTCTCTCTCTCTTTGTCTCTCTCTCTATCTCTCCTTCCCTCCCAATTGTATGTGTTCACATTTTGCAATAATTGCAACGAACTTTCTAGATACTTGATTGCCTCCACATACAAAGACTAGTTCGTATAAATACCTTAAGTCACTCCGCCAAAGAGAAAGGCTTATGTCGACACATAGATACATATGCATGTACATACATACATACAAAGGCGATTTCCATAGCATATAGTTGTCTTTGACATCTTTCTGGCTCGGTTAAAAGGAAAAAACAGTTTGAGTTTCGAACTGGACTGATGTTAATAAAATTCCAATTACCCGTTTTAATAATGCATGTATGTATCTGATTTGTAACATCTATTCATAGTCATTGGGCAATCGACAACACCGGCTCAGCTACCAATTTATGGGGATCCCTCCACGGAAATAGCGCTCGATCTAGTTTTTCCGAAGGGACATCCCACTTTCCAACTGGATGGAAAGAGTCTAAAGCTGCTTCAGCCACTCGATCGTGACGAGGAGAACTTAAGTCACATTGTCTTCCAGGTGAGTCTGAATAAAAGTTAAGATACCTTTTAGTATCTGTGAAGGATTGTAAAAAACTTTCCCTGCAATTTTTATAAAAAAAAACATTTTAAGTTTTAAGAAAATTGGGTTGATATTCAATTGAAATGTTGGTTTTTATTTAGAATATAGTCGTTAATGGATGCATCTTCCTATAACCTGCGCCAATTGAAAATGGGAAAATGGGAAAAAGGGTATAATGAATTTCCACAAGAGTAGGTAATAAGATGATAAAATCATCTTCGACCCCATAAAGTAAATATAACCGATTCGATATATTAATTTCCTTCCGTCGGTTTGTCCGGCTTTATGAACTTGCGGATCTTCGAATTAGATACTTCAGAATTTGGAATATAGGTTTTTATATACTATACGCAAATCAAATTTAATTATTTTTATCGAGAACTTACCGCTGTTTGCAAATACCGATACATATCAATTGTCGATAGCAATAAAAGGCTGGGCCATCCAATTTTTATTTAGATTGGTTAAGAAACAGCAAACGTATTCTCATATTTATCTCATTTCGGTCAATTTCAGTTCTGAATGAAAGAATGGGTGTAAGAATTAAAGATTTGGATGTAAGAAGCTTTCTGAAAGCAAATTTGGCAATAAGACTAGAATATTATATATTACAACTGTGTTCAGAGTATCGCGTAGTCGAGCTCATTCGACTACAACATTCTTACATGTTTTATTCGAAGATTTTTGTTCTTACTTGTGTATAAAAATTAAATGCAATGATTTTTTGTTTTAGGTCTCGTGCACGATTCGGGAGACGAATAAAAAGAGAAACATTCCGCTTATTGTACGGGTGTCCGACGTCAATGACAATGCGCCGCAATTCATGAACACGCCGTATGAGGTCACTGTACCAGAGGTAAGTAAACCTTAAGTACTTAAGTTTAGCTACTATAAAAGTAGTAATAATAATAATAAATTATTTAAGTAGTCTTGTCTGCTCATCCGTTATGTTTTCTTAAAATAAAAGAGTGTACAAATTAGTGTGGCTTAATTTTGTGCTAAGTCGTAATTCCGTCTTTAATTTATAGTATATACTTACTATATACTGTGTTTTGTTTGGAGCTTTTTAATCAAAAGTTGCTGACAAACTGGTTTCTAGAGCCAGATACAAGACCTTTTTGGGCATCTGCCAACTGAATCTTCATCAGCGGTCTTAAAGAGAATATTTTTCTGCTTACATATATTTTTATACATACAAATATATATTTATATATGTATGTATTTATATTTATATATATACTATTGTGCTATTGTGTTTTCTAGTCCGCTTTGCGTTTTTCCAGTTGCGTGTTCTGGGTACCAAACAATGCCTGGAATAATTTATTTGCATTTTAATAGCTAGAAATATTTGCACTGAAAATCAACAAAGTTTCAGATTTGAACAGGTTAAATGCATTGACGCATATTTAGCATATTTATCTGGTTGAATAGCATGCAATTGCTCATTCTCAAATGGGTGTCAATCAATATGTTGTCTTTTGTTATTTAATAATGGGTTCGTGCTCAACTAATGCACGGAAGGATTATCAACTAAAATGACTGCATTAAGTTCGAGCGATAAGCTATTATTTTCATAAGTGGTTTATTCTTAAAAAATGACGATTGCTTGGAGTGACTGCAATTCACTGATGTGTGGTTCTTAATTATACAGCATTAAGTCAAAGAAAAACAATTTTCTGACAACGTGCAAGTTAAAATTATAGCATTTTGTCATTATTACAAGTAAGCTCGACCATTAGCAAAACATATAAAACGCAAGTTGACATATGTATGTTTGTTAAATAATAGGTTTTTTTTTTTCATTTTTTGTCTTAGCCCATAGACACATAAGTCGCCATGTTGTTTTTTTTTATTGTCTACGGAGTAGACAAAAGGATTTCGTGCATCCGATAAATATCTCCACTAATACCAAAAAGCTTGGATAAATATGCATGTGTCAAATACATAGAAACTACTAATTTCCAAGCAATTGCATTGCTTTGAAGATATTTATTCAGTGACCGCATATTGCATCTTTATTTTTTCATTTTTTGTTAAACTTAAACTCAGACATTTTCTGTTCCTTCAACCTGGATGCACAATGCTCAAAGTTCAACCAGCGCCAACAGAAGTGAAATATAAATATCATTATTCTCTGTCGTTGGGTCTTTAGGCGAAGACCAACCAACTGGCTGGCTGTAATCTTGCTTACCTTTAGAAAAAAGATATCCACGATATTTTTTTATTCCCACCAAAATTGAATATGCCAAGCAAAGCAGTATCAAATTTTGATTATTATAAAAATTACTAATTTAAATATTACATAAATAAAATAAATTAAATTCGCCAAAATCAAATTTACTTTAAATTTCTAAGACACTCATTTTTATAAAGTAAAACTTGCCAAACTCTTACTTTACATATGCAAAAATTTACCTTGTGACTTACAAATGATAGCTTTAATTTTTCAAAAGACAGAATCGTGAATTCGATTTTCCAAATATTTGGAATCATTTATTTTTTTTCTGGGGATCAAATCTGGTATAAGAATCGTATTAGAATATGCAACATTTTGCAGAATTCATTAAAACCAGCATATTTCTCTCTAATGTAAATAAATAAATAGGGTATTCAATGTATGCTTGTTTTAATTTTTTTTGCACAAGCACCTTGCCACAAAATTGCATAAGACACGCCAACAATAACAATTGCGCCTATTTGTGGGCTGTTTGACTTGTACCGCTTTGCCATTTAATGTACATAAGAAGAGAAACCAATTGAAAAGTTCAACACAATGACTAAGTAACTTCTCGCCCCAAGCCAGGCGACATGCGAATGTTAAACCAGTAACAAGTAACCCTGAGGTAAAACACAAAAAAAAAAAAACAGAAAAAAAAAGATGCTAACACACATATACCTACACACACACACACACACACAGTACAGACAAGCCCAAGTATATAGTGATAGTTAAATGTAAAAGGCTGTTTGCATTTTGTGCTTTTGTTTGCCCGTTATATAACTGCACTTTTGGTGCATCTCTCTCTCAATGTTGTTGGGCACGTTTTGTCACCCAGCTTTTTTCTGTTGTTGTTGTTGTTGTTGTTTACCGGATTGCTGGCTATTTCTGCTCGCCTCTGGCTGCTGGCTGCTGTCTGCTGGTTGGTAGTTGGTAGTTGGTGGCTGGCCAAACCATTTAACAACAATAAAGCTGCACAGTTGCACAGTTTGCTACCTAATTTTCATGAACATGCCATTTTTGGTTTCCGGTGCAACGTATTTAGCATATTTTCACGGCACAAAACGGTAACAATCATTATCATTATATTGTTTATACGTCTATAATTCAAATTTATTGTAGGGCATTTTTGGCAACAATTTATATTACTTCTTTTTCAATAGTTGATTTAACAATGCTCCCTTATGTGCAGTTAAAGATTATTCTATGTATGTAACAAACAGAAGGAAGCATCTTCGATCTCATAAGAAATTTATATTCTTAATCATGATCAAAAGCTAAGTGCATCTGATAATTCCCGTCCGACCCGCTGTCCATTTAAATGAACAAACGGTTTTCAGCGACTAAAAGAGCTGAAGACTTTAAATTAGAATCAAGTTATCACTTACTCCGCACAAATCAAGTTTACTTAATTTGATGTATAACTGCCCCATTTCCTGAGTGTCGAATCATTAAAATTTCCGATTGCAATAAAAGCTACAATTTCGAAGGCAGAGGCTTATAATTAATACATAATATGCGTATGCATTTGCATATTATGGAGAGACTGGGAAAATTTTATGTTCCGTTATTGGTCTCATGACTGTCAATTTAGCTAAAATTAAGATTCATTTTTATTACTTTAATTATTTATTATTTGCAACTTTTACAGAGCACTCCTTTGGGCACGACAGTTTTTCGGAATATACAGGCGGTCGATAAGGATGCTGGTGTTAATGGACTAGTGGAGTACTTTATAGTTAAGGGCAATACCAATACTACCGAGGACGAGAAGTTAACTAGTGCTGATGGTTACGGATCTTTTGCCATATCATTTCCCCACCAGGGACAAGTGAGTAACACTCTAAAGATGAGATAAGTTGTCAATTCTAATTCTTTACTGAACCCATACCAGGTCACAGTGGCAAAGACTTTGGATTATGAAAAGATTCAACGCTATTATTTGACAATTGTCGCATCGGTGAGTAACATTTAATTTTTCCTTGAGTTATTCTCTAGCCGTCTACTTATATAATTATTATATTGCGTTATTTGGCATTTAATAGTTTTCTGTTAAGTTTTCAGAGCGTAAAAATGTGTCATTAGTATAAGTAATTATTACGCTAATGAATAGTCTTGATTGATTCAATAACACAACATTAGTGAACACAACAATGGAAATATTTCTTAAACTTCAATTTAAAGCCAAAAAAACATAAATAACGCCAAAGTTAAAATTCTCTTAAGCTATAATTAAAAGAATTGAGTGGGTAATGCAAATTATGTTCGGAATTTCTCATTGTGGGATTATTAATAGAGTCAAACAATTTTTCATTGCTTATTAATTATTATTAACTATTTTAATATACATTTTTTCCCTTTCTTAAAGGATCGTGCGCGAAGTGTTTCCGAGCGATTGTCTTCGACGGCGACCCTAACTGTAAATATAGCCGACTCCGATGACATGGATCCGTCCTTTATCTATCGTGGCTGTGCGCTTCTCGATGGTGCCTGCATTAATCCCGAATATACGGCATCGGTGCCGGCTGGATCGGTGCAAGGAGTGCTTAATGTGCTGCCTGAGCGAATACAGGCGGTGGATCTGGATACGATCAGTTCGCGAATACGATACAGTTTTGCCAGTGGAATGCCTGGCAACTATGCCGACTACTTTGAGATCGATGAGGAGACGGGTGTTTTGAAGCAGACCAAGGCTGTCGATACTTCGACGGCGAAAAGATATGATATAATAGTTCGAGCTGAAGAGATCTCCCCGGCTCCTAGACGCTTCACAACAGCCAAGCTGACGATTGCAGTGAAACCAGTTGATGCCAATCCGCCAGTTATATCGTCCTCCGATATCGAGGGATATGTTGATGAGAATTCACCAATCGGTACGAAAGTTTTGGATGCGAATGGCAAACCAATTACATTTAGGACAACGGACGACGACTTGGGTGAGGATGATCCGAAGCCCGAATACATTTACGAGCTGACGACACCGTCATTTAATGTGACAAGCGATGGCATTTTGATTGTCTATGAGGAGGGCTTGGATCGGGATCCGCCAGCGCCGGGACGCTACAAGTTTCAGGTTGTCGCCCGAGAGCCCCGAACAAATGCGGCGAGTGCTCCTTTGAGTCTAACGGTACATTTGCGTGATGTTAACGATAATGCTCCCAAACTGGCGATGGTTGCTCCCATCTCAATTTCGGCTGGGGATCAACACGAGCAGCGACTGGTCACACAAATGATGGCCACCGATATTGATGAAGGACCCAATGCCGTTGTCACCTACTCCATCTACCATGTCTCCAACAATGGCATGCAAAAGTTTAAGATTAACGAGCAGACGGGAGAGATCGAGACTCGAGGTCGTTTACTCGCTGGCGAGCAATACAGCATAACGGTGCAGGCAAGCGATATCGGTGGACTCTCATCCCAGGCCATTGTGGAGGTGACTGTAACTCCTGGACCAAATACGAAGCCACCGCGTTTCACCAATGTCCTGTACGAGGTGCAGGTTAGTGAGGGTGCCGAAATTAATTCCACAGTGACCGTCGTCCATGCCGATGATCCCGAAAATGATCCCGTCATCTATTCGATCATGTCCGGCAACGATTTAAGGCAATTCTCGGTGGGTCAACAGAGTGGTGTTATTATGGTCATACGGAAACTGGATCGCGAGAGTCTAACACGCTACCAACTAATTGTGAAGGCAGAAGATAATGGCGGTCTGTCGAGCACTGCCACAGTCAATATTAAAGTCACCGATATCAATGACAAAAATCCCGAATTTGATGAACTCAACCAGCCCTACGTATTCCATGTGGATGAGGCCAAAAATGACGCCTTTGTCGGCATTGTGCACGCCACAGATGCGGATGAGGGTGTAAATGCAGAGATTACCTACTCCATACCAACGGATATACCATTTGCCATCAACGGGAAATCGGGTGAGATTCGCACATCCAATGAGCTGGACTATGAGCGGGTGAATGAATACAAATTTGTGGTGACGGCCAAGGATGGAGCACCGGATGCCCGGCTGGGTACGGCAAGTGTTACGGTCATTGTGCACGATCTGCCGGATGAGGTGCCCAAGTTCAATGATGCCCGCATCAATGTGCGAATACCAGAGAACCAAGCCGACTTCCTAGTGGCCACTGTGCAAGCTCACGATCCCGACACCATGCCAGAGATCACGTATGTGTTGCGCAAGGGTGACGAAGAGTTGTTCAAAATTGCCCCTAAAACGGGCGAAGTACGCACAACGAAGGGCCTGGATTACGAGAAGGAGCGACAACATGAATTGCTCGTGGGCACAATTGAGAATGACGGCGAATCGGCTGGTGACACTGTGCGCATTGTCGTCGAGGTCGAGGATCGCAACGATGTGCGGCCCGTATTCATTACGGTACCGGGTCCGGTGACGGTGAACGATGATCAACCCATTGGATCGGTAATAGCAACAATGCCGGCAATTGATGCCGATGGCACCCCGCCCAACAATGTGATACGATACGAGCTGGTTGGTCGCGGCAAGGCTCTGAAATACTTCCAAGTTGATCCCGATACGGGTGCACTACGCATTCGCGATGAGTTGCGTAAGCAAGAGGATACGGAATATCAGTTGGATATACGAGCCTACGATATGGGTGAGCCTCAGCTCAGCTCAGTGGCTATGCTGCCCGTGTTTGTGCGCCATCTGCTGCTCGATCCAAGTGAGGAGAATTCAATGGAAGGCAAGATGAATATGGACAGTGGACTGATTGTCAGCTCAGAGACAGTCGGATTAGCGTTTAGCGATGACAGCTATGTCATCAGTGTGCCGGAATCAACAGCCGTAAATAGCACTTTGAAGCTCATTCAAATCATCAACTCCAAGAAACCATCCAAAGGGGCACCCAACTTCAAGTGCGAGTTTATCGAAGGTAACGAGCTGGGAGTGTTCGAACTGGGACTCGAGGATTACGGTTGCTTGTTGGTCCTTGCCAAGCCATTGGATTATGAAAGTAAAGTCTCATACACTTTGGAGTTACGCTTAGCCTCCCAACGCTATTTTGTGAGCCCGCGCAAGGATCGCACCACAGTCAACATCATGGTTCAGGATGAAAATGATAATCCACCAGAATTTGTCTTTAATCGCTTCCACGGACAGAATGATACGTATTATGCCGTAATTACACCGGAAATGGACATCGATATGACCATTTTGCAAGTGAGGGCAACCGATCGTGACTCGGGTAAATTTGGATCATTGAGATACAAGCTCTTTGATGATGAGGAGCCCAGCATCAAGGATGATACTCTGGTAAGTAAAAATGAAATTTGGATAACCCACTATATCATTTAGCTGAACAAACTTACTAGTTACGAGATCTTCTATAGATCTACTCTAGACCAACATATCAAGCAGTTTCCATGGATCTAATGAAATTGTCTGCAATAGTATATAATATTATAGAATTAATTTTTTTTACACGAATTTTGCAGCCATCTACATACTTTATGCTAACTGAGGATACGGGTATTTTGCGTACGGCTAAGCTCTTCAATGATGCCAATTTTCCCATGATATTCTACGTGGAGGCCAGTGATAATGATGCCATCGAGGAGGGCTCACATCACACAAGGGCACGCATCGTTATCAATAGGCTAACGGATGTCAGCCGTATGGCTCTGGCATTCTCCAATGCGGCACCCAATAAGATACGGAACCATTATGCCGCACTCGAAGAGCTGATCGAGGAGAGGACCAATGGATTGGTCGGTGGCATTGAAAGGATAAGCAATCGCAAATATATAACGAGCAATGGCACCGTCTTGGAGAATCCGGATGCAACCGATGTATGGTTTTACCTTATCGATCCCAAATCGGAGACATTACTAAGTCGCAACGATACTGCTATCCAGGATACGTTGCTTGAGTCATCCGCTGTCTCGGCATTGAACTTGGCAGCCTCGGACTTGGCACATGCCAACGCCGATGGAATTCACGCACCAATCCAAGTGAAGGAACAGGTTCACAAGGTGAGCGTACTGTATACAAAATAAAATACCTATACTAATATATAAATTCTATTTCTAGGTCAAAACTGCTAGTAGCATCGATGACGAAGTTTTCTCCTTCACGCTTATTTCCATATCTATCATCATACTGATCCTGGGCACCATCGGTATAATCTATATATGCATTTCATGGTCCAAGTAAGTAATATTACTTAATAATATGCGGAGTAAAAATCCCATCTAATTAATCAATATTTCCACCATGAGAGAAAACCTTATAGCCATTGAATATTTTCTACTGGTCATATAACTTAGGAAAATTGTAGAAAAAACTAAAAAACTAACTAACTATGCCATTTCTTCCACATAGATATAAAAATTTCAAGGAACGGATTCGTCATTATTCGGCACCAAGTCCGACACGCTATGATCCTGTGATAGTTAACTCGCAAGCCTCGAATGTTGGCGATGCTGTGGCTAATTTGAAGGAGTACGAGACACAAATGCTTGCTATGGCTGTTCCCCCCGATGGTGATGAGGACTTGCAACTGGATTTCAGTGCAAAGAATCACGCCTTTTCCCTAGATAATGTTAGCTATATAACACACAAGCAAAATGGCGCCGGAGAAATGCAGTCGAGTCCGACGCAAATGGATGGGAATCTGAGCACAATTTCCACACTTCGCCATAACAATCTGAATAATCTAGCCAATAATATAAACAACAACAACAATTTGACGATGAACAATCGTCAGAATACTTTTAATCGTACACTGGAAATGAATTCGCGTAACAATGCCAATCCACTTGCCATTCCGGCGAATTGTACGCCCGGCACATTAACATTGGGGCGTATTAAGCACCATAATAGCAATAACTATCTGAACGATAGCTATAAATATGATGCATCGAGCCGAAATAATTTGGCCAATGCTAGTGCCCAAAACAATGGATTTAGCACGATGGGCAGACGTGGCAACACCTTTGGCGGAATGGCATCCTTGAATGGTGCTGGAGAGCTCATGACCAACACTCTTGGTCGCAATAACCAGCAGAATAATCGTCTAAATGCTGACGAACTGCCCATTGTAAATCCGTTGTTCCAAAGGTAAGTTACTCTATTCAATTCAACAGCATCTTTAAATATTTAATTCATTAGAATACAATACACTTACTTACAAGTTTTTCTGTATGTGTAGAAAATTTAAATTAATTTAAAACAGAATTTTAAAATTATATACTCACCGGGAGCAGCGATGCTGTATTCAATTGCTTCTCTTTTCAATTACCATTCTTATTAAAAATTTTACTATCTTTAATATCTTTTAGATCTAATGGTGATAGTCATAATCACAATATGAGTTTTACCAACGAAAATGTGATTTTTGCCAAGCGAGACTACGGCCAAATGAGCTTCTCCTATTTGAATGACTTGGATCGATCGGAGGTGGAGACGACAACGGAGCTATGAAGGATTAACTACTTACAATTTAGTATGAAATTTTGATGTATTTATTAATGTTGTATTTATCTGTACATACGATTTGTACGAAAAGGCAATTTTCGATTAAGGCATTTAAGTAGTTACAAATTATCGAAAATTGCTCTTAGATTATTTTAAATAATGTGCAGATGCCATTATATTGAGAATGTAATTCTAACAAGTTGTAAATATAAAAAGCTGATAAGATTTAAATATTTTTTGTACATAAGCAGTAAGCAACTGCAGTCATTAGTTTCTTATAAGTAGTGGCATTTTAAAATACACATTGGGTATATACAAATATATATATATATATACATATTATGTATTAAGAAAAATGAGTTAATATAGGATCTTAAGTTTTGCAGGCCATAAATATATCTTTGATATCAAATTGAACTGAAGAAAATGCCTGTAAGCAATTTATATGTATCTACTTTTATAAGTAGTTAAATATGTTGAACAACAATATATATGAAATATAATATAATATATAAAAAATACAATTTTGTTGTTACCCAAAATAATATATATATTTTCTTTATTTATTTTCTCTACAAAACGTATTACAATTTTATTGTTAAAAAGACGTTATGTTCGTCAGTAAAATTCTTTCTCTGTCTACTGTCTTGGTGAAACTTGGAATATAAACATAATTTTACTGTAGGCAGCACATACATATGTCGAAGCAGTATTGGGTCAATATGGCTGCCGTATTAAATTATTGTGATGAATCAAAGCTTTCCACAGCTGTATCCTTATCAAAACTGAACAGAGTTTCAACATCGAATATAGACCGCTTTCTAGATTAATACTGCATTTAAATTTGGAAACACGGTTTTCGCTCTAAATCAGAATTTGATGTCCAATGGCTATACAAATATTTCTGTTAGTTTTTAAGCCAAAGCTTTGTGAATAAATAAATGAATTAAACTAAAATATTTGAAATACCTTCTAAGTATTAAAAGAATTTCCCTTTTGTGAAGTAACGTATTAAAGGATGTTTTTTTTTTGGGATTTCTGTTCTTTCCGACACTTGGTCACATTATTTGCAAATTTTTAGTACAATCGATTAGCGAAATTTGATTGCATTTGCAGGCCTGCGAAATGGCAAAATTGGACGAACGTATTGGGTTTATTGGAGGCGGAAGCATGGCATACGCCATTGGTTCTGGCCTCATCCGTGGTGGCATTGTGAAGGCCAGCCAAGTTATGGTATCCGGGCCCCACATTGAGAATTTGTCCCGCTGGCGTGAATTGGGCGCATCGATCACCGATGAAAACTACGACGTCATCGAGCACACAGATATTATTTTTATTTGCGTGAAGCCGCATGTGCTGGAGCCATGTGCAGCTCAGCTTAAATACAAACACGTTCCTTCTGCCAAAGATGCCAACAAGCTGTTTGTCTCCGTTCTGGCCGGAACAACATTGAAGACGCTCGAGGAGAGATTCGCATTTATTGCAAGTTTGGGATTGAAAATGATCCGAACAATGCCGAATACATCCATGCAAGTGGGCGAAGGCTGCACGGTATACACTGGCAACTCACATGTCTCACATCAGGATCTGGAAAAGGTTCATCTAATGCTCAATTCCTTGGGATTGGCCCAACAAGTGGACGAACCGATGATCGATGGAATCACTGGCGTTGCCGGCTGTGGTCCAGCTTTTGCATATACCATCATTGAGGCACTGGCCGATGGTGGCGTAAAGCAAGGCGTACCCCGACAGATGGCCATTCAGTTTGCCGCCCAGACTTTGCTGGGAGCAGCCAAAACGGTGCTGTTAACCGGCAAGCATCCGGCAGTGCTACGTGATGAGGTTTGCTCACCAGGCGGTGCAACGATCGTCGGCGTACACGAGCTGGAAAAGGGCAATCTTAGGTAATTGTTGAGAATCTCACATTGAGATAATGGAAATTATTTTCTCCTATTGTTTTTTAGAGCTACTCTTATAAATGCTGTGGAAAAGTCTACGTTGCGTTCAGCGGAGCTGGGTAAAAAGTAGTGATAATATCGATAATGATGCTCATCGACAAATAAAGTTCTCTCTATATGTCTATATATACATGACAAATAGTTCCATTTAAATATACTATATTCAATAATAATATTTATATTTATTCACGATCCTTCTTGCTAACATACTCGACACACTTGGATGGATCGGTGGGAAAGTATTCCTGACATTTGGTCATCAAGCGCTTTAGGCCCTGAATGTATTTCCGTTGTGTTTCATCGTTCATCACATGAGCCACATTCTTGGAGAAGATCTTCTCGCGACCAGTTCTCGCGTGAATGCCCACCATGGTCACGCCAATGGGCCACGGAGCGTTGCCAATGGCCATTTCCAAGTAGGCATCACTCGCTGAAATGTAGTTGCGATTGAGCAGATGCTTGCATATATCCCTCAAGCTATCCAGAATATCCTCGGGCAGCGTATGATGCTTCAGTTTGCGAAACAATGGCTTCACATACTCCTTTGTCTGGGTGTAAATGACGCGAGCCATTTTCACCTTGGTTGACATTTTCTCGTGCTTGGTGTAGCTGGCAATCTGTGCGTTCCATAGTTTCAAGAGAAATGTGAGCAGTGTTATTATCACATCCATATCGTAATCTTTGTTGCGACCCATCTTCTGGGCCATTGTCTGTATGCTCTCCCACGAAATTGTCTCGTCCAGTTCGGCAAAATCGGATTTCTTATCTTCCTTCGCTGTGGGTGTGTTGGCGAACATCTCTTGCAGATACGCGGCATCCACTTGTTCCATTGCCTCCTGGAAATCATTGCGGAATCCACGATTCGCCTCCGGTTGTGATATCTCACAGATTCGTAATCTATCAAATGCCTCCGGCTCCGTCTCACCAAATAGTAAGACGGGTTCGCCACGCTCCCGCAGGCGACGTATGACCTCTAGGCGTGGGAGTATATTCTGGCCATCAGCCACAAAACTGTAGGCGCCCTCAGCTCGGGGCGAAACAATCAATTCCTGTTTTTTGTAGCCCACTTTTTGTAGCACTTCCTCTGTGTCTTTTGCACTGAGTTCGCCTCGCCGAAAATACTTTTTCTTTTCGTCAATCAGTTGCTTTTCCTCAAGTAATTTTCGCTTACGCGCAATTTCCGCTTTTAATATATCCATTTTGTGTTTATATTGTTGCTATAATTATTATTATTGTGCACAACAAACAATGCACCTAAAAAGTAATTTCAAGTATGACCAAAATACTGAAACACATTTTGGCACGAAACTTGAAGAGAGATTCAGTATGACCGTTTTTTAATACTAACAGGAACAAACTTTAGTTCAGCCCTGGTTATCATATGGTAACAAAGTTTTGTCGTACTAAAAGAATAATCACATCCACCTACACTGGCCAATACAGCTTTTGTAAACATACAAGGCAAAGTAACAACAATACACAATGCCAAAGAAAATGGGTATAAATTCGAAAGCAGCCGAGGCCCGGGAACGCATCAGCGCCAACAAAAAGGCGGTCCAGGAGCGCAGTGCAAAAGATGCGGAGGATCGTTTGTGGCGAGACGATGATAAGAATTTGGCCAAGAAACAACAGCGACGTGAAGAAGAAGAAAAGAAACGAGCGGAAACAGCGCGGCGCAAAGCGGAATCGAAGGCTTTGCTGGATGAGGAAGTGAGCTCGATAAGCACGCAGCGCAAGCAGCCGTTGGCCAAGATAAATCGCCAACAGATTATGGAGGAAATGAGTCGAAAACAGCGCGTCCTTGAGGCCATCAATGAAGCCAATAAGCCGCCGCCAACGCGAGTCGTTGTCCAGCAGAATGTCATCGAGGAGAATTTAAATCGATGTCTGGCTGATACGATGGTTGCCACAAATGTTGATCAGGCCCTGGCCGTACTTAGGTGAGGGCCACCAGAAATCCTATTCCATATTTTAAAATAATTTGTTCGATTTTTTTTTGTTTCAAGTGTCAATGATAACGAGGACGATAAGCATCCAGAGAAACGTATGCGGGCAGCATATAAAACATTCGAAGCAAATAATATGCCACGCTTTAAAGCTGAGAATCCTTCGTTGCGTATGTCTCAGTGGAAGCAAATGTTAATGAAGGAGTGGAACAAGTCTCCCGATAATCCTTTTAATCAGTAACTTGTGAATTTGTCGCCGTCGCATGGAGATCTCAACTGCTTAGCAGTGGGAGCCAGCATCCCCATAAACTGGAGAAAACAGAAAAAAAACAAAACAATTTTGCAATTGTTCTTTAATTTATGCTTAATTTAATTGTAGATTTGAAAATATAATTACCAATCTTATTTATTATTCTGTTCATTCTATGGTCTTATTTATTAATGCACATAATATTGTTTTTAATCGAATCGGTTTGTTATTTAATTTTGTATATGTGGTTCGATATTAAACAAATCTTTTTCCATACACTTTTATTGGACTGGGGAAGATTACAGCAAGCTTAGATCACGAGCATAAATAATAATTCAAAGTAAAGTTTAATTTTTAAGCAAGTACAAATGGAATATTTAAATCAGCGTTCATAGTTGTGGAAACCCAGCTAATAAAAGCAAACCGAACCCTTAACTATTTATTATGTTTGGATGCGGCGACTTGATTATTACGAAGAAATTGTCGGCATGTAAGACGTCAATTATATTTCCATTTATTGCCAAAATACTAATGTACATAAGTGTTGCGCAATAAACAACAAACAAACACACAAACCGAGCTAAAGACCTTTATGCACCCATGAGCGTAGATAAGTGTGTATGTAATGTGGACATTAACTTGTAATAAAGAGCGGCATAATTGACGACGGCTTTTCTTTGGCCATTAAATTGTCAATGTTTAGTTTAATTTTTTTTTTATATTTTTGCTTTTGTGTTTGCTCATAACTAGTTCCGGTTGCGTACTTTTAAAATGATATAAATGTACTATATATTTTTTTAAAACAATCTTTTCGCTTTCACCACATATGAGACTCTCTATTTTTAAATATTTTCCAAATGACTTGCGAAACATGCTATTTGGAATTAGAATTCTCGGAGCATTATGACAAATCAAAATATTCTATTTATCAGCTTGTGTAATAATATATAAATTCTTATTAAATTGAATACATATTTTTCAATTTTATATAATTTGTTAAATCAAATTAAATATTCGCATTTATTGAATACGCTGTTAAAAACTGTTATATAGAAACAAGAAAAAAAAAACAATGCAGTGTGAATAAGGTCCACAAGAGCTGAGTTTAACAGCAACAGTTTTAACAGATTATGTTAACCAGGCAGCTGGCGCGCACACACAGCTCATTGGAGCCATTCATTTGGCGGCTGGCTGTGCTTTCTTTTTTAATAAAAATTTCTTCAGACGCATCGGTGCTTCATTCTTCATTCAGTGCGAGACCGTTAACAGTAACAGACGCGTCGTGTTTGACCAACGTGTGCAAGAGAAATGTAAAACTTGAAAACCAATACAATATTGAAATTATTGTTGTTGTTAGATGTTGTTATATGTTGCGTGTGTGTGTCGAGTTCAACTAAATAAAAAAAAGAAAATTAATAGTCGGTAGCGACGAAAGACGCAAAGACGTGCTTGGGAAATTAATGAAATTTCGTATGCCGTCGCCATCGGAAATCGCAAACGGTAATTGTGACCTCTCTCGCTCTGTCGTATTGTTTTTATTTAGCGTTCGGTCAGCGAGTTCAGTTCGCGTGAGGACTTTCGGCGATAAATCACATACTTATGATATATATAAAATAAATAAAGGATTGCCAACAATTCAGTAACCCAATAATTGGTGTTGTGAAATCTTTAAGTCCAAAGTTATTGGTTACACTTGGAAATTTATTTTACAGTTATATCTACATACATTTGTAATTAGTATTCTGTATGCCATTTTGTGCAAGCAACAATGCTTGGCCTTATCCAAGTTTGTGTCTTAAGTCTTTTGTTTTATACCCTATAAACATCGAATGTTAGAATTGTTAATTGTTATCTAAAATTTACATATTTTATGTAATGGAATTTACGCAACAGATCAGTATAAAACTATGACTTGAAAAATATAGACTATTTGGAATTTAAATATTAATCATTTATAACCATAGCTATATGTACATAGAATAAGAATATATATTTGTATATATATTTTCATTACTTAATTAGTGTTTGTCTGTGCATTAATGAGCATAAGTGGATACATACAAATATATGTTGATTTTATATATACATTAGTAGCGGCTTTCGTCTGGAAATGGTCTGTTTTTCTTGTTGATTACTTTTATTACCACTTTTTGTTTTTTTTTTTTTTTTTTGCTTCTGTACCTTTTGACACACATTCGTATGAATCTAGAACTTGTATCTTTTTTTATTTGTATTATTTGTACTACCGCTTTGTTGACTATAAATGCGAACAACATGTTAATTTCTTGGCCCTAATTTTCTCATTTAACCTTAGATACACAAGGTACACACATGAATACAATTCATACGTACACATGCTCAAGTTATTATGTCTGTCTGCAATAATAAATCGCGAATTCTTCAAACGCGTGAGTCTTATGCAAAATAACTAAAGATTGCGTGTTTGCTTTTTCTTTGGTAATACACAACATCTCTCTACATAAGTGTGTGTTTGTGTGTGTGTTAGCGCATTCAAAGTTAGTTGGTTATACTATTTTGTCCGTTAAATATTATTATGTACATTTTGTGGCACACACATGTATAAAGCACTTTGATTTTGCAAATCAGGTAAATGGACCATTGACTTGAATCCGTTGCAGATAAAGTAAAACTTAAACAGTCAACGAACCTTCTATCATATAATATTATGGTACGCACGAGCGCATTCATATCAAGTGCACTTCTACCATTTATCATCCATGCAACATTTTCAATGCGCCAAATAGTCAAGGGACCATAAAAAAGTACGTAAGCGTTTTTAATCCATAAAATTGTTTGCAATCAAATAAGAATTTCTACCAACATAAACATATTGATTGAAATTCTGTGAAAGTTCAATTAAGTCAAGAAATGAAATGTCAGTTACGAATAAAGCAAGTAATATTCACATCCACGTTTATAGAAAACTATAGACTAAGAAGTCATCTAGCTAAGCAAGTTAGAATTGAAGACAAAGAAGAAGAAGACGCTCGGAACACAAGACAAAAATTCATAAACTCATAAAAGAACCCCGACTATAGAGCTATTTACCCAGAAGGGGGCACAATAGATCAAACTATATCGCAGGAAATGCAGTAGCAGAGTAATAAATAAATAAATGATCCTATCTCGATTGTAATTAAACTGGTAGCTTCAATCTAACTTACAGCCATATTTAATTTAATGCCAAAAACGTTTAAGTTCTTCATAATATGCACATTCTCTCATTTTTATTCAGCATAGTGTCGTTTGTCGTTTTCACCAGCTGTCTTTCAAGTGGAGAGTCGTGTGTCGATTGTCCATTAATAATAGTGTTGGTATAGCATATAAATACTTACTTTCTTGCAAGTGCATAATTTCTATATTACTTGCCATTTACATTTAACAGCCGCACGAACTTTAGTGTTGACTCTTCAGAAAGCTAAAGACAATTTCACTGTTTCTTTTGCATTGTTTGCGCCGATATTAAAAGAAAAGCACGCAACGCTACCTTATTTATATATAGTTAACAAAAAGTGTCAATACTTTTCATTTTGCTTAGTGGGCTAATGCATTTCTAAATGCAAATTAACTGACCTATCCGTAACATTCCTTTTCAGGAAAAACACATTCGTCTCTATATATAGATATATATAAATGAATCAGACACATTTTCTTGCTTTTTATAGATCATCAAATTTGAGGCAATGATTCACAATGCTTTCCCAAACCAATTTTATGGAATTCCAATCACAAAACTGAAACTTGCTGTTTAACAACCACAACAAGGCATCATCATCATCTTTACATATGTGCTATGTATTTATATACATACATACATATATGCGAATGTATCTGTGTGTGTGTGTGTGCGTCTGCATGTTTGTGTATGTGTGTGTATTTGTATATCTTTATGTAAATTTGAGTGGCCGAAGCCGATTACGCACCTTAAAAAGTGAAATTTTTGCCATTGTTTTATTTGGCTTTCTGTTTCTTGGATTTTTTTTTTTTTTTTTTTTTTTAAATTTTATTATTTTGCAAAAAATGTAAAAACAGATATTACGGTATCAAGTAAAAGTAACTAAAGTTTCAATTGGGAAGGAAATGGCTTAAATTAAATTTGTTAAGAGATTTTTCACAATCAGTATAACATACTCTATATGTACATATTTTTAATGAAAGAAATAATTTCTTCACAACTCAAATAAATAATAAAAATCAGTTAGGAAAATAACTGGAGTTTCAATTAGAAACAAAATGTTTTAAGCATAAATAGTTTCTACACCAAATTTATTAAAATTCGCTTACAGCCGAGTATGAATAATACACAGTACTGAAAATATTAAATAAAGTATTAAGATGATGTAGCATTTTCAATTACGAAATTAACTTTGACAAACGGTTGAAAATTTGTCAGCTTTGTACAAACAACATTTTCCACAATCTGAAGAATAATTTCTGCATATCTGCAAATGTATTTATTATTTCAATGAAATATGCCTGTTGCCACAAATTAATGAAGTGTGTTTATTTGGATTACACACACTTAAATTAAAAGAAAAAAACATATATAATGTTACCAAAAGATAATAAATAAACCTAACAAATCACACAACAATAGCCTAACGAAATGTATGTGTAATTATTTTTGAATAGCCCGTCGGCCAGACTCTAAGCCAGGCCCAAACCCATCTCTACACATTCCATTCTCAAAAGTCACAACTGATGGTCGAGTTGCGGCAATGCAGACACTACACTTGGACATTAACGAGGTCAGCTCTTATAATGGCTAAGAGACTGGATGCTATATGGTTTTTGTTTCAGTCTCAATTTGGGGCTTAGTCTGCACGTGTTTAATTCAACAATTTTATACATTGTTATATGGATCGTGTTGTAAGAAGAACAAAAATAAATTTCACTGATTTTCATTCAGTTTTTTTTTGGTTTTTTTTTTTTTTTTTAATGTATCTTCCCGCTCTGGCTTCGCCACTTAGTGTTGGCTTCACTGTGAAATAAAAATTGTTTGGTATTGTTGTTGTTGTAGTTGTTGTTGCTTGTGGTTAAAGTTGAGCATAAAGTAGTTGTGTGTGTGTGCTTGTGTGTGTGTGTGTGTGTGCGCCGACGCCGACGTCAGAAGTTGAGCGAGAAATTTTTGACTGTCAAAAGTGAAAGTTGCAGCTGCAGCCAATGCCGTTGAAAGAAATGTAGAAAAGCGGTAGCTGGCTAGCTTGGGTATCTGAGTAGCTGGGTAGCTGGGTAGCTGAAGCCCCGCCTGATGAATCAACTTACAACACACGGCAATAATGGTAGAAGCGACAGTTTAAAGTTGAGTCTTGCGAAGCGCCTCTGAATTTTTAAGCTGTGCAATTAAACTCTAGACTCATTTAAGACGCCAAATTTTCGTTATTATGTTTTGTGTTTCATTATTATAGATATTATATCTCTATGAGATATTTTATTTGAGCAAACACAAACACAACACCTGATTGCATGTGGCTTACAATTAAAGTTGTATTGCTTTCTTAAATACAGTTTTAAGATTTCTTAGGCAGGGCACATAGAAAATAAATAATTTTCTAAAAAGTGCAATTTATAATATTTTATGAATTTCCATAGTTTCGGTAAAATAAACAAATAAAAAGTGGGTCAATGCTTAGCAGGGTTCAATAAACTTGAAGTCCATAAAAAATAAAAAACAGTAGAGAGCGAGCAATGCCAAGGCAAGCAGGCCATAACTCTCTTTAAATATTTAAATTTAATTAAATTAGCACTTTCTACTCGACTTGCTGTCGACTCTGCTGCGACTACCATTGGCGGTATCAAAATTTTCTCGATGCTTCATATTGAATAATAATTTTGAGCAATTAGCACAGTGACCCAAATGCCTTTATTAAGAGAGAAAAATAAGTTTGAGCATTTAAGGCTACGGAAGCAAAACTGTCACCAATTCAATATGCATAAAAATATGTCCAAACATAAATCATAAAAGAAAAAGAAAAGTCAATTGCACACACACATACAAACACACACACACACACGTACTAGGTTATATAAACAGGCACAAGTTTGTGTCTGAAGTCTTTCGTTTTGCACCCTAGAACTGAGAAATGAGCACTGGTCTTCAGCGAGGAATTTGAGCTGACTTATTGACAGGTTTTTCGTGTTTAACTTAAAACAAAATCGAACACATTGGCTTCATTTCGTGCTCCGTCCGTATTTCGCATATCCTGTACTCCTCAAATTTGCTAAAAGGAGTTTACATTGGCCCAAGTCAGATCAAAATAATTAAAAATAAATATACACTTAAAAGAGTTAAATAAGAAACCCCAAACATATATTTTGTGTATCTCAATATTCTACTACTTCAATAACTAATACAAATATATCAACAAAATAAATTATAGACATGGAAAAGGATAATCCACATACACATTTTTGTAATATTTATTTTCAGTCTTTATCTTAAATCAAAAATTAGTTACAATTTTGAATATTTAATTTGCATGGACTTGCAGGGTATTTACAAGGCGTGTTAAATTATAGCCACGGAATTATCGATGGTGCGTAGCAAAAATTGTCAAGTAAACAAGTTTCCTAAAATATGACCCATTTACCCAGATAACCAGTGCTTGGATCTGTCATATTCAGGTATTTGTAGCGCTTAAATGCAAATAGCTGCTACTTACTTAGTTATCTGAGTTTCGATTGTCAGCACTAGAAACTTGTTTAATGCCCAATTATTCGACGTCACGGTGTTTGAGAATAATTGACAATTCGTTTGACAATTTAAATGAAAGTTGATTGGTATGTCCACGCACCACTTGCACCACTTGCACCACTTGCTGCACCACTTGCACTCGCTCAATGCAGCAGCAATAAAACTAGTCGCTGCTTAACGGACATGCAGAGCAAAATGATTGTGGTAATGAGTTTGCCATTGTCAATTGCCAATTGCCAATTGCCAATTCACAATTCACAATTGTCTTGCCATAAATATTTGTTGGCTTTTAAGAGCAAATCTTGGCTAATTGAGAGATATTACTTCAGTGAAGAACTATTAAGAAACTTTATAAATGTAATATAGTAATGGATATACCAGTCGGAATCTATATATCCATATTTATTTTATAGAGTCGCAAATGGGTGCAGTGTATAATAACAAGTGCAGCATCATCTATTTTTACAAATTTTCACTTTTTCTTTTATTTGTTGATTGTTTGTTTTGATGAAAAGCAAAACATGAAGTCGCTCCTCAATGCTGCGAGTGCCACCACCAAATTTGGCCAGCTCCAATTGAATTGGCAGCAAGGCGACTTACTAAAGTTGTAATCGCTATGATAAGGGGTATCATCATCATGATCATTATCATGATGTACATATGTATGTACAAACATGTGTGTTGACAACGAGACGACATGGAACTGAAATAATATGTGTTTGACAGAGACCAGCATTCATTGTTCAAATCCAAGATATAATAAAGAAGATATATATACATATATTTATATATATATATAATATATATGGAAGGTCATTGCATATAATACTAGAAGAAACTAGCTTATATTCAAAATATGTAAGCGTAGAATTTCTGATTCTGTTTTATGATTCTGTCACACATCATTCAGTAAAAAGGTATGCCAAGGCAGGCAGGCGGAACAGTTAACTTAATTAGCTTTCCATACACTCAGAAAAAAAATTACTTTAAAACTTAAACATATTTTTTTCTAAAAAACATAAATATTATTTTTAAATTTCAAGATGTTTGTTGATGTTTTGTTTCAAATATTTTTTCTGAAATTCAGGGAATTTAATATAAAATTTAGAAATTTTGTACAATATATTTTGAAATAAATTTTAAAAACAAGAAAAGCTTTTTAATTTTTTAAGGCGTTTTTCGATTTGATGAGTCTTTGAGTGAATTCACAAAGTGGTTTGGATAAAAGTTTATTAAGAAAATTATAATTAAGCCCGCACAATTAATGTATATTTCAAAGTACAAAAAATAAGTTGTAGATTGTAAATTTTATTTAATATATTTTTAAATATTTCCTTCTTTGCAGCTACTAAAAACATCGGCAATATGGGAGCCTACCATCTGGCTATCGCTGGGCTGCTCATGCTGGTATGCAGAATAGGTGGAGCCACGATATCTGATCAGACATCCTCGGCGCTGTTACCATTGGAGGCGCGCAACGTGGACTCTTCCGGAGAGGAGGATGTTATATCCAATAGTTATGTACTGCCAAATCAGATCTTCAACGATGGTAAACCGTATTATGCGCGTCAAGATCCCGTCTCGGGTCAATTGGATTTTACGGCCAAGAAACCGGCGGGCATTGAGCCGGAGGCAAACGAGGTGCTCAACTCCAAAGAGAAGATTGTGCTTAGCAGCAGCTCAACGCCAAACATTCACGACTTTCTCAATCTGCCCGTCAAGTATTCGTCGTCGAAGTTTGTGTATCCATTGGTGTCCAGCTCATATGCCAATTTGAAGTATCAAGGCAGCAATAAGAACTACATTACGAACAAGAAACCGACTATGGTGGCAGCACCGGTTACTCCGGTGGTATCCAACAATTATTACACGGTGACCACAACCAAGCTGACTGCCGTTCCACCAACCGAAGCGGGCTACTATTCGAGTACAAAGAAAGTGCCAACAAGAACAAGTGCAGCTACCACCACCCCATTGGCAACCACAACCCGAACGACACCAACAACTACAACCACAACAACAACAACCAGACAAACAACAACAAGGCAAACAACAACCACACGTCGTCCTTTCATTCAAGCCATATCCACAACGCCGCAACCCATTCGAACAACAACAACACGAAAGAAGTTTATGCCAGTTAGGAAACAAACCATACCAACTACGACAACGGCGAGGACAACGGAGCAAAGTGCTCCCTCCAAGCAGCCAACAACACCCAAACAGCAACCGAAACCCACGCAAAGTAGCAATGATGTCAAGTTGACCACCCATCATCCGACACCATCGGCAGACATCTTTCCTACAGAGCCAACGACAACCACCAAAATGTATTCAACACCTGGCAATGATTTGATTGCCTCTGGTCCGACAACGCCACGCATATTTACCACCCCGCATCTTAAATTGGATGCCACAAAAATACCAAATCTTGATCCAGCGGATGTCTACTACACGCTGGGACAAAAGAACACAAAGGCCGAACAGGAGCAGCAGTTGGCTGCCAACAACCAACAGAAGCCAACAATGACATTAAGCGATATTTTCAACAATCTGGCCGAGGAGGAGAATGCCGTGGCCAACAACTATCAGCAGAATCAGGGCTTTGATGCCCAGGGCAATCTCATTGAGCCCATAGCACCCTCCCAGCCATCGCCATTTGCCATGCAGCAGTCCCACTCACAGCAGTCTCGCCCGATGACAATGCATCCGAATCAGATGGTTTCTCCTGGAGTACATTCGGGTCCGTCACCAACACACTACCCCAATCCCAACGAGCAGAAGGTAATCGCGGGTAGCCTGGAGAACTACGACAATCAGTATGTGTCGTACCAGGTGCAGCAACCGAATGTGATGCAGTATCGACCCATACCGGGTCAAATTAACAATGTGGTCATCTCACCTGGCCAGCAATCCGCATCGTTTGTCCTGGGAAGTCAACAGCAAGTGAGTCACACTCATCCCGGCAATTTTGGCAATGTGGAAAAGGACACCCGACCTTTCGCACAGGAAACGGCCGGCGTGCAGTACGGTCAGGTCATTAATGAGGAGATAGTCAACATTAAGCGTCCACAGCCATCCACACAACAGCAACAGCAACAACAGCAACAGCAACAACAACAGCAGCCACAATTCCCATCGCCACATCAACCAACTCCTCCAAACACTCAGCAACAGATGCCCAATTATCAGTCCAATATTAAATATCAACCTGTTGCACCTGTGGCGCCTGAAGCAACTGTAGTCGGTACTGTGTTGGGAACTGGCATTGGAGTTGCACCCGGTAGTTACCCAGAGCCACCACCCGAAGCACCTTCGCCATATCAACAATTACCGCTGATTGGTTCCAATTCACGTCCAGCCCAAAAACAGCCAACTAACAATCCAAATGGCCATCAGAAGATGCACCCCACCTTGGCAGCCCAAAGTAAGCCCACAGACAAGGACACCAAGGAATTGTTGGTCTCCAGCAATATACGGTTCCCATCCAAGCAAGAGGATTCCCTGGAGTTGTCCTCGTCTATGGTTCCTTCAGGTCCACCGACTTCCGCCCATATTAATGGACATGCACAGCCGTTGAGCCTGCAGCAGATTCAGAACGCCAATCCTGTGGTGTTTCCCAAGCTCAGTGATGATGAGGGTGTTCAGATACAGCAGCACGAAGTACTCAACCTGAAACAGCACGAACAGCACATGGTAAACTATCGAATTTATCGATCTATATCGATCTGTCACTCACCTTGATTTCTTTCACTTTTGTAGAAATTCCCAACTCAACAACTGATCAACAATGAGCAGATGGCTCAATCACCCTCTAGGGATATGGAACCACCACCACGCTATGCTCCATTGCATAATCCATCCCAGTCATCGTCGGCTCCGGGCAAACCCTTCTACATGGAATTCGATCGCAAGTCTCAGCATCCAACTGGTCCACGGCCCAACATAAATCTGCCCAACATTTTGCCACAATTCCGGCCCAATGCCAAAATCTCCGCTGGTCATGGACATGGCAACCTGAAACCGGAGCCGGGAAACATACGTCTGCCCATGCAGGGAGGCAAATTGCCGTATAATCCTTCAACTCCGCCGCAATTTGCGAACAGACGTCAGCCGTTGCAACAGCAATATTTGCAGAAACGTTATCCTTTAAATCGCATGGCAGAATATGAACATGGTCCTCCCGTCAACAGACGCGTCTATCGGGTACCTTCGAATAATGTCCAAAGACTCCCTCAGCTGAGGGATCGGATGTATCCTCGTCGACCCCAGGGTCCCATGCGCCCAATTGATAACTACTATCCGGTTGAGCGGAATGCCCAAATTGCACCAGAGGCAGCCAAACTGGTTAGTGCCGATCTAGGTGATTTTGAGGAGGAGGATTTGGTTATTAATGATCCACCACAGGCACCCAACAAGGATATACCAAATAGTCCAAATGACTCCAAACTGGAGGCAGTAATTACACTGCAAATGCTGCAATCCCAAAAGAAAAATAATAACGGTGAAGACACTGGAGCTGGTGAAATTCAAGTAACTGCGGACAATGATCCTCAAGAGGCCAACGATCAAAAGTCCGAACCAAATGATGTATACGCAGTGTATGCCTCAAAGGCGGACACTAATTTGCATCCGGATGCGGAGGGATCGTCTGCCGTGGAATATCAGAACACGCCCTTCTCCGTGATTCGCGATCAGCCCCAAGAGCCTATTCTGAAGAACAAGAAACCGCAATCGTTGCAACAGCAGGCAAAGATTCAGCCACTGCACAAGCAAAAGTTTCCGTATCCGATCGAGAAACCAGATCCATCCTACACAGAACTGCAGCAGCAGTCGGCTGTAAGTGTACCCGGAGTCCTGATTGCGCCACGTATCATCAACAGTGCCTTTAATACTGGCACAGAAGCACCAATTGCTATTGCTTATACGCCGACCGAGCCGAACATCTTCTCAAGAAACGGTCCAGCGAAACAGGAACCGCATCGTTTGAACAAACCGAATGCTGCTGAAACACAAACCGAGGAAGTCCTGGGCATTGATTTTGATTTACGTGGCCACAACTATGAGAAGAACTTTATGGCCCCCTTTTACCCCAGCGTCAGCTTGGGTGGCGCCAGTGGTGCTGGTGGTGTGACCAGTAATCCATCATTAACCAACTGGAAAATTGTGCCATCTGCCTCCGATCAACAGCTGTACGAGAAGAATAATATAAATCGTGCCGATGTTGATGTTGTGGCAGATCAAAAGAAAATGGAATCCAAGAATTCGACTACGGAAAAGTATTCCGAATTGGATAATTTCCAGCCGGAATTACAGGGCGGTTTCCGACCAATCTACCCAGCTGACTATATGCACTTGCAGGAACAACAGCAGGAGACAACTTTGAGCAACGAAAGAAATAAACCACTCGCTCTGGCACTGGTGGGATCATTGACCACACAAACACCCCAAACTATAACATCAGCTGGGACGACACCCAACCCGGGACCATTAGGTAGTACCCCAAAAACCACTGTAACCACAACAACGACAGCGAAAACCACTGCTGCAAGTGAGGCTCAAAGAACAACAATAACAACAACGACAACAAAATCCCCAATTAATCAGCTAAAACCGACAGCAGCCAAAAAGTCAACATTTGAAACGAGTCTGGCTGCTCTACTTTTTGGCGATGATGATGAATATGAAGATGGTGCTCGGAAGTCCGTAGAGAATCCAAAACCCGCCGTGGGCCCCATAAATGTGGCACGTATGGGACCGCGTAGTCTATTTGCCAGATAACTGAATTAGGCACTATTCGATTTTTTTTAGCAGCATTTTAGATTGTATTATTTATTTGTATAAAACTTGTAAACGAATCATGCAATAATTGCGTTATTGCAGCTAATCTTTAGTCGTAAGCGAACAGACATGCTAGACGCTAGCCACCAATGAATGAACTTACACCTAAGACTTTTGCGAGTCCGATTTGAAAAACACACTCGCAAAGAATGTTGTACGTTTTCTTATTGGACTCCCGAATCGTCGCTAAATAATCACAAGCATCTATTCAAATCCACGTACAAACCTCTTCTACAATATACCGAACACATATTTATTTTACTCATACATATAACAATAATAAAAGTCGGCAAATCAATAGAAAAAGTTTTCAACAAAAAAGTTGTAAAAAACCAAAGTCGAAAATTTAAATCTATAAACCAAAATTATTGTTTGAAGCACCTTTTAAGTCAACCCGAATTAAACACCGGAAGCATTATTTTTTCATTATAATAAAATTGTGTGGTTTTATCTGAAGTGCTTAATTATTCCCGAAAACATTGTAAATTAAAGCTGAATAACAAAACACATTAAAAATATTAACAAGAATTTCTGTGCTTGTGTTGTTTTAAATAAACTTAATTCAAGAACAAAATAAACTCAAATAATATGAATAAAATCCGCAGGAAGTGAAAACCGGCTGTACTTGAATTTAGTATAGCGTTTTTCTCTGAGCATAGATGAATAATAATAAAGACCGTATCCCTTTTATGTTTAAAATACGTATATTTATTATAAAACTCGGCAATGGATAACTCCACATAATCGTATTTCAATATGTTTATGATGGACACGATTTTGGGAAACCAAAAATCTGTTAAATTGCCCTTATTAATGAATGATGAATGAATTATACTTAATTGTAGTGCTAATGCAATGTTAATTTAATACTTGAGTGTTACCGTTAAACAGTTGACATAAATAAAATATTTAACAATTGAAATTAACGTGCAATGTTTATTTGTTTGATGATGTGCAGGGTTTGAGTGTTTAATTTAGTTAAATACGCATATGTACAACTTATACCAGTACTTATATATATATATATATATATATATATATATATATGTATATATGTATAAACATCAATAAAGAACCAACTGCAACCAATTAGCAAATTTTGACTCAGTCTTAGCTGTGCATTTGAATTTATACAAGTTACATTTGTATTGGAAACTCGATCAACAGAAGTGATCGGAATTCAATTAAATAGTGCAACACGATTCTTAATTCTTTCTAGCTCAAAAGTCAGTTTCCGTTGGAAAAATTACAATTAAACAGTTGCTGTGGCACTTTTGACTGCTACATACATATAGTATATAATTACTAATTATATCAGAATTCTCTTGTCGAAATTTGCATGACGAACAGATGCCAGTTTCCCAAATCCATAATCTGGAGCATATATATATATATATATGTATATATTTAAATGTACAAATACATATATACTCACATATCAACACACATTGCACTGATTACGACATATGTACATTTATCTTAAAATTAATAATTGGAGTCATTTATTATCGGTTCTCGTTATGAAATTTTGTTAATTTACGTTTACTAAATACTAGTTTATTTTTACAAATAAAGTCGTTTTCCTTTTCCGATTTGTCAGTGCTTAAGGAGGGATAGCCTTAACATATGTATACTAGTATGTGAACATACAAACCAAGTTAGTCTCGGAGATCGAAACGTTCATTCAGACGGATATGACTAAATTAGCCGATGAAGAATATGTATTCATTTTGTATGGTCACAGATTATTGTTTCTGCTGATTATATACATTAGCTTTATTTATCATTATCAATACCATTATTACCCATATTTATGGTCCAAGGTATAAGAAATACAAATATATTTAGATACATATTAATATTATTATTACAGCTATGCCATTTTCTCGGAAGTCTAACAGCTAAAACACTAAATAATGTAAATAAATACTTTTCTTGATTGAATTACAGTTATTTACTAGCTTTTGCATAACATAGATTTATATAAATAAGAAGGACTAGGAACCAGTACAACATATTAGAAAAATGTTCGGAAAATGAAAAATGTTGCTATACATAATATACTACTTTACAATTTGAAACGACCTATTAGACTTACTAATTTAGTATCTAAACATTTTATGCTTCGCATTTATAAAAAAAAAATAATAATATATATATATATGTATGTATATAGAATTGGAGTATATATAAGTGCTAACGTTTAATCAGTGAAACATAAAGTGATTGCAAATCGGAAATCATCAATATTTTGTGTGCAAACTGATCGATCAAGCTCTTTCTTTCTCTTTCTCTCTCTCATATGTAAAACTAACCAAAAGAAAATATAAAAAAAAATAATATGAAAAACCTGCCAACACATTTTGGAAATTGCTTAATAAATAATCTAAGCCAATATGGCTAGCCACCCTGCCCGTTGCTGCCCATTGATTGTTGTTGCTGCTGCTGTTGCTGCTGCTTCTTTTTGTCGAATATGGATAGCTTTGACTTGACGGCTCCCTCGCAGACCATCATGCGCTGCTGTGCCGGTCGCTTGTCCAGTTCAAAGCACAATGAATCTGGATTTAAATGCCGCTTAAAATCGGAATAGCGATGTGCCTCATACGACAGATAGCTGGAGCCCAGTGCTGAGGCAGCCACAGCGGCGGCAACCGTTCCATTCCCACTACGATTATGCACCGATGGCGGCAATGAATCCTGCCGCTTACGCTCAAAATATTCCACGATTTTGGCTATTTGCGCGGATCGTGTACTCGGCAGAGCGGTGAACGAACGATCATCCCAGAGCAATGAATCGGAGCTAATGTCATCCGAGCTGTCCGTGTAGATGGACGAGGTGCGATTCTTGCAATACAGCAACTGATTTGTCGCAAACGCGCTGCGTTGGAGCAGCGAATGGATTTCCGAATCGAGTGCGAGCCGATTGATTATGCCCGCCGTGGCCGACATTTGGGCATCGCCACCACTCACCAGCGAGTGGTGGCAGGTGTAACGCCTGTGATGTGTTCGCGGTGCAATAATTTCGGCATCCAGCTCATCCATTGAATCCAGTGCCGTTGACGACGATGTGTTGCAGACGCCACCGCCGGCAATCGTCGCAGTTTCGCTATCAATCGTTAGCAAAACGGATGGCGATGTCGCATCATTATGATGATGATGATCGGTAACGGCTGCTGCGGCGACAATTGAGCCCGGCGTCGCATGGTAGCAGCAACGACACAAACTTGCCAGTTTATCGCTAAAAAGAATAAATGTTTAATAATGTTGTTGTTGTTGTTATGGTAACGTTGCGTGTTTTACGCGTCCTCAAATTCGTTTACTTGAGTTTATCATTGCCCACAGTCTCGATCCTCAGCTGGGATTTTAATTGATCGTAACAGCAGCTGCTATTATTGGAGCCGACCACCAACGATCCGATGCCGCATAATTGTCGCGTATAACTGGTGGTGTTTGCGGTGATCGCCGCATCCGATTCCTCATTAAAGCACGAATAGAAACCACTCTCAATGGAATCGCGCCGTGTCAGTTTTCGTTTAGTATGTAATAGTTCGCAGGACAATGTTTGCAGTTTATTTAATTCGGATGCGGCCGTCTCCTCCTCCTCCTCCTCCTCATCATCATCCACCTCCTCCTCCTCATCATCATCATCATCATCATTCTCCTCCTCATCATCATCATCCTCCTCCTCTAGCTGATGCGGTGTATTCTGTGAAACAACATCCATTTGGGAATGCGATGTGCTGCTCTTTGACTCATCCTTAATATTATGCTCAATGCAACTCGCCGTATCGACAACTTGAGGCATCGTTGTCAGCGCATTGCTGGAGGCACTCGTTTTGAGTAGGGCGGAGGAAGTTGCATCAAGTTCGTTGCTGTTGGGATATTTTGTTGTGGTTATGGTTCCACTGCTGCCACGAAAAAGCGGATGGGTGTAGAGGGAATTTGCGCGATATTTGCGTGCAACAGGCATTGTGGAGGGACGGACAGCGCTGTCATCGCTGCTGGACTCGGCATCCGCACAATTGCCGCCACCATCGAGATCCTCGCCCTCCGAATTGCAATAGTCACAGTCATCCATGTCGGGCAGTGCTGATGCATCTATTGTTGTAGTTGCAGTTGCAGTTACAGTTGTTGTTGCAGATGCTGTTGCGTTGCTGCTGCGATGCGGCAATTTCAGTTCGATGGCGCTGTATTTGCGCGACAATTGCGGGGAGACGGGCAGACTCTTTGGTTCACTACAAGTGGTTGTTGTTGTTGCTATTGTTGTTGTTCCTGCTGTTGTTGCAGCACCTGGCGCCGCTTTGGAGTCGCTGTCCGTCATAGTCTTATTTTGCATGGCAACCAGCTCCTTGAAGAATGGCGCAGACATCTCAAAGCACGAGCTAAACAAATCACCGACACCAGCTGCATACGTCTTTGGATTGGCTCCCAATATCTTTTTAACACCACGCAGCTGCGCCAGCGCCGTGAATGGATTTGGTTTGACGCCATTGTGATCTTTGGCCAACGATGGCTTATATTGCGGATCCTTTAGGCACATCGTTTCACCAACTTTGCGCAGCGTTAGCACCGCTGATATCGGTGGCGGCAATGGTGGTGGCTCCGGCACTGTTGATATGGGCATAAGCACCGCCGCTGTTTCCGCACCACCATTGGGCAATTGTCGCGGTGGTGTCGGTGAATGGGTCGAGGATCGCTGTCGCTGCATTTGATGACATCGCGCCTTATCGCTGGGCGACGTATGCAGCGGAAAATGTATGATATTCTCACTTAGTGATCGTCGATGCAAAAGTATCTCGGCCTCCAGTTTCTGTGTGGCACGACGCACACGTGATTGCAATATATGCTGATCGTAATCATTACTATTCTCGGCCAGCAGCCAGTTGGGTGTGTCGGGCAACGCAGCCGATGCGGATTTACAACCGATACTCGTCGGGGGAAATCGAAAACCATCCTCGTCGACGTCGCGCAATCGGCCTTCGGGTGATGCACTCATTGTGGCAACAATCGGTGGCATCACCGACGTAGACGCTGCCTTTTCGATGTCACCACTATTTGGCAGGGAATTGATCATTTCCAGCGAACTGAGCGGACTCGACATGCACACTGATTCCTGTTCATATTTCTCGGACAGCAATGTCAGCTTTTTGGCTGCATCATGGAAAGTTGGTCGACTCTTGGGATCGTACTGTGAAGCGGAAATTTGTTAATATTAATAAATAAATTGATCAAAGTCAAAGTAGTTGTGTGCAATAACTTACGAGACAACAGTAAAAGGCTAGCCTTAAAAATACAGGTGGCGTAGCCATTGGACAGAGTTCAACAAACGCCAGATAATCTAAGCCGAATGAGGTGGTACGTGGCATCAAGTCTGGGTCGGCCTCGATGCGTGCGATAATCTCACACTGAATAATGCCGAATGAGAAAACGTCGCTGGTCTGATCGTACCATTGGCCTTTTAGACACTCGGGACTAACCCAGTACGGTGAGCCAACTGTCTCTAAACGTGATTTGCCGCTGCAATCAAAATACAAAATACAAAATACATTAATTTCAATGTGAACATCAAAACAATTAAAACTACTATCGAAATTGTATGCATAAAACAAAATTATTAATTATCAGCCTTGTTTATATCGTATTTTTAGATAAGCTTTTTTATTTTTTCGGGCATCAGAGATTAAAGACATGAGATTAGATATGAAAATGTACTTACGATTTCACTGGTATTTTGGCAGCCAAGCCAAAGTCACCGACAACAGCTTCGTATTGTTCATCTGCGAGATGACGAATGAGCACGTTCTACATTTTTATTTAAAAACAGATGTTGACATGTTAGTTTAGCTATTTAAGGTGTAAGTTTTTCGTAGAACTCACCTTGCTTGTTAAATCTCGATGAAAAATACCCGCTTCGTGAACATATGCCATTCCGCGCGCTATATCCAGCGCCAGTCTTATTTTCTTTGCAGCGCTGAGAAACCGATCATGGTTAGCCAGCAGCTGCTCCAGTGAGCCACCGTTAATGTACTCGGTCAGGGCATGTAGTTGTCCTTCTTGCACACAAACTCCCATAAAGCTATAAAATGTTCAACGAAAAAAAATGTATAATTAATAAAGGTATAAATAAAAGTAAAATGCATTATGCAAATTTCAATTGAAATAAATCCTTGTAAGTTCTTTTTTATATCTTATATATAGTAAAAACTTCAATTTTTAACTATGAAAATTAATGTTGCTTGAAAGAATGGTTAGTGTTAAATTGGGTAAACAGGAGCAGCAGTGCGAGGTGTCTTCTCTTTTCTAAGAGAATTCGATTTTGGTCTTCTTTTAAAATGTAATTTTATATGTGCAATGTGAATGTTTACCAAGGTGTTCGCTTGAAGTTAAATTAATTGTCTCCATGAATGGGGGGTTCAATGTTAAGGTCTTTAAGCATAATTAATCAATTACTAAGTCTGATTATGGCATTGGGTTGTTGTTGAACTTTGTTAATGTGGGATTGTGTTGACAAACTAAGTACATATTGGAAGAGAATTTACTTTTTTGTTTGTACACTTGTAGATGGTATTATTATTTTAGCGATCATAGTTGATCCCAGTTAAGATTTCACTTTGAGTTAACTTACCTTAATATATTAGGATGCGATAATTTATTAAGCAACTGAACTTCCCTCAACATGTTAGGTCGATTGGCGCGTAATTGATTCATTTTCAGCACCATCACCTTGCCAGTTGTACGATGTCTGACCTATTTAAATAGAGTAGATTTGATGATTAAGATTAATGAGACATCCTTGTAAAAGTACAAATTTAATTACTATTCATATGAGTGATTCACTGCATCAACACAGATGCGATAAAGATTATTTCTAATTACAAATAAACTGGATTCACTGACAATTGCGTTAAACTGTTTTGCTTTCAATTTACAGGCTCGAGAGTGAGATCATCGCTTGGCAATGATTTAAAGTTTTTATTTTTGTTTTTTTAATTCCATAAGGAAGTATCTCTTATGGCTGTATACATTTTAAAATATTGAAAATAAAAGCACAAAAATAAAATATTAAAAACATGAATAAATAAATAGTAATAACTATAAGGAAGGCTTTATTTATTGCAGTGAGCCACTAACGGCCTAGGCAATAAAAACTTGAACTTTCATATAGCCGGACATTCACTATCCAGTTATGGGAGGTGACCGCCTTGGACACAGCAGGTGCAGCAATTAAGTCATCATATTTTTTTTTTCCAGTATTTAAAAATACATCAAATACGCACTCCCCCATTTAAATGTTATGATATTTTTTAAATGGGAAGTCGGATATATATGAGTTCTCATTTATCCTATATTATTATATATAAATAAGAAAATGATCACACTGATAGCGTAAATTATTAACTACATCCACAGATGCCGCAATGAATGTTATGTCAACATTTTGACAGTGTGGTAGCTTAAATAATTTGGGTGCATGGTATTGCGGTATTTTCACTTTCAGCTGGGAAATGCGATATGGCAATTGCGGAAGTAAAACAACAAGAAAGCGCCAAGCGGCAGCAACAAAAAAGCAGCACCAAATAAATAAAAAACAAAAATACAAAATCCTTTTTCCACCAAAAACCAAGATGAAGCCGTGTAATGCAACAAACCAGTTGCCGGACGCATGTCACAGACGTCCACATTTGAAGCTCTGGCAACATCAGCAGAGGCAGCAGCAGCCACAGCAGCAGCAGCAGCAGGTAACAAAAACTCGCCTGATGTTGCTGTTTGTTACACGGACTAGCTACAAGTTTCAAGTCCACTCATTCGGAGATATTCCCAAACTAGTTTTGATGAAACGGCATTGACCACGATTGACATCGATTGCATCGCCAGCGAAATTATTTGAACAATTCCCACATGCAATTTGGGCTTAACTGTTAACAAACACCATTTTTAATATGATTTTCAAAAGTTGAGTTTCGTTTTTCATGTTCGAACAACTTTTCAACGAACGTCGAACGAACAACGTTGAAAAAAAGATGGTCTGCTATATTCGATGATGCCCGATTTTTTTTTAAATTATTTTTGTTATGCTTTGTGCAATCACAAATCTGAACGCAACAACAAAAAAAGGTATTTTCGCTTGCACCTCTTGCAAGTTGTCACCTGTGATAAAAAAAACGTGTTCGATTACAGATGAAAATACGTCAGCTAAAAAGCAATCCGATTTCACACATATTTAAATTCTCCACTTTCTGGCAGCAAGTGGCACGAGAATGTAAGTAATTGTGGCAAGCGGATAACATATTGCCGTTCGTTTTGGCAAACAAAATCTACAATTGTGTCAGCGCTACGTCGGCATTAAGTTGGTAACAAGTCAAACGATTCTACACTGAAAACAATTAAGTAGAAAGTATTTTGCTGGGTGATGGAGATAAATATGATGATTCTGGCGATTGATCGATTAAGGCCAAGCATTTAAACGCATTTGCAAATTTCGGAAATTATATTTCTTTTCTTTTTGGGACAATTTTAATTTTAGGGTAATTTTATAAATTTTAATTGTTTTTTTTTTTTGCTTAATGCTACTGTTTTAGAAATGCTGAAATGTCAAATTAAATTATGTTTTCTATTTTCAATGACAAAATTTCACTTCTTAAATATTATTTAAAGTAAGAATTCAAAGTATTATTTTACGCTTCTTTATAATTTTATGTCGAATTTAAGCATTTACTTAAAAAAAAAAAAACTAGATCAATAATAATAATTTAAATATGCTTTTTGCTGAATTTAAATCAAGTATTGTAAATTGATATGTATATATATATATAGTTTGGATCCATTCATCTTTAGTCTTCAGATGTAGATTTATTATTTTTTTTTTTTTGAGTTGCCAGTTTTTGCCAATTTTTTGTTGCTGTGGATTTCAATCAAATATTGTTTAACTAGTCAATCAAAAGCAGAAGAGATTGTTGACCAGGAAAATCAACTGGATTTGAAAAGCACAACAATAGTTTGTTAGGAAGCTGTAGCTTGTTGCAAGCAAGGTTGTTTTTGTTTAGAAGTTTACCCAATTAATACAAAATTCCAATCCATATTTATATTGATATCTGTAAAGAGTGAAGAGTTTATAGAGGGCCCCGCCCCTCTTTCACCATTATTCTAGGTATTATCAAGACCAGTTTTTAGACAAAGGGGGTTGGCGAGTGTCGCCACTGTTAACAGTCAACAGCTCGCTGTTCTGACCAGGTAAATTGAGGTCGTCGCCATTAGCAAAACAAACTGTTAGCCAGTCGTCGGCCGACTGGAATGGAATCTGGCCTAGTTTGCTTTCTTTCACGCCGCCTGCCAAGCGCGTCTGGTCTGTCTGTCTGTCTATCCGTCTGTCTCTGTATTTATATCTAGACTTTTTCCAAGCTGGCTTCGCGTTCTTTTTGGACATGCTTCTTTTTTCTGTTGTGCAACTCATCTGCGGCGGCCAAGCCAAGCCGGCTAAACGGTTATTTTAACTATTTTTTTTTATTTATGGCTGCACATTTTTACATTTATAACAAGTACATTTAACTAGTCGTGCAATACACGAAAGTCATAAGGCGACTTGCTAGACTCAAGTTCAATTGATTAATCATGTTGTGATCGTCGCAAGTCGTGCAACGAATGGAGTGTCCAAGATGCTCATGTGATGCAAGGTGGGCAAGGTGTACTCTGATCTTTACCATACTGCTACACTCAAAAGAAAAAAATATTTTAGAAAATCGCCCTGAATACGAAAAATTTTGGAGTACATATAAAAAAAAAATACAAATAATTATTAATTGAAAAACAATGTATAAAAAAAAACTTGAAAACATATATAAATTTTAAAACACAAAACAAACAAGTGAAAAAATGCTTAAAATTGGAAAGGTTTTTCTATTTTTTAAAAATCCATTTCTTAATAATGGAAAATATTAATAATCTTTTAAATAAATTAATTTTAAATTTAAGAAAAATGCACCCTGATAATGAAAAAAAGATCAACATGTTTTTTTTAGGAATACACGATTTCGAAATAAAGTTTCCGAATAACAAACTGATTTAAGCTTGGCGCCAAAAGTATGTCGATTTTATTTCCCGAGCTGCACATTTCCATTGACAACCGATCTTGAACCATAAAACGGTTGTAATTTGAACATGGGCATGTGGCCAAGACAGGTGACATCAAAACATACACTATTTGAGCAGAGCAGCAATATTGAATTTATTAACTACATAGTCATGGATGGCTAATTAATTAACAGCTGTAGCGACGACATTGTTGAATGTCGGCGTAATCTTATCAGAATTGCCAAAAACAATTCAACCATAATCGTTTAAAACTTCAATTGAAAGATAATGTTTATGTACACACGACATGCGTTAATGCTTCATTTAATTTTTTTTTTTTTTTTTTGCTATCGCAAATAATTTGGTAATTTACTGCCTATAATCAGTCCAACAATAAAAAAAAGAAAAACGTTTTTTGTTTGTTTCGTAGGCGTAATCACATTTAATTATACATGTGACAGCAAATAGTTTAATAATACACATAACGTTAATTATACTGACTTAAAGTATTTCCATTTGTGTCGAGGAGTTTGGTTGCAAGAGACTTTACACAACCATTTATTGCATTGATTGCATATAACTAATCGTTTTGAATATGCTTTTGTTGTTGTTGTTGTTGTTGCTGTTGCATTTTATGTGATTTTAATTGTTAACGGAAAAGCCAAAGAGTTATGTAAATATTTGGGTTCGTCTGTATTGGTTTACTTTTGATCAATACACATGTTTATACACATATTTCGTGTGTTGAGCAAGCAGACTGACAGACAGACAGAAAGAGACAGAGAGAGAGAGAGAGAGTGAGAGAGATAGATACAGAGAAAAGAGAGATACGTATACCTATCAACTTGTACAAATACCACATTTTCAATCATCTTTACGGCAAGGCGGCTGGCGGCAGGCAGCAGCCGCACTGAGTGCAACTAATAATAAACTAGTTTGCCTGCAAAATGGACTGAGACTTGTTTACAACTGATGGGCTTTTTACCTAGAAGCTTAATTGAGTTTGCATTTAACATTTTATCTCTCTCTCGTCTTTTGTTTTTCTATGGGCGCCTTTTTGCAATTATGCAACACACAACACATACCGTAAAAATCAATTAGTTTTTGCCCGTCTTTTTTTTATGTTTTTCAATACTAAGCAAAAACAAAAACTAAGCGAAGACTGCCGCCTGCTGTGTTAAATAGTCAACACAATGTTTATTTCTTGATGTGCCTACAACACTCACGAGTGAATAAGTGCTATAGACTTGCTTAAATCTTGATATAAAAGATGATTTCGTACAGCAAGCATAGATTAAGTTCCTTTCATGTTAACCATAAATTTACCCGTTCTCTTAATATCGATAAGAATCGAATATCGATAAGAATCGAATATCGATCAGAATCGAATATAGATAAGAATCGGTTACCGGTAAAAACCAGAATTTCAAATATATAACTATAAATTTAGTATATAAGATCTCGTTTGAAATTCGCAGATAAAGTTTATTTCATTATTATTGATAAGAATCGATTACAAATATCAGCAAAATCAACGATTTTGATGATTTACCACTGTAAACAGCTAAAAACGGAAACCCAGTCACAGAATCTTAATCTTAATCTTGTTAGGTAAATGGGTAAATATCAGTGCTAATGACATCAGTAACCTTGGTCAAAAGTAGTCATTTGGAAACAGTTATAAGCGCAAAAGCGCATGTGAGACAAGATTGTACGAATAGTTATTGACCTATTTGGTATACTCGTATATGTATATGTTTAAATACCATTTAAATCCTTGATCAAGTGTGAAAAATTACATTTAGATTCTGTTCCAAACTTTTCTCAGACATAACTTTGTTAAACCTAAACAGATTTTTACAACAAACAGCGATTTATTTATGGTTTGACCTATATAATTATAATACGTTGTAAACACATTTAAAATTATTCCCACCTTTGATTTTTGACAATAACTGTAAGTTCAGAATTCTGAGGCAAAGATTCATGAATATATGTGCTGTGATACTTAACTGCAATTGGTTTAATTTTGTATTTTATTATATTATACTTTTTCACCCTAATGCTATAATAATAATAAATACCACAATAAATGTTTCCTAACAATTAATTTTACAAAAGTTTGCTAATACTAATACTAAGCCATAATCAACTCATAACTCAATTAAGAATTACAATATGATAAAAACTTTTCAATTTACGGCGCTTGGCGTACGAGCAATTATGAATACATAACTAATTAACTAACGTATAAATATGTAACATAATCTCATAAGTTCAATAACAAAACTTCACATGCACTCGCTTCACAAAAACAAAAAAAAAAATACCTCAATAATAAAACAAAATTTTTGCAAGGCACCAAGCCGTGGTAAGTATAAAAGTCAAGAAGAAAAGTGAAATGCTGCTACTGCAAAGTAAGAAATAAATAATTGCTTTTTACCCCACACACACATATACTCAAGATAGGAGTAGTTTTGGAGTAGGTACAGTTGGCTGCACAAATCAAAGCAAAGGAGGAGCTTGCAGGGGGGGCTAACGGTATGCCGAGCAAGCAACTAAGCCGCGCATCAGAGCTCATTCAATTTCACATTTCAAATGTGAGAGAAAAATAACAAAAAACACACACACACACAGACACACATAAAATGTATATTATTTTGTTGGCAATGGTGTTGGCGTCTTCTGTTTGGTTTGTTCGCGCTCTTTAGTTTCGTTTGAACAAAAAAACCCCGGTGGAAATTAACCGTATACAAGTTTGTACATACTTATCCCCATATGATATGGACAATGTATATTGAAACCCCTATCAAGTACAATAACCCCCCAACACTTCCCAGACACAACACACACACACACACACGCACACATACACACACTTGCACATTTGTAATTTTTGTTTCATTAATACTTGTGAGCAGTTGTCGCGTGCAGTTGAAATAGAAAGTGTGCATCAATTGCATTGTTTTTTGCAATGCATCATGCTAAATTAATGGCAAAAGAAAACTTATGTTTATTTTATTTATTTATTTTTTATTTTTATAATTTAAGGCTTGAAAACACTCAATAATATAATAATTAACACTTTATATATTTAAGCCTTACTTAACCGTGCGTCAAATTTGCAGTATTCGACTAAATGATTTCACAACAATTAATAATTTTGTAGTACATAGTATTAATATATATTTAATATATCCCTTATATAAATATTCTTTTATTTGACTTTTTTTAATTTTATTACTCCCAATAACTTTTTATACCCTGAACCCATTAAAAATGGGAAAAAAGGGTATAATGGTTTTGTGCAAATGTATGTAACAGGCAGAAGGAAGCATCTCCGACCCCATAAAGTATATATATTCTTGATCAGGATCAATAGCCGAGTCGATCTAGCCCTGTCCGTCTGTCTGTCCGTCTGTCCGTCTGTATGAACACGCGGATCTCAGAGACTATAAGAGCTAGAGACTTCAAATTTGGAATATAAGATCTCGTATACCAGGCGCAGATCAAGTTCGCGTTATTTTTTCGATAACTGCCTCAGTTTCTGAATTATCGATACCATTTAGATTTCTGATAGCAGTAAATTGCAGATATCTCTCACAATTTAATGGATACAGTCACCAATTTTGGTTGGTAGGTTGTTGGTGAGGTCCTTGAAAAATCGGCATGTGCCACGCCCACTTCCGACGCCCCCATCACCCCCGACCCAAAAATTTTCAAATGGCTATATCTTCCGCAGTTTTTGAGTAGGGAACGTCAAATTTTGTAGTTATATTACTGATAGTTGCCTTTAAGAACCGATAACAAATTTGTGGTGCCACGCCCACACCTGCGCCTATAATCGACAATTCCGATTGTAAATCGATAACTCCGTATATCTCCGAAAACTTTAAAGATAGAGTAACCAAACTTGGAAGGTAATTTGCTGGTAACCTCCTCCGAAGATTGGCATACCAATTTTTTGACCACGCCCACATCCGCCGCCCCCAGGAACATCGTCCCTAGAAATTTAAAATGCGCATATCTGCCGTAATTTGAAAGCTAGAGTCGCAAAATTTTGCAGGTATGTTACTGGTAACTCCCCCAAAGACCGATAAAAAAATTGGATGGCCCACGCCCACTCCACCTACCTAAACCGATACACCTGTTGGTGTAAATCGATAAACCCATATATCTCACGCAATTTGAAAACTTAAGTCACCAAATTTTAAAGGTATATTGCTAGTAACAACCTTCATAAATGTGGAAAACAAATTTTGGACCACGCCCACTCCCGCCCACAAAAAACGAAAAATGCCTGTATCTCCCGCAATTTAAGAGCTACAGTTACCAAACTTAGAAGGTATATTACTAAGATCGAAATCCAAAATATTTTGGGCCACGCCCACTCCCGCCCACAAAAAACGATAAATGCCTGTATCTCCCGCAATTCAAGAGCTACAGTTACCAAACTTAGAAGGTATATTACTAAGATCGGGCCACGCCCACTCCAGCCCCCAAAAACGATAAACCTATAATGCATTTAAAGCTTGGTTCAGGGTATATGGTAGTCGAGCTCACTCGACTACAGCCTTCTTACTTGTTTAAATTAAATTTGTACATTTAGAATTTTTTTTAAATTGTGGTCATAATTTTAATAAAATTGTTACATTTTTAAAACATTTATTTTTAAAATTATCGTCAAAATAATAAAAAATAATTAAAAGAGTATTATTCAACTTTATTTCTTTTTAACTGTCGGCCGTTTAGATCACATTAAATAAACAAATAAATGAGTAATATTTGAACAAATGTTTCTGACTGCATTCTTGCTTAACAAACCCTAAAATTATTGGCAAGTGTTGTCCACTTGAAGTGTACATCAAAATACGCCCATTGCTGTCTTCATTGATGTACTGTAGCGCCTTTAAGTACACATACATGCATCTGTTCAGAGAAGGTGTCTACTTTTTTTCTTCACACACCTTAACAAGCATATATATATTATATATATACAATATATGCATATTTTTGAAACATTCTCGAAAGCAAGCAACATCGTAAAATTATTTGGCACACTTACAAATCGTACCAACATTTTGTGGGCAGATCACGCGACGTGGGGCGCGTGTAGTGTAAAAATAGCTGCAAGTGGGTGTTTGGCAGCTATACACACATCGGAGCTTAACAGATGACACATAGCACGATATTGGGCATATAATGATAAGACCCATATAACAAACATACACACCCACCCACACACTTACATTCACATACCTAAACATGTAATGAACAAGGGCAAATTTTTGTAAACTAAGTTGATTTAAAAGCGCGAGACTTTAAAAGAAAAATCGCTTAAAACAGGCTGAGTGAATGAAACTCCAAATTAAAACACACATATATATATATATATATATATATGTCTCCACGCTGGACGCGCACGCAATTGCTGCAGCCGATGTGGCAGCTGCATGTGCAACCAGTCGTTTATTTGTTTGGGTCCTAACTGACTAAGCAAACAAAAACTAACTAACGGCAAATGTTTCCATTTTGCAAAGATAAACACAATTTAACGTTACAATTTGTTTTCATTTGCTTTCTTTTTCTGTAATTAAGTTGTTGATATATAAATATGATTTAGGCAAACAAGTATGAACAAAAAATGACTGCGAAAAGCCTTAAATTAATGTCCAGTGGTATGAAATACCGTTAAACGTCCTGTCCTGTCAACGAAATCGTCTTCTCTTAATGAATATTGATTTCTTTTGTTGACGAAAAGAAAAAACAAAAGAAAAACGCACAATTCACTTAATGGACATGTGTGCAAAACAGATTATTCTTTAAACTAAAAAAATATCTAATCAATAATTTTATATAACATGTGAAGTGTTCATAAAACAGATGTGGACGGGGGGGTATGGGGGATGGAAAACAATATCAAACACATCACAATAGGCACACACCAAATGATTACGGTACTGATTGGAATTGTGTGTTTGCTCTGGCTGCCTACTCTTATATAAGACTTTTGAAGACTTTCGTTTGGATCGGCTGCTGGTGGCTGTTTTTATTTTATGTTTTTTTGCTTCTTTCTATTAAACGTTACAGCTTTTGTTATTAAAAGTGTTTTTGCCGGCTGATTTGTGCGTTAAGCATTTTTTTTTTGCCAAACTAAGCGGCTTGTTATGTAAATTGATTTTCCTTTCAAAATGTTGTATGTGCGTTTCTTTTTACTTAATCAGATAACTATTCCCGAATACTGCACTACTTAATCAAATTATAATCATGATTATTTTTTTTTGGGAAGTTTTATTGCAAAAGTCCAATAAATAATGGTGGCAACATTTTAATGACTTCGACACACTACGATTGAAGCAGAGACGCGGCAAAGGCAAACCATAATTATGAATTACAGCTAATCCTAAATCTGAACTTTACGACTTGCAGCGCTACCGACGCGATCCGATGCGATCCGGAAATGAAATCGAATCATCCAAGCAATGAACAAAATGGAATGGAATAACGGACAAGTGAACGCACCTCACACACGACACGCACAACATTAGGGGTACTCCACATCCACATCGACACATGATGGAAACCGCACTAAGGTATTTCATTGTTTTGTTTATGCACATGGAACTCTTAATCATCGCACTATGGCGACCACGTGAGAAATGAGCATGCGAAAGCTGAATACTCAACTATATGAAAATAAATTGTTTATCAATTATGAAAAAGTGTTTAAAAATAAAATGTACACTTTTCACCATCAAAGTGAAGTGTGTGTTTTTTATTCGCTACAATTATGAACTTATCAATGAATAACAATAAACATAACTTTCATCAAAGAAAAAATAAAATACTTTGCATTTAAACTGAAAGGCCTGTAACGTTATTTCCATGGCATCATTGTTATAAGCAAGCTTGACAAAATATAAATATAAAAGAAAATAGTAACGAAATTTGTCTATACAAAATCACAAAAAAAAAAACGAAAATGAAAGTTAACAAAAATTGAATACCCTTGATGACATTTAAGACTTTGAACGAGTTTAATTCCCAGTCATTTTTGTTATGGTTCGTCATACAATCTGTCATACAAAAGATGCCTTTAGCAATTAATATTATTTCATATGTCCCTTTCCAAAATTAAATAATCATGAAGATGTTTAGCGGCATTTTCATTATCATTATCAGTCAAATTACAGGTTCAATACGTAAATTTTTTTTAATTCGACAAAGAATAAAATAAATAATACAAGAAAATTACACAGTCAACAAGAAAGAGATATGAGAACAATAAGATTGAATTTTTGGGTAAATAAGGTGTATTTTCAAAAGTAAAACGTCATATATCTGAATCATGGCTAAACAAGTTCAATTAATATTATTGAATATATCTCTTTATGGCTTCTCACTCAAACATACAATCTTAAAAATGTTTATTTGATAGACAGAATTGGGCTTCAACAATGTTATCAGTCAAATTACAGACGTACAGATTGAAACCGAAATGTTTACAATTCAACAAAGAACAGCATAAAGAAAAAGTCGACACAGACTACAAGAAAAAGATATGAGAACAATAAGATTGAATGTTACTTCTCATATCTGATTTTCAAAAGTAAAACGCCATATTTTTGAATCACGTCCAAACAAGTTCTAAAACAATAAAAATGAAGAGAAATCGAAAGTTTAAGAAAAAAAAGAGTTCTAGCTGTTTTTAAAACGTTGTAAAACGTTTTTGGGTGCACGAGTTTCTAACAGCTTTTAAAATGCTGTTTTAATAACTGAATCGTCATTTAATTATGAAGAGCTCTTCAGAAGAAACTTTCTATAATACATCACATTTGTATGTAAACATCAATTACAAAGATGTATTTAAAACTTAAATCTACGTTTCTCGCTAAAACTCGGTATATTCAAAAAGTTTTCAAAATTCTGAAACGTATTTTCTAACAGCTGATTATTATACATGTGTATTTTTGACAAAATCCAATTTAAAAATTAAATAAACTTGTTTGCCACTTACCCGGTAAACCTCCGAGAAAAAACCGGAACCGATTTTCTCCTTGACAAAATCATCCACCGAAAATAGGGCCGAGACAGCTGTACGCAGAGCTTTGCACGACGAGCCGGTGACAAGTCGATCCGAGGATACAGTGCGTGTCACTGGCGGTGGATGGCCATTGCTGACGCTACCGTTAATGGTGATATTAGCGTTAGTCGCATTACTGCTGTCCTTGTGGAGCAACGAGGATGTCGCATCAACCGGGAACATATCACCATTTGCCTTCTCCTGCAGGCCGGCAGCTCTGTACGACGACGAACCACACATGCCCGATGTGTTGTCCTGCCACAGCAACGGATTGGAGGAATCCACCTGATCGCAGGATATCTCCTGCTTTATGATATTACCGCTGCTGATGTTGTTTTCCGGCGGACCGGGACCACTGTGTTGGTTTAGGCTCATTTTTATCAGCTACGACGTATTTTGTTATTGTTGGTGGAAGGATTTTTTTTTTTTTTGGCTGGATTAAGCTGCGCTTGTTTCTGGCAAACTTACATTGGACACTCCTTCAATGTGTGGTGATGCAGGGTGGTGCAACACGTTGCAAGCCAGACGTTCACAAATTGGTTAAATGTCAATGAATTTTTTAGGCACGACCGTAGCACAACAAAAACTACAACTATTTGGCCAAGTTATTGAAAATTAAATAAAAATTCAATCACAAGAATTTTTCATATGTATTTTTTCCCTGTTAATGACAAAAACCAGTAGCTACGAAGTCATTTATCAGTTTGGCACTCAATTGAACGGAAGATTTGACTCAAACGGAAGCGCTCTGGAAGTCTAAGGAGAAGAAGAAAACAATATATAGTTTAGTAAACAACAAGTTGAACAATAATTATTTGTATTTAATGTGCACATTGTTTTCGGTGTTAGTTAAACAACCTTCGTTTTGTTCCCAAGTGTATTCATTAAAACGCCGCGCCAACAATTAGAATCAATATGATAATTATAATTTTGCTCAATTTCAAACAAAGTCTATTTTATCGCTGTTAATTAAATGTGTGCTGTTTTGCTTTAGCTTATTTGCCATTTAAAAAATTGTTCGACGAAACCTTAATTACTTTGCCAAATATTTATGATTCCTCCTCACGTGCACATACAGTGCCTGCAAAAAATAAAATTCCACTCTTATCAATTGAGGGCTTACAAAATGTGCACTGTTCAACTTACAAAATGTGCACCCGTCACGAATCCTTGTAATAACAATTACCCTTTATGCTGTAGATTTAGAGTCATGAATTTGGATTCGAAAGTAAGGAAATGGATTATGTTATTACCAATATTTACCTTTGTAAAGTTAGAAAACTTTCAGTTGCCTCTTGAATTAGAGTTTATCTTTTTATTCACTAAAGAAACATTTCAAAACCACTTTTCGATCACTCACAAATTTTCATTATTTTTAAAATATATATTTTGCCTCAATTCCATAATGAAGACTAGAATGCCTAAAATGTTGATGTGATATTTAGGTTTCTATTTAATCAATGTCAAACAAAAACCTCTTCCAAAAACAGATATTATATATTTGAGTTTGCTTTTTTACGAAGCAAATTGGAAAAAAATCAACATTTGTTGTTGACATCTTTTGGCGTTTCCGATCAATAAAAGCAACAATAATATTTGTATGCTCCTCAAGCCAATTTTTTTTTTTTTTTTAAATATACTCTTATTTTGTAAAGTTACGTGATTAAGTTAGGGACCTTCTTTTAAATTGGCTCAAGGTTAGATCGGAATATATAAAGCTTGATCTGAATAGCGTTGCTGAAGCAGCACTGTGCCAATATATATTTCTATATTAAGTTAAGTTGATAAGATTTTAAATACGCACTGAACGAACTTTGCCCAGCTCACATCACCATGAGAACGATAATTGACTATTTTCAGATAATAAATATTTAAATTTAGCTTGCACTCAAATTCGCAAACAGGTATCTTCATTTTATTTAGTATTCACGTGTGCGTGTGATTTAAAGTGACGTGATTCGAATTGACGTGAATTGAATTCAATTGCACTGCAATTTCAGAGTTGTTTGCTATTTTGATAACACTTTATTTGCATTAAAAAAAAAAACAAAAAACAGAAAGCAAACACTTTAATTTAAACCACAAATATATTCAAGAATTTTTACCCACCAGGGACAGTCGCCACAGTACAGTGGAACTGCGCTATCGTCGCTCTTGTACCTTCAACTGAGCTGTGCCGAAAAACTACAAAAAATAATAAACACAAAAATAAAAAAAATGGTTTGCGGCATGAACACAATCGCGACAACTGCAAGGACTGATAAACAAATAATGATGACATAACAAATAGTTGCCTTTTGTGTGTGTGTTCTAATCGGAAATAATATGGCAACAACATCAAGTTGGCAATTTGATTTGCGCCTCTTTATCAGCAAACCTTGAGATAAGATAATGGCAAAAATAACCGAGCAAATCGAAAATTTGGCCAGAAAACGTATCACAAACAGCATTAATAAAATACCTCGGAATGTTACCGCGAATTATAGGCATTACAGAAGCACATGAGAAATAAGCATTAATTTTGTTCTTTATTGTTTAAGGCACTCGCGATCTTTTAATAGCAGACTTTCCTTCCACACTGGATCACAGTTGCTTGAAGACTGTGTGCCATTTTTCGCGATTTTCACAAACATTTCCCGGATATTGCACAAAGACAATAAACTCTTTTTTCCCTCCCCCTTTTCGAGTCAGCGTACAATAAAATGACAATAATTAAGAACACAATGCAAACAACTGATGATGATAAAGTTCTATAAACAAAGCGATCTAGAGTTTTTAAGAACAAAAACACAAGACGCAAATGGGCCACTGAAGGCACACAGAGACAGAGAGAGAGAGAGATAGAGAGAGAGATAGAGATAGAAAGAGAGGAACTCAGAGACCAGACACAGATAAAATAAAACCAATTTACATTGTCGCACAGTGGAACAAATCATGTTTTGTTTTATCATGTAACTAAAATTGCATATGCAAAGCAACGATTTAAATTCAAACAATTCAAAATCAAATAACATTTTTTCCAATTGAGTAATTTGACGAAAATGTGAAATCCCCTGCGAGAAATAGTTTATTGGCGGTAGACAAATGCTATTGGGATATTTCTTTGTCAATTTATTTGATGTGCAAAGAATTCGCTTAAGAATTTTTAAGCTGTCGAAATTGCCAAATATATATTTACAGTGTAAACTGTGAAAAAATGTTTCTATTTCGAGGCTTGAGAACTATTTAAATTAGCTTTAAAATGCAGAAAAAAAGAAATTGTTTTTGCCTGGTTTATTTTCGACTTCAAGTGCAAGTAGAATTAGAAATTAAGAAGAGAAAACTACAACTAAACCAGAAGACGAACATCAAACGACGGAGAAAAAAAAACAACTAGTACAGGCACACAAACACACACCGACACACACACATATACGTGGTGAATATGCAGCTGGCATCAAGCGAAAAAAGGTGCAAAACGGAAACTACAATTGGTGTTTGCCGCCACCGACCACCACCAAATCCAATAAGCATCACACTGCATCACTCACACTGACTTCAAATGCAGCTATAGTTTTACATATATACACACACAAGCACATACATATAGATGAATGAATGAATGCATAATAAGAAGTGAAACATCTGTCGCCGCATTTTGCACTTTACGTTAAAAAGTGTCTTTCCAGTAAAAAGAAAAAGAGAAAAAAAAATGAGAAAAGAAAGGAAAAGAGAATGCAATTTGATGGTATTGGAAAATGAGACGATGAAGCTTCTTTCCCATCATCTGCGCTTAGTTTGTGTTATTTTTACATTTCCGCTGCTTACAAAAATATTTAGATATGCGTGTGTGTGTTTGTAGCCCTCCGCATTAAAACAGCATTCCAAGCGCACACCAACAAACACACATACACATGCACACACAGCCAGACAGACATAAATGAGGAGGCGGAGCAAAGGGCAGAAGCAGAGCAAAACTTGTGTATAATATGCATAATAATTATAGATATTTATTTAATATATATATTGCTAAAAATACACATATACATTTAGGAATTATATAGTGTATATTTAATAATATTTTGTTACAAAAATATTGATGTACTGTCCCAGGCAAAGGTCAAATCTATGGGCAGCAAGCGCTTCCGACGAAAATGCAGCAGAAAAGAGAACGAAACATGTACAAAGTACTTACACACACACCAACACAGATCAGCACACACCAATAAAGCAGAGACGCCTACACAGACACACATTGCATACAAATGCATTTTTAGATCCCATTTAAAGAAAAAATCCCAATCAATGTTTCTTTTTCTTACAAACAAAAATGTATACAAATAATAATAAAATATGTATATATTTACCAGTTATATTAGTTGTTATAATCCAATAAGTACGCTATGTGTGTATGTATGTTTCTTTTTACTGCAATTGTATTCAAATTTGAAATTAAAACACAATCACAAGCTGAACACAATTTATAACTTTTTCTTGGTGCTTGGAAGCAAAATTTCACTAAATTTAATGTCTTCGTTTTGTTTACATACATTTATACATATTTATTTGTATATATGTAGGTTTTTAAATAGACGACAACATTTTTCTATGATGCACTTAACGAGCCGACATTCCGATTCGGTAAGTATTTTTAATGATGTGCAAAGTTATATATATGCAATAAAGAAGCAATGGTTTTTTTTGTTTATTTTTTTTTTTGCAATCGCGTAAAATCGTATGCAATTTAACTCACGACGCGAATCCACGTCAAGCTTCGCTTCTGTCTCGATTATTTTAACATATTAATTTCGCAAGTGTGACTGCACTCGGCTAACGCAAATATACCAACCGTTAACACTGCCAAACTCAAATCTGGTATTTTTTAATTTTGCCATAAAAATACTTTATTTTATTCAGCACATTTGGCCAAAAGGATTGGTTTGTTATAAAAATGTCACAATTTATTTATTGTAATTAAGAGGCTACTAATGCTTTTTAATGAACTTCATATACTTTTTGGCATTAAAGTTGTCCTCCACTTCGTCCATAATCTTGACCTTCTTTCGCGGCTTTCGAGCCTCCAAACGCGCCTTGCGCTCCGAATCGGACAATGTGCTTAGATCCAGTGGCAACTGAAACGTTAATTGCATTTTAGCAATTACATTCATTATTCCCAATGCTTATATAATTTACCTTAATTATTTTACGTGGTTCGTGATATCGAATGTTAATCGTAGATCCATCAGGATGCACAACAACTGTTGGATAGATACGACAATACACAGATCGATGTAAACGCGTCACGGATGCCGTTGCCGATGAAAGCGCGCGCATTTGTTGCAACCCATGCGGCAAAAGTTTCAACATTTTAATTCAAGAATAATCGCAACAATTCCAATTGACACCCAACAGCAATAACAAGTGCGTCCAGTATGACCAAATGTTGAAAGTAACACATATGTTATGCCAACGATTCTCGACTACAACTATTCGATAGGCCCGACTGTCGATAATAAGTCTTTTATTGAAGTAAGTCGTGTGAAAATTTGCATGTAAGAATTATACATAATAATTTAACAAAAAGAAAGGTTAAAATCAATTTACAAAACTAAAAAAGCAGTGCACGCATTAAATATTGTATAATATAACTTGTAGTTAACGTTTTCAATATATTTGTGATACATTTTGTGTTGCGACCAAAATTACATAATTGTTGCAGAAATCATATTGGCTGCTAACTGAAAATAGGCAAAACTTTTTGGGATCTTTGAGAATAATTGTCCATACGTTTCCATTTTGTGCTTGACTAAATTACTAATATTCAATTTTTAATTTCTAGCATAAAAATGGCCACACGCCGAATTGCCGCATCTTCGATAAATTGGTCCGCACTTGCGGAACGTGTTCCGGCGAACCAGAAGAGCAGCTTTGGTGCCTTCAAGACCAAGTCGGACATTTATGTGCGTGCCGTGATGGCGAATCCGGAGACGCCGCCAAAGATCGATTGGGCCTACTACAAGCGCCTGATACCCGTTGCCGGCCTCGTCGATAGCTTCCAGAAGCAGTATGATGCGGTATCGGTGCCATATCCCAAGGACAATGTGTCGCCACAGGTGGAGGCCGAGATCAAAGAATCGCAGTCAGAAATTGGCTCGTACAAGAAGGCGTCGGAGCAGCGCATCCAGAATTATCAGAAGGAGATTGCCCATCTGAAGGCACTGCTGCCATACGACCAGATGACCATGGAGGACTATCGCGATGCATTCCCCGACAGCGCTTTGGATCCACTAAACAAGCCCACTTTCTGGCCACACACGCCTGAGGAGCAGGTCGGCTACAAGTCCAAGGAGCAGCTGGAGGCCGAGGCTCAGGGACACCACTAAAAGAGTGGAGTAGCATCGTCTATAATTAATTGTTCGAAATGTAAACATTAATTGAGAGTTGTTCGAAACTGAAATAAAATCTTGTAAATCGATTCGAATTGAAATTGCTCATTTAGCGAGTTGGCAGTTCGGCGAGAATCAATCGACGCCTATCGATAGCTTATCGATACGGTTTATTTTCAAAATAAAGCAAGCAATACATTTACACTAAGTAGCCTTCCATTATTTGTTAACAGCTATTAATAGCAATTTTTAATTAAAATTTTAACACGTAAAACTAGCAAATCACGTTATATATTCGCTTAACATCGACTGATCACGGAACTATTCGAACTGTTCATGCACTCGGCTCCAGTTAACAGTGGTTCGCCGCACACACACACATAAAATGCACTAAAGAAATTTTAGTCAGCTAGCAGCAGCAAATAATAAAGTAAAAAAGTCAAATTCAAAGACAAACGAAGACGAAAAAAAAAACGACGGCGGCGTTGCATGAACTATTTAACAATTTTGCTGTGCAATCGAAAACAGACGATGCTCTCGCGCCGGAGCAAGGACAAAACGCAGGCACACAAGGAGGGCGTCGTCGGCAAGTATGTGAAAAAGGAGACGCCACCGGAAATACCGGTGATCAACGTGTGGACATCCTACACGGATCAGGCGCAGCACAATCAGCGGAATGCGGCTGCCGCAGCTGCAGCAGCCAAAAAGAAGTCGCTGCAACGCTGTGCGAGCAGCTCGCCATCGTGTGAATTTAAGCAGCTGCGCAGCTCGAGCAGCAGCCGCAACACCTACTCCTGCAACGATGCCCAGCCTGATTATTATCATGCGCGGCGCGCCCAAAGTCAGCTGCCACTCAACAACAATAATAATGCTGTGACGCATGCCCCAACACAATTTCGTGGCGCCAGCAGCAGCAGCCAACTAATGATGCAGGGCAACAACAATCACAATAACAACTATGTGAATATTGAGCAAATGGAGCGGATGCGTCGCCAGCAATCATCGCCGTCGTCGTCCCCATTTCAGCGCAGCTATTCGACGCAGAAGCATTCTCAGTCGCATCTGCCCACGACTAGCTATGATGCGGATCAGGGTTTGCTCAGCGCATCCTATGCTAATATGTTGCAAATGCCACGACAACAAGCAGCCAACTCGTCCGTCTCATCCTCCTCCCCGGCACAGTTTGCCTTGCAACAGCAGCAGCGACTGCAGCAACAAAATGCCTATGGTTCCATGCTGCGTTTCGACGGCTCAACAATCGCCACCAAAAGTCATCAGACACGTTATCCGCTCACAAGGTAAGGATTGTGTTTGTTGTCTGCTTTCTTTAATCCATACTCCTTGCAGGTCACCCATGGAGCAGCAGCAACAATTGACTGGCTATTCAAGTGATTCGTATCCCATCTACGAAAATCCGTATCGTGTCTCCTCGATGCGCGCCACTCAATCACAGCGCTCCGAATCTCCGATTTACAGCAATACAACTGCATCCTCAGCGACGCTCGCTCAACAACAACAACAACAGCATCATCAGCAGCATCCACATCCACATCATCATGCGCATCCGCATCCACATGCACATGCGCATCCCCATCATTTGCCGGTGCCCTCCATCGGCTCATTGGGCGGCAGTTCGGGCAGCGTTCGTGGCGCCTCCGCCTCCGTTCAATCGCTGTATGCACCGCCATTGACGCCACCGGCATCGAATGCGTCCTCGACGGATGCGAACAACAGCAATGGAGCACTGCAAAAGGTGCCGTCCCAGCAATCGTTGAGCGAGAGCGAGGAGTTGCCACTGCCACCCGGTTGGGCCACACAATACACGCTGCACGGCCGCAAATATTACATTGATCACAATGCGCACACAACGCACTGGAATCATCCGTTGGAGCGCGAAGGATTGCCGGTGGGTTGGCGCCGTGTCGTGTCGAAGCTACACGGCACCTACTACGAGAATCAGTATACGGGCCAGTGCCAACGGCAGCATCCTTGTCTTACCTCCTACTACGTTTACACAACGTCCGCGGAGCCACCGAAAGCCATTCGACCGGAGGCAACAATGTATTCACCGCCATCGCACACCCACAACGCTCTGGTGCCGGCGAATCCCTACCTGCTGGAGGAGATACCCAAATGGTTGGCCGTCTATTCGGAGGCGGACTCCACAAAGGATCATCTGCTGCATTTCAATATGTTTAGTCTGCCCGAACTGGAGGGTTTCGATAGTATGCTGGTGCGTCTCTTCAAGCAGGAGCTGGGCACCATTGTCGGCTTCTACGAGCGATATCGGTGAGTTTGAATTAACTATATAGATATTGTCAACATCAACTTTAAATGCTAATCCTACTCCTGCTTCGATTTCGATTTGCAGACGCGCTTTAATCCTCGAGAAGAATCGACGTGCTGCACACAGCAACAGCAAGCAGCAGTGATTAATCCTGAACTGGAATATATATAGGTATATATATATATGGAATATATAACAGAATACTCAGCTATAGTTGCCTGATACTGTGCAGTCGAGGAGGAGGCACAAAAGGAGAGTGTGCCAGTCGAGTAGGAGAATGTGCCAGTCGAGGAGGATAACGTTCCAGTCGAGGAGGAGGCACAAATGGAGAATGTGCCAGTCGAAGAGGAGAATGTTCCAGTCGAGGAGGATAATGTGCCAGTCGAGGAGGAGGCACAAATGGAGAATGTGCCAGTCAAATAGGAGAATATTTCTCGACTGGCACATTTTCCTTTTCTGCCTTCTCCTCGACTGGCACATTATCCTCCTCGACTGGCACATTCTCCTACTCGACTGGCACATTCTCTTTTTGTGCCTCCATCTCGACTGGCACATTATTCTCCTCGACTGTCACATTCTCCTACTCGTCTGGCACGTCCTCTTTTTGTGCCTCGTTATTGACTGCACAGTATCAGGAAACCATAGCTGAGTATTCTGTTATATATACATTGGTATATATATATATATATATATATATGGTATATATATATATATATATATATGGAATATATAACAGAATACTCAGCTATGGTTGCCTGATAATGTGCCTTCTTTTGCTGCCTACACCCTTCGAATGCCGCATCCTAATCCCACAATATATCTTTTAAATATATAATTTCTAATTTATTTATTCAATCTTTTCGGATAATATCATTTTGTAAACTGTGATATTTAATTAAAATTTTGAATGTTTGCAAAATTGTATCAAGTAAAAATACGTAACTTATCAAAAAAGTTGCGAATTTATTCAGTTATATTTCTTGATGTTTAATTTATTATTTTTTAGATGTGGCTTCTTGTGTATTTGTGTGTGTGCCTATGCGTGTGTGTGTGTGTGTGTGTGTGTGTGTGTGTGTGCATATTAAATCACTTTTTTTAGAAACTGTTGAAATGGTGCAATATAATTTTTGTTATCTTTTCTGCTTTTGCTGATTAATATTTACAATCGTGGCTGTAAAGAATGGACCTGAAACCTGGAAGTGAGGTAAGCTAATCTTATCTGAATGCAATTTGGGCTTGAAATACATTCGTATCTCAATCAGAACACAATCTTAGACAAAAAAACACTCAAATTGAGTTGTAGCACAAATTGGACAAAACACTGTATTTTCTGCTTAGTGGTTGTTGATAGGAAATTCATATTGGAACTAAAGTTGTTTATTCAGTTACTTATTATATATAAGTCGATTTTAATTCTTTACATTTACTTGAAAGTTGAAATATTCATAAAACTTGTATCAATTAAATGAAGCAAGTTTAGCAAGTTTAAAAATTATATTTTATATTTATATTATATAAATATAGAAATCTAATCAAGTTCTAAAAACGTAATATTTATTTGAAGTCAGTTTTAAGGCATAACAATTATTTTAAAATAAAAAATTTATTAATTTATAAAAAATTAAATAAAGCAAAATAATAAAAAAATGTGAATAAAAATTTAAATTATGATTTTTTTAATAAATTGATATTAATTAATTTTTTAACTTTGCGGAAGTACATATCATAAATATATAGAAATGGATAGAATGTGTTTTAAGTATCCATAACAGTTTTTTGGCTCACTTAAACGTTGTTTGTTATTAATAAATAAACAAACAAACAGCATTGTCCCAGTGCCTATTAGCCTTAAAACTTATTTATTCATTTAATAGGTCACACCTGTGTTTATCTACTATTATTTCATTCGAATTTATCTAAGAATTTGGTATAATTTAAAAACACCCAATTAAAATGTCAATTAAATAATGGTGTCAATTAATTGTCAATTGTAAGGCTAGGCTTGGCCTACAAGTTTCTAAGTGGGGTTTTTCCTGGGTTTTCATCAGTTTTATCATTGAGAATGAAAAAAAAGAAGAAAATGTAATTAATCTGGGCTTAATAAACATTTAACATGTTTCATATACAGTGAATAAATAATAGTAAGTCTAAACTTAATAAAAAATAAAAAAATAATGGATATAATAATTTTGGGGTGAATAAAATGTATTGTTAATAATAATAATAATAATAATAATAATAATAATAATAATAATAATAATGATAATAATAATAATAATAATAATAATAATAATAATAATAATAATAATAATATTAATAATAATAATAATAATCAACATTTGATTGATTTAGTTTTAGAAATGCAAACTCGAAACAACCTTTGATTGATTTAGTTTTCGAAATGCGAACTCGAAATTAACTCGAATACACACTCGAATATGCAACTCGAATTTAAATGTGAAGTGCAAAAACCAAAAAAAACACTCGGAAAAAAAAGATACAAAAAAAACAAAGCTTCAATCGTTTGGCGAGTTTTGTTTGCTTGCGTTGCTCGCTTGCGGCTGTGATGAGAAGTTGGCAGCGGATTTCCAGTGTGTGACTGACTTCCAGTATAAGTGTAGTGTATAAGTGTATTTGGTAGTGTATAAGTGTATTTGGCGCTGTGCAGTTTGGCGTCAGTCAGTATCTTGATAGTCAGTCAGTCAGTTGGCCGTTGTTGCCATCGTTTAAGCAAAAAAAAAAAAAAAACACACACATTTATTATTGTTCGTGGCATCGGGAGCAACGAAGCCGCCAAACAGCGAACCTGGTTAATTAAAACAGTTAACCACATTGTTTCAGAGTGCAAAACATGCGCGATGATTAATGCGACAAGTGCTTGAATTAAAATCAGTATCCTTTGAGATAAAGATTAAGATACTCATTACTTAAAGTATGTATCGCTTAATGTTTCTTTTGTTCAGAAATCATTCGAATTCGAGTGCTTTCCAATTTACAATCGCTGCCAAGTGAAAGTTCTAATCCGGCTGCAAAAAAAAATAATAAAAAAAATAAAAATAAAAGCCAACTTTACAAAATTTGTGCTGAATCTTTGTTTTTTTTATCGTTTATTTATACAATTTGTTAAGTCAGCAAAGCGCGGTTTTTTTATATGTACACAAACGAATACAGGCAAATGTTTTTTGTTATATTATTTATGTCTGTCAGTTTATTTACAGAGTGAGTTCAGTGAGAATTACATTTATTATCCAACGTGACCAGTTTTTTTCTTTAATCGATTGTAATTCTAATTAGCCTGGTATTTTCATGTGCTGTGTATAATCATTTAGATATCTTTATGTCGGCATGTCGGAATTGCCCAATTTATACACCAGAATGAAATAAGCCGATTAGCGTTATCAGTCGAATGATTTACGCTCAACCTGGGTCGTATATCAATATATATATATGTTTATATATAGATGTGTTTCTGCAACATCATTTGTTGCGCTATAAATAAAAATAATAAAAAAATGCAACAGAGTTTGTTGTATTAGGTAAATCACTATTCATGTGCAACAAGAGACAGCTTGAGTTGCACTTGAGAACCACTCCACAAAACATGACATTTCTCATTGCTCTTATTACTGATATGTGAACGTATCTATATACATATATATATATATGTATATATATAGTTATTAATGCGACTGGTTGTTAGCTCAGCTTGTGCGTATAGAAAAAGATAGTTCTTTTTGTTGTTGGCCGCACAATAAAAGGTCGCCGTAAAGTTGTAAAAAATTAAAAAAAAAAAAAAATGCTCATGCAATTTTGTACTGTCTATCAATAAATAAAAAGCACTTTTTGCTCGGCTCTCAATTTAAGCCAGACAGATATGTGATTCTTTCTCGTTTTTAACAGCCCTTTAATTTAACTGCATTCTCACAATTTTCAATTGATTAGAAAATATTTTTTAATTCTCAATCAACGCACTGCAGATTGCAATCAACTAAATACATATACATACATATATACATATATATATATTATAAATGACGCTGCTGATTGGAGTTTGCGTGGCAGATGTTGATTTGAGTTAAATAAACCAGAAATTTTTAAACATATATCATCATCAACAACAACAACAACAATGTTGCTTGTGGGACTTGAAAAGAGTCTGTATATTTAAGTCGAATCAACATTTGTCCCAAAACAATTTGGACTTATTGAGGCGTTCATTCAAAGATCCAAAATGGAATGAAATGACGAAGATTAAATACCCTGTTGGATTAGAACAAAAATATTATATATATTTATAAAAAGTTGATTCTGATAAAATCCTTGGCAATTGTTAAAAATATGAATATTAATTAAGAAATAATTAAATATTTAATTTTCAGGCTTTGCAACACACATATAATTAAACATGAGTCGCTGTCTGGGCATTTTGCTACAAGTGCTGGCCGTAATGGCAACAAGTAAGCTTTAAATAAATATTTTAAGAGTTTTACGATAATTAATATTCGGTTCGAAATTTAGTTGCTGCTGGCAGTGCACAAAGTGCAATTTTTACCGTTGATACTCATGATTTGACCATATTGCTGAATGCGCAGAAAAGTTTTGTGATTTATGCCAGGTGAGTGGGAAATGGCGAATATATGTTTTCAAAACTGTTGCTAAACCACTTTAAAATCAAACAGTAATAATGCTGATGAATATATAAATGTGACTTTGGTGAGGCAACATGAGAATCATTTGGACGTGGAACCCGAATCCTTTGTTAGCGAATCTGGCCTTTCGATGGATCAGACTGTCGTTGTGACCGGACGAAAGGCGGGAAATGTCGAGATCACAGCCAGCAGTAATTCCAGCGATAAATCAATGTGAGTTACAACTAATTAAATAAAAAAAGTTCTTTCTTTTATTTTTTTACCAATTTATTTTTGTTTTAATTTCATTTTTAGCACCGATGGACTTTTTGTGCGCGTTGTTGTCGCTAAATCGAATGCGATTATTTATACCTCTTTAGTTTTTGGTTGGATCTATTTTGTGGCATGGTCAGTTTCATTTTACCCACAAATATGGATTAACTATCGTCGCAAATCGGTTGAGGGATTGAACTTTGACTTTCTGGCACTGAACCTTGTGGGATTCACGCTTTATAGCATGTTCAACTGTGGACTGTATTTTATAAAGAGCCTGCAGGACGAGTATGCGGACAGGCATCCTCGTGGCGTCAATCCCGTCATGCTCAATGATATCGTCTTCTCGTTGCACGCCATTTTTGCCACATGCATTACAATTGGACAGTGTTTTTTGTTTGAGGTAAATAGTTAAATTTAAAATTAAAATTTGTTATTAATAATAATAATAATTGTTTTTAGCGTGGCATGCAACGTATCTCAAAAACCGCCATGGGTCTATTGGGATTATTTGCTCTGTTCATCATCATATCTGCAGGCTTGGCTGGAGGATCTGTAATACATTGGCTGGATTTCCTCTACTACTGCAGGTAAGTTTCAAATATATTTGAAATAAGTATTTAAATATTAATATTAAAAACTTTTGCAGCTATGTAAAATTGACAATAACTATCATCAAGTATATACCACAAGCCCTGATGAACTACAGGAGAAAAAGTACTGCCGGATGGTACGTAATAATAATAATAATATTATTATTAAATATAATAATTTATGTTAGCCAAGTGTTGATTATAAAATTACTTTATTTTCGTTTTAGGAGTATTGGTAATATTTTATTGGATTTTACTGGCGGTACTCTCAGCATGTTACAAATGATTTTGAATGCACATAATTATGGTGAGCACAATAGAATTTTATATTCCGAAAAATAATTGTTAAACTTATTTGTTTATTTACAGACGATTGGGTTTCAATATTTGGAGATCCCACCAAATTTGGTCTGGGTTTGTTCTCAGTGCTATTTGACATATTTTTCATGTTGCAGCATTACGTATTTTATAGGTAATTTTATTAATTATATGCTTAATTATTAGTTGCCTTATTAAATATGTTCTTACAAATTTTTTTTTTTTTTGCAGACATTCGAATAGTTTGACCAGTTCCGATCTAACGGTGAACACAGATACCACAAGAGAGCTTCCAAATAGTGAGGCAATTGATAAATATTGAAGATATTGTTTCTTTAATTTGTATAAGTACATGTTAGATTTGTATAAGTGTTTTGTATAATGTATTTATCATTTCAACGCATTAAAACCACATTTTTTTATCCAACTTTATTTAAACTATGATTTAAAAATATAAGATTATAATATAAAGTGATATATACATATTTATGAGAGGAGAGATTAATGATGAATAAAGAATATATAAAAAAGTCTTGGGTTATTAAATCTTAAATTTATAATTAGAATTTCTTAAAATGAATTTTATTATTTATAATATAATTTGTATAATTTCATTACTTGATTTAGTTTTTATTTTGTACGATTGAAATATGTTACATTGTCAAATATACTTTTCATTACATTATATCGATGACATTTGTGTACAATATTATTTAATATTTATTTTTAATAATTATCCGCAAACCAATTATATGTCTATCATTATTTAAAATCGAAATCGAAATATGGAATACCCTCAATGCCTAGCGCTCACTGATTGACAACAGCTGTTTTTACATAGATCACATGTTTTTTGCGAATCAGTGCGACTATTGAAGTGGAAAGAAGAAGACACTTGTTTATTTTTTTATGTTTTTAAAACATATTTGATATAAAATAAACAATAAGACAGAAAAATACATGCCCCATGTATCTATAATATTTCATTGAAAAGAGTATGTTAATTGAGCTGGCAATGTCATTGAAAAAGGACAGGTAATATTAAAACACGATCACTATCCACACAAATTGCCAAGCACATGCATGAACATGTTCATATTTACGAGGTGTTAAATAATTATGGATATATTATATTATATATTGTTATTCGCTTTGCAATTCTCAACGGGATTGTTTCTGTTTTATTTTGCATCGTAATTACTTATTTCCATTCAATCTAATTTGAATTATTTACTTACTCATGTGCACGAACAAAATTTGTGACCGCGCTTAATCCGTTTGTTGTAAAACGTTAAATAATTAAATAAAGTGTTTTAAATAGAAGAACAAATAGAAGCTCAAATTAAAGCTATATTTCTATGTGTTGCGCTTAGGGGCTTTAATTGGAATACTAATATCAACTTTCCTACTTCTTCTGATCTTCTATTAAACCGGGTTAATTCTATATCGTAATTCGCTATTTTCAATTCTTTTAAACATTTATGTTTATTATTATTAAAACGTACCTTCCCTGCAGATCAAACACCGAATTTCCAGGCACGGAGGAAGCTGCTGGCTTGGAATCTCAGGAAACGCAGGAAATTGATTTAACCGAGGATTTGTAAGTTCAGCCGCTTGCCAACAGGTGGCGCTCATTTTGAATTGATTGGGATTATCGTCATTATATATGCATAAATCAACATATTTGCAGGGCAATGGAGCCAATGGCCTATCTACAAGACCTGAATGTAAGTAAAAGTGTTAATAAGTTATCTTTATAATACTATATATTGGAATAATTGATTTTGGTTTACTTGCAGTCGGGCAACTTGATGCAATTTAGTCAGGTAAACATCATCTTACTTAAAGCGCTGTGACAAATCCGATTGCACCAGAATGACCAAAAAAGTGGCCACTGTGGAAAAGATGCCGGTTATGAGTGAAATGTCAATCTCAAGCAGACCCATTGGCTTGATTTTGAACTTGATGGTGGTGATTTGAAGTGAGAATGCATGGACACATTGCTGATAGCGCCAATCAACCTGCTGCAATTGGAGGTGTTGTAAAATGCTGCCAGTCGATTGTGTGGTAGTCAAAATATCATTGCTGACATAGGTTAGCATGCCGATTTCCGCAATGGATATGGCGAGGAACATCAAATTGATGAGTGCACCATATGTGTCGTATGGTTTTCGGCCAATCACAGACTCTGCAATCGCATAATACTGATTAAAGCAACCAACTGTGATGCCCAACAGATGGCAAATTAACGATAGGATTATCGAGAGAGACATCGGAGCCATATACTTCTCGGCATGTGTGCATAGCATGAGATAATTCTTGGCGAGCACATCAATCTCATCGGCCAAACTGCAATAGCGTTGAATGCGATAATAATTCGAGTGATGTTTCCTTTGCTGGTCGTCTTGCAACACATTCACCTGCTGCACTTGCATTTTCAGCCGTTCATTCAACGCATCCATAACGTTCTTAGCGATGACCATTGCACCAAAATAGCAGCTATTTAATAAATTCGGTAAAACCATGGGCAATAGTTTGTAAATTGACCAGACCCAGCTCAGATGCGGCTCATAGCGTCTATGTTGCAATATGAAAGCCATCTGAATGACCAGCGGGAATCCTACGCCTTTGATCAATGCCGTTAGCACCGAATTCCTAACCGTGTCCCAATTCAATTGGAACTCGTTCAGTGTCTCAAAGAGCGGCACATTGTTCATCATCTTTGCCACTTGATCGCTCACCAGCATTTGTGTAACTAAATTGATAAAGGCCGCCGTAATGTTCATATAACTATATAGCTTTACGGCATCCTGCAGATTCAGTTGCGACTTCATATAATCCACATACATTTCCCGCACATAGATACTTGTAAATAGAACCGTTATAAAAATGCTGTAGGCCAAATATTTTCTCGAGTAGACGAAACGTTGGCGACCCCGACGATTATAGCGTATGGCAAATAAACCGGATAAAGTCAACATCGAGATGAGCAACACGAGCAGTATTTGAACGAGTTCCTGACCCCGAAGGGTTCGACGCGATAAGCGTCTGATTCGAAAGGAGGCCATTTGCCAAGGAGAGTCGCTCACAGACTGACTGACTACAATTTTAATTGATACTTTATTGGCTCACAATTGGCAGGACGACCACAAATAAATTATCTTGATGTCCTGTCAATCCGACGAGCAATCAATCAATAGTCTAGCCAGTCATAATCTAATCTAACTGAACAGAGCAGTCAAATACAACATTAATATATACATATATATATATAAATATATTTATATTTATTTACTTTGTCGATTTTCGTTTGTATTCGCAGCAATCCGTGTTGCGCGACATGATGCTACAGGACATCAAGTCACAGATCAGCTCCTTGCCCAAACTGATAAATCACAATAATGGTGACTATCAGTTTGGCATGGTGCTCGATGAGCCGCCAAAATCCCACTGGATGTTCTCGATGCCACTGAATAAACTCTATATACGCATGCATAAAACCTTCAATATTGATGTCAAGTTCAAAACAAAATTGCCAATTCAACCCTTGAATTTGCGTGCATTTCTGTGCTTTGTCAAGGATGTGAGCGGACCTGTGTTGCGTTGCCAGAATCATTTGAGCACCGATCCCAGTGAGTAAAGATTTGTGTAACCAAAATGTACTCAATTCTATAGGTTTGTATTGCTTTTCAGTCAAGGACAATCAGGGTATGCGAGAGAGTCTGTTGCGCTGCGAGAATCCAAACACATCGTATTGTGGCACGAGTCAGGGCAAGAGTATTGAGGAGCGTTACTCGGTGCTGGTGCCTCTGAATATGAGTCGATCCAGCCATTTGGGTGGAGGATATGTTCGCCAAACGCTCGCTTTTAGTTTTGCCTGCCAGAATTCATGTTTCGGGCGCAAGGAAGCCTGTTTGGTATTCTGCTTGGAGACTACCAGGTAAGTTTCGAGATTCAATCGCTTTTACTTTTTGAACTAAAATAAAACATATTCTCTTTGCAGCGGTGATGTGCTTGGACAGCAGGTGTTGTATGTAAAAATATGCACCTGTCCGAAACGCGATCGTAACCAAGACGAACGCCATTTGGATAGCAATAAGTGCAAAACGCCTTCGATTGCATCCGAAGATGATGAATCCAGCGCCACGAAGCGGCGCCGTCGCACTCTGCCAACGGATGTTAAGGAGGAGAACGAGAGTAACGATAGCATCGAGGCGCAACCTGTACCATCTGACTGGGAAGTCACGCGATCGATTGATGGCGATTATCGTCTGGTTGTCAAGTGTCCAAAGAAGGAGCTGCTCTTGCAGAGCATCGAGGGCATGATTGAGAAGACGGCTGTCGAAGTCCTGCGAAATCCACATAATGTAAAAATACGACAACATGCCAATCATTTGCTCAACTTGAAGAGTATGTTTTTTAATTCCGATTTTGAAGCCTTTATATGTATAATATTTATTTTATTATTATTAATGTTATTATTACAGAAAGCGCTCTGAAGTTAACTTAAGATGTGTGGAAAAGCTAATCAGCGAAGCGCAACAATTACTTAATTTTAACATTTTAATTACGGACAATGATGAGAATGAATTGAAAGTGCCAATTTATGACAAAGTACAATTAACTGACAATAATTACAAATAATTAGTATTTAATTTTGCCAGCAAAAGTTGATCTACTCTAAGTATTCTCTAACAATAAGTTTTAAATTAATTTTAGGCTACAACACACTGAAAAATATTATATAAATAATCTTAAGGTCAGAAATCCTAGAGACGAGTACAAAATTCTCATTCAAAAACATATCTAAAACTGTTTCGGGCTTAGCCAAGTTATAATTTGAAAAGCATTTTAACATCCACACATATTTCTTGATTACTTTTGAGTAAGATATTAGTTCTTACTTAAAGTATAGAGGTTCTTGAACCATATATCGCATTGAAATACAAGTATTTATCATTCAATATTACACATAATATGATTATTTTGAACAAAACTAGATTATTATAAAGTTAACTTGAGTAAATGATAAACGTATTTTGAACTTGATTTAATGAAAAATTATTTAAACTTTATAAGTCATTTCAGCATATGCAAAAGTAAATGATGTTTGGAATTTTAGGAACACAACAAAATAAACTCTTCTACTGTTTAAAATAAAATTTAAAACACCGTTTTTCTTAATTGTCATTATCGGTTCAATAAACAAATGCATACTATTATTATTCTTTTTGTTGAGTGGTGACTTTTCTAAATCAAAACCGTTGCTTCAACGGTCAATGCACCCAAGCATAATAGATATTCAGCCAGCCAGCAAATGTGGCAAGATCTGCTTGGATTTTTCATATGCTTGCATGAATTGCATTTTAATTTTACATTTTCTTTTCGTTTTTTTTGTTTTTCATTTCTTTTTTTCTTCTTTTTTTTGTATGGTGTAATTTAAGTGAATGGTAAAAAAGCAAAGCAGTGCGCCACATTTCCGTTTCAATCTGGGCGTTTTTGCACATGTGCGAAATGGCAAAGATCAGCAAGCAGATGTTTGAGTTGTAAGCGTGTTTTTTCTTTGCCACATGCACGCTTATCAACAAATAAGCAGCATTCATTTATTATATTTAACTTTTACTCATTTCTACACACACGCACGCACACACACACACACACACATACATATGCATGCATATTTATGCGACTGCTCTAAGCACATGTCCATTGGCATAGGACAGTGCCAAAGAAGAAGAAGAAGAAGCAGAAGACTCTGACAGGCGGAATTTGTAATTGTAACGGCTTTCTCTTTTTCGAAAGAAGAAAAAACTCAATAAATTTCACTCAAAACTAGTAAATATTGAGTGCATGTCTGTTGCACACCTCGTTATCAGCGTAAAAAGTGGTTTGTGATTGAGTTAAACTTTCTTCAGTTAAGATAAATAATTTTCTGCTGTTTATAAAAATTTATATTCAGTTTAGCGAAAACAATTTTGATTTTGATATTTTTCTATCATGAAAATTGTGATAATCAGCACAAATTTCTTGCACTTTTTTAAAATTTTCCATAATTGCATTTCCTAATATTTTAAGCAGTTTTGCTTCAAATGTTTTACACTGGGTATTTTTCCAGTTGAGTGAGTACTTTTTATTTATATCATTGCTGTATTTACTTAGTTATAAGTAGAGTTTGTAGAGCTTTGCTTTCACACACACACACTTAACTACTTCTGCATGTGACTACTGCATATTAAGTGAAGACAGCAGGTGAAACTGCTCCCACACACACACACACATACATGCATATGCTATTGAAATCCACTCAAAGCTCAGGCACACAGGGAGAAGCTCACCTCTCTCCCAACAACAACAGCAACGATCGGTACTCATTTTTTGTTTTTGCAGTCAAAAGCAGAAAGATGACGCGGCGATGTTGGCTGAGAGAAAAATCTCCAGTTCGCATAGAAAAAGAGTGAGACGGCGACGATGACGACGACTGAAAACGGTGCGCGTTGCTTTTAGCTTTTTTCAGCTATAGCTTTAGTTTCAGTTATGTTTTGATATCAGTCGCTTAACGCACGCGCAAAATTCACCACGCCAACGCTTAACGAAGGAAAAACAGATATATTTTTATATATATTTATTTATTTAATTGTTCTATATATGTGTGTGTGAAAAATGGTGGAAACGCAAACAACAACAACCATAACGCGTGCCACAATCAATGTGCCAGCAAATCAGGTCCCAGCCACGCCCCCAACAACAATTCCAATTGCAACTGCAACTTCAACTGCTGCTGCTTCTTCTGCCACCTCTGCTGGTGCAGTGGTGCAACGAAATGATGAAACAGCTCGTCACATTTTCAATTTGAAAATTATTGTTTTCCTCGTGTTGTTGCCGTTTGTTATACTTGCCGTCGGCCTCAAACACATCTTGGATTATCTCTTTGCACTCGGACTCAAAGAGAAGGATGTGAGCGGAAAGGTGGCATTGGTAAGAAAATGGAAGGAATTTGAAGGGAAGGGGCAGCTCTATGCGAGCTAAAGTGTATTGAAAGCTTTTCCCGTAAGCAAGTCAGCTTATACATCTTATATATCTTATAAAAATAGAAGTGTGAGAGAGGAAATTGGTTGCTGTACTAATTATTATCTGACTTATCTGTCTTATACTCTAGTTTTGATCTACACCTTTAATCATTCCAGCTTAACACACATAAACATATGTATCTATGTATGTATGTATGTATGTATGTATATCTATATGTACATATAAACGTCACGCAGTTTTCTTTTTCAGTTTCCAGTGGCTGCTTCTCTTAACATCCAAATGGGTGCGGCTCGTTTGTCTCGCTTACCAAGCAAAAGCTATATTGTTGTTTTTGTTGTTGTTTTTATTAAAACAAATATTTACGCCAAAAACAGTCAACGGCTTGCATATTACTCACACAAACACAAACACACACACACACATGTCATACAAACATTTACTGTTGCTGTCTTCCCTTGTTTGAAATGTGGAAAGTGAACTGAACTCAACTCTGATAATGATAATAATAAAAAATGAATTTTAAAGCTTGGCTAAAATTGCATTTCTTTAAATGGCGAAACAACTTATTCAAATGCAGCCCACATGCAGTCATAAATTGAGTTACGATTTGATGCTTGAAAAAGTCAATTGATAAGGTCAACACTGATGCCCAAAAATGATAACCAAGAGAGCCACACACACACACGCACACACACACATACATATGGGAAGTGATGTATGCATTACTAATATGGAATTGTTTTTTTTCATCAGAATTCCATTTGCATGGCTTGGTGTGTAGGTGTGTCCGATATACGAATTTGTACATACACAAATACAAATACAAATACAAATACAAATACAAATAGATATTTGTATGCGTCATTAAAGCGCAGTTTGTTATAAATATTCGGACGATCGTTTACACAGATAGGAACACTCACTAATACCAGTGCAAAATACAACAAAACAGGTTTGTTTTCGATGTGTTGGAATTCGGTATTCGGAATTTCAACTTCACTTTTGTTTTCTTTCCTTTGACAAAACTAAAAAACGGTTGACTTTTGCACAGCTTCGCAATGTCACGGCCAGAAGTAAACAATAAACTAAAGATTACAGAATAGAGATAAGTATTCTCTATATACACATACATACATATCTATAGATATGTACAAACTTATAAATGTAAACATTGATTGCGTAGTATCTCTTTGTTTATATAGTTGTAGATGTACATATAAAATATTGTAATTACTTCTTGTTAATTTTATCATACGAAATTAAAAATTAAAAATAAATATTATAGTTTTGTGAACCTTTCGAATATACTTTGTTTATTGTATTGTTAATTTTGTGGCAAACACAGCGCTCAACTGGGGTCAAATCATTTTAATTACGGTCAAGAGTCACTCAATTATTGTTCATTTAATGCACATCAAAACAGCATATTTAGGTTTTACAGAATTACGTTAGTAAAGTGCTTCATTGTTTTCAAATAAAGCCAATTAATTTGTACTAATTTGCCTTATAAAGTCTCTAAGTAGCTGTTTATTATCTATAATTATATATGTGTACACATATGCACACAGATAGTATGAGTTTTTATAATTTTTTTAAAATTATACATTTAAAAATGAAAATGATCAAGTTATCAAATATAAAATTCAATTTGTTAAAACCAAAATCAAAATCTAATATTACACAAAATCACACTTAATTTGATAAAAAATAGACATAGTTTTTGCGCCAATTGCAATTAATCTTATAATCTTCTGTACTGGAAACATACTATCTGAATAATATCTTTTTTCCTATTCATAATTCCAGGGTAAATATTTCTTAAATTTGTAGAAATAATATGTTTAATTTCCAGTGTCCCTTTTTCTTTTTATATGTGCTTTTCAGCACATTTTTTATAAAATTATTAAACATTTGTAGTTCAGTATTTAAAATTTCACATATAAAAACACTTTAGATGGTTTATAAATTTATATAATTTAATTTAAAAAATTTGATGGGTAACCAATATTAATTTTTTATTTTCTGAATTCTTAATCATTCTGCTATTTAGATATATTTTCTTTGTTTTCGAAATATATTTTTGAAAAATGAAATTAATTAATTTCTAGTTTTAAGAAATTATATTTAAACATATTTTAATTTAAAACCACTCCAATTTCAGGTGACTGGTGGTGGCAGTGGGTTGGGTCGCGAAATTTGCCTGGAGCTTGCGAGGAGAGGTTGCAAGGTGGCTGTGGTTGATGTAAATTCCAAGGGCTGCTATGAAACCGTGGAGCTGCTATCCAAAATTCCCCGATGCACAGCAAAGGCCTATAAGGTGAGCAACTTTAGCTTATCACTTATTTTAATAGTAATTTTTAAAACATTTACTTCTTTGTGCCACAGAATGATGTGTCTTCACCACGCGAATTGCAGCTGATGGCTGTGCGAGTGGAAAAGGAATTGGGTCCCGTTGAGATACTGGTCAACAATGCCTCCCTGATGCCAATGACATCGACGCCGCATTTAAAAAACGATGAGATTGATACTATTCTGCAGCTAAACCTTGGCTCTTATATTATGGTATGTGGATTGATCGAGGGACTTAAATTGTTAGAATGATTATTATATTGATTTTAGACCACAAAAGAGTTTCTGCCCAAGATGATTACAAGGAAATCAGGTCACCTGGTGGCTGTTAACGCATTAGCAGGTTAGCTAAATCCCCTTATTTTTTTATCGTTTTTTATTCTTAAATTCTAATTATGTATCTTGCACAAAAAGGACTGGTGCCGCTGCCTGGCGCCGGCATCTACACAGCAACCAAATATGGCATTATGGGATTCATGGAAGCCTTACGCGCGGAACTTCGACTTTCCGACTGTGACTACGTCCGGACAACAGTCGCCAATGCCTATTTGATGAGGACCAGCGGCGATTTGCCACTGCTCAGCGATGCGGGGTAAGCTACTTTTTACTCAGATATTTGTATATGAATCAGATACCCAAAAGACTTATTCTTTTCCACTTTTAAATTCGATGATTTTTTCGGAATCTAAAAAAAAAACATAAATTTTATATATTCACGGTTTCTCAGTGTCTAAATAAATGTATTTATTTGTTTAAGAGCAAAAGGTAAGTGAATCGGAATACAGAACTGGATATATTTAATATATATATATACATTTTAAACTTTAAATTTCATTCATTTAAATTTTCTTTAATGTTTGTTTGTTAATCGAAAAAGAAAAATAAAAAACAACTAGATTTTACCTTATAATTTAATTAATAAAATAGAAAAATTAATAAGACTCATTTTAACTATTCAATTTAATTTTTTAATGTTTTGTTTAATTGAATTAATTTGATTTTTTACATTTTAAATATCAACTTAACTGATTTTAAAATAATTATTTTTCTTTTTAATTATCCAAAATAATTAAATCTAAAGTTTGTGGACTGTGTTTAGGGTACATCAAGTAAATAATTTAATATATTAAATAACACCGGGCACATTATGAGGAACGAGCTTTAAATAAGTAATTTTTTTTGCATATTAATTACTATTTATTTACTTTCTGCAGATTATCCAGCGCTTATCCGGGTCTTCCCACGTCCTACGTGGCAGAGAAAATCGTTAAGGGCGTCCTCTTCAATGAGCGTATGATCTATGTGCCCAAAATTATCGGCCTCGCCGTTTGGCTGCTCAGGTAATAGTTATCCATTAAGTGACAGCCTAATTCATGAGATACTTTAACTATTGTTCTTAAACATCGTTTTAGATTGTTGCCGACAAAGTGGCAGGATTACATGTTGTTACGACTCTATCATTTCGATGTGCGCAGCGCACACTTGTTTTACTGGAAATGAACAGAAATATGCGGAAAGAACAGTCATTATGTGTTGCCATAGCACCTAGCTGACTTTTCCAGTTTTCAATTAAGCTGTAGACAGTTATATTAGCATAAATTTCATATATAAGCATTATGTACTATTTATTTTTATTAATCAAAATTCAAACTATATCCAATTGAATAATTCTGCTGTCTTATGATTATAGTATTAACTAAAAAACGTAGAGAATCTTAACTCATCTTATTGTTAAGAAACTTTACTTCTTAAACGGAAGACTTCATCTTTCTGAAGACAAGAGTTTGTCGTTATTTTTATTTATTTCTGTTTTACTTATGCTACTTTTATTATTTACTGTGCAAGCCACAATGTCGTTTCAAATAAATTATAAACTTACATTTCTAAATATTCTAAATAATGAATTTTACAAAGTTTTCTTATCAAAATATCTGTAATTTATTATTTATTTAAAAATATATTGTTGTATATTAATACGATAACTTTAATTATATATCAAAATTCATATTTTATACATTTTTTATTTAACAAAGTCCCGAAATGCCTCACTCAAAAAGGTTTTCAATTATTCGGTATTTTTTTCTACAATTTTGAATACTTATATTTAATTTACAGGGTGTTTTAATTCTAATACAAAGTACACCGATCTTGTTAAAAATTAGTATTTCAGATTTCACATAGATTATGCAAAACAAAAGTAAAACAATTTAGTGTTCTGTTATTTGCATTTTCTAGTTTTCAAGACGTATTTTTTCTGAGTGTATTCTCAAGTGCATTGTGGCGCACACTAGTTTTAACAGGTTATCAAATGCCATCAACATTTATTTGGCCAGGGACCCCATATGGCGCACAGGCTCAAGTGCTGGAAGGCAATGTGATTAAGTGAACGCTGCGATGTCAAACACACTCCAACCAAACTGCTGTTATGCGACATGTGCATAAACAAAAGCCAGAGCTAAACAAAGTTGCAATGCTTAAACATACCCCTTAAATGAATTAAATTTAGACGGTTAGTAGAAATGCAACAACCCATTTGAAATTTCTACAAATTCTTGTGTTTTCAAATGTGGAAATATCTTTAGTGAAATGGGAAAATTAAATTCAGAGAAAATTTATAATTAAATTTATTGTAATTTTTAAAATATTCCTATATTTTTATTTTATGTGTTTAAATTTGAAAAAAAAAATTTTTTAAGTGTACTTTTAAAGTCGGCATTACTGCAAACACAAACAAAAGACAAGAAGCAACTCCGAGATAAATTCAAATTACAGTTATGACATTAGGCACTGTTTGATGCTGGCAATGGCAAAGACCCCCAGGCACCTGAAGACACACATCCTAGGCACATGCACTCATAAAACCCCAACCCCAACCCCATCCCCATTCCCATTGGCCAATGTCCCCCTGCCCCTATCCCTTCTTCTTCTCGGTTCATGTGTGCGTTGCGCATGCGCAACTGCATTTTATCCATAAATAAAACGCACTAATTACATATGTGCTAGGGTTACAATTACAGTCGCCGAGGCGATCGGGGGCTCGTCGAGTGTTTTATAGCTGTATTTATGTGCTCTTGCCCCCGCGGAGTAACATCGATTTCTTACGGCATCTATGTGCATGTGTGTTCACACATGCACTTGTGTGTGTGTATTTGTGTGTACATATTTCCAAACAGTATTTGATTTGCAATGTTTCGGAATTTTGTTTATTGTTTTGTTAGTGGTTGTCATTGGCCCCAACTCGTTTTTTTTTTTTTATATATTTTTCCTTTTGTTTTTTTATTTTCCGCTCAAGCTCTTGCTCATATAGAACTCAATGCCCTCCTAGGGCCCGCTGCAACCATCTCACTCCAACACACATGAGCAGCGAAGATCGCGAGACGTTGTCTGTTCGTCGCTCCATGTGGTCCCAACCCTCTGCTCAGGATAGTTAAGCTGTGTTTTATTTTATTTTTGTTGTTGTTTTTGTTTGATGTTTTCTATGTTCGACAGCAAGGAGCTGAAATTATTATACCTAGACAGAAGAAGAAGACACTGGCTGCCATAAAAAGAACTAATTTATTTATGATAATTTTCATTGATTTTCAGTTAATTTAAAAATTCAAACTAAACGTAATTTTCATTTGCCTATTTTAAGATTAAATTTATTTTGAATTATTATTATTATTTTTGTTTTCCTAAATTGCTAATTATTATTTTTATTTATTTTTATTTTTTAAAAACTAAAATGTTATATTTTTTATGGTCGGAATGTGCTACACTTTTATTTTATTAATTCTATTTTCGAAATGCACTCTTTTCTATTATCAAACATATTTTTTGTTGTGCCTGCAATATTCAAACACACTTGTCAAACTGTCAACCCGAAATAGAATATTTATGCACTTTTATGAGACCGTCAATGTGTGTTTGAGTTTTGTGAACTCTAAAAAATGTTCACTATAAATAGGCAGGCAGTATGCAACAGGCCAACCGAGGTATAAATCAATTTTGGCCCCATACTGCGGTATCCAATAGCCGTACATACATACATACATATTTATATGCATACATATTTACTTATATACTCGCTCCAATGCAAGGTGGGATGTGATGTAGGAAAAATAAGTTATAAATAATTTTTTTTTTGATAACTACATGTGTTTTGTTAGTAGCAATTTTAATCTTTGCCAAATAGATGAAAGCAATTTTCATTTTATTACTTTTTTTCTGCACTTATCACTGGCCAAATTGTTTCCGGTTTAATTGAGTTCTTTTTTATACTATGATACCGAATATATAATAGTATATTGGGTTTGTGCAATTTCCGTCTGTCTGTCCGTCTGTTCGTCCGTTCGTCTGCAAGTTTCTTTGACACCCTTAGAGATAGAGATAGAGATTTGAAACTTGGAACATATACTTGAAACTACCCTCAAAAGTTAAAGTGTCAAGGTTGGAGTTCTACGTCCACTAGGGAGCTAGAAAATCGATAAAATCGACCTATGCCGATTTTCGGATTATAATTTTGACTTAAGTTCCGACCCAAAATCACGTTTTCAACTTTAAATGTACGATTAATCTATGGTCCAAAATATATTAAAATGCTCTCCCTTTTGAAAATGCGTTGAGTTTTGACGAAGTTATGGCATTTTGAAAGTTCGATCTATGCCCATATTCCGATGTTCGGACTATAATTTTGACTTATGTTTGTAAGTATGTTACTGGTAACTCCCTTAAAACATTGAAATAAAAAAAAACTTGGACAGTATTTCTTGGCTGCACACAAATTATGATATCATAGTATTTCGCTGTCGGTAACGTCCGACTGCAACGTTCTCTCTTGTTTTTTAAATGTTTAACAAAAAATGAAAGCTGTTTATTTTTATTTTTTGTGATATTTATACTTGTCAAATTTGTCTGGATTAAAAGCAATTAATATATATTTTAATCTATGTCAAGCTGTTTATTTATCTAAAGACATTCAATGAAGATGAGCGAGACTCAATTTTTAATGCATATACAATTTTGAATGGGTCCTATTTGGTCTAAGTAAGCATTGTTATAGGAAGACTAAAATTTGGATACTCATTATCCAAAATAGATGATCAATAAAAAACCCATTTATGCAATAATAAATAGCAAATCAAGAAAGTAGACATTCTTTAAAACTGTTTTGTTTTGAATGTTTTTAAGCCTGGCAACAGGGTATGGCATACGTCGATCACTTTCGTTTCAGTTTGTTGTAGCTTCTTCCTGTGACTTGCTGCATGTTTAATTCTTAAATGCCAGTCACAATTTGTTCTTGTCTAGTCCTGACTGCCTTTTTTGTGTTGCTCATTTGTTTGTTTGTGTTTATCCTTTCGCTTTTAATTGTGCATAGGCAGCTGCTGCTGTTGACAGTATTATATATTTATGTATATGTATATATGTAAATATGTATATGTATTTGTCTCAGTGTTTGCTGTGCTAATAACAGAGTCAGCAGAGCGTTGACAGAGCATCCTTCAAGTGGCTGCGTTTGCTGTTGAAGTCCTGGAATGCTTTGGCATAGTGGTCAAAACTTAATGTCCTTGTTTTTTAAGGATTTGTGACTGTAAATAATTTGGCAGTTCTTGACTTGAATTAATGGTTTGTTTGTCTGTTTGATATAAAGATTTAAGAACTATATAATTTGTGTGTTTCAGTTTATTTAAATTTCATCAAATCGATCATCAGAAAACTAGCTATTTGACATATCTTTAAGAATTACCTTAACTCTATCCAGGAAGTCATATTATTTTTAAAATACACCAGTAAAAGTGCTATCAGCGAACCATACGATCCTTAAAATTTTCATTGGGTTTCTCGAACCGTGTATAAATATGTCAATACCAATTTTTTACGCGTAGCCCTCGAAGAAGAAGAAAAAAAGGCCAAAAAGGGAACGAACTGCTAAATAAACAGAGTGAAGAACAGGAGCTGTGTATCTTAGGCAGCTGTGATCCGATTATCCTTGCAACAAGCCACACATTTTAAACTGTTAAATTATGACATGCAACTGTCAGCCTCAAGTGCCGTTTGCTGTTGCGTGAGAAAATGTTATCCTTGTACCCCAAACAACAGACACTTTTCAGTTTTCCTGTGTGTGGATGCACAGCAAGTGTGCTGCTGCAGTAGCAGTGGCATCCACATACTTACATATATTCCTTTCCAGCTACCACGTAGCTGCTGTTGGCGGCTGTCTGTCCGTCCGCCAGGATCGGTTTCAGGTTCCTAAGTACTTGTTGTTTTTTCTCTTTCTATTTTGTGCAGCTAATTTATTTACTTTTGGCTTTGTTTTATGAGTATTTCAGCTTTTTTTTTTTTTTGGTTTTTTCTTTAAACTGAAACACATGTCATATTCTTAGTTGGTGTTGCATAAGACATTGTTGCTTCACAGGACATCATAGTGCTGCTGTCTATTAGGTCCTTTGTGATTTTTTTTCCTGTAGCTTCCCGTGACCCGTTTTCAGCACTTTAAATTGGTGTTGACAGCTACGCTGAGAAATTGCCTCACCCTTTTTTTTCTTCTCATTTTTTTTTTGGATTTTCTGAGTGCTTAACGTTTTTGTACTTATGAAAATTACAAAAAAAAAAGTAATTAACATTCACGTTTCTAAGCACTCCTGCTTATCACTCCTCATCACCGCTTGCATATTCGCTGTCAGCTGCCACATCTGCCACGACACCAGTTCTTCACTCGTGGGAAACAACGGCGCTCAGGTTTAATAGAGCTCTATTCGAACTGACTTTGACCAATTTCTAAGAGCCGTATTTAACTGCTTAGCTTTTTGCGCATTCCACAAAAATTGTTCCTTACTTTTGGGTGAAAATTGTATCTCTAATTCTTTTTTTTTTTTTTTTTTATGTGGCAATTACTCGTATATTTAAACATTAATCAACCTAATTCTAATTCTAATTCTAAAGATTGCATCTTTTAAAAAACATGTTTTTTTTCTTCTCAATTGCAGGTTACATTTTTCTAAAATTTTCGGTAAAAATATGTCTAATTTTCAGTGGACAGCGGGAAAACTATTTTCTTATTTTTACTAATAATAAGGTTTGTCATTTATACTCAGTAAAAATATTTATCATAAATATATAAAAAAATGTATACATTAATTTCGAAAACTAGACAATTTATCAAGTTTCCATGGCGATTTTCTAAAACTGAGGGTTATTTCTATTTTCTGAATGCGGAAGCTTAATAAATAAGATGCGGTAGATGGACATTTTTTTTGCTAAAATTTAAAGGTAACCCGGAGTAACCGGCTAAATCCAAGGCGTACCCTTTAGACCTTAGATAACCCAGATATGAATGGTAAGTATATTTGTGAAGCAACTATTTAATTAACGTCAGGGTACAGTTCTAATTTTACATATATTTGCTATCAATGGTAAACTAATTTATTCGATAACATTTTTTCCACTCGAATTTTCGGGAACCCTAACAAATTTATGTACCAACAATTCTGAATCTGATCAGGAGCAAAGTGAAAGAATGCTTAGATCAAAACGATACGGAAGAGTTTGGAGTGCTCGAGATGAATTTTAACATAATTTTGTGTAATTACAAAGATAAGCAAAGGGCTGACTTTGCATACGTATAAGTGTGCACACACTCACACACACACACACATACACACACAAAATAGAAGACAGCAATTGCGGCGGCATTGACACTCACAAATGCGTTTAATAATTTCCATTTGCGGCGAACTGGAAATGTGACAGCCAGAAAAGCCAGCTGCTGCTTCTGCTGCTTCTGCTGCTGCTGCTGCTGCTGCTGTTGATGTTGCCCCTGCTGCTGTTGCATTCAAAACCATCCAATTCGAGGCACTCAAATGTGTGCGAGTGTGCGGTGAGATAAATTAATGCTGCCTGGCATCACAAGTGTTGCAATCGGGCTTAGCCTGATACAACATGGTGCACCTCATCATTGTAAGTATTCTCCACATACATTGATACTTATGCGTTCAGGCAAATAACATAAAAAATGTCACTTTATGGAAAATACATAAAATCTAAAAAAGGCAACAAGAACTTGCAACAATTAAAATACCCTCTGCATGTTGGTAAGCACACAAATGTCTATGTGATAATATATACAATACATTTACAGGGTATTTTCTAGTGCAACAATCCCGGTTGTTTTTAGTTTTATTTGTTATTGTTGGTAATACACAAAATTTGAACAACATCTAACGCAACATCGTCATCTGTGCAGGAGGTAATTTAGACATATATATTCCTATAGAAGGTATTACAATTGTGTCATCATTTAGGATCACTTGTAACCCTATGAAAACAAAACAGAACGTTGCAGTCGGGTGTAACCGATTGACAAATACTTTGATACCATAAGTTGTTTGCAGCCAAGAATTGCTGTTCAAGTTTGCCTTTTAAATTGAGGCAGATATAAGCTAATAACCTTCCTTGCAAGTTTGGTAACTGTACCTCTTAAGTAACTGGAGATATGGGCCTTTGAGGGTCTTTGGGACGGTAATGGGCGTGGCTGAAAAAATTCATCATGAAGCTTTCTAGTAATCTTCCTTCCAAGATTGGCAACTATAGCTCTTAAATTGCGGGAGATATGGGCACTTATCGGCTTATGGAGGCGGTAGTGGGCGTGGTCTAAAATTTTGAAGTTTGTTCCTAGCAATATACATTTCAAATTTGGTAACTTTTGCTTAAAAATTGTGTGAGACATATGGTCTTATCGATTTACAGTAGCAGAGGTATCGGATTGAGTAGACGGCGTGGGCGTGGCCATTCAATTTTCTATTGATCTCTTAGGGGAGTTACCAATAACATACTTTCAAAATTTGATGACTATACCCTTTAAATTGCGCGAGGGATGTGGCCTTATTGATTTGATCGATTATCGTTTTTATCGATGTCAAATTGTCTATTTTATCGATGTGCAATATTCGATATTATCGATTTCGCAGAATCCTCGTAGCACTCCAATTTTACTGACGCGGGCACAGACCAGTATAAGTTCCAAGTTTCGATTTCCATCTCTAAATGTGCCGAAAAAAATTGCATTCACATGATGGAAATTTCACAAAATCAATATACTATGATACCTTCGGTATCAAAGTATAAAAATACACATTCACAATGTGCAGAAAAAATCTCATTCCCATCAAGGTCTGTAACAGATTCGAAACAAGTCGATGGCCTGAAAAAAAAAATATTTCAAAGCTATTGTTAAAATGAAAATGTCTGCAAAATGCAAAACATAATAAACATATATACATAATACACATATATGCATGTATATATATATATGTTTTGATAATTATTATGAATGAATGAATAATAATGAATGAAGCTGTTAAAGCTGTGATCGGTAAAAGCTGACATCGTAGTCGAGTTCAAAAGATTATAGTTTTTTTGATTGCTAATTTTCTACCAACTAAAGTGTTAGTCGTGGTGCAAAGCTATTCAGTCTACTAAAAACTGTTGCGGTGGCAACATGTCGGTACTCAATGAGTTCACTAAACTACAGCCAATTGTGGCGCTGTTGTTGCTCATCTGCATCACTCCAATGTTGCTGGTGGCAGCTGCAGTAACCGGCATTTATAAATGGCTTAAAAAGCCAATGAAGAGTGTAGTGGGTGAAGTCGCCTTGGTAAGTGATGAAAAGTGATGACAAGTGCTGAAAAGTGATGAAATATGTCAACGTATATTGTACATCAATATACATATATATATACATATTATATTGTGACTTGCAATTGTCAAATGATAAGTATCGATATATGAATTGATTACTGATCTGCGCGTGGAGTCCGAGAATTTATATTCCAAATTGTAGCTTTTCTATCGAGCTATGCTAGCTCTTTTAACGTATTTATACTGACGGATATGGCTATATCGAGTAAATACTTTATGGGATTGGAGATGACGCGTTCTGTCTGTGACATACATTTGCAGGGTATACAAAATGCGTGTTCATCACGTGTAAAAATAAGCGCATTCCAATCAAGTTTTGTCGCAACAAGTTGACCGCTTAAAAAAATATAAATAATATATATATATATATGTATATATATATATACATATATATAGCTGACCCAATAATCTTCCAATTATGATTAACAGAAGAGGTCCGGCTATCTCGACTCGAAGTTAATCATAAACAGTCGAGTCGAGATAGCCGGACCTCGACTGTTAATCATAATTACGAAAATAATTAGGTCAGCTATTATTTGATTTATAAGTAAGTAAACATCATTAAATCGAAGCTACGCATTCACAAATCTTGGTTAAATATTGCAAAAATGCATTGATTTCATAATCAAAGCTAGCCAGCTTGAAAACAGTTACTTAATCGTATAAACTTGTTATTTTACCCTTGAACTTCATATTTAACTACACAGAAAACTGTTAACCTTTTTGGCATTTACTAAGTTGAGATTGATTTCGTTTACAGGTAACTGGAGGTGCCAATGGACTTGGTCGAGAAATTGCTTGCGAATTGGCCAAAATGGGCTGCCATTTGGCCATAGCGGATATTAATTTAAATGGCGCCAACGAAACTGTCAACAAAATTAAACAGATGTACAAAGTGAGCGCCAAGGCGTATAAGGTACGTAAAACCGATCGTAATTAAAGCGGAAATGTAAATCATATATAGATATATATATGTATATCTGAACAAAGGTGAATGTGGCCAGTTACGCTGAACTTGTTGAGCTGAAAGCAAATATCAGCAACGACCTTGGACCCGTTACGATACTGATTAACAACGCCGGCATTTTGCTGAACAAGTCTTCCGAACCCAACGACATTCAGCAAATGATTGATGTTAATCTCACGTCCCACTTTTGGGTAAGTCCATATATTATAGATAGCACTTGGTATATCGATATATCTACTGGTTTTTCATTGACCCCTTAGACGAAAAATCTGTTTCTGCCCACCATGAAGCAGCTGCGCAAGGGGCACATTGTCAGCATCAGCTCTCTCAGTAGTAAGTGTGACCATTTATTAATGACTTATATACTCAGTACCTGAGTTGGCTTATACATAAACCAATTTGAACTTAATTTCGATAGGAATGTGGCAGATATATATGTACATATGCATATGCTGCATTAGTCTCGTAATCAAAATTGAAAGTTTGATTGCCACTATATGAGCTACAGTCAAATAGAAGTCCTGTCTTATCCAATACTTTAAGAAACTTAGGAATCCATGGCTTCAAATTTTATATTTCCACAAAACTGAACTGATTTTGAGAAGCAATACTTATTAGATCTTGCCTTAGTCTTTCATTCAAACGATCAAATAACAATTTTTGTTAACAACTCTGCGATTATTATATATTGTTGTATATAGTAGATATGTCTGTCTTATGATTTACAGTACTTAGAAAAACTTAGTTGAATTTAATTTTTGAACTGATCTAAACATCCAACACAAATATATATAAAGTTTTTTATTAATTATTAATATATAGCGAATAGTTAGAGCATTACAACTCAATTTTAAATAAATATATATTTTGTATAAGAATCAAAAGCAATTTCAAATCAATGCCTATCTTTTCTAAACTTAACTTCAAGGAATCAAATGAGAATCAAAAGCTGTTAATATTATCGATATTAATCGATGCAGCGATACGTAATAATTAATCGTTGCTGTGATATTCAAATTTCAAATATTACAACATATTCACTTTGTTTATTTGCTTAACTTGTGCCACTCCCAGGTCTCGCAGCAATTCCCTATAACAGTTGCTACTCGGCCACCAAGTTCGGGATTCGGGGACATATGAGTGCACTGCGAATGGAGCTAGCTATTGGTGGACATCGCAATATACACGCCAGCACCGTATTACCCTGGTTCCTCGATACAAATGGGGAGGTTTTTGATGAAGTCAAAAAAATCCGTGCTCACTATCTTTATCCGGTGATTCGCGGATCTGCTGCCGCCCGTCGAATTGTTGAAGGAATGCTTTCTGGCGAACGTGAAATAATTTTGCCAGCAATATTTGGTATACTTCATAAAGTCGCATAGTAAGTATAGAATTTGTGGCAACTGTTGTTGTTATTAATTTCTTAAATATTGTTTCTTTCCCAGCCTGCTTCCCATCAGCTGGCAGGAAAGTGTATTCGTCCTTTTAGCTAGTAAGGATCTTCAGAAGCTGATGCTGTTCTGAACGAGCTGTGTAATATTGTTATTTTTGCATTAGTTTTTAAATCAGATTCAATATGTATAGCAAATCGAAATACTCATCACATCACTGCCATTATATCATTTGGCTGTCCTAGGAACAACGTGAGGAAGGATAAGTTTTAATTAGCGGAATCGCGATAGGCATTGAAATACATGCCACCAAATCGGATTCAACAAATGTGACATATTCTGTCGTGATACGGCAAATAAATAAAATGCTTTTTTAAACATATAATAATATTCCAAACTAAAATAATGTGTCAGCAGATTAAATCCGGTCTACGACGGTATTTTTAACTCTCTTTTTATACCCTGAACCCATTAAAAATGGGAAAAAAGGGTATAATGGTTTTGTGCAAATGTATGTAACAGGCAGAAGGAAGCATCTCCGACCCCATAAAGTATATATATTCTTGATCAGGATCAATAGCCGAGTCGATCTAGCCCTGTCCGTCTGTCTGTCCGTCTGTCCGTCTGTCCGTCTGTCCGTCTGTCCGTCTGTCCGTCTGTATGAACACGCGGATCTCAGAGACTATAAGAGCTAGAGACTTCAAATTTGGAATATAAGATCTCGTATACCAGGCGCAGATCAAGTTCGCGTTATTTTTTCGATAACTGCCTCAGTTTCTGAATTATCGATACATTTAGATTTCCGATAGCAGTAAATTCCAGATATCTCTCACAATTTAATGGATACAGTCACCAATTTTGGTTGGTAGGTTGTTGGCGAGGTCCTTGAAAGATCGGCATGTGCCACGCCCACTTCCGACGCCCCCATCACCCCCGACCCAAAAATTTTCAAATGGCTATATCTACCGCAGTTTTTGAGTAGGGAACGTCAAATTTGGTAGTTATATTACTGATAGTTGCCTTTAAGAACCGATAACAAATTTGTGGTGCCACGCCCACACCTGCGCCTCCAATCGACAATTCCGATTTTAAATCGATAACTCCGTATATCTCCGAACATTTTAAAGATAGAGTAACCAAACTTGAAAGGTAATTTGCTGATAACCTCCTCCAAAGATTGGCATACCAATTTTTGGACCACGCCCACATCCGCCGCCCCCACGAACTTCGTCCCTAGAAATTTAAAATGCGCATATCTGCCGTAATTTGCAAGCTAGAGTCGCAAAATTTTGCAGGTATGTTACTGGTAACTCCCCCAAAGATCGATAAAAAAATTGGATGGCCACGCCCACTCCACCTACCTAAACCGATACACCTGTTGGTGTAAATCGATAAAGCCAAATATCTCGCGCAATTTGAAAACTTAAGTCACCAAATTTTAAAGGTATATTGCTAGTAACACCCTTCATAAATGTGTAAAAAAAATTTTGGACCACGCCCACTCCCGCCCACAAAAAACGATAAATGCCTGTATCTCCCGCAATTTAAGAGCTACAGTTACCAAACTTAGAAGGTATATTACTAAGATCAAAATCCAAAATATTTTGGGCCACGCCCACTCCCGCCCACAAAAAACGATAAATGCCTGTATCTCCCGCAATTCAAGAGCTACAGTTACCAAACTTAGAAGGTATATTACTAAGATCGGGCCACGCCCACTCCAGCCCCCAAAAACGATAAACCTATAATGCATTTAAAGCTTGGTTCAGGGTATATGGTAGTCGAGCTCACTCGACTACAGCCTTCTTACTTGTTTTTTAAATATTTTACCAGTGGAGATGTCTGCTTTTTGGTTTTTTTTTCCTTCTTATTCAATTTCAATTTCAAAGCGGTTTGTTTGGGTCATTTCGCATTAAAACCATTTTAAATATATTGCTGCGGATTGGTCAGCATTGTCAGTTGATGTCGTCCTTGCCTGGATTTATCAGTTGGCCGCTTGGCTCTTTTCAGACTCACCGATTCCAGCGATGACATGCAATCAACTCTTTTCCCACCACACGAGTTTGTCGTGTTGTTGTTGTTGTTGTTGCTGTTGTTGTTGCTGTTGCATGTTTTCCGGTTTTTGTATTTTCTTCACTGCATGGATGCAATGGTCGTGCTGCGTTGCTCATTATGCAGCTTTTATGAGGTCATTGAGGGTGCATGATTTATATATTTAACAAAATGAAAAAGCTTAACAAGTTAAAACGGTGCCGCACAAAGTCATCACGACGACCCAATACTCTGTATCCAAACTGAATGCGAGAGTTTGAGAAATAGAAAAAAAGTCTTCTTAAGTAAGATATACAATTTTTAATTTTACAAAAATTCCTAAATCAAATTAACATTATTCTTCATTCAGGAGATTTACATCATCTCCATTTTTCAGCAATTAAATCAGCTTTTATAGCTATGAATCAAGTTGAAACTCGCATTGGTATCAAAATTGTATTTTTTATTGAAAGTATGACATTTTTTATACCTTAATTAAAAATTAAATAATCTGTATTTAAGACCACCAAATTTAATTTTAAGTTGTTATAAAAACTGTAGATTTTGTTTATAAAGAACTGACTTGAAAACTCTAATTTAAGAAATATAAATATGATTACCTGTTTAAAGAACAAATTAAATAATTCAAGGCTTCAAGGCGATATACCCCACTTTACTTTTTTTGGTAATACGTTACCGTTAATACGCACAGCAAGCTATTTTAAAATTTGATAGACTCATTATGGTTGACCCGGCTTGCATTAATTCTGCAGTTCTTGATTTTGTAGTTTTCACTTGTTCGGAACAAAAAAAAAATGCATGGCATACGCAGCGGCGTTAAATGGAAACAGTTTAAGATTTTTCCCCCCCATCCGAACTAAAGAGCTAAAGTGCCTCGCATTGTGGCAGACCACGAGGAAAAAATATTATCAAAGTCACTGCCGCATTTCTTACGTGATAAAACCAAAGTGATTTTCTTTTCTAGCTGGCAGCGCATTAAAAATCTGTTTCTCTTCTTCTTAATTCATTTTCTTCATCATCGTCAAACCATGGTTGGTTGTGAATGCAACCTGCCTTGCAACATCCGCTTTGCATTTTTTTTTTTTTTTTTTTTTTTATCTTTATGCTTGCAGAATTAATGCAACACATTAAGAAAAATGTTGCAAGCACTTTCCCAACGTTGTCCACCGTTTGTCCTTACCAAAGAGCTTTTGCAGGATTTTCATACACTTTGCAGCTGGGCATTATAACTGTAATACTCTGTGCGTGGCATATTAAAAAAGTCCACACCGTTATTAAAATGTGGCCTTAATTTGAATTGTGATAAAAATTCTGTATCGCTTTTAAGTCTTTAAATTTATGTTTATTTTTTCACTTTAACGAAATGAATTTCTTAATTAAATAAAAGCGTATTCAGTCGGCGTTTGTTTATTTTACATCTTCCCCCAAAGATTTCTACACAGATGCTTTCATATGTTGATTCATTTTTGTATGTGAATAAAATGTGCTTCTTTCCACCTTTCATTTTGACTTGCATTTTTGCTGATTTTACTTTTAAATTGTTTAGTTTTAAAAAAAAAATGTTGTGCTAAGAACGCAACTAGAATTGAAACGCTGACTGGTAAGCATTGAGAATATTTATATATTTATACATTTATATATTTATGTATAGGATAAAACGTGCCTGCATTATTTATATACCCCAGCAGTACTTAACCCAATTGGGAAAAAATTGAAAACACAATCATAACAAGGAACCAAACAAGGAAAATGCACAGATCAATAAAATAAAGAGAATCGTAAGCAACTTTAATCATTTAAATATTTGTGGGAAATCTGCATCAAACAAGACTCAAACCACATCAAGAAGAGGCGATAATGATGCGTGACACACACACACACACACATACACATTTGTATATATATATGTATGTGTATATGTATTTGTTTACTTATACAAATATGGCCAGACGTGCCGCAGGAATCGCCTCAATGGCTGTCTGATTGAAGACTCAAATGTGGTGTTGTCAGCGCCTCGTTTTTGTTCCTCTTTTTACATTAACGCGTACATTTTAATTTAAAAAGGGCTGTGGACAAATGAAGAACTTCCGTTCCTGATTATCGACCCGAAATCCCCACTGGGAGACATATTCGTCTTTAATCTGTTGACGAAGGAGTGAATAGTGTGTTGCTGGTGCGTGGGAAGATTTTAACCCTTGGTCGTGTTTGGGGCAAGATTGTGACTCTTCGCTCACCTGGTGTCAGGGGATATGATTTAGGATCTGAACGTAAACTGAGAGCAACTGAATTGAAGGGTGAGAAGAAAGTGAGCGAAAGTTAAAATGCTGTCTAGGAATACGAAATCGAGATTAAGTTTTCGCTGACTGAAAAGTATGTTTGAATGTTGAGCAATCGATTTTCGATTTTGAAGTACGATCGAGTTTCAATGATGTTCTATAATTAATTTATCGATTGATTGGAGAAGTAGAGATTTTAAAATAAGAACTACATAAAACATTCTAAATAAAAAGCGTTTGATATTCACAAATATAAAATGACGGAATACGAAATGGAGTTCAATGTTTTCTCGATTTAAGTTTGCATTGAATTTCCGTGGTTTTTTTGTTGTCAAAATTCGAATTCATTCGTTTGTAAATACTTGTTTTAATATCGATAAATATTAATATTAGTAATGAAATAAAATGATTTAAATTTGCATTGAATTTTCATGGTTTTTTTGTTGTTAAAATTCAAATTCATTCGTTTGTAAATACTTGATTTAATATCGATAAATATTAATATTAATAATGAAATAAAATCAACTTTTCTCTGATCTCTGCTTAAGATCTTTCGCAGAAAGATCTACTTTAAACTATTTGCTATATTTATCAGGGTAAATATTCCGATATTTGATTATTAGGGTGCAGTTGGCTTCTTGTTCTGTCAAGGATAATAAAAAAAAGGATACAGTAGGCATCGCCTACTAAAAGATTTTTCTCGTAAAGTTCCCCAATTGCCTTTGCGTCCAGTTTCAGCATAATGATCATAAAATCAGCATATTAAAATTGATTTGGAGGCGTGTTTTGGTATCACATGGCCCGCTGTTCCATAGACAGTTTGTTTAGTGCTGTGCGGCACTAAAATGTTTATAAATACAGTCAATTTGCTGTCAACTTTTGAACTAGTCACACATGTTCCAGCTCGACTTCGTATGCGAGAGTTGTAAAAATGTCAAGAGGTCAAAGCACCAGCACATTATATCTGGATAGTGGTATGTGCCTATGTGCAAGTGCGATCTGTCTGACAGAGTGACACTTTTCGAGAGCAAACACAAATTTATTCAAAATTAACAACAAAAAAAGAATATATATATATATATATATATATTTGTATATATGATTGTGCACAAACAAATCAAGCAGCAAACAAGCAAGTAAAACAGCGACCATCACACGCATGTCAGCAAAATCATTTGACATTTTGACAGACATTTGACTTGGCATCCACTATGTGTATCTGAGCCTTGTTTAAGTTTTAGTCGCTGGCTCAGATTACGATGTATATATATATATATATTTATTTTTATTTTTTTTAGAGAGAGAGAGTTTCATGAAAATTTGTGTGTTTTAGGGGTTGCTGCGTCAAGTAGCTAGTGAACAAAATACATCTGCTAAATCGATAAACATTAATCTTAACTGCGTTTCTGATCAATGACAAATCTGAATTATGACGGCAGCAAAAATTAATATCAATTAATTGAGTTATAATAGTGCCATAATAGTGAGTGCTATTAACATCATTAATAAACGTATTTTGATGACTTAATTCATGGTGTCCATTCAATTCTGCATGGAAAGCATGCGCTGGCATTTTAATTAAAGGATCGTTAAAGGAGATTCTCATTATTATGGATATGCTGCACCCATCAAATAGGTAAACAATTCTACAATAAACAAGTGGAGAATGTTCTGGTAAAGAATGCACACGACTTGGAGATACCCAGTACAGTAGTACTTGAAGCTCTAGCAGAAGTATTACTGGATTGATAAATTCTCAAATAATTATCTTTAATAGAAAATGAAGAGAATTTTATTAATTAATTATTAATTATATTTAGATTTAGACGAATAACAATTCATGCAAAAAAAATTAACAGAACAGCGTCTACATGTTTATTAATTATTATTAAATTATTATTATTTATTTTTATTTTTTATTTAATTAATCATAAAATCTATAAACAACAAATTTTAATATTTATATATTAAATGTAGGATATATTACAGTATATCAGAACACTTTCGACGAAGTGCATTTTTTTCTTTTGTTGTATTATATTTACCACTTTTCATCACCAGCAGTGGTGCGTGCACCACGCACCACCCATGCAACCAACCACCCACCCACCACCAACACCACCAATTGTGAAGTTGTGTCGCGTTGAACAAACAGAGAACTCTGATGTGGTCAAACAGTCGCCGCCGTTCGGGAAAACTGAAAACTGCACAAATTGATGAAAATAAAAACAAAGTGTGCATTTTCCACTGTTTGCAGCATACAAATTAAAATTAAATATTTTGTCGTCATTTTACAGTGCAAAATGCAAATACATCATTCTTATTAATTTTATTAGTTTTCGTAAAACTTTTAATTTACTAATTTATGGGGTTGTTGGACTTTTGATAAATATATTTGATAATTTATTTTTTTTTTTTGTTAATCACATTATTTGTATTTGGCCTTTATTTGCCAGACGTCGCTGCTTTAAATCTTAAATTATTTATTTGTCAGCGGAAATGGCTAGGTTTTTTCCCAGAAACCCAGACATCGTCGCACGTCATTCACTAAAATCGGCCAAAATCAACCAAGACTGTTCGAGTAGAGAGTGACAAGCGGACAAATACCCTGTAACCAGCCAAATATGAGTTAGCATAAAGTTGTCATTCAAATTAATTGAAATGCCACAAATCTATCTAAATTTATTTTTTATTTTTAAAATTAAATGCAAAAATTTGTATTTTCAAAATGTTGCAGGGTGTACGAAATCATGATTCCATCAGTCTTCACCTTAGTCACAACACTTGGAACAAGTGGCGTCCGCCTACTTGGCTCACAGCGTTGTGCCCCGGGTCCACTAAATTTAACAATGATGTAATTTGTCGCACTTTTCCACACTTTTCGTCAATTTATGCTCTGGCAGAGGGTGTTCATATTTTCTAGTGAATTTTTCAACTCATTGAAAAAGATACCATAAGATATATCTATTCTTAATCAGCTTCACTAGCCATGTCCATCTGCCGGTTCAATTTAAGTTTTGGTATAAAAAACTTTGTTAATTTAATTACCAATATTTTCAAATTAAACACAAAAGAAAAACAAATTTGTTTAAAATTTTTTTATTTATTTTTCACATTTTATTTTGTAACATTATTTTACAACTTTTTTGATATAAATGTTGTTGTCTTAAAGTCTAGTTAAATAAATAAACGGGCTGACAAGTGTTCTTATTAATAATTATTGATTTATTATAATTATTGATTTATTTAATGGATAATAAATAATTAACATTGGTCTACTATAACTCGTAGCTAAAATTATTAAATTATAAATTATTTTTCATAGCATTATAATATTTAAAAGTCTGGAGTTTGATTGCGACTTGCAAGTGTGTAAAATCTTCGGCGTGCTGAGGACAGCTGTTTTTACTTGTGTGTGTTTGTGTGTTTTTTTTGGATACGTGCCCAATTTTTTTTTGCGTGTATTTTGTGAACATGTACATATATAAGTGACAAATGCTCAAGTGGCAAAATGTTGTGTGTGTTAAACGTTTGCTGAATTGAGTTAACGCGTATCAGTTAAGCAAACAGCTGTTGCTTCAATTGGCCGCAAAGCGCACGCCAATATTTGATGCTTGCCAAAACATAAATATCAATTAAAAACAAATGCAATATACATAAATATATATTATATATATATATATGTTTCAAATGATGAGCAAGATTTGAACGAATAAATGTTGTCTTTTATTGACGTCGAAATGACTTGAACTAGAAATTTGATCTAGCTGAGTCATGTTTTTGGAAATAGTGCTGAATTTTAAATTTGTATTATTTAAAAACCATTGTTTATTTGAACGCATCAGATTACAACAAATTTGTAAAAGTATATAGATTATATATATGCAAAACATGACTGAATAAATATTGTTATTTATTGACATTTTATTGTTAGGTATCACTTAATTAGTTTGACTTTGGGCATTAACTATAATTTGTACTGTACCTGAGTCATATAGCGGAAATAGTGGAACATTTTTAATTTTTTTTTTTATTTCTTGAAAGCATAAATAACAGTAAACATATAAAATGCTAAGTCATATGTTATGTGCTATATTATTTTACAAATATAGACGAAAATAGTTTTAATTGAAATCGATGAAGCATATTAGCTTTATTAGTAATTTTGTAAATAACTTTAATTTAATATAATCGAATAAGTAAATAGCTTTATTAGTTAACTTTAATTAATTAAAATTAACTTATTGAGCGCAGTTTCGTAAATTGAACGGGGTTGCAGCGTATCTAAATGCAGCAAATTGCATATTGCAAAAATAGTGCTACAAATGCATTTTTGCAGCGCAAATTAAAAACATATTGTCAGGTCTCTTGCCTCCTCTGTATAATATACTAAAAATAGCCAAAAAGAGTGCAGTTGAAGTTGTGAATATGTGTATATGTATGTGTATGCAGCAGCAGCAGCGGTTGCAGTTGCAGTTGCAGCTGCAGAAGGAGATGGAGAAGCCGCATGCACTTGAGGCCAGGGACAGGCCAAAGTGATCAGCATCAACACTCTTCCCAATTGCCATGAGTCTGTGCCTCACTCGGTGTATATGTGTGTGTGTGTGTGTGTATTTGTATCTGTGTGCATTATTTTGCCGCATGCCTCTGATGAAATTGTTGTTGTTGTTGTGGAAATGAGTTGCCTTAATAAATATAGCTTCATAGTCTCACTGTATTTTAATGTGCCGCTGTCGCACTCTGCCTGAAGCAGAGACATAATATTATGTGGCAATAAAAAATAGTGCTAAAACATTCGACAAATGTTCAGTGAGCAGAGAGAGTTGCAATTGGAACCTAAAACAGACTTGCAACATGTGTGCCCAGTGGCTCGAAAAAAAAGGTCCCCGGTCACGCGCTCAGCTGGATATATAAATGTAAATGTAAATGTAAATGTAAATGTAAATGTAAATATAAATATATATGTATACAGTTTAGGATATTGCTCTCTTCATCTTATAACTTGATGTTGTTTGGCAATGAATATTTACAATTCACTTTATGCACAATTGCAATAATCCACAGCAAATTTCTTAGCCTACAACTTACGCATAATTTGTACACGCAAAACAAAAATCGGGTTGGTTCAGCTAAGCGATAACATTGTTTTTAAAAGGCCTTTTTATACCCTGAACCCATTAAAAATGGGTAAAAAGGGTATAATGGTTTTGTGCAAATGTATGTAACAGGCAGAAGGAAGCATCTCCGACCCCATAAAGTATATATATTCTTGATCAGGATCAACAGCCGAGTTGATATAGCCTTGTCCGTCTGTCCGTCTGTCCGTCTGTCCGTCTGTCCGTCTGTCCGTCCGTCTGTATGAACGCGCGGATCTCAGAGACTATAAGAGCTAGAGACTTCAAATTTGGAATATAAGATCTCGTATACCAGGCCCAGATCAAGTTTGCGTTATTTTATCGATAACTGCCCTCAGTTTCTGAATTATCGATACATTTAGATTTCCGATAGCAGTAAATTCCAGATATCTCTCACAATTTAATGGATACAGTCACCAATTTTGGTTGGTAGGTTGTTGGCGAGGTCCTTGAAAGATCGGCATGTGCCACGCCCACCTCTGACGCCCCCATCACCCCCGCCCCTAAAATTTTCAAATGGCTATATCTTCCGCAGTTTTTGAGTAGGGAACGTCAAATTTGGTAGGTAAATTACTGGTAGTCGCCTTTAAGAACCGATAACAAATTTGTGGTGCCACGCCCACACCTGCGCCTACAATCGACAATTCCGATTGTTAATCGATAACTCCGTATATCTCCGAACATTTTAAAGATAGAGTAACCAAACTTGAAAGGTAATTTGCTGATAACCTCCTCCAAAGATTGGCATACCAATTTTTGGACCACGCCCACATCCGCCGCCCCCAGGAACTTCGTCCCTAGAAATTTAAAATGCGCATATCTGCCGTAATTTGCAAGCTAGAGTCGCAAAATTTTGCAGGTATGTTACTGGTAACTCCCCCAAAGATCGATAAAAAAATTGGATGGCCACGCCCACTCCACCTACCTAAACCGATACACCTGTTGGTGTAAATCGATAAAGCCAAATATCTCGCGCAATTTGAAAACTTAAGTCACCAAATTTTAAAGGTATATTGCTAGTAACACCCTTCATAAATGTGTAAAAAAAATTTTGGACCACGCCCACTCCCGCCCACAAAAAACGATAAATGCCTGTATCTCCCGCAATTTAAGAGCTACAGTTACCAAACTTAGAAGATATATTACTAAGATCGAAATCCAAAATATTTTGGGCCACGCCCACTCCCGCCCACAAAAAACGATAAATGCCTGTATCTCCCGCAATTCAAGAGCTACAGTTACCAAACTTAGAAGGTATATTACTAAGATCGTGCCACGCCCACTCCAGCCCCCAAAAACGATAAACCTATAATGCATTTAAAACTTGGTTCAGGGTATATGGTAGTCGAGCTCACTCGACTACAGCGTTCTTACTTGTTTAATTATCAAGAAATGATAACTGTAAACATATTTGTAGATAAATTTACTGTGATATTAGTTTATTTATTTATATGTTTATTTATTGATTGTCAACTAAAGTCAGTCGACACCAAATATACAAAAATTAAAAATATGAATTAAGTTAAATTTAAAATAAAATTAAAATTCCTAATAATTTAATAATTTAATAATACGAAAATATGTATAGGATTTTTAAGATTTGTTGTTAAATGTAACAGCAAAAAATGAAGTGGAAATTATTATAAGAGAGTTTTAGTTTTTATGTTAAATTAACACATTTGAAAAGTTAGAAAAAAATGTATCTTGATTTTATTGATGAAATGTTTTAATTTTAATTTAACAAAAAAAAAAAAAAATTAAAATTGAAGAAAATTTGCATTTTTTAATATTTTTTAAATTTAACAACAAAAATTAAAATAGAGAAAAATTTGAATTAGTAAATATTTTTTTTTTTGGAAATTATTATAAGAGAGTTTTTATTTTTATGTTAAATTACCACATTTGAAAAGTATACAAAAAAGATCTTGATTTTATTGATGAAATGTTTTAATTTTCAAATGAAATTTAACAAAAAATAAAAGATAATGATAATAAATTAGAAGAAAATTTGAATTTTGAAATATTTTTGTCTTGTGGAAATTATTATAAGAGTTTTAATTTTTATGTTAAATTATCACATTTTAAAAGTATACAAAAGAGATCTTGATTTTATTGATGAAATGTTTTAATTCTGAAGTGAAATTTAACAACAAACAACAATTTAACAAACAAAAATTAAAATAGAAAAAAATTTTAATTCTTAAATATTTTTTTTCTTGTGTAGCTGCTTACGCATAATTTTTATATGCTCGTGCGACGATCAAGGAATAGTGGAGAGCTCCGCGGTGGAGCGGGGAATTACTAAAAAGAACTGACTGAACAAAAAGACTGACGCACATGTGCGCCGTGTAAAGGAGAAAAATCCAAAGAGCAGCGACATTACAACAACAACAGCAACAACAACAACAACAAAACGATCATGACAGAGTGTCGCAGCAAGCAGCGAGCAGCGCGCAGCGATCAGTGAACAGCAGCATTGGGAGCAGCGACGGGAGCAGAGCCCCAGAAGAGCTAAGGACAAGCAACGAAATGTACCGTTCCGGGCATTTAAATATCGTGCAGCAAGTGAACTACGGTTTATTGTCAGACACAACGCGGTGGCGTGAACAACACAAGAAGAATCTAATAAAAATATATAAACGACACACTCAAATAGAAAACTCTATAGAAACGTGCTTCTTTGTGTGTGTGTGCGTGTGTTGGTGTGTGTGTTGTTGTGTGTGTGCTTGCTTGGGATTTCCCACGAATTTTGGCAACTGGCCGAGAGACCAATAGACTCTTTGTGCGTGTGCCGAATATCTGTCGGAAGTGTTAAATGTAACAGCAACTCAATCAGTTGTAAACTATATATATATATATATATATATATACATATATATGTATTGAAATGTCTTCGACAATGAAGCAACAGCAACTTCCACTATCCATTCCCAATCACAGCGTCGAGATGTTTGCCAAAAATAAATCATACACTGAGAATGTTTGCTATGATGCATTCATGTCGCCACCATTGAGTGCCAGTGTTGGCAAGGGACACGATGATTTCCAGGCGCCGAAAGTCCCTTATGCAAATAATACGAATTTCACCTGTGCCGAATTGCAGTTTCCGGATTTTTCACATCTATGCTTCGCCACGGAGACGCCAAACTCGGTGTTTAGTGACTATAACAACTATACGGGACCGGAACAGGATAGGGATAGGGATGATATTGTGTGCGCCGATGCAGGTCAAACGGGTATGCCCTATCAGCAGGGTCAGTACACTCAGCTAAATCGCGAGGATGTCTTTCGCTTCGAGCCGGAGGACATTGCACGACTGACGGCAGACAATGGATGTGATGGTGGAGCGTTCGCCGAATCGATCGATGGCTTCATGCAGGTGCCACAAACACCCTTTACGCCGTGCAGTGGACCGAGCGGGTGTCAATTGAGTGCGATGCCCGCACAGGTTGTCGAGCCGGTCGAGTCTCTCAATCAGGATATTGATTACTTTAATTATAATGAAGTTAATTGCCAATCAAAAAATCAATCGCCCTGTTCGTCGCCGCATTTGGACGCCTGGTTGAACTTTAACCTCAGCGAAATATCGCCGGCGGAGACAATCCGCGAATCCTCACCCAAATTATGCAACATTTACGAACAACAACTGGCGCATATTAAAGTTGAACAACCACAGCAAAAGTTGCCATCGATGAACTCCACTTTCGGTACACCCAAGTGTACACCTGTGTGTGGCAACTACGGCGATTACTCCAATCTGTACAATAATCAAAGTGTTTACGGAAATTTAAATCCATACGCAACGGAACATTTTCAAGATAACATCTCACAAGCCATTGAGAAACCGAATCGGGAACATAAAGTTATTTGGACAATTGATGAATTGGACGAACTGAATGCAGCCCTGGTGCTCAACGATCAGGTTCAGCAGAGCTGCGAGTCCAAATTTGATAAGTCTGATTTCGCATTGGACAATCTGCCAACAGCAACAGTTGCAGTTGAAACCTTAAGCGAAGAGCATCTCCTGACGTCCAACATCAGCGACGATGACAATGACAAGGATGAGGATGACATTGACGATGTGTTCGCGGCACCCGTCGAACTGGAGCGCAGACCAGACTATGCCGATTCCATTGATGGTGAGATTGAGCAGACCGGTTCGCTTATTTGCCACTGGTCCGAGTGCAACATGGAGTTCGCCCATCAGCAAATATTTGTGGAGCACATCGAAAAGTGTCACGTGGATGTGCGCAAGGGTGAGGATTTCTCCTGCTTCTGGCTGGACTGCCCCAGACGCTACAAGCCATTCAATGCCCGCTACAAGCTCCTCATCCACATGCGTGTCCACAGCGGCGAGAAGCCCAATAAATGTCCGGTGAGTTAACAATCCACAAATGATTTTCCAAGTATTTTTAAATTTTTACCTGATTACAAAGAAAAAATTTTTCCTCTGTTTTTAAGAGGAAAATTTCGTATTTTCGTAAAAGTAGAAAACGCTCTCAATTAATCATGCTAAAAATGTATCTCATTTCTTTGTATTTCTTAGAAATGTTGTTTATTTAGAACAAAAAAATCATGATTTTTTTTTTTAATATTTAAAAGAACATTTTTTTCAAACTCTGATAAAACCAATCTAAAAAAAAAGTTGGTTTCCAAATTCCAAAAAAAAAATTACTCCACTAAAGTTGTTCTAGCAATATTTTGTCAAGAGCATCCCAAATTGTCCGCTATTTATACAAATATTATTGTTTACTTCGAACGGATGTCACCAATAAACAAAAAAAAAACAAAAACTAAAACAAAAACAAAAAGAAAAACTCCATTTGTGACTTACTTTGTTAAGCAAACACGGCTTTTCACAGAGTTTCCGCGTGCCACTTGAAATAGTGCTGTCAACGACAATGATAATATTGTGGATGCAGCAAGGCTCACAGGATGAGCTGCAGTTTTCCCCGGTTCGAAATGCTTTTTCAAATGGGATTCTATTTTTTAATGGGCGCAACTGACTGAAAAAGATTGTTGACTAAGGCTATCGACACAGGCAACACTTCTGAGTGGCAATTAAAACAGATTCGCAAAGCAGCCGTAAAGTTTTTATCGTTGCTACACGTGAAGAAAAAAGAAGGTAGTCAGTTTTTGTACTCTCACGTGTCTGTTGTGACTCGGTTTTTCGCCGAGTGTACACACACTGCAAATGCTTGCAACACTTGCTTGCAACTCATGTGGGATGTGCAAGCTGCATCTACATCGCAATGTCAGTTGAGTGCCGCGAGCACGATTGAGCATATTGAATGATGAAATTCTTACCACATTTTTTTTATTATTACAGTTTCCGGAATGCAATAAGGCATTTTCACGTCTGGAAAATTTGAAAATTCATCAACGCTCGCACACAGGCGAACGGCCTTATGGCTGTCAATATAAGGGTTGCCTCAAAGCCTTCAGCAATAGCTCGGATCGTGCGAAACATCAAAGAACACACTACGATACGGTGAGTATTCATCTCTATCTCTCTCTCTCTCTCTCTCTTTCTTTCTCTCTTTTTGTGTGTGTGTGTGGCATACAATTTGCGACTCGTGTCAAAAGAAATTGATGGGCTATCGGCATCGGCATCGGCATTGGTCGCCCAGCAACCGCAGCAGCATTTTCCATTTACATGCAGCTTAAAGTTTATGTTTAAGCTGAGAAATGCTCGGAAAAACTAAGACAGATTTCCTTGGATTTTGGTTAAAATGCGCAGCTGCTGCTCAGCTTAAGCTGTCGCTGCTGTTGCTGCTGCTGCTAAGGTTGTTGTTGCTGCTGTTGTTGTTGCTGATGTTGCTATTGTTGCTGTTGTTGCCGTTGTTGCTTGCCTCTTTGACATGTGCACATTTCGCGTTTTGTTGCCTGATTGATTTATAGCTCTTACGTGCATTTGTGTTGTGGGCCCAAACGACTAGAACAGCAGCGGCTGTTGCAATTGCCCCCGTTGGCAACCATGACAACCGGAAAAAGTCACATCCAAACAGCTAACATCTAACAGCCAACAGCCAACAGCCAGCACCAAATGCCAGCCAGAGAAATTGAATAAACTAAACGAGTTACTTTCATGCTCCATGCAACGAGCAACCAATCTGAGGCACACATGGATGCGTTGACCGCCAAAAAGCATCTCTCTGTGTGTGTGTGTGTGTGTGTGCTTAAGTGTGTTGTGTGGCTGAGTGTGTGTGTGTGTGTGTGCGTGTGCGTATAAGTGTGGTTTCGGCAGACTCTTTTGCTAGTTCTGTTTATGCTACACTCAGATTAAAGTGTGACCAAAAATTAAGATGCACCAAATTCAATTCAGTGTAGATTTTGTTCAAACTTAAAACTACTATTTTTAAATTGCAAGGAAATTAATTTAATTTCCTTTTTGCTTAATTTAAAATTTTCATTTTGTTTTTGTATATTTAATGCATTCAGAAAAATAAAATCGACCTAAAATTTTTAGAAAAACTATATTTAATTTTGTTGCCAAGCTTACTTTATTAGTGATACACAATATTTTTTAAAAGAAATGTTGTTTTTTTTCAAAAATTCAGGATTTTTTCTTCTTAATTTCAGTTTACGTTTTTCGTGAAATTTTTACAAATTTGTATAATTTCCAGGATGTGCGTGAAACTCCAAATAGATTTTTTTGTACTTTTGTGTACATTTCAGAAAGGAGTTTTTCTATTTAATTGCAAGATTTTTTTTGCTTATTATTTCGAAATTATTTCTAAAGAAAATAGAAAAACTTTCTTGATTTCACAGCGAGTTTCATTGTGGGTCGATTCTATTTTTTGGTGGTATTTCACAATTTAAATCAAAAAGTTAAAGGTATTTTTGTATTTGTCGAGCAGGTTCTCAGATTTTCAAGCATTTTGTTCCCCTTAATTTTTAAATCTTTTAAAAGTAATTATATTGTGCTGTTTTTCCTTAATTTCGTTAATTTATTTTTCTGCGTGTAATGTTGGACAATGCCTAATGCAAACAACTGCAACATGCGGCACAGCATTTCAAAATGATTTCACACAGCAAATATAAAGTCGGGCTCTCGCTGCGTTAGCGGCTGCTCAAGGATGTGGCAAGGTGTGTGAGTGTGCCAGTGTGTGTGTGTGTGTGTGCCTGGAATTGTAGTAAAATCAATTGCATACTTTAGGGGTGCAGCTAGCCGGGGTCTCAGTTGAATCAGGCAAATAATAATATCGCATTCTTATGATTCCTTTCCCTTTTCCCAACAGAAACCCTACGCCTGTCAGCTGCCTGGCTGCACCAAACGGTACACGGACCCCTCAAGCCTGCGTAAACATGTCAAAAATCACGGACTTATGCGCCGCAAATCCGCAAGCGGTGGCGCCACAACCACACCCTGCAGCAAAAAGTCGGCGAAGACACGCCGCCATTCCGAATCCTCTGCACTCAACTCAACAAGGGGACCTTTGGTTGGGGCACACAATGAGCAGCGTACCACCCAGCGCAGCAGTAGTTGCAGTGAGGCAGCCCATTTGATCCAATTGAGTGGTGGCCAGGATAAGGATATGCTAACGAGGGCGGTGGTGGCAACAACGCCGTCAACAAGCGACCGCAACTATGTCTGCAGCAATGAGAATGTTGCAACTAATAACAATTCAATAAAATTTAATGAGTTGTCAAATTGCATTGTCATCATTGAGCAAAACCAAAACGTGGCGACACCAACACCAACAGCAACTGCAACTGCAACAACAATTGCAACAACAACAACAACAACTGGCTGTCAGGACAATAGATACAACACAACAATCGCATCGACGACAACATATGACAACGGTCTCAACTACTATCAGACAAGTCGGGCTGGCGAAGGTGAGAATGTTAATAATATGTATTCCGTAACGGAAACGGATGCGTTGAGCAACTGCAGCAGCAGCAGCGCCAGCAATGGCAACAATTACAAAACCAACAATCGGGACAGCTGCAATCATGATAATATTCATAAATTTAATGATCTGGAACAGCTGTTAAATTCAACAACGGAACAACACAACAATTTACACACTAATTTTAATACAACAACAACAAATGACAACAAATGTCAATTGAATGAGTTTGTCTCATTCGAATATGTGCGAAAGTATCTAACGGATGCATTCGAATCACCCACCGCAGAGCAGAGACCAAAGAGCCCAGTTACAAATTCTCAGATCGTTAATGATTTCGATAATTATGATATTCAATTTATTTGAGGCATAGATATATATATAGATATATATTGTTTAACTTTAAGTGAGATTGTTTGCCAAATATTCATATATTTCCACCAAAGATCTCAGACTTAATTACTCTAAGTACAAATTTTCATAATCATCTGTAAATTGTCATTAGTTTTTGTATATAGTCAATTAATTTGCAATTCTAAGCCTTATTAGACGATTCTTTATCTGGGTACGTTTTTTTTATAAGATAAGAACTTAAGTTAAGCAACACACACATATAAGACACGATTTAAACGTTCCTCCATTTGATTATTTTCAGTGATTAGAAATATGTCTTCCCAATGAAAACTAAGCTTAGCTATGCTTATATTTCAAATATATATATCGATATAAATATTATGCTTATTGTCTATTTTATAGGATCAAAATTATATAATTCGTTAAGCTAATGTACGCCTCCAAAAAATTAAAATTGCATTAAAAAAATGAAAGCGTTTTTTTTTTACAAATATTTTCCATTATTTTTTTTTACAATAAAAAATAATTGTTTTTACAATATTTTTTGCAGATTTATATTTTACACATTGCTACTTAAAATGTAAATTTTTTATATGAAAATCAAAAAAGCTTTAAAATTCTGTTTGAGAATTTTAGGGAAACTTTTACCAGAGAAATTATGCTTTCAGCAAATTACAATTACAAATTACATTCAGGGCATATTTTTTATTTTTCCTGAGCTTATGACAAATTATATGTGAATATTGTCAAGTTTTTATTTCGCTACATTTTGGTTTTTAAGTTAATAAGGCTCAAATGTGCAATTCCATTAACTGTTGTATGCATTTTGTTTTTATACCCTTAACCCATTAAAAATGGGTAAAAAGGGTATAAAGTTTTTGTGCAAATGTATGTAACAGGCAGAAGAAAGCATCTCTGACCCCATAAGGTGTATATATTCTTGATCAGGATCAACAGCCGAGTCGATATAGCCCTGTCCGTCTGTCCGTCCGTCCGTCTGTCCGTCCGTCCGTCTGTCTGTCCGTCCGTCTGTCTGTATGAACACGCGGATCTCAGAGACTATAAAAGCTAGAGAAATTTGGAATATAAGATCTCGTGTACCAGGCGCAGATCAAGTTTGCTTTATTTTATCGATAACTGCATCAGTTTCTGAATTATCGATACATTTCGATTTCCGATAGCAATAAATTCCACAATTTAAGAGGCAGAGCCTTCTTATTTATAAATACTATTATTAATCAATTGATGAAATTTCATTAAGATCGGATAAGAAACACCAAAGTTATAGTCAAAAATATATTTTCATATTGATCTCATTTCTATCAGCAGCCGCAAGCATAGGGGAACGCATGTGTGAGAAAGAGATGGCATGATAATCGACGCTACCGTCAATATATTTGTGTGTATTCTGCAGAGCCCCGATAACTACTATTTCGTGTACTTGTGTATTTGTGTATGCATTTACGTACGAGTATATGAACGTGTTTGCAGACATTCAGTTCGGGCATTTGAGTGCAAATCATCTTAAAGGGAAATTTGCCAATAAAACTAAAATATATTTAACAACTGGGTTAAGGGTATATCGTAGTCGAGCCAACTCGACTACAGCATCTTACTTGTTTTCTACTGGCCCAACACAGTGTTTAAATAACGCATCAATGAACAAGGTTGTTAGCCAGCGAACATCCTGCGAAATGAGCAGTTTTAATATTAATAACCATTTATGCTTATGACAGACAATGGAAGCCTTGCTCCAAATGTGCGGCACCCACAAACCAAAAACATTCACAGATCCCTCCAAACACACTTGATCTGCTTTCGTTGTACGACAATAACACTAAATATGCTTAGTGGAGCTTTCCAAGTGGAGGGGGGTGTTATGGGTGGATGGAGTGGAGTGGAGTGTGGGGAGTGCAGGGTGTGGTGAATAAAGAGCCAAACTATGCATTTAAAAGCATTGCGAGTGTGTCAGTTAATATGCAGACCGAGACTGGTCTTCATTACTAACCACACAGAGAGATAGAGAGAGAGAGATAGAGAGGGAGATAAAGATAAAGCAAGAAAGAGGACAGCGCGAGTGAGCGAGAGAGAAAATATAAACAACAAAATGTAAAGCAATTAAAAGCAGTGCTGCAGAACATGCAGCGCAAAACGAAAATACCCATAAAACATGAGCAGCAGCAGCCCAATTTTGACCTTTCGCTTTTCATCCAACTACAAGTACATACACTGAGAAAAAAAATATTTATATTTTGTAAAATTGACATACTCTTAGTGTAACTGACTGCATTATTAAGAAAGTATGTGTCTTTTCATAATTTTTTTTAAATTTCGATATAAATATATGTCTAATTTGCAGGCGGTTTTTTTATTTGTGTACTCAGAACATTAGCTTTACTGTTACTTTACATATAAAAAGATTTAAGACAGTTCAAATATTTACATATAATTTAATTTAAAGCAGACAATGGTCAATCTGTAATTTTATTAAAAATTTCTGCATTTTCACACAATACATTAGCATCTGTACTTCTAAGAAATAATTTTTATATTTTAGAAAAAATCCTATTAATTTAAATATATAATTTTTCAAATAATTAAAATTTTGTACAAAATCAGAATATTTTTTTTTTTGTTTTCAGAGCGATTTAATTTTTTTGTCTTTCAAAATTGTAGGGCGATTTTTTTTCTGAGTGTACCGTGCAACGAGACTGCACGCTGTGGCTACAAGTGGCTGGCGATTTAAGCCCCTCGCCGTTTTCGGTTTTTGTTTTGAGGTTAAAGTGCAAAAATTGCAGTGGAAGGAAGAGTGTGGATGCAGTCACACTATTTATTAATACTCCATGGGGCCAACTATTTACGAACACGCATCCGCAATCCCATTGCAAACAAGCTCTGCTCTTGAGGCCGTCAAGTTTTATGGTTTTATGAAGACTACGCGTTACTAAATTAATGCCAAATACAAAAACGAGCTAAAAATTATTATTGTTAATCAGCAAAAGGTCCACAGAAGGCAACCCCATTTTTTTTTTATCTATTTTATTATAATTCTTGAGCAGTAATTACAGGTTTAAGCGATATTCATCTTAAGGCAGTTTTCTAAATATCTGAATACCAAATTTAACTATAAATTGCTAAAATTCTAACCCAAAAATTCGACTCTCATAGCTTTGACTATGTGCAAAACTGATGGCATTTTGATCCTATTTCGATCTGTAACAGAATATGAAAATATGGAAATATCTTTTAATGCTTTTCTGTTTTTTATTAAGAATTTTCTGAATTTCAGAATGGAAATTCCATTCCGACTTGAAATCATAAAGTATTTCTAAAACGTATAGCAAAAACTGCACATATAAACAAAAAAAAAAGAAAAAAAAATGTAGAAATTTAGAAAATATTTCTAATTGCCACAAAAACTTTGTAGAAACTTTTTGAATGTACAGGCAATTTGGCAGTCGATTATTCCTTAACAAGTGCACTCTCACTTGTTGGTTTGTTTCGCTGTTTTAATTAAAAACGGTCTCACCACGGAGCTGGGGCCCCTGTCCAACCAAGGTTGGCCAACACCAATTTCATCCACAGTCACACGGGCGTTTTCGATATTTATGTGGCGCCTCGCCTTGCACAGTTATTCGGTGGCACAGTATTCGGTAGTATTTGCTGTGCGTGTGTCCGTTTGCGACGGGGCAATTATGCAAATCGGCAGATTGCCACATCATGATACGTGAAAATTCCATGCATTTACAATTTTCTAATCGATGAAATTTTAATTTATGTCGACACTGCAGATTTTCGAATCCTTCTCGCGCGTAATTGCACTAAATATTAAAAAAAAAAATAAAAACAAAAAAAATGTGGACATTCGATTTAGCAACGAAATCTTATATAAATTGCACAATTAATGGCGTTAAATCAGTGTTTACCCGTTGTCGAACAATGTCGCAAAATTATTTGCATTTCTGATTAAATCATGATTTAATTAATAAATGTGCACATATTGAAATATGTCACTCACATTACGGATGAGTGGGGGGACGTGTGTTAAAAGGTCCTTTGTTTGTTTGCTAATAATAAATCAATGTCCCTTGAAATAAGTTTCTGCATGTGCGCAACTCTCTCTTTACAGAGAATGCACATAAATGCAATTTAATTTAATCATGAATGGGAAAAGCATTGGAACAACTCTGAACAAGCTCAATCGAGCTGTAATTAAGTTTGTCCATTGACATCAGACACATATTTTTTGTCATTTGTAAATTATAAAAACTTTACAAAATGGACGCCGTGATTTCGAGCTGCGAACACGTTTTTAATTTTTAATTAAATAAATTATTTTCATTTTCGATTCATTAAATGTTGGCAACGTGTGAATTATTTAAATATGTTTTCATTTATTGGCCATTATTCAACTGTGCAATGCACAAATTATATGCATTAAATAGGTATGTAAAGGTAAGAATTTTCTACTTTTTTCACACACGCACACACACACACTCTTTTACAGCTATGTGTGTATGTGTAGAACCAAGAAGTTGTTCCGTGGGCGCAATTAGAAGGCTTGCGGCACCGAATGTCTGACGGAAAAGTGTGCTTAAAATGCTCTTTTGTTATTAAATTTATGACAACCGCACATGTTCGCCGCTGTCGCAGCGCGAGAGCAACAACCCATACACTTAGAAAAATTTCTGTCAGTCTTCTAGAAATTCGCCTTGAAATGAAAAACACTATAAAGATTTTTATGAAAGTGATTTAAAGTTAAAAAGGTTTCTTTTATAATTTTCAGAAATTTATTTCCTAATTTCTGTCGGATTTTTAGAAAATCGCCTTAAAATGAAAAACTTATAAAAGTGATTTAAAGTTAAAAAGATTTCTTTATAATTTTCAAAAATTGATTTCCTAATAAGACAAAGTATTTCTAAAAAGTAGAAATGAAAACTAAATCCTATCAGCAAATATGGCTCTCTCTATAGCTATTTTACAGTTTAAGATCGTAAGGTATTTCAAAGTAAATTAAACGAACTTTAAAATATTTGACATAAGTCAAATCTTAAAATGCTGATATTAAATAAATAATAATCAACAGATATGAAGAGGAAAATCTGCAAAATTAAATATATTTTTTTTAAATTTTTAGTTATATGTATCATGGAATAAAAAATATAAATATAAAATATAAAAAATATAAAATAATAAATATGAAAAATGCTGATTCTTAAATTCAGTGAGATACTTTTTTTCTGAGTGTAGTCTGCGCCATTACTAAAGCAATGGCAGCACCGGCAACCACACGTTACAAACTTTCTAAAATTGTTGTTGGCGGTGTGGGCTCGTTTTGGCAACAGCTGCGTCATTAAAAGATTCGCAAAATTGTTGCACGGTGCCCGGTCTTGTGCGCTGGCCACAATGTTTCTCTCCTTTAACGTAAACTTCAACTTTGCAAGACAACAGTACATCTCATAATCACTTAAAGGCCCTGCAGGAGCCAAGTTGCCAGTTGCCAGTTGCCAGTTGCCAGATGCCAGTTGAATGTTGAATGTTGCATAGGTTTCGTGAGGTTGGTTGTGGAAACGCAATCACCCAAAATATGTTTACTAAACAAAAAAAAAAAAGTTAAAGAACTTAGAAATTAGACGGAAAGTTGTAATCTTCTTAATAACTCATTTTTTTTTTAATTTTTTTTTTTTGGTTTTCAATGACATTTTAAATAATAAACAAATTAAATCACTTTAAAGTAAGAAGATTTTCCAAATTCCATTGGTTTATTTACCCAGTTTTTTTTACAAAATTGTTTATTAAAGTTATTGGTAAGGGCAAAAATATAAATTCTTAGAAATGGAATATGTATTAAGATAAATAAATACAAGATACTTTTTGATAATACTCGTGATGCCAAAAATATTAATTTGCATTCAATTTTGTGCTCAAAAGAAATCAAATTAATTGCAGTTGCAATCGGTTGCAACACTTAAAAGTGCGGCAACTCAATAGTTATTTGCAATTGTTAATGAAATGCAATTAGGAAGTGTGCCGCATTCATACCTATAAACAGTGGCAAACTAAGGAGAAGGAGAAGAAAATGTGGAAATGTGAAATGGGAAAAATGCGTTGTGCGAAAATGTAACAATAACAGTAATTTACAGCATTTCCTGTGGCATCCCTGAAGGACTCAGCTCGGTTACGCTATGCTACGCTGAGCGTGAGCCACGAGCCACGAGCCTGCATAATGAAAGGAGGAGAGTCTATAATTAAAGTTTGTCGAAGCCGGTCGAATGCAGTCCTGATGACGCCATGGGGAATGATTACGACTATGGGGCTATATTGTGGCAGCACTTTGAAAAGCAGCAGCTGAATCACAAAGCATCAGCAGAAAATCAATTCCCGCATCAGGATGACGACGCCATGCTGCAAAATAGAATTCAATTAACGCGCTTAAATTAAACTGCCACTTCCGGTTTTGATGACGTTTTAATCTGAGGCAGGCACTGCAACAGGCATAAGAGAAAATTGTGCGGTCTACTCGCTCGACCAGTCCGACCAATGAGCAACTGACTGACCGACAGACAGACTGACTAACTGACTGACTGCCGGACAGACTGACTGGCTGGACTGACTGGCTGGACTGACTGACTGACTGGCTGGACTGACTGACTGACTTGGCTGGACTGAGTGAGTGTTGCTGACAACAAACGACAACGCCATATTGTCGCTTCCTGACACTTTCACGTTGATGTCATTTACTTAAAGCCAAGTCAAGCCAAGCCAAGTCAAGCCAAGCCAAGCCAAGCCAAGGCAAGCCTTTTCCATTGATTTTCTTTTCTTTTTTTTTTTTTTTAATTTCCATCATCATCAGCATTGATGAGAAATACGCTATAATAAATGGGATAGTCATTATCCTGACTGCCACTGGCTGCAAATTAATATTAAATAATGATTACCAAGCGATGGCCATCAAATCCTCAATAGTCAGTTATCGTTAAAGTGTTTAAAATGCTGCCGCTGAAGTTTGATAGAATAGATTTATATATATACATATATATTATCAGTTTTACTTATGAACTTTTTATTTTTATTTTTTTTTATTTTTCCTGAAAGAAGTTGGACTCTATTTAAAATTGTACTTCAGCTGAGTTTTGCGCAGCGCATTTCAAAGAGTGTCCTTCAACGCAGACGAACTTCTTATCATTTTCCTCTTGTGCACTTTGTTAGTTGTGAAACAGCGGTCCTTGGCTCAGTGGGGGCGGGGGTCCTTGTGTGATTGATGGTGCGATAAGGAACTTCAGCAATGCAACTTGGATTTAATTTAATTAGTATAAACGTATAACTGGCGCTCAAGTGGGAACAGTGGGTGAATCTAACAAGCGTTCAAAAGCGTAGCTGCTCTGATCTCTTCAAGCTTTGAGCTAACATACAATTAGTCCAGCAAGAAGGATAATGCACCCGAAAGCAGGCATGGGAGGGAGAGGGAGAGAGAGAGAGAGAGAGAGAGAGAGAGAGAAAGAGAAAGAGAGAGAGAGAAAGAGAGAGAGATAGATAGAGAGAGAGATAGATAGAGTTTGTTTAATTTGCAGTATATATGTATATACACTTATACTTATATAGTAGTCAAAAATATTTATTCAAGTATTATCTATGTTTTACTCTGCTTTGGGTACTTGATATTCACATTATGGACAATATTTGAGGTTTATTTCATTTATTTAAGTTGAAGACATACCTTTTTACATTATTATTTAAGCTTAAGTGATTTTTGTTTTATTTATATTTATTTTTTTTGTTTTTAGTAAACTTTTTTCTTGAATTTGTAGATGAATGAAAAATTCATAAGTTAGGATTCGATTTTGTATTATTATTTGTTTACTATTTTCTGTGTTCTTATTTATTTTTTTTTTACAACTAAATAACGTATTTCTGAAGCCATTTTTTTGGATAATAAAACAAGAGCTTCACTTTTTTTTTTTAATAAAATCAATTTTGTGTTTTTCAATAAACTAATTTCTTGAAATATAAATATGTTTACGTAATAAATTAATGTTTCCCTATATACATTAGAAAATTGTGACAAACTAGAATTCGTCGGAAATTCTGGAACCCGTGACGGATCGAAACGAGTAGTAAAAGGAAGACTGAAGCGCAGCTCGCAGTCTATAAATTCTACTTCTTTCAAGAAATCCCAATTATGGATATTACTTCTACAGCGACTCCGTTGAAAATTGATTATAATATAATTTATATATCCCAGCCATTTGATTTATTGGAGGCTTAATTACTAATAAGCAACCAAAGCGCATTTTCCCAAATTCATACTTCCTCAGTCTTTTGGTTGCTGGTACTGTTCTCGCCTGGATGTACTTGAACATTCTTTTCATCTTTTTCTTCGATGGACAACTTTCGGGATTCATATGATCCTTTAAGCAACACTAGAGCATTCAATTGCTTCTCGCTTTCAAGCGAATCTGAGCGCGTCTGGAACAGTTTGTTAAGAAATTTGTTTGTTGGCAGCAGATGTCTGCGCTGCTTCACAGTTTTCGGGCAACTGGCCATCAGAGAGGAGTCATAGGTTTGAACTTTTACTAGGGCCATATCACCGAATAGCTTCTGACGCAATTTAACAGTGGATCCGCAATGCTTGAAAGCCAATGCAATAATCGAATATATATCTTCGGCGACGGAGGATCGAATGGGCGTAAAGAAGCCCCGACAAATTGGACAGCTCTCAGTTCGGATGCGACAATCGAGACACAGCAAATGTCCATTCTGACACTGGAGCACTGGGGGTGTAATCGTCACATTGCACACAGGACATTCGATAACCTTCAGGATACTGTCCACAATAATGACCAGGCGCTTAAGGCTAATCGGCATGGGTACACAACAGATGCTCTGGAAAATGTTTGAAATTTAACAATTTAAATTTTAATTAATGTTTGAATTTCTTACGTTCTCATCACAATCGAATTTACATTCACTGTTCCAACACAGAAAAGTTACTTCATCTTTTTGGCCTTTAACTATTTGGGCTATTTCGACAATTTTCAGACCAAGTATATCTATGCCATTAACCTGGAAATAAATAAAAAATTAAGGACCATTTTTATGTATTTGGATCAACTGGAAATCTTCATTTATTTTGTTTACACATTATGATGAAAAAGTCGTTTTCAATGTCCAATAAATATCATCATAAATCATTAGCTCTGTTAAACTGCTTGATGTTTGTTTTGCGTTAAGCAGTGCACTGCTTTCCAACTGTTAACTGCGCAATTCTGTTAGCGCGAGCTGTTAGCTTAACACAAATCTTGTATTGACTTTAATTTGCTCAGTTTGCATATTCACTTAATAAATAATGTGATTCTCCTTATCGTAAACCTGTCTTATTTTATATAAATATTTGACTCTATTTTTATAATAAAATACAAGATTATAGCTAGTAACACAGCGAAAATTATCACTTAATATTCGGATTTTTTTTTGTCTGCTACACACTCCACGCATCCCGCACACATTAAGACGAGTTAAATGATAAGATAATAATTGTAAACACAGTAAAATATGCCTCTGGTCTTGCAACAGTTGAGTTTTTCCTAAAATGTTTGTTCAAAAACCAACTGACCTTCAGAATGCAGTCACCGGCCTTAAGGCCACAGAGCGAGGCAGGTGTGCCCACGGCCACTTCACTAACCTGCATCAAACAAATGAAATGTGTTAATGAACAAACATTTTCGTATAGAGAGTTGTAGTGACATCATACCCATGGATACGGATCCCATTTGCTGCGCGTCAAACGAAATCCGTACTCTTCAATTTTGGGAGCAGCTCGTGGTATTTTCAAAAGACGCACCGATGACTTCTGATACTTTGGGACCGCCTCTTCATCAAAACTGGGCTCAAGTTCAGCTTTACGTGCTTGCATTGGACACGTGTATGGATTTCTACTCGGTCCGAATATGGTATTAGTTATTTTTTGGTTTTTATTTATATTTTATTGAAGAAACTCGCGCTGCGGAGTATCACAAGACGTGTTCAACGCACGCTCCCCACAAACAAACTGCCGTAGAATGCTGTGCTCTAAGCAAGCGATTCCAGAGTTGGCCGCCAGTCTCTCTGTTAGCCACGTTAACTGACGCTCACAGCATCGGCATCAGCTCGCTCCCCATGCTGTTTATTTTGGAGATTTTTTTTTTTGAAAACCTATTGGCTCCAAAATATTTATTCGTTTGCGGCTAAGAGCGAGTTAGTTGAATGTCTAAGAGCATAAGCAAAACATTTGATCTTTTCAACGGGTATAGAATAATAATTATGATTCAGAATATTTACACATTTGAACTGTGTATTTTGATCAATACGTCAATAGTCAAGTGTTTAAAAATGAACATCATCATTAGTAAGTTGACTTTAGATGTATTAATAGATGTCATTATTCAAATTGCTCACTTTGTTATATAAAAATTGCTTGCCATTAATCAACACTCTTACAAATACTTATAATCAATTTTTTATTTTAAATAAATCTTATATTTTTAAAACACAATTGTCGTTTACGGCAACTTTTCTCTGTTAACAAGCTAATTTTATTGTCCCATAAATTTACAATTCTAAATCAATGTACTGATTTGCCCAGCAACCTTTTTATTGCCTTCTTCCAAACAAATACATTTACAGAATACAAAGATTATTTGATAAGTATTTACCGTATTATAAGCAATTCAAATCGTAAATAACAAAAACACATCGTTTTTTGGCATTCACTCTTGATTCGATTCGCAGTTAAATTGGTTTCGATTGCTTGGAAAACAGTCAGGAGCCAATCAGGGTAACAAAGCATTTAAATGGACTATTATTGTAGAACTCATTTGGCAAGGTAGGCAGCTTCTAAATGGGCCTCAGCTAAATTTAGTTTTGATTTAAGCATTTAATTTTGTTCAATTGTGCGTGGTTCCATTAAATCGAGCAAATTAAAAGCCAAACATTTGGCTTTATGGCTGCTGATTGGTCTTCGCCTTGGGCAGCTATGTATATTTATGGCCGGGATGCTGTCAAAGTTAACAAGAGAACAGCTACCTATGAAGCTCATAACATTAAATTTCATGTTTTCAATTAGTGTATCAAATTGGTTTTGAGTTGAATGAAGTTCAAAACGCTTGCTTCATGGCTCAACAGAACAACAACAATGAATTTTTATTAATTCCATCAATACCCAAATACTTGACCAGAAGGCAAACAACTACTTAATTATAAGTGAAGTCGCCTAGGGAAACTTCAAATTATCGAAAGTACACTCGAAGAAAATATCGACTACGTTTTCAAAAAAAAAGGCCAAGCTTTTGACTCCAAGTGCAACTTAGCTTATTTTTTTATAATAAAATAACTTTTTTTTCTAAATTGAAATTAATAGAAATTATGTAAATTCTGAAATAGTTTCTCCAGTGTATCTAAGATACTGACTTTTTAATGTGCTATAAAACGATTGAAAAAGCAAAATTGAGCAATCAAATAAAAAAAACATACACCTACAAATAATAATAACAATAATTCACATCAACCGCTTAAAAACTGTGTGACTTAAAAGCTCAACTCAATAAGTGTTCCCAAAGCTTACAGCAGATGGCGCTCTAAAGTTGAGGTCAGCTTAGAGTTGGTTGTAATTTGTTGGATTTTTGAAGCCACAGTTTGCTTTGAGCTCTTTGCGTCTGCGCAGGTGCCGCTCGCAAGTTCCGTGATCGCGAAGTGGAAGTGCGGTGCCGGCGTTTTAATTTAACACGTGCCGTGAATCAAGTCCAAACTAATTATAACTAGTACTTAAATAAGTAAGTTGAAGTCAGTGGCTTTTGGGGGTGCTTTGTATGGCCAAAAGGGCCATTGACAGCTCAAGCTCATGCATATTTCTTCAATGTTATGCGAGCAATTTAAATTTGTGTTTAATTTGTAATGTCTCAAACGACCTTAAGGCAAGGGCTAAACCCAAAAAATATTTTACACAGCGAGAAAACGTTGGACAACAAAAACAGCTCAACTGAAATGATGATTATAGCAAAAAGAACAATTTAGTCAATCAACACGACAAATCTAAGACAAGCTTAAAAATTACAAAAAAAATTATATAGTATTAAATAACTTGATATGATTAATCGCGAGCATGTCCAATCTACTAATGCTGTACAAGTAAAGAAACTTAATCGCATCGTAAGAAGCAAGACTTTGTGGTTTTTCAAAACAAGGAAGTTGTTTGAAATAAAAAAAAAAAGATAAATGTAATCTGTCATCAAAAATAATTAAAAAACATATACAAACATTTATCTAACGTGTTTCGAAGTGTGCTTAATCGCTGACCTGAGCCTAATTGCAAAATTGCAAAATGCGTAGGAACTAAGTGTTGCAAATTTACAAAAATGTATTATATATATTTATATATATATATATATATATATATACATACACTCGATGATCGCTGAGTCAAAGCAAAATATAAAAAATGATACTTAAAGAAAAAAACTAAAGCCTGAAAGCCAGTTTGATCAATGCTTAAATAGATAACAATAATTTTTAATAATAAATAAACATTTATTTTATTTATTTACTCACTTGATGAAGCTCGTCTGTTGATTTGTATAAATATATGCATGCACATATTCATGTAAATTTATTGTAAATATATATGTACATACATGTGTATGTGTGTATTTGTTTATTTGTGTAATTGCTGGCGATTGCGGTGGCAACTTTTTGGCTCTTTTTTTTGGGTTTGGGGTTTCTGGGTCTCTGCCGTACATTTCGTGATTTTTGTTGTATAGTTGTGTTTGTTGTTGTTGTTTTTGTTGTTGTTGTTTTCGTTTGCTGTTGCATTTGTGTAATTGTGACGCAATTCTCGTGTGTGAGGTTGTTTTTGTCTCGCCTTGTTGGCTATTGGCTGAAAACGAAAGCGGTAAAAAAACCAGTGTTAATTGTACATTTGTACACACACACACGCACACACACACATACTAATGTACTTATGTATGCACTTGTGTTCAAATATGTTGTTGTTGTTGTTGTTGATAGTGCTGTTGTTGTTGCTGTTGTTGTTGTTGTTGTTGTAGTTATGCATTGCAAAAGCGCACAGCTGTTGAAGCGCCTGTTGACGATTGGCTGCTTTAGTGATTATCCGCACGCGCCTTTGATTAGTACGGTTAACGAAGCTGCTGCTTCCTAAGTCAAGAATAGTCGTAAACTATCTATATATACATAAAAAACGGTAAATGTTGCATTATTTTGTAATTAAATTAATAATTGGAGCGCAACGAACTGGTAGTCAAATGCCATTTACTTCTTACCTTCTTTATTGCTGTTAATTGAAACTGTTGAACAATTCTTTTGTGTTTTTTTCTTGGCCTTAAAAATCAAATGTAATCAACCGAAATATTGTTGTCTAATAATTAGTGATTGTTTATTTAAACGGATGTATTTTGCAATTACTTGTTGCCTTCTTTATTGTTGTTAATTGAAACTTTAAAATAACTTTGAATTGCAATTCTTGTGTGGTTTTCTTTTGATTAAAAAAAAAAATTGATAAACATTAGAAAAAAAAAAAAATATTTTTTTATAAAACTATTAACGATTTATCATGCGTGATTAGCCATTTACTTTTTATTCTCTTAATTGATCCTAATTGAATAACTTAAACTCGGAATTCTTATGTGATTTTTCTAGGCATTTAATATTAAAAAAATATATAAATAAATAAATAAAAGAAGAAGCGAAAGAGTGTTTTACACATAATTAGTGATCTACCATTTAGACGAATGTGATTAGCTATGGCTTTATTTGCTTCATTTTCGATTGGATAATTTTGGCATTCGCTTTGCCTTTCGACTCCGGATAAGTTAACGTTTTCCGACGTCACACAACGAATTTCATGGCCAATGCCAAGTCAGAAGTGAAGTGGCCACTCGTTTCACTGTAATCAAGTTCACAGTATCCGCATGTGTATGTGTATGTGTGTGTGTGTGTGTTACTGTGTTGATATATATATAAGTATAGCAGATAGTTTGTCTCTCCATCAATTATAAGTTCCAAATCTGCGACCCTCTAAACGGATGCGAGCTCCAAACTCGAATTCCAAATGATTGCGCTTGCAAAATATGTAATTATTATTAATGGTACCCTATAAATATTACAAATTCGCTAAAACAGGGTATGGTGAACTTTTGTTAACAAACAAAAGCAGGCATATTTTCTACTCAGATTTTTGTATAGCTAAAATGTGCATGTTTTATGTATTTTGAATGACTAAATTAATATTTGTTTAAGTCACTTAAAGGTACTTAAACGTTATTAATACTCCAAATAATTTGTTGCTTATATTTGTTGATAGTTTAATGTACATTACTTTAAAAGAAACTCTATTCTAAATTTATTTCCTACAGCACTGTGAATATTTGTAAATTTTCCAAGATCACACTCTGCTCATTTGAACTCACAAACTGAAAACAGGGTATCTTGAAGTTGACCAACCTCGACAACAGCTCCACTAATTGTTTTCTGATTAGAGAGGTACAAAAAAAAGAAAATGACTAATGGGAATTCATAAAGAGAGGTGAGCAAATACGCATTCGTATTAATGACAACGAATATGTGAAAGTGTTCAAATAAATCAAAATAGTGTCGCTCCATGTTGCCATGGCAACATTCGATGCTGAAGCATTCGCGGATATTGAACATAGACTCAGAGAGGCACAGAGGCACAGAGTCACTGCCTCATTGCCTCACGGCCTCAGTGCGTATACTTGATGTACTTGAACTTGTGATCAACGCACAACTCATTCATGAAATTAGACGAATCTCATACAGTTCCGGCTGCCACCAAACTTTAACAGTTATACGTATATAAATATATGTATATATATATATGTATGTTTGTAGAACTGTGAGCTTAATTGATTTAATTGGTTGTGGGGTCTTTGGCTATTGAAGTGAATGCAATGCCAAAAGTTGTTGCCAACACTTTTGATGTATGTGCGCACATTTAACGCTATTTTGCTAGCGACGTATGCTTAATTACAACCAGTTGGCAAAAGTTTTTTATGGTAGGGGGGCGGGGAGCGGGGAGGGACGCAGTTTCTGCAACTTTCAACAGCCTGCTAATTAATTTTGTTTCGACGCCGTTTTGCCGAAAGGTAAAAGAATCGCTGCCGAAAGGTGCAAAACGATATAAGTGCCAATATTAAAGTCCAGTGCCCTCGCCAAAAATAACCGAACCGTCAACTGAGCTCTTCTCGTAAGCGGTAAGCGGTAAGCGGTAAGCGGTAAGCGTTGCGTACGTGCAAAGCATGCAGAAGCGAGGACCTTGCCACGGGGTGTCGGCTGCCGATGACACGCCCACTTAGCCATAAGTAGTACATTGCTACCCATTTTCAACAAGTCGTAACGTCTGACGAGTCGACTAGCAATGTACGACTAGCAGTTACCCTTCCACTTGACACATATTCACACATAGGTACACTCAGAAAAATAATAACACTAAATTTTAAAACAAAAAAACAGTTCTCATTATTTAGAATTTATATTTATATAATTATTTTGTAAATTCCAGAAAACACTAGGTTCCATTTATACTTTTTAGAAATATGTTCCTAAGAAATATAAAAAGCATTTCTGATAAAATAAAAATAAATTTTTTTACATATTTACAAATTATTTCCTTAATCCAGAATATTTTCATAGTTTTTAGTTCAATTTTAGTTTTAAAGCAATATTTTATTTATGTTCTGTTTAACATTACTAAAACCATAAAATTGGTTCTTAAATACATTTAATGTACTTAAGTATTTTTAAGGACTCAGTTGTCTGTTTTCATATCACATAAAAATACCTAAGCAAAACCGCTAAAAAGAATATATATTTTTCTTTGGAGTAATAATTAATAAGTAAAATATTAATTTTAAATTTAGAATCTGCATAATTTAGATTTTCAAAATGTCCCCTGCTACCATTTGTTGCACACAGTTCATGACACCCAATTTAAGCCAATTTTAATAGCTACAGGGTATGCCAATAATATGCATGTGTGTGAATATGTGTTAATAATAATTACGTATGCATGTAGGAATCTGTGTGTGTGTGCGTGTATGTGTGTGTGTGTGTGCACGTCTGGGGCACATCTCGAGTGTTGAAAGTGGCCCAAAATTTATGTTATCCAGCGTCGTCTTTAATGGTGGGTGTGCGTGTCTGTATATCTCCTGTGTGTGTGTGTGTGTAAATGTGTGTGTGTGTGTGTGTGCGTAGGCTTTTGTCTGACACATAAATAACATGAAATGGTTGAAACGTGCGGCCTTGAAGACTTCAACACACAAAGTAGCGTCGACTAACTGCCAAAATCTCAACTAAAATCAAAATCGCAAAAAATTATTCAACTTTTTCGCTTCTGTGTTGCAGCTTCACAAGAAATACAAAAAATACAACAAAAAAACAATGCTGCAGCAGTGCACCATAAAGGCGCCTAATGGCGCTTTGGGCTTAAACCTGAGTCGTGCACCCTGGGACCCATATCCGTGGGTCAGCGGCGTGCAGGCGGAGTCCAATGCGCAGCTGGGCGGCGTTTGCATCGGCGACACGCTGCTGCAGCTGAACGGACGAGATGTCCTTGGGATGAGAATCAGCGAGCTGGCCACGCGACTTCGCGAACATTGGCTCTCTGGCGCTGACCAGGTCATCCTGATGATGTGGCGGCAGGAGAACAGCGCCGCCTTGACTGCCACCACAGATGATCCCATGGAGGCGGCGCACGCTGTGGTAAGTAAGATAGATTGTGCAACGCCAAGAATAACAATTCAATATGATAATGCAGGTGGAGGAACGTATATTATATATGTACATATGCTGAGTTGACAAAGAATGAATATTTTTTAGCTACATATTATATGTTTAAGGCCATTTTAATACTCCGCCACGAAAGGTGAAAGGGTATATTGAATTGGTTCAATGTACGTCACGGGGTTTCTCTGTACGTGGAAACCAGTTATTTTTTATTAAAGTGTTGAATATTGAATATTGAATATGTAGCATTATATTTCCAGATATTTCCAGTATATTTCTAGAACTATCCAAAACTATTTACAATTTAGTCTTATACAAAATTGGGTTGCTGCGTCAACTCGGAAAAAGGGTAAGCCACATTTCACCATTCATGTTTTCCGCAAATCGATAAAAATCGATAAATAATTTAATTTATACCTGATTGTGTAAATCGATAAAACCATATATATGTTTTGAGAGCACGATTCACCCAATTTGAAAGGTTGGCTGATAACTTCTCCTCCAAACTCCAAAGAGGCCAACAAAGTATGGCCGCTGTCGGTCCAAAAATCCCAAACGCCACAATCTTCCACAAGTGTTGAGCTACAGTTAAGAAGCTATTAAGGCAAATTTTGTGGATATTTAGCTATATTTCGTATATATATTTTCCAGCTAAAATAGCAGGTAGAATTCCAGGAACCTCCTCTGAAGATTGGCCACAATCACCCTGCCGCCCAAAAATCGGGCTTCTGTTTATATTCCCTTTAATTTTCAAGCCAATTTAGTCAACTTCAAAGTACACATTATGATTACCACAAAAATATTCTTTGCTGTTGTCAGAGTATACTGCAGTCGGTTACTCCCAACTCTGCGACTTTCTCGCTCGATTTTTGTGTTAATTAAAAAGCAATCTTGTGCAAAAACCACTTATCTTTTTCGACGTCAAAAATAACCAAGTATATTAAAAAGATTATTTTTAGCAAATTTTCGAGAGGTTAGCTTGCTATATATATGTATATATATGTATGTATATATATTAAAAAAAAGCGAAACGGAGATCAAGTTGTATTGCAACTTGTGCCGCAAACACTTAACCCACTTGAAACAGTGGCTCGTTAGTGAGTTTCCACGCTGCTTAATTGGGTCATTTTAACGCACGATATGTTTACATTTGCCGTTGGTCGGTTGCATTGTTGCAAGTTGCACGTTGCCACTTGCTGCATGTTGCAAGTTTGCTGGATGCGCATTGTTGATTCGTCAACTTGACAATTACCTGAACTTCTGCAACTGGGTCAAATGGAAACAAATATTTAATTTTCCAAACAAATGCAGACTGAAACAAATGTAATTCTGATAAACTAAAGTGAAGTGATTCCTATATGGGTAAGTTATCAACTTAAGTGTTGCAAAATGCCATGAATATTCCAGCTTAATTGCGTCCGAAAATCATAATATTATGCAATAGCCATGAATCATTTAAGCATCCGCATTCGCATTTGCCTCAAGCAATTATTATTCATAATGCACAGCTGTCAATTAGCTTGTTAGCCACACCGACACCCATTAGACAACTAATCTATCCACCTCGAGGAGTGCTTGTACTGATTTTCCCATCCAATGTTGCAATGATGACTATGACTATGCATCCTTGCAACGCCAAGGTGTCGTATTACACAGAATTTTATTACATTTGACACATCACTTGTGCCGTACATCATTACTAATTCAATTGACCCAAATATTTGGCAAAGGATGTAAACAGCAAAAATTGATGGCACAACGGATTACACTTGCCACTGCCTCCATGTTGCAGCAGCACAACATATTCAAATAAATAGCAATCAATATTGATGGCTTGACGCTTATGGTTTAGTGCCAGCTTGTGGGACTTTGCGGCTATTTGTTCAAGTACACATAATACAGATACATACATATGTGAATGTGTCTAAATTGGCATTTGTGCAAGCATTTTATAGACACACACACAAACACACCCAAACACACACCCACACAAACACACACAAACACTTGTTTATCTATTTGCAATCAGCAATAGTTCGAGTGGACCTGTTAATGAATTCAACGATTTTTTTTTGGGGCAACATAAACTAATCAATCATTTCGCACGTTTTGTGGCAGATATGCAAATTTAGTTTAGATATATCAAAAATCGATTCTTTTTACAGTCGCTGATTGTATTCAGTTTGATTTTTTTTTAAATGCATATTATTCAGGTCCAGAACTTTACAAAATCTCACAAAATATATAACAAAATAAAAGCTGAAATTCGAATTAATTTTTTTTGACATCATTTTAAGTTTTTACAAATTCACTTAGTTAAAAAAAATGGCATTGCAAATTCGATAGTATCGAAAATGGCTCTGAAAAGTAGACAATTTTTCGAAACAATTTTTAAATATACGAGAAATAATATCTTAAAAATATAAAGCATTTTTTTCTATTTTTGGAAATGCAAGCCATTCATTAAATATACAAATAATTATTAACAAATTATATTAGAAAATCGAAATTCAAATTTTTTAAAAGTTGAAATACTGAATTTTGTACCTTTAATTCTTTAAATATTTTATAATTAAAAATAATTATTAATAATATTATATTAAAAAATCGAAATTTAAATTTTATTAAAATTTAAATACTGAATTTTGTACCTTTGTTTCCTTAAATATTTTATAATTAAAAATAATTATTATTAAATCACACCAAAAAAGTGAAATTAAAATTTTATAAAAGTTGAAAAACTGAAATTTTTACCTTTATTTCCTTAAATATTTTATAATTAAAAGATACTTAATGCGAATTTCGTAATTCAAATGCTTAACTTACATAGTTTAATCGAAATACTAATTTAAATGAATTTTTTAAAATTATATTTGCAGCAGCATGGAATCAATCAACAGTCGCTGCAAAAGTTTGCAACATGCCTGCAACATATTGCCCAACTACTGGAATGTCCTGTTTGTTGTGAGGTAAGCATACATACATATGTACATATGTATACATACAGTCGTATCCAAACATATATAACCATATTGATTTTACTTTATTTTGTTTAATTTATGTATGCCTTGAGGTAAGTGGAGCTGCAGCAGCCGCGTCGGCTTTTCTTCTAGCCAAAGAGATGTGTGTTGCATATCGATGAGGTCGCTTGTCGCTTGTCGACTGTTGCCTGTTTTGGCTTGCAACGTGGCTTGTTAGTTACCAGTAGCTGGCTTTTAGTTTTAGTTCGTCATTATGTAACTCAGCACAACTAAAACTCAACTGTGATGGCAAAACTTAGTTGGCAGTTGCCCCTTGTTTGCCTTTGTGAGCCGGCTGCACCATCAACGTCATATGACTGCCGCACCCGCAACACCCGCAACACACGCCACACCCACCACACACGCCACCGCCCCACATTCCCTCGTCTCTGTTGCTCTTCCGGCTTTGCGTTGATTTTGCTGAGCAAGTTTGTTGCTAATCACTTGACCGTGTATAAAGTTGAAACGTCGAGCTGTTGTACCAGTGATTGCGTGTGCCCCACCCATTCCCCATCCCCCAACCCCCATCCGCCATTCCCTGCCCCTGCCCCTGCCCCATGCCGCTGTGGTTTTGTTTACACAATTACTCACAGCCTGACGCTGTCATGCCTACAAATAAATGCAGATTTTGTTAGTTAATACCCGTTAGTTATGCTTGTAAAAATGCATGCATACATATGCATACAAATATATATGTATATATATGTACATTTGTAGGCAATTTAATTTTTATATCCTGCACCCAATGAAAAATACGTAGAAAGTATATTAGGTTTGTCAAATCACACGACAGGAGGCAACATCATCGAAAGTATATAAACAATTATAGTTATTAATGTTATTATTATTTTGAAATATATTTGTAAGAAACAGAGTGCTACTTTTGTTTATCGATAAATATCGATAAATATTTTATTTCACTTATTTACTTTTTTGAGCATATCACAAGATTATCAAATTTAACTTATAACATGCTCAGCTTGATATAAGTATTATCGACAGCTCGATCAGATTACTAAGAATAGATAAATATCGATTTCACAAGAGCTATCGGTACAAAATTCAACATGTATATTTTCATATAGTTTAAACAGATAAAGTGTCTCAGTTTTTCATACAGTAACTATCAATGTATAAGGGATTCTTCAGTCGGGCACACTTCACCGCAACCCACTCAATTTTTAACATTTTATTTTTATGTGAAGATATCCAAAATTCATATATATATATATTTACATTTATATATATATATATATTTATGTATTCCGTATGCTTGATAAATGTTTGCCATTGCATGTGATTTGATTAGCTTTGTCCTGGTGCCTGGCGGCACTTTGGCGAAATATATCGAGCATGCTGGGCATGATTGATTACAGAATTTGAAAGTCAAATATTGTCGATTAGGCATCATGACAGGCAATGTGGAATGTGGAATGTGGAACGGGGCATGTGGAATGGGGCATATGGAATGGCCAGGTCATTCAATCACTTGCTTGTTGCCGGACGCTGCTCCCCATTAACGCTCTCCAAACACAGCTGTTGAATTTAAATTCAAGCTGCGACCAGTTGTAAAATGCCAGAAATGGTTTGCCAAACTAAGCTGTAAATTTATTTGTGGCAAGCATGTCAGCAAACACATAACTTTAATTAATTAGACAGCAACAAAGTGGAGCCTATGCCACAAAAGTTTTTCTTTTTTTTCTTTTTTTTTTCTTGCGTTCCTCTTTAATTGTAAAGTCATCTTCCAATGGCAAGTGAAACATGTTAGAATTTAGTGCCGGACTCACCATAAATAAAGCATCCTGTGGTAAAGGACGCGAAGTGTGGTGGCAAATTTGTCAGACGGACGCACAGTCGGAGCTGCAATTGTCGCTCGTACAAAGCTGCTGAGGGACGCACAATTACGTACACTCAGAGAAACGAATTGAGTCAAGCTATGAATCTCAAGAAATGGAATAGCATTTGTATACCTATTTTAGTATAATTACTTATACATATATGGAGGAGAAAGTGCAAAATTCTGTAAAACGGACTAAATTCGATGACATCAAAATATATATATTTTTTTTAGTTTAATATTTTGAAGAATAATATTAATATTTAACGTTTTTCTTAAAGCAAAACCTTTTGGAAATTTTACCGGATTTGTTTCAGATAATTCCATTCATGAGATATGTACATTAACAAAGATTACCTATTTTTTACCCATTTTATCATATATACTTATATGTAGAGGAGAAACCTTTGTAAAGTGAACTTAATTTGACGACATAAAAATATATATTTTTTTTAGTATCATATTTTTTAAAATAATGTTAATATTTAATATTTTTACAGAACATTTGCTAAATACAAAACCTATTTGGAATTTTAGCCAGATTTTTTTCCATAAAAAAGTAACGAGTCCAAAATAGTTTTATTTAATTCCATTCATAAGATTTTTAAATGAATAAAGATTTGTTTAAGATTTTTTATTTTTAAACACGTAAATTTTGTTGGAAAAAAATGTTTAAAATTATTTACATAAGAAACCTTATGAAAACTTAAAGAAAAACAAAAATTAATTGTACTCGAAATTTTGACAAACGAATTTTATGAATTTTAAAGGATTTGCACTTGATGTTCGAACATAGTTTTTCTCTCAGTGTCTAAGTGAATAAGTGTAACTCGCTGGCTCCATTGGAGCAGCAGCTGTCAACTAAGCTGAAGGCATTGCCTGGAAGGACAGCTGGCTCCTGTTTTTGCAGCACTGCATACATAATTTGTTTATTAACCTTAAATCAGATTATTCACGAATGGGTGACAAGGACAGAAATAGTGTGAAAGCGAGAGAGAAAGATGCAGTTTGTATTCAGTTCAGACTGTATCTTGCCTTGCCAGACAAAACTTCAATATCATATTTGGCAATGATTACTAAGGCACGAATATTGCATAATATTACGAGTATATAAATGGATATTATACACACACACACATATATATATATACATACACATATGTGTAAGTTGAGGTATGTATGTGTTTATTGGTTATGCTATTTGCGTATGCAAACAGAGAAGTCCATTAAGTTATTAAGGGATTTTCTTGGCCCATGAAAACATTGCCCAGCACTCGTTCGTGTGTGTGTGTGTGTTTATGTATATATATATGTATATGTGTGTGTGTGTGCAATATGTATGTCTGCTACATCAAATGTTAAATTCAATCCAATAAATATTCGCGTTGAGATAAACTGTGTCTGCTCTTCTGCAAATTTTCTATTGACTTTAAATACCAAACAATTCGAGACGAAATTCAATTAAAAATGCATAAATTTTATTTTTTTTTATATGCACACTTATCAAATTATCAACACAATTTGCTTAAAATGTTCAAAAAGTTATTTATTTTTGCATGCAATTATAAACACTTTAATTGTTTATACAATTGTTACTACCAGTTGCTAAATCATAGTTGATAGTTGCCAAAGTATCTTTTGTTTAATTCTGAATTTTTATTCACGTATTTTGAGATTGTCGGTTTTTGGGCGATTTTAATGCGAACTGACACAAGATGAAAAACAAAAAGAAAAACAAAAAACTATTGCTGGCAAATCGCTTTACATTTGTAATACTTCAGTTTCATATTTGTAAAAATGATGGCAAAAAACAATCCAAGCTGCTGCACAAAATTGTATCTTTATTGCTGCATATTTATAGCTGCCCAGATACAAAGATACATACAAACATACATACAAACATTCATATATCCATTCAGACAAAATGCATCAATTGAATTTCTGTATAGATTTGTTTTTCTTTTATTTTTTGAGACAATCCCCATGATTTCTCTATATATATATGTGTGTGTGTGTGTGTATCTGTGTGTGTGGGAGATTGCACGTTTTTGTAGATTGAAGTTGGTAGCTTGAAAACCGCAAAACTGTTTTTCTGCCCGCATCAAATACGTTTGTATTATTTTAAATCCGCTTGTGATATATTTTCAATTGTATATTCAATTTATATGGTAGCTTCATGTCCCTTTCACGTTAGGAACACTCCACTTTGATGTATTTTTCATAACAAATCACACAAATCGAAATTGCCAAAAAAAGAAACTACCAAATATATATATAAAAAAAGGGAGTCAAGTGCTTTGGCCATTTTAAGGTTTTTAGCAAACATTTTTTATTACGACTGTTGGTTAGTTTATTTACCCAAATACAAATAAATTTGCAAAAACAATAAAAATTCATCTGAAAGTGTACACTCGAAAAAAGCACACATCTTATTATTGCCTAAATTTATATCTAAAACGGATTGTTGTTTGTAGCCTTAAGTAAAAATAACAAAAAAAAAAAAAATTTCGAGTATAAAAAATGTTGATAATTATTTTCTTAATAGAAACCAGAACTGATTTTTTTTTTTTTTGACTTGAAATATTGAATTTTTTTCACTTTTCATAACAACAAATGTAAACATATGAATAACTGCGAGATTTATAAGATTTTAAGATTTCTAAGATATTTTTCAAAATAATGGTTTGCATTTTCAATCTTCATGAACATTGTTAAGTGTTTTATATTATATTATTATTTTATATTTTGTATGTTTTTTAATACCAATTTGATTTTTTTACTGATTTTTTTCATATCTCAATCAATTTTTTTTTCTGATTTTTTTCATATCTCAATCAATTATTTGGTGGCTTTCTGCTGCTTTTGCTGCTGTTACCTTTTGCAAACTGGCTGCAATGGGAAAATCAGGTTATTAAACCACCCAGCTGGCAGTGCTGCAATGGACACGTACTTTGCAATAATTGCCGTAACCGCTCCGTAAAGTGTCCGGTTTGCCGGGTGCCGCTGGGACCACGGGGACGCTGCCTGCTGTCGGATAACTTATTCACGCTGCTGGCCGAGAATTTCCCCTGTGATGGTGGTAAGTAGTTGTGGCAGCGACTGTCAACCATTCTTCTTAATGGTCAAACTGGCAATAGGCAAATGTTGTTGTTGTTGTTGTTGCTGGCGCTAGCCATTAATATGTCTTCAGTGCGTCAGTTGTTTGGCCAAAACTTTTTGGGATATCTGCCTCGTAATCTGGCGAAAATGGTGCTTAGATTAGCGTTGTCATTAGTAGAGTGTACCCAGCCTGCCTGGGACCCTAAAATCTGACGCCAATGAAAATGTCTTTCAATTTTGAGCAAAAGTTTTAACTTTGGAAACCCATGCTTAACACTAAGTATGTATTAAAAAAAAAATATAAGTCGAATTTCGAGAGGGAGCCTTATTTATCAAGGGATTTGTGCAAAAGTTGTACCTTTACAGCAGCAGTTCAAAATAAAACAAGTAAGATGCTGTAGTCGAGATGGGTCGACTACGATATACCCTTAACCCAGTTATTAAATATATTATAGTTTTATTGGCAAATTTCCCGTTAAGATGATTTGCACTCAAATGCGAATTGAATGGCTACAAACCCGAGCATATACATACATGCATACACACATACACACGTACACGAAAGAGTAGTTATCGGGGCTCTGCAGAATACACACAAATATATTGACGCTAGCGTCGATTATCATGCCATCTCTATCTCACACATGCGCTCACCTATTATGCATACAGAAAATGCTTCCGGCTGCTGACAGCCATAAGTTCAAAATAATAATATAAGTATATTATGTTTAAATTAGAAGCCTCTGCCTCTGAAATTGTGGATTTTATTGTTATCGGAAAATGAAATGTATCGATAATTCAGAAACTGAGGCAGTTATCGATAAAATATTGCAAACTTGATCTGCGCCTGCTACACTAGAACTTACATTCCAAATTTGAAGTCTCTAGCTCTTAAGGTCTTACAGATGGACGGACGGACGGAAGGACAGACAGAGAGGGTTATAGCAACTCGGCTGTTGATCCTGATCAAGAATGTATATACTTTAAGGGGTCGGAGATGCTTCCTTCTGCCTGTTACATACATTTGCACAAAACCATTATACCCTTTTTACCCATTTTGAATGGGTTAAGGGTATAATAAAATTAAATAGGTATCAATGTTTTGCCTAAGTTTGAAAAGTCTTAGTTAAATTGCAATTGACAAAGTAATTTGGAATTTATTTTATTTTATTTTTTATTTATTGCCCGTCCCAAAACAAATTGTATTTTGTTTCATTCAAACTGGTTTTGCATTGCAATTTATGCAAAACATTAGCATTTTTAAATTTAAATTATTTGTTTTAGTGTTTTGAATAGAGACAAAATACGAAAAAGACAAGCAATAAATGCTAAAAATATTTTAATTTACATTTTATGGGTATCGGTTGTTTTTTATTTAAGTTGCTCTTTTATGTTAATTTGCTTAAATAATACGAAAAAAGGCAGGCCATAAATATTCATATTTCCATTTAGAATCGGTCTTTCATTTAAGGGGTTTTCTTTTTTGTTTAAGCACGAAAAATGTCAAATTTAGTTGAATCGCTTAATTGGTTAAATAAACATAAATATTTTCCATTGCCTGAACACAATTAATTAAATACTTAGTTTTCATTGTAGTTGAGATTTGTTGTGAAATTTGCTTGTTTTTTTTATTTTTTTAATTTTTTTTTTCTTTTTTTTTAATAATTACGTTGCATAAATTGCAAAAGTTTTGCTCGACTTTAGTTGCCAAGGTGCTTATTCCAGAGTCTAGACTCGGGGCATTATCTTTAAGATTGCAGCTGCTGCTTTTTTATGCCCCGTAGCTATGAAATGAACAGGAATAAAAAACTATTACAATTGTTGTGCATGTCAGCTGCTTGTTATGAGTGGCCTTAGAAAAGTTTTTTTTTTTTTTTTTTGTTATTTATGTAGGGTATATTAGTTGACAGGGTCTCCTTTAGTCAAGTGTAGCACAAGTTGTTAAGTTTATCTGTCAAAGAACTTTGTCGTATCTCTACTTTCTTTTTTCCATAATGGTGGTGTTGGCAACTGTTGCAGATAATGTAAAGTTTACAACGCAGGCAGGTAACAAGCGGCAACAACAACAACAACAACAGCAACAACTGTTACATAATCAAATAGAAGAAGTATTCTTGTTGCCCATTTCACTTGTTGAACTTTCTTTGGTATTTTTGCCATCCATGTCATCCAGCACTTAGTGCCTTTTATTGTTTGTAAATTAAGATCGGATTCCTTATAAACAATTTCTCTGGTTCTTCTTTATATGTGCACTAAAGACTGAAGAGTGCTGCAAATCTGACAATCTGAATTGCGAACAAAACTTTTTTGTTTATTAACCTGGCCAACAGCAACAACAAACAAGTGCGTAGCTCAATTGTAATTTTTTGTTGCTTTTTCTTGTGCATTGAAATAGGTAAACATTGTTGTATTCTTTCCATTTCCAGTCAAGACCAACAAAGCAACCGATGTGGCAAGCAGCAACAACAACAGCAACAGAAGCGGCGACAAATGCACAAATGAATATAATAATCAACCAAAAACGGCACTGGCCAAATCAAATACTGGCAAAAAGACGAGAAAAGCTGGTAGACAAATGCAATCCGCAGTGATTTCAGTTGTGAATGATGCTGCTGATGTGCAAGGAGTTGGAGCAGGAGTTGGAGCTGGAGCAGGACTGGAGAAGGAGCTGGAGCTGGAGCAGAAGCTAAAAATGGAGTGTGTTAGGCAAGTTTCGGGAAGGCCGGAGGGAAATGTGCAAAGTGTGCAAATACTAAAAAATAATGTCAACGTTGCAGCCCAGCAGCAGCAGAGTCACAACAACAACAGTTGCAACAACAACAACAGTGGCAACAACAACAATAACAACAGTAGCAGCAGCAACAATATGCTCGTTAAACCAAAGTTAAAGTTGAGTAAGAAAAGTTGGCAGATTACAGGCCGAGATCAAGACGAATTGCACAGCGATGAAGTTGCAAACATAAATAATGGCCAACAGTGTCTGCGATGGGGGCGCCAGGTGTTGCAGCCAACCAAAGGGCAACAACAACAATATCAAAATTATCATTGCACGACTGGGAAATCATGCTGCAGCAACTGCAACGGCAACGCGGCAAAACTTTGCAACAAATTGTCAACCGTCAAAAAAGACACAACAGAGTCTGCGGTCAACGAAAAGCGCTTGCTGCAGAGTGTGGCAGCCACCGAAATTGCTGCGGCTGTTGCAACAAACAACAACAACAGTGCGGCAAGCTTATCAGCAGCCAACCAAAACGTGGAGAACTCACAGCGAGCAAAGTTCTTCAGCGGGCCATCAATAAAAAGTCAGTTGCACTTTTGTGGCACTCTCGGCCAACGGTTGCACGTCCATGTCCAGTTGGGGTCACAACGGACGCAGGCCTCTCTTCGACTGAATGAGGCACACACATTTTGGTTCACTGTGTTGGCGATCGACGGCGCTGAGACTGACAATTATGCTGTATTCGTGTGGCACGTGGCGGGGGCACAGCACACAGTGGAGGCGCAACACTTTCAGACCATCATCGAGTCGGAATGCAGTCAAGTCAAGTGGTTTGGCACAGCTCAACCACAAACCCGAAGTTGGCAGGAGATCAGCGCCACCGGCGAATATCTCACATGGTGCAACACGGCCAAAAGCTGCTGCACCACCTTTGATATTACCGTTAAGAGAAAATAGCATTCCAACTGATATTAGTAGATAAATAGGCAAAAACAAATGTGTACTGATTTTTAGCTAATAAATAGAGTGGAATAAAACCGAATACATATGTAAACAATTTAAATGTTAAATATATTCTATTTTTTATTTTGAGCTAATAAATAGAGTGGTATAAGCCAAATGCATATTTAAATAAGTTAGAATGGGTTAATTGGGTGAGCTCGACTACGATAATCCCTGAAATCAACTGTTCAATTTAAATTTTTAGTTTAATTTTATTTTGACAAATTTTCTGCATAGGGAAATGTTCTAGTTTCTGATGGGTAGAAGGAAACTAAACCGCTCCGATATATTAATCGAAATACTGAAAATACTTGCGACTGCTGATAGTAATAAGATTAATATAAGAAAACGTTTGACTTGGATTTTCTTATCAAATCTTGATGAAATTTATAGTTGTCAAGGTATAGCATATATATTTATAAATTTCTTTTAGAAATGTTATTTTTATTGTTATCGAAAATCGATGTATATCGATATACACCAAACAAGGTAAGTTGTTGCTTAAAATTAAATTAAACGGAATTAAACGCGGAACTTATATTCCATTCTTAGATATCTCTAGTTCTTTTAATGGCTCATCAATTACAATATCGACTTGTTCTTGATGCTGATCAAGAATATATATACATACTATGTCCCTAACCCATTATACCCCTTTTGGCCATTTCTAAAGGATTTAGGGCATAAATATGCAGATGTGCAGATATCAAGTCCAAAGTGCATGTTGTCAATTAAAAATAATTTGCATAACTTATGTGTTTAATTTGATTTTGCTGCAAATATAAGTTCAAACTCACCTCTCTCTCTATCTCTCTCCCACTCTCTCGGTGTAGTTGAATGAAGTGTTTGCCTTTGTAAATTATATTTGCATTTTTTTTGCGGCGCGTAGCATAAAATTTATTTCAAAAAATGGCAGACGCAATTTAAAATGTGTTAAGTCAGCCAAATTTTTAATTATTAAATGCATTTAGAAATATGCTTGCCTGGCATGCCAGGTAGGTAGCCGCTGTGGTAGCTTCCCCCTTCCCAAACTCTTTAACTCTTTTTTTTTATTTTCCATGCATCTCTCTATTTGCATAAGCCAACAACCAAAGCAACAACAACAACAAGAGCGCAAATAGCTGTCCGCTGCCTGCTGATAATTGACATGCACGCAAATTAATGGGTTTTTTTTACATTGCGCTATATGAACATGTCCACATATAAATATATACAAACATACATACATACGTGTACATTGGTACATTTGTACCTACTGCAACTGCAATATTTAAAAAAAAACGAGCAGTTCTCAGCGATGAGTGTTTGTATATTGTATGTGTGTGTGAGTGTTTGTATCAGGTTGTCAAATGATGTTTACACAGTGTTTAAATGTGGTGAACAATTCTTAAATACAAATTCAAAATTCGTTCCAAATTCACAAAATATGACAAATTAAATAGAAAATACATATGCTGATCTAATAGGTATTTAAATGTACCTACACACAACATACATATATTGTCATCGGTTTCCGCAATCTTTATTAGCTTCAGAACTATAAGGTTGCCCCTCTCTGCGTGAATCGCGTATGTTCTCTCTTTTGTTTACCCTGTAAATTTTTTTAAATTGAAAAGAGCATAAGCAATCGCTGTCAAGCAGGCAAGTGGTCTATCTGTGTACGCATGAGAATATATTAAGTTGCTCTCATTGTGAAATATACTCGGTATGCTTTTAGTCGACTTTTCGCCAATTGGTATTTTTGTTTTGCTCTTTGACTTCTCTATTCGTAAGCAGTTTGTTTAGGTGCGTTTGGCAATTAGTTTTTGTCGATGAGCGTTGACGGCAAAAGCGGCGACTCTTCCGCGTTCTTTGTGTATATATATTTTGGTACATGTGTACACACATACATGTCTATATTGTTTGTAAATATGTACATTTTGTGCTTGCAATATTTGTTTGAATTCGGCTGGCAATTAGTTTGTTTAGAAAGATTAGAGCGCAAAATGTATTATTATTAAGCTATCATAGACTTTGAGGCCGGCAATTTCGGTGGCAATTGCATTCATTAACGGTACTCCGTTTGCGACGTCAAGTTCATTTATTGTCTACGCTTCTTTTTCGTTACGTTCGCTCATCGATCAGTTTGTTTATTGCGTCACATTCGGACAGCTGACGGTTGTAGATAAGTACATGCATACAAGTGCATATACATATGTATGTATTTACATGTGTGTGTTTGTTTTGTTGTTGTTCCTTTTCTAGTTAAACATGAACAGCGAAAGTGGTGAGTTCATTTATGGCAGCGGTTTATGTTATCAGTTGTCAGTCAATGATTAACCAATTTGAATTCAATTTTATTTGAATTAACATACAAAAACCATATATTCATGATTAAATTTATTTATTAACATAACACCTACTCAAATTTAGAAATCTACGATATTGTGGCGGCAATCGATGGGCCGACTTTGAATGCCTATCGCGAAAAAGCTCCCGATGAGCTTTATAATGCGAGAGAAGCAAATAAAGCTGAATCGGATGGAACCCATACCGAATTGTTGCGTCGCCTCAGCGTGACTGTCACTAAGAGCATTCTCAGCGACTTGGAGCCAGAGACTCAACACTTGCTCGGCGATGCAGCACCGCTATGGATTAAGGATCAAGCCAATAAGCGTCCGCTGCCCCCTCCTCGATCCCATATGACGAATGCCAAGGGACAATTGCAGAGCTCAGTTAATGATAATGGGAGTGTGAAAGGTGAGTTTATATCTATGGCGACTCACCAAAAACCGTCTAAATACATGCATACATATGTGTATGTGTATGTGTGTACACATGTGTATGCAAACTGAAAGAGAGGCTGTACTAAAATTTAGTACAACGGTTAGAATGTTCAAATGTTTGAATGTTGTTCTAAATACTTCGATCTTACGCACCTAAAATTTGAAATAAAGCTTAATGAGGTTTTTGAAAAGTTGAAATTAGCACCGATTAGGATGCGGGATTATTTGAAAGAAGAATAAAAACATCTTGTTATACATATGTATGTATATGTATATAAATACTTCAAAATGATAATTTTTAGAGTAAAAATCTGTACCGATTAAAAAGGCTAACTATTTAAAAGAAAACCCAAAATATTTTGATACATTGAATTTGATATTTTGAAAAGTTGTTAGTTTTATCTATTCTGGTGTAATAGTAATAATAATTCTCGAGGTAGAACTGATATTTGTAAAGTGAAATATGTTGTGTGATTTATAAATCGACATACTAAATAAAATTATAAATTAAAAGATACTTTTTAGTCTTAAAAAATTAACTATCAATTATTACGAACAAGCAAAACTATTTTAAAGAGTAGACAGATATATAAAATTGTGCAATTGCCCATTCAATATATGGATTGCGAATATGGATTTTATACTTTTGTTTACCTTAGCTGTATTTTTTTTCCGAGTGTATCGATAGAAAATTGAGAAAATCAGAGTAAATCCGAGCAAATAGTTTCAGTTGCATTTGAAACGCTGCACGAGCAGGAAACAGACACTGTGCAACATAACTATTTTTTTGGGGAATGCAACGCTTGGCAACGTTAGCGAAAGTTAAATTATTTTTTTTTCCTCGGAAATGACTTTCCGGCACATGCAGTCACACACACACACACACACGCACACAAATACACACACACAGATACACATCCACACAAATGCAAATATGAAAGCGAGATGCTTACAAAACAAGACTTCGGCGCCAGGATGCCAAATGGCGAATTGCAAATGGCAAAAGCAACACACATTTCCCGTTCCATGTCAGAGCTTACGTCCTTCTTGGCTTCTGCATACCCAGAATACCAACCCACACACACACACGCACACATACAAATACACACGCGTGTTTATTGAAAGTTTTCGACTCTCAGTCATCATTTGGTGCAGCAAATTGAGTCTGATCCTTGACTCTTGTGTGCCGTCGCTTTGAGCCGATCTTTTGGGGCATGCCCACATCCACTCAACGCAACTCAACTCTCAAAATTTCCATGCACAGCAACTTGGAACGTAAAGCGAGCGTGATTTTCCGCAAAACACTTTTCTTTAATTTTTTATTTTTTTTTGGACTGTTGTGTGAAATTTGTTAAACGCCTCTTGGCCATAAAATGGGAATAACATTTGTATATTTATGGCTAGATTGTGATACGTGGTATCTGCTAGTTGGTCACTTTTGTAAACCGAGTTTTTGTGATTCTCATTTTATATATTTTGCTGAGCTTATTTTTGCTGTTACAGCCGCGCATATTTCCAGCGAACGAACGAAGTGAGGCATTTGTTGTTTTAAGCAAAACCAACTATTATTATTATTGTTATTGTTATTGTTGCACTGCTTTCGCATCTCAATTGTGGATGCCCTTTCAGAGAAGCAAACATAATTTACTCACAAAACTTGTAACGCGCAGCATCAAATTAAATATATATATTTTTGATCAGCAATATTTAATTTTTAATTATCGTTGGTAAAACGGAGTTCTGTTACAAAAGAAAAACAATTTTCTTCTTATTAGTTTATTTTTTCTGTGCTCATTTTTAAAATGAATAATTTATAATTTTTAATGTGTAAGGATATACACTCAGATGCATTACTCGGGTAACTGTTTTTTTTTTTATTTTTTATTTTTGGGAATTTGTTATTTTTCTCTCGCTTTTTGGGTGAATCACAATTGCAGAGTCACAATTCAGTAAAAAGTGCAGCAAATCAAAAAAATACAAACGTATGTTTTTACGTCGATAATTTCCTATGCAAAAGTGAAGTTATTTAACCATTATGATATTGAAATTCAATTTTATGCAGATAAATTGTGTTTATTCAAGCCGCAATGCAATTCAGAAATGTTTTATAAATAATTTAAGAGACATTAAGGCAAAAATGCTTGATTTCCAAACTGATTTATGTGGAGTCCACTTAACCAAAGTAGATGTTTATATAGAAACCAAAGCAGATGTATATATATATAGACTGAAATGCATCTTTATTTACCGAATGCGTTTTAAATGCCCAGCTTGACTAAAAAACGGATAAAAAAATGGTGACATTTCTGTTTACTTAAAACTGCAGCAAGAAATACGATTTGCTTTGCACAAAGATCCCCCATTTATAAATGAAACGTGGCAACGATTCATTCAGAAGCACACATATAGATATATATATATATAGTATATATATATATATATATATCAGCCTTGTGCACATATGAATATTACGTATAAGCCGCATTGCAACGTTTATAAATGACTGCAACGGAGGGTAGATTGTGTGGGGGTTGCGGATGGGTTTTTGGTTTAGCTTATGCCAACTGAATGGGACAATTTTGAGCCAGTCACACACAACCACACACGCACACACACACAGGAACACACACACAGGCACACACACAGATTTGAACAAAACTGCGTTAAGTGTCAAGGCGCCTGTTCCGACGTTTCATTTGACTTCGCATTCGTTCTACTTTTGTGGATTTCCACTTGGTTTCACTTTGATGCCATTTGCTTAGGCTCGCTTAAGGCCCTGTAGCACTGTTTTCTATCCTCACATGAGCGAAGTTAGCCCAGCTCACTTCACGGGAGGTGGCCCTAACTAAATATGATACCTGTGCGCAGGCAATTACCAAGGAATGTCGTTTAAATAGCATTCTATATCCTTAACCCATTGAAATTAGTTAATAGGCGTATATTGAAGTTGTGCAAGATTATGTAACAGGCAGAAGATAGCATACTTCACTCGATAATATATATATCGATAATATTTATACATACTTGATCAGCAAAAGATGAATCGATTTGGAATCGAAAATCTCTTTTATTAAAGACAGATCAAGTTTATTTAATTTGACCAATGCCTGCATTCGTTTTGTGAATATCGATAAAAATCGATATGTGATGGTTTATTTCATGTAATCGATAACTGCTTTCGTTTCGCGAATATCGATATAAATCGATAACTGATTGTTTATTTAATATAATCAATAACTGTTTTCGTTTCGTGAGTATCGATATAAATCGATACCTGATGGTTTATTTCATTCGATCGATAACTGCATTCGATATCGATATCGATTTCCGATAGCAAAAAGTTTGCAATTTTAAGGATATTTCTTTCTAACATGATATTGTTTATCTGCAGAAAATTCATCAAGATCGGTTAGGCAACACTTGCGATGAATATCTAAGATGTGTATGCTTTATGCAAAAAGGGTATCTCGTAGTCGAGCACTCTTACTTCTTAGTTGCTTAGATACTTTGACTGCAAACATATGCGCTTCACTTTCCAAATTGTTTTTCATTCAATGTGTTCCACTTCGCTTAATATTTTTTTTTTTTTATTATTTATAAATAAGCATCGGCAGCCAGTTTGTGTTGTGGGTGGCCTGGTTTTTGCCTGGGGTTTGCTGGAGTTAAGGTGAAAGTGCAATGTGAAGTTGGAAATTCTCAAGTTTTGCTGCAGATTGAAATTTAATCAAATTTGTGTGCAAACATATCTCAATTATGCACTGCAATTTGAGATGCTGTGAAATACTTGATAAACATGCAGAAACTATTTACCACATGCAACTGCAACGAACAAAATAAAATACTATGCCAAACGTTTGTCTGCAACTAAAAAGTCTCTCTATCTCTCTCTCTGTCTCTATCTCTGTCTCCTTCTTGATGTTTAATATTCGTTTATTAGTTTTATTATTTGTGTGTAAAGTTTTGCAATAATTGAAACTAACAATTTATGTTCATCCATGCAAAAAGTTTTGAAATATTTTTTTTGCATTGCCATCTTGGCCAGTTGTGTTAAATACGGCAAGTTGAAGTGGGCAAAAGCGAACGCTCTGTCAAAAGTAATAATCAAAGTATTTCCCCAGCCGTAGGTGCACAAAAAAGAATAATAATAATAAAGAAAAAAAACAAAAAAATTAATAGATTCCAGGAGCGTATATCTTAAAGTTGCTGCCACAGAAAAAGCCATAATGACTTTGGCAAGTTGCACCATTCCCAAAAGTACATAACAATTTTTTGCGTGTAGTCTATGAATGTGAAATATCACAGTTGCGGGCAACATACACACACACACACACACACACGCACAACATTGAAATGCACATTGCTGTCACCGAGGAACTGAAACCACCAATGCCACGTTGGGGTTTGGGGCACACTCTGTTGCCACTATCTTTGCTGACACCTTGTGCAATTTATGCCCAAATTTCTTGCAACCAAAGAAGTCTGGACAAAAAAAAAAAAGGAAAGAAAGAAAAAATGGAAATGGAAATAGTCCTGCCGCAAAACTTTTAAATGCGCCGCATTATTCATAATTGTGAAATGCGCAAAAGGCGCCTCGAGTCGGTGTCGGAGTCGGTGTTGGAGTCGAAGTCGGCGAGTTGGCCAACTCCAACCCAACCCAACCCAACTGGTCCACCTTCGAGGTTTCAGCGTGGCGGAGACATTTAAAATTAATTAGGCAATGTTAAATATTTGTTGCACTTCAAACGCAAAAATTTAAATTGAGCTTGTAAATATTTGATGTACATACAAATATATAATGGGGCCAAGAGCGCAGCCCAACTGAACCGTACTGAATTGGATTGGTAAATATTTACCGTTGATTATGGCTAATTAATTGATAAGCAAAATGCTTGTAAACATAATTTGAACGCGGATATTGCCTTGTTTTCTCCCACAGCATCTCAACTAATTGCCTCTTTTTGGCCACAACTCAAACCAATTTGATAAAGTCAGGCATTTGTAATGTGTTTATCTATTTACTTATTTATTCCTAATTTATTTATTTTTTATTTTTTTTACTGTTTACTGTTATAATTATATGCTCGCATTCACTTTGTGCTATTGGGCATTTTAATTTAGACACGTTTTGTGTGAATCGTATTTAGAGTATCCATATTAATTGACTGCTAAAGCTTTATGTATTCAAAATACGAGTTAACAAGTCAACTACGATCCATCGTATGTTGTTCAATTATGGATACACTGAGAAATAAAGATAGAACTTAGAAATCGCTAGAATAGTAGAAAGCTTATTTTGAAAATAAATCGATTTTCTGTACCTAAAAATCGTTGTTAAACTAATAACAAGTTTGAGACAACAATTGTTTGCATAAATTTTAAGCTGATTTTTAAAACAAACAAATAATAAATCTAATTAGATTCAAAAACATAAAAGTTGCTTTTTAAATTAAAAAGTTATTTCATTTGAACCAAAATGTATCACGATCTGAGATTTTTTTTATTAAAAACATACTTTTTTCGGGTAACTTTGAATTAAGAAATATATTTTTGGTACTGTTAAGCGTTTCTATTTTAAAAAAATTTAATTTATTTTTTTTTTTGTAATTTATTTTAATTTATATAACGCGAATAAACTTTGTGCTTTATTATAAACAGATATTATTTTTTAAAAAATCGTGATAAAAAATAAATTCTATTTCTTAGAAATTCCATGTTATTTTTGAATAACGTTAACTTTTGGTCTAAAAACTTTTGGTTTATTTTATAAATTAAGAAGTCTTTAAAAAAATAGATATATGTATATATATTTTTAAATATAAGCATGTGTCTTTAATTTGGCGCTGATATTCAGATAGTCGTGTATTTATTTAATATATCTTTTGCATCGTTTTTGCTGCTTGTTTTCATTCGCAGTCGTGAATTTGTTAATTGAACAAATTAAAAAGATCGAATCTTAAAGAGTCACGTGCCAGCGAGAGAGAGAGAGGGAGAGAGAGAGCTTCTGAGAGAGAGAGAGAGAGAGAAAGCGAGAGCGATCGCAAGCGAGAGTGAGAGAGGGAGAGTCGTGGACAGTTTTTGTTTATTTATATTTTATTAACATAAGATATTGCGCTAAGGAGCGTAACAATTCTCCCAGATATCTATAGAGACGCTCCCAGCTTTCCATGGAATTTAAATGATTCAGTTGTCGACTGCCGCCGGTTGAGCATCTGATTTGAGATTAGCTACATTTGAATTCGCTTATTCATTAAATCTTATCGTCTCGCTGAGGCAGGTCGTCGGAAAGTCGTTCGTTGCACGCATCTGACATAAGCGGAGTGAATGGTAAATAAAATCAAGAAAACCGTAGAGATACTAATACAACAGATATAGTATATAATATATTGTCTTTGATAAAAGTGATTTTTGTGCAAATTAACCAGAAGTTAGATATATATACGAGTGCATTGGGAGAGCAAAGAATTAACTCATAATAATACAAGTTAGTGTAACTCGGCTAATGTGAAGGGTTTCCCACACATTGAGTGATTTCCCATCTTAAATAAAATAATTACAAAAAAATATATATATGTAAAAATAATAAATTAAAACTAGTAAACAACTTTTAAAGCTTTCATAATTTGCTTTTCAAATTGTTTTGCATAACATAAAAAACTAATCACTGAAAATGTATTTAAGTATATAAATAATAATGATCAAAATAAATTACGCATTTACCCATTCAATATGGGCTTATTAAAAATATTAAAAATTGTTATGAAAATAAAAGGAAATTTCCATAATTGCAAATTACACAATTTGTGCAACCGATTAACGGTCTATCAATTTAATATTTCAATTAGTTTTTGTCTCAGTTCTGCACTCGGATGGCTCTAATTGGTAGAATCAATTCACCTTGCGTCAATCAGTGGCAAATATTTTTTTTGTTTGATGCCAGGTGATCCATTATTGACACGTGATCGTGCAACAAACTGAAAAATTGGCGTTAATTAGCATCAAATATTTGCACACAATTAACATGTTGCTGCCTGGTGACAAATTGCGAGCAATTTTATTTTGCCAAAAAAAAAAAAATAAAATGATACAAAAACCGGTCTGAAGAAATTAAATCAAGTGGGGATTACACAAAGTAAGCTGCAGTTCACTAGTTCTGCGAAGTATGGAAAATATTCTTGAAATGCAAATACAAGTTGCATTTAATTGTATGTTTAGCTTGCCGCAAGCAAATGAAAATGAATACTTTATTTATTTAAATTACTAACAATTAGTGGCAGCTCTCCGCCCAGAGTAGACAGAGAGACAGTAACTAGCAATATTTGTATATGTATATCTACGATTACCGCAACAAAAGGTGGCAAGTTGTCGTTGCCAGCAATAATGCCAATTATGGGTTACGACGACGACAACATCGAAGACAGGTGGGCCAATTTTAGCACTTTAGCCAAAATCAGACCGAGTAGAACATCCTGTCGCTTTTTTTGTCCTTGTTGTCTTGTCAACTTTGCTGGCGCCATCGCAGTTGTTGCTACTTGGGCGCAATCAGCGACTGTCAATCTTTTGTGGCAATGCTTAGTTTGTCATCGACAGCGTTGTCGTTGCGACAACACGTCTTGCAACGTCTTGCTGAGTCCTGTGTGCCCTGAGCATAACGGCAGCTGCGGCTGCATTTTACAATTTTAGCGTAATAGTTGCCAGGCGAAGGATGGGGCAGGAAGCTGGGAGCTGGTTGCAGGAGCTGGGAGCAGGTTGCAGGAGCTGACGTTTCCTTTGACATTGTGCAGGTGTCGATGCTTTTGCCACTTGAGTTATGCATGAGCTGTACAGAAGAAAGCAAAGTGGCATAAATGCTGCTTTCTGACAACGAGTCACACACACACACACACACACATACACATACACATATATATATATATATGCATATAGCCAAGTGGCAGCTTTGCAAGCGAGACAAGCAACAAGAAAACAGTCACATAATTGAGATTCCCATCGGCAATTAACGGTAAACACTCATGCATACACTGAGATATAAAATGGAGATCGTTGATCTTGAACCAGCTCACGATAATATTATTAAAAATAAAATTTGCTTTGATATTATTATAATTAAACGTCCCCGTAATTGATTAATCAATTAATTGCTGAAGGAAGCAGGGGATCTCAACTTTAAACAGACGCAAATTGACTTGAATTAAAATTTTTTGAGAAAATTACACAGAAGGTAATTGTGTAAGTTCTGAAATACACCCAAAGTTTTCCAGTTGAAAGAAATTTAGTTCTAATTCGAAGTGCTCAAGTTTTTTATGAAAAGAAAACACCATATTTTCTTAATATAAAATCTAATCGTCTTTAAATAGGAATTTAAATAATTTTAATAAAATTGTACGCTTATTTTGAGTAAAAATGCTTTTAGTGAATACTTTATATATGAAAATATTTATTTTATTTATTTATTTAATTATTTGCATATTATTTACATTTCTTTTGATCGTGAAATGTAAACTGAATTTTAAGAATATTTCAATATGTCCTGCGCTGTTTTGTTATTTTTATACGAAATATATCGAAGTATAAAAATAAAATAACTTTATTTGTAGCCAGTGAAAGACATAATGAAATTAGAAAAATAGGTCAGCAATAAATAAACAATTAATTAAGAATATTAAATGTTGGCTCACCGCTTTTCTCGCAGTGTAAATACGTGCCTACAAATTGGCATCCAGACACATTTAAAACATTTAAACCTGTCGACTACTTGCAGGCAAGCAGTTGCACCACCAAAAAGTGCAGCTAAACAGCAACAACAACAACAACAACAATAGCAACAACAGCAACAAATCGGGAGAGGCAACAACACCGGCGATGAGTGAGAATAAGTTGACACAATGCGGCAACAGTGCAACTGCTAATCCAACGGCGGCAACACACACTAAACTAGACATACAGCATTTCTCCGAGGACTACAACAATGGGTCGTCTGAAGTCAACGGCGGAAATGTGGGCGGGACAGGACAACAGCAACAAAATGCAGCAACAACAATCATTTTAACGCCGACATCATTAAATTTGCCAAACACACCGCCAAATACTCCAGCTGCGGGCGTCCCCTCCAACAACAACAACAACAACAACAACAACATCAGCAGCAGCAGCAGTAGGGGCAACACAGACAGTGGCAACAATGGGAAGGGTTATGCAGCGCATAGCGAGCACTACAAAGGACCAAAATGGTAAGTGAAATGCACACAAGGGAGCCAGGAGCGGCTCCCAAACATTTTTGCCTGTCCAGCAAAGCCTGGGTGTGTGTGCCACTGTGGGTGTGTGTGTGTGTGCCTGTGTGTGTATGCGCATTTGCTTAACCCCTTTGAATGCATTTCCGGCACAGACAAAGCAGACATTCACATTCACATCCACATTCACATTCGCATTCACAGCCAAATCCACATTCACACTTGCATTGCACGCGTTTTTCGCATATTCTTTTGTTGCTTATTTTTTTGTTGTTCTACATTGCATTTTTCGCATTGTATTTTGTATTGTGTGTGTGTGTGAGTGTGTGTGTGTGTGATTGTGTGTGTGCGTGTGTGCGTGTGTGTGTGTGCTTACAATGTTGCCATTGTCGCCAGTGTCAGTGTCGTCATGGCCACTGTCGACAGCAGGAAGCACAGTCTGCTCCAGTGTCTGGGTCCAAAATTAAGTGGTTCCCCCTGATGTACTGCCTGCATGCTTAGCTTTTTTTCTGTGGTGGCACCTTCTCTCAATCTGTGATTGTTGCAGCTGGCAATATTTATTGTTATTTGTTAGATCTATTGGAACTCACTCTCTCTGTCAAACACTGCCATGCCCCAGTTTCAATCTACTCATTTCTGTGTCAGTCTCCGATTGCCGATGGCTAAAATACTCTGCTCATTTCTAGAAACTAAACAAATTCAATTCCTTCTCAAATTGTAGTTTGTGTCTGCCTTGTTGTGTTAACAAGGCCTATAATTAAAGGTTTTGATTCTGTTCACACAGCAATCAGACAGAGGCCGAGAAACTTCTCAAAATTCAAAATGTTGAAAACGTTTTGTAAAATGAATAAATAAATTAAGATTCAAATATTGTGTAAATTGAATTTGTGTGCTGCACTTGCTCAAAGTGAACATTTCTGCAATGTTTAAAAAGAAAAAAAAAAAACCATCTTTGAGATTCATTTTCAGTTGAACTACGTTTGCCTCATCTGTACAAAAAAGTACATATCTTTTATATAAATGTGTTTAAAAATGGATTTTCTTCTGATGCATCAGTTTATCTTGTCGAACGGCCTAAAAGATAAGCTTTCCTTTTGGCCAAATCTTGGGCAACCTCATAAGTTTCTAGTGGTTTCATTCACTGCAATCCAGTTAGTTAGCCTGTCGTTCCTCCATCGACTCGAATTTCGGATTTGAAACCTGCCCCCCTGGAATACTACACCTTTTCCTCTCATTCCAATTCAATCCTCTTTGCTTACATTGGGCTGTCAAGAGACGGTGTCTTCTTCACCAAGGATATTAATTTCTTAACTCGTATCTGATTCTGTCTAAAAGACATTTGACTCCGTTAGCATTTATATATAGATTAAGGACTCCTGGGAATCTTATACATATTCTAGCAACTTTCTAAGTTTAAGAAATTTTCAAAACCACCATTTGACTGCTGTCTAATCCTGAAGTTATTGCGTTAACAATTGGTTGGCAATAACATCCGTTTGTACCGATTCCCCCTTAAAAATCCAATTGTTTATTTGCATAAGAGATGTGTTTAGATGTGGATATAAAACTGGTTGAAGATTAGGAATCCAGTTGATTAGTAATCCGTTTACTTGGACAGATTGATAAGCAGAGCAAGGAAGCTGTACGCATTGTTGATGGTCTGCTGGCGGAGAAAAGAAATTATAATCATCAGATTGTTTGCCGCTTATTTTTTGATAATCCTACCTTCATGAATATGGGTAATCCGATTTCAAAAAACCCAGCAGCTCGCAATTTGACAGGTTGCTTGAGGTGCTCCATATAGGAAATGAGCAACTTGCGCGTCGGAACGGAATACATCAGCCAATTGGTGTTGAATACACTGTTTGTGAGTCGATTCGCTGCGAGGGTGACTTCGTTGCCGCAATAGCAGGGCAGAAATATCTGAAGTATCATAACGGCCACAAATTGAACGATGGTGATTAACGGACCCGGGTTGCCCCCAAAACCAATCTGCATGAAGCGATACCCACTGAAGCAGATGATTAGGGCGCTGAGCACCACCTGGGCGAGGACATAGGGCGAGACCAGGATCTCACACTGCTGTGTCAGACTCCGAATTTGTCTGTGCTGTTCAAAGATGTTGCGTAATTGTGGCAGTGCCACATTCTCGGGCAAATCGCGCAAAGCAACCAAACGACGACTCAACAATTTGTAGAGTACTGCGATTTGATACATGAAATAGCAGCCCATCGTGTCCAGCAGGCAATTGGAAAGGTAACACAATGTCATCGCCAGGACATTGTAGCCATAGGCATAGAAGTAACGCTCTCGATTCCGCCACTCGAAGGGCACATAATAACCGAACGGTAGCTCGTAGGCATCCTGAAGGAATACGCCCGAAAATCCCGTTATTGCGACAGCCGTACAACCTCCAATATACGTGTAGAATGTCCGCTTAAAATTGCGCTGCTCCCGCTGCCAAAATTGAATATCTTCCGATTTGCTCAAATTACACTTGGCATAGCCATCGAGGGCATTCATGAAGTTGAGGGCCAGTTCGCCTCTGCACCAAATATTGATGAGTTTCACCAGCAAGGCCAACTCTGTCAGCGACATGTACAGAACATTCGCAGCCTGCTCCAAGTCATCGGAGACAATAACTTCCAGCCACATAAGTGCCATGTACGTAAAGGTCAGTGGCAGATGCAAGACGAATGGGTAAATACCCTTCAATCGCCGCCAGTTGCCAGTGCTCTGCCATCGCCAAATGCCCAGCCAGCGTTGGATCTTAAGGAGCGTTCCTATCGCGGATGTGAGGTCCTTTGATTCTGTCTCTGTCATCTTAAGTCGAGCAACCAAAACTCAGTTATTGGCTCGCTGTCAAAATTTGAGCTGCTTTTATAGCCTTTCCCCAAACCGAATCTCATAAATATTCTATAATTGCTATCAAATATATATATATATATATATATATATATCTGTATATATATTTATATATACCTAACCTGGAACCCTTCACTTCTACTCAAGTTGTACTTTTCCCAGTTCCTAATTCCTGGTTCTCATTTATTCATTGCAGTGGTTTTCCCCTTACTTTTTATTGTTACTCTGCCAAAGAACTAGTTCATTTTATTCGTTCTTTTGTATTCATGTAGCCCAGCCCTGTTTTCAGTTTTTTTTTCTTTTTTCATAATTGTTGCTCATATTTACAAATTGAAAACCAACGCAATTAAAATAATTAAGTCGATGACATAACAAATTGCATTAATTTGTTGTCATTCGTTTATTGAATAAGTCACGCAACATTTAAAAAACCTGGACTCGGAATTCCCTTCAGTCCATGGATAACCCTTGCAGGGATATCAACTGTCAACAATTGGAAATCCGTTTGAGAATTGAATTGAGATTTCATTTTCTGTTTGAGCAATCTACAAACTCTGCTGAAGTTCGACAAATATTGGCGAAAAACTTGTAATTTAATTTAAACAATAAAAGATTGAAATTCCGTATTTTGTCATATTTATTTGTGAGTATTTGAAATCCATTAGACATTTCATTAGGCATCTAAAAATGTTTATTTATTTATTTATAAACGTGTGCTTCAATTTATAAACAAACAGTGGTTGTTTTGGTATTTATTATCATAACAAGCAATATTGAAAAGTGGATAAAATTTGAGTATTAACAAGAAAACAACTTAGTCTAGTAAATGTGAAGAGGATTTGTTGGGGTTTCATTTGGAGAAGTTCAGCAAAAGGGCGAAGAAACTGTAAGCATTGTTGATGGTCTGCAATAGAATAAAACGATTATTGAAATAATGTTATTCTATTAAAAAAATAAAGCCAAATCCTAACGAACCTTCACAAAGATTGGCAGGCCAACCTCAAAGAAATAACCTGCACGAATTTTCACCGGACGCTTGAGATGCTCCATGTAAGCGATGAGTAAATTGCGGGTTCTTTTCTCGCACTGCATCCAGTTGGTGTTGTAGACCCCGTTGGTCAGCTGATGGGCATAGAACGTGACCTCGTTTCCATAGTAGCAGGGCAGAAATATTTGCAGAACCATCACACTGAGGAACTGCAGCATCGATATAAACTGACCCGGATTGGCCATGATGCCAACATGCTGCAGCCGATATCCGCTAAAGCAGATGATGAAGGCACTCAAAATGATCTGCGAAAGGATGTATGGCGAAACGATCGTCTGACACTCGATGCTTAAACTGCAACGAAAATTTACCAAAAAAAATGTACAAGGAAAAAAAAGGAACATCCAAGTTGATTTTCAGACCTGCGCACGCCGTCATGTAGCCTGAAGATTGAACGCAGCTCCTGATTAAATTTCAGCTCGTCCCGTTCCGCCTGCAACGCTTCCAGTCGCTTGCCCAGCAACCGATACAGCAACGAGACATGCAACAAAAAGTAGCAACCAATACAGTCGAGGGACACATTCGCGATGCAGGTCAGAGTCATGGCGACCATATTGTAGCCAAAGGCATAATAATATCGATGCTCATTTCGCCACTCGAAGGGCACATAGTATGGAAATGGCAGCACATATTCCCCAAGGAACAACACTCCCACACAGCTGCTGTAGACAACGCCAAAACTAACTAGCTGATAGCTATAAAACACCCACTTGAAATGGCGCTGTTCCGGCTGCCAATAGTTGACCTCCTCCTCCGATCGCCACTCATAGTCGGGTGACTCCTGCAATTGCCTCATTAATTGCCTGGCACTTTTGCTCCGATACCACATATTTAGTATCTTTATAATCAATGACATTTCGGTGATGGACATATAGAGTACCTATCCGTAGAAAAGGATAACACTGATTAATAATAAATATATATATATATATGTATATAGAATTGCTCACCTGACCAGCCTCCTCCAAATTGTTTGATTCGAATGCCTCCAGCCACATTAGACCAATGAAGGTGAATGTGATGGGAAAATGCAGGAAAAAGCGAAAGTTTCTCTTCACAAATAACAAAAGACGGGAATCGCTTTTGTTGCCTGTTGGCCAGGCCCAAAGTCCACAGACTTGCATAACACGCAGGATAAAATTGATGGCTTGTGTGCGTTGCGATTGGATTTCCATTTTGGTTCAATTCCACTTGGCCATGTGTGTTTTTATAGTCCTATTTCTGGTTACCAAACTAAGGCAATTAGCCGCAATTAGATGTTTATAAATTAATTAATATTCACGGAGGGGGGAACAATTTACGCTTATCGAAGAAAGTAAAACAGTTTGTGTTTATTTAATCCTTGAAGGTGGCGCCACTTGGTACTCCATTGGTCACTTGTGTCGGAGCATGTTGCACTGCTGATGATATTTCTGGCGCTTTGGACACTGGCACTGGCCTTGCTGCCGGAATATGCGGCACCCAACACGGTCATCATGCGGATTGTGTTGCTATTTGTGGGTGCACAAATATCGGGCATATTGGTTGGCTTTATCCATCTGCCCGATATGCTGGGCATGCTCCTGTTTGGCGTCATCTACACAAATGTTGGCTTTGCCAATTTCGCTGGCTACGAGCGATTCGAGCTATTTTTAAGGTAGGTCTTTTTTTAGTTGAGCTTTTAACTAAATATTAAAATTTAAATTAATTTTTTTAAATTTTGTTAAATGCAGAGAATTGGCTTTAATCAATATTATGCTGTTGGCTGGTTTGGGACTCGATGGCAGCGCATTTAGACGCTTGTGGCTTATGATTATGCGGCTGACGCTGGTGCCAACCATCGCTGAGGTGGCCATAATCGCTGTCTTGGCCTATTTCACATTGTCGATGCCCTGGCTGTGGGGCATTGCGCTGGGGTAAGTAACGAATGAGTTATGTGTGACGATTATGTAAATTAATCACATCATTTGTTTTGTCCAACACAGTCTGGTCATTACGGCCGTCTCGCCCAATGTGGTTGTAACCGTAATGCTAAAGCTGAAAGAGGATCGTTTGGGTCTAAATAGCGGCATCCACACACTTATCTATGCGATGACCACGTGCAACGATGTCGTTGCCATCTTCATGTTTGGCGTCATAATCAGCATCATATTCTCCACAAGTACGTGCCTCAGACCAGCCAACATATATACATACATACATATATATATATATATGTCTATTATATATACTTACTTACACATTCTATCACATTCAGGCTCGCTGACACAAAAGTTACTGCAAGGACCCATTGGCATTGGTATTGGTCTTGTTTTTGGCTATCTGTATGGGATGCTGTTGCACTATTTGCCGTCGCGTAATGCGGTAAGCATTGAATAGACGCCACATAATTGTTGGCAACGCCACTTACATCTCAGAACACCAAAGCTCGAGCGTTTTTTATACACACAACAAAATTGGGGAAATTCTGAAAATTCTAATTGAATCTAAAGCAGCCCGTAGAAATAGTAATATTTGTAAGAAATTGACATATATTTTTTATTTTAAATTATTATTATTATTTTTAAGTGTAACCAGTTTTATTTTGGTAGATATATCTTCAAAGATTTTGCTAGGAGCAGTGTTGAGTTTATTTTTATAATGAAATAATTACTTTAATTACAAAATAATTACTTTAAGAGAAGTTGAACCTAAGGTCTAATAATCTACTGAGTTAAATTTAACTAAAATTATTAGTATATCACAACCCCATTGGAATTGTAACAGGCATAAGAAAGCATATATATTTATATATATATCTATATATATATCACATCAGATCTTTTATATTTAGAATATAACAAGATTATTTTATTTTTAGTGTTGAAATTGTTATATGGAGTCAATCATTTCTGTGATATATTTATCATAATTTTAGTTAAGCAGAAAATCAAATTATGCGCAATAGAGTAGACTTTTTTTCTGAGTGTGATTGAGCATACTTTGGAGCGCAGCAGACTAAAAATGCTCATTCAGTGAACACTCAATCAGGGCATTTAATGGGGCAAAACGCGAGAGCAGCTCGACACTCCAATATCATCGGATAGTGTAAGGCTTCAAAAGCTATCATATATGCCACAGACTCTGCCACTATCTACCCATGTGTGTGTGTGTGTGTGTGCGAGTGTGTGTGTGTGTGTGTCGGGGCGCATTTTGCATAAAAACACACTAACATACCTCGAAAGCGATGACATCGACTTTGGCACTGGAGCTGGCGACATTTGCGACGACAGTTATTGCCGCCGTCCACGGAAACTTATGGCTGGCAACTGGGTTGCAAGGATGCAGCAGCAGCAGCAGCGGCAACTCCAGCTTCGTTGCAACCACAAAACTCATTGCCACAACTTACACCGCTAATGGTGCGCATAATCAAACGCCATGGGTGGCACTGAATGCCTTTGAACTCTGTCTCGCTTCTACTCTGAAATACACCCAGTCACACACACACACACACACACACACACACACACACACACACATACACACTCTCAAGTACTATGCATGTAACACTCATAACTTTTGTTATCCTCTTGCAACTTCCATTGGCGCAGCACTGCGTAAAACTGCAGCATGCACGAAAATTTCATGCTGTGCTCTGCTCAAGACGAGCCACTTCCTTGCATCCTTGCAACCAGTTGTGGGTGTCTGGGTGTGTGGGTGTATGTGTGTGTGTTTTTTTTGTTTGTTCGCCATTACCACTGCTGTCTTTATTTTATTATAATAATTAAAGTGCGATCTTAGATTATGATTTTGTAGTCACGCATGCGATATGCAATTTTGTTGTGTTTTTTAAAGCGTAAAATTTTTTACGTAAATTTCGGATAAATAATTAATTAACTGGCGTGGCATAAAGTTTACATTATATGTTGCTCCAGATACGGTTGAAGAGTTCTCGCTGACAGTGCCAAAATTTGAACTGTGACCCACAAAAAACACAAGTGAAAAACCATGTAAACCATGTTTTCACTAACTTAAAACAAGTTGAGCAAAAAAAAAAAACCTAGTTAAGCAATTTAAAACTTTTCGCATTTAACTTGTATCTTGTATCTTTTATATTTTGTAATTTGTTCATTCGATTGTTTTCGATCCTTTGCAGGTCTACGCAAATGGCTTGCGCTTTGTTTTGACCATCTTGGGCGGCACCATCGCTGTGATGGGCAGTAGGATCATTGGATACACCTCAGCTGGAGCCTTGGGCTGTGTGATGATGGCCTTCATTGCTGGCATCGGCTGGAAGAGGGAGGAGCTAAAAATGTCACCACAGCAATTGGAAGCACATCAAATAGTAAGTTATTGTATTATTAAATAAATATTATTATTATAATTATTATTATTATATTATATTAAGATTAGATATTCAACGAAAATTAAAGTAATCAAAAAACACTTGCATTTTAAAAATAGTCAACAATTTTAAAAAATTTTTTGCATATCTGAATAATTTTTTTCGAAATTAAAAAAGTAAAAAATATTTATAGCTATTTATATTTATATTTATTTATAATAATAATAATAATATTTATATTTAGATTTATTTTTATATATACGACTTTTACATTATATTTTTCGACTATTTATATTTTATTAAATGAGTTTTCCTATTAAAACTGTTTTTTTTTTTTTTTGTGAACCTACTATAACATACTGTTGATGATTATCACATATAACTTATGCCTGATTTATAGCTGATTTTAATTCCTTAAATACCCTATAGGCCAGTGTACCCAAGCGTCTTGATCTGCTGTGGAAGTTCTTGAAGCCCGTCTCATTTGCGCTGATTGGCAAAGAAATCAATTTCGGGGTGTTGGACGGACGTGTAGTCGGTTATGGGATGTTGCTGGTGCTGCTCGGAAGTTTGGTAATTAAAATGGCCGACATTTTGTTTGGTGGCCACAACAGGCCAGCCTCTGCGGCTTGGCTGTTGGAGCTGTGGAGCTTAGGCATCCAATCCGCAGCTGGAAAGAGTGAAATTAAATTGTTCATTTTGCCGCAATTCAAATGTTACCTGCAGACAAAGCAACGCTAAAAAACCAAAAAAAAAGAAAACAAAAAAGAAACTAACTTTTTTTTCTATTTTTTTTTTACGTTCGTTGCAGGTCCGCTTGGCTTCTGCATATTTATCCACATATGGTGGAAATCTGTCTAGAAAGGAACGTGCCTACATTACAATTTCCGGTTTTCCCAAAGCAACGGTCCAAGTAAGTTTTAGCATTTCCCATTCTATGTTTCTGTGGTGCACGGTCCAAACACTGGGGGGGTGGGGGCAACTTTTTATTTGTCGTTTGGTTTGGTTTCGTTTCGTTTCTGGACATTGGCCCAAACTGGATTTTGGCCAGCATTTGTTTGGGTTATGTTGTTTTCCTCAAACGCCAAAGTTATACTTGTATTTGCAGATCATGTTGTCGTGGCTAAACTCTTTTGTTGCTTCTCCTCCTGTTCTCGACAATTGTCTGCAGTTGAGCCGCAAGTGGACATTTTGTTGTAGTCGCAAGTGTGTGTGTGTGTGTGTGCGTGTGCGTGTGTGTGTGTGTGTGTGTTTGTGTCTTGTGGCATACGCGCTTGTGTTGCGCTACACCCGTCTGCGGTTAGCCGGAAATTTAAATGTTACATTTGCTAACTTGGCAAACTGCTGCTTCTGCTGCTGCTTCTGCTGCTGCTTCTGCCGCTTCTGCTGCTTCTGCCGCTTCTGCCACTTCTGCCGCTTCTGCTGCTGCTGTTGGCGGTTTGCTGCATGCTTCTTATTGCAAAATACTTTGAATTTTTTGGACAGTTGTCCTTGCTAAAAAAAATGTTTCGCCTAATATGCGGTCTGCATTACGCTGCTTGTGCATTTCTCACTGTCCACCTTATATTTTTTTTTTTCTTTCTTTCTTTCTTTTGTGATTTAATTAAAAATTTTTTAATAACATCATTTAGAGCCAGCACATCAGCCTAACCAAAACTGTTTTTCTTTTGTGTTTTACAGGCTGCCTTGGGTCCAGTTGCGTTGGATTTGGCACGTTCTGCGAGTATTGCGAGTGAATTAGCATTGGCCAACAACGTGCTCATAATTTCAGTTCTGGCCATTATTTTCACAGCGCCATTGGGTGCCATTTTGATGCTACGCCTGGCGCCTTTCTGGCTCAAACCAGGCGATACGGTGGATACAGCTGAAACGCCTGTCACGCCCGGACCACCGGGATCAGGTCCTGTGAACAATGCCGACGAACTAACTTTAGTGAATGCTCAAAAAATGTGATGTGAGCAGTGAATCGTTCCAGACTTAATGCCAATGGTTCTAGACTTTGCCAAAATTGGCAATGTCATAATTTTAATGGTTTTTCTATAGCCTAATTTCAACTATGTTTTACTAACACCTCAACTGTACTTATTAACTACAAATGTACTTATTTGCATTTGCAATACACAAATTCAGTTTAATGAACGAAAATATGTTTAAATATCATCTTTAATTTATTTCTATTTCGAATCAGCTTTTTTTTTGGTTGTACACAGCATGTTTCAGTTAAGAAGTAAAATTGTTTAAATTACCATGGCTAGCACTAATCCTTGAACACTTAAAGCGCTCCTAATAAATACGTTATTGACTTAAAAAACAAAAAAAGATAGAAAAACTTACGGACTGTAATTTAATGGCTTTGAATTTTCAGCACCTAATTATGAAGAGATTTGTGCTAATCTCGGACCTGGATTTTCGTAATTTGTTTTTCAATTAATTTAAAGGGATTTAGATCCTTTGCCCTGTCAGCGAATTCAGTGGTGTGTATTATTGTGCAGCCAGGCTCTTTTGTCCCAACATTAATAGTGAATAAATATGTTTTTCTGGTAATGAGGATTAGGCCAACAAGCAAAGACCGTATTTCAGGACTCGTTATTAAATTGATTTCGTTCACAAAAACCAGAGAGAGAAAATGATGATAATCGGATGAAGATGATTAAATACTCTGCTAATTATAATGTTTTGATCAAAGACTCAATTTTCGGGGATTATTCAGTTATTTTCAAAATGTTTAACGGTGCTCAAAATATCCTTTTAAAATTCAAATTTTTTTTTTAACTGATTCGGTGTCACAATCTGTTTAGTGTTAATATTAGCAAACATTTATATTTAAAAAAAATTTGTTTATAAAATGGAAATTGTTTTTATAAATGTATATTTTTTTTTTATTATGAAAATTATCAATGATAAGAAATATTTTTCTTAAAGACAAATTAGTTCCACAAGTGAAAACTTTGACTATTGAATGCTGCACAAAAGCTTTGTCAGAACTAAATGAATCAAAAATGGCAATAAAAAAAAAATTGCATTTAAAATATTTCTTTCGCAAAAGAGGCAATTTTAATTGAAAACAGTCTTTGCTGATGCGTCCTGTTCCTTGATTGCCAATATTGTGCTGAAAATTCAGGCAGAATTGTGTGCACCTGTATTGTTTCTGTCATTGTTAATTTCACTTGCATGTTGGCCAGAAACGCTGCTCAGCTCCAATTGAGGCTAACGGGTAAAACACATTTGGATTTCTAGAGCCACAAAGCAGAGTGAGCTGACTGAGTAAATGAAAAGCAAGTAAGGAATTCATCAGTGCGAGATATTTTTTTGTTACTCACTTTTATTGCTTGTTCAGTTGACTGCTTTTATACCCTTACAATTGCCATTGATCATTCCAGTATTTATTTTCTTATCGATATATAATAGGTTATCGATTATTATCGATCTGTCTGTTTGTTTTTGTGAACACTTTGGTCTCTGTTAGTTTGGCACAAAAATAATTTATTAGGCGAACAACTTAATTAATTAACAAAAAATATTTAGTTAAAAAAATTATTAATAATATTAATATTATTATTATTATTATTATTAATATTTTTATTATTAATATTTTTTCTATTGATGATGATTTTAATGTCTCCTGAACTAAAGACTTGGTTCCCTAACATATCTTATAGCTTTTTTTACCTATTTAAGAATTTATTTTTTATGTTTTTTTTCTACTTATTTAAGAATAATTTTTTCTGTGTTCAGGTTGATTTAAGTGTTGCAAGGGTATGGAAACTTCGCTGCGATGAAGATAGCTATTTTTGTCTACTTTTTTTTTATATTCCATTCTCATTTTCTTTTATTTGTGGCACTCTTCTGCTCCGTGTGGAGAAACGAGTGGAAAACTGAAGGTAAATTAGTGTTATTAAAATTGCTGCCCAGAAATAATTGCGCAACTAAATGAGAATTTTAATGAAAATTCTTTGGTTTTTTTTGCGCTGTGCCTTTTGCCATCTCTGACTGTTTTATTTATAGTTGTTGATATTATTTTTTTTTTTTAATATTTTTATTTGCATTATTTCCTATGCTGTGTATTTATAAATGAAACTTGAGTCCGTACTTTTGAACAGACCTTCGTTGCTCTTTGACATTAAGTTGCCGTACTTAGAAATTGTATTCCAAACACAATCTCGTTTCCATCCAGTGACGTAGGCGGAATTTATATATTTATAATTTGTCTTGTGGCATGAGTAGGAAACCGAAGAAAGAAACAAAGTAGCGAACATAAAGGGAACATTTAAAATTTGCAGTTTGCGCCTAGGCAATTGAGTTATGTTCCCATTCAATCACTCTCCGAAATGGTCCCTTAGCATGTCCCCATGTTGGCCTAATCCTAATCCTTCAAGAAATCATTACCCTTATCGCAGCGCATTTAAATTCCTGTAGCCATAGATCAAGCTTATCAGCGCAGCAAAAGTATTTTCCTGTATAAAATAAATTCCAGCAGTTTATTATTATAATTCGCATGCCGAATTCCTTCCTTCCAACAAAACTGGAGGTCATATGCTTACCAACAGCGGCACCTACATACATACATATATAAGCCACCGCCCATTGTGGCCAAAAGACAGCCAACGCATAGCAAAAATACCAAAAAAAAAAATAATAAAAACAAAAACAAAATATAAAAAAAAAATAAATAAAACAAAATCCTAAAAATCTACATACAAACAAGAAGTGTTGAGAAAAAAACATTGGCTGACGAAAATCAAATCAAAAAGTTCTCAAATATGCCAAAAGCAGCAGTATATATATATATACATATATATATATATATATATATACATATATATTTATATACAACTGTGCAACAAGAATTAAGTTATAAAATTTTAAGGGCCGTATGCGGTTTAATTTCCAAATGCCACGACAGGATCCCAGACACAGGTGGGCTGGCCAGCGTTTGGGGGCGTGGCCGGGTCGAGAAATTTTTTGTTGGTCTGAGCTGATTACCATAAAAAACACAAGCGAACGTTAACTGAAGTCGCCGCTGACGGAAACGGAAATCAAGGAAACAAAAAGAATGAGCTCAAATGAAGTCAAACTTGCTGCTGGTCCCGCAGTCAATTAATAAAGTTAGTTGCGTTTGCTTTGACGGTTAAAATTGTGAGTTATAAGCCCGCCAAATTATGGCTTACAACAAAACCAAACAATTAACATGACGAAGACACATAAAATGCCACTTTGCCAGTTCGTCCAGCCACATTAACTTGGTCATATTAACATTTTGGTAAGCCTCCCCTTCCCCCTCTCTCTTTCGAAATGTGAGTGAATCACGTGATGCGACGCAGTTTTGTAGTCTAGTTTTTGTCTACGCCTTGTGTCATTTGTTAATGTTTAATACATTTTTGTACTCTTCGTAGTCTTCTTCTTCTTCCACTCACATTTACGGTTCTTACTCACTTAGCCAGGAGCGCCAATGGGCCTGGCCAACAGACTAACGGGTGGTTAATCTGGGGCCAGTTTATAGTTAAGTTAACATGCTTAAACATCGCCCAGTTATTTTCGTGTAAATTACTTATTTTTACGACTTGTTGTCCCTTGAGTTGTTTTCGTGTTAAAACTAGACAAAATAGTTGGCAGCACGACAGGCCCATTCCACAAGCTGCCAAGATGATGTTTGATGACTGTTGTATAAATGTTTTTCTTTTAGCTTTATTATTAACTCATAATTGGAGTGTGTCTGTTAAGCAAAGTTGACTTTTAAATGGGTTTTTTTCAAGTTAAATCACCATATCTCACGGCAGCGTCCACGACTGTCGGGCAGATAGCCGGGCTGACAGGGAAAATCGATCATGGCCACCTCCATAATTTTCTCGGTTGTTGTTCCACCCGATGTTGATTGCCTCGTCTGGGTGGACTCGTAGTCGGCCAACACTTGGGTCTCATCGAGTTCCACACACTGATTTGGTTTGCCGCGAATCTTCTCGTTGTTGGGGCAATCGATGCGTTTCAGGCAGTATTTAACACAGGGTCGAGGCGCCGCAACATTTGTCAGCTTCTTGCTGCATGCATAATGCGCAGTGCAGCCCGCATCCACATGTGGCAAGTTGTTGTTTATATAAAGCGGTGGGCGTGATGTCTCTGTTGTCGTTGTTGGTGTCGTCGTTCCACGATGGAACAAGTGGCTCAGCAATCCGCCCTCTGCTGCACTGAGCAAAATGCCAGCACAGAGCGTCAATAGAATTAGTAAAAGTTTCATTTTTGAATTGTTTACGAGTTGATTTTAGAGCAGTCGAACTGGAAATGAGCTTGCCTCGGTCTCAGCTATTTTCAATTGATGTTCTCTTATCAAGTGAGCCGATAGCCTTTTAACCGCGCGCCCAGACAAAAATAAAGTCAAACTAACATTTGAAGAGCACTATTCAGTTTACTCATACCCTGTAAACCGAGGAGTAAGTTCCGCAAACGATCTTTTTATCTTTATACAAAGTTGAAATCGGTCTGAGAGGTGTACAATGGATTCTGAAAAATTAGTAAATTAGCTTGCAAAACTAGAACAATTTACGGGGTATCTCCTCATCGAGTGTAAAGACTAAAATATTCTCTCATTGACTTTAATGCTCTTGTGGGATATTTCATAATAAATTTCAATATATAAATATATATATATAATTCTAGGTAATCATGTTTAGTCGATTTACTATATTTGTGGAATTAAAATTGGTCTGTCAAATTTAATATTATTGCCGGATCAGCGTTATGTGAACAACAATGTGTGAACAATTATTTAAAAATAGTAAAGTTGGAAGAATGATCCGTTTTTTGATATTTTAATGATCTTCTGAAAAGATCTAATAAATACAAAGAAAATAAATAAAAATAATAATAATAATAAAAATAATACTAATAATAAAAATAATAATAATATTAATATAAAAAAGAATAATAATAATAATAACAATAATAGTAATAATCATAATAAAAATAATAATATTAATAATTATAATAATAATAATACTAATAATATTAATAATAATAATAATAATAATAATAATAATTATCATCATCATCATAAAAATAAAAAATAATAATTCTAATAATAAATTTTTTATTTATATTTAAGTTTCAACATCGTCGTTCACATCTTGTACTTTTTGATGGGTCTGTTTAACTACCGATTGCTTGGCTAAAACAACAAATACAACAATTTCATATCATTTAAATACCCAGCTGACAAGGCCAATGTTAGTTAGAGGAGATTTCCCCAGTATGTTTGTGACGTTGTCAATGGGGCCAAAATATAAGTGTGCTTTGAGGATGCTGTTTCTGTTTGTGATGTTGGATGTTTGTTTATTGGCCTTAGGAGCTGCAGCAAAACTATTTGAATAATGGATATTAATCGTATAGGAGAGCTGTCAAAATTAATTTGCAATGCATTCGCAGAACAAGCACGAGATTATTGATGATGATTATCCGAACTAATGAATGTATCTGAAGAAGAAGGAATTGCGAGCTGATGAAAACAAAGGCGTCGAACTTGGCATTAATTCCACTCTGAGCAGACGAGTAATTGATGACAAGAGCGGTTGGCTGTTGTTTGTAGTTTGTTGTTGCTTGTTGTGTTTGTTGTTTTTTGTTGTTGTTATTATTGTTTTCAATGTGGGGCTCGGCAATTACTTGCCGAGCGGTATTCCCCGAAGGCAGCTGTCTAATATGTATTAACATTTATTGCTTTGCTTTGGAGATGCTGTGTGTGTTGAAAAACCAATGTGAAAGCACTGGCAGACCGGAAATTGCCAAACACTGATACTTCCGCCGGAAATAAGCTCAATTGTTTGTTGCTTCTTATGGTGTGAGTCAGTTGAACAACATTCTCAACATTCTGTAAATCACGGTTCAAGTGTTTTACAAATATTTAAGAATAGTGAAGCGAAACGGACTCTAGCTTAAATGCCATTAAAGAGTGTTATTTATTTATTTTGATCTAACATCATCTTATCAGCAAGGACACATTTCACATTCGCCATGCATATAAAAGTTATAATAAATTATTTTCCTAACACTAATTTGCACAATATACAGATCAGAATCTAAGTTAAAACTGGCTAAGAAAAGCGAATGCGAAAAAACTATAAAATAATTTAGTGACAAAAATATACTTCTTTACAGATAAATATTAATAACAAAACCGTCCTATAATGTAAACAAACAATGGAAAATTCAAATTTAGACGAGTGTAAAAAAGAGGCAACAACATAATTTGGTTTTTGGTAAGTCAAAGTACCAAACTCATTTGATATACTACTTATCTAAGTCTATCTAAATTAATAAAGGGTATTTTCTAGTCGAGTACGCTCCACTCGCACATTTCGCTTTGTTCTGTTTGTGACAAAGGATGTGTTAGAGTGCGAATAAGGATATGAATGAAGTGCCACATTTTCACGAGTTTGCTAACCCACAGCTTGATTTTCTTTTTTTAGATGTTGTATTAGTTTTCTCTTGTCTCATTTTCTCTATGTATCTTCACCCGCCCCCTTCCTCGGTGTCTGTAGTTTCTCTCGACGTTTATCGTCCTTGCCTTTGTTGCGGCCTGGCTTGTTGTTGTTGATGCTGTAAGTTCAATAAATAAAATTAGTGCTATAAACATTCGTTTGCCAATGGCTGTCGCGACGATGTGTGTTTCCTTCTTTTATTTCTTGGCAGCTGTACGAGCAAGGACGAGCTCGTCCTTAAGTACCCCAAGAAGGGAAACAATAACAACAAGCAAGATACTGTAGTCGAGTTGGCTCGACTACGATATACCCTTAACCCAGTTATTAAATATATTCTACTTCTATTGGCAAATTTCCCTTTAAGATGATTTGCACTCAAATGCCCGAATTGAATGGCTATAATCACGTGCATATACATACATACTCTGCAGAATACACACAAATATATTGACGCTAGCGTCGATTATCATGTCATCTCTTTCTCACACATGCGCTCGCCTATTTATGCATACAGGATATGCTTGCGGCTGCTGATAAAAATGGGATCAATATGAGAATATATTTTCGACTACAATCTTATTGCAATTTTGGCAATTAATTAATAATATGTATATGCATATTATGTATAAATAAGAAGCCTCTGCCTCTTAAATTGTAGAATTTATTGCTATCGCAAATCGAAATGTATCGATAATTCTGAAACTGAGGCAGTTATCGATAAAATAAAGCAAAATTGATCTTATATTCCAAATTTGAAGACAGACAGTCCGACGGACAGGGCTATATCGACTTGGCTGCTGATCCTCATCAAGAATATATATGCTTTATGGGGTCGGAGATGATTCTTTCTGCCTGTTACATACATTTGCACAAAACCATTATACCCTTTTTACCCATTTTTAATGGGTTAAGGGTATAAAAATGGAAGCAGAGTAAGTAAATTTCACTCAGTGCTTATCTTTTATTTTACTCGTGTATCACAATAAATGGATTTCACAGTTTGTTTCAAAATCAGTTATTTCTCCTCGATAATAATTTGAAAAACTTTTCAGTGGATAAAAGCGTAATATCCGATTACATTTTTTTTCAGTGTAAATACTATTTGCAAATCTTTGGCACTTACAAGTTTCTTATGGAATTTATTTTCATTGCCAACTCAGCATTCTGATTCTGAATAAGCTGGTGTAAAACTGTTGGCAGGTGACTCGAGTTTGTTTGTGCATCCGCTCTATTTCACCGGATTTTGAGTTGGGATTATCGGAAAATGTGTTCAAATATATTACAGCCTTAGTTTAATTTTGGATTATGGTAAGTACTATTCAAAATATTATTTACAATTTTCCCCATTTCAATTTAATATGCAATGTGTATCGTGCAGAAACATGATTATAATTTGCCGTTCAGTGGTCACCAAATTTGCAAAACTAATTGCTAAAATAAATAACATAAAAATATCGATATACAAATGTATTGGCGATAAACTCATTAATAATTCGCATCCCACACTTGAACACAAGTGCAGCGCACCAGCAGCATTCAAATCCATTTTCGATTTGGGCCATATCTTTAAGTGGGTGGCCACCTCTGTTTTGAGGGGGGGCCCAAAACGTGTTCAACAGATTAGACCAGGAGAGTGTATCTGGCAACTGCAGTTGCAACTGCATGCTGTGTTTTGTATCTTGATTCACGTTTACCACCACCGCAATTTAATTGCTGGCAAACACAGTTGCCCAAAACAATTTCCACGATTAGCGTCCGGAGTTGTTTCACATTGAATTCAAATGGAAAATTTCTATGTTTTCGGGCCGGGACCGATAACAGCAATTATAAACTAGTAAACTGTGACAGTTTAAATGGCCAATTATATTAATATTTTTTTGTTTGTTTGTGGTCTGCAAAACTGATTTGTTTACTGTTTTTCCTATTTGCATTATTTTATCAGCATCAATTTTAATTTGAAATTGGCTATAAAATAATTTACTAAACATTTTCAGTTAGCAATTTTCAATGATTATCTACTTTGTTAGTGCTTAAGCTAAAAGCTTATTAATTTCCGTTTATCGAACGTAAGTTATTTGTTTAATTATTTGGCCACTCATTAGGCTAAAAGGGGGGGTGGTGATTTGAGTGCCTCAGTTAACGGATTCAGTGTGTGTAAAAATCAGAAGGAGCTCGATTGCCACTCAGAAGTGGCGGGGAGCGCCACTTGAGCTCAATTAAAACCGCACTTGTATTTGTATATGTATTTGTTTGTACAACAAACACACACACACACATGCACACACACACTCACACTAGCACACTTGACCAGCCAAGCGAATGGACGACCGCAGGATAGCAACTCTTTCCTAGTCCTTTGGCTGCCTTTCATCAGCACCGCAATTGTGCTGGCCATTGTTTAACAATTAACCGCAAATTGAATGCAATTAAATAAATAACGGTATTGAACCTTTATGTAAACGCTTGTAGGCGTCCCGTTGTAACTTTACCTTTGTTATCCCAATACCAATCGTAAAGTAAACAAACCAACTGGAGAGGACTCCCCTCCTCTTGCAACCAACTGTGTTGTACAAATGAAATGAAATATTACGTATACGTCACATTGGTCCATTTGCCAGCTCACTCACACACACACACTCACACACGCACACACACACACACACACGTGCACGTCACACACATGATCAACAATGGCTCCTCGGCACAGTTGAGCCGACTGCTGTTGGTTGAGTATTTGTTTAAGGTATTGTTGTAATTGTCGCTCAGCTAAAGGCAACTTGCAACTGGCAACTGGCAACTGCCAACCGGCAACTGGCAACCGGCAACTGGCAGCTGCAGCAGAGAAACGCAATTTATTTAACAACTCGTACAACAATGGGGCCACGTGCCAATTATTAACAGCTCCAAATGGCTATAAAGTCCTTATCCCATTGTAATTGCTAAGCGTTTTTATAGCATTTTAAGGGATTGTGAAAATACTGCCACACTCTCCATTTGGATTGCATTATGCAACTGAAAAATAAATCTGAAGGACCATGAAAATAATAATGAAAATATATATATATATATATAAATATTCTCGTTTTTTTTGAGCTGACCTAAAATATGTTTTTAGTTCTGGAAATACATTAAAATATCCCTTGAAATTGCATTATTTAACTTTTCAACGAAACTTTAAGCTTTTAACTCATTGCCTTAAATTTATAAAAATAAAAAAAATCGTGATTAAAATATAAAAAGAGGTCACCAAAAACAATAAACAGTTTTCAGTGGAACTACTCATTTCAGTTTTGGAAAGCTCACATTTAAAAATGGCCAGATTTATGGCCAAATTTACTGCATGCAGTTTGTTGAAGAGTGTTAAAAAGGTCCAAACAGTTGCCAGCAACAATTGTAATTTTTAAGTGTTTTCCATGATGGGAGCTAGTTGGATTGCCACAAACTCCGTTTAGTTGAACAGCCAACTTTCTTTGTTTGTCAAGTGTTGAGCTATTTGGATTTCTTACCCCTCTTATACTTTTTATACTATGATACCGAAGGTATAATAGTATATTGGGTTTGTGCAATGTCCGTCCTGCTGTCTGTCCGTCTGTTTGTCTATATGAACGCGAGTTTCTTCGACACCCTTAGAGATAGAGACTTGAAATTTGGAACATATACTTGAAAGTACCCTCAAAAGTTAAAATGTCAAGATCCAAGTCCACTAGGGAGCTAGAAAATTTATAAAATCGATTTCCGCAAATCGATAAAGCCAAATATCTCCCACAATTTTATCGATATAGACACGAATTTTGGTTGGTAGGTTGTTGATAATGTCCTTCCAAGGTCGGCATATGCCACGCTCACATCCGACATGCAAGTTTTAACGAAGTTCGACCTATGCCTATTTTTGGACTATAATTTTGACTTATGTTCCAACCCAAAATCACGTTGTCAACTTTAAATGTAGGATTGATCTAGATGCCAAACTATGATTAAAGCGACCTTGCTTTTGAAAATGCGTTGAGTTTTGATGAAGTTATGACATTTTGAAGGTTCGATCTATGCCCATATACCGATTTTCAATTTTCGGATTATAATTTTGACTTATGTTCCGATCCAAAATCATGTTTTCAACTGTAAATGTAGGATTGATCTAGATGCCAAACTATGATTAAAGCGACCTTGATTTTGAAAATGCGTTGAGTTTTGATGAAGTTATGACATTTTGAAGGCTCGACCTATGCCGATATGCCGACTTCGGCGCATATATTCCATAATTCTAAGCTATAGGACCCACATTTTGAAAGTATGTTACTGGTAATTGCACTAAGAGATCGATAAAAAATTGGATGGCCACGCCATCAAAGGTATATTGCTAGTAAAACCTTTAAACATATGGAACAAAAAATTTGGACCGATAAAATCCGATAAATGCCCATATCTCGCACAATTTAATAGCTACAGTTACCAAACTTGGAAAGAAGATTATTAGGAACCTTCTTATTATATTTTTAAGCCGCGCCCTCTCCCTCCACCAAAATCTCGAAAGGATCATATCTTCCCTAATTTAAGAACTACAGTTGCGAAACTTCGATGAAGTGTTACTATCTTACATCTACCTCAATCTGAAAGGCAATCTTGGACAGTAGTTCTTGGCTGCACACAAATTCTGGGATCATAGTATCTCGCAGTCGGTTACGTCCGACTGCAACGTTCTCCCTTGTTTGTTTTTTTTTTTTTGCCAAATAATATGAATCATATATATAACATAGTTGTATCCAATACTTTGCACATGCAATGCAAAAGTTATTTGACAAGGACAATGCAGCTCATTGCTTGCGTTTCAATATCGCTTTTATTATCCTAATATACCTCGCACACACACACACATAAATACACACACATACACACACTCAGTGAGACCAGGTGGACAAGGATGCGCCCATGTATTCCTAGGAAAATGAAATGTTTGAGGAAAATGATTGAATAGAGCAAACTATCTGACACGAAATACGAAGCGCAAAAGTCAAATGTCCGTATGACATGCAAAATTGTTGTCACACATTGCGGTTTGTTTGACGATGTTGCTGGTTCCTCAATTATAGTACATCAGGTATACCTGTATAACTGTACCTTTACCTGTGCACATGTAGAATAAGGACATCCTTCGGTTTTGCTGCCAATTTATTGGCTGGTGTTTGCTGAAATTGAATAGAATCGTTGCTGCAAAAGTGATTTAAAACGGAATTGGACATTTTTTACAAATTGCAATAAAAAAAAATAATAAAAAATCATAATTAGCATATATGACACTTGTACTGAAACAAATCGTCTTAATTTTAGAAAATCGTCAAGCTATATATCTGCTTTTAAAAAGAAAGATTGTGTTTTTATAAGATCCAGTGTTTTTTGTTTTTTAATTCCAGTGAACATTTTATTTGAAATTTGGAAAAAATATGTCGAGAATATTAAAACAGGTAGCAACCGAGAAACAAATTTAATTTACATTTATTAAAAAAATAATAATAATAATTAAAAAATTGATTTAAAATAGTTTAATTTAATTTATACTTTTTAGAAATTTTTGTATTATTGCGGATATTTAAATAAATTTCTTAAAACTAGGAAAAGCGCCATCTTAATCTTAAAACGTTTATATTTTCATATATCCAGAAATTATATCCAAAAATCAGGCTATTTTTGTATCAGGGCGATTTACAATTTCAAATTTGAAGGCAATTTTGTTTTTGAGTGTAGAATTATGTTTCTATTTCTATTTGTCCACTGCCAACGCAAATTATAACTTTGAAAGAGACCCCCTTTTAAGAAATGGTTAACCGGTTCGTTTATTGCCGGAGTGCGATTTGCGTAGTCGGCACTTCTTTATTTGTTGTGTGTCGTCTTATGTCTCTCTGGGTTGCTGGACCCCTTGATGTTAGACTTTTGGTTCTGGCTCGTCTCTTGCTCATTAATTGTAATTGAAGTTTGTAATTAAAAAGTTTGTCTGAAGCGTGGAGCCAGTCATTAAAACGAAACGATTCCAACTTGGCCAACAGGGCAATACAAGCAAGCTGCCAAGAGCAGCAGTCTAAAGGGGATAAACAGAGGGCTTGAAAGGATGGGGTGGCTGCAGGGTTTTGGCGTTGGTCGCAGGTGTCCTGCCAAGTTCAGTCTGAGCATTACATTTGATTTAAATGGTGTGTAAACGTTCAAGGACTTTTCGTCTATCCCTAAGCTTTATGTGACCACAATTGAGTTATTGGACATTTTGTATAAGATAAGTGGAGCTTGGGCTAATAGTGCCTTGAATTTGGTTCATGGGGTTTTCTAACTGTAAAACAAGTGAGCTAATAATTGGGTTAGGCTATGTACACTCGGAAAAAATGCAGAGTATGTTTTTCTCAAATCTCTGTTAAACATCGTAGAACAGCGAATAAGAATCTTAATTCGAAATCATTTCGTCGTGGTAAATTTATATATGCTTAAATACAGAAATTTATTAAATCTATTAAGGCTTAAAGTTAATAAAGTTTTAAATACAAAAAATAATTGTAGTTAGATTTATAATACTTTATTTACTCAACACTCATATACTTGTATAAAAATAATTAAATTCAATAGTTGATACTTGATACTTACCAAGAAATTGTCGTTCATATTTTACTTACTCAGAGCGTTTCTCAAGCTTTTCAATCCATGGAGAAACACTGGATTCGGAGAAATCAGAGCATGGTTAAATGACCTCACACACATTTTTTAGAGTCGAGCAAGGAGAGAGCAATCTAATCATGAATAATGTGTCACATATTCACACATCACGTCATCTCGTATCGAGAATATCCTGACAATAAAATCACAAAAAAGGACAACACAAAATCATAACAAGCTTTCAGACGTGACCCCGTCCAAAAAGGCTAAAACCGAAAAAATGTAAAGAGCCATGTGTTTGGGCCATATAAGTTGTCGGCATATTAAATATGCGTGTCATGTCCATTTGTTAGCCCTGTTGTCACCTTCAGAGACGTTTGCTCCACTGCACCGCGTTTTATGTTTGCTTTTGCCAACAAATCTAGAAGGCTCAGTGGGTGGGTCAAAATCACATTGAACCCTTGCGACGAGACTAGGCTTCTGAGGAGCACACTCCCATAAATATGTCAAACCGTTGGCAGCTTTATCAGCATTTTGAAAAAATAAAAGAAAATAGAAGGTTCAAACAGATTTTGACACTGACTTTGATATTGACTGACTTTCCCGTGGCCAAAAAGGCGTTGACATCGTTTGCATTGTTAACAACTGCAGTTGTCTCTTGTCTCTGGGATGCGGGCTGCTTTGACTCAAAAACTTGGAGCCAACTTGAGCTTGAAAAGAAAATTCGTATACCTATCCTTGTCGCACACAAGAATGTCTTTGTTGTACTCGAATGATTGATGACAGTCTGTTAGCATTTAATTTTGGCACAAATATGAAATAACTTTCCCTCCAAAAAGCAATTTAATGCATAGCTTTTATTATAGACTCTAATTTATAACCTACTTAATTGTTTAGGGTGAGTGATTCGCTGGTGACCTCGAAATTATTTTTATTCTTTTTAGCATAAAATATATAATTTTGTTTAACCAGCTTTCTTTTATGTTTAACTAACTATCACTTATTTAGTAAAATGTTCCAATATAAAATGTTTCCACATATTTCATATTTTATGCTCTGCATTTGTTACACAATTAAATGCTATATTTAAATATGATTTTTATTGCTCGTGCCACATTCAAATGACACGGAAAATAAACAGAAACAGAAAAATTATAAATTGTAGTCAGTCAGAAGCAGGAAAATGCTGTTGAACAGAAAATAAACTACACTCTGGGAGCCACTTTTGACTTTTGTTGGGTGTCTAATTTTGTGCCCCATGTTTTGAGATATTTCTTTGTTGCATACGTTTTCTTTTATTAGGTAACTACTATTATGACAATGGGGAAGTTGTGGCAGCTAACAAATTGTGGCTATAACGTTGGTAATATCTTGCCGTATTTTTTTTTGTTCCTGTATGAAATGCTAATTTGATTAATCTCCATTGGATTGGTAGGTCTGCTTTTGTTATTTATTTATTTTCAGCTGGGAAGCAAATTAATTTTCTAAATATATTTGCGTGTGGCCTGAAAAATGCTAATTTTACGAGTGTATTTTGGCAAATGTGAAGTAACTACTGCACATTTCCTAGCATTTTTCGGTAACCACCTGGTATGTGTATAAGTCAGGTGGTTATGCTTAGCTTGGGCTAGTGCCCAATTAGGATAATCGTCGTTGGGAAATGTTAATTTAAATGTGAATGATGGTTTCCACAGCCTTGTAAGGGGGAGAGGCCTGTGCCTCAGTTCGTGACGTGACAGTTGCGTGCGGTTCTGAACCGCGACAGACGTTCAAATAGGGTCTGCCTCTGCTCATGCCCCTTACTCTGCCCCTACCTCTTAATCTACCTCTGAATGTAATGCGGATTGGATTGTACTGGTATTTAGATGGCATAAGCGCTTGGTTGAACTTAAACTCGAATTAGATTCTTTCGTGACAAGCGGCCATGATTGCGGCATTGATTGAGTAACAGCTCTTGCAACATACGTAACAATTACAGGACACTCGAGCGACTTCGATACACGTGGAATTTACCGCCCACTCCTCGGGCAGCATCTGTGGCAAAGGATCAGCTAAATCTCTTTTGTATGCAACAACGCGACTTGTCAACTTGATGTACGTGAGGCTATCAATTTATTTGTATTTATATACTTATCTGGCAATAACAATGATTGGTCTCTTTTGCCTAAACCTATTTAAGCCAAAACCTAAGCGGCTTAGCAAAATATTCAGAAATTGTCGCAACAAAGATATTTATATAAGATATTTATATATAAACATTTTACTCTTGCGAATAATTTTAAATACAAGTTTATAATTTTACAAATAATATAGATTTATATACTTCATGTCATGTACGGTGTCGTTGATTGATTAACAATTTCGTAGAACAAAAACGAATTTATTTCAAAATATGTCTGATTTCCTGAATAAGTAGAGACTTCCAAGTCTGTCAAGGAACAAAATAAATAAATCGCCAGTGACTCTTGAAAAAACTTGGTTTATTTCCGATTTCAGTTTTTCGGAAATTTATTACAAATATAGCAAGTGACTCAGCACATTTGCAATTGTTTATTCGGCAGGTTGATTTTATCATGACAATCTTAAACTTACATGTAAATGTAATAATAGATTCTGAGACCTAACGAGTAATTACAAATTATGCGAATAATCAGGCCAATATCCCTTGTTGCAAGTTGGAAAAATCTTATCGCAACGACTAATGAACTAACGCCATTAGCTGCCGTGGCCGCAACGACAAATAACGGCACACCAAAAAAATAATAAAAAAGGGCCAACAACCCGACATTAAGCAATAACAGTGGTGACATGGGTAATGCTTGAGGGGAGACGGGTTGAAGGGGGGAGAGGGGGTGGGTGAGTTGAAGCTTAATGAAATTCCGTAGAAACATGTTCTCGCCTGATAAGCTGCCATTGGTCAACTGGCCGCTGCAAGGTGAAGTCGACGGCATGCAACGTGGTGCCAAATGTGCACCACACAGGCAACGTCGCGGAAGCGAGCGTGACGTCGCCAGACTTGAAGGGATATGGAGGGAGGGAGGGGCGCCAACATAAAATATGGGAAACCACAAAGGCACACGGTTCAAGTCATTTTTGTGTTGTAAATAATTTTACATGGCTGCCACGGGGAGTGAGTGGCAAACAGGAAAAAGATTAAAAATTAAAAATGGGAAAAAAAGAAAAAAAACAATAACAACAACCAACTGTGAGATAAATTGTAAACCTAAAGGATTAGCCGCTTGCTCTGTGAGCAACAAACTTGGACAAGAATTTAAGGATGTCATCTTTGTTCTCAGCCATAGCCACAGCCACAGCCACAGCCACAGCCAGTGCCACAGTCAGTGCCACAGTCCTCCAACCGAGCCTTAACCCGCCACAAGTTTAAGGCATTTATGTTAATGAAAAGAAAACGCTTAACGCGCAACGTTCAACGCAACGCAACACTCACCACCTGGCATTGCTTTCAACAACAACAACAACAACAATACAAGCGTCATTGTTTTATACAGAGGCGCAAGCGGCACGCAGCATGCAGCACGAGGCAAGCAGCAGGCGGCAAGCAGGCAACAAGCAGGCACCGCAACCTTTCCGTCGCATCATCCTGCGTTGAATTTTATGCAACCATTGTCAGCGATGGGGCAAGGGGTAAGGGGTATGGGGTTGGGTGTGGGTGTGGGTGAGTGGCAGGGGGTGGGTTAAAGGGGCGTGGGGTGGCACCCACTCCTTTAGCTGGCCTTTGTATACGCAAACAAAGTACGAGATAAACTTTTGTTCTGCCTGAACTTTGCCGTCGGCGACGAGAATTGGCGTCGCCGCTTTTTCTCCATTTTCGTGTTTTTCTTTTCTTTTCCATTTTATTTTTGTAACTCTCCTCACTCTTTTTTTTTGCGGCTGCTGTTGCTTTGGTATTATATATGTATGTATGTATTTTTTTTTACTCACATCCATACAATTCCTGTTTTTGTCCACATTTTAACAAAATGAGTTAAGCATAATTCAAATTTGACTGGCTGAGTCCGACTCTGGCCAACTTTTGGGAAATTGTTTTCAAGTTTTTCCATTCTTTCCTCATTGAAAAAAAAAAGAAAATGCGCGCAGCTCAAAAATAATAAAGACATCAACAATGGCGGAGCACAATTCATTTGCCATAACACAATTTGGATGGATATTAAAATTGACATCTTTGAAATGCATCTCTGCGTCTCTCAGTTGCCTTGGCTTAATTAATTAATCATATCTTCCGGCTGAGAGCTGGAATCGAGAAATCATTTATATAAAAGGAAATAGTTTATTTTCAATGATTTTCTATAAGCGCAGAACAGATGGAATTTTGCGATAGACTCAAGTTCCACAACTACACTTACTCCTTGCCACTTGAGAGGGAAACTCACAACTTGAAAGCAAAATTATATAAATATTTTTAAGTTTCCTTTGCGAAACTGTTCATTTCCCGCTGCGGGAAATTTATAGTTCTAAAAGAGCCATTATATGTTTATTTGCTCATTATGTTCGACTTCCTAGGAATTATTATCATATTTTATATATCTTGTTATTATTATTTTGTTTTTTATTAAAATAGGACTTCAAAAGGGTTGAGTACAAGTTTTAGTCTAGAATTAAATAGTACATATAATGACCAGTTATGGCCAAAATATTTAAAAAAATGTAAGCAACAACAGTTTAAATATGCTCTAATTAAATTATAATTTATTACCAGTGGACGATACAAGCAGATTAAGGGGAGGTCATATTCAGTTGACTAGGAGTGTTTATGTGGGAGTCATCAGCAGGCATCAGAGTGTCTTAGTTCATAATATTATAGGATTTCCAAATTGAATAATATAAATTAGAGAAATTTGTAACATTAAAAAATAAATTTGAGCAATGCTCAACTACAAAAACCTGCCGCACTTTTTTAAAAAATAATGCACAAGGCAAATAAGTTTCGTTAGCCATATTATTTTTATTTACTATTATTGCTAAATAGACTGTGCACTGTAAACTTCACTGTTATATTTGTCTTAGAGCCCTTATTTCATTAGTCCTGGTCGTGCCCAACCTATTTGGGAACTCTAGCCATTCCCATACCACATTTAAGATAACTTTGTAGCTGCAACACAATGCCAAAACTCTCTTAATTTAAGTCACTCACATATTAAGATAGGCTCTGTTGCTACAAATAAAACCTTGAAAAAAGAAAACGAGACAGAGAGAGAGATAGACAGAGATAGAGAGGGAAAGAGAAAGAGATTCATTCGAGTATATTTATTCAATTTACCCGCATTTGCTGCAACGTCTGTGGAAAATGTGTTACTGTGTGCAATCAGGCAAAAAGCAAGAAAAAAAAAATACTAAAAAAATAAATAAAAAACCCAGCATCACTTGGCCAGCCCAGCACAGCCCAGCTCAGCTCGGCTCAGCCCAACCACTTAGTCTGAGCCAGTGTACACAACCACAACCACTGGCAATGCCTATGAATTATGTAAACCTCAAGCGGCTAACGTCATGGACACCGTCCCGAAGCTGCCTGTCTGGAAAAAATCAAACAAAATCGATTGATGTACAAATTTTTCTTAACATCCGCAAACAATTTGAGGCAGCTCGCAAGGAGGCAAGGAGGCAAGGAGGCAAGGAGGCTGCCGCCTTTTGATTTGTGCTGCCCCCCAAATGAGTGGGGCACACGAGGCCGTTAAGAATGCTGCTTTTGGTTTTTGCTTCATTGGCAGCCTGCCTCTGAATTATGTAGATTTGATTTAGCATAACGCTTGCGGGAGTGTGTTTGCTGTGTGTGTGTGTGTGTGTGTGTGTGTGTGTAGATTTTCTTTTTGTTTTTGTTTTTTTTTTTGTTGTTGAGAGGATCTTTGGCCGTCTAACGTACAACATTTTAAACCGTCATTAAGCTGAGGCCCATAAATATCAGGGCGCCTCCTCTTCTTCAACGGCTTTTGCTTTTGACTGTAAAATTATGTAAATTTATTTGGCCATAGCATTGCCCTTTTGCTGTTCCTTTAGTTTAGCCTTGTTGTTGGCCACTGACTAACTGGGTCGATGCTTGTAAATTGTACTGAATTACAGTCCTGGCTAACACACTGCCTGCACTTGGCTAGTTTAATTTGTTGCTGCTGCTGCTGCTGCTCCTGCTGTATTCCTACTTCGATTTTAGTCCAATTCCCACCCCTTTTGCCCTTTCCTCGCACACACAATTTTTCTTTTTCCCAAGCCGGGTTTTCTCGCGCTACATTTGAGAGAGAAAAGTTTCTTTGCAGTCGGGGAAAAATCAAATCAGTTGAAAATTAATTTAATTCGCACTTGGCTTGCGAAAGTTTTTCTTTCATGTAGCTTTATGATTTGCTCGCATTTACTTTTTCTTCAGTCGGGCGACAACATAAAAAAAAAAAAAAAAATGAAGTAAGAAAAAAAAAGGAAGCAAGATGCAAATTTTTAATTATAAAAGTTTGAATCGCAGTCGCCTTGTCGCCTCCCCCAGAAAGTATGTCCGTCTGTCCGATAGTCAGTCAGTCACTGAAGGAGCAGAAAACAATGCGTTCCATTTGGAATTGTTGCTGGTGAGTGCAAAAGCAGTCATTGGTTGCTCCTCTTGCCAATTTTGCGATTTTACCAATATTAATTATGATTTCATTTTTACAATTTCTTTTTTAGCAAATTTTTTATTCCAAAGTGTGAATGTGAAAAAGGTGAATGTGTCCTGAGAGTTGGATTGAGAAGCGCAACTTAATTAATTCTACATTGTTTTGAGTTGCTAGTCGCGAGTCGCGAGTCCCGAGTTGGCTGTCAGAAAAGTGTTCAAATGATAAACGAGCTAATTAATATACGCCAAAAGTTTGGACAAAATGTCTGCAACTATCGCTTGTGGCTCCACCATTCTGCAAAAGAACAAAATTAAAATGCTGCAATTGGAATTGCAATTGCAATTGTAACAGTCACATTCAGAGTCCTATCAGAAATTTATCAGTTATTCAGTTCGGTCAGCGACTTGCCAGCAACTATGGCTAAAGAATGTTGGCCAAAAGAAACCAGCACCAGCTGCATACGCAAATTTCATTAAAATTCATGTGAAATATATTGAGACTTGCATGCATAATGGTCACTAAGTTTGAACTGTTCACAAAGTTGTGTCAAGTGTGCTGCGCCCATTTTCCACTTCCTGCCACACACACACACATACACACACACACATACACACACACACACACACATATATATATACACCCACTTGGACACCCACAATCCTTGCCTTGCTCAAATATGCAAATAACGGCATGAAAAGCGAACAGTACGCCATGTTGCAACTTCAAATAACAGAAAATTTCCGAGAGCGGAAAAACACCATCTACCTCATCGGTCTCACTTTGGCCTTTTAATGCATTTCTCTAAAAATGGAGCTCAAGTAGTTCAGAGCTCTATAAAATTTCATGCATAAACTTTGCGCCAAATGTAAAAGTTTTTTTTATAATTTAAGCCAGGCACGTATCCGGCGTCCAGTGTTTTCCCGTCCCCAAAATCAGCTTAGAACTGTTCCAACTAATGTCCTCAGTTTGCTTCCACTTAAATGACATGCTTAGGAATGCTAATCAGCCGCTGGCTTCTACAGATTTAAGCACTATTGATGATGTTGAAAAAAAAAAATAAAAAAATAAAAAAAAATAATTCGATTTTAAGCAAGTTCTGCAAAGCTGGCAAAGTGATGCAGCTCCAAAAGCAGGTGACAAGCATAAAAATATAGGTCAAATCTTAATAATTTATATGATAAATAAATAAGAGAATTTAGCACTCAAATCAAGCTTAAACTTTGTTAAGAGCGAAATAAATTTGGGCCAACTTAAAGTGGTCTTAGCCTAAAAATGTATTCCAGGTAAACCATGAATAAAATACAAATTGCATGTTTTTTTTATTTTACATCTAATGCTTTATTTTGTATTTGAATAATTTGGAGATGTTTTGTTATCGTTAGTGTTTCTTATGCGCAATAATCATACAATGACCACCATAATTATCATATAGCTAGTTAGTAATTAGTGGATTTTGTAAATACGTTTTTTTTTTATTCTGTTTTCTTCTGGTTGCTTCTGAAAGCTACCTAGCAATGTGACCTTAGATTGGAGACAACTCGTTTTGATGAACTTTTCCATTTGCATTTGGATTTGCATTCGCTATGTTTTTAATGTTTAATATTTATGCCGTTATTACAGTCTAATATAAATATTATTAAGTGTCTGGGTAACTCGATGCAGGCTGCAAAATGCTTCAATTACAGCAATAATATTCGTACACATTTAATTTCCATCTATTTGTTTTTTCCAAGTACGAAGTACAATCTATCTGTACTATCAGATATATGTTCAAAATAAGGGCCGATTTTAGATCGAGCTTGGCCTTTCCTTTCTTTTCATTTTTTTATGTTTTTACTTGTTTTATGAATATTCAAAATATACAAATTCACAATACATACGATCTGTTTAGGTGCAAAAGCTGATCAAATGTCAATTTTCTTGTATTTACAAGTACAAGTCAACTATTTTTATTTTTTATTTTTATTTGATTTATTTTTTTTTTGGTTTTTGTTTATAATCTGGTATTGAGTTACGTACTTTGCAAAAATGGGCATTTAATTAATTTATTTGATATTATGGTTTACTTTAGTTTCCTTTGCTATTTGGTGGTACAACATTTTTGCTTAAATGCTAATTTTACATTGAAAACTTTAATTCTAAATTGATGTTCTTGGTGCGCTTAGAACTATGTTGAGCGAAATAAAGAATACAAATAAAAATAATAAACTGAAATAAATATATATATATTTATATATATTTGTATATTAAAAATACCTTATAGCTAAACAAATTTTACAGTGGTGTTCCGCTTTAGCTATTCATTGGTATATTTATGAATTTAGGGTTTCATTTTCATTTTTTGGTTTTGGTTTTTGGTTTTTAACTAAATAATATCACTATATATAATATTTGCTTAATTTACATACACATATATTATTTATGCTTTTGTAGTTTTTATGAAGTACGTAAAATGTAATTCACATTCAAATATCTAATGCATATTTACATGACCTAGTTCGACTGGATTATCCTAGAGTACTATGGATTTACTGTATTTTGTATGTGTGTTCGTATTTTTGCATTTTGCATTTTGTATTTTTGCATTTTGCATTTTGCATTTCATATTTCTGTCGCTTTGTTTTTTAATCGCATTTAATTTGTTCACTGCACTTTCAAACGCTAATTAAATCGCTGACAAAATGCTTTTTGAAAATTATTTACATTGTAGATATCGAAGAGTTTTTGCATAATTTTGACATAAAATTGCACAAAAACCATTCGTTTTTCTCTCTCTTTGGTTTTAGTTTTCTGTAGTTAAACAATGCATTCGAAATTTAAGTGTCGAAAGTGTCAAAGTGTCAAAGTTAAAGGTATAAAATATATATTTATCCAGTGGAAATAAAGACGGAAATGTGAAATGGATTTTGAATTGGATCAAATTATATTATATAGTTTACAGATCGCATTCATACTGGTTTGCTGGCATATTATGTTGCTTTAAATATACATATAACTAATCTCAGAATGCAAGTTGCAATGCCACATTGCGTCATTTTTGGGGCACATTTGCTGCTTACCCCAAGCCCAAACGGAGACTGTCAAATTGGGTGTTGCGCAAACCAAAGACAATCAATAATGCACCACACAGAAGCAAACAGTGGGTCAAAGCGTTCTGCAGGCTGCTCAGTGCACCACTGTTGCTCCGAGACTTGGAGCTGGCAACCACCTCGGCATCCTCGGGCGCAATGTCCATGCTGTTGCTGGCGACAATAAATTGGAATATATCGCTGACCTGCACAAGTAAATGTCAAAATGAGAGAGCAAGAGACAGAAAAAAGACATATTTTATTTAATAAAGATTATGATGACACCACTCCCACTTGCAATATGCAACATGGACACATTTGAAATACAGTTATTTACCTCGTTCCAACCGTAGCGATTCTTGGCCTGCACAATCGCCTCGTAGTAGGCACCTGGATGCAGATGCTTAATGGTGTAGGACATGATATGTGTTAGTGGTTCCGAGGCGGGACGATGTTCGGGAGTCAGTATAAAATCATGCCATCTGCCAGGCTGTTGGAATGTGTCGTTCATCTGAAAAAACAGCATGAAATTATAGTTCTATGCTGGCCATGATTCCCTCTGATTCCTGACAGCCGGTCTTTAATCAAGCTTAAGACTGTCATCGCTGAACCAAATCAGCCAGATTTCTGGCTGCAAATTACTTAGCGTTTATTGGACAAAGTTGATGGAGTAATTAAGTCAATGATAACTCATAAAACTAATTAGGTTTCTAATATGACTTGGCGGTTGGTAGTCGTTGCTTTAATTAAATGAAAGTGGTTTAGAAGATTGCCAAGTTTATGTGTGATGATGTATTTTTATTGGGCTACTCTATTTTTAGGTTTTTCTTCACTTTTTCGAATAGAATGTTTCAAGTATATAATGTTACTATAATTCAATTAAATAGGTATAGAAAACTGCCTTGCTTGTAACAAATCTATTCTTATTAAGCCATTCTATTTGTTGATCATGTTTTCCGCTTTTAACCTGTAGCAAATTGGCTTGCAAAACTTAATTAATTTATTTTATTTTATGCTTAAAAATTCCAGTTTTATGAGTTTTAACAATTAACTAACTGACAGATATATATAATAATATAAAATATGAAAATTGGTTGAAGTAATTGGAAAAAAATAACTTTCGAATTTTCCCACAATCATAACTAAGGCTAGTTTATTTCAAATAAACATTTCGAAAATATTACTTACCAGTACTCGACGATAGAGGAGACGCACTTCTTCCAGTGGTGGATAACTGTCGATTTTCCATGTCAGATTATAGCTATCCGAGGAGCGACCCCATTTCGGTGAATAAAACTCAGCCGGACCCGGTCGACCGGACAGTTCCATGTACTTGCGGGAGCGTCCCAGAGAGTTATCGGCTACGCAGCTATAAATGGAATGGAAAATATAAAATAATTAAATCAAAGGAAATGGAATGGAAAATATAATATAATTAAATCAAAGGAAATTTTCAACTTGGCATTGTTGAATTTCTTAACCCCCCTCAAACATTATGACATTAAATTGGGCACATAACCCGCTAATCAGAAGTTTTGGCTTTGGATGGAGAACAATTCTCGTGGGATTTTGTGCTATGCTGCGAGTATCCTTGTGTGTGTGCAAGAGGCAGTGTCAACTCAAGTAACCCAAAACACGTCTATGCCAGAAGCCACTCGTTGTCAGAGGCAGGTGGCAATGGATGGATGGGTTTCGAGTTCCGTCCAACATAGGAGTTGTTCGTGCCACAAAAAACCTTACTTCATGAAATGTTGTGTCAAAGTGGCGAAACTTCCGTTTCTTTAATATGTTTCAGACATATTGACATTGATGTAGAAAACTTGTTTGCCCATTTATTTTGGCTATGACACAAGAAAGCATTAAGGTCTATACATCTAACAAATAACACCAGAGACAGTCAGAGAAACAGAGAGGGGTGTATCATGTAAGCCCAGGTAGAATCTGGTCGTCTGTCGCCTTTTAATGTTCTTTTCTTTTGTTGGAATAAAGTTGTTGCAAAAGTTGCCAAATTGACTAAATCGATGTTGTGCAGCAAAGTTCGTGTAGGGAGGGTTTTTTTCTAGTGTACTACTTACCTGTAGTTGCCAAAGTCCTCCTGCTGAATGTGACGTATGGTAAGTGTGTGTCGATTGGCTCTCGTGTTCATAATGCGCCTGTCTGTGGTTTGTATCGGGAATGAGTTCTGGTACCAGGAGACCTGCATGATGGCAACGAGATACAAATTGATTAATCTGAGAGAGAGACCAATAAAATCAACTCAACAAAAGTTAATACACTATAAAACAATATAAATGGACTAAATAAAGTATAAACCCAAAAAAAAAAAACAAAAACATTTACAAATGTCTAAAAATGATTGGAACAAAGAGTGACCTAAAAACAAGTTCGTTGCAGAGCAGAACAGATGGTTATTGTAATCTTAAAAGTCATAACAGGAACAAAAAAAAAATATATATACAAATAAGCTGGCTATGAAACAATGAAACGATAGCGAAACATTAAAAAACCCAACAAACCGTTGCGACTGGATCAGCGTAAACAATGCAAACAAGTTTCGCCTCAAATCCCTCACCAGAGTGTATCCACGATTTCTCCACTTGAATATCCGGTGGATCTGTGTACGCAAACACACACAAACACACACACACACACACACACAAAGAGAAAATCAATAAGTTAAAATGGTGGCACTGTCAGAGACTTCAGATATCCCTTATAATGTCAGAAATCTTAAAAATATGTTTCCTAATTTCAAAGGGATATTTTTTACCCAAACTTTACTAAATTCACGAATTAAAGTTTTTCAAAAATTATTTTACTTTTAAGAATCGTTTTGCTGGATTTGGATAAATTACACTTTTTGGATATTGTTTTTGCTTTTTAAAAAGTTTGACCTATATTTTAGACTTACTTAAATTGGAAGATCTCATATCTAATGTTCTCTAATAAATTCCACTATTTCACACTTACCTAAAACTAAAATATATTTAACAACTGGGTTAAGGGTATATCGTAGTCGAGCCAACTCGACTACAGCATCTTACTTGTTCATATATATTTACTTATTAAGCTTGTTAGATCTCATATCTAATTTAACCTTGTATTCACATGTGGCCATAATTTACACTTAATTAATCTAATTTTCTCCTAAACTTTAATAGGCCTTGCAATTTCTCTCACTGAATTTAACAATTTAATAGTTAACTTGTTGGTTGCTTGCAACAATGTGGCGCTTCTTAAATTTTATATCTATTTATATTTTGTTCCACTCACATAGCACATCCAGACGCATATCAACTGTAACTGGGTCGCCGACTCCATTGTCAGCGGTACATTGGTAGACTCCTGCTTGCTGGCGCTCCAGCTTGTCCAGAGTCAGGATGGGTCCATCGCCAATTCTTGCCGGTGATTTTCCAGTGCCGCTCTGTTGGTAAATCATGTAAGAAAAAATAAAAGTTTTAAAATTGATTTGCCTTTCAGGGCATAAAAGTAAAGTCATCGAGGTGGATTAAAAAATGTCAAAAGTCAAATGCACTTGGCAACAAGAAGTGAAATGGGTGGGTGGGTGAATGAAAGGGATATATTTTGACTCTTGAATATGCGGTGCAAAAGTCAAACTGCAGTTGTCCTCACGGCAAAACTGAATGTAAACACAAAAATCGAGAACACGACGATATTGGAGAGGAAGTAAAAGATTCTCGTACTTAAGTCACAAAGGGCCAAGTGGGAGTCAATTCTCATCGTCGTTCTCTCGTATGTAGCCAGTAAGTCAGTCAGTCAGTCAGTTTGTGCTTGAAAAGTGTCTTGTCTTTGACAGACCGACAGACAGACAGATAGACAGACAGGCAGGCAGCCAAGCAGACAGGTTGGGCCATGTCAACGCCAACGGGGAACACGTGTTGATGTCTGCTTCTACAAAAAAAACAACAACAAATTCGTGGCAAGGATTGTGTTCGGGGGTGGGGACATGCGGAAATAAGTGTAGATTGAAGCGAAATTAAATGACATACAACTGTTTGGGAGCGTTTGAAAGTCAACATATCGGGTCAGAGCTCAGCTTTGGCCCATTTCGAGAGCAAAGCATGCAGGCAAACAAATCGAACGGAAATGTCAAATGCGCCAAAGTGCAGCAAGGCAAAACGAAGAATGTTGGAATACCAGAAACGGGTAAGCGAGTTGGCAACTTCCCAGACACAGATATGTATATTTCCATTTCCAGCACTTGTCTCACATGGAAACATTGCCAACTCGGAGCCAGTCGTAGGTCGTTTCTGTTTGACATTTGACCAGACCCAGTCCCAGTTTGGTCGCATACTTTTGTGCATTAATTACTATTTGGCCTCAACTACTTGCATTGATACACTAGATGAATATATACAAATATGTATGTACATGCATACATTCAAAAAAATATATATCGATTTACTTTTATTTAGAAACTATTTTGTATTTGTGATTTTTAATATTTTCTCAGAAATGTTTGTCTCATTAGTATAAAAACAAATTGTTATTATAAGCCAAAATCCTTATCATTATCCTTAAATTTTAGAAACAATTTTTCTGAGTGTATATTCCATTTATGCATGTACTATTTATACATGTACATGAGAAACGATGTCGGAGTAACTAGAGAATTGGACTTTCAGTGGCCAACAGAGATATATGCAATTTCTGTTCCTTTTTTTTATCTATGGCAATTAAACTTCGAAGCTAACGAGAATTGGCTCTATTTGTTGGCTATTTCAGAAAGCTTTGGTTTATTAGGTGTTTCTTGGCTTACATACCTTTTTGGTCCAGTAAATCGATGGCACCGGGTTACCAGAACCCTTACACTCCAGTGTAATTGGTCCGCCCTTCCGAGCCTGCAGCTGGCCAGATGTGGGAATAGCACGAACGCTGGGAGGCACTGTATGTGGTAAACATTGGTAAACAATGTTTAAGTTTATATATATGTAACATTAAATAATACCGAATTTAGTAATATTAAAATCTGAATAATACTTAAGATATAGTATAATTGCATCTAGCAGGGGACTCACCCAATATTTCGACAGTGTGGACTTGATCACGATTTATTTTGTCACTGATTTGGCAAACATAATCCCCAGCATCTTGTGGCTCCAAATCAGATATCTCTAAATTATAACCATCTATCAGACTTACGCGGTCATCCCTTGTTACCATAATGTTGGAGGCGGTAAGAACATTTGAGCCACGACGCCACAACAGTATAAAATTGCCTGCAAAAAAAGAACAGAAAATAGCTGTGAATTCTGTTTCAAAAACAGACTTAATATTTGAGGCGGATACGAGATACGGCTGCATATGTTGTTCCCGTTGTTAGCTGGGAAAATTTATTGTAAAACGCCACAATACACATACATATACATATATATACATATGTATATATAGCCAGTAACACATATACACTCGTACAATACATGTACACTTTGAAGAAGCTAAATAAATGACATTGAGGCAGTCAGAAGGTTCAAATTGTAGTTGTAGACAAACACTCACACTCCACACACACACACACTCCACACACACACACACACACATACACACACTCACTATACACACACATAGGGCTATCTATCTAAAATGCTTTCCGCCTAGAATGGCCCCATGTCACTTTGTTTGTCTGCCGAGCTGTGAACATTCTGCAGATTCCCTCTTGTTTGGCTATCCAATTGCCGGCAAGCTTCATTCCTTTCGTGTGTGTGAGTTTTTGTGTGTGTGTGTGCATGTGTGTATACGTGTGTGGGTGTGGGTGTTTTCATCTATTTTTTAGTGTGTTTACTCATATAAATGACATAATTTCGCAGATGTTGCTAGCAGATTCTTTTCTTGTTGTTGTCTTTTTTTTTGCTTATCTTTTTCTTTTTTCTTGCATATTTTATACAACTTACGGTTTTTATTGCCATTACCACAAGAGGCACAAACGTAAATTTGTTAAACAGGATTACATGCCACATCATACATATATTTATTAATTTTATGTGCCCAAAACTCAGAGTGTGTATTCAAGAAATACTGTCAAAAGACAGACATTGTGACGCACACAAAACAAATAGTTGTGTGTTTTGTATTTTTATTGAAAATATATATTTATTGTGATAGTAAAATAAACCATAGAATATCTTAGCTTATTTTGGTTTGGCCAACTTATTTAGATCAGAGGGTGTATTAATAAATTTCGATCTTAACATTTTCTAGGCTAGAAATTACATTTTATCTTAATGATAAAAAAAAACAAACAAAAACAAATATCAAATGTTAATTCTTATTATTATAAAATCTTATTAAATAAAATCCAGATTCCATGATTAAAGCCTTACTTTTTGACCAATTTTGCAGCTAAATTTATCAGCTATAAATGGCCAGCATTAACTATGTGCAAGTGGAATTAAATGCGGTCGACCGATTTTTACAAGTACACATATAAATAACACATAATGAAAACATAATCAGTGTATTAAATTTTTTTGTTTAATATTAATACCGGTTTATTTACACACACACACGCACACACACATGTACACTTAATGCCCTTATGCAGTTGGTCATTTGTTTGCTTCCTTCCGGTTATTAACTGAATATTTAAAACTCGACGACCATCTTTTTGTTTTACTCTGGCTAATATGGAATCGCATCAATTGATTAATATATTCAGCACTTCAATGCCCGGCCTGAAGTGCCCTCGAAAAACAGTTAACAGTAATTCAAGTCCGTAATAATGCCCCGTATTTAGGCGCGTGTAAAATGCTGACAAACATTTAAATTGGTCGCAAAATGTGGTACAAAAGTACTCAAAATAACCCAGTTGAATATGTATTATGGGATCACGTACAAGCATATACATATATATATATATGTATATATATATTTGTATATATTCATTGAAACAGGGATAAGAGTTGGCACATTGAAAATATCCCCAAAGCATTCATTGCATCCATTCCCCCCCTTCATTGGTAGCCCATAAAGCCAACTTAAACGCACACAATCATCTTTTTATTGTTTTCGATTATTATTGAATCGGATTGAGTTTTTCTCTTGTCCATTTGCTTGGCGGGAATCCAGCTGTGTGAAATCCACTTGGGGGTGGAGTTGGGGTGCTTTTATTTGCCTCTCATTGATGTCCCGTGCCCCAAAATTTTATGCGACTCTAATGGTGGTGCGTACGTTGTTATTGATATTATTAAGCTCAGACAACAATTTTATGCATTGCTCCATAAAAATGGTATTTTATATTCCTTCAATTTCGACATATGAATTTGAAAAGCAGTTAAAAAAAGGGCACAGCTTAGCAAATTGAACAGTTTATTTATTTTTTTCTTCACTCACCTAGAGATAGTCAATCATTTATAAAACACATTGGAGAAGCTTAGGCACTTGCACACCTGCTTACAGTTGGGTGTGCACAACTTGTTATAGCAAAATTTGTCTATTTTACAGCAATCACAAAACTACTATTTTTGTATGACTTTTGGAAATTGCGCTTTTCATATGATTAACTAACTCGTACTTTCCTTGCGTGCTTAGTTTAGTCTGATTTCAAGTGTTCAGCTATTAAAGGCATTATTTTCCCTGGTCACCGATTCTGAGTTACTCAGTTGCATGATGAAGGGCTTCGTAGAGCATTTGCTACTTAATTTCTTTAATTGGATTTCAAATGTTTTGCCACGGATCCCTTTGTCTTTGGGTTCTCCAACGTTGCCAATTAATCGATGTTTCGCTTGTATCTCTCATTGGCACTTTTATTTGCGATAGGTAATTCTACACTGCAATCAAATACTCGTCACTTCCGCCTCCTCCACCAATTGACGACTAATGCGAATTAAACGCAGAAGAGCAATAAAATGAACAATCGGACATCGATTCCAATAAGAAAAAAAATACATGTATGTTTCCCGATTAGTTCTTTGGTTCTTGTTTGCTATGCCATCATTTCGATTATTTTGTGGCAAACAAGAAAAGTTTAGTTTGTTTTTAGCAATAATATACAAACAGTACAGCGATGTGCAAATAAATTAAATCAAGAAGAAGAAAAATTACATATTAAATATTAATTTAATTAACTCTAAAAGTTAATAACTACTGATGATACAGTTGAAGGTATGTCTACAAAATTTAAGTGTGTTTGAAAATACTTTAATTTAAAATCACAGCGATGGCACTTCGAATAAGTGCATCTGTTGCAGAATTTCCCTGCCCCACCGAAGGATATTGTTAGCCTGCCCCCGCGCCGTGCAGCAAAAAAGTTTGCTGTCAAGTTGTTGCACGGTTTCCGTTGGCATTGGCGTCAATGTTCAATTTATTTTCATTTGCAACGGTTAATTGCATTTTATTTATTGGCTTGTCAACAGCAGCGCAGCAATTAAAACTATTGACAAATTTCAACTTAAATCTAGGTCTTCTTAAACTGCATCGAGCCCCACGATTAATGATCATTTTTTGAGTAAATTGCATTAAAAATCTCTTATTTTGGTTTATTTTTTCGATAAGCTGGCAAATTTCAAAATATTAGCATTATTTTGTTTATTTAATATTTATGTTCATCATTCGCCTCATTTAAACCTAAGTTGTATAAATACAAAAAAAAGCATTTGCTAAAAAATTAAATTTATGCAAGACCAAAAAATATACGTAAATTTAATTCAAAAATATTCTTCAGCTTAAATAATTTGAGAGAACACTCAATAAAATTTACTACTGACGTTAATTATCCAATTTTATTTACCTGCAGTGTGTGTAAATAAATAATTTCTCATGGCCATAAATTTATAAATGTCATTCGATAAATATTTTGTTGGCTCTGCGGAGTTGTGCGTATGGCTTGTTGGGGCCAGGGGGGGTGGGTGGTCGTTGCAAGGACAACAATGAAAGCACATCGGGCGACAAGCTGTTGACAGTTGTTGGATTCGCATTGTGAACATTGAACATTGAAGCTGTCATCATTGTTTGTGGGCGTTAATAAAATTTATTTGAAGAGACATTTTGCCTAAACATATTTGCATTTTATTTTGCATAATGTTTGCTACCTGAGCGGATCTCGATAACAACAACAAAATTCATAAAATTCGCAGCACACCTATTTGGTTAGGCTTCATTTTAGTTATCGAATTTAGGCATGCAAATATTAATTTCGTCATATTAATTATTATGCGCCAGCTATTCACACCATAACAACGATGCATAATTTACAATTTACATCAATGGGATACTCACCCAGATTCTCCACCTGACAGGGCAGGACGAGGGTGTCCCCAACAACGGCCCGATAGGTGTGTCCCCGGGACAGGAAGCGAGGCACTGCCACAGCCTGCGAGCTGGAAGCAACCGGAGCCGGTTGCTGCGCATTGGTCATTGAATGGGTGCTGCTACCTATAATGAGAACAAAATATTTTTTGATACTTATTAACTGTTTATAATAATCGATTAAAGTGTTAAATATATGATTGACAATAAAGAGAATTTCGTAGGAATATAGAGGATAACAAAGCAGCTGAAGAGCAGGGAAAAAAGAGTGCAGATCATCATCACTTTGTGGCATAAGAAAACAAGGAATAAGACAACAGCTGATAAACATATTTCGAGTTGGGCAGAGGCACCAGTTCTAAGCCAAGTCAATTCTACTTTTGCCATTTATATCAGACTGAGATTTGGAGTCCCAGGGAAATACGTCTTAAATTCAGAAGGAATATAAGCCATGAACCCTGCAAAATTTGATTTTGTGCAACAATCATGTTTGATACAATATGAATTTAATATTACTTTATGCAGTAATTTCACTTTAAGAAAAAAAAAAAATATATATTATTATTTTTATTATTGTTAAAATAAGAATATCGGGAATATTTTTATCTAATAATACTTTAGACTCCTTTCAATCACTCAATAATATTCAGGCATTCAAATAAATGTATCGCATTTGAATTTAAAAAATGTCCAAAGAGCTTGCAATCAATAATATTTGTGATTTGAAATAAAGTTAAATAAATTCGAAATTGATTTCGGTAAAAAATAAAAATTCTATTTATTCCATATTTTGTGTTTTTTCATTTTTTCTTTATTTTTTTTTGTGCTCTTATCAAGGTGCGCATCAACGATTATTGAGAGGCAAAAAATTTGTTTCCATTCGAATGGCTTTCAATTAGCATAAAAATATAGCATTGGTGCTATTGACTTTTATGCTCAGCACACATGACTCCCAGGACACTCATAAATTTTTGCAGTCGATACTGACGTGTGTGGGTGTGTGTGTGTGTGTGTGTGTGTGTGTGTGTGTGTGGGTGTGGGTGTGTGTGTGTGTGTGTATGTGTGTGTGGGGTATACTCAAGGAACGCACTTTCGCATCCTTGGGGCATCATTTGGTGTGCGTCATCATGAAGAGCAACCAGGAAGCGACATCTTAAAGCCAGTTTCAATGACATTTTAAGATGGTCTGAAGCAGCAAGCTAGCTCGCTGTTTTAGCCATCTCACGTCCGCCGTTGGCATTGGCGACAAATGTGCGCAGCGAGCCAACAAACGTCTACTCTGCTCCTAAACACTGAGCGTGTACTTGCAGTTGTTGCCCCCTTAGTCCTTGCCTCTCTGGCACGGCAACGCAGCGTAACAAATTTGATTACAATAGCAACACCAACAACCCCAACAACAACAACAACAACAGCGACAACAACATTCGTGTAAAATAAACTTTGGCCCTAAAAGACGCCCTTGGGAGCTGGCCGGTGCTCAAAAGTAAAAATAGCAACATCAGCAAACGCCGGCTAACAGCTTACAAACAAAAAAAAAAAAAAAAAAAAAAAGAGAGAAGAAGAAGAAAGAGACAAGCAAGCTTTGACTGCACTTTTGAATTTTTATGATGCCCAGACTGGCACCATTCTTGGCAACCCGCCCACGCCCACGCCCACGCCCACCATCTTGGCTGTTGTCTGGGTGTGTTTTGTAGTTTTTTTTTTTTTTTTGGCCTGGTGCGTTCAACCTTTATTCGGCTAGCCAGCTGCGGTTGCATTCCTGTGAGATACTTACGGGTCATCGTTTTATGGTCGTAACACAAAGGGAAACGACAACTCTTTGGTCACTTTGGCCATTCCTGTTGGCTTGGCTTTTGTCACCAGCACGTAAAATTTGTCGACAATCTACAAGTTGACACAGCAGGATGAGCTCTGCCACTCCGGTATGTTTCCGGTGAAGCGAAGAATATGCTTACATCAAAATTTAATAAGTGTTGCAAGCGAAATGAAATTTTACGATACGACTATCCAACACTACACTCAGCGAAAGTATTAAAATTAAAATACTTTTCCATTTCTATAACTTCTGCTCAATAATTTCTATATTTGGCATTTAAGTGATCAATTACCCCAAAAATATTCAAACTATATAAAAAATAAGCAGATACACTTTAAACATGCATGCAATTTTAACGTATTTAAATATTTTTATTTAATATTTAAATTTAGCAATATACATATTTTAAAACTTTGTTTTAGTCGAGTTAATATTTTAAGCAGCTGGTCTCCGTGCATCTCGAGCTGGTCGAGCTCTTTCGTCAACAATATTCTTACTGCTTACTATTTTTATCTCCTTATTAGAAAGTTTTCTTTTTTTTTATACTATTATTTTTAAATTCATTTTTCAAATTGTTTGCATTTTGCACACATTTGGCCAAAAATTGTTGCTTGGCTGCGTCTAAAGTCACAGCAGGTGGCGTTAAATCTGTGCATTGCTTAAATACCAACTGTCTACACTACTTATACATATATATATATATATATATCTTATATATAACTTATGTAGAAATATTCCTTGTTTGCACTTTACTTGTCTGTCGCTTAAGGTTTTCGCACAGTTTTGCATATATGAACATTTTATGCAAAATTAAGTAGTAATCCCATCCTCACCACGCCCCCCTTTGCCTGAACAAAATGGACATTTGAGGCAAGCGGCACACGTTGCAAGCAGCAAGCGGCAAGCTGCAAGCTGGTGTTGCACATTGTACTCCTAAATGGTGAAGGCAGCCTTAAATTGCATGCATGATATGCATAAGGAGCCCAAGCAATTTAAGTTGCCAGACTGCGAGAAGTTTTCCAGAGTGCGAAAAGAAAAACTGGCATTTGTTGTCTGGCACAAAGTTAAATCTTTCACATTTTCAATTTCATGCCACCATCCTTGCAGAAAATAATGAACAACACTTAAAGGATTACAATGCACTTTGGATAATGCCTTTTTCTTTCATTTCTTGATAAATACACTTCTTAGAGATAAAATGGAATTCTCAGAAGTTCTATATTTTTTAGTGAATTTTTATCTCGATTATAGTTTAAGTTATTTTTTTTTAATATTTTTAAATCTTACTTTAGATTAAATGCTGTCGGATAAAGCTAACGATTTAGAAGTTTGCTTAGAGTTTTGCTTTTTGAGAAAGATGTTTCTTAAAAATACATTTCTATTCTAAAAAGTTTTTGAAAAGAACTTAGGTTTTTTTTTTTAATTTTTTTTAACTGTAAGTCGTATTTTTTTGCGAGTGTTGGATGCATGCAGCGCCAGAGGCGTGTTCTCTTTCTTTAATAACTTTAGTCGCGAAATATTTTGTACCTTTTGTGGCAAGAATAAGCCGTGCAGCACCTTTGCTGGTGTGCGTGAGAAACTGGAACTGTGTCACACATACGCAATGGAGAATGGCTCACAAACTTCAGCATGCATGCAAAAACAATACAAATATATGTATATATATATGTGTGTGTGTGGGTGTGTGTGTGTGTGTGGTGTAGTTTTATGCTCGTCTCTTAACCACAAATGCTGTCTACAGCGCTGCCACACAATAAACTCGATTTGGAAAAAAGCGCAGTTGTTGCTTGAATAATTTATCTCAAACACACACTCGTCCGCTCAAGTGTCATCAGGCTGCGAGGCTGTTGCAGTTGCAGTTGCACGGGGCGGAGGAGGAGGACGAGTCTGTGGTTTGCATGCAGCACTCTTGCAGAAAGCTCTGTTTGTTTCCCGTTGGTGGTGGGTGGGTGGCAGTGGTAAGTGCAAATGTGTGGCTGTGGCATTAGCGCTTGCATTAGTAAATAAAACGCGTGGCATCCTGTTTGCTGCAGGCCTTTGTTTCCTGCCCATGGGCAACAAAACGAACCTTTCCACAGCAGCAACAGCTGCAGCAGCAGGGACTAAAATTTGCATCGATTTGATTTCAATGCGAATGACACACGTGTCAAATAAACACGTTGTTGCAACGCTAATGCACTGAAAAAAATTATTGAGAATTTTTTACACAATTCAACTGGAAACTTTGTGGGCGAAAGGCGTACAAAATAAGCTTTTATTTTTTTAAAGAGAATAATTTTCGAGCTTCAAAATAATATAAATCTTAAAGATATGATATGATATGATATGATAGGTATGAGATATGATATAAAATATAAAATTAATACAGGTAATATATACAGGTAAATAAGTTTTGAATTTAATTAAAGTCACTTAAATTTTCAACTTAAAGATTGCTGATATTGTTTAAAGTATAAAAATGTTGGTATCCATTGTGCTCAGATTTATAAAGGTATGTATATAAAAAAATATTTTCTATATATAGAAATTTCCTAGTTATCACTAATTTTAAGAAGTATCCTTTTCGAATACTTCGAAATTATTTCCAAGTGCCAGAAAATTGTTTTAGTCTTTAAGGTGACGTTTTTCTTAGTGTATGTACTTAAAGTTCTTAAATTGTCTTGTAACTGTTTGTTTTGTATTTCTAAATGCCAGAAAATTGTTCTAGTTTTTAAGGTGCTATTTTTCTTAGTGTATGTACTTAAAGTTCTTAAATTGTTTTGAAACTATTGGTGCAAGCAGCTGTTGCAGCTCGCAAACAGTGAAATTGCATTCACTACTCAGTTGCGGCTGCATTGATGGTTTTAGCTGTGAAATTCGATATACGTACAATTATTTTTGGCTGCTGTTCCCATTTTGCATGCGACATAACCCCGCAACCCTACTCTCCCTCTCCCAACCCCCCTCCACACCCATGACATGTGACTGGAATGAATCTAGCATTTATTCGTTTTTCGTTTTACATGTGCACAGGACACAGTCAGTAGCGCGAAACAGGCAGCTAAAGCACTGAAGTCGCTTCATTATTTTAGTTGTATACATAACACACACACACACACACACACAGTTGCATACATGTGCATATTGCAACATTGCGTTGTGTGTTTGTATCTTTTCTCATTTCCGTTGGGTTTGGCTTGCAGTTGGCACACTCGACAAAACTTTGCAACGCTTCTGCGGTTGATTTTACATGCCACAACACCTTTTTGCAACCGAACATTGGCGATGATGCTGCTGCTCTGGGCAACACGATGTCTGCGACTCGTGCACCAACAACACCTTGTCTACAACTGTAAATCTATCCATTAGTAAGAGCCACATTTTGTTTCATTAAAACTTCGGACACATGTGAGAACACGTCTGTCTGTCTGTCTGTCTGGTTAAGTGTGTGTGTGTGTGTTTATGTGTGTGGCTGCAAACATGGTGTGTTTGTGATCAGCATCTTTACATGTTTTCCTATTTGTTTAGTGTTTACTGTGACTTACCACCCCATTTGACTTGCAGCAAATGCCTTCCATTGACTTTTAAATTATGCATAGAGCAAAAGAATGGAACAGAGAACAGCAACACAAATAAAAATATAAAAAACACATAAAAAATTCGAGAGAAGAAGAGTTAAACACGTCACACATCACATACCCTTTCCTTTTCATGAAATATTAATTTATAGAAATGTCATCCCCTGATGATTGAACTGCTCACATTTAATTATAATCAAGTGGTGCAATTCACTTAAATAATTAAGTAACTTTGTCGATTGATTATTCATAAGATACATTCCATGTTATAGCGAGGAATTTAAATTCAGAAAGAGATGAGCATTCTAGAAGAATAAGGCAATCTCATCTCGATTATTGGTTCCGATGACCCCAGAATGTATTTTTCTATAATGTAAGCTTGTGTCTTTCTGAAAGGAAGGATTTCATTTTATTTATTTGCAAAGTTTTAAATATTTTAGCATATGCAAAGAAAATTTTTTAAGCAAAACTGTACTTAAAAAAAGTTTTAAGCAAAAATGTACTTTCTTTTATGCAAAAAATTTGTTAAGCAAAAATGTACTTAAAAAATTTTCTTTTGCATATGCTAAAATATATAAAACTAAGTATTTACATAGTTACATTTTAGAAATATTATATAGAAACCGATTTGAGCAATGATTTTTTTTAATATGAAGAATTTATTTTTTATATATCTAGAAATTAATTTTAGAAAACTAGGAAATTTTTTCATTATTTCAATTTTCTTGCCTTTAACGACAAAGTTGCGAGACTCTTTGCAGAAATGCGAGAACAGCAAAAAAAAGAAAATGATGTTCATTTCCTCGCAGGCAAACTGTTTGCTTGTTAGTTCAGATTTCCATGCATATGGAGCCAAGTGCCGCGGGCTAAATTACCACAACACCGGCAGTTCAGCAACGCCCACCTTGCCACACGCCTCCCCCCCCGACAACATATTGCATTTTTTGTTTCCTTTCGCTTCGCTGCTGCTGTTGTTGTTGTTGTTGTTGTGCAAATGCATATTTAATGCATGGAAATTATTAACGAGCAGGCGGATGAAGAAGGGGGTGGGGGGGGGGGGGGGGGAGAGAGCACTGCCTCGAGCGCAACTCTATTGTTTTTTCTCTCACCTTTTTATTGACAGTAATTTTGGAGAGTGGCTTGGGCACGCCCATTGACATAACAAAAGCAACCGCCCACAGTCTGCAAACCCAGCCCCTCCCCCCATCCCTTGTCCGCCTGCTGTCAGTTGCCTTTCGCAGCATTTGTCAAATGCGTCACGTCACGAGAAAAGCAAGAAAACTCGCAAAAAAAAAGCTGCTAGCTTTTAAGCGTTGCCAGCAGAACAATTTCGCTGCAATTTCGTGAAACCTCAGCGCAGCGTCATTCAAACGATGAATGCCTTTCACCTATCAACCACACACACACTCACACGCAGCCTGTCTGTGTGTGTGTGTGTAAATATGCAAATGTTGCCAGCTTGGAGCTGCCTTCGTATTGTGGTGCAGCCTAGACTCTTTTGCGGGGCGTGAACCAGTCAAGCCTTCCAGCTTGTCGATAGTCAATCTATTCATCTCTCTAACTGGTCTCCCATCTGAAAGCTGTCACTCATTTGTGTGTGTGTGCATGTGTGTGTGTGTGTGTGTATGTGATGTGTGTATGTGTGTGTGTGTGTGCATGTATGTGTTGGTATTTGTATTTGGCAACGCCTGACAGAGCTGCTTGTGCTAAGTCTGTTGACTTTTATGCACATATCATTTGCATAACATTATTTATCCATCCGCCAAGCGCATTCAATTTTTCAAATTCCAAATAAATCCCGCAAGTGAATTTCGTTTTTCATTTTTCATTTCTATTTTTTTCTTCACGCCATCATTTTTTTCTTGACAGCATTTACCGCTTTCTCCGTGCAGCACTTACTGCACTGCACTTTGCCAGCTTCCTGTGCATCCTGCTTGTCTAGCGTTCAAAAATGTTGTCCTTGCCCCTTGCCGCTTGCCGTTGGCCCTTGCTACTGCTGCTTCTCCAGGTGGCTCCTGACGCTGACAGTTTCTTCATTTGCATGTCGGTCTGATCCCTGTTTGATTTACGCCTTTTGTTGTGTGGCCCTGACAACTGGGCCAATTGGATGTATGCGCCAAACGGAAATTGAATGCTGCACTTCACGTATTTTTCTTTTTTTTTTATTTCGTTTTTTTTCTTATTTAGTTTTTCTGCCTTCTTTTCGTTGGTGGGATTATTTCAAATGCCTGGCTAAGCCTCAGCTGTAATTATGCATTTTTCACATTTTAATTAAGTGGTTTCAGAGATAAGCTTATCCACTTTCTGATTTTTATTATGTTCTATTCATTCGTAGGATTATTTCAAAAGTGTAGTAGAACTTGTACTGTTATTCAACTTTGCACACTTCTTACTTATTTTTTACGGTAATATTATTTGAATTACCTGATTAAAATTATTCTGTTATCATGCATTTATATCGATTTAATGGACAGTTTTCTGTTTTTTATTATTACTGCTTAAAAAATAATAAACAAAATCGGAAAGCCGTTAAAAACTTGTTTTTAATTACTGCTAATTAGTGGTGGATTTCGTAAAAAAATAGAAAGCATCTAAACATGATTTGTAAAAAAATTAAAAATTTAATCAGAAAGTCTTCAACAATTTTCCGAATTTTGGTTTAGCACATTTGCAATCCTGGTCTGCTTAGTTGCCAATTCTCGTCTTCGACATGACGATTTTCACAGCTTTAAATCGTATAACAATCAACTGAACATATATATATATATATATTGATTTATTAGAAAGAATCAACAAATATGATATTTTCTTATTGGATACCCGATTAGTACTCCATATGTTCGGGGTTCATTCTCTGGCATAGAGAGTATTAATTTTCTACTTCAAAGCAGCAATCTGTGGTTTCAAAATTAAAGCAACATTCCAAATGAAATTGGTTGGAAAATTCCCATAATGACTATGCCGCACTTGCTGCTGTGCCACACAGCTCCCCCCCCCCCCCACCCTTCTTTGTTACCAAGAAGTTTTCACGCCTAAGCATTGTTTACGCAACATTTAACAATTGCAGCGTCAGCGAGAATAAAAACAAAAACACAACTCATTTAAAATGTAGAGAAGATGCGGACTTAAAGTGGCTTTAAACAGCCGCCGGACACATACTTAGTGAGAGGCACTGTGGAGCTGTTGTGGAGGCGGACGTAAGATATCGCATTAAGAATTTAAATTAATTAAATTAAAATGCATGGTGTATGTGGTTGCCTCGGTTACTTGGTTTTTTGTTCTACAGATTCGACGGGCGAATGGGACGCAAGGACGAAAGGACGAGCCAAGCAATTGGCTACATTGTAAGGACACGCTGGTGGTGGTGGTAAGTATGCTGATATTGCATGCCCCGGACACATGCCCCGGGTTGTTAAAGCTGCCACAGCATTTGCATAAAGTATAATAGCCATCATCCTGACTGGGCTCGCTGGCTGGCTGGTGGGTTGGCGGGATGGCTGCCTGGCTGGTCCATTCAATTTTCCGCTTTTTCCATGCCTGCTTTGCCCCAGCGACAGATGGACAGATAGGGAGACAGATGAAGAGGCGGACAATCGGACAGGCCGGCGTCGTCTTTGAACTTTTCACAATGCTCTCGTCTTGGGCTGTCCTGAAACATTTGTACCACACTTTATGCAGGACATTTCCGCGCCGCATGTCCAGTTCCTGGTTGGATTCCAAATGCTGGCTGGCTGTCTGACTGTATAGTTACTTTGCTCGATTTCGTCTTGGTCCTGTTTATTTCCGCTTTTCCATCTGGCTTTGTTTCCTGATGACCGTCTATGGCGCGTAAAAAATCAATTTACTTTTATCTGTTTCAGTTGCTGTCTCCTGTCTTAAGAAATGCCATGAAAATCACAACTTTGTCTCTAATTGCCACAATTTGATTTCGCTTTAACCTTAACAGGCATTTGTGTTTACTTTTGCATGTATCGTCCTGATTATGTTTATTTTCAATGAATACGATATTCCAATTACTCCCACAACGAATAATTAGCCACCTTTAATGACCAAGGATATGAGCTGGGCAAAATAAATGCTGTGATCGAATGGGTTTTAGTGTGGCTAAATGTCACTCATGTTTGCATTCCCCGATTGCCGGATCACTTGGTCTAATTTATTTGCTTATTTAGCTTTCGTTGACTTTTGTCTGAATGGCACTCAGCGAAAACATCGCTCTGATTTTTTTAAATTGCCAAGAGTATCTTGCCTTATTATTCAAAAAGAATATCAGAAAGAAAGACGAGAGCATAATCATCATTACTAGTTTCTAAATTTCAGTAAGGATATTTTAATTTTAATAATGTTGATTGAAATATTTTCTGTTAATAAAAAAATATATATAAATATTATTAATAAGAAATAAATTTCAGAACAATATAAAAATGCTTCTAAACTTAATTTTTTTATATATGCTTTTATATTTAGATTTTTTTTTAGAAAACGAAAATATTTTCCAAGTTTTCGTAGCAACATACATTAACTTTTTTTCACAGTGTAAATTTTTTTGGTTTTTTTTTTAAGAAATTCGACTGGATAATTTGCGCGGACTGTTTGAACGGTTTGTGTGCAGTTTACTCATATGATTTAATGAGCATGGTCAACAAATTAGTTGAAGAGCTCGTTTTACGAATGCAGATGCATGTACGTATATGTATAAATACATTATTATTTATTTATTTATTTATTAGTCAACTAAATTCAGTCGACACCAAAAATACAAAAATTAAAAATTAAAAATTTGAATTAAATTAAAATTAAAAATAAAATTAAAACTTTAAATAAATTAAAAAATATTTTTTTTTTTTATTTCTAAGATTTATGGGGTAAAAAACAAAATGGTCCAACATTTGTTGCAAGAATTGGGGAAAACCCAGAAAAACCCAATCAGACCAAAAATAATTAGTAAGAAAATAATTAGTGAGAATTAGTTAAGATCCACCACCTGTACATGCAAAAAAAGTTAATCTCTAGCTAAGACATTTAAAATTGAATTTTTGATTAGTGAAATGGAGGACTCTGAATTGATTACATGATATAGTTTATTATAATCATTACACAGAGTACTCGAAACGGTTCATGCAAGGAATAGTTAGTAGTACAACGATTAAGAGAAAGTGGGAGGTAATAACGAGACTGTCTAGAGGGTACAGAAAAATTTATTTGGCTCATCAACGCAGTTGAGTCGATTTCGCCCTTAAGTAATTTTACCACAAACATAACTCCTAACATAACACGACGATTAGTTAAGGAAGGAAGGTTAATAAGAAGAAGCCTATCAGAGTATGGAGGCAGTACACCCCAGTCAAAGCGACGAAGCGCAAAAAGTAGAAAGCTCTTTTGCACCGATTCCAATCTACTTTGGTGAATATGATATTGCGGAGACCACACACAAGATCCATATTCCAGAATTGGACGTACAAGAGAAGTAAAAAGTAACTTGGTCGTATAAGGGTCATCAAATTCCTTTGACCAACGCTTAATAAAACCAAGAACTTGAAAAGCTTTGTTGACAGTGAATTTGATATGCTTATCAAACTTAAGCTTGTGATCTAGAAGTAAACCTAAATCGCGTTTACTTCATTCAGTCTATCAAGTGGCATCCCATCGATAGTGTAACTGACAGTGTTAGGATTGGTACGGTAAAATGACATGACTTTACACTTAGAGCAGTTCAAATTGAGCAGATTTATTTTACACCACGACAAAAAGGAAAATAAATCCGCCTGCAATAAGCATTGTGAGGTCATATCATTATACGTCAAGCACAACTTGACGTCATCAGCATACATTAGTACGTTAGAATTCATTATTACAGAAGGAAGGTCATTAATAAATAGGTTAAAAAGCACTGGGCCCAGGTGACTACCCTGGGGTACCCCAGATGTGACTAGGATAGGATTAGAAAGTACAGATTTAAATACAATTTTTTGAGTTCTGTTACTCAGATACTCCGAAATCCATGTAAGAAAGTTAGTAGGAAAACCTATAAGGTTTAGTTTGTGAAGAAGGAGACAATGGTTAACAGAGTCGAAGGCCTTACTGAAGTCTGTATAGACGACATCAGTTTGCATTTTATTCTGAAATCCTTTGATCACAAGTGAAGTAAATTCAAGAATGTTAGTGGTAGTAGACCTACATTTCACAAAACCATGCTGGAATGGTGAAATAATAGATCTACATAAGTGTTGCAGTTGAGTTGTTACTATTTTCTCAAATGCTTTCGGTATAGCGGACAATTTGGAAATACCCCTGTAGTTTTTTACATCGGATTTTGAGCCATTTTTATGGAGAGGAATAATAAAGGATTCCTTCCAAATAGCGGGAAAACAACAACTATCGACAGACAAGGTAAATAACTTAAGTAAAGGTTTGCAAATAGACTCCGAACAGTACTTAAGTACACATCCAGGGACTCCATCCGGACCTGGAGAAAACCCAGGCTTGATGGAATGCAGGTCTGCAAGAAGTGACTCTAAAGTGATCACAGGTCCAAAAATGCAATTGGCTCTTTGGACAGGATAAGGATAAGATACGTTTGGGGAGAAGATAGAGGAAGAATAAGTAGATTGAAAATACTTAGCAAACAAATCGGGGCAGATTCCTGATCATCTTTTGCTTTCGTATTTTCATAAGAAACGGAGTTAGGTAATGAAGACGATTTGCGTTTCATGTTCACAAAATTATAGAACTGCTTAGGATCCTGTGCAAATTGCAGCCTACAGCGAAGAAGGTAATTATTGTAGCAACGCGAATTATAAGAAATAAAAGTTGCTCTAGCAACCATATATCGAGAGTAATCCAAGTGATTACTCGATCTCTTAAACTTCTTATAAAACCTTGATTTCACATTTTTCAACCTAACTAATTCCCGCGAAAACCAGGGCGGCCTGTTAGCCTTCACAGGATTCATACGGGGAACGCAAGCATCAAAATGTGAGTCCATGGTCTCATAAAATATTGACAAAGCATTATCCAAATTGGTGCAGGCATAAAGTACTGACCAATCTGTGTCAATTATTAATTGATTAAGTTTAATGAAATCTGCTTTACGGAAGCAACGATTCTTACGTGTAGAATCCGTTGCTACAAAAGGCACAAGAGTTGGCAGCTCTATAATCAAATCGAGCGTTGGATGATAGGGGTCTTCAGGATAGACAAGTGGTTCACAGCGAGAAAGAATAATACTAGTAGGATCAGATACAAAAATTAAATCAAGTAAACGGTCGTTACAATTTCGAATAGGGTTAACTTGTGACAGTGACAACTCATGGAGCCCATCAATAAATTCATTTGTGCAAAGTGGCACCAATACATTTGGTGGAACGGACCATATAATATCTGGAATATTAAAATCACCACATACAATCAGATAGTCTCTATCAGAAAGCATAGAAGAAATGTATTGAATAGCAGATAGATGATTAAGGTAGACTGAGACATCTGATTGAGGTGGGATATAGGAACAAGTAATGACCAATGAAAAAGTATTAAGCGCAATTTTAATACTTATAAATTCGATAACTAAATCAAATGGAGGTAGGAAATAATCTGACACAAGATCAGAATCGACAGCAATTAGGCAACCGCCACCTACACGTGATACTCGATCACATCTTATATGGGGTGTATTTATTAGAAAATACTGAATAATCGGAAATATCAGGCTTTAACCAAGTTTCGGTAAATATTATAATATCAAATTCAAAAGAAAGACTGTCAACATATAGTTTAGAAAGTTTAGTTTTAAGACCTCTAACATTTTGATATGCTAGAGAGAGAGGATTTTGGTGTTAGTTTTTTGGTGCAACATTAGACGATGATGATGCACCAGAGGGATTAGGAGGTAGTGTAATAGAAGGCCGAATACGTTTTTTAGTTGTAAACTCTTTTATTACTAAGCCCTTCGGCCAGAAATCAGCACAGCAAATTGTGCCAAACACCTCTGCCGAAACACTTATTTTAAAAGAGGAAATTTCTCGTTCATAGTTGAATTTAAATTTTTCAACTAATATACCAGTTGATGTCACCTTGGCCTGTATATAGGCTTTAATATCATCCACTGATATATCAGGGGCAAGACGCGAAAGGAAAATTTGTTTTCACGGAGCCACCGCTATTAGAGGCTTTTGGAGCACGGCTAGAAAGAGTTGGGGGAGGCGAAACGGACAGAATGGACTGACCAGCAATAGAGGCACTACTGTTGATTGCAGGTGGTGGTGCAGGAGAAATGAACTGCATCAACTGCTGACCATTATCAACAGTAGGTGTTAGCGGTGCAGGGGGCAATGACAAAGCCGGGGCCGATAAGTTTAATTCACGAGGCAAAGCGGGAAACATATATATTTGTATATGTTTGTGCTTTGGCAGATACTATTTGTTTGTTTGGCAACCGTTTTGATAATGTGCGTAATTAGCGATAATTCGGTTGGTGTTGTTTCAGCAGCCTCATTAGATAGCAATACCGGACAATCAATAAAGGTAAATATGTGTAATGTGCTTAAACTTGATTTTGTGGCAAAGTTGGCTTACATTCCAGTCACACACACAAGCACACATACACACGAAAACACAATGAAAATGCACGTCATGCCGGAAAACAAATAAGTCGACAGTTTTTCATATCCTTGTAGAGGGTCTGTGAATTTTGTTTTCAAATTTGCAACTCTTTGAATCGATAGGTGAGTTTTTAGTGAACATCCTCAACTTAAATATATATTCGTATTTTTTCTTAATAACTCAGGTCGAATATGACCGAATCGGACAACTATATATTTAGTATAATATGAAGATATAGACACATTTATCTCTAATGTAATCCTTTTTGTTACAATATAACATAGTTGAGCTTTGAACCAAGTCTTAAACATGAATAAAAAAATATTTAATTGGCATTAAAAATTCTTTTTAAAAATATTTGTGTATTTTTTTAAATATTTTTAAAGAATGCCAAATTCCCATCTAATCTATAAGTAAAATATCTTTACAATGTACAAAAATATAATATTATTTTGAATTCCGCACTCAAGTTGAAGTGTCAGCAGTAAAACTCAGGTCTGCAAGGGTATTTTGTCTTTGGCATGTTAAAAATAAGTGTCTCTCTTGTTTTTAGTTGCAACGTAAGTTGCAAGGACTGCACGTTCCGGCTCACAACATTCTTATTTACTGCAACGCATACATTAGACGGAAACTGTTTTCCACAATTCCGGAGATATCAGGCAGCCACCTCGGTGCCCAACGTTCCATAACTAGGAACAAATTTTCTCTAAAAATAATCACTTGAGAAGGCAGCATGCGATTTTAGCCAAGGACACTTCATGTGGTTAAGGCTCGATTTGTCACTGACAGCATTGAGCACAATTTAATGGCAAGAGACCAGCCAAAGGAGATATTTAAAGAGTTGGTAACAATTTGTTTTTTCATCTTTTATTTTTCGTAATTATTTCAACTTAAAGTTCAGTGTTATTTGTTCGCTTAAATTGTGGGGCAATCAAATTGATAAGTCAACACAAATCTGTTGGAAATTGGGTCGCACATACATACATACATAGACACACTGTCAAACATGTCAATGCACATACAACGGAAGTGTGTGCAACTGAATGGCGACTGCCACGTCGAGGCCAGCCAAATGTTGTCTGCACAGGAACCGGAAACGAGCTGTGCACATAAGTAGAAAGGAAGGATGCAAGCGCGCCATTCTCGAAGAGCAGCCAAAGATGGTTGCCACCAATTCAATACCAATCCAGCCCAGCCCAACCAGAGTTTAAATTTGCTGCAACAACCATCGTGCTGCTAAGTCAACACAAGTCTCTTACCTCACTGTACACGTGGGGCACGTTGCAATTGACTATCTTTGTGTTTGCACTCAATTGGAAATAAACTAGCAAAAATTCATTTAAAAAAAAATAATAAGTATGCAGCTAGTGAAATTGACTACGAAATACACTGAGCCCGATTGTCAAATATATTTTTCTAGTTTTATTACTAATTTTCGATATCAATAAGATTTGCACACCCAAATGTAAGCACACCTGAAAGTGTGCTATGAAAACTTGGTTGTTTCTCAGCCGATATTAATGGAATTTTAAGAACTGACCGAAATGGTTTTTTTATATCAATTGAAATGGTTTGCCAGGACTATGTCAAGTTGACTGTTGATCCTGCTCAATCAGTAAATATACTTCGTAGATGCCTGTTACTCTTGCATACCCATTTCCCATTTTTTTTATGGGTTCAGGGAATAAAAAACGCTTACTTCATTTACAAAGTAAATTTGTTTAAGATATAAACTTTGCACTTAAGGGAAAATAAGAGTAAAACATATTACTAAGTAGTAAATGTGCGAGGGCTTTTCAAATGTTTGGCAAATTTGTTCTCTTTTAAATGCAGTTTTCTTTGTAAACTCAAACGCTTAATTTTTTCCAAGTTTATTTTCATGTTTATCCTGTGCAACGGTTTTCAGCTTTTAAGTTTGCTTTTAATTCAACATCGAAAATGAAATTCGAAACTGTGCCAAATGTTTGCACTAATAAAGATACATGCAGAAGTGCGTTTGCCTCCAGATACCCGAATACAACCAGAACCAGAACCAGAACCTGAACCAGAACCAACCCAATCTAAACCCAAAGACAGGAAGCGAAAAGCTGGCGCTTCACGCTCCAAGCTGCGATAAATTGCGAAACTAAAGTCAGTTTCAGCGGAAGTGAAATAGTTGGAAATGCCTGCAAATGTGAAATGGAATACATTTTATCGATTTTACTGAAGACCAACCAGTGCATGTACTAAATGTAAAACACACGGTTTTTCTTTCTGCAAACAACAAGTACTCAATTAAATTTAAACTTAAGGTGAAGTGTGCTGTTTGCAACAATTTGAAGCATGAGCGTCAATCATGTCTACACTCAGCAAAATCATCAGCCCGAGAAAAAGCTACATTCTAGAAATAATTTTTAAACAAATGTTCCAATATTTCTTGATAACATATTTAAATTCAAAAGGTGCTCCATCAACTGCTTTGTTATAGTTTAAAATCGTAAGTTTTTTTTTTTAATTGATTGTTAGATTTTTTTCCGAGTGCATTTTTGGTTGTTTTACCTATGATCAGAGGGCTGTCACCAACAGAACTCTGAAAAATAAATTGCAATCTGTGAAATTTAATTACACTTTTAATTAGCCAGTCTGGTCTTCAAATGTTTGTAGGCGTGTCAGCTGCGAGCTGTATTTTAATTTATAGCATAGCACTTTGACTACAGTTATACACAAAAACAAAAAAGTACAACTTTTGAAAATTGCCTATAAATGAATAATAAATTGGGCAAGCGTTTGTTTGTTTATGTTTGATTTTGCCATTCAATTAATTAAGTGCTTGAAAAACCCGAACACAAAATTAAATATAAGAAAAGCTTATTTTGAGTGGATTAGTAATATTAAGTTGTATTAACAAATACAATAAATTAATTAACATTTACAGCTGTGGGCAATGCACTCAACGCAAAATATTAAAAACAAACAGACCAGAGGCAAATCAAGGGAGTTTTCATGCTAATTGAATTTATTAATTATTGAAATAGTGCGAGGGCCTCAGGCTTTTCCATGTCGAATCATTTTCATTTGAGTAACTTGAAAAGTTCATTGATTCCTCTTTTTTTTAATCATCACCATCAATTCAAATTTCGCATTTCATTTTATAGATAATTTGCCTCTGGCAATAAAAACATCATATATATTTAACAGTTGGTTCGAGGGTATTTTTTAGTCCTTCATTTTTTATTGAACACTTGCTTTTTTACCAGTATACATATTTTTTATAATTGTATTTGACGGTGCTGCTGGCTTTTGTGTCGCGTCTATCGTTTGCCTAGTTCTATAAAATATTTGCCCTAAACATGCACGCTTAATTTGTAAAAAACGAAAAAATAAAAAAACGAAAAAATGGAAAAACTGAAAATGAAAATATAACGTATTGTTTTATTTTACCGTTCTCTTTAACGTACGCCGTAGGCTGATTTTTTGGCACGATTGCCGACGACAAATTCTTTTTGTGTATTTTTTTTTCTGGACTGTTTCCAAGTGGAACCCGTTTAATGTGTGTGTGTGTTCGCCATTTATCAAAGCTCAAATGGTGCCTATGTTGTGCAGGGCATCAAAGGGTTAAATCTTTGGCCCCTTTCCTAGGCATATGCATGTGTGTAAGCGCGCGTGTGTGTGTGTGTGTGTGTGTGGTTGTGCGCGTGTATTGCATATGAAAAAATCCTGCGGCTAATAAGTGGCACGCGTCGATTAATAAAACTGTATAATGTGCGGGGCTGTGGAGGCAACTTACAACATACACAGCCGGTGGGTTCTGGTGGGTGGGTGGTGGGTAGTGTGAGGGGTGCTGGGTGGTTTTTTGGCAGCCGCATGCGTGTGACGTACACTTAAAGCCCATGTCACATACAACTATTATTATTATTATTATTATTATGTAAAGCAGCGTTACAAATGTTGTATTATTATTATTAGCTTGAGGGGAACCCGGCAAACTCAGCTCGCATTACTTGCCTAATGTGATTGTCCATGTTGCGTAATAGGGTTTAAAATATTTACAGCACATATTTGCTGGAACTATGTTGGATTATGCAAATGGCTTGTAACCAGATATAACAATTAAGCTAATATTAAAACGACTCGAAGATAAGTTTAATGTTGGCGGTGATTTGCTTTTAATTTATATTATGACATGCTTTGAAAACTGTAGGTTTTCAGGCTTCATCGATTTTAACTTTAAAAACACAAAATACGATTTAAGACAACCTTATTATTTATAAATCATATTTGTAAAATAGTGTTTCCTTCTCAAAATGCTTGATTTAATCTTTTTACATAAGCTTATTAATGGTGAGAATGTTTCTTCAGAGTTAATCAGCCAACCTAATTATTCAGGTTCGATCAGAAATACAATGAATTTTTTGCATCGACATCCAAATTAAATACGATAAAAGAAATGTCGGCCAACTTATTTTTAAGCCAAAAAGAGATGTATATATATATATTTAAGTTTTGTTTCCAGCAAAAGATAGATTTCTTTTTGCTTGCCCGACGGTTTCCATTATGTTGCACATCTGCATTTGTATTTGTGTGTGCCGCAGCGGGCGCTGGGCACTCTGCGCTTTTGCTTGAGCTAGTGATTGCTCCAGCAAATTGCCACATGCAACATGCTGTATCTACTTTATATAGATTTTGCATTACTTATTTCTATGTTATATAAAAGCCAGTGCCAGGCTAGCCAGCCAACTGACAAGACCTTGTTAACTTGACTTTGCTATTTTTTATTTTTCTTACTAGTTGCGGATCAATTTTGAAATAGTAACGTACAAATTGGTGCGCTGCCAGATCAGATAATTTCAAAACTGTGGTCACTCCAATTAAAGCACGCAAATAAGGAAGCAATGGGTAAATGTCTCAGTTCCGATTAATATATCGGCGAACCGCCGCTAATTATCGTAGTTCAACCCACGCTTGCAATAACATAAAATCTATCGTCGCCAATTTATGCAAAGTCGTCGTTTTTTTTAGTTGTTGTAAATTGGTTTTTTAAAGATTCGTAATTACACTGCCAAAGTAGACATGACCGAGCCGAGCAAGCTGAGCGTCGCTGTGGTCTGCTCATCGAACATGAACCGTTCCATGGAGGCGCACAGTTTCCTATCGAAAAAGGGATTCAATGTGCGCTCCTACGGCACCGGCAAACGGGTTAGTTTGCCCGGCCTGGCGTTCGACAAACCAAATGTCTACGAATTTGGGACCAGTTACGAGGAAATCTACCGCGATCTGGAAGCCAAGGACAACGAATTTTACACACGGAGCGGACTGTTGCACATTCTGGACCGCAATCGGCGCATCAAAAAGTGCCCGGAACGCTTTCAAGAAACCAGAGAACAATTCGATATTATAATTACGGTGGAGGAGCGTGTCTACGACTTGGTTGTGCTGCACATGGAATCAATGAATTCCGTTGATAATCGACCCGTGCATCTGCTGAACATAGATGTCGTTGACGATACGGAGTCTGCACTGATGGGCGCTTTCCTAATTGCGGACATGCTTAATTTCTTGGCGAAGTCAAACGACATCGACAACGACATCGATGAAATGATCCAGGAATTTGAGGAACGCAGAAATCGTGTGATTCTCCACTCCGTTCTCTTCTACTGACAGCCAATGCAACAAAATTTCGATGCAACAAACACCTCCGATCCACTGACCACAATAATAATAATTATATCTATGACTACCAATGGGACGAACCGAAGAACAATACAAATACACAAAGGACCCTTTACTTCCATGGAACGAGACTCATCCAATAAATAGATGCTTTTAACATATTTCATTCATGTGGTAAGTTTGTATCGTTCCAGGCAATAAATTGCATTAACCTTGTCCGCTTGCTAAACGATTCCCTCATTATGTTCTCCAACCATATGCCATATCCCATATTCCATATCCCTGAGCTGCACTTTGAAGTTGAGCCCTGGAGCGTGTTTTTGTTAGGTGCTGCAGCTGCTACAATGCCTCCAAATTGTTTGCTTGTGTTTGCAGATTGAGCCCCAAACGACACACACACAGAGACGAATGGTTGTAAAAAACAGAAGCCATTTGGAGTTTGTCAATCTCTGCCTGAATGAACCTCAATACTCCACAGTGCTTGTGTACATTGTGTCTAACAAGAAAATTCAATATTTTTTTTCCTTCTTTTTCTTTTTCTGTGCCCAACAATAAACAGCAAAAGAGAAAAACAGAGTCCACAATTGGCTCGACAGAATGCCAGGCAAATATTAACCCTGGGCTATTCATTAAGTAGTCCTTTGCTCATATGCTGAAGTCTAACATTTCTTTGTTTTTTTTTTTCTCTCTTTCTTTTTCCGTATTGCTGTCCTTTAGCCATATAGCCACTTAGTCGCAGCGTCATTCACCGTCTGTTGCATTGAAGCTTTCATTGTGTCTGCCCGATTGCTCGATGAAGCTATTGAAGGTTGTTCAATACTACCAAATAATTTACTTAATTAAAGCCAAGCGAAGAATTATGTATTTCATTTCTAATAGTAATTGAAAAACTCTGGTCACTCTAAATTTAATATTCTATTATTCTATTAAATGAGTTGACATTTTATATAGGTATAAGATTATATTGATCTGCATATTTGTGCGAATGTGGACAGACACTTGTTTTCAAGTTACCTATAATCAAGATACTATTTTTTTTGGATTAATCTATAATTACAAAGCTATAAAAAGCTCGACTGTACAATTTGAAAGAACCGATAAATTTATTTAGCATCATGTTGACGATGGCCACCAATAAAATTTTAAATGTATTTTACAGGTATATAATTCCATTTAAAGACCAATCGAAAAATTTATGAGTTTTAATTTAAATATATATACATTTATATATATATATATATATATGTTATCGTTTATCACCTACAGATCAAGCTTGTTATTTTAAATATACAAAAAAAAAAAGAAGAAGAAGTTCAAAGTGTCGTCTGGTCGAGCAGTCTCGAGTGCAACTCACATTATTTCTTATTTTCACAGTTTTCTCATTTTCCTTTCCATTTTCATTTATAAAACAATTGCGTTCTCAAACATGTTCAGATGCTGCTCAAATCAAAAACTTGATTACTTTGGTGTGCAAAGTCATAAAATCAATTCTCATTCAGCTTAAAGTACTACTAAGTCAGCTTGAATCTTAAATGAGTATTTTGTGCTTGATTCATAAAGTTATATTATTATTATTCTACTTTTATTTTTTTCTTTCTTTTTTTTATTAATTTAATAAGGAATTGAGAGCAAATTGTATACTTGTATTTGAAGTGTTGTTCTGAGCGCTGGGCGCTGATAAATATTTGTTGTATTGTTGACAGTGCCACAAAAGTAATTTTGTATTTGAATTCTGGTACTTTTCATTTTGAATAATGCCTGAAATAAGTCGCAGTCATTTCGCTGCCACACAACAACAACAATATTTCACATTGCCCCAAGTTGTCTTTTGCTGCCTACAGCTGTCGTCTGGAGGCATTAAAGGCGCTTAGTTGTCATTGTTCAGTATTCCGTTGTCTGTTTTGTTTCTGTCCTCTCCTGGAGGATGTTTACCCATCTGGAATGTCTGGCGTACATAAAACGCACCTGATGTGCAAAAATTGCTTAATTGAAACATAAGCCGCTATAATTTTGTGACGGCGCCAAAAGCAACGCAACAACAACAACAACAACAATGGCAACAAAATATTCAAATTTTCTGCTCTGCATATTAAGAGGCACGTTCGCCTGACCCCTACACATTTTCCGCCATGGTCTGCAGATTTTTTTTTTTGAGTCTGCTTTTCTTGGTTGAAATTCATTTGGCAGCTGGCCCACAATTAAAAGCGCTTAAATCAAAGAGCACATCAAGACTTTAAATCAGTTTTTGTAGTCCCCAAAAATCGTCGTTTAACCAACCTTGAATCGAAAACCCAAAGCAATATTTTTGTTACCCTGCATAATAAGCTACACTTTAGAGTACATCATTTTCATAAACACTCCAGAATCTCTTCCGGCGGACTTATTTTGACAGCCCGGAGCCATATTGTCGAGCTATTTGAGTTTTCCCGGGTGACTTTCTTTAACTTGTTTCTGTCAGGTTTGGTTTTCTTCTTTAGCATCAATGTCAGACTGAGGGAAACTTTTTGGTTCATCTCCTGTCTGGAGAATAACATGATTATCAGGCAGCACGACAAATTCGCGACTTATCTCCATCTCTAGCCCACAGCAATGATACACCTTGCCACAGCCCGTTCTCCGTTCCCCGCGGCGGTTGTTTCATTATTTCTTTTAGGCATTAAATCAGGACGAAATGTAATGGAAACTTTATCAACTGATGCACTCAGAAAAAAAAGTGCCTTGATATTAAACCGTTATTTTTGTATAGAAATAGTTTCAAAATATACGAAAACGATTTTTTAAAAATGTATTTCATAAAAAAAGAAAATAAAATTGAAATGCAAGTCGTTATTTTTAAAAAAAACTTTCTGAAATTCTGAAATGAAATATAAGAAACATTTTTTTTAATTTTTGCAAAATTATATTTTGGAATTAAGGAGATATAATTTTTTTTAGATAAACGAAATTTTCCTTTTGAAATATATTTTCCGAATAATCATTTGAGTTACGCATGACGCAAAATTTTCAAAATATTATTTATTAATGAATATAAAATAATAATTATAAGCAGTTTTCGATGTTATTTTATATTTTAAAATTGAGTGTGATTTTTGAGTGTACTCATTTATTGCTGTTCTGGGTCGATTGTTGCTGCTCGTAATTCATCTACGGCCTTTGTCTGCAAATACGAGGGCGTTGTTCTGCCGCCGATTGTGGCAAGAAACGACAATGCCATGCCCCGCCCTCTCCCCCCGCTTCTGCTCGGCAGGCACAAGCTAAAGGTAAACTCTCCGAGCGGTGCTTAGCATCTTAATTTGGTTTTGGCACGGGTGGGTCTCGTCGTGCTGATAAAGAAAGCACTCAGTTTACAGCTGCCCCCAACCACAAGTGTGTCCCAGGGGTGCGTCAGGCTCTGACTTGGTGTCTGGGCGTTGTTGTCACACTTAAGCTTTGATTTTTTGGCAAAGTAAACATTAATATCACTTCTCCTGATTTCCAGACACACACACACACACACACACATATGCACACTCATTGGGAACACATCAGCAGCAAAGTTGAAAGTCGAGCAGAAGGAATTTTTATCAGGAACCACAACTGAAAATGTGTGTCAATAAGTAAATTAATTTAATCCGAGTTCTCAACACAAGCTACAAACAACATCTACTAAAATAAAACCCAATGTTCGTGACAATTTCACTTATTTGAAGTTCCAAAGTGCTGTCAACGCAATCAATGAATTTTGTAGCTCATATATATAGATTTATAAATATATATATATATCCATCGGACCTCATAAAGTGTTCACATGTTGAAAAGGTAAAAAATAATACAATTTTATGAATCAAATACTTAAATGGGCTTGCTTTTTAAATGTGGCAACTAGAAATATAGACAAAACTATATTCTATCATTAGTTTATATATTTTTGATAGTATATTTAATAATATATTTATTTTATTTTACAAAACTTCTTCTTCTAATGTGATAGTTAAAAATAATTTTCCGACGTATAAGCATGATATAAAATAAAAATCCTGTTTAATATTGCATGATATTAAAGAGTGTTTTTTGTTGACTATATTCTAAGTCTCTCTCTCTCTCCTTCTCTCTCTCTGTTTTTCGTTCTCTCTTTTTCCTCTCCTTTTTCTATATACAACAACTGTCTGTTTAGACAAAAATCTGAAAAGTCCTCCTTAGGGGAAAAAAAGACAAAAAAAGGCAAATCTTGTGCCTTCCTTGTGATGATTGGGACGACGTACATTAAAAATTACATCCTACGAGGGACAAATATCATGCGTTATTTGTAAGTAAATAATAAAAGAAGCAATCTTTTTTCTCAGTGTTAACACAATAAGTGAGTTTTGAATATATGCTCTTAACTCATTAAAAATGTATGTAAAATTAGTATTACGAAGTTGTGCAAGAAAATCGGTCAAAGGACAAATTATTCTCAAATCTTTGCACAACTTTAACTATAAAAAAAAACATTTTGAATTTTCAGTCATTCATCATCGTCTGTGACCAAAAATTATATAACATTTACTCAGCATGTTTCTCTTACTTATTGAGAATTTGCTAATTGCATTAAAATGATGAAAAATTGGATCAAGTGAACTTAAAATGAGTACTGCAAATACCCGAAAACAACAAAATGCTTATCAATTTAGTCGTTTTTGCTTCGAATGCAGATTCTTAAGTTTTAATTATTTTCTCCAAATTTCTAAATTAGAGAATTGACTTAAAAAAATGATTTATTCTTCAATTTAAGCACATCTAAAATGTGGGCTACATTTGTGCAAATCTTCTTTGGTTGTTGGAATAACCAAATTTAATTTTTAACTTTATCACCAAGAAATTACCAGAAATGTATGCAAGGCTGTGTACAGGGTATTTCATAGTTGATCAATCTTGATTCAATTTGACGTGTTTTTTGTTTCTACCAATTTTTGGCCCCGTTAAATTGCATGAATAAAGAAAACTACAGCTAAAAATGAATATAAACAGAAAATGTGGCCACAGCGAGAAACTTTTCCAATTTGCGGACAGACAATACCACACACACACACACCACACACACACACACACACACACACACCACACACACACGTATAGACAGTCACACCACGAAAAGTCAAGTAAACAGTTTGCTATATAGAGATATAGGCAAACTGAAAGTGCACCTGTGTCCACTCTAAAACTAACACACACACACACCTACATACACAGACATACACACACACACATACACACACTAGCCAAGCTCTCCAGCTTCCAATCAGGCGAAATGCTGACCTGACCACCACCAGCGGGCACCAAAATCGAGAAACAAACTAATCGAACTGAAATGCTCCAAACGATTGCCTCATTTCTCGAGAGTGCGCAAAGCTTAAAATTGCAGAATTTCTTTCTGTTTCTGTTTTCGCTTTCCTTTTTCCTATTTTCCTGTGTCCGTTGAAAAACTTGTGGAGACTTGTTCAAACAAGTTTAAGCGTTGCCCCCACATGTAGTTATAGATTAGCTCTACGGGATTTCAGATTGCTGTCGCTAAAGCAAAACTGATAATTAAGTTAATCATCGAATTTTCCTTATTTTATTTGAAGCTTCCTGAATTTAAGTTGACTGCATCTCTTTTTTAAGATACCTATTAAATATTATTTATTTAATTCGCAAATTTTAAACGATTAAGGTTTACTAATTTTGTAAGTTAGAATGAGTGAATTTTGAAAAGAGAAAATGAGACTTTTTATTAGAGGTAAGTAAATTGATTTAATATCATGGTTTTTCTTTTTACTGGTACTGCAGATGCTTGATTCTCTTCTAATTTGATGGCGGACACTTTTCGCTCTGTCTACAAACAATTTGCCCACGCAAAGTGCTAATTAAATTCCAAAAAGCAATTCTCACACAATTTGCATTTTTTCGTTACACTTTCTCGTCGAGCCTTTCATTTTGTTGGAGGCAGCTGATCCTGGACAGTGGTTTTTATAATCGCCATCTAAATGATGGGGAAAATTTAGCAGGCAACCTTTTCCTTTCCCTCTGTTTTTCTGCTGCCTTTTTTAATGCAAGCCATCATTTTGGCAGAATTCCCAGCAAATGTTTCACAAAACTGGAACACACTGAAAATTCGGCAAAATGAACAAGTTTTCAATGTTGCTGTGAAATTTCACTGCTATTTTTAAGGCACTTTGCCCTCGTTTAATACTCTACCTTTTTGGTTTCTTTTGTTGTTGTTGTTGTTGCTGTTGTTGTGGGACGACTCCGCACGTTCCGGTTTGCCAGTTGTCCGTCTGTCCGGGTCTGTCTGTCATTACGGCATCGTGGCAAAGTCGTAAAGTACATTTTTTAATTAGAGTCACGAGTAAAACAAAGCAATTAGTAAGCCTGTCAGAGCAATCCTTTTCTTTCCTCGTTTTGTCCCCACCAATTTCTTGGCTTCGTCCTGTACTTTTTTTTTTAATTTTGTTTTGGTCAAAATTTAAGCCCGGCTGTGTGAATTATTAAAACACAAGTAAATTACGTTAAAAGCGCAAATTAAAGGAGCGCAACCTTCACTTGTGCACGGTTCACAATTCTTTGCATTCGAAATGAGGACTTTGGAAAAACATTTCACACCATTAGCGGTAACTCAAATTGACCCGACAAAATACAGTCAAACATTTTTAACGTGAACTTGACATTTTCCAAGTGATTCACAATTCACTATTGTCGCTAAATTAAAGCAATTAATATACTCCATCCAAACAGAGTATCGCAGTTCTCTAATTACCTAGCCATTAAATATCGATTGAAACTAATTAAAATTACATGTGAATAGGTCATTTTGTTAGTATAAATATATAATATATAGTAATTTGATCGATATGAAAAATATTTTGACTAATAACTTCGGTATTTCCCTGTACGATATTAATGAATTTTTTACGATTGATTAATTATATATCGTTTATTATTTTCTGGTGTCCTTGACTGGTGTTTAGTATTTGTTATACTTCGAAGTGCTTATCTTAAGGGAGATAATTCAACTGGAGTCAGAGAAAGACTTAATATATAACCATATAATAAAACATATATCTAATAATATATATAATATAATATATACCTTATTGCAAATCGATTAAAATCGATAACAGTTTGGCATGCGATAAGTTTGTAATCCAAAGTAGCTCATCTTGCAAACGAACATGGTAAGATCCGATAGATAGATAGACTAATGATCAGCTAATGATGCTGATCAAGAATATATATGCTAGATGGGATCGAAGCAGCTTCCTGTTGCCTCCTTTCTGCTCTTACACAACTTGATTAATAGCTACTTATGCATTTGCAATGGGTGCAAGCCGTAAAAGTACAGGGCGTAGAGTGCAGGGCGAAGAGTGGCCTTTGGTTTATGGAGTTTGTTTGAAAGTTTTGAACTTGCCACCACTTGCGTGACTTGCAACAACAAAAACAACAAGGACAAGAGTTGCAAAAAAAGAAAAAAAAAATACCTAAGTTATTAGCAGCAGCGGCTCGCTGTGGGCTGGTCGGTTGTGTTGTGGTGTTTAGTTTTTGTGTGTGTTGTGGGCGTGGCAGTTGAATTTTAGTTTATGTTTACGGCACTTGTTGTGGGTGTATCTGTGTGTGTGTGTGTGTGTGTGTGACAACAACAATTTCTGTGTTCAGATTTGAACTGGTTTTGTGACATTTTCGGGGCAAGCTGCTGGTAGAGTTGGTTTAAGCAACAATGGGTGTTTGGACGTATTGTGTTTTGCCTGCTTTATTTTATTTATTTTATTATTTTTATTTCTTTTATTCTCTTCTTTTTTTTTTAGTTGGTTTCTGGTCGCAGCTGCAGCATCCGCCGTGTACAAAATTTATTACTTACAAAATATATATATTTGCTTTTTTCTGCACTCACTGTTTACATTTTACATATTTTTTATGCGCTTCACAAGTTTGCTGTGGCAAGTCCAATAAATAGCTCTTATATGTGGCCAAACTTTAAGTGGTCGAAACTGCGTAACCTGCAATTTTAACACTGTTAAAACACACACACACACACATACACAACACAAACCCATTCAGAGAAAGTTTGATTGTTTGTCCTGTGCTAAAGCCTTTAATTTAGTGGGCAGACAAAAGAACACCTTGCGTTTGTTTTTTTTTTGTTTGCTGGCTAATAAAAAAAAAAATGAAACCAAATAAAATTCATGGCAAACGACTAATGCTTATGTATATTTATATTTATATATATGTATGCACGTGGACACAATAAAGCATATTATTTTAGCATTTGTTTTATTTGCTCGTTGCTAGGCATTTGCAAAGTGCTTTTGTATCCGAGCCACAACTGCTAACGGCCTTTTATGGCTGGGACAGCAATTGGCAATCTGGCAATCTGGCAAGAGCTACGTGACAAAAGGTATATTGAGTTAACGGCTAGTTTTTGAAATCTATTTAATCGTAAGAATTATACATTTAAGTAATATGGCATAAAATAAGACAATTTTACTCTCGAGAATTTTTCTTAAGTAGCTTAAAATGAAAATTTAAATGCATAAATGCTTATTTTAATGACCGCTTGTTGTCCGAATTGAGTTTGTTAGCCAAAATTGCAAATCACAATTTCTCAGAAATCAATTGACAAAGTCCTTTTTGAAGGCTATTTGAGTTAGTTACTCTCTGTAGCAGGCACTTTAGTCGAGTGCGGTTTCCAAAGAAGCGTCGCATCAAAAATTGAACTGTATTGATTTATGATGGAGGTGTTCCCTACGCCATAAAAAAAGAAGAAGAAGAAGGAAAAAAAGGAATAGAAAACAAACAAAACTTGGTCCTGGCAAAAAGGCTGCGCTTGTTCAAAGTTCAATGAAGTATGGACTGGCCGAGAGTAGACCAATTGGTATCGGTTTGGTTGGGTTTGGTTTGGTTTGGTTTGGTCACAACTCGGACTTTACTGAAGTATGCCTCAAATAATAAGTGGTGTGTGCACAACAACAATTCGGGCTTAAAACTTTAACAAAGTCAAACACAAAGTCGACGAGCTGGCCAAGGTATCTGAGGGCGTGAACTCGTTGAGCATTAGGAGTGCATTAGCTGATGATGCATTATTAATGTTCAGCCGTTTGATGTATGTATCTGTGTGTGTGCGTGTGTGTGTGTGTGTGTGTGTGTGTGTGTGTGAGTGCCTGTCAGTGTGTGTATTCGTTCTTAGCCCAACCTTAATATTAATTGGGTTGCTGGGGTTGATTGGAGCCACACAAAAGCGGTTTTGGACTTGGTCATTTCATGCCTGTACCAATTATGGGACAAAAGATAAAGATTAACTTCAACATGTGCGTGTCACTCCCCCATAAATAAATGACCCCGTGACCTGTTGCATGACTACCCGCAAGTTAATTACTTTGATTTATTTGTAAATTATTTAGATGCTTCTGCTTCTGCTGTTGTTGGTCGTTTGTGTGTTTGTGGTTTGTCACAGATTTCAAAATATACTTAATTACGATTCCATGTACGCACAAATTAATAATGTTGACCTGATGACCAACAAAAAAAAGAAAACACATAAAAAATGGGAATATTACTAGGCACCTGTAGGAGCAATAATAATCTGCCGTTTTATTTGAGAGATTAATCTAAATGAAGTATCGTGAGATAGCATCTCATTAAATGTTCAACACAGTCGTATCAAATGTGCGTTGACATGTGTTGAAAATATAAATATAAATCTATATAAATCAAAGCTCTGTTTAAAATCGGAAAAAATTGATTATCAAGATATGCGAGAGCGCAAATATAGAGTGTTGTAACTATAAAAATCTCTCTTACTTAATTAATCTAATAATAATAATTCGAATAAGTAACTCATAAAATAATAATAAAACTTGCTTTCTCGATTATTATATTGGATTTGACCCATATGAACACGCGGATCTCGGAGACTTTAAGAGCTATCTAATTTAAATTTGGAATACAAGTTTTCATTATCCAGGTGAATTTTATCGATAACTGCCTCCGTTTCGCAACTATCGATACATTTCGATTTCCGATAGCAATAAATATCACAATTGAAAAGGCAGAAGTTTCTAATTTCTACATAATATGGATATGCCTATTATTGATCAATTTCCCAAATTTTATCAAGATCGGATAAAAAGCACCCAAGTTATGATCGTAATTATATTTTCATATTGATCTTATTTCTATCAGCAGCGGCAACCATTTTCTGAATGAACATAAATATGCGAGCGCATGTGTGAGAAAGAGATGGCACGAACGTCAAAATATTTCAGTGTGTATTCTGCAGAGCCCCGTTATCGACGATTGCGTGTGCGTATGTACATATAATAATATAATACATACGTATTGGCACGTGTTTTTAGCCAGCCAGTTAGGATCAGTTCGGGTCAGTTCAAATGAATACTTGTGAATAAAAACATGCGCTGCTTTCATTTTCTTTTTTACTCTTCAGTCGCTTTTGTTGCTATAAGAAATGGGTGCATTTGCACTTGCAGACCTGCTCACATTTGGGTGCAAAATTTTTTTAAAATAATAATTTGCCAACAATATTAAAATATATGTAACAGCTGTAGACGATCTCTCTCGACTACAACAATATTTTTGTCTTCGCAGGGCAAATAACAAATAATAGAGTGATTTATGACAGTTTTTAGTTAATGTACCTTTCTCAATACAAACAGAGCTCAGACAAACCAGGAAGCAGTCTTTGCTTAAGCTATAAAGCAAAATGCGAACTTCGATTACTTGATTACAATTTTGTATTTTTGTTATCGTGGATTACAAAATGCAAACAAGCTAATTTTGTTGTGGAGCTGTAATAAATACATACATACATATTTGTACATACATAGTTGGTACTGTTTTGCATGATATATGTACTTAGACGTTGGCTGACATTGTCGTTGGCTGTGGCACAAAGCACTGAATATCTTTTGAGTTTCCGTTGTCAATATTTACGCTTCGTTTCGGCTGTAGAACTTTGTTATTAGAAAAGTTTTAATGTATTTGGCAAAGGCTCGAGAATGAATGAAAAACGCAACACAACAAGGCATAAACATGGCCATTGTTTGAGTGTGTGTGTGTGTGCGTGTGTGTGTGTGTGTGTGTGAGTGTGTGTATGGGTGTGAGTATGCATACATATGTATTTGTATGCTAAATCAGAATGCTGCTCTCGGACTTGCCGCCTGGCTTGTGGCCGAATTAACTATCGACAAGTTAAGTAAAACTTTTCAAATCCAGGTTAGGCAACTCGGGCTATCAACATTTAAATAACTTCGGCATTCAGCAGGGCAGGAAAATGAAATTCTGACGACAATTTCAAATTTGTTGAGCAAATTTACCCATTTAAGATGCGAACAAATTCTTAGCTCAGCTTGATGAGTGAATTTAAATTTGATTAACAAGACACACAAGTTCTAAGAATCACTTGGAATTTAATCTATATAAATAACAGCTGAGAAAAACTACAGCAATTAAATATTCATACAAATTTTAAATTGTTTTTTATATATTAGAAAATTTTGCTTACTTATAACTCGGTTGTCTTATCTATGGAAGTGTGCAGCAGCAATTTCAACAAACAGCTGACAACAATTTAAGCCAGAAATCTCGCAAAAACATTCAGTGTTAATAATGTGATTTTTAAGAGTTTATAATCTATAAAGAGACTTATGTGTCAGCCCCAAGCAACTTATGAGACATACATATATATTATATATAACATATGTTTGCAGGTTTAAATTTAATGCCAACTTTGTCAGAAATGTTGATTTACGCCCGAGGCATAAGCACTTGGATAATACTTGGAATATTGAGGTGCCTCAAAAAAATGAAATAAAAACGAAAAATATAACAAGAATAAGCTACCTCAGAGCCAAATCTTTAACTAATACAAATCGTACTAGAAAGAAAATATATATACATATATATATTCATTGTATTCCGTCTGCCTTTGAAATACTTACGCTTCGTTTACAATTGGTGTTGGGCATTAAAAGTTGTGTAAATCTAATTTTATTTTCAAGTTCAAATTGAAGGTGAACAAATGTGAAAAACGCGAACTGAATCGAACTTAACATTCGATTTACATATTACACACTCATATGGAAATAGAAATATATGTAAAAAATAGAACTTAAACCTTTAGTCTTAGTTTCTCAAGTAAGTTTAGGCGCTGCTTCTTCCGCAACGCCCTGTTGCACTTGTTGCGGAGCCTTTCGCATGTAGGTCTTGTAATAGAAATCAAAGAACATCGCGAACATAAAAATGTTCTGTGTGAATCCAACGAACGCCACAAATATGGGAAACTGGCAAGGATTGCGTACGATGACAAGCAGAAAATGAAACATAAGATATCCAAATTGGAGCAACTGCAGCTGGGTAATGTGACGTTTCCACCACAGCAACTGTTTCACGGCACCCAGCGAGGAGGCAAAATAATATGCATACATTACAGTATGCACCAGCAGATTGATCAGACCCAACACTATGCAATGGGAACCGCACAGGAAATTCATATAGATGAAAACGCCAATGACCATCCCAGCATGATGATACACATGCAGGAAGCTCACCTGCGAGTTCTTCTTGCGCAACACAATAAAGACCTGGAAGGATGGAAACCGGTTTGGATTAGCTGGAGTGGATCATCAAAGTTTTTAAACTGACCGTATCGAATAGATCGAGATATTTGAGTAGATAATAACCACTGCTTGCATAGATTAGGTGCATCATTTGTGGCGATGTATTGTTATAATCCACGGGCTGGCACAAGAAGCTGTAATCCGATTGAAAGATCGAATACGACAATCCATATATGAAGAATATCAGGTTTGCCACCACTTGTATAACGTTGTACAATTGCATCACAAAGTTGAGTTTGAAGGGTTGCCGTTTCCTCATCCACATGGGGCCGTAATGTAGCACAAATAGCAAATAGATGCCAATCCCAAAAATTGCATACCACAGATTCCCAACCATGGGAAGCTGGGCGATGCGCGGATCTTTGTTCTGCTCGAGCTGATCCCGAAGCAGGCAATACACATAGGCGATAATGTTGGACCCCATTGCCACACAGGACTCTCTTGTCTCTCACTCTCTCTCTCCCTCTCACTCTCTCGCCCTCTCTTTCTTTTGGGAAAAAACTTTGAATATTTAACGTGTTGCGGTTTGCACAGCTCGACAGTCACCACTAATCTGAATGCCACAAATGCTACTTGCTCCGTTGATTGATTGGCCCGCGATTTGTGCGCTATGTTAATGACCGCTAAATGAAAAGCACGACAAAAGCCCAATTGACCTATGGAAACCGTAGCTTGCATTGCAGATATAACATTTACAATATATGTATATATACATATATATTTTTATACCCTTAACCCATTAAAAATGGTTTTGTGCAAATGTATGTAACAGGCAGAAGGAAGCATCTCCGACCCCATAAAGTATATATATTCTTGATCAGGATCAAGAGCCGAGTCGATATAGCCCTGACCGTCTGTCCGTCCGTCCGTCTGTCCGTCTATATGAACACGCGGATCTCAGAGAGCTAGAGACTTAAAATTTGGAATATAAGCTCTCGTGTACCAGGCGCAAGTCAAGTTTGCTTTATTTGATCGATAACAGACTCAGTTTCTGAATTATCGATACATTTTGATTTCCGATAGCTATAAATTCCACAATTTAAGAGGCAGAGGCTTCTAATTTATACATAATATATATACATATTATTGATCAATTGCTGAAATTTCATTAAGATCGGACAAGAAACACCAAAGTTATAGTCGAAAATATATTCTGATATTGATCTCATTTGTGAGATCAAGCATGTGTGAGAAAGAGATGGCATGAAAATCGACGCTAGCGTCAATATATTTGTGTGTATTCTGCAGAGCCCCGATAACTACTACGTCTGTATGTATGTATGTATGTATGCACATATATGCATGAGTTTGTAGCCAGCCAGTTCGGGTCAGTTCAGGCTTGTGAGTAAAAATACTCTGTAAGAAATGCAATTGCAGAACTGAATAAATCATCTTAAAGGAAAATTGGCCAATAAAACCAAAATATATTTGACAACTTGGTTAAGGGTATATCGTAGTCGAGCCAACTCGACTACAGCATCTTACTTGCTGTATATCACACTTTGATAACACTGTGGCGACAAAGCTATAAACGGTTTGTCGGCCACTTATCGATTTACAAACAAGGAAACGTTTTAATAATTTCAACACTTTAATCGAACTGGCCTTCAACCCATATGTCCAACTGAACTATCAGTGAATATATTAGCTGCACGTAGAACTATCCACAGTAAAATCGTGTTGCTTTCTCTGAAGGTCTGTTTGACTTTTTCTTATTTAGTATGTAAATTTCTCAACGAAAGATTTGTATATCTGTGTGTGTGCGTGTGTAGCATAATTAATTTTTAAAATTGGTTTGAGTTTTGCTTTTTCAACAGTGGCATTAATTAATTACCAGCTCGGCTTATGAGAGGCAATTAAGCAGAGGTCCCCAGAGGCCGAACGCTGATGGGATTGAAGCTCCAATTTAAATAAAGGGCGGTATGAATATAAGTGATATAATTATATATATAACTTTATGTATAATATGGGTATAAGTGATATAAGTATATATATTACATAGCTTAGCTATCTTTTTTTATTTATTTGTTAATAATATACGGCTAAATTGACGGCCGCCTGACTAAAATCGAAAAAAAAAATTAATATGAGTATTCCAAAATCGGAGAAATCTCTTTAAAATCGAAATCGAAAAAATATAATATTTAAACTTAACGTTTGGAATTTAGGAATTTAATTTTAAATAAAGATTGAAGAAATTCGGTTACCCTTGTCCAAGTTTTAAGTTGATTGAGCAACATTAAAAAATTGCAACTGTTTGCAACTGCAGTCAATCAATCGAAGCTGAGTAAAATTGACTCGACCTTGTCTGCGCTGATGGAGTGATGGACGGGTGGGTTGGGTGGGTTTGGGTGGTTGCTTGTCATATCTGACCTTGTGGGTTGGATGTGTGCTCGGGCAGACATTGAGTCAGCAGCACCTTCTTGTTGGCCAAAGACCATCATTTGCATTTTGCTCGCTGCTCGCTGCTGCTGCTGCTGCGGAATATGACAATAAACGGGGCTGCAGCTCATTTGCACAAATAAGCCATAACCGAGTCGACTTGACTCAACTGGCGTCGACTTTTGGCTTGGTTTGGTTTTGGCCATCTTGCATGCACGTTGAAGTGCCATTGGTAGTGTAATAACCATAATGCCGACGTTTACGGCCACAGCAAACAACAAAAATAATAATGGTAATCATTTTGCCGTTCGCCGGAAGTATGCAAATATACGAGATGGCCACGACGATGGCAATGGCGTTGCCGTTGCCGCTGCCGTTGTCGATGTCGATGAGGAACCGTGAACTGAACCTCAAGGATATGGTCAGGTGTCAGGCTGGGTGTTGGTTGGGTGACCCACAAGCACCAACGGACAAGGACTGCGTCTAGCCGCCAGACTTCAGCTACAGCAAAAAGGAAGTTTTTCCTTCTCTTTTTTTTCCTGCTCTGCAAATGATGCGTTAATGAACGTGCCACACACACACACACACACACACACAGATAAAGAGCAAACAGCGGACGGAAAGCAAATATATGTACGAATATATTTCTTTCTCTTTCACTCTCTCTCTCTCTCTCTCTCTGTCTCTCTCTTGATGTGTGCGTGTGTGTCTCTGTCTGTTAAAGTGCCCCAGTAAATGAAAATAATAATATCTTTGGGCAGGAAATGAAGGGAAATTCAACAGGAAACTTTTGTGACGTGCCCGCAAACACTTTGTGCAAAGAAACCGATTCTCTTTGTTCACCGCTCTTATGTGTGTGTGTGTGTTTCTGAGCGTGTGTTTGCCTGTGTGTAAGTGTGTGTGTTTTTGTGTGCTTGTGTAATATATAAAAACTAATTCGAATGTTTTTTAAGTTTCTGTACATTTCTAGGCCTTTTGTGTCACTAAACCTATTTCAGTGTTCAACTTTAATTTTCGGAATTTTTTGTTTAACAATTTTTTTCCTCTTTTCCCATCGATTTTGCGATTTAAAAGTGCTGTCGTTAAACTAAATCGCTTCGAATTGTAATGTTGATGATAGTGCTTGTTAGCACTCACTTAATTTTCACGTTTCTTGTTTCGGTTGCCAACCAGTGGCAAGCAGTTACCTTATTTAACAGCAGCTGCTGCAACAGTTTGACTATCAGCCAAGTGTAATAAAATCTTATGCAACGCTGTCCTTGCAACCATTTGCATTGTGAAATGTGAATTGCCAAATGCGAATGCGATGAGCAGCTCCAGTGTGTAATTATCGTCCTGGCAAGCGTGAGCTTGTTAATGGCTCCATTTTAAGAACTTAAGTGCCCTTTAATTGTTAAGATTATTACGGGTGATTTTCAGCAATCGCATCGAATGCTCGAATACGGCTCATCATATAATGTATTTATAATTATCACAAGCAGATACCTCAATTTCAACATACATAATTCCAATGGTATTCATTTAAAGCCGGCAATACATGAGTCAAAGCATAATCCGAGCAAAAAATAAAAATCTGAAATGATAAAGACTATTAAAGGCAGGCTAATAATGCGATTAGTGAATGCTTTGATTCCCACCCAAATGGGGAACAATAGGGACTGTCAACTAAGCAAGAAAAATGTGAAAATTGCTTTTAATTGGCCTCATTTCCGTTAAAGAACGAGATTATATTAAATTAAGCAGAACTCCAAATAAAGAGGCATGCATTTTTATTTTTAATTAGTGCCGTTTTTGGAACATGACAGCAAATGTCACAGAATCCTTAATTTTTGAAAAACCAACAAAATTGTTAAACTGTTAGCAGGTTAGGAGAAGCATCTCACACAGACTACCACCAGTTTGAGTTAGAGTGATTTTCAAAGAACATGGGTAGTTTCCTAGGCTCAAATGGGAGACCAAAGGAATTGAAATCTTGTCCGCTCAAGGACTAGGCAGTGACAGATGAAGTACTGAACCGATTCTCCTTTGGCTTTATCATGACAACTCAGCTGCATGATTTCCTATCCTGTAATAAATCGGGTCACCGAACCAGTCGAGTCTGAAAGAGGCCACGGGCATTTCAACACCCTCCCTTTCCCGAAGAAGACACGAGGTAGTGTCTTGCCTGGCAAAAAAATATCCGCAACACAATCTTCCTTCCGGAGCCCAAATGAGGTGGATGTCAACCTGCATTGCCATCTCGATAGGAGAGGAGATATGCGACAGTTGCTTACGGTCTTGGAGCTATTTAACGCAGACGTTAACTTGACTCAGTTTGTAAGCAAACCAATAAAAATTGTATTCTACATTATAAATTTATTTATTTATTTAATAGAACTAATATTAATTTTCTTGTTTGTGCAAGCGTTTTAATTTTAAGGAAATGTTTTTGTTTTGTTTATCATTTTGATAAAACTCACCAAACTATTTTTGTTCATTTATATATATTTTTTTTATTTATTTGATATTAGTTGATAGTTAAAGAAATACCTTCTAGTTAAATTAATTATTCATAAATTATTATTGATAATTAATTATTAATAACTGTGCTAATATTTGTCTATATAAATCTACGAATGCATATTTAGTCCCATTACAGCTTAGGTTGAGTAAATAGAAACTTTAGTCGCTCTCAAAGTAAGCCCTCTGGAAAGATTTTTCATTCTAACTTTTCTATTTCTGTTTTCGATTTCTGATTTCGCAAATGTATTTTTGATGAATGTTGTGACATTTGTTTTCTGCTTTTGAGTTTGCTTTCGCTTGTAAAACAAAACTGAAAGTGGAAAAAAAAAACAGCTACACAGAATGATATCAGAGTTGTTTTTTGTTGGGTCTATGTCCTGACAGATCTCTAAATCAATATGCATTTTCCGTTATCGGTAGATAGTCGAAAAATTCACTTTCTGTTTAGAATGACACAGGCATATGTTGGGAATAAAAAGAGATGAACAAAAATATGACAAACAATCAAAACGTATTTGGAAAAAACCGCAACACGGCCAACAAAACATGCCAGCTGAGCCCGAGATTTGTTACGCGGCAACAGCCATCCTGGACAGCCTGGGCGATGTGTGTGTGAGTGTGTGTGTGGATCTGGGCTGGTGGTTTCTACTTAATGGGGATGAGGCGCGGTCGTGGCGTGAAGTGGGAAAAATAGCTTTGCCGTTCGTTGCACAGAGGCGGAGGACTGATGAAAATTTATTGCTGCCAACATACCCAAAGGGATTCGCAAATATAATACTACTACAACCACAGCGGGGCGGAGCCAACGACAGTTGGAGCAAGACAGACGTCGACTGAGGCAGTGGCAGAGACTGAGGCAGTGGCAGAGACTGATGCAGTGGCATCGGCATCGACTGCATACAAACACGTACAACATGTCATGCAGTTTGCCTGCCACACGCTGTTGCCAGTCTCTGGATGTGCAGCTGGCTCATTGCTATGCATGTGTGGAATGTGTGTGTGTGTGTACGTGTATTTGTGTGTGTGTGTGTGTGCGAAATGTATGTTGGATGGGCGTGCGTATGCGGCAATACTAAACCTATGAAAAATTTCGCACAAGAGCCAAAGCAAAACATATAAAATGCGGTTTTTCGCCGCACTGAAGAAGAAATCTGTACACAAAAAAAAAAATGAAGGAAAATCTGTTTGAAAAATATGTGTGTAAGTATGACAGCTAGAACATGCTGCAGAACAGGCAACTACAAGCTTTATACACATATATATATATATATATATATATGTGTGTGTGTGTGTGTGCGTGTATCGTGACCAGCTTAACCAAGCTGCAAGCTCCGCACTCTTCATGTTGTGTTATGAAAATTTAAGTGAAATCACTAAAAATGCCAAACAAAAATGCTGGATATGCAAATAACAAAACAACAACATCCCAAAAGATCTGGGCAGGTTGAGAGAACTAAACTTATTTGTTGTTCACACACACACACACACACACACACACACACCCAAAACACAGACACACAACCACAAAAAGGCTATTCACATGGAAAACATTTGTTGGGGCTACGTGTGCACTTTCCGCTTGTTGTTTTTATTTGTTTTACTACAACTACAACTACAACTACAACAACAACTACAACAAAAACTGATGTAGCAACATTTATGAAGAACTGTTGTCAGTTTATAAAATGTTGACTGGCTGCGAGTTAATGTGCCTGCCTCAAGTATTCACAGGCGAGCGGTTCGCTTGACAGCGGAGCCACTCGGCGGTACGTGCAACAGATTCAGATTGCTGTAATAGGCGACACTACACTGTGCCAAATGTATGCTACAAAAAATTGCATTAATAATAAATGCATTTTATTTGCAATTTTCAGTGAGATTTTTATTGCTTTCATAGAAACAATCTGTTGGTAAAATTTGACATTTCTTTCTTGTTTCTATTTCCTTTTTTTTTCAAGTGTAACCTAATGTTCTGTGTGTCGTTGTTAAAAAAGCATGACTCGCATAATGGCTGAAATAAAGTGCTATATGTTGATATCAGTTGCAGCGGTGCTTGGGTAGGTATCACAACGTGCCACAAAAGAGTTTTCAGCTAATGGCTCTGGCTACTCAATAAACATTTGTCAAGGATACAAGGGGCACAAGAAACGAGGGCCGCCCCACACCCAAGGCGATGCAATAATGTTTGTCCTTCGTCCTGGCCTGATTGTGAGCCATGCGTTTGCCTTCAGCTACAGGATTTTACTGACTTGTGCTGCGCCTTGACTGCCACACGGCCAAAAACAAAAAGCGCCCAAAACAGCAACAACAACAGCAACTGACAACAATCGGAAAAGCTAGTGCACAAAAATTTATGATCAGTGACAAAAGCACATTTCCACCTGTGATATACCGTTAGTTCTCCCCTGCAACCTGTCCTGTGTTTTGGTATTTGTTTTGGTTTTCCTACTTTTTTTTTTATTTTTTTGTTTCTTGCAGAGTACACGCCTTTTCAATGCCATTGTTACACACACACACTAACACACACACACAGTAACACACACAGAGGTGGGTGTAGGTGGAGTGTGTCCCCGCCCCCGTTTCGAAAAGGAAAAACATTGGCAATTCCACGCTGCGACACGCATCGATGGTCCTTTTTTTATGCGCTTCGCAGTTTTCACAGTTTTTTTTCTGGTTTTCTTGTTTTTTTTTTTTTTGTGCCTTGGATTTCTGCGATAATGGAGACAAATGTGGGGCTCTTAAATTTATCGATTGGCTGGCTTGGGTTTTGTTAAAAGTTGAGCAAGGCTGCAAAATATGGCCGTGGCATGTGAATTGTGTGTTTCATGCAGGTAGAGCGGGTGGTGGGGGGGAAATTGCGGCTAGTTCGGACCGGATTTAAGCGCTTTAAGCCGCTTGTTGAGATACGAGGCGAACCACCTGAACTTTCAATTTATTTCTTGTTTTTACTTGCCTGATAGAAGAAAAGCAAAGACTTTGTCTTCATCGTTTTCATCGTCGTCGACGTCGACTTCATCGTTGCCCCAACGGGCAAACTCGGAATGAATTGCGCTTCTTACCAGGCTAAACTGCTGCAAAAGATAAGCCAACTATTTGTGCAATGCGTTCCGCATACACTTGCCCCGCTGCCTGCAACTGCAACTGCTGCCCCAAGTTTTGTGGGGTGGCTCCGGGCGAAATTTGCCCTGGAGAAACTTTCAAATTGAAAGTTCATCGCATTTTGGCAGCTGTGCCAGCATCCACCAAAGAACTGCAAAGACGCAGCTGGCAGGCAAATTTGTTAGGCATTTGTCAGTGTCCAACATTGAATTTTGTCCAGTTTTCCGCAATGATGCAGTGATGCAGTGTTGTCTTTAAGGTGTGGCAGACAACCGATTAACCGATGTCACTTCAATTCGTACTCTATGTGGCATGCATATTTTAAAGGCGAATTTCTAATCCATCACGCTGCTGCTGCCCCAAAAGGACAGACTTTCCCTGCCGATTAGGGATTAACATTAAATATGGCGAAACGTGCTCGAGAATCCTCGCGGCTGGATTTGTGCAGCGTTGCAGTGGCATTTAAATCGGGATTTAGTTGCAGAGTGTATGTGTGTGTGTGTGTGTATGTGTGTGAGTGTGTGAGTGCGTGTGTGTGTGTGTGTGTGCGAGTGCTTGCGCATTTGCATTTTGTGCAAATATAAATGCAACTAATTTTGAGTGCCAACTGAAACGAGCACTTGCCGAGTGGCCTCAACTCGCAGATACCCTGTAATATAGTATTTTTTTTTATTGTTTGCCATTGCCACAGCCAAGAACTTTAAAAGTGTACAGTTAACTGGTTTGAGGCACTTAACAAGATACATTTTAACATCGCATTCGAGACAGCATATTTCACTTACTATTTTCAGAATTTCAGAGAAAATGTTGTCTCAATTTCCATTTTTGCATTTATACTTCTTAAAAATATTTTCTATTATTAAGAAATGTATTTTTAAATAAATTAAAAATATGCTCTTTTTAGAATTAATAAATTTTTCTTTCATTTATTTATAAATTAATGCTGAAAACAAGAAAATTTGTTTCTACTTTCATACTTTAAATAATGATATTATTTTCATATATATTTTTTGATCAACTTGATTACGCCCAATTTCGGCTGTGTCCAAATTGTAGGGTATACAAAATGTTGATATAAATATGAGAGAAATGCGCTTACACATTAAATGCATAAGCTCGGAAAGAGCTTGCCCCCACACACTCTGCCCCTGTGCCACAGCGAACAATCGCATCAGAATCGCTGCAGGCGTATGCTTTTTACTATTTGCTTGGTTTGGCATTGTTGTAGTTGGCCAAGTCGTGACTGGAGTTGCAACTTGGTCTGTTAGATTGCAGGCAACTAGCGAATCACTTACCTCGATTTGAAATGGCGGCATTGGCAGCGTAGCCGTTGCCGTTGCCGTGCAGCAGCCACCCCAGGCTAATTACAATCAAAATGGGGCAATTCATTTTCAGTGCCCCACGGTTGTGGCCGTGTGCAACAGCAGCAGCAGCAACAGCAGCAGCACCAGCAGTGGCAGTTGCGTATACGCAATGTGGATTATTCTGTGTGTTTTGAAAGATGCTTTGTTCTTCAACTCTATTTGTCTCCTTCAAGTGTTTGTCGCGGCCGTTAAGTTTTCATTTGTTTAAGTTGCACTGTTTTTTTTTTAACTTTTGAACTCGCCTCCTTGGTTCAATTTCAAATTGTAGGTTTTTGTTGCAAAATCTTTTGGTGGCTTGCTTCAGCTAATTGGCAAAAAGCGCCGTGCCGCAAGCGTTCGGCGTGTTGCACACGTTTAGTTTGACTTTGACAAATTGCTGCTGTACGCGTTGCATTCCACGACCACATTTAAATGTGGCACTTGATTTCTCTTGGTCTTTTTTCTTCCTTAATTGCCTAAAGAAATAGAAATGAAGAAAGTGAAAGTTTAATTAGTTTTTGACTCGTCTTAGCTGTTAAATAAAGCACACAAAAAATGTAATTAAAGTAATTTTTTTTATTTAAAATTAAAAATGCGTAGCTGTCTTTTTTAAGTCTAATCCGCTTTTCTTAAATTAAATTTGTGGAGATATTTGTCTTTGTTTAAACATTATTTTCATATTGTTTCACCTACGTTTTCAAGTGAATTTTAATCTTATTTCTTATTTATTTATAAATTTCTTAGTTGCCTTGTTGCATTCTTAACTTTTCCGCATGTTTGTGTCAAAGTGAATATTTAATGTCATTAATTGAAAATGTTTGTGACAAAAAGTTTTTGACAATAAAATGAATTTAAATCAAGTGAAACTTGAAAATTGTGTGCGTATTTTCTGTAAATTGTTTTGAATATGTTAAGAATTTAAATCAAGTGAAACTTGAAAATTATGTGCGTATCTGTAAATTATTTTGAGTTTCTCGCTTTCTATTCATTTTTTAGCTCGCCACTAAAAGCCGCTTAAAGCATTTACTTTTGGCAGACACTGTTCGGCTGCCAGATAATTGTGTAATTCCCCAAAATGCGTTCACATAACTTTATTGACCCCGAAAATTACACCACAAAGTGCAATTATTACGCAAACAATGTGATATTTTTTCGTCTCTTTTTGTTTTGTGTAGTTTTTCATATGCAAAATATGCTCGTTGGCTGTATAAGTAAATACAACTTTAAGCTTTAAGGTTCATAGCCAAATAATGAATAGCTCTTAAGGACACACACTCGCACGCACATACACACACACACACACATAAATATATATACACTTGGGACATGTTGTAGCACGCCTCTCAGCTGCCTCATGTTTGCCGTCATATTTAAAGTCAAAGTTTTACATAATTTAATGAGTTTGCCTTGCATAATGGGCGAACCGACAGAGGGGCAAACAAAAAGAGGGATGGGTTGGGGGCAGAGGGAGCAGAGCGAGTCGCAGCAGGAGCAGAAAGGACGAAGCTGGTCAGCAATGCATGCTTGGTCCCCTCGGCTGTGGGTAAGCCATAGATAAATAAGCAAAAGAGAAAAGTTCAAATTATTTCATTATCACATCCATGCAGGGAAAAACTCAAAACTCAAAGTCACAAAACGGCCCACAAAAAAGTGCTTAAAGGCTATAAAAACGGTTTTCGTGTGGCTCTCTTGACTGCCACCTGCCACCAGCCACCAGCCACCCGGCCCCCATCTGCTTGTCTGGCTCGAGGCGAGTCGCAACTGCTCATGAAAAATAAAGTTATAAATTTAGATTAAAGCTTGTAGCCGATACTGCTTCCGTGCAGCCAGCCTACGAAAGCAGCCGTCGAAAGAGGGCGGTGCACTTCTATACTTGCCACTTGCCACCATGCCACTTCCCGCTTACAAAAGCCATTAAAGTCACTGCGCTTGCGACTTGGTTGCTTCTACGCGTGCTTTTCAGAGTCTATAATTATCTATCGTATTCATTATTGCCACAGACAGTCAACCAAGTGTGGCAGCGAGGCAGGCAGGCAGGGTGGCAGCAAGACATCAAGTATACGCCACGTTGTGCGCTTACTTTGTGGCATGTCCTCGAGGAGCAATAAAATATTTGTATCTATTTTGTACGCTGCACAGACAACTTGGGGCGTCCGTTGTGTCCTATGGCGTCTCTAGGTGCCGCTGCTGGTCATGTAATTACTCAAAATGATGCTGCCAAGTCCCTACACTCAAAAAAAAAAAAAAGAAAATGAAAACATAATAATAAAAAATGGTAAAGAATTTTAAAATAAAAAATCGTGTACAACAAACACATTAAAATAATTTCAAATTTTTCTTAGATTTTTATAGACACTCACAGAGCTGAAGGATGGCTAAATTTTCTTTATGTGTAGCTGCTGGCCAAGCCGGATGATAAAAGTTGCTTTTATATGCACTGCACCGCTGTGAGCAAAAGGCTTTTATCGCGTAGGTGGTAAACAGTCGTAAATAAACAGGCCAAAACACACATACATACATATACAAAAAGGGGGGAACAGGATTGGGGAACCATTGGCCATTGTCATCTTTGGTGGCACCTTGGCATTAGTCAGTTGTTGTTGGCCAAGGTTATCAGTTTAATGGTTGTTTGGCCTAGAGATTTTTATATGTATTTATTTATATATATGTGTGTGTGTGTGTGTGTGTGTGTGCTGTTCATGCCACATGCTGTGGCGCACAATTTTCCTTTTCCCTTTATTTATGACACTCAGAGCGGCGGGCAGCTAGAATAATGTGTCTGTTTTTGTTTTGTCTTCTCGTGTTTTATGCCACAGAGAGCAAGGAGCAAGATCTGACAGTAAATACTGTAAAAATGCTTTTGTACATTTTGTTGCCGTGATCACCTGACCTGACCTCATTTTGCCATAAAAAGAAAGAGGAAGAATTTAATGTGGCCACGAAGCATCTTGAATTATTTATAATTCGAGCGCATTTGTTTTTAATTTTTATGCCAGCCATTTGATAGCCACAGCCCGTGGCGGCTCCAAACTTATTGCGTCTCTCAGACAGTGCTTCCTGTGTCCTGCGTCCTGTGTCCTGCAGCCTGCACCTAAATTGTGCTTTGCGGTACAATTTCAAAGCTACAAGTTGGCTGCGCAATTAATTTTTGCTCGGTTTTTGCTCTCAAACTGATTTCGCGTCGAGTAAAAGCAGCGTAACAAAACCCGCCGGAAAGGCGAATGCCAGGCGATAAAGAAGAAGAGCAGAGACGGAAAAACTACGGCTATTGTCAGTTGGTTGTTGTGGTCGACAAGCGCAACTTTAAAATGGGTTAATTGCATTGTAAACTATACGAGCAAAATACCAAACAAGAGCTGAAACCGAGCAGCGGCTAAAGAGCCAAGTCAAGTAAAATGTGGAGCAGCATCGCAGCATTTGCCTCAGATTCGATTCAAGCAAATTGTTTTTGCCTTGTTTTTGTTTTTTTTTAGCCGCTTTTGTTCTTAGTCAGCCTGTGGCAAGTGCATCATTAGAATTAGCAAAACAAAGTTTGCTACAGATGAGAATCAGCTGGCGGTGCTCATTTCATGCTTCGCTGCAAACGCATTGAGCAGGTTTTCCTCCTGACTTTCTTTCTTTATGTTGTTGTTGTTGTTGTTGTTGCTGTTGTTGTTGTTGCTGTTGTTGTTGTTGTAATCAAGTCATCAGCCTGGGCGTATTTTTAATACAAAAATCCAACTTGAGCATGCGAGCAATTGTCCTGGCCAACCTCATCCAACCGGAGCTACACTCGAAAAAAATTGACTAGAATTCTAGCTTGTAATGAAAAAATTTAGATATATACATACACATATCTATTTATATCAATATAGAGATGGATGTTTATCTGAACTCTTGGACAGCAATAATTATTAATTATTATTATTAAAAGTTAATTGATTTTAAGTGTTTAGAAGCTAACTAGAGAAACCTTAGAAAACACGATTTGAATAAATAAGATCAGAAATAGAAGATACATTAAATTTATTGTTTTGTATTTGCATTGAATTCCACGTTGTAGAAAATAAGTCAAAACTGTTAGCTATAAAAAAAATAAGTTAAAACTGTAAAATATGAGTATTTTAAATCTTCATAAAATCAGTTGAATTTTAACAATTCAATTCGTTTGCTTAGCAAATATAAAGAATCACATAACTGAAAAATAAAAAGAAACCAATTCTAATTTCTAGCAATTTGTGTTTTTCACAACTTTTTCTTAAAGTGCTTCTTTTGAGAAATTTTGATTTTAGGGCGATTTCCTTTGCGAGTGCAAAATGCCTGCACCGAACTGTGAACTTAAGAATAAGGCCCAATTCAACAGGATTGAAATGTTGATATCGAAATAATGAAAGCGTCGCTATTGTTGAGTAAAAACTTGTAAAGTGCGACAGCGACGCACACACACACCCACACACACACACCCACCCACCCCCACACACACCCATACACACAAAAGCTTAGTTCAAAGTTCAGGCCACAAGTTCGCCCCGCCAAAATGAGTCCTGACACAGCAACAATGTGTTGAGTTCGCACATGTTGCGACACACCCACACACACCCCCACACACACACACACACACTGTCAAGTTGCACCCACTCAATACTTACGTTGCTAAAGAACTTCTTTTTTTTCATATATACAAGATCTTAGATGCGCTCGATAAAAGATTATTAAAATGTTCCAAACGAATGGCTCAAGTTCGCGTCAGACATAAAGACTGATTCTCAAGTATTTTTGGTGGGGTGCAGCTTAAAGGTTAACTGCAGTTGCTGCCACCTCCACTTCAGTCTATATGGGAGTACTTGTGTGTCTGTAAAGTTGCCGTCAGTCACCAACTTTCAACAGCGAAGTAGCACAGTACACTCATCAGGTTGGGTCGCGGCTTATGCTGAGCTGCGTGATGCGACATGTGGCACATAAACTTGCATATATGTATACACTCGAGCATGCTGTGCTCGCATTAAAAATGTTGCATATTATGAATGGACGCTGCTGCACATATACATATCCATATACCTACACACATATATCTCTAGCTACTCCCCAACGGGCTGTGCAACACCATAAATCCATTGCCCACTGGCCAATGGATCGATGCTGCCTATGATATGAAATATGAAAATAATTCCAGTGGAGTATGCTGAGCTCTTTGATGCTTGTACTCTGCCTCCGAGTTGCCGCCTTGCCGCCTTGCCCCCTTGCACCCTTGCATCCTTGCCGCATTGCCGTCTTGTTGCAGCCAGCTGGCTAATGCTATGCATTTTTGCTGAAGCAAACATAACTCATCTATTATGTGCAGGGTGCAGGTCCTTGCCTCTGTAGGTACACTGAGCGAAGAACATATTTAAATTGAGCATAAAACAAACTCAACAAATCAAAAATAATAATAATTATATATTTTATAACTAAGTTTCAATTTTATTAAATTGTTGAGTCAATTTTAGCAAATTTAGTATATATGTAATTTAATTTAATTTAATTATGTAACAAGTAATTTGTAACATTAATTTGTACTTTTTTTTTTAAAGTGCTTTTCACATTTAATAAAACAGAAAAAATAATTAGTGAATTTAGAAATATTTGAAATATGTGAAACTACACATAATCCACTTATTCATGTGTGTGTTATTTCCATATATTATTTTTTGCCAGTGTAGTTAAAGTATGTATTGGTTTTAGTAGACCTGGGCCTGTGGATTCACTTAGCAATTACGGCTTTATTTATTATGCCGAAATGAATTATCCCTTACTACCACGGGATTGCAATTTCAGCTTTAGCTGCTTTTTACATATTTGTTGCGCCCCCCTTTGTTACCTACGCCCATGCCTCTCCCCATGGCTGCCATTCACGTTATTTGATGTCAACGTCATCAACATTCAGTGGAGCCTTCAAGTGGAAATAAACAAGAAGCCGCGTAGCGGCATAAAAAACTGTCTATGTGAGTGTTTGGATCGCTGTGTGCTTCACCAAGTCATGTGAATACATTTGAATATTACGGTATATGCTTGTATATTGGCCAACAAAGCGCTGACTATTAGCCCGGCTAGAATGTGCATTGAAAAAGTGGTAGAGCTGAAGAGCTGCTGTTAAATTGTCATTTCTTTCGATACACGCAATTAATTATGCAAAATTTCATTAAATTCACATAAATTGCAATGCATTAGAGAATATTAAACACTGAAATACAAATTCAATATTGTTTAACAGTTTGGTAACAGCAAACTGCTGACCTCTAAAGCCATCGTGCGACTTTTACCACAAATATCGAACACAACCAAAAGCCATAAATCAAATCAAATGGCAACATGAAAAATTGCCAACATAAAAACCGCAGCTAAAACCATTATTCCAAATTTCTACTGTGGTGTGGCAAACATGCTACTTTTCCTATGTTTTTTCATTTATTTTCATTTTTTTTTATTATTTTTAGCTTAGAGGTTAAAGGCCTAACCGCATTGAATGACAATCAGCATATACATATATAATGCTATTCATGCCCAATCATAGAACAGTGGGCAAAAGGGTGGCAACATAAGCCGATGGCAATCTGTTGCCACCTACAGTAAGTAAATATTGAAGTAAATATTGTAAACAAACGCGCCAAGTAAACACACAAATACACACATAAATAAGTAAGCTCTGTGTGCGGAAAAAAAGAAGCCAGGGAAAAACCCGCTGATGACTAGAAAAATCGAACTACAAAAATGGGGTTTGGGTTGGATTGGGTTGATTGCTGATAGGAGACAATCATATTGAAAATAAATCCACATAGTATGTGACATAAAAGTAGCTAACAAGAAACCGCGTCTATAAGAACGCATCCCCAAGAAAACAAGCACGACCAGTAAATACCCTATTCAAAGATAAGCTCCCCTCTCTCTTTCCCTCTTTCGACAATTTACCCATTTTTAGTTGCAATGGAAATGAGGGAAAAGAATAGGATTTTGCCACGTATTAGTTAGATGTGTTTTGACTTTGACTGTTGTCAGTGGCTTAACAGTGGAAGGGAAAAGTTGCTTGAGTGTGTGTGGCATACCCCAATGTCAAATATGACAACGCACAAACATGTCCAAGTTGGCAACAACAACAACAATGGCAATCATAATTCGTTATGGGCTGCCTTAGCCGGGTCCAATTTGGGTGAAAACCTCTGCGAAGTGAAGCCAGCAGATGCACAGGTCACTCCCAAAAGGACACTCGGATCAGGTGATTTGAATTTGGAAGGTTAAAATGGATATGCAGTTATCATATTTGTTGACTTGATGACAACATGCCTTGCTTGAATACATAATTTAGGCCTGTTGGTCTATTGTATGGGTTTATTAATAAGCAGAACGTAGAGTTGGTAACTACACTCGGAAAAATTAAGGTGCGATGTGCTTCATCTTTCCGTTTTACTTTCCTTATTACTAAGCTACTAACGAGTTAGCATTTTTTCTGGTTTTCTTTTGTCATTTGTTTAATTCTCTTTAAATGTATTTAAGTTAATTGTTAACTTCATTTAATTTTAAAATTAAATAAAAACTGATTGTATTCCGAATTGATTTATTGCTTAATCGAAAGTATTTCCTAGCTTACCAGAGATTTTACTATCTACCAACGGCAATCCCTAAAATCCCGTCTTCATAGTCTTATAAATTCATTTACCGAAAAATAAGGAAATTAATGCTTAGGCTTTTTAAACAATTTAATTTAATTTTAATTTAATAAGAAATAAGTTGATTTTGTAAATGATTCAACTTTTTTTCTCACGAAGCTTAATGTCTCAATGCTTGAAATAATTCTGTCTAAATCAATTTCGCCTTAATACCAATCAAAAAAAAATTCCGTATAAGAACAGATTTAATTTAATTTATTGGCTCTCTGAACGGTTATAAGCTGCGCTGACTTCAAGTAAGTGAGAAACAGGCAAAAAGAAAGCGAGTATCTTGACTGAATTTGATGGCCACCTGAAGGACAGCTAAGACGAGTCAAGTCAGTCTATACAAATGTTCAGGTTCATCCAGCTCTCCTTGCTGCTGACGTTGACAGCCAGCTCATTAATTTCAGTGGCAGGCGTTGCTCTCAGTGTGTGTGTGTGTGTGTGTGGGTGTGTGTGAGTTTATTTCGTTTGTTGGTTCCTTACAAAAGACTCTGGCAAATTGAAGTAAGAGCCCGAAGTGTACAGTTACTCACATGGACAGGCGACCAGGTCTGCACAATAACCGCGAACCTGTCACACTTGACAGCCCAAATTGACCGGCCGACAGGGAAGGGGCTCGATTGTAAGAAATGTCCTGGAGGGGCATGGGGGAAGGGGGTGGGGTGTCGCATGTAGACAGGGTGAAATGTTCACCTTTTGTTTACAGCGACAGCTCGATAGCCCAAGTACACGATGTTCTCTGACAGTTGACAAATTGGTTATGCAAAGCAACTGTGTTTAGCTTGACGAACAACGTGTAGATATGTCTGAGATTGACATGTCATACACTCGAAGAAAAAGTGCATTCACAAGACCGAATCGACCCGAATCGAACTTGTAACTTGGAAATTGCCACATTAATTTTCTTTTAGTTATTCGTGATTGAGAAATCGATTGATTTTAAAACGGATACAAGAGGAAACTTCCTCGAAAGAATCACTAAATAATTATTTAAAGATGTTTTTAATGCTGCTATTATTTGAATGCTTTATTTAAGCGTACTTAATTTGACTAATTAGACTAAGCCTTGGGGCAATAGCAATAACAATAGCAAAACACAAAATTTAAAATAAATAATTAATTAAATGCAAATAATATACGCGATTGCTCCAGCAACATCTAAAACTAAATAGATCGATTGCTTTGCTCTCGCTCTGCTCTGCTATGCTCTTGTTATGCTCTCTCTCTCTGCTCTGCTCTGCTATGCTCTCGCTCTGCTCTGCTTTGCTCTCGCTCTGCTCTGTTATGCTCTCGTTATGCTCTACTACCGGCAGCAGAATGTAATTTCTTTCGCTCTTGCTGCTATTGCTCTTGCAAATGACAGAGCAGAGCAGAGTGAAAGCGTATTTATTGTAGTTATTGCTATTTGCTCTGCTCTTGCGTAGCAGTAGCAATATTTCGATTGTAAATTTAAACACTGCTGAGTACATCTTGTACACAATTATTGTGCACTGTGTAGGTTTGACGACGCAATGTGGTCACCAAATTAAGCGGCATGTTTACACAAACATCAATTCGAGTTGAGCGCTCTGCTCTGAAATTCAGCTCGACAAATGAAAAACAAGAAAACAGCTAATTAGTTGTTCGCTGTTCATGTTTTCGTTTAGCTGCTCGGGTTAATTAATAATCGTGTCTTGAAATTTCAATTGCAGTCAGCCGGAAATAGGCAAGTAGAAGATGGCGGAATGAAAGCCATATGCTTCCAGTCTGGAGCACTTACTTATTTAGGAGCAGCCTACGGCTCTCTCTCTCTCTACATATATGTGTGTGTGCGTGTGAGTGTGAGTGTGTGTGCGTGTGTGTGTGTGTGTGTGTTAGTGTGCGCGGAAAAAAAGTTTGAGGCAGTGACTTTGTCGTGGCTGTCAGCGGCACATGCTAAACACTTTTCCACGTCCTGCCCCCTCCCCCCTTAGCACAGTTAGTTTCCTTAAACTTTAGTCGTGTGTGTGTGTGTGTGGCACAAAAGCTGTTGCTTGCTTTTCTGCTTAGGCGTTGGCTTAATGCCTCAGCCGCAGGGGCAAGGGTCGGTGCCTTGTGCCGTGTTGTGTTGTGTTGAACTGAGTTGAGTTGAGTTGAGCCTGCTGCTGGCCATAGAAAAAGTTTTTCTTTTGAATTTTGGCTCTTTGGCCTGTGTTTCTTTCGAACCGTTGACTTTGACTTGCTTTGCTGCTATTAACTATAATTACCACATTAAACGGCAAAGTGTGTCTTAATATTCAATTATAAGTTTCTTCTTCTCATTTTTTTCCGAGTTATTTTGCTAGTCGAGTATGGTATACATTTATGCCCCATTTTGTGGCGTCGTTCTATTGCCAAAGTTTCAACTCAGACACACAACATTTGAAGGGGGTGTGGTGATCGGAGGGGGGCAGGGGGTGTCTGTCTTTGTTTATTATTGCTTGTCGGTTTAACGACGCTTGAGTGCGTACAAATTATATCACTAAATCTTAATGCGTTTGTATTGCTTTTGATTTTGTGCCAAAGGCTTTTCTTTTTCGCATTTTCTTTTTTGGTGTATTGATCCGGGCTGGCAACGCTGCTGCTGCTGCTACTGCTGCCAATGGCCATTTGTTTCATTTCATGGCAGCATCGATAAAATAAATTGTACAAGGACTCTGCCGGCTAATGGCCTAGTTGAAAGTTTCCACATCAGCGACTGACTGCCGATATTCGGTGTGTGTGCGACTCTTCGCCAGAAATGCTAATGAAATTACGAGCATGTGAATCGACTGAGAGACACGACTTGACTCGACTTGACTCGACTGCTGTTGTAATAAGCATCTTTCACAGTCAAATATAATTTAAGCCGCCCCCACAAGCACTTCAATAAACTAATGAGCACTATTAAAAGTCAAATAGTGGGTGTGGGGGGAAGGTGGGTGGAAGGTGCTTTTCATTCATTTTCATTTTCACTTGCCAGCAACGACAGAATTTTAATTAACGAATCGTAAAGCGCTAATTTTGCATATTAATAAACACGACACACGGCACAGCACCTACAGTGGAGCCTTGAAATGGTGGCTTGGAATGGGAATGGGAATGGGGACTCGCTAGTAAGTAGCAGCGACACGCACAACCAGGTAATTAATAATGTAGTGTGTTCAAATTCAACGTTGCTGCCACATTTAAGTTGCTCAAATTAATTTCAATTCAACGCAACCGCACATGAAATTGCCGCCCAAAAGTCGAACAGGTTTTTAGATAAACATGAGAACCAATATTATATTTTTTCTTATATGTATATATATTTATATATGTACATATGTGTATTTTCCGTTATTTATCTTTCTATTTATTTATCATTAGTATTATTACTACCCTAATCTTAACAACATAATTATACATTATGCCCCAAATATATCTTTATTAAGACAAAATCATAAGTTGGGACTGCGGAATTCACAGAACAACAGTAAAAACTGGGCCAAAACCAGACAACATCCAGCCGTGCCACCCAGCTGTGACGTCAACACGTATATGGCCAATAAATGGGGACACATTGCGAGCTGTCAACATGCAACAACCAGGAACAGCCTTAATTAATTGGCTGCACTAATTGTTATTCTCAACGGAGTCTGGACTTTAGAGTCTGTTGACTCTTTTGTTGGAAATGATTTTTTATTTGTTTTTTTTTTTTGATAACGAACTTCAAACGGAATTTGCAAAGAAATTCACACAGAAAAAAAACCCGTAAATTAGATAGATTCCTTTTAAATGTATTCTGGAATTCAAAATAGAAAATCCAGTTTTGCAGAATAAAACAAAGTGTGTTTTAGAAATATGCTTAACGCAAAAAGAGCCGAGTTTCCTTTGGCAATTTGCAGAAATCGATAGCTGAAATTCATGTAAAAATGCCCAAAGGCGATTGGGGCATGAATGGGATATTCAATTTAATTATTGATTTGTTCACAAACAAAATGAGGCATGCAAATAGAGGCATACAAATTGAAATGTCGTTCGAATGCAAATAAAAGCATTGACAAACAAATTCATTAAATTAATGGCAGAAACCAGGCAAAAGCCTTCAGATTTATATGAAATGCATTCTGATGTTGCAACATATATGCAAAATCAAATTTAGTTGAGTTGAGTGCCGCCTTGTGCACTTAAAGTCGGTTATATTTGTGGCTTGCAACACCCGCAAAACCGCCTGAAACACAATTTGGCATTGCAAAAACATTTTCACTTTAAGTCAATTTGGCCAGTTTTGAAATGTACAAAGAGAATTTTAAAGTTGGCCCGAGGTATGTGGGGGAATGAGGTGGGGTCGTTAATCCGCTCAAATTATTGTGATGCCAAACATTGTTTGCCTGCAGCGAAACCTACTGTTTTAATTAGACCACAAAATATTGGAAAAGCGTTGCCATGCAACGGATTTCACACCTTGCCTCAAAATGAATTTTGTTTCAAAGTTTTGGCGAGTTGCGTTAAATGGAGAAAATTAGAAACTCCCAACTTGAGTGTTTCACGGGAAGTTTCAATTTAACTTTATCCAAAATATAATAAGGCAATATTTTTGAATAGGTGTTTTGGCCACAGTTTAAAGTTTAAAGGTGAAAATTATTTTATCATTATGGAAGATCTTTGTATAAGTTTAAGCCAGACTTTTACGGTGTTGCTCTCAAGATCTCAAGATCTGATATATATTTATTAATATTATTTAAGTTAACCTTTCTTAGAAATATGTGAGCAATGAAAAGGTTGGCGCACAATTGTGAATCCGTTTTCTTGTTATTATAGGCCAAATAAGAAATAACCTTTCAGTTTTACAATAGCACCAATTTCCATTTTGGCCACAAAAAAAAGCAAAAGAAAAGGTTGAATGGCATCCGCTATGAAAATTGTTGTGGGCTCACCGAAAAAATAATCTAAATGCAAAACCCAACTATATCCTGATTTGATGATTTCCCTTAACAATGCATTTCAACGACAAAAGCTGCGAAAATAAAATTTTCCAAATTAAAGCTCGAGTGAAAGAAAAACAAGCAACTTTTCCACGGCTTCAACTGCAAACAGGCAACAAAATAAAAGGCTTTGCCTGAAACATGGCACAAGAATTAGTCTTTGCTATTTCACACATATATATTTGTGTATGTATATATGTATATATGTATGCATATATATATTTCCTGCTAACAAATAAAGGATGTTGCCGGGATAATGCCTGCCAATCCGTCAGCAAGTCGGCGCTCAGAGAAAATCCTTGCAAAGATTTGTTATACGCATTATGAAGAAAGTTTTTGCCTGAATTCGAGTAGAAAGTTGCCATTGTTGTTGTTGTTGTTGTTGTTGTTGTTGTTGTTGTTGAGGGAAACCTGTCAGCCGAGGAAAGGCGCGTAATTAGTAGAAACTTGAGCAAAGCTATGAAAAATTACTTCAAATTGGGCGTGAAATTCGTGCAAAATGGCGTTCGCAGCGATTCCTTGATGAATACAGTTTCTCCTTTTTTTTATGTTTTGGCCGAAGGACCTTCACCTCCAGCAGACTGCCACATATTCATTCGTTAGCCATTAGTCATGGCCAAAAATTAGATTTACAATGTGTCCATCGGTCGAACTCTTCTCCCTCCGCATCCTCATCTTGTTTGCCAGGGCTTTAACATGCTTTAAAGTGAAGCCTGGGAAGACGAACAGCTGCATTTAAACCGATACCTATTTAAGACTGGGGCACATGCCAAAATTTGAGGCACAAGCATTTTAACTTTGTGCGCAAATATTTTGGGTACGACTAAATATTTGGAGCCATGCCCCGTTGAGCATTTACAAATATTGTAATAATGATAGTCAAGGCGGGGCAACAGAAAGGTTGCCTCCGAGGCAACAGCAACAACAGCAACAACAACAACTGTCTTCTTTTAAGCACAACTGAGTCTGAGACCGAGAAAAAGGAGCAGTCTGAGATGAGAGAGAACTCAACATTACCGACTACCAGAAATGGAAAATGGAAAATGGGAAAGGAAATGCTGACACACAAACATTCAGAACAGAGACAGAATCGCTCAAAAAGCCAGAATAAAATTTAATTAAAAAGTTTATAACAACTACCGCTAAAGGCATATATGAACCATGCCTTCCCACTAAGAGATTATATTAAATTTATAATATGACAAAACCCGAAAAGAGCAAATTTAAATGTATATAAATATATATACATGTATATATATATATATATTTATATGTACTGCTTCAGCGAAATGTATTTTGCAGTACTTTTCATGTGGCAAGCATCGAAATAAGTAAATGAAAAAGTTTAATAATACACTTTAAATTTACACTTAAATAAAAGACTGGCAAATAACAAAAGTAGATTATTTATTGTGCCAAATTATAGTAGAAATGAATCAAGTTTATATATATTTTTAAAAAGATTAAAGTTTCAAATGCACATTTGTGCGTCTGTTGAAAATGGATTAGAAAATGTCATGCGGATTTTTATTGGAAATTTTTGCTCAATTTACTGCACATCGTTGAGCGCGTTTTCAAATGAAAAGCCTGTGGAAATATTGTTCGAATAATTTAACGAAATTTCAAATTGCAAATGCACTATTCATTCAGTTGGACCAATTTATCAGACTGATCCCATGGCTTTATGCTGTTAGTGGATTGAATTTTAAACATGAGTTTCGACCTAGTAACACATTATCAGATCCAAATATAGGATTCATCATAGATTTGTATATGTGTTTAAAAATCAATTGAATTCTATTACTAAAAGGGCTTACAAAATGAATGTTTACAAAGCAACAATGAATTTAATTTTCACTTGCGATGATTAAAGTTGAAAGCTGTGCACAAAAAAAAGAATGAAAAAATTCAGCAACATTTTTACATGTTAATGTTGCAATAAAGGCAGCATATTAAAACTTCATGAATACAGGAAAGTTAAGTTTACTTCAGCACTTAAAATATCGATTTCATGAAATAAAAGTAGTTTTTTTTTATGGTCCTGATTTTGATATTAATAAAATTGTTTAATTGAGCGATATCATAATGGCTTAAGTATTTAAATTGAAATTAAATGAAACGACGAGGATAGTTGACTTTTAAGTGCAACATGGCTGAGTGCTAGTTGGCCTGGTTAGTTAACTGACTAATCGTATTAGATTAAGACAGAGAAAACTCATTGTCAGACAGACAGCAAAGCCAAACAATTACAATGCAGATGCCAGTTGAAGGCAGGCGATAAAAAAAAAACAAAAAAAAAAACAAGAAAACTTGAGACTTGGCAAAGTGAACGGAAAATAACCAATCCAATAGAATTGTTATTGCTTTTGTTTTGTTTTTCTTTTGTTTCGTTTTTGCCAACTCAAAGGCGTTTATAAATTACTTAAAGCGCTTAATGCCTGCCCTCCCATCCCCACAATGAGAAGAGGACAAAGGCAGCAGCAAAGCAACAGGAAAATCAAGCTCAGAGTCGAGTCGAGTCGAGAGCAACTTGTGGCATGACCACCACATATGCACCACTTCAGCCAGTAGCCACCCAACCACCCAACCACCCACAGACAATGTTTCGCGAGCAGCTTAAAGCGTATCATGTACCAGAAAATCCAAAAGCAGACAGAAAAAGAGCCCAAAACCGCAGCTAGACAAAAGAGCCACGAAAAACTGTGGGGAAAAATAAAAGAAAAGCGTAGGCGTAAGAAAATCCTCTCAATTGATTATCAATCAATTTTTCGTTGCCACTGCGTATGTGTAGGTGTATGTGAATGTGTGTGTGTGAAAAAATTGGGGCTAAGAATAACCAATGAAGCTGAAATAAAATGGAGTGATGCTATTGCTTTGGCTACGACTGTGCTAATGGAATTAAGACTGGCAGTTGCCTCCACAGTGCTTGACAGGTTCTGCCTTGTTAAGAGGTTATGTGCTTTATGTGTGTGTGTGTGTATGCGTGTGTGTGTGTGGCGCGTGTGTGTAAGTCTCCTACAGTAAAATAATAAACGACCGCAACCGAATTAGTCGACACAAATCAATTGCATTAGGCGACAGATAGTCAGTCGCCTGTGCGTGTCTCTGCCTACACTCAAAAAAACAAAAAGTGAGTTTAAAAGTTGAAAATTTATAATATCATATGTGACATAAATTGTTATGTGTATAGAAATTCCAGAAAAAGGCTTGAAATTAATTTTCAAAGAGCAGAAATAAATAAATGATACATTTTTATTTAATTTTAAAATTGCAAAAATAAATGTCACAATTTAAATATTTTATTTAGTTTCATTAAAAAATGTTTGCTAGAAAATTCTAAACAAATAATTGTTAAGTCGGTCTAACAAACAAAACTAACAATACCATATTTAAATATTTGTTATTATATTTAATACTTAATATTTTATTTTTTTATTTTTTTTTTTAATATTTTTTATAGAAAATTGTTATTTTGTAATATGTAAAAAGGTTTATATATTTAATAAGTTACTTAAGCATAGCAAATATATAGTAAAAGTGGGTTGAATTAAGTAAATTAATTTTTATCATTTAAAGTTAACTTTGTAAATTTTTAAAATTTATTTCGTAAAAATAATATTAATATCAGTTTGTAGAAGTTGGAGTTTTGCTGAAGTGTATACTGGTATATGTGTGTGTGTGTGTTTTGTTGCTGTCCCATATGTGGTTAGGCAAGTTAGCCACATCTAAGACAACCGCAGGGAATGCCGCGGCTAACAAAATTGAGATACGCGCCAAAAACAATTCGTAGCCTGTTTTGGCCTAATCGGGCACTCAAATAAATGGCAAACCAACAGCTGCAAACGACTTATTTATGCAGCACATTGAGGCAAGTGGAGGCCCAACTAGAGATGACTGATAGAGTGAGAGAGAGGGAGAGGGAGAGTGAGAGTGAGGAAGAGAGATGGCGTGCTCAAATTAAGTCGCTACTAATAATTAAGGATTATTTGGTGCTTGGCTCGCTTGGATCAACTGTAAATTCCTGCATGTTTTTATGGCCATTAGCATTAACATAACAAAAAAGAAAAATACCAAAAAAAAAAAAACAAAAATAAAAAAAAAAGAAATAGACAGAAATCCAAATGTGCACGAAGGAATATCAAATAAGAGTGTAAGTTCGCATGTGTGTGTGTGTGTGTGTGTTGGCCAATATCCTTTTGTCTGCATATGTATATGCGTATAAATATATATATATTGTCTGACATATGGATGTGTTTTCTCCTTTGCTTTTCACACGTCGTCGGCGCATGTTTTTTTTTGTTTTTCTTTTTTGTGTGTCATTTTCTATTTCTTGATGGAAATTTCAGCTTTACTTTTTGGTTGTTCGCATTTTGGCGCCTCTTTTCGGCCCACAAAGCGCCCCACGGCACAGCAATGAAAATTGGTTTTGTTACATATATACATATATATATATAGATAGATGTATATATTTGTTCGCACGCGTTCTTGGCCAAGTTTTGTGTGTGTGTTTTGTGGCTGAGACGTTGTCGTTTTTATTGTTGCCGTGTTATTGTTGCTGTATTTATTTGGCAGCCGTAAATGTGGCAAGCAATGCACATTTCTCTGCGTCTTTCGCGGTTGCTTTCCTCCCCCCTCCCCCCACCATCCCTTCGCTCCAGCAACTTAAGCCCCCTTGCCACATTCTTGATTTTATTTCTGTTTGATTCTGGGTGTTTATTGTGTTTTGGGGTATTATCTCATAAAATCTAAAATGTAAACACTGCCGGCCCAACTTGGCTGCCTGACTTAGCCAAGTTGGCTGTGTTCGCCAAAGTTGGCTGGTTTTGTCTCTTTAGCACGTACACGTTTATATCCTTAATGCGATATTCAGTGTCCTTTGCCAAGGTGTATTTTATACGAGTAGCTGCCTCTCTCTCCCTCTCTCTCTATCTCTAGTGAGTGTGTGTGTGTGTGTGTGTGCGGGTGTGTGTGTGTGCTTGCACTTCGATGTCAGTTTAATTAATTGCAATTATTTATTTACTTTCCTTTTTTTAAATGTTTTGCATTTGGGTGCACTTAAATTAATTACTTTATTGTTTCCAAGTATTCATTAGTGGTTAAATTTCTTAATTTTATTTTTATCTATAAATGTTACTTAATGTTTTTAATATTTATTTACTTTGCATTTGTATACATTTATATTTGTTTATAATTATATTTTAATTATTTGTATTTGCATTTAAAAATTTAAGTAATCCTCAAGTGAATGTCGTATTCTTAAGACCAGGGTTGTCATATTCTTCTAAACTACTACGGAAAATGTTATGAAGAAATACAAATTTATATTTGAGACTTCTTAGTAACAAATTAAAATAAAATTGATGAGAATAATTAATTTTTATATTTTTATATGAACTGCAAATGTTGACCTTATTTAGGCCAAGAGCCAGAAAATAAACACAAACACTTATTTATTATTAGCTATATTTTTATATAAATAAAAACAAAATAATAATTTTTTTGTGTATACACTGCAAATGATTACCTTATTGTTGCCAGAAAATAACCACAAGCACAAGCAGGTATTTATTATTCACCACTTTTTATGTATTCTTTTAAGTAATCCTCAAGTGAATGTTAAGTTTTAGCAGTTAGTTAATTAGTTATTAAGTTAGTTAGTTAAACTTAGTTTAGCACACACACAGAATTTGTTAATCACTTGCACACATTAATTAACAGTTGAAGCGAAATTGCCTCACACTTTGTGATTAAGTATCTGTAACTGAGTATCTGCTGCGTTTACCAACTCAAGTTGCATGCATCTTTTGTCAGAGGCAGGAGCTGTTTTCAAAACGCGAACGCGCGCGCAGCGTGTCAACTTTGTGTAAGAGTTCACTTTCTACTAAACGCTTTTTGCTGAGCGCGTGTTGCCGATTAACGTTATTTGTTCGTCTCGAGACACTCGTGCGCTATGCTTCGGGTGCTGTCGGCTCAAGTCGGGTCAAGTCTGAACTGGCAACGAGAGCGAGCACAGCAGGCAACTGCGGCGAATTCAGCAGGGCGACAAGGAGTAGTTCAAACAGCCAATGGCAGCTTTTCGGAATTTGTCCCACGGCGATCGTCAAACAAAAATGTTAAAATATATTTTGATTTATTATTAATCGAATTTTGTACTTCTTAAATTATAATTATATAATTAAATGAACTTCATCAAATAGTAAGTTTGTCCCTTCACCTCTCTCTCTTGCTCTCTCACTCTCTCTGTGTGAGTAAAATTTCTCCACTGACTCCGAATTAATTTCCCTTGTGATGAGGGGTAAATGTCAAATGCAACCCTCGGCAATTTGTCTGCAACATGTTCGCTGCAAACATGTTGTTGTGCCCAAACGCAATTGTCTCATCCTCAACCCGTTCCCGGCACACGCCACAAAATAACGGTGCATGACTAGCAAAGCAGAGTCGCGTGTAATTAAAACTAAACAGAGGCGCAGATGAGACAATCCCCAACCTGAACGGCAACCTACCTACACCACGGGTCAGCCCGATAAGAGCAGTCGCCAGCAGTTTATTGCTGTTGCCTTTGTTGTTCGTGCAACTGAATGAAAACCTTTACAAAATGTCATTATATGCTGATGCTGATGTGGATGTTGATGCTGATGCGGATGCTGATGCTGATGATGATGGCAATACCGAAAAAGTCCACAGGTCAGGATTATAAACAAAAGCAGACGCAAACGCAGACTGTGGCAGGGCCAGTGGCAGGGCCAGTGGCAGTGGCAACAACGGCGTCACGCAAAATATGATATTGTTCTGGGGAGTGGGACAAAAATATGTACGCAGCATACAAAAGCCGTCGTGAAATTAATTTCAACATTTTTCCACCTTTTTTTATGATTTTTTTTTTGTTTTTTATTTTTGTTTTTTGGGAGAAAACAGGAAGAGCAAATCTCCGTTGCTGGTTTTGTAACAAAAATTTGCATAAACAAAGTCATAGATGCTGCCGCAGCCAGTGAAAGGTGACCAGCTGTGCCACTCATCATTTTCCGAAAACAGGGAAAATCGTGGTTGTTTTTGTTGGTCAGTCATTTTTCCATAATTATTTTTGCTTGCCGAAAATTGAACATCAACCGCAATTTGACAGGTTTATCGGGGCAAATGTGTGGCAAACAACACCATCAGCATCAGCAACAGAATCAGCACTTTATTTTAATCGTTGAAACTTTTACGGGGATTTGAGAAATTTGCATATGAACAATTAAGATTTTAAGTTTAAATAAAGCCAACCTAGTTTTTTTTTAATAGAATTTACTCCAATAAATAAGTAAGTAACTAAATGTGATCAATTTTGTAGAAAGTACAATTTGACAAAATACGATTTAGAGTTTTTTTTTTAAGATTTCAGTTCGGGTTTGAGAGCATGATTAACGGTATATTTGGGAAATATACAAACTTATATTTACTAATTTGGGTTTGAATCTGAGGAGTCAAAGTCCTAAGAAAAAACTGGACTGTTAAATTTTAAGTCCAGAAATAGATTTGTAGAAACTAAACAACCGATATGATTATTGTGCGATTTGTTAAAATATTTCTAAAAAAAATTTACAAATTATTTCAAAAGTGAAAAAATAATATAGAAATATATTTCTTAATTATAATGTTTAAAAAGAAAACAGTTACATAAAAAAATATATAAATACGTTTCTTTAATATTAAATTTAATATATTTAAAGAGCTAAATTAAAAATTATATGTTTTTTTAATAGGAGACAACAAATATCTGTGAATTCAAAATTATTTTACAAACAACCAAATACGATAGTAACTAATTTTTTAAATCATATGAGTTAAATAAAAATTGTTCTAAATATCAGATAGAAATTCGTTTTTAAATATATAATGAAATATTTATGTTTTCCAGAAATAAAAATGAATTTAATATTTTTGCTTTGGAAGCAGGACAATCGTAGTGAATTCGAAATAGAATTATTAAGAAAAAGAAAGGTTTTAGAGCGATTTGTAATTACCCTTAAAATACCGTAATTTATTTAAAAATTACAAAATAAATATTGCTCTGCTCTAAAATGGTTTTTATGTAAAACATGAATTATTTCTGTTTTTTCAGAAAGGAATATCTTTTTTGGAGGCATTCTTTGTGAATATTTGAATTTATCCTAATTGATAAAGGACTTTGGGGCGTTTCCAATTTGTTATATATATGCCACATGTTAGATCAGATCGCCTCTTTAAAGAGATGCCTGATGCACTCAGGTCAGCTCAGCTCAGCTGCTCTCGCTTCGTGTCAGTTTCAATTCCCTTGACTGTCGCTCACTTACATATGCACACACATATATACACATATGTATATAGAGGTGGAGTCGACTCCAGATGGGCAGCACGAATGTCATGGGGGAGGGGGCAGCGAAAAGTGGAAGACCTACAAAACGGGCAAACAAATAAACAAGCGGCAGACAAACAAGCCGCGCTGTGATTGCCGGACATTTGCGCAAAAAGGCAAAACAATTGAATTGAATTGACAACAACGGCAGCAGCAGGGGCAACAACAGCAGCAGCAGAGGGAGCAGCAGCGGCAACAGCAGCAGCGGCAACAGCAGCAGCAGCGGCAGCAGCAACATCAACAACAGGGTTGGTGTTGGCGGGCTTAAGAGAGGGGGTGCTGCAAGTATTCAACCTACATGCCTCACGTGGGTCGCAGAGGGTATGCGTGCAGCCGAAACTCCATGTTGCATGGCCAATCTGTGAGTTGTTGTTATCAGTTGTTGTTGTCAGTTGCCAGTTGTTGTTGTTGTTCAATGTTGTTTGCGCTGCACTCGAATGCTTTTTGCAATGTAAACAGCCGCATTGAAGCAACCACGCCCCCTTCCCCCGCCCACAATTCGCACACATTTTCACATTTTTTTCAGACTCAGTTGTTTTTGTTTGGTTTTATTTGTTTTACTGCGGTTAATTTTGCCTGTTTTTTATTTTTATTTTTTTATATCTGTTTGTTTGCCCGCAAATTAGCTGAATTTCGGCCAAAGCGAAAAAGGCTCAGTTCTCAGCTGGCATTTGTTGTTTGAGTTTTGGCCCGAATGGTTTGACCAGATGCGACAACAGACACACACCCCTATTTGCCACATGTACATATATCCCTTAAACTGCTTCGGGCTGCAACTTAATCCGCTTAAAATTTGAAAGTGCTAATAGTTTTTCATGTTGCATACCCCATGCACACTCATGACTTCTCTAGGTATGCGCAACTTCCACCACCCGTGCCACATTTGCTTCCCCCTCTTGTTGTGCCCACAAAAAAAGAAAACACTAATAAAATAAATGGAAATAAAGGTGTTAAAGCCAATAAATTATCTTGGATTTGTCATTTGTGACTGTTACAGTTTGTGTGTGTGTGTGCGTGTGTGTGTGTGTGAGTGAGTGTGTGTGTATCTTGTGGTAATTGTGTTTTCACTTTACGGCTTTTATTTCTTAATTTAATGGCAAATATGAGGAATAGTTACGGTTATGTCCATTTTGTCTACAAATTGCCATTTAGCAAATAAATATATTGATTTTTATACACTTTCCGAAGTTGTTACAATTTTCTTATAATGTTTGACATGCACTGAAGGAGACGTCTCCGAATACGCATAATGTCTATACATTCTTGATCAGAATCGCTAGACGAGTCGATATATAAACACATCAGTCTGTTCGTCAGTCTGTCTGTCCTAATTTTGGATACCATTTTTGAAATGAAACCTCCCCAAACTTGAAGCGGGTTTTGCTGGTGACTTCCTTCAAAGATCGATATATGAAATATGTAAACCACACCCACATCCGACTTTCTTTGGGCACTCCGGTCCATATCTTCAACAATTTTTGAGCTTGCCTGACCAAAAATCCATAAAACCACCTCCAGAAATCGCAAAAGTTTTAAAAGTGTATCAAAAAAGTTGACCTAAGTTTATCAAGTATTAACAGACTAGAAACCTCCTCCAAATATTGGTAAGGAACCCCATTTTAGAGCTAAGGTTACTCAACGTTGAACGTGGCTTACAGGAAAACTCCCCTTTCCCGAAAAATCAGCAATTCAATTTTCTCCCGTAATTTTAGAGCTAGAAAAACTAAAAGGTAAGTTAATGATTATTCAGGACTCAAAGCATACCAAATGCAAACGGCACATTGATGATAGAGTATTCCTCAGTCGGTTATACTCACCTGAAAACAGTGTTCAACTGAGATGGAAGTAGACACTTTCCAAGTATAATTCGCACACAGCTCGGAGTCAAGTTGTCAGGCGACAAATACTTGAGTTTTATTAAAGTCAGGTTGAGCTGCCCCAGCAGTGTTTGGGCTCATCTTTCATTTATCGAACAAAGAGGCAGTAAAACAACAATCGGCAGGCACTGTGGCAGTGTCTGTGGCTGCACCTTGACAAATATGCATAGGTAAATTCCCCAAATGGATGGCGAAGATGAACAAAGGTCTTCACAATTATTCACACAACTAATTGCACACGGAAATTGGAATAGAACGTGAGGACGCACAGGACATTGGCATATGGGAAACAGGATACGGCATACGGGATACCAGATACAGGATACAGGATACAGGGATATGGGAGGGCATGCAAAAATGCATTAGCATTAATCTTTAGTATGCTCATTTCTGCTGCTGCTGCTGCTGCCCCATTGGGCGTGTCTGGCTGCTGCTGCAATATTACATTATTAATATTTAAGCACTTAGCTGAAGCCATTGCTAAACTGGTCGAATTTTGACGGCAAAATAAAAGCCTGGCAAGAATCACACACACACACACACACACACACACACAGTTGAATACGCCCCACACACACACACATCCTGGACATCCTGGCGTGCATTGAGCCATAGTCCTTGGCTGCTGTTTTATTTATGATAATGTTTGGCCATTCGTTTGGTTTATTGTGCTAATGTGCCGCAATTAAGATTAAGAAGATGATTTTCCTGTTTCCGAGTTTCCCTCTTTCCCTCCTTCGCAGCGGAAGGGAAGAATTTCCCTCTTTCTCCCTTCGCTGCGGAAGGGAAGAAAGCACGTGTGCGAATCGCCCATAGGCACGTCTATAATAAATATATAAATATATATATATATATATATATATTCATATATGGATATGGTTATGGCTCTGTGCACTATTGATCACCTATAAATAATTGCATTTACACGCTGTGTAAATGTGTTTGTCACATGCTGACATATGAATCGTGTTTAACTCATAAATAATCAGTAATCGACAAACATATGGTGAGTTCGATATTCGATTTAATGTGAATGCGAATATTGTCGGAAATAACTGTAATATGCATTTAACTATAAATTACACAAGCTCATATTCAAATTAATAAATACAATTATGCAACAATTTGAACTAAATGTAAATGAATCAATATAAAATTTGAAAATTTAACAAATTTTAATTTGTAAATTTTGTAATTGAACATTGAATATGAATATGAATCAATTTGAAATTTAAGAATTAAAGAAAAATATTTCACTGATTAGAGATATAATTTACAAATGTGAATAGTTAGGGAATATAAAATAATAATTTATAATGTAGTTTTCCCTTCGCAGAGAGAAAGAGAGAGGGAGAGTGAGAGTGAGAGAGAGGGAGAGTGAGAGACCATGAATATGATTATGAATATCAACAAATCAATTTGTAATTTAAGAATTAAACAAATATTGAATTGTACATTTCTGGAGTTCACAGATTGGAGATATACATTACAAATGTGAATAGTTAGGGAATATAAAACAATAATGTATAATGTAGTTTATCCTTTGCTGAGAGAAAGATGGAGAGAGTGAAAGAGGGGGATGGGGAGAGTGAGAGACCATGAATATGATTATGAATATCAACGAATCAATTTGAAATTTAGGAATTAAGGAAATATATTTCACAGATTGGAGATATACATGACAAATGTGAATAATTAGGGAATACATAACAATAATTTATAATGTAGTTTATCCTACGCAGAGAGAAAGAGAAAGAAGGAGAGAGTGAAAGAGGGGGATGGAGAGAGTGAGAAACCATGAATATGATTATGAATATGAACGAATCAATTTCAAATTAAAGAAATATTTAATTGCACATTTCTTTACAGATTGGAGATATATATTACAAATGTGATTAGTTAGGGAATATACAACAATAATTTATAATGTAGCTTATCCTTCGCAGAGAGAAAGAGAAAGGGTAGAGTGAGAGAGGGAGAGGGAGAGGAGAGTGAGAGACTATGAATATTATTATGAATCAATTTGAAATTTAAGTATTAAAGAAATATTGAATTGTACATTTCTGGAGTTCATAGATTGAAGATATACATTACAAATGTGAATAGTTAGGGAAAATATATAGCAATAATTTATAATGTAGCTTATCCTTCGCTGAGAGAAAGAGAAAAAGAGAGTGAGGGAGAGAGAGTCTTCTGCAATCTTAGTTTGTTTTGAGCCATAATTAAAACTGAAAGAGTTCACCTGCCAACCTAATCTGGTGCTGCCTCTGCGAATAACGATTTCTTTGGTACAAATGGTTTCGGTTTTTGGCTTTCTGCTTTCTGCCGATTTGTGATTAATGACTTCCAGTAAGGGTCTCTCTCTCTGGTCCGCTCTTCCTCTCAACCCCCGAGCAGCTGTACTTTGTTGAGCCCAGCAATCTGTGGGGATGTGGCCAATGTCGCGCCGTACAAAATCGTGCGATAAAAAAGTCTTAAACATCAATTTCCATCGGGTTTGGGCCTTTCTTTATTTATGACAATCATTTATCATGGCCAGAGTACAAGGCAAATTTTTGCGCGATTACGCTTTTCCATTACCCGGCATCTTGCTACGGCTTCCGCTCCAAAGTTTCTTTTTTTTATTTTTTTATTTTTTTTATTTTGTTGCTGTTGCTGTGTTTTTTACGCCGGTTTATTGCGCCGTTGAACTTGTATCTAAAAAATGAGATTTGGACTTACTCATCTGTGCTGGCGTTTGTTTCCGAACATTTGAATGTGCTCTCCACAATAACAATAAAATTAAACAAATGCACAATTTATTTGTTTTACTTCTTGATGCCACACAACAAACTCAATTGTTTGAGTTGTGAATGTGATTTGAACTTGAATGTGGCAAATGCAATTTAAACAAATGCAACAACTAATGTGTCCGGCATTATTCGATCCGACATGTTTTTCTTTCATTAAATCCATTTGTTTGTTGAACGTGTAGTTGGCAGTCGCAATACATTTAATTGCCACACAATTCCCCCGGGGGGGAATTGAATAAATCGGTAATCATGGATTAGATGAACGTTTGTAATAATTACAAAACTTGCTCAAACTTGCAGCTAGAAATAATTCCAATTGAGATTTTTGCAACATTTCCTAATTGTTTGTTTGTGTGTGTGTGTGTGTGTGTGTGGCAAAAAGCAGAATGAAACATAAATATTACGTATCCGTTGAGTTGCGTCGAGTCGAGTTGAGATGAGTTGAGTTGAGATGAGATGAGTTGCAGATGCAAAAGCAAAAGCATGTGGGAATTGCAAAAGTTCGTCCGGGATGCGAATTTATGCAGTGCAAATAGCTGAATGATAAATTAAATTGATGTGAACAAATATCCATAGTTGGGATATGGATATGGATATGGATATGGAATGGATGAATGCCACCCCCCGTCGCGTTGTCGGTCGGTGTCTGATACAGAGCACAAATCGAAAACTGCCCTTCACTTACCACATACACACACACACACACACACACACACACACACACACACGCACACACACACAGAGATAGAACTTATGCATAGATATGATTAAGTTTTTGCCAGGAAACCAGACCAGTCAGCCATCGGTGGCAGGATTGCCAATGGTGCACCAAGGCAATCACTAAGCAAGTTTCCGAATTAAAACGTGCGGAAACTGAAATCTCTAATTAGCTTTGTTTCTGCGGCCCAAACACATGTTGAGTCTCCAATATCATTGGCCAAATCATCTCAGGCACATTTCCATTTTTTGCTCAACTGCCTCTAGTCGGAGGAGTCGAGGAGCGAATAGATTCTTGGACACGTACACTGAGCGGAACACTGACGTATTTCGTAATCGAAATTGATATTGATTGAAACTCGAAAAGTGCATTATTTTTGCCTAACTTCAATTAGGATTTCAGCATGCAATTTTCATTGCCCATTTTATTTTCTTTTTACTTGAATTGTGAATTTTGTTGTCTTAAATTCAAGATTGAAATTCATCAAGTGTATTAATAAATTTTACTTAAATTATGATTTGTGTACTCAAAATTTATGTTTATATATAATATTTGTAACATATCCTTAAATAGTAAAATTAAAAAAATACTTGCAAAAATATATTTATTCACAATTATTGATTTTTGTATTACTTTATTAATTTATTTTGTTTGTCATTTAAGATGATTATATTTATTGATCAATGTATGCTTTAAATATAATTGTTTAAATATATTATTATTTTATTAACATTAATCAGGGAATCATGCAGGGAATCAAAAGTTATTGCTCACATTGCTTATTCACTGCTCAATTGTGTTTCAATAATTATTGTGATTATTTCGAGAATTGCAATTGCTTAATTAAAGTTGAATATTACTCTATTTAAATCTTACGGATTTTCCTCACATGAGTGCAACATGGATGAAACTTCCGCCATCTTATTAACTTAATGCCAAGTTTTTGCGCCACCAAAGGATGAGCTGAGATTGCGCGTGGACACATGACACACAGGACGACTGGAGGACTGGAGGATTGAGGAACTCGAGGAATGGAGGTGGAATGGAGCACAGGGGGATTAAAAAGATGCAACTCATGGCGAGTCGGTCGTCAAGTGTTGCTCACGTAAGCGGTAATGCGGGTGGACTCTGTCAAACGGCACTATTCGACAGTCATGGATGCCCCAGCCGGAGTAATGTGGACACACACACACAGACGAGGGGGAGGGTGGAGGCATGGAGGTAGTCCTTCAGCCGCTGCTGCTAAGAAGCAATCACGAATTGAAAGCTGAATCGGCAAAGAGAGCCAGAAATTGGAGTGGACGATGGCATAAAAAATGCGGCAATATGTTTAAAGAGTGGGCGAAGTCCGCCAGAGAGGTAGCGGTAGAGGGGCATAGGCGTCAATTTTCTGCAATATCATCAACTATAAATTACGAATATTGAGGCAACAACAACAACAGCAACTGGGAGTACGTGGCGTGATAATGGATATTTGTCAGATATGTGAACATTTTAAACTGCCGCCCCGGCAAAAGCAGAACACGCAGATGATGATGCGAGCCAGGCTCTCAGAGGGGTGGTTGGGTGGTTGCAATTGTGGTTGTTTTTACGCACGGCTCGGACTTGGAACATAAACATAAAAAGGTAATATGCCGCAGGGGACCATTGGAAGGGCAACAAACACACAGAAAAAAAATAAGAAGAAAAACATAGCCAAATGTGTGGCACTCTGATTGCAGTAGAGTGCAAAATAAACGTAAAATAAGGCCAAATACACATTTATGTGTGTGTGTGTGTGTGTGTGTGTGTGTGTGTGTGTGTTAACGTTGAATGTTTCGCAATGATTCGGCAGGTCTGTTTTTTTTTTGGTTTTTTTTTTTTTTGGTGTCAGGGTGACGTTGGCTTGTTGTGATTAGCTGAAGGGGCAGCGGGTTGAATGTGGTGTGGAATGCGTGTCAAGTGCGCATAAGACTCCTAAAGCAAGTCTAAGCCATATCTTTGCAAGGGCCAGCAAGACATAAAACTGAATTTGAAAATTATGCACAACACCTGTGAAGACTTTCCACTTTTATTAGCAAACAAAAAAAGTAAACAAAAAAAAACAACAAAAACATTTAAGTACTCGTAGTTTGTAATGAGCTTGAGGAGAAACTAGGAAAACCAACAAACTGGCTACTCACATGATTTTCACATGACATTGAACCTTTTGGGTTCAACTTGACAAATGCGTCCTTTGTAATGAACTCGCTACTTGCTACCTTACCAAAAGTGGAAGTTTTTATTGTACTCAATTTTCCATAAAGAAAAAAAAAACACACAAAAATGAGGAAAATATCATGCAAAACTTTTGCATTTCCTGCGCATATTTTTTTCTCATTTTACACAACAGAACAGAACAGTAACTTCCGGTTTCCGTTCGCAGAATATAAAAATAAATAAATTCCGTCTCTCAACTGCTTGAAGTATACATTGTTATCCTTGTTCTTGGCTTTGTCCATTTTGTTTGCTGTCACTTTTGAGCTCATTCCTCCAGTTTCTCGTCGTTGACTTGTTTTGTGCGAGTGCAAGTAAAGTTTTCACAGACAGACTCCCTTTTCTTTGCCCAAGACTGAGTTAAACTATTGCAGACGAGTCTTGGAGTCAATTAATAGATACAAAATATAAACACAAAAACATCATACAATTAACTAAAGTCTTATTGAGAATACATTTTCTATAGCTTGCAACCTCTTCTTGAATATAATGCCAACTAAATTTTCAATTAGCAAATAGCTTCAGCACTGACTTCTAAGAAAATTCGAAACAACCTCTAGTTAAAAATGAAAAAATGAAAAAAAATAATAGCTGACGTAAAACAAATGTGTGTCACTTTAAGAAAATGTTGCGCTACATTTGTCTAAGCAAACAGCACGGAATTTCCACGAAATTTCCACTCTAGCGAATGACACGCAACCAAAAGCAAAACACGAGCATTTACACATATATATTATTAATTGAACCGTACAACTTAAATGACATTTATGAAGCGGCCTAGCGTACAAAAAAAAAAGAAACTGTAACAAAAACAAAAAAAAAAAGAAGAAAGGAAAACACGTTCCGCAACAGTAACGAGGTCCTGGACTCAGGATAAGGGGAGCAACAACCCTTGGTCTGAAATGCCGTCTACTGCAACGTGTGCATGTCTAAATGCCAAATAAAAGCGTTGAGCTAAATGAAAACAAATTACTATTGCATGTGTGGAAAGGGGCGAAGGTGAGACAGAGGCAAAGGTCCTTTCCAACAACAACAATCACCCCAATAGAAATGCAAACTGGTGACGTCAATGACAAGCCGGCGGCAGAAGCGTTGCAATATGGCATTGCCTGCAGGAAGACTCAGGCCGGGGACAACGCAACAAATGCTCCTTTGCCAGGACAACGCAACAAATGCTCCTTTTGCCAGGGGCTTGAAGCACGCAAGTGCGTTATAAAGTTGCCGACGCGTCGATTGCAGGAAACAACAGGAACCAGGCAGGGAACGTTGAAGGACTGGGGTAAAAATTAATGAAGGCTGCCCGAAATGAGGAATACGCTTTGCGATAAATGATTGTCTCCCGTTGTCCGTGGGTTGAGGCCAGGGTGCTGCTTAATGACAGGGCAGTTAGGAAGTCAAATGAAGTCGAGACTGGAATTCGATATTGCCTGTGGGCGTCAGCGTCAAATATGCTGATAGCCCCTGGGCCTAAACAGCCCTGACTTGCCCGAATTGGCCCGCACTGGCCCGGACTGGCCTGTGTTTGCGTGCCTCCCAGTCCACATTATCGTCAATGCGAAATAATATCTGATCTGTCCATAACAAAGATACCGAAATGAGTTGCCCCCTCGCCAGGCATGCAAAATATGAATTGTTCGACAAACGATTTAATTCGTGAGATGATTAAAGCATATTTGGCCAAAAATGTGTGCCTCCAAAAGCCAAGAAAATATCCATTATTTTTTACTTTTAGAAAATAGGAAATTTGTTGAAAATTAATTTTTAGATTTAAGTACTATTTAAATATTTACAATCTTCGTAATTTATGGCGAGCCTTATTTTGAATTAGCTGCACTGTTTCCTTTTTTAAAAAGTCAATATTAAAATTTAAGTACACTTTTTTACTTCTTAACACATAAAAAAAAATAATAAAAAATAAAAAGTGGGCTGTATTTTATTGCTCTAAATAGTTAAGCAAATTAATTTCCAAATTGATGTATGCTTAACAAAAAAACAAAAAACAAACGATATATTTAACACTTTCACAAAATAAATAAATAATCGAAGTTAAACATATATTAAATACAGAATATTTTTGTAAATTATACCTCCAAGTTAATTAAATATATACGTACATAAATATAAAATATTATAGGATATTGTTGCTATTTTCAGATTAGGAAATATAAACACAAAAAATATTCCAAATATATGTTGGATATCGGTTGCATAAATTTTTTGCAGTGCACTTTCCACTTTTCAACGCTTTAATCTAACAATGGGCTCTAAGCCATGCCCCAGGCGAAGCAACACAAATCATGGCAGTATTTGCAGTTCACTCCAAATATCTGTAGAGATGTATCCATATGCAGCAAAAAGGAAGAAATCACCGTAGGAGATTTTCCACTGTTGTATGCTAGATAACCTGATATGCTCATATTAATAGCAGACGCCACGGGGAACCTGCGATGGATGCTGTCTGCTGAATCCAACAAAAACCAGGGTGTCTCCCAATGAACTGCAATAAATCTCAATAAAGTTCGCGACACACACACACACAGCATGAGAGAGATAGAGAAAGAGAAAGAGAGAGAGGGAAAGCGATTCTGGGGCAACAATCGAATGCGCAGCACACAAAACAAACAACTGTTGAAGGATAAATGCGGAAGGAACCCTCGTTCGAGTGTGGAAACAATATTTTAAATTTGATTATTGAAACAGTGGCAATGGCGACTGCGACGCCGACGACGACGCCGCAGTCGACGCTGACGCCGACGCCGACGATTATATGATTTGTGAACGGTGTCAAATGTGTTTTGCAATGCGAAACCCGAATTGGGGGTAGTCCTCCACATCAAAGCCATTGGGGGTTGTGCGTACAAATTTTGTTTATGTTATTAACAAGTTTTTTAGCACACACAATGGGCAGGGGGGAGGTGTGCAAACACACACACACACTCAGGGGGGCGTGCAGATTCATTGAATGTTGCAACCCTTGCGAACGAGGCGTACAATTCAAATTTCATTGTATATCAATTTTCTGCTCATTTTGGGCGCCTCAAAGCGCCGCTTTGTAATTAAATTTGGAAAGCTGCCAGCAGCACATAAATCAGGGCACAATGATGAGGACGAGACTGTGAAATAATAATGATAATAACGATAACGATAACGATGACGGTGACGATGACGATGACGATGATTATGATTTTGACTATAATTGCATGTCTAACACATGGGAGCCAGCCAAAATTGTTGGCAACAGTTGCGTCTGCTTGCAACTCCAGCAACTGGCTCTATGGGCTTTGTCTTGGCCAAAGTGCCGCAGACAAAGTTTTCGGGCCAAAACTTCATAACGCCAAAAGAAAATAAAAAAGAAAAACGAGAAAAGTGCATGCTACGCAGAGAGCGAAGCGGAAAAAAATCTAAATCAACTGGTCATAATTTTGTCTATCTTTGCAACAGACACATAAATCTCGCACACAATACGTATATTCGGTATTCTTCACTGGCTGATCTTAATTTATGGGAAACTGATTACAGTATTTCACAGTGCTGCCAAAAAAAAAATATATATATATACATATATGAGAGGAAAACGCAGCTATTCTTGCCACGGTGAAGTTTATATCCGGAGAATGGAGTTTATGGAATTGATTAGATTTAGCAGCCATTAATTTAAGATATCGTGGAGCGATAAAAAGATAGTTTAAAAAAATGTTAGGAACTTATTAATACTCTGAAATGATGAGTTTAGTCGTGATATTTTCATTATCTAAAAAGATTTGCCAACAAGTAATCGACCATCTATTGATTATAATCATGATATAGTCCATTGATTTTAATCGAACCCATATATATATAGATTTTTTGTTAATCTGATTTTATTGGAATTTGAACTTTGACTTTTTTTTTGTAAATTTGAATATTAAAATTAAAGTAGTATTTTATTTTTCCAATTTTCTTCTATACAAAGAAAAAAATAATAATTAAAATAAAAAAAAAAACTCTGAATTTCTAAATAAAAATCATAAATATTTGTAATAAGATAAGATAAAAGTCTGGTGCAAAAAAAGCACTTCTGTGTTAAACTACAAGAACTCTCGTTTCGACCGATAATTGCTATAATATAGTGTTCCGATTTGACATACTCGTTATATGTGCCAAATTTTATTCAGATTGTTGGAAACTCAAGAGGCAAGTTCACTTAGCAACCGACAGACAGACAGACAGATAGACAAACAAACATTGCAATATCGACAGGACTTATGATGCTGATCAAGCAGATATTGGCAGAGAGCACCAAGCAGAAAAGAAATGTTGCAAGTATATTTTTCAACGATTTTCCCAACTTTTCATGCCAGTTTTTACGGCTCCATCAAACTTTCTTGTACCTCATTATGCATTCCGAAGACTCAGCTACTTTTAATTAGTCTCATTATTATTTATATATGTGCGGGTCTGTGTATAATCAATATAAGATATATCCCTCAATGCAACACAAAGTGCTCGACAAAAGTGTTGTACCCCCTGCAAGGATATTCAAAGTGAGGAAGGGAAGCCAAGCGAAGCCAGACGACAATGAGAAATATAAATGTGCAACGCGTGGCAAACCAGTTATCTGTTTCCCATTCATAGATATAGAAACGAATTAGATTGCAACTGTTGAGCATCTGTGCCACAGATATCTACTACCTATACGAGTGGCAGCCAGACGCGTGCCACACGTGACGCTTAAGACAACAAAATGCAGTCGGAGCCGCAGCTGCTGATTTCAGTTGCAACATTTACTTATTTGAATCTCATCCAAAGGTCAACTCGAGTGTGGCAGCTGCTCGTCTCGCCTGTTGGCCACTGTTTATAGCTGGCAACTACTACTTTACTGTTACTGTTGTTGTTGTTGTTGTAGTTGATGTTGTAGTTGTTGTTGCGTCTGAAGTTGGAGAGTGCTTAACAAGCTCGAGGGTCGCTCGCACAATCAGCACTTCATTAGACGCGTGGCGAGCCGCGTAATAAAAAGCCCCGAGCGCGGCAGGGCAGACAAATAAGAACAGCAAGCAAACAGAAGAAGAAGAAGAAGAACTAAGTTGAAACCCTTACCACTTACCCCTTGCCCCACACCCCTAAAACCCTTACCTCTGCTGCTGGTTCAAGCTGTGCGCTGAAGTGTGGCGCACACAGTGAGAAAAAGTCGAGTCGCTACTTGTTGTAGTCGCTATCGATGGGGGGTGGAGGTGGAGGGGGTGAAGTCCTTTGGATTCTTTGGCAAATTTGAAATTGATATTCGCATGGCGTGAAATCAGTTTCAGTTTCAGTTTTTCATTTCGTTTGGCCATTTCGCCATTTGGTTCTTTGGTTGTTGCCGGTTCGGCCTTTAACTATTTTTATGGTGCGTCTTTGTTGCGTTTTTATTTTGCCGGAGACCGGACACGGACAGCTCGGCGCCCTTTTTGTTTTTTCCCCGTTAACGTTTTCATTTTCGTTTTCGTTGACGGTTACAATTGCAGGGGATAGTTGTGGAGTGGGGGGGTGGCGGGTTGGGGGCACCACTTGATTTATTGAGTTGCATAAACAGAAATGGCAACGCAATCATGTCGCAACCGGCGTAAAGTGAACGCCTTGGCTACTTCTACCTTCTAGTCCTGCTGCTCCTGCTGTTCTTGCTGTTGTTGTTGTTGCAAAAGGAATTTACCGAGTGAGCTCAGCTTTCAACTCAATTGCTTCACAAGTCGTTAGGCGTCATCGAGAGCAGGCAGCTGGGCGAGCTGTGTGAGACCTGCACTTCATGGTCTTGTGGCAAGCGGACACCTTGCAGCTCTGCTGCTATTGAAAACATCCTGAACCACTCCCCCATCCATAGCAAGAGCCACAAATTTTGGGTTGCGGGTTCGCCCGGTTTTTTTTTGGCAAAGTATATATCACCAATAGATTTCCCTTCGTTTTGTTTTGGAGACCCCATCCATCGAGTAGCTGAGGGGGGTTTTGGAGTTTGGGACGTTGGTGGCACTTTGTGATGCTTTGTGTTGCGCTTCAATGAGGTCGAAATGGCTCAAAAATAATGTGAAAAGTTCGCTTTCACCATTTTTTCACTGCAGCACAAAGAGCCAAGTAGACAAACTTACACACACACACAAACAGAGAGAGATAGAGAGAAAGATAGAGGGAGAGAGAGCGAGAGAGAGAGATAGACACTCGAATGTGTCTTAGATTCGCTGGAATTTACTCCTTTTATTGCAGGCTCCATCGCTGCCTCGTTGAAGTTATGTGACTTTGGGGAATTGCCAGCAAGCCGCCCTTTTCCGCCCCCATTTTGTTTGCCACTTTGGGTCTCCGCCTTTGCTTTACAGTTGCTTCTTTGACTTTTACAAAACTTTGTTGCCAAGTCATTCACATTTCTTTGTTGTTGCTGCTTTTGTTGTGCTTGGCGCTTAGGAGTTATGTCTCTATGAGTCCGACTGCAGTCAGCCTTAAAGATATTGATAGACAAAACTTGAAGAGTTTCCGGTAGCTAACGTTGCGTATTGTAACCACAATCCGTCTCTCTCTCTCTCTATCTCCCTACCCCTTTCACTCTCTCTCAGGGCAAGTGTATTTAAATAAAACAGTTTAGTTGTATAAATGTTGTGTTTGAGCAATTGGCCAAACAAATCTGGCCAACAGAACGCACAGTCAATTAATGCAATTAGCTCAAGCATAAGTCTAAAACAAAGTCAAAGACAGAGAGAGTGAGTAACAGATGGAAAGAGAGAGAAAGCTTGCGACAATTATGCTATAAACACAGACAGGAGACAGGAGCAGCGATTGCGCAATCAGCGCAGATTTTAGCCAAAAGAGACAAAGTAAGCGCTGCAGTTAAGACAAACTGCCTGCTGCGGAGATAAGTTAAAAAAATAAAAAAAATGAAAGAAGAAGGCTGAATGCTGTAACACAAAGAAGACATCAAGTCTGTGCTGTGCCTTGCTGTGCTGACTGCTGTTGTCCTTGTGCCAGCACAGCTCAATTAAGGCGCTTTAATTGGCCTAATTAATTTACGCTCAAGCGCACTTGACGTCTAAACGTGTTTTTCCGTGCGTCGCCTTTTGAGAAGGGTTGCGGTTGGGCCTTTGGACTGCCAGTAGTCTGTGCCCCCTGAATTATGCATTAAGCCGCAGATTTGGCACAGGCAACAATAGCAACTCAACGCAGCCAGTAATTAAGAAGCGACCGTCCGTTCCTCATTCGAGGAGGACGAGGATGAGGAATGCGGCTTGGATCTGTCGCCTGTCGACAACTGGTCCGGGTTTTGTGTATTGAAAAGGTAACAGTCATCAGCAATCAGTGGCACAAGCCAGAAGCTGATTTCTCAGTATTTTAATTTTTTATTTTAAATATCAAGTTATGCGTTTAATGAGCGGCACGTGACGTAACCGAAGATGCCACCCTCGACCCTGCCCCACGCCAGCAGTAGCCTTGACGGAGATTCCATTTGCCCCTCATTTGTAACGCACTCCGCCTGCTGTTTAAAGAAGCTCGTTATTGGTTTTAATTTTTAATTTTTTCTGATCTGCTTCCGAATCTGAGGAATCTTTATTTATTTATAGGTATTTTTATTTAACCACAACCAACGACAACCAAGTGTCGTTTATTATAATCGAGTAATTAAAAGTGTCCTAATGTTTTTTTCTTTACTTTTTTTGATTTCGTTTCGACTAAAAAATAATTAGTTTCAAATTAATAATATATCTTCAAAGTAATTTGTAGAATGAGCATATTACATATCAAGTTCAGAATCAGAATATTTAAATCGTCACACGTGTGTTATTATCAATAATTAGATTATTATTTTAACCTTTCATTACTTTTATTTTAGGTAGATGGTTCTTAGTTCAAATGTGACCAGCTGCAAGATTCTCAACTGCTTCAAGAGTTTGCTAGTCATGATTTTAATATTTTCATCAAGAAGATATCTCTACAATTAAAACTTCCACAGCATATGTTACAAAATTGCTTATTATAGTCATATTTATGGTAGCCATCGTTAAGACATAAATCATTTAGATTATACAACAGTTTATTAGCTGAAGCTATATGAAGAACGGGTCTTTAAGGACCATATGTCTGAGGAACATATGCGTTGACCAACACTGTCAAAAGTAAAAGTGATGCATATGTTTATGCCACAAACATAAATACATAAATTCAGGCAGACTTTCCGCATGGGCGTCTTCGGTTTGGCCATAAATGAATGATGTTCACTTTTGTTGTCGACGAATGCAGACAGTGTGAGAGTAGGGGTAGGGGGGGATTGAGAGAAGGGAGGGTATCATGAATATGCAACAGCTAAAGATAAAGCGCAGCCGCTCGACAACTTGAGGCAATGGCTTTGCCGGGTGGCTGGCAGACAGGAAGGCAGGAAGTGAATCCAAACGCGCCATCACAATAAAAATTCATTACGCAAAGCGAAGAGAAAACCAAAATGCCGGAAGAGAAACCGCAATAAATTTTCGACAAAAGAAAAGACAACAAAATAAAATGAAAAGCAAAATAACAACAACAACAGCAACAACAACAACAACAGCGACCAGTTACATGAAGAAATATAGCAACTGCGATCTGCTGTCCACCTACTTAAAATTAATTTCGAGACGGGCAGCCAAACAGCAAAAACCAGCCAAAACCAGCCAAAACAGCAGACGCCGTCTCTCATCTCCCGCGGCGAGGCGTCGATGTAATGAAGGGCGGGAGGGGGAGGGGTGCTGGGTGGGTGGTTGCAAGGGCTGACGGGTGAGTGCATGGGGCGTTAGTACTACAACGACAAGTAACGACAGCAAAGGGCTGTCGAGGGATGTCTGGGTGTGGTCCTTAAAATGGGCAAAAGGGTCAGCCAGCCATGACTTTCGGTGCGTATGTCAAAATATTGAAATATTGAAACCAAACAGCGCAAGAGCAACAACAACAATAATGAGTTGCTTCGTTACCCGCTGGTCCGCTGACCACTCCACTCCACTCCAGTCCAGTCCAGGCAGACTGGCAGCCTAATGAATGTGCGATGTACACGACATCGTCATAAAGAGTCAGCCACCCTCACACTTACTTACCAAATTAGTACCAGTTACAAAAGACGTGGCGTCGATTGCAGCCGCGTGATAACAAAAGGAACAATGTACAGAACAGCCAGGAGCAGCTGATACTACGCTGATAGACTACAAAATAAAAAGCTAAATAGACTTAAAGCTAGATCAATAAATGAAAAATTGCAAATGGCAAGTGGGAAATGGGAAATGGAGCCAAAACGAGCCGTTGTCAGGGGAAACCTATATTAATGAAGCGTCGCTAATAGCAGCGCCAGAAAATCTCCAACTCATTAAACAACTTCATTTAACATCGGCACCTAAACATATAAATAATCATGAGTGTGTGTGGTGTGTGTGTGTGTGTGGTATGTGCGAGTGTGTCTCTGTTAGCTGCTGCCTAGAACATAATAATGCCTCGTTTGGTAATGCCCCGAGGCGCTCATAAAGCCATTAAGCTCTGAACCCTTTGCCATCCGCGTAATTCTGAGAACGATTCCTTGTTCGGTTTGCGCTTAGTGGAAGCCCTCGAATTATGGCCCGCATCCGTTTTCCTACGACCGCCATAAATTATTTGAGCCGAAACGGGTAGCGAGCGATGGGAGCGAGGGGTGGGGCTGGGTTGGCGCCTAGTCAAATAGAGTCTAGACACGCTGAGCTCCCAGCTTGGGGATCACCCATGCTGCCCAGAATGATCTTTTGCCCAGTGCTTGCCAAGCTGTGAAATCGCTAAGCAATATTGGTAGGCTGTAATTGCCGGTATCTAAGGGGAATACACGTGCACTAAGTGCACTGAGAGAAAAAGGGTGTTGAAAACACAGACGAACTGGAAATTAAATCGTTTACTTCATTAACATGCTGCATAAATTAATAATTAATTGTAAATAAATGCATTTATTTTAATATATTTAAGATTAAAATATAAATAAATTTTCAGAATTGAGTTCAAAATTCTTATTTACATAATTTTTGCAATTAAAAACTAAATAACACTTTCTGCTTTCTAAGTAAAAAAACTCAAAACTGTTAATTAATTTGTATTCTAAGATGATATTCGAAATCAGAGAGTTATTTTATTTAATAGACGAGTTAAATATTATGCCCTAAATTAACTTGGAAAGTTTTGGATGGCATTTACCTATCATGAGGTAAACTAATCCTGAAAGTTTCTTGTGTTTTGTTTTTTCAGGAAAACAACAGAGGATTATCACATAACAAATTCTATGATTTTTGATTGGCACTGTATGCATTTTATTGCAGTGTAAAATGCTTAAGCAAACGTTTTTTTTAGTGTATAAGTGTGGTAAATTCATGACGAGTGTGCGAATTGAATTTCATTCGATGATTGGCTTTGCTTTTTTTTCACTTAACTTAAAAGGGTAGCAAATAGACTGCTGGCTGGCTGGTTGCACTGCTGCCAACTGTATCGCAAAGCAAAACACTCGCAATGCAAGGAGTACAAATATATATATATATATATACACATATATATATATATATGTGTATATGTGTGTGTATGTGTGCAGAAGCTTCCCTTAAAAAATAAATCAAACGCTGGCGCGACATGGCAAACGAGTGAAACAAAAAGCGAAGCCACATAAACTAATCCAGCAACGAGTATGGAAGGCAACATACTCTCGGGTATTTGGACCCGGATAGACCGATATGGGACCCCACTTGGATCGAGCATCGAGCATCGAGTATCGAGGCAATTCAATTATATTTTTGCAATAATTTTCAATACACTTAAGTGCAGATACACCATTGGGTGTATGCATTCCCTTCCCTCCTTCCACTCCTTCCTCCTTCTCGATCCGCACTCACCTATCTGCACCTGTGCACAACTTCGGCGGCAGTTTAGGAAACAAATAACAGTCAATACACAAACTCCGGCTTCAACCCAGCCAGCAAAAATTTGCTTATGTTGCTTGTGTTGCTTATGTTGCTTGTGTTGCTGTTGCATATTTTTCTTTATTTTTATTGGCCAGTCGCTGCTTGTGTTGTGTATGTTAATGGAAATTGAACCAACGATTGCCTTTTTGGCTTGTTTTCAAAACTTTGAAGAGCTCGGGTCGCAAAGTTACTGAATTATGAAAGTGACTGAAAATTAACTTAAATTGTTTTGGGGTTTGCAAAACCAAGTAACGACTTACAGAAGTGGATTAAAATTGGTTTGGCATTAGTCGGATTACGTTCTGACTTTTATGTGTATGTATGTATGTGGGTGTGTGTGTGTGTGTGTAGGGGTGTGTGCAGTAAATTTAAACCAATTGCTTACAAATCACTCGAAAATTGCCATCGATGCTGATAAAATGTCACGCATGTCGTGCATTAAGTGCAACTCCTTCAGAATTGCAGACAGCAGCGCGGAATCAGTTAAGAATAACGGCCACGTCAACGACATCGGCATCGAGGATAACTTTGCCAGGGAGCTGAGCTATATGGATGTCCTTGCTACTTGCTTCTATGCCACATGCCACATGCTGCTGTGTAGCGGGGATGCAGCTAACCCAGACTGACATTGACATTCGATATTATCGCAAACAAACGATCACCAATTGAAAATTGCGATGCCAAAAAGAGTTTATAAAACTCCCGCCCGGCATTGAACTTTTCGTGAGCGTGCCGGAGACCTTATCTAACGGCACTTTGTCACAGCTTATCAGCATCCGTATTCCCCCCTCTCTTTTTCTCTGTCTCTCTGTACCGCCGACGGGGGTGTCATCCTCCCCTCGAGGGTGGCGGAAGCAGCGAACTGTGCAGAGGTAAGTTAGCCGCCCACACACGAATACACTGAGCCAATATTGCCATCACTTAAGTGCTTACTTTTGATCTGGATAGTCCGCTTTGATTCGATTTACTGTTATTGATCTCTAGGATCTTATTTTAAGCCTGCATTTTGAAGGGTGAGAATATTTGAATAATGTATGTTTTTTTTTTTTAATTTCTGAGAGCTGTATCTAAAATGTAGCTATGTGTCTAATTCCCAATTCTTATTTCTGAAACATTAAAAAATGTACGTTTTAGTGTTAGAAATTTTATTTAATTTATCTAGAAGTAATTTTTTAAAAACCACAACATTTTTCTAGATTTCTGTTCGATTTTCTAAATTTCAGTGCAAGTGCACTCATTAAGTTATCAAAATTAAAGAAATTTACAGAGCATTTTCGGGCAATGTAAGTGAAATAAAATATTTAATCATAATCAAAAAACACTCGTAATATAAATACAAAATTATTTTAATCGTAAATAGGGATTTAGCTTTCTAGAAACCTTTATATGAATTATTGATGCCCGTTGTTAGAAATAATCGTGTAATAAATTCAGATTTGAAATCAGATGCAAAGGCAAATAAAGATAGTAAAATATTATAGAATGATCAAAAATTGTAGATAAACAAAAAACGTGTTCAATTTTTTACTGCGTTGTTAACACTAATATTTTCTAATAATTCTAGTCATTTCATATTATTACTTGGTTTTCGATTTTCGCTATATTAATTACATGTTATTACATTAAAAATATGTGTAATGTATCTAATGCGAATACTGATTAATAAATTCCTGAATTAAAGTAGCACATTTTTCTCTCTGTGCACTGAGCAAGTGGCAGTGATTAAAGCAATTTACAGATTGAATGAGAGTCCTCTCAAGTGCGCCTTAGCGGGCAATGCACAAGCTTCAATAACTTTAAACTGCTGAGCTGAGCTGAGCTGTGCTCTTCCCTGCTCTTCCCTGCTCCTCCCAACTCTTCCCTGCTCTTCCCTGCTGCAATTGTTGGAGTGAAATCCACAACAAAAGCAATCGCACCGCCAGCATTATCAACAACAGTTGCAGCCCTGATGGGTGACGGTTTGGTTGTGTGGTGGTGTGTGGATGTGTGGGTGTGTTTGAGTGCTGAATGGGATAACGGACATCGATGCTACACACACACACACACACATATATATATATAGTAAAATCTTATGAAATGCAGCCATTTGGAAAAGCCAGCCAATACTTTTATTGTTATTGCTTCATGTTGCACAGAGACAACAACATTGGCTCGAGGGGTATGCGGGGGTTAAACAGTGGAGGGGCCCTTGTCAGGGGCTTAACTGACACATACATACATATGCTGCCACTTTGAAGCAGTTTTTGTCAGGCTGTCTACCAATTTGCAGTTTCGATTTTGCACGCTCTTCAAATTTATTTATATTCCCCACATCGCTGGCAACCTATTTCCTCATCCACCTAGGCGTTAACTTGAAGTGCGCTTTAAATTCATCACTTAATAGGGGAGGGGGCATTGGTGGAAGGGGGTGGTTGCCACATTGTGGAGTGCAGTAAATCGTTTGTCTGACTTTTATCTTATTAACCTCGCTTAAGCAACACAAACACGTTGAACACATTATAACAGCGCAATATAAGTCAATCAACATTTATTTCAATTAGCACTAACTGTAAAATATAAACAACAGATTGGAGATGTGTGTGTAAGTGTGTGTAAGTGTGTGTGGAAGTGTGTGTAAGTGTGTGTGCAAACAGGGTCATTTACCAACAACAACAATTTGCTGGTTGCATTCAAGCGAACGATGGTATCTGCAAATTTGTCTGAAGATCGTGTTTTCACTGGCAATCCGAGTGTTGACACTCGTAACGACTTCAAATATACACAATTGTCAGCAGTCTACCTCTACAAAAGAACCTGCAACAGAAAATATACGTATATATTTAATTTTCAATTGAAGTCAGTGATTGGAAATGCTCCGCTCCCTCGTAATTTTCCGTTTTACGACTGCAACTGCCACAAACTTAAACAAAGCAATTTTACAGTCTTTTTAACTATGTCCATTATTTTTTGAATACCTAAATGTTTTTTACTGGTTTTCTTTTTAGTTTTTTGTACTCCAATATATTCAGTGTTTGAAATTAGTTTTCAAGTTGAATTTGTCATATTATCGAATAGAATTTGAACTTGTTTTAAAACACTTTCATGTTGACGTTTTTTGAACTATAGCTATTTGTGCAATTGTTTTACTATTATAAATTTATTAAACATATTGTTTGCTTTAAGAAACATAGTTTATAAACAAATCAAATGTTAGAATAAGCCAACCGAAAACTGGCCAAGAAGCCAGCCGGAAACACAAGTGTTGCAGATTTTATTTGATTTGATTTTTTCTTTTATTTATTTCTTTTTATTTTTGCGACATATGCGTTGATTAAAATGCAAATTATATGCAAATAGGCATTTAAAACTTCCAAACTGATTGAGACACAAGTGAGGGTTGATGTGCTCAGTGCTGAGTGCTGTGTGGGCGGACCTAATCAAACAATGGGCAACCAGTTGACAAAACTGGCTAATAACCTTCCTCATCCCCCTTTACCGCCTTTGCCAAGCGTGTGCTCAGCGCAAAAATGCGTAATTAATCGACAAACAAGGCATCGACAAATTGCGTTTGATGCCTTCAAGCAATTGGTAATAAAACACCAAACAATCCAAGCAGACTTGCCATTCAAAATTCAAGGAAATCAAAACGAATAAGCCAAACAACAGCCAAACAAACACGTCAACATGAAATCAGCTTAAGCCCCTTTAGTGTTTAATGCGGCAACCAACTTCACCAACAGCCAACAGCCAACTTGACGGAGAGTCGATGAAATACGTGACGACAGCAGCAATAAATAATCACATACATGTAAACATGTATAGCAGATCGAGAATTAAATACTTATAATACTTCTGTAACAGTTAAGTATTTATTTCCTTTGTAATTCACAAAAAAATCTTTTTCATTAGTGATTATAACGAGTCCTTGAAGCCTTTTGAAAGAGCTCAAGTTTAGGTCGATTTTTATTTCTGATTTGAATGAATGTTCTTTGTATATACTTTCAATATCAATTAAAATATTTATTTTCTACTTATGAAAAAATTATAAAATAAAACGGCACTTAAATCTTTAATGGGATATGAATTAATTTCGCTTTTGCGAGTATTTTCCGCTTAATCAGTTGTTACGAATAAAAAACACATTAATTATAAATAATTGTACAAATTATTGGATTTTAGAGCTCATTTCATAACAAGTACATTTTTTCCTCGTTAAATACAACTGATATTCTTATGTATATCATTCGAATAAAAAAAATTTATTTTTAATACTTTTGATTTCAATTAAAATATTCTTTATTTTATACCCTTAACCCATTGAAATGAGTAAAAAGGGTATAATGGTTTTGTGCAAATGTATGTAACAGGCAGAAGGAAGCATCTCCGACTACATAAAGTATATATGTTCTTGATCAGGATCAACAGCCGAGTCTATATAGCCCAGTCCGTCTGTCTGTCCGTCCGTCTGTGTCCGTCCGTCTGTCCGTCCGTCTGTCCGTCCGTCTGTATGTACACGCGGATCTCAGAGACTATAAGAGCTAGCGACTTCAAATTTGGAATATAAGTTCTCGTGTACCAGGCGCAGATTAAGTTTGCTTGATTTGATCGATAACTGCCTCATTTTCTGAATTATCGATACATTTCGATTTCCGATAGCAATACATTTCACAATTTAAGAGGCAGAGGCTTCTAATTTATACATTATATGCTTATAAATATTATTTATCTATTGCCAAGAACTGAACATTTGAGTGCAAATCATCTTAACGGAAAATTTGCCAATAAAACTAGAATATATTTAACAACTGGGTTAAGGGTATATTGTAGTCGAGCCAACTCGACTACAGCATCTTACTTGTTATGTATGAAAAGATGCAAGAAAAATACTTACAGACTTACATTATTTTAATAGATACAAGCTGCTGTTGGAATTTTTCTAGTTAATCATTTGGTACAATAAAAACACAAATTTTATTTGTTAAATATGCAAAGTAAATGTTGCTACAAATCAGTACATTTTGTAATATTCAAGACACAACTCACTTAAGTACTTATGCCTCCATGTTTGTGTATATCAGAGCAGCAGATGAGTGCATATAGATATCAAAGGATTTCTTGGATGCAAAGGACGCAGGAAGCGCACTTAAAAATGTTGAGTGTTTTTATCATTTGTGCGTAAAATCCAATTTGACAGATGGCAGCAAATGTCAAAAATGGCAGTGCGCAAAGCCATGTGATTATCTTGTTTATTGGGCATTAGCATCACAAATATCCCGGGGGCATTTTAGATTGCAGCAGAAATTACAGTGTAGCTGAGTAAAATTGAGCCCGTGGCAATTGGATTTTAGCTGACAACATTTATGTCAAATCTAATGCATCAGCCGAATTCTACATGCCGAGAGGGAGACTCAATTGATGCCGATGTTGCAAGTGGGCTAATGATACATTGGCAACTGCTGTTTTTCTGCGGTTTGCAATAAACAACAGCGCGGCTAACAAGTATTATATGGCCATTAGTCCGTGCAACCAACAGACGCACATTTATGTTGCCAGTGCTGTAAAGATAGAAGTGCGCCCTCATTAGCCCATAATGTGTCTGAACCTCGCGGGTTTCATCTTTGTGTTAATTTTTTTGTGTTTTTTTGTTTTTAGATTACAAACAAGTGCGGCGATTGCAGACACAAATAACTGACCACAGAGATCAACATGAAAATGCAATTAACACGTTAATGTCAAACTGAAATGACCGCCGAATGCCGCATGCCGCATGCCGCAGGCCGCAGTCGGTGGCAACATTAATTTTTCGTTTCGCAGGCGACCCGTTACAAATTTGTTGCCTAACATTCAGCGCAAGCACACGGAGCGAAAAAATGTTTACTTGATTTTACAATAATAACTAGCAATCTTATACATAATTTTTTTATTTTCTTTAAGTTTGTAATTTAAATTCAAAATAACCCAATTACTGCAAAAAAGTGTTTTTCTGAATTTAAAATAATGTCACGGAAACATAAAAATTATAAATGAATTTAATATCTGAATTTATCAGTTATGTTTTTTAATTTCTTATAATAATAAAATAAATTTTAAGATACTTTTACAAAATGTTTTATTGAATATAGAAAAATGTCAGGAAAACCACAATCAGACAAACATAAGTTTTTTCATGCGATTTCAAATGCAATAATTACAATTTTCAAACTAATATTTAATTGGAAATGTGCACATCTATTTTTTTGAGTGCTTCAATTCTAAGTCACCTTTTTTCAGGTTTAAGGGAAAAGCGCACGCAAGCTGTTATTTATTTTTTATTTTTGTATTTTTTTGTGTGTGTGTGTTTTTTTTTGTAAGGCATGCAGAAGTGCAAACATATGCTTACATGCTTATTTAATTAACAAGTCGTTAATGACAACGAGGCGGCCAGAACGACTTTCGGACCATTTTATGCACTAATTGCATAGCATTACAACCTGTGGAGCAAAAATTGCGAAAAGCAAAAACTATTACAACGATTCTCTAATTATAACCGCAGTTGCGGGGTTGCATGCGAAATTGGTTCGCTTTGTTTGGCGCAACTCGCTAACTGCCACTGCCACTGCCACTGCCACTGCCACTGGCACTGCCACTGCCATGGTGCACTGTGGTGCACAGTGGGCGTGGGCGTGGCGACAGGTGGCTGGCAAGCGAATGCATAACAGAATTATGCCGTTATACCATCCACATCCACACCCACACCCACATCTGTTACATCTGTGATAGGGTGTTGTTTGCTGGCTGCTGGGATTTTGTAATTAGGCAAAGTTCGCAGACCATTTGGTGTTGCCACAAATGCCAGGCAGTGTGAAAAGCAGCTGCATTTGTATTACCTACGAAATTAACATTGAAAAATAAATGTTGCTCTCGTTGTTGTTGTTGTTGTTGTTGCTCCTGTTGCGGCCGTCGTTATGACGAATGCTGACGAGAAGTGTCTTTATGGCTGGAGACTAGATTTTCCAGCACATTTAAGTGAAATTGCGTTCCACTCCCCCAAAAAACAAAGTATGAAGACTCGCCTACAAAAATTACAGAGATACCGCTGCATCAGCACCTCTCCCCGCTCCCCTCTGCCACACCACATGAACCACAAACTACGCATAATAAATTCAAGGAGCTCACTGAGGTGTTTCCCCACAGGTCTCCTTGCAAAATTGCAATACCAAAAATAAAGGAACAAAATACAGACCCCAGCCAAGATAGACCCGGTGTATGAAATAAGTACATCTTTTTTATACCCTCACTGAGGGTAGTTTAGTTGTCGAAGAAAGTACACATATTTGATAAATAATTAATTTGGCTTTTATAAGCTGTTAACTACTTTTTTCAGTTTGTTAGATACAGTCAATAAATCGATGGTTGTAAATATGAAAATGTTGACTTAATTTCCCGGAAGAGCATACAAACTACGCCTTGGCAGAGATATCAGTTATTGCGAGTTGTACATGTATATATATATATATATAAGTGTGAACGCTCAGGCCACAGGATGTAGCGAAGTGCGTGCCCGTGTGTATGTTGGTGTGTGTGTGTTGGTGTGTGTGTGTGTGTTACGCACAAAAGATGGAGATGACTGAGCCTCGGTAATCTCGGGCGATTGGTGAACAGAAAAAAAAAGAAGAACAAAAATTGCGTTGAGTTGTAAATGCCACGCAGGGATTTACGTTTTCATTACGTTTGTTAAAAAGAAGAAAGCCACCTGCTCGGGCCTGTCCTGTACACGTATACATATATATATATATATATACATATATATGTGTGTAGGTACTGCTTTTGTGTGTGTGCTGGTTAAATTGCTGCGCACATTTGCCGTGCTCTTTTCGTGTGTAATTTATGCGCCTATTGTCTCCTTCCTCTTTGGGTTCTTCTTCTTCATCATCTGGTGGGCCATGCAGGATTCAGGTTTTTGGGTAGCCTTGGTAGCCATAGACAAGGCGGCAGGACCTTAAGCGCAGTATGCGGGCCAAGTTCTCGTCCCTTCATACTACTGGCAATTTTTCATAAACGTCGGCCAGGTCTCGCTTTGATCCTCTGTGACAATTTAACGGCGAGGCACGGTGTGTCTGGTTGCCTCCAGGAGCCATCAGCGCAGCTGCATCGGCTACCCGTTGAAAAAGATTGAGCGCCCACGCAGAAATTAAATTTAATCGCTGTGGAACTTTGGCTCCGACATAAGCACATGACTCCCCCACTTCACTCCCTTCACTCCCTTCACTTACCCACATCCCACACCCGCTCTCGAGAGGGTAATAAAAAGTCCCAAGTTTTTGCTGTTGCTGCTTGTTAATGTGCCACTTGTGCTTGTGCTATGTTGCTGTACCGTTAGCTGTGAACAGTTGCCTGTTGGCTGCTAGCTGTTGGCTGCTAGCTGCTGGCTGCTGCTGGCCCTTACTTGGCTAAGTGGCAACTTCATCATCGCGGACAGGGCGTTTCAAGTTTCAATCTCAAGCTGGCATAATTGTATTCAACAATCTGTTGTCGCCTCAGCTCGCCTTCAGCTGACTAGTGTAGCCATGCAAATAATTTTGTATTTTTTTTTGTTTTTTTCATTTTAACCCCCGTAAATACGTAAGCTTCTCCATCCACCTTAATTTTTGCACTTTTATTTTTGTTATTTTTATGTAGATTACGAAATTTATTAGCCGAGTTTCTTCATTTTGTGGCGCTTGTCTCTACGTGCTGCTGATATTGCCTTAATGTTCTTGAGTTTTAATTCGCTTACCCCTGATTTACAGCTCCTGCCTCGAAGACGTTGCATGCTCATTTTTTATGCATATCTCAAATTTTATGGGCCACTAAATAATACTCAAATGGTGTTGTGAGTAACCAAATATTCTGATGATAACTGATGGGCACAAGTCAGTCGCATTTCACAGGCCTCAGTCCATTGTTCGTCTCTAACAATATAATTAATGTCCTTATTGACTAGTCTGTATGTAGATTTGGATTTGGATTTGGATACAGGGTGCAGGCAGAGAGAACATGAAATCTATTTATTAACTTGGCTGGAAACGTAATAATTACATGGTTACATGAGCCCCGTTTCCGAAGCATAACTCAACGCTATCCCTTGCCACCATGCCACATGTTGCTCTCTTCTTCCCAAAGCCAAACCGATAGACGACGACACATTATGTTGTCCAAGCTGAAGCAGAGCAAACATGAATACACACATCCATGTACATGTTTGGCTTGTTCAACAGTTGATGAGATGTTAAGATTATGTTAATGAGTTCATTAAATCACAAGAGGCACACAACAGGCTAACAGCTGCCAGAAGTTCAACGGTCAACTGTTTTGGCCACATAATTTTGTCTCGACAGCAGCTAAATGATTTTTCGTTAATTGTCCTTACCAAAATCAATGAAGCTGATTTCCATTCCTGTGAGGATTTGTCCATCTCAGCTAATTAGCAATACATGTCGCAAATAATGGCAAAAATTAAGGTTACCAATTTAGTTTACACAGAATGTTTATTAATAATTCACCTGAATCGCAATTCAGGCTCAATAAATAATTTACCACTTTTCTGGAGTGTAAATTTAAAGTTTAGCATATTTATAATGTAAGAAGGATATTTGAGCTTAACTTTTATATTGATCATGGAATTGAATAAAATTATCTAATTAGAAAAAAATTAATATGTATCTGTGGCAAATGCATTTCCAATCAAAGACAGAAAGAAAATCTCAATAAAAATGCAGTTGTTAATTTTCAACATTAAGACAAGAGTTGGAAAAAAAAATAAAAAATTAAATTGTACGCTAATAAAAATTAATCTCACTCGAAAAGCATTACGTAAGACCTTTCCACAATCCCCATCTAATTTCGATGTCGAAATGCTGACAGCATTGCCTGAAAATAATGTCAACTTGATCGATTTGTGATTTATCGAGTGTTTTTCGATTTGATGGCATGGAAATGTGTGCAGACAAACTAACTCACAAACACACACACACACACACACACACACACATGCAGACACGTGCATACGATACACGATGAACACACAGGCACCGGCACACAAACCAAACACACTTACACACACTCGCACACACACACACACGGCAATGCATCCGCACAGGATAATGATATGCAAATAGCATGCGCTTTTCAGTGGCATGCGAACAGCTTGGTGTGTGTGTGTGTGTGTGTGTGCGTACGAGTGGGTGTAAGCGTGCTTGTGTGTGTGTGTACCCCCTCTGTTTGCTGCAGTCACCAAAATCCCCAGAAAACACCATTTCAATCTCGGCTGAGTCGTGCTGAGCTGCCGCAGTCAGCCGGTGAAACCAGATGCAGACACAGTCACTGCAAGCGAGCGAACGACCAGACGACAGTCACATAAATAAGTATGTGTACACTCTCACATTACCTGAATTCCCAATGCGAGATGCTGTTGCTGCTGTTGCTCCTGCTGATGTTCGATGTAAAACTACGGATAATCAAAGTCATTATTGTGGGGTGGGTGTGTGGATTGCATCCAGTTTTAGCACCTCGCGACCCGATTGCAAATCGAGGATTGAATTAAAAGCCACTCTTCGCAGTTGAATAGATATAGCTTTAGCTGGTTAATGGTTAATGCACTGATTGTCTCCTGCTGGCTAATCAAAGGCAATTAGTTCCGCCAGCCGGCAATGCTCGATACAATTGCACACAATCTGACCCAAGTCGGGCCAAGCCAAGCGGTCTCCAAATAAATGGAGCTGCTTATCATATTTTGCACATTTTTAACCGTTTCCCTCCCAATACCTGAGTATATATATATATATATTTATTTTTTTTTTTGTTTTTGTGTAGCACGTTAAGGTAAATTTTAAATTATACACTTCCGCTTCCGTGCTCAGCTTTACGCTCGATTGGCGCCAACTGGCAATGGGCAGTGGGACGAGCTGCGTCTTACCTGATATCGCCCCAATTCGAATTGTTTTTCTTGCTCTTTGTCAATATTGAAAGCGATTCAGGTTTTCATAAGCCACTGGACCGTCTTCCTCCTCGGCATCGACTTTGACTTCGTCTTCGTTCCGTCCAAGGCCACATGGCTGCATTCCGTCTGGGCTGGTTGTGCTGTGTCTCCTTCTCTCTCTCTCTCTCTCTCGGACCAGTCTAGGCGGTTTTGTGGTTTCGTCCTGCTTGTTATGCTTCATGTTTGTGCCAAGTTGTTGCCGCTCTGCTCGTCCTCATCCGCCCCTCCTTGTCCACGTTCCCACTGGGAGCTGGTGCTGCCTTTGCCTGTTTATGCAAGTGGATTACGGTGTTTGGTTCTGATTATAAATCATCTTTATAATCCGTAAATCGTGTTTGGTTAACATAATGGAATACATTTATTTTATTTATTGCAGCTGTGAGTTTTAATAAGATTTCTCCACCAATCGTCGTCGCTTAAACGAGTCTAAGCGTGGAGAAGGCGGGAAGGGTTGGGTCGGGAGAGGAGGATGGGGATGGTGTATGTTCTCTTGTCAGCCTGCTCTGACCATTTAAGTTTATGCTGCCTACTCGACTGCGTCAGTCGTTTAACTTCAAGTGCACTTTAAGGATGACGGTGTTGCTTGAATTGCTCCTTTTACTCCTTGTCCCCTTGCTGCTTGCCCCATGCTCCTTACTCGTTACTGCTCACTGGCTGCTCCTGCTGTTGCTGCTGTTGCCTGCTTGGTGCTCTTTGGCCCTGCCTGCAATTATTGTAAATTGCTCAGTGTCATTTACACACTTTCCACGCATTTTTCGCCGCAGCAGAATACTTCTGCTTATTCGATTTTTGCCATTTTCTCCACTTTAATTTTGTTTTTATTTTTTGGCTTCCCACGGCGCCAGCGTTGAGCGTTGAGTGTTGAGTGTTGTCTCTTGGCTATCTGTTCATTTTTGTTGTTGCAGCTTCTTCTTGTTCTTGTTCTGGCCTGCGGCTCAAGAGTGCTTTCGTTGTGTGTGGCCTTTGCCAACGTTTACCGACCTGCCCACAAAATGGCGGCAGTGGCACTTGCTTCACTGCAGCTCATTAAACGCATGCACTGCAAATTGTAAATGTATACTACACATATACATACACATAAATATAATAGGGGGCGTGCCAGTTGGCAAAAAGCCATAACTATCTGTATGTGTGTGTGTGTGTGTGTGTGTGTGTGTGCGTGTGTGCGTGGAAACCTGTTCGCCACAGTTTGGTGCCAGGTGAAGCACCTTAACAATACAGCTACAGGTAAGCCAGGCCAACGGCAAAGGCTATGTCTTGTTATATATTGCACTTTAGGCCATACTTAAAGATGATATTGTGGACCCTTTGGGGAGACTTAATGCACTCCAGGAGTTGGGTCGGAGTCGTAGTCAGAGCCCACACCTTTAGCTGCCTGGAATGTCATCTGAATTTCGCTAAGATTATAAATTATGATTAAAGGAAAAATATAGTGACTTTAAGTTGCGAAAAGCAGCTACCCGTTTATTGTAGAAGCCAAACCCTATTGAAAAAACCTAATTTTTGTAAGTCGGGATACTTTTGACAAAACTTATGGTTTTTCTATAATATCTGTTAGTCTTTTGATAAACTTCTCTTATATCTTCTTGTTACTTTACTAATACTATTTTTAGCATTTTGAACTGACTTAAAAAATTTCCATAGCTCTCTCCATATTTTGGTCCTAGCTGTACGCATATTCAACAAGCTCATCAAACTTAAATAAATACAGTATTAAACAACACTGGAATATAATTTTTATTTTAAAATTCATCCTTTGGAATAAGCTTAGCAGATCAGAATTTGGCTTTTCGATCACTTTGAGTTGTGGATTTGTAAAGTTCAAATTATACAGATCATTTTCAATTAAATTGAAAGTCAAAATAATAAATGATTTATTTATTTAGCTTGGCAACCGTTGATGCTTTGGCTAGAGTCCATTTTTACTAATTAACTGGCATTTGAGGACCAGCTGCAAGGGACTCCATCCTTTGAGGAAGAGACCACTTAGCGGCATCAACGCGTTGCAACGCCGCCAAATTGCTAACGATGATTATTTCAAAGAGTCCAGAACCAGTGAGTTAAATAAGGATAAAGAAAATCTGAATAAAGGGAGAATGCCTAAGCACACACACACACACACTCTCACACACACACTCTCACACACACACACATAAGTCAGTCGCTGTGTTTTTGTCTGAATAGAATTTGGATTTTCAGCGCAATTTACCAGCAAATTAAAGCGCACTTACACACTGACTGAATGAAGCACACACAACACACACCCCAACACACACACACACCCATACTTGCCTAAGCCACATGATGGTAAATGTTCATATGTGTTTATATATGAGTGTGTGCTGTTAGCGGTTGTTTTACGCGTATACCCTGTAATGATTCAGCAAGAGAATTTAGAAGCCAATAACCCATTTATGTTTAATAAGGATACCGATTGCTGTTGATCTTGCTCGGAATGAAAGTAATAAAGATATATACATGTATAATTAGATATATATGTATTACACAAATATATGCAATAAGTAGAAAAAGACTCAGCAAACATAGCAAATTAAATTAAGAATTAGTAATTTTAAAATTAAGTAATAAGTAATAAAAGATATAAAATTAAAGTAACGTACGAGGATTGACTAAACGTATATAATGCTATATTCAGTACAGGTACAGGGTATTTATGCGCTATGCAACCAATCGATAAGTTTGTGTAGTATTGCTCACAAATTGAAAGAGTACGGATTACAGGGTATCCACATGTTAAGCAACCCTCGTGCTGCTTGTTTTCAAATTGAAAACTCTTGATACAGGGTATTCAGATGCTAAGCAATAAATTTTTGTGCTGCTCGCTTTGAAATTGAAAAAGTTTTTTTGGCTTCCCGCTAAAAGTTTGGTTGTGTTTCTATGCAATTTATTGGGAGACTGCGCTCGCATCGACGCGTATTGAAGAGTCCCGCTGTGGCTCACATTTGTGTACTGATTTATATGCTGCTTAGCTGCAGTCAGTCTCAAATATACATATATAAATATATATATGTACCCGAAAAGGGTCGTAAACATCAGTGTGCGCATCTCACTCAATGTTTGCACTATGTGCGTGCCAAACTAATTAAAAACTATTTAATATCCGTAAACATGCCCAAAAACTAAATTGTTGTTATACCAAAAAAAAACGATTTCGAATTGCCGGCCAAAAAAAGTTTGTCGTCTAACTTAACTGGCAGCTCGATGCACTCCATATACATACATATATATATATACTCTATATGTCAACGGGTGCATCATCAACATCATCGGGAGCAGCGCTTTCTCCATTTGAGGGTTTGTCGCTTACATTGTTAGACGACAGTGGCTAACAATGTTGCCAAATATTCTCGGTTCAGTGTCCCGTTTTTTTTTTTTGTGGCACTCATTAGAATCATTCGAGTTCGCCGCATATTGTGCACTGTGAGCTATTTGTACGTGCAGCATGCCCCACTTTGGGCTCATTTCTCATTGCGGAAGCGCTTTGTTTTGTGTGTTGCCAACTTTTTGGAAGTCAAAGTTTACTCTGCTCGTTGGCCGTTGGCTGATGGCTAACGGATCTGTACATTGGCAGCAGCCCATTTTGGCCCCCGGGGGTCTTCAGTTACTTATTATTGTTCCAGCATTCACGACAAACTTTCTATAAAAAAAAAGAAAAAACCTTAAACTTTAAAAATAGCTGGCTAAGATCATACTTTTAAATAGGTTAATAAATTACAGACTTATTTATAGCTAGATACCTGCGTAATTAAAGTTTCAAGTCAGGTAATGTTTAAGCCATGTTATCGAACTTACAGCCAATTGTGTAATTGTTACACATTACATTATAGCTTGTCTTAATTAAACAGTGATTTATTAAGCTGCTTATATTGATTCCATTTAATGGTCCAATTTAGAAGCTTCAATTGTAAGGAAAATAAGCAAACGCAGTGTAAACTTTTTAGTTGTTAAATGTTTTTCAAGTTGCAGTTGTTGATTTTTCGCGTTTTACTGTTTGTTTTAGCTGTTTTTTTTTTCTTTCCTGGAATTCACATCCTCTTGCAGCCAATGTGGCGTATGATTTATTTATTTGCGAGTCCACTCCAGCACATTATTCGCAGGATAAATGTGCTTTCTATTGCAGTTCATTTCTGTATCTAACCATAATAAAAGTCCAGGAAATAATGCAGTCAAAATATTTCAAATTTTGTTGTGAAATAATGGCCAAATCAGCGACAAGCGGTTTTTAAAAATGTTAAGAGCAAAATTTACAAATTTTACATTGTATTGAAAATTTTAATTTTTGTTTCTTTATTAATATTAACTATAATTTATTTATATCACATATAATTAAAATTACTAAAACAAGTAAGATAAAATATTATAATCTTAAGAACTGCTTTGAAATGGTTATTGTTATAGATATTTTTGGCAACTCTGCATGGAGTAGTCTAAGTTATGCTAAAATTGTATTGTTACTAGGGTGAGTGCTTGAAAATATATTTATATTTATTTGATGTCAACAATTTACCTTTCCCGGTATTTGCTATTTCAATGTCAATGTAAATAACAAACCGTTATCCAATTACAACAAAAGTTTCCTACCAATGGCCAAGCTGAGCAGTGTAAAACTTTTTGTCTACGTGGCAGCGGAAGTCAGCGCCATAAAAAATAAAATACTTTCAGCGGAAATAACAATTCTCGGGCATGTGTCGATTGAAGATACCCTGTAAAAAACTTAAAAATAACTTTTAATTGAAGCTTGCTTTGTTTTGCCTGGTAAGAATAGCACTATATATATTTTAATATCATATGACTGTCCAATAATATATAATTGATGAACAACCCCAATTCAATATTATTTCATTTCCACTTTCTGTATGAAATCGGTTCTCATTTAACATGATTTAAAAATAATTAAAATAAATAATTTAAATGTTAATAAAATTAAATAACAGTGGGAATAATTTTCTTAAAAATACTACCTACATACCCTATTGAATGTCTTAAGCTGTAGGGTATGCACATACCTAAAGAGATAAAATAGTCGGCAAAGTGTGTGTTATTTATACGAGCTGTGTCAATTGTGCCGGAAGTGCAAACTGCTGTGAAACCAAAAATAATAAAAAATAAATTCGAAATCTTGGAAAAGAGTTTTGGATGGCCAAAGTGTTCTCGATGTGTAATTGTAAAATGTGCTCCTCCTATTCCCCCCTCTTGGCACTTGACAAGTTTATTTTATATTTCTTAGCTGGTCCTCAGACTTCCGTCTTGCCACTTGACAACGCATACAATTTTTTGTCGCGAACTTTGTGCAACAAATTGAATTACGAAATGCGTTTCGCTGTCTGCGAGTGTTTGACCAGACAATTATGTCTGCTATTCCAGATAATTTCCCATATCACGGACTATGTCACATTGAAAACCAGTAATTTAATTTTCAGCAACAAACCGACTAAATGCGATCAATTAGAAAGTACCCTTATCGGCAAATCAGCGACCCTCTTCAATTAAAAACGAATGCAATTGATATATGCAAATTTTCATAAAATAACAACTAGTGCAACAGCAACTGCAACTGCAACAGCAGCAACATCTGTCCTTAATAAGCGAGTATCTCATTAATCCAATTAAGCTAAATTAATTGAAATGCAAATCGACTAATGAGCACGCTGCACTGATTTCTCTACGTTCCACAACTCGACACATCTCCTAGGGAGGAGGGGAGTGGTCGAGGGGGGTGTTGAGTGCATTAAAATATGTTTTAATGGGATGTTACGGCAAATTATACGGCTGTATATATAACATGGGCATGCCGTGTTCGCTATTGATGAACCACTCCGATAATACGCTGCCATGTCGTGTCGTCACGTGGCACGGGATGGGAGGCATGTATGTGAGGCAACTATAGCTCCCTCAAAAGCTTGTGGTGGTGGTGGGGCAGTGAGGCATACTAGTTTTCATGTGGAAATAAGAAGCTTATGTCCTTTGATTTACACTCTATACTGGCAACGGCGGAAGCCGAGTGACTGAAGTCATCCAATATTCAAATTCCCATTAATTTATTGATAATTCATTTGAATGACACAATTGAGAAATGCTAGATTATTTTACACTTAATCTCAAATCCGTGCTGAACACTTTGGTTATCAAAGCAATTTTCAATCAATAATCATAACTGTATTATTATATAATATTTGTTGTTTTTCACTGCCAGCAGCACTTGGCAGAAGCAATGCTTTCATTAATTTAATTTATTAATTAAATAATAATAGAATTTTACTTCTACTAATTTATGTGAATTTTAGGTAAGTTTAGAAAAGCTTGCACAGTTTTTATGAATTGATAAGCCGAGCTTACACTGAAAAAAAAATATCTTCCGGCATATTGGAAAATCACTATTTTTGAACAACAAAGTTAATTTGTAAAACGGAAGTTTGTTAACAAACTTAAAACTTTCTTTTCCTGATTATATTTATTATTTTTGATTGTCTGCATAAATCAATATCACATTGCATTCCAAAAGTCTGTTTCTTAACGAAGGAGGTCAAGAGTAGTTGAAAATTAAGTAAAACTATCCTTTGCAGAGATGCAGACGTGCTTTTTGAGTTCATAATCAATTGGGACATAAATATAAACATGCTCCACTTTGTGGTCGTGCGTAAGGCATTATTATTGCAGTTTGACCTGACCCCCTCTCGACCCTCTCCATCTCCTTCATCTCCTCCCCTTCCTCAATGCTAACTGCAAACATACCCATGTACGTGTTGAGCAACCACTGACCAGCTCGACCTACAAGCGTGTCCTGCGTGTCCTTCGTGTCCCCTTGTCTGTCTGAGAACTGGGTTAGTCCGGCACATGGTCGACTTGCCCTGGCATGTTTAAAGGGCAAACTGACCACCGAGCAACCTGTGTTTAATTTAAATACGTCTGGTTGTATTTTCACATCTGTACCTTAATGAAATGGGTCAACAGAATATCCTTGCTGCTTATTATTACATTTGGTGACCATTCCTTGCACCTTTTGCAATTATGAACATCCAACTGAACTCATAACTAATGGAAATTGTGCATTTTCATACATAGAGTTGCAGTTCACAGCTAAATATATTAAATATTGGCTTAAGCACTTTGAGTTGCAGAGATTTTCAGTTATTCAATATTGGATTCCAACCGGCCACAAATATTATTTGTTTATTTGGACCGCAAATGTTTATTGATTCACATAATTGAACTGGTTAGCTGTCAGCTTATTGTTGAGACCAGGTTAAATATAGCAGTAACTGCCAGTTTGTAAATAAGATTTTAAATATAATTTTAAGTTTTTAAGTGCTCAAGCGTTTTGCCGTGTTACGAAGCTAAATTGTTATGGCTTCTGTGTGAGGAAAGCCATTTAACCCTTTGTCCAATGACTTTTAAAAGTATCCCTCGTCTTGGCGCTGCTGACCATATTTTATGCTTTGTATATTTTTATTATTATTATCATTATGCGACCTGTGGCTAGAGCAGGCCCTAATCCTTTCACTGACATCTAAATGATTTAATGAGTTTTTGTTCGGTAGGGAGCCCGGGCCAAGTTGGGGGTCAAGTTGTTGTTTAAGTTTTTGCCAAATCCTCATCAGTTGTCAGGCAACGTGTTGGCTAATTATCAAAAAGGAAAAGGCATTCAGGCGACAGCTGCTACGGGAGGCGAAAACTCATTCAAGAAACAGGTGAGACAAGAATAAGCTTTAGTCTACATTTTTGTCTCATTGTTTCCGCCAAATCCAGCAGAGATTTATCAGCCAAATGTCACCACGAGTGAAAATTTATATGCGCATCGTATTGTCCCGGCTGCGACAACTGATCGCTGAGCCAAAGGCAACATCCTGTTCACCACACCTCCTCAATCTGCTCCTGCTCCTCCTCCTCTTCCTCCTCCTCCTCCTCGTGTAGCCACTTCCAAGTCGCAGCATCTTCATTTGCATGAGTGTGTTTTTTATTTGGGTGTGGGTGGGGACTGCGAATTAGTGAAATGTACTTGAGATTCCCATGACTGTCACCTCGTCTCCAGCACTCGAGACGTGGAGTAGAGTACTCCTGCACTTGATACTCCTCTTCTAAATGTGTGCGCCTGCTGTCGGCTTCCGGCTTAAGGAACGCTCTGTCGCTTCCATTTTCATAGTCATTGCCTGCTCTGCTCTGCGCTGAGAGCGCCAGTGAGCAGAGCGTGGGTAGATAAATTAACATAATGTTTAAGTATGTGTGACAAGCGACTTCTGGGTTTCACTTTACGTGAATTTATGTTCCTTTCAAATTGTCTATACACACATACAAACATACACACACACATGTGTGTGTGTGTGTGTGTGTGTTGCAGACTGAGTGTGCGCCGTTTGCAATTAAAATTCGCTGGCAATAAAAATACGTACACAGAAATAAAATATATGAATACAATGAATACAATTTAATGGCACTAGCAATTCCGAGTGCAATCAATAAAATTGTTCATCTGACTCAAGGAATTATTTATTGTTGTCTTTCGCTGACTTCCGTTCAAACGTACAGAATGTGTATTTAGCCAAGTTTAATAATCAGGGATGTGAGAGCCTTCATCAACAATTTGTTATGGCGTACCTCACACATTTTTGACTCAATGCCGATAAATTGAACATTTCGGCTTTTCACTGATAATTCTCGTCCGCCAACTGCAGCTCCCCAAAATCCTACTCCACATAGTCTAGTTTCGGTATGATATTAAAACGTGGCAAGGTGGGTTCAGCAGGTAACTGATAAAATTTATTACGCATGCGACACGCGTATTTCATTTTGTTTGCTTGTTTGGCTGCCGCGTTATTATCGCCCAACGTGGCGTATGATTAACATAAAATGACAGCCCCAATCCACGCCGCTGGTATCCGAGTGTTTATGTACAGGCCTCCCAGCCTCCCAACCTCCAACCTCCACTAGCGTTGAAATATCGGAATTTGGCTCTTCATCTGATTAACATAATTTTCTGCCATATTACCAGATCGACACTCAAATAGGCTGTTTGCGGCTCAAACCGGAATCTGCGGTTGCATAACCCACAGGCTTCCGCCACAAGCTTTTCGCGCATTATCTGCATATATTTTTTATATTACGTGTACAGAATATTATCGCTTTCGATCATCGTCCCAGAGCAACCACACACTGGTAATAACCATAAGTAAAAATGATGAAATATTTACCTGTTACACTGCGGAAAAAAATTGTGTGTAAGACAATGCAACATTTTACAAAATATTGTGATTTGTGTATATTAATCTTGCAAATCTTTTCCGATTTCATATATATATGTTATATAACTCTTTAATATCAGTGCTCTAATTTCTTATAAAAATGTGTCCTAAGGTCGTGTATATATTTTCCAATGTCCCAAATAAATATTTTGCGTATTTTTTATACTTTTCTTCCTTATGCTTCAATTTTAGACCACCAAATTACTCCCTAAGTCATAATATCCTTTAAGCTCCATCATAAACATATAATTATAAATATTAATTAAAAACTAGCAATTTATTAATAGTTTAATTTAAATTATATTGTTTTATGTTAATAAATTGAGAACATCAATTTTCCCAAGAAATTCCTAAATTTGAAAATAAGAGTAGTCTAGTCTCGTTCTTAGTAAACAAATCCTTTTTGAAGATAGCGAAAAACATATTTAATTAAATAAATACATTTCAAGTTATTACAAAAAGTTGCTAAACCCACTAGAATTATCGTAGATAGTAGTTAAGTTTAGCACAAATAATTCAAACTAATTCATTAAGAACAAAGTTTGCTAACCACAGTAGACTTTTCATAGTTGAACAACCAGTTTCTTATTGAAGTCTGCCAAAAACTGAATTCAAATTCAGCAATGTGCTTACATTTCGCTGAGTGTAGCATGTTGCCACCGCAAGTGCTTCGATTGCGTATTTAACTTTTAAAGACCTGTGCCACTTCGCAGGACGAGCACACGTTGAGGCAACACGCATTGTTTTGCTGCTGCCTCTGTTCCTGCTCCTTGCTGTGTGGCATTCGCGCAGGACGATGCCTAATGGAATGATTGGGTCGCTGCTTTTGTCTGTGTAGGCGGGTGTGTGTGTGCGGGTGTGTGTGTGTGTGTGTGTGTGTGTGTGTGGCAGCGTTAGACCAAGACACAAAAGAGAACATGGCAGCATTACTAACGGTTGCCAGCGCAAGCCAATCAATGAGATATTGTGTGCGTATCCCGCAGTGTGGATGTATGTGTAAGTCTGTGTGTGTGTGGGTGTGTGTGTGTGTGTATGTGTTAACAAAAGTCGCTGGAAAAATCCAGCGGAAACTAAAACAAATTGCAACAAAACGCTTGAGAGACAAAGTGCAACTAAGGCATGGGTGGTTTCACCATTGCAAAGCAATAAATTCCTAATTGTAGTCACTTCGCTGAAAGACCATAAAATGTATTTACACACTCACACACACACACAATTACACACACACACACACACACACACACACTTGTTACTGTGCACATCTTTTGATTTATTTATAATACGGCATTAAAAGCGATTTCAATTGAACTTCAATGAGCCAATTGCAATTGGATTTATCGGCACAATGCGATTGCAAGTTTACACAATATTCAGGAAAGGTATTAAAGCAGCAGCAATTAAATACTTGAGCACAATTAAAGTCAGGAATAACGGAAGTCGACCGAGGAAACCAGCTACACACACTTACCAAATATTTAAGCGTAATTGCAAAAACGGTTTAATGCTTTTAGCAGTTTCCGCAATCTTCTTTAAAGTTAAAGTCAAGCGCGAAAAATGCTTGAAACAAGCTTTAAATACAGCAATTTAATTACATTTTAATTTGTGTTCTTTATTGTAATGTAAAATGTTCTTAATTTAACTTCGTTAATTGAGTGATGCTGAGTTGGTTTTATATTTTAAGATATCCCAACTTAATTTACTAAAAATACAACTTACTTACAATTTAATCAGGGCTTTACAGCATTTAATTTAAGTGCGATATGCTCTGTTCTTCAAAGATTGATCTTTGAGAGTCAAGCAAAATTTTCATCAATTTTCAATCAAGTCGAAGACTTTGGGAAGCGTCAACTGCAAAACAAAGTTGAAGCCAAGCGATTTGTGGCACCAATTAGTAATTAGGCAACTCGTGAGCAGATCAAACATTGTTGGTCTAACATTAACATTGTGGCACAAAATGAACAACGTTGTGGATGTTGCAGTTGCAGCTAACGACATGGATATTGGAGACAAGGACATGCCTTGCTGCACAGGCACAGGCACACGCACAGGCAAATGAAACTCGCAACATGAAACTTGCCCCAGCCACATGATGATGTGGACATTGTTTGCTGAAAGCGGTGACATGTGACAGTTGCCTCGGAGTTATTATTACACCATTACGCATGCACTTAAGGCTTTCATTAGGTCGTAGATTGGTGCTATTTGGAAGGTAATTATGAGAACGAGTCTCTTGCAACATACACACAGAGAGAGAGAGAGAGATGATAGAGAGAGAGAGAGAGAGAGAGAGAGAGAGCGTAAAATAACACTCAAATACACTGAGATACCCGCAAGAAGTGAAAGGAGCATTGCACAAATCCAAATGCAATGAGCTCAGCTGAGCATGCCAAAGGACAATCAGAGGCGCTACCAAATCGAGAAGAACATTGGACTGGTTGCATGTTGACAGACTCAGTCCCACTCAGTCCCCTCTATCAGTGGCCAAATAAGCGGAAGTCACTTCAGTCAGTGACTGTCGTTTCGGCAAGAACTGAATTGGCTTTCACAAATGTTGTTTGCCAGCTGACCCCCAAAAACAAAACTCTCTCCTGTCACACACACAAACACACACAAACACACACACACAAACACACACACAACACAACCCATCCAAGTGCCTGCAACACGCAAATGCAATTAACACGCCAGCAGACAGAGCGGAAATGGAAAGCTGCTGGCCAATGATGGCCAATGATGGCCAACTCATGTGGCTCATGTGGCTCATGTGGCTCATATGGCTTTCAAAATTGGCCCTCCTGCATTTTTCGTAGGCTTTGACTTTGCTCCTTTCTACTTTTTTTGGTCTGCAAATTATATGTCTGAGGGCCCAAAGTCAATTTAAATCCAAATTAAGTTTTTACGAGTGCAGCTGAAGAGACTCAATAGACCACCCCTAATGGATTTTTTAGTCAACCCAAAATTACTTGATTTGCCTGTAAACGCCTTTTATGTGATTTTAAACAGACCATTTAAAGCGGCAACTAAGCGATTTAAGTTAAGAGGTGCAAACAAAAAATAGACAGAAAATAGTCGGAAAATAATCAGCTTCGCTGTCCCCGTGACAAATGCAACAATTTAAGCTATTCCGACAAAAACAAAATCTGAACAATGAGTAATTTAACAAATATATATTTAATGAGTTTAAGCTTTAAAGAAAATGATAACATCTGAAAATATTACAATAAATTTTTGATTTTATTTTATTAAGTATGTTAATTAATGGATGAGCTTTTGTCCATCTTCTGTTGCAACTACCGCATCAGGAATTAATTTACTCACTAAATATAAATGTGTCTAATCAAACTTAGTTTTTCCGGGGTATTTAGGCATCAATTTAATACACTTTACAGGGCATTTGATAGTCAGCAGCTTTAACTAAAATTTTTTTTTTAATAGTTTTGCCTGCCCCTTGGCTAAAAGAAAAGAGAAAAAAAACGCTTCGTCTTTTGTCGCGTTCCGCAATTCTTTCTAGACTTGTCTGTATCGGAATATTTTTCCATCTCTTATCTTTTTTCTATTTGCATTTTCATGCCCAATTCACTTCTTCGTTTTGACCAGCAAAGTTCACAAAGTTAAATATTTACGCGATTATCCATTCGAATGGAATTTGCATGTGCCCAATCCAAAAATTGAAACGGAACTTCACAAGGAGCATCATTTTCGAGAAGTTGACGGTTTCATTGTCATTGCCCAGGAATATATTTCAAAATGTCAACATTGTTGTTTTATTTTGACGCCTGTTATTTATTCATTTAATATTAAAGCTTTTTAGCTGCAAGTCATGGCCGCATTAGTGCAGCCTGGCAATCCTGTAACGACACCAACACAAACACACTAAACTCACATTTATGCTCATTCTCATACACTAACACACAGCCACACACACACACACACATACACACACACACACACACACACACACACACATACACACACACACACAGACACACACACACACACACACACAAATGCGTTCCTCATTGAGTGCAAAAAGCATTGTCCAGCACATAAACCATGTCGCAAATGACCAGACGTGAGCCCTCCATTAGCCTGCCTGACCGACAACTGACCATCCCCGCACCATTGCCACCATTCCCCCCTCCCTCACACTCCGCACATCCACACCGCCGCCCTCGTAACTATCAGCTCTTTTGCTAACCCAGTAAACGGCCTGGGTCGATGCGGGCCAAACGAGCCTTGTTTGTTGCCTCATTTTTGAAGCCTGCGCAAGAACAATTTTTGTTGTAGTTAAATGCGGTTGTTATACCCTGTACTATTAATGTTTTTGTGTGTGTTAGTTGTCTGATATCCAAGTACATGAACACTTTTTGTACACATATTCATATAATCATTAAGTCAACCAACCAAATGGCGATGGACAATTACAGATTAATTATGCAGCGCAACATTTGATTTCCATTTGTGGCAATTATTGTCGAATATTGGGGAAAACTTAAACAACGATGGTATTTTCCCTTGATAAAGATGCGATTCCGTTCTGTGAGTACCCTAAAGTTGATCAGCCTAATATAAAACATGATTTCCCAGTTGATGTTGCCGCTGCCGGCGTATGTTGGCCATGTCCTGCTGCTGTTGCTGCTGCTGCTGCTGCTGTTGCTGCTGTTGTTGTTGCTGCTGTTGTTGTTGCTGCTGTTGCTGCTGCTGCTTTTGTTTGTTCCACTTGACCACCAAAGCATAGTTTTAGGCGCTAAAAGCTAAACACCCAAATTCAGAAAGCAGCTGCTACAACTTGCTAACTATACCAGATGTGGAGTGGCCTCCACTCTGTGCTCTTTGGCTTATTGCTGTACAACGAGGTGCTGCTGCAACGATGAGTTGTGCTTGTGTTTTGCTGCCAGGTGAGCACCTGCCCCAGTGCCTCCAAAAACGCCTCAGTTAACTTGCCACTAATTGAGAATTTCCGTCTACACTTACTCAGAGTCCTCAATGCATTCCAAATGCAATTAGCCAGCTGAAAAATATTGCTTCTCTCTTTTTTTATTATTATTTTTTATTTTTATTTTTATTTTTTGGTTTGTTTGGACACGTGAATGTCCAAATTTAATTAAACGAATTTTGAAAACCATTTCAACCCGCTGGCTTTTTTGATTGATCGCCCAACAAACCAAAAGCAAATACCCAAAAAACCTCTCCCTGTTTTATGACATTGTAGCTTGCGGCTTTTTCATAATGATTATTAGTTTAAATGGAGTGTATGTTGTTGTTGTTGTTGTTGTTGCTGTTGTTGTTGTTGTTGCTTTTGTTGCTGTGTAAGCCTTTTATAGCAATTGACGTTGACCACAGCGAAATAAACCGCTAAATAAATAATGCATCGACAATGAAATTGTGATTTTATTTGTATTGATCCAAAATGAATTGGCAGACAGGGCCATCTAAAATTGGAAGTGCAACCACATGAATACAGTATTCCAAAATTAATTAAAACCTTCAATCGATACCTTAAGTGCCTGAAGGACCAACATGTTTCATATGATAATTGTTTTGTTATTACACACTTATGACACCCAGTCAAACTTGAGACAAGGTTCTTAATTTAAGTAAGAAATCATAAATACAAACTACACTTTATTTAAATATCAATAAGGAATTTAAGAGTTTTTCTTCATAATGGGGTTTACGAGGGTGGTTTGATGAGTACCTGACCTACATAAGAAAAACGAAAATTTTTGGAAAAATTATTTTTTATTTTTCAATATAATCCCCTTTCAGCTCTACACATTTATTCCAGCGATGCTCCAACTTTTTTATCCCCTCTAAAAAATATGATTTCTGTAGATCCGCAAAATACGTCTCCGTAGTGGCAATAACCTCCTCGTTCGACCGAAATTTCTGCCCAGCGATTGACTTTTTCAAATTTGGAAACAAGAAAAAGTCGCAAGGGGCCAAATTCGGAGAATAAGGTGGATGGGGCAGCAGTTCGTAGCGTAATTCGACCAATTTGGCCTGGGCGACGCCGGAGGTGTGAGCGGGAGCGTTATCATGGTGGAAGAGCACTTTCTTCTTCACCAAATGGGGCCGTTTCTTCTTCAACTCGGCGTCAAATCTTCCCAATAGTTCGGCATAGTAGAGCCCTGTAATCGTTCTTCCCTTCTCTAGGTAATCTATGAGGATAATACCTTTCGAATCCCAGAAAACCGTGGCCATCACCTTTCCGGCCGATGGAACAGTTTTCGCCTTCTTCAGGGCAGATTCGCCAGGTGAAGTCCACTGTTTCGACTGTTCTTTGGTCTCTGGTGTGTACCAGTGAATCCATGTTTCGTCAACAGTCACGAATCGACGCAAAAATTCCTTCGGATTACGCTTTAACAGCGCCAAACCATGCTCCGAAGTGGTCACGCGGTTGCGCTTATTGTCTGGTGTGAGCAAACGCGGCACCCATCGCGCCGATAGCTTTCTCATACCCAATATTTCATGTAGGACATGAAACACTCGTTCTGTTGAGATGCCTACTGTCTCAGCTAACTCGCGCACCTTCAACCGGCGGTCTGACAATACCAGATCATGTATTTTCTTCACTTTATCCTCCGTGGTTGCTGTTTTCGGGCCACCTGGTCGTGGCTCATCAAAAACGGACGTGCGACCACGTTGAAACTCACTAAACCAATTTTTGACGGTGGTCATCGAAGGAGCAGAGTCACCGTACACAGTATCCAAGCGTTCTTTGATTTCACTGCGTGATTTCCCCTCCAAAAAGAAGAATCGAATCACCGACCGTTTTTGCTCTTTTTCCATTTTTCTAAAATGCGTGGACACGACTGCTTTGACACGTGGTGAAAACAAAACTAAAAGTCCGATTTGACTGAAATTTTCACTGTGGCTGTTTAGGTTTATGTACTATACGATAGTCACGTCATATTGCAATAGTGGCGCCATCTGGCGTCAAGGTCAGGTACTCATCAAACCACCCTCGTACTTATGGAAGGTTTGTTATACCCTGAACCCATTGAAAATGGGTAAAAAGGGTATAATGGTTTTGTGCAAATGTATGTAACAGGCAGAAGGAAGCATCTCCGACCCCATAAAGTATATACATATATTCTTAATCAGGATCAACAGCCAACTCAATATAGCCATGTCCGTCTGTCCGTCCGTCCGTCTGTCCGTCCGTCAGTCCGTATGAACACGCGAATCTCAGAGACTATAAGAGCTAGAGACTTCAAATTTGAAATATAGGTTATCGTATACCAGGCGCAGATCAAGTTTGCTTTATTTTATCGATAACTGCCTCCGTTTATCGATTATTGATACATTTAGTTTTCCACTATAAAGGGAAATTTGCCAATAAAACTAGAATATATTTAACAACTGGGTTAAGGGTATATCGTAGTCGAGCCAACACGACTACAGCATCTTACTTGTTTTGTAATTCCTAAGTTAAAACATTGCCCATCTCTGAGTGTAGTGAGACTAAGGCTCGTTGACAACAGCTGCTGCCAATTTAAATGGTAGGGATTGCCACAAAATGTGCAAACTGAAACTATCGACCAAGTTTGCAGAGTCAAAACACAAAACTGGCTGCTCCTCGTACATTGAGCCAGCCAAGCCAAACCCACAGCATATTTAGACTGCTCTGCTCTCATGTGCAGTCTGAGGATTATAAATGGCAAGTTGGCAAAAGACCACTAAATTTATATTTGCTGTGGCTGCGACACCTTAGACATGGATCACCCTGCCTACAATGTCATGGTGCAGAGTGGAGCTCTAAAATATATTTAATTTCAGCGAAAGAGTGAGTGAAATTTGCAAACTACTGACTTTATTTATAGCCCAACGAGATGCATTCGAGCCACAAATTTTGTGGCGTCTCATGAAAGTTGAACTTTGTTGGCTGCCGCGCGATGTTTGATGACGGTTTCTATTAAATGTTATTGTGAAGTGTGTGGATGCATTCTGTCATTCGCTGGTTGTCCATTCGTACATTCGTCCATTCGCAAATTTAAGCTGTGAAACTTTCTGGCCAATTTCACATAGTTGGCAAATGCTGCAGTCAAACGCCAATGCACGTCTCAGCTGTTTAAATTTAATTTGCTGCGTACTGACTGCCTTACAGCCTTACTTACCTACCTATCTACCTACCTACCTGACTAACATCATCTGCAGGTAATCCGTAGCGAGAGTCTGTTTTTAGGTCGCCAGAAATCAACATTTTCTGGGGCGACGTGCACAATCGAAGAAAATGCACTACTCAAGGAGGCAGGTGGCAGGAAGGCAGCAGACTCGAAACGAGTCGCAACGAGTTGAGTCGAGTCGGGTTGAGTAGAGTTGAGTTGAGAACGCGTTGTGCACAACACACGGAAGTAGTTACCGTCATGCCAAATATGACAAATGTTGTTGCTTATGTGCAGCCCTTTTTCCTGGCGGTGGCAGTGGCAGTGCCACAAAAAAGTGCAGACCCGATCCAGGCTGACACGTAAACTGCATAAATATAAACGCAACATGGAAACGTGCAGGCGGCAACGGAAGGACCTGGTGGAAGCCAACTCGAACAAGGATATTCTTTGAAATGACGACGAAGACGTCACAAGGATGGTTTCCCACTCCCATTCCCATCCCCCAAGCAGTTGTAAATGGGATTCAGACAACGAGTAAAGTTATCAGCGTGGTGGCTATGAGAAAAATTTAAGCAATCCCCAATAATTTGCATTTGGTGTACTAGCAGCACAGATAAGGAAAAGACTTTGCAGCAAATTGGAAGAGGGGAGGGGGTGGCTGGTGGGGGGACAAAATGCTTATCTGATTTGCAACTGAGAATATGTGTGTACTCCAGGTAAATACAAAATGTAAAGTCTTTGCCACGATAGTGTATCAAATTGAACTTTAAAGTAAGTTCAACTTGCTTTGGCAACCGCAAACCAAAAGAAACTTGATGAAGTCCATTTGGTTGAGTTTTCCCCAGCCCAACACTTGCGGTTCATTCGTATGCCTTGCTTCCGGAATGTGCATTAAATAATTATAAATTAAATTAAATCAAGTCAATTTCGGCCGCACTGAGACAATATTACAATTTATGCAAACAACGGAAACGGAAGTGCAAAATCAAACAAAGGAAAAAAAGATCAATATCCGTCTTGTTTGAAGAGCAGGCTAAGCTGAATTTGTGGAAATTCACACACACACACACACACACATATATCTATATATATATCTGTATATATAGACTCTGGCCAGTGGGCAGGCTGTGTAAATGGAGGACAATGCCTGCTTGAATAGTTCGATGTATGCAAATCCTGCAAGTTTCCATTTGCATCTGTCCAGGCAATCGAGCAACGGGTCCTTCACGACAAAAGTGGATTCACTTTTCCAATTGACACTGCAAACAGATTGCGGTCGTATCTTGGGCTGAACTTCACCATTTAAAAGAATATTAAATATTGCTACGACACAAGCCAGTAAGATTGTCCCAGTCCTTTAAATGTTGTTGGCTTAGCCTTAAAATTTAAACGGTTAATTTTTATGGGCCTGTTTCGTGTCGACAAATCTGTTTTTAAGCGGACGAATAAATAAGTTGACAAATGGATTCATTTAATTCATTTGCTGAGTATAAATTGCTATTCGAAACAAAGTTAAAAATAAATAACAGCAAATGCAATTTTCAAGTTAAAACCATTTTCTTGCCACAATCAACTGACGATTGATTTGTATAATTATCAATCGAATTTACATTTTTTACTTAAACAAACAAATCAGTTGATTATTTTGGCTAAGACAGATATGTCTGTGTCCAATTTGCATTCGCACACTAATTGGTGGTATCTGAGAATTTTGCTGATAAATTTAGAGATTTAACTAGGACAACACACATGTAAATGTTGAATTAGCCGCAGGTGTTGGCCAGAAAGCGACTAATTGATTTATTGTGTAATTCAAGCCTCCATTAACTGTTCACTATTCATGTTCGTGTTGGGTATTCTCGCCGATTATTGATGGCAGCCATATTCACGAGCTGGGCACATTCATCAATGGGTATTTGGGGTTTCATCTGCAATTGTAGAGAGCCCTCCCACCCAAGTCTGGAACTTGGAATGAAGGCCAGTCATTAATGGCAATGGTGAACTCGTTTCTGTTTTAACTGCACACGCGCCATAAACTCAGGACAGACTGAACCCCGATTTGGGCCAAGATTTATGCAAGCAACGGAGAAATTTAATCAAACAACGCAACCCTTTTGAGAGAAACAAAAATCAAACTTGCAATTTACAATGGTAGAGGGGGAGGGGGGGCGTCTAGGCAAAAGTTTCATATTACCGCAACAGAAATGGCCAAAATGCTGATAGCACATTCCACGCCCTGGAATTCCAGCAATCGCCAGCAACGCCAACGTCCGTGTGCACTTATATTAAACATACTCGTCTATATACAAACATATATACATAAGGCAAGATTTTCCGAATTGCTATGTTAGAAGCCTGAGGCAACACACACACACATATGTACATGTATTTGTATATGTATGTGCATATGTAAGTACTGTACACATTTTTTGGTATTGCTGGGGGAAAATTTCAATTTCACATGGCCTGTTTTAGGCTTGGTGCGTTCAATAACCAACAGGCAGGGCCAACAACAATAAAAATGTCGAAAACATAGCAAACATTAACGGGAAAACAATTTTCATAAATCTAGAATTATTACCAGGGCAAAGAGAGAGCTTGGCTCTGGTGCAACAGACTCTGCTGGAGTCAGCAGCCTGTCCACTGAAGCAACAAATTTGCACATGAAAGATAAGCAAAAGTGTTTTTTTTTTGATAATCGCAACTTTAGTCGACTGCCAAATACACTGTAAGAAATTAATCATAGATAACATAAAATACAAAGCAAGCACTTTATAAACGTTATCTAGATCTTCTTGTATCAGATATATGAATAATATATCTTATTCCAAATTTAAATATTCACAAGACTGATCTATTCTCACAATCTTGCGATAGGGTTGCCATCAACCCCAATAGTCTTCGCCATTTTACAACGCATTTAACATAGGATATAATTTTTTATATATATTCCGCGCATTTCTCCAGACGCTGGCTGTTTGGGGTTGATTTTTAGATAAATCCAATGTACATTTTCGAGTATTTGGCAAACAAGCTGCTCGCTGCTGGACTGGGACTGGGATTGGGAGTGAGACTGGGCTAAGTCAGCACATAAGACACATAAATCACGCTCTCTGCTCACAAGTTGATATGGGGATGGGTGCCCGGAAGCATTCGCGCTTCTTCGCATTGTCTTTTAATTCAATTTGCGCAATCGACTTGGGGTCCTTTGAAGTCCACTCAAATTTCAATAATTCTCTTTGCATTAACATCCAAACAAATTACTGAATGGCAAAATATGGGCAAAATCAAGTCAAGTGGGAATCGCAGACATCGTGTGTAAAGACGTCAACTGTCGCTTAACAAAAAAAATGAAGCTTAATCTATTGAGCCATTTTAGTTAACCCAAACAAAGAACGCCATCGAATGAATGCCACTTGAAAGTTTAAGTGCTTCTAGACACACTTTTCAATAGCTTATCAAAATCTTAAGCTGACGACAATGGCAGACACAGGCATTGCGAAGACTACAAAGGATGCATCAATCATTCACACACACTCACACACACACTCACACACACACTCACACTCACACACACACAAGCACATATGTGTGTGTCTAATCGAACTTTTATAAAATATGAACAAATATTATTTGGCTGGCGAGGATTAAATGGCTTTGAATATTTTTGAAGCTGACTCAAAAGAAATCAATTTCAATTATTATTCATAAAAAAATGGTGTTTTAAGTTGAAATGATAAGGTTCAACTACTCTCGAATACATTTCCAAAATACTCGCTTCTGATAAGCCTAGATTCATAGATTGTCCGGTGTCAAAATTTGAAAACAACATTTCGATTCAAACTGAAGCTGCGCTTATTCTGAGCCACAATTGCTCTGAAAACAGGGGCAACAATAGGCTGCTGTGGCAAGTGGGGGGTGCTCAATCGAGATCTGAAAAGGAGTTAATCAAGATTTTGGTTTGGTTTGGCTTGGTTTGGTTTACACATACTGTGATTATTTTTGCAATCACATTTCCTAACACTCGAGCTGCAGGTGACAGTTCTCCCTCATCTAATCTTCTGTGTGTCCTCAAAGATAATGCGCTTGTTGTGTGCTCAAATTTGCATATGCAAATCAGCCTCTTTTGTACTTGATTAATTTTCAACTAAGCCACCTCAGCATCCTCAACATCCTCCCCTCTGTGGACAACAGGATAACAGACGCTTGAAGCCCACAATTGGTGTTTAATCAAATAAACAAACATGTGTACTTAAGTGCGAATGTTTGTGTCACCTGATTAATCGCACAGTATTTGCATACTACGATTTAATTTATTTTTATTTAAACTAATTATGCACAGATTTTCATTACATAACCATAAAATGCGTCAGCATAGATTTCAGCAATCAGATTAGATATAGTTCTTATACTTAACCCGATTCAAGTGAGTTGAAGTGAAGAAATTAGAAAAGGTTTCTGTCTTAATTAAATAAACTAAAATACAGCCAAAGTTAAAGTGAAAACTTTCCGATTTTGAATTCGGAAAAATAGAACAAACACCTAGACACAAAAATACCATTTATATATAGTTTCATATATCGGTAGGTTTTTGTTTTTATTACTTGAAGGTTGCACAAACAGACATGGCTTGGATGGTTCTCCTATCGACAGACAGATGAAAATTTATTCCGTGGTCAGACGTTGCCACAATTTTATTGTGCTCCGTTTTTCACCTCCCCTTCAAGGGTTAAACGTCATAAAGAAAAAAGTGGAGTGTGCTTATTGCCGGCCAACAAGGTCAACAGCTCTACACAATCTACGGCTATCAATTGGTGCTCATTCAACAAAGACTGGCTCTGCCTATAAATGCATAGAAGTTCAACGGCAAAGTTAACAAATCCAATCGAATAATACCCCTTTCAATCTTTGCTCGATTTTTAGAGCAATTCACTGTTTGTAAATTTCCCAGGGGTCTCTTGTGGAGGCAGCGAGGAGTATTCAAACATTTGAGCTGCTGATTACATTTAATGCTCTAATCGAATGTCAGTGGATAAAACAAGAAAATGAAAAGCAAATTCAAATCTTGGCAACGTCATTTTTTGCATCTGACAATCGTTTTTATGCAATGCATCCTTTGGCAGTGGAATGACCGAAGACTTACCTTATAAAGGAACCCATGCAATGATACTAATTTACCATTTTTTGTGATACTAAATATTAACTGCATAATTGAGAATATATATATAATTTTTACTTGTACTTAGGACAGTATAGAGACAACTGGTATTCTGAACGGAGAGATATTGAAACTGCACTATATCCACTATTGCCTCCGTCCTCATCTAAAGAAGCTAATATTTGCCAAGTTTTGGGAATTCAATTGATATTTTTGAATATGCGATTTCCACAAACCAAAAGCTTGAAAGCCTGCAAGCCTTCAAGCTGTGGAAAATGGATAAGTTTATGACATTCTTTAAACGTGGAATCACAATGGATGATTTCATGGCACTCTTCAATAGTGGAATCATATTAGATGAGCTCCTCAGTTGCAACGATTTCATCGAAGTTCTGCAACATTGCAAGTCCCGCTTGCAACAGAATTCCCTCAATGCTGTCCACTCTTTGCTGAATAGTATTAAAGTGTAAAATTCAAACATCGATCGTATAATATATGATTTTATATATACCTCAGCTTCGCGACACATTTTGAGTCATAATAAATTTTTATTGCTTTAGCTTGCAATTTGCTGCACAACCCCTCAAAACTTGAATACCCCCAATGCAATGCGAGAAAAGGCAGCTCCTCGCGCTGCCAGGCACTGATTTGATGCATTTTTGTGAGGTCTCCTCTCAACTCCTTTGAGGATAAACGCTTTCAGCGGAAAGACATCACGAACCAAAAGTCGTAATAGAAAGCCAGGCCGAGCACGACCAGGTAACATATACACCCACACCCACACACACACATACACACACACACACAAGTGCACACACATTCATGAAACCGGAATCGCGAGTCGCGCAAAAGCGCAGCTTTGTTTGCTTTGAACTTCAAATGTTTTACCAGCCACACTTTGAGGCAAGTTCACAAAAAATAAAATGGAGAAAAATCTATTCCGTTGTTCGGCATCTAAAGTTGCGTACGTTTGAGGTGAAAGGTATATGAATATATATACATATATATGCGTAATAGGGAGCATTCTTCAGACAAACATCATCAAGACCTGGTCTATACAATATACACTTGTGCGAGTGCTAACGTTTTATGGTTTAAGCCATAACTGTTTGCCGAATAGTATTAAATTCCTGTGACTTGCCCACTTTTGGGTCGCCTCATAATTCGGCAAAGAAGACAGCACATTGAAGCAGTAAGGAATTGTAATGTTGCCACAACATGTGTGAGACACTTCCGACCACAAAAATAACATTCACTTCACTGGCAGGACGCGAACTTAGCAAATTGACAGATGTTAAAATTAATGAATTATTTTAAGATGCATTTGATGTTATTTTTGAAACCATTCCCACTTGCGATTTATTGGAACAACATTTATACAACAAATTTTAGTGAAAACCATGTTTCCCATTTAAGTGTATTATTTTTTTAAGGTTTAAAACTATCAGATTTATATGAGTTTTGACAAAGTAATGGCAATCGAATTGTGAATCAGTATATATATTTGTGTTAATACGAATTGAATTGAAATAATTTTGTAATAAGATATGTAACTAATAGTTACAGTGGGATTACAGATGCCAACGCTGGATTGAACAGCAGTATAAGATTTAATGGATGAAGCAGAGTTATAGAAGAACAGCAAAAAGATAGAGTCGAGTTCGTAAAGAACATCGTTATCGGGAAAAAATCGCTGTTTTATGCAACCGAATATTACCTTGTAAATCCAATTCTCATCTTTCAATATGAACATAACTATTATATTAAATAAAAAGGGCTCAATCAGTCCTACAAAACACTAAATATATTTTTAAAAAATTGTAATCGCTTTAGCTTGTAGACTTCACCTATTATTTGTAATACATTCTTAAGTCAAAACTAAGAAATATTTGTGCTCTCATCTATTTAGAATTGAATTAGGATTATTTTGTTGATTTGTAAAGCTAAAGTGTTTCTTTTATGTTACTTAGACATTTGTGTCATGTTGCAACAGAGCAACCACAAAATGGAATAAAATTGCAAAAATTGTAAATCAATTAAAATCGCAATGCACAACTGGAAAAGCACAGCAAAAACAATGTTCTGCCAAAAAAAGAGGAGGAATTTTTTTTGTTTTATTGTCTGCTCGACCAAACTTGAAATTTTTGTTGGCCACTTTTATTATTGAATCTATTTTTGCTTTTGCACAGAGTGAATTTGTGGCTGACGTCCATTGAAATGTGCATTAAATGTCAATGGGATTTCCCTATAAATAAGATAGTCGAATTGGAAAACTTACTATCACAAAATCGATGTGAACATGGAAAATATTTAACCACAAATACTTTCAACGAGTAGAAAGCTTGTTGTAGTTATATAAGCCTATTTCAAGTTGAATTTCAAATGCAATTTTTCTTTTGGCCAAATTGTGTTTCAACTGGTTTTTGGTCAAAGCGATAAAGCTGCAATTCAACCGTACAAAGTGCACAATTTCTTCACACACTCAGGACACACACACACACACACACACACACATGGGCCTCTTTTTTGTGTATTTGTGTGTGTGTGTAATATTCAAATTTATAAATTATGAAATTTTATGCCTTTGAGGCGTAGAATGTGCAAAAATATTATTTTACACACGTAAAATGCCCAAACATATTTTCATGCATTCGCACAGTTAATACCCGTGTTCCACAATCCCACACTTGCCACACTTGCCACACCCATTTGTAGACTTGGAGGCTATGCACCTTAACATCATTTACATGAATTTAGGTTGCCGAAAATGTTACGCCTGACAGCAGGGGTGCAGAGCTGGGGTTTTAGAGGGGGGGTTACCAGGCAGGATATCAAGCCTGAAAGTTGGCCACAGCCACAGCCTTATCTGAGTTATGAATATGCAGGTGCTTATCGTATGTGTATGAGAATGTATATATATATATATATATATATATATATAAAGCTGTGTGTGTGTGTTTGTGACTGCCAACAACTATGACCCTACTGTAAACTGGGGAAAGGGGTGCCAGCCAAACAAAGTTTGTAAAAGATTTAAGTACCTGTAAATTTTATTTATGAAATAATTTTTTTTTAACATAGCATCGACTTTAATTTAGCATGACAGAAATAAATTTCCTTGAGTAGTTACAACGGGCAATTAAGTTTGTGAAGGCAAATTAAATTGTCGAGGCTTCCACTCTTGTTACCTGACTGAATTCAGCTCGAATGACTGACATTCTGCACTTTGTATTAAGTTCGCTCAATTAACATGTTCAGTTGCGCGCTCAGCAAAAGCTAAGCCTTTAAAATACATTACATTTACATATAAACAAATATATATATATATATATGTGTATATATGTTTATATGTTGAGGATGCATCATGGAGATTATTGGGATTGCTGAACAAACTTTTGTCAAATGTACCAGCATCAGTCTCTGCCCCATCCTCGTGCTCCTCGGCTGTAGTCTTAAATATATGGATAGCTTTGTTATTGAGTTCCTGGAGAGTCGAGCGTCATCTGTTGAGGCAGCTATTTGCGAAAGTCTGGATTACATATTTAATCGTACACAGACAGAATACGAGTAGTGGAACAGAGATTGAGGCTCCCATTCCGGTTAACAACTCAGAGTCTCCGCTCCTCCACGTTTGTAGCCTCTTTTATTCGATGCCATCAAACGTGCCTACAATTTTAAGTGCTTATGTCAAGCTAATCATGTTATCACCAGAATAAAACAAAATAAAAAATGAAGCAACAGTCTGTCCCATTAGTTTGCAGACAATATTAATGTTGTAAAATGTGTGTACCCTGAATTCATTAAAAAAGGTAAACAATTAAAATAAAAGGAACCCATAAAGTATGTTTGTGGGTTCTGAATATTCACTAGCAGTAAATAACTGAGGAAAGACATTTAATATTATAATTAATTATTTAATATTATTATTATGGGGTTCCTTAAATAATATCAACTTCACTTCAGTATTTATTATGTAATCTTTAAGTTGATTGCGTAACTTAAATTTGCGTGCGTTTCTGACAAAATCTTGAGATCCATGTATCGATATATACATATCGAATATCGATATACTTTAAAATTGCCAGAACTCTTATTGGCAATAAAATGCATGCAGAATTAAGCTTAAAACAATCTTTTTCTGGTCATGGTTTTGTTGCATTTCAAATTATACACAATCAAGGAGCAGAATATAAAAATGCATATTTAATTATAACCGCTATAATTAGTTAATTGCATTTTACAACATTGCTTTTAATATCTGATTAATCTCATAATTGACTTATTAAAGTTATAACTTAATAAAACAGAAAATGGCGAAAATAAAATTGTATAATTACCATGTTAATTTTATTAGTTAGTGGGACTGGTATATTACAACCATTTTTTTATTATACATTTTTATGTTAATCACAATCTGCCAATTTGATATATATACATTACTGGATTAAGTCAACCAATATACCACAATTTTATATTTTAATAAGCTTATTTGATACAACTACTGAAAATCTATTTGGATTTCACTATCTTTAAGTATCTTTGAAATATTTTGGTATTATTAGATAACATTTTATATTTCTATTAGAATTAAATTCTTACATCTGTGCTATCGATATATATATTTATATAAATGTTCGCTCACCAATATAATCTATATAAATGTTGCTTATACATTTTAATTGTTGCAGGAGAAATAAATTTGCAATTAATTTGCATTTATGGCTTTTAGATCGACCGGTCGAAATACTAATAACACAGTTGCTCTATCTGATGAATAAATAAATTTGAGTTATTTGTTAAACCAGCCATCCAATAATGAACTTCAAATTAAACTGACTTTATGTTGCCTGTTTCCCTTCCCTTTCCTTCCCTTTTCCACTTCCCTTTCGGAAGCCATAACCCACCTGTTCTGATAATCAAAAAGCGATTCAATCAAAATTGACCACAATGCTTATATACTTAAACAAATTAAATTCGCAATCAAACCAAAAGTGCATTCAATTTTAATGAGGCCCAAACGAATTCAACTGCAAACAAAATTGACGCTGCTATTTGTTAGTAACCGCTTTGTAATACATAATTCATTTTAAGGCCTTACAAATTCAGACCCGAAAACAGAATATTACTTGGCTAAAAATGCTTATTTCGAAAATGTCAACTTATGAAACAAACGAAGATCACAACAAATGATTAATGTTGAAGAAATATAAAATGTGTCAAGCGATTAAAGTTGGAATTGCTTGTAACGTATTTTATTAACGGCAATCATTTATCAAATACGCAAGCTGCCCAGCATGTGGCACACATATATATATATATATATATATATACAGTATACTATGTGAAATCGAAATCCAGATGTATTGGCCTACGGATATACACGTGATATGCGATATGTGATAATAATGCTCAAAAGCCGTGCGCTGAACTCACACTTTTATTCTCCTTTTATTTTTTGCCAGCTTTTTTTACCTATGTCAGCTTGCTTTTTGATTTGACTGACCCAAAATGGGTAACGCAAAAAACAGAAAAAAAAATACAAAAAAAAAACACAACCCAATGACGCATCGAATAGCCTTTCATATATATATACATATATATGTATATACATATATAGCATATGAAAAATGAAAGGCAAACTACGAATACAATAAATAAAGCCACTGACTGAATTCGCTGATGTTTTTTTTTTTGTTTTTTTTTTTTTTGCAGCATCCAAGCGAATGAATGAATAAGGAATGACTGACTGGCACATGTCAATCAGAGAGCAGAGCCATAATCTCTGATTGACATGAACTTAAAAGTATTATGACAAATATAACGCAATCTGTGCGTGTCTCTGAATTCACGCTTCCCTCTCCTCGCGGGGGTATCTCAACTTTATTTTGTACGAAATGTGTGACATATTTTTTTTAAACTTGATTTGTATTTCATGGAATATTGATTCGATGTAAATTTCATTTAAGGAAAATTAAATTACACTCAATTTGTTTGCGTTGCCTTTTTAATTACACAATTTTCGCATGCTGACCAAAGAATTTCATTAAGGGTATTAAGTCCCTTGCGACCCGAAGATAGCTTTTGTCTTACTGGTTGTGCACACTTTTCATATGATGCAAGCATGTGGTGTGTGCGTGTGTATGTGTGTGTCATGTATTTTTTTTGTTGTACTCCATCATGGCCCTGGTCAACTGACAAACAATTCTGATTAAATAAAAATCATTTCACTGCAAATAGCCGGTGGCACATTGCTGCGTTTGACACCACCTCCTTGTGTTGCTGTGGCAACAGCGCCAACAGGCGTTCAATATACTTATCTCAGTTGTGTCCCTCGACTTGTTGTAAAGAAAAATTGAGAGCATATTTTCTGTTTTTTTGGGAAAACTGCTAGCTATCTTCATTTAACTCCGGACATGCCGTAAATCAATTTTATATTTATTATTTTCTGCATTGCAATCGTGGTTGATAAATCCATATACATATATAAACTTATATGTTGTGTTTCAGTTCACTCACTTAAGCATACATCGCTTGGATGATGGCCTGCTATTACCCAGATTTAATTTACTGTACGGCTCCGCAAACACAACCTGCCCCAGTCCGCTTATCACTTAATTGGGAATGTATGTGCCGTCAGTGAACCGACGTGGCACGTAATTTTGTGGTCATTACAACGAACCCTGGCAGGCAAACATAATCGTGTCCATGAAATACACATATTTCGTTAATGAATGCATTTCCTCTGAAGCTCAAAGGATATCTGTCCCAACCACCACCAATGGAACGCCACATAAAATATGAGCACCAAAGTTCCATATTTAAAAGGAAACTATTTAAAAATCAAGGTATACAATTGTAATTCAAGTCTTACTCTACTATTCGTCAAACTTTGATTTAATAACTGAGAAATCGATTTATATATATAATAGCGTGATTCTAGACATATAATAGCGTGATTCTGAATGTCGATTGTTGCACTGCACATTTTTCCATTAGGGACAGCACTCGGTTCATTCAATTTCAAAATTGATTTATCGATGGTTTGAAAAGCATGGCAATATTAATGTCACAAACAGTTGCTATTTTAAGAAGGGTATTCCCTTTTTTAAAAACATAATTAGAATTTATTTAATGTAATTTATTTTATATAATTTAACAACCATAATTTGTAAATTAGATTCATGAATTACGAAACTAAGATGGTTAACGACAACAGAATCGTGAAAAGTAATTAATGTGAATTCAAAGTTATAAAGTAGATGATTTAATATTGCTTTAAAATCTGAACAATTCTGCTTAACTTACACCGATACAATCATTTATAAATACCGAAACTACAAAATACAAAAATATGCTGTTTATTATTATTATTATTAAAAGTTATCGAGATTTATCGAATATTTGTAGTTAATATAAAAGAAAAGTGCTGAATTTTTCACTGTGTGTTTTGCAATTGTTTGAAGGACATAAACAAAATATTTATTTGATCATAGCTTGTTGTGATTGGCAAGTCCTTTCAGCCTTCTCGTATTTCGATGGCTATTGCAAAAATTACAATGTGAAACTGAAACGAATCAATGGAAAATGTAGAAAATTGTAGGGAAATTGGCAGCTTGCTGTTTGTTTGCCAGTGTGTTTGTTTGTTTGTTGTTCGGTTGTTTGACATTCGGTAGTGGCACATTTATGAGCACACATTAACCAAATTTGCATACTAATTAAAAATTAACGACATTAAATAACCGCATAACAAAACCAAACGTTGCCAACAACCATTCAATATTAACCACAAAATCATTTGCACAACTTCTGGTTCCGTGATGGAGTTGAAATTGATTGCCCTTTTATGGGTTGGCACTCGTATTGACAGTTTATTGACACCGTCGGACTGTCAGTCCTGATAAATGATTGTTAATGACTGGCAAACACTCACATTCACACTCACATTCACACTCACATTATTACTCACATTCACATTCCCATCCACGCATTTGAAAAATCTGTAAAATTCTTGCGCGTCTGCGTTGCTTTTTCTGTTTGTTTTTAGTTGTAATTAGTTGGCAACTCTGGGTAATATTTTGACTCGAATGTTGTGGTTTTCCTTTGCCAATTTGGTTCTTATCTTGCTACTATTTTTGGTTAAGTTCAGCACATCCGAATTTCAGTTTTCAAATCACAGCTACACTCTGAAAAAAATCACATTGCTCGAAGTGCTTTAACAGAGCACCAAAATTCATAATTCAGAATCAGGATTAGTTAAGTTTCCTTAATATGCTTTTAATATATTTCTTATATCGAAATTATGATTTCCTAAAGTAATATATAATATATAATGATATCTTGCTCCTTACATACATGTTTCATCAATCATGATTGAGCAAAAGCAGATCGGATTTAATTTTACACTTTCATTAAACACAAAGATTCTTTTAGTGAATATTTTATTATTTTTTGATTAGTGCATTTTCTTCTTATTTAAATGACATTCAGTTTTAAATGATTCTCGTATAAAGTTTAAAAAAATCACAATTCTTCAATTTGCATTTATGCCAGATTTTTTCTCTGAGTGAAGAGGAAAACGAGAATTAAATAGAGATAAAAGTAGAGAAAGACGGAAAGCGAATGTGTGTTTGCGGTTTGGAGTTTATATCAACCAAGGCAAATGAAATTCGAGTGCGGCTCCAATTTTCACGGAGTCAATTGAATAACAACCTAAAAGCAATCGAAGTGCGTGCGGCAACCAAATATCCGGCGTATGAAATTGCACAAATTGGCTATGGCAAACTAATCAAATGCAAACAGTAAACTGCAAACTGTAAACTGTAAACTGCAAAGTTTGTGGCAAATGTATTGCATCGATTTAGACGCAAAATTTAATAATCCCCATGCATGTCGGCAGTCAGGTAATTTGTGGAGGCACGCCTCGGTTGCAAGCGAGCAACTTCAGTTGCAAACGGATGCCAATCCAAAATTCAAAATGACAGCAAAGGGTGCATATAAATTTCTGTATTTCACCTGGCACCTGCAACATCCCTAACAAGGCATCCTGCCAGGCCAGGATTATAAGCTGGAACATTTACGATAATTGCTGAGAGAATCCCTGATAGAAATGAAAAAATAACAAATAACAAACGTCCTCAATTCGCATGCACAACTCTTATAAATACTTAAATGTTCTGGGAAAATTTACTTTGCATACTTGAGAGGATCTGATCCTCAGCTCTCTAGCTGGCACAACAAATTACTCGACTAATATTTGCTTTAACACACACACACACACACAGAGACACACACCAAGACACATGCTTAAGTTGAAGTTGAAACTGACCACATAAATCTCGCCTTGCCCCAACTCATTAGACACACTGCAGCTGCACAAGCCGAGGAGAGCACACACAGAGAAACACACACACTCACAGTCACACTCACACACACTCACACACACACTCACACACACTCACACACATATACACAGTCAAGCAGAGATATCCCATAACACCCATAACAGACTAATAAACGTATGAAACACACAAAGACGAGTGTTGGGAAATGCTTCAACACACTAATGGCTGCCTCTCAGCTGCAGGACTCACGAATTTGGGGTATGTCTATCTCTAAGCTACGCACAGTTAGATGATGCCACATGTGAAACTGATTGAAGGCTCCAAATTGCTTCAGGCGGCAAAGTGTGCGCATAAATGTTGTACACAGTGAAAAAAAGATTGATAGCTTTTGATGGTCAACTAAGATTAACATGAGTGAAGTCTATTTTGCTGGAAATTCTATAACTGTAAATTTAATATAACTAATAATGTTAAGTTTTTAATATATGTTATAATTCACTCAACACATAAATACAATAATAGGAGAAATTATAAATTATTCTTGAATTGAGGCGTTTTTGTTGCCGAAACCATAAAAATATTGTAAAATATTATATAAATATAAATAAATTGTGCAATTAATTGACTGAAGACTAATATACGAAATGTCTTGAATCAAGTATTTGTTTTATATATTTTCTCTTTGTGGATATCCTTTCTTTGCGACTTTATGGGTACAGGGTATATGAAATGATTGTGACTGTCTGACATCTCAGACTCAGTTCAGACTTGTCGAGCGTTAATACTGATTGATAGATAAACATTGCGACATCAATTAGCGTTGGAAAAGTGCAACTTGAAATGGGGAGCAGAAGAAAAGTTGCCTCTCATCCAGAATATGGGAGCAGGAGGGAAACAGAGACAGAAGACTTTGCCTGCCCCGACAATTGTAATGAAATTTTCAACAACAGTTTTTGCAAATCATTTCATTGCTTATGCTGACGGCCAGAGAAAAGATAAATATTAATAACTCAGCTGGTCAGCTCCAGCTCCAGCCTCACAAAAGGTGAAGGCTAAGTAAGCTCTGCCCCCGAACTGAGTGTTGCAGTGGCAGCAGTTTCTGTGTGCTGCGGACTCAGTTTGCACGGCAAATAAGAAACCCGAGCGATTCCATCTGGATGAGGAGGATGCTGCAGACAGAACCGAGCTGAGCCTTTTAAATAATAACAGCGGGGACGGGCTATAAAGTAAAGTAAAGTAAAGGAAAAACCAGTGAATAGACAAATAGTTTCCTTGTTGATGACAATACAGAAAAATGTGAGGCAGGACGAAACAAAGTAAGCGCCAAATAGCCTCGGCACATAATAAAATACAGTCAAGGATAAGCCGAGAGGTGGAGTGGTGTAAGCAAAAATGAAAATGTTATGCTATATATTGAAGTGTGTATGTATAAGTGTATATATGTATGTATGTATGTGTACATATCAAATGCAAAGCTACCTAAGCGGCTCTGCTCTGCTGTTGGCCACAAGGCTTAAGCTAAATATTAAAATTCATACGCCATGTTGTACGGTCAAATCACTTTTGGGCTGTGGCCCGATGAAAAGGGGGGAAATGCAAAGCAAAAAAAAAAATGCTAAAAACGACAACTACAATGAAGGGCACACACACAGATACACAAACACACATACATACATAGAGCGGAGCATATTTTCCAGCAGCAGTGAAACAATTGCACAATTTATGTGGCATTTATTTGCACATCATTCAAGTCTGACCAAAAGTAACCAGCTACCAGAGCTACCTAATACTCGCTCCGAAACCATGAAACGAACCGTTAAGAATTAATGGCAATAAGAAAACCTTCCAGAGTGACCGACCGCCAAATACCCTGTACCCAATACATTCTGAATTTAAATGCGTTTTGTTTTTTATCAAATTTCAACCATCAATCTGCTCTCGTCCTTGTATAGACCTCTCGCACATTTGTACAGGGTATCAGGGCAGAGGGTATACAGGTCAAACACTCACTACAATTCATTTCCGCTTCGTCCCCTCGCCGAAGAACACATGGTCGACAACTAAACTGCACACAAATATTACAAATTCAAAATGCTAAATGTGCATTTAACTTATGTATTTATGTAAATCCCTCGAAATTATTTTTGCCTCACGGCCCACAAGGCTAAGGAGGCAGCAACGGGAATGTTGCATTGCCACCAAAACAAACTGAGCGTCATTTGAATAAATACTTGCATGCAGATGTATTCTGTATGTGTGTGTGTGTTTTTTTTTTGTATTTGTTTCTTATTTTCCTTTTGTGCCACTAACTATCCACATGCAGCATTTTCCTCGCCTTTGCTGTCAATTGTCAGCATTTCAGATTGATGGCAAGGATTCTCTCGCTTCACTCTGCAGATCCTCTCCTGCATTCTGCTGTCTGTGGCAGAATTTTCTATTTTTGTTATAGTTTCTATCATTCATTCCATAACTATGTACATATGTATTCAACTGATGTATTTTATGGTCACTTTCAGCAGTCCTGTAAACTTTTGCACTCTCATTAAATCTGCACAATATGTGCAGTAGAATCCTGTGGATGCCACCTACGGACAGTCTCAAAGGTAAGTGCATATTTATATATACATATAAATATATACATATGTATAAATATGTATTTTTAAGGATGCAAAATGCCGAGTCATGTATGCTGCTGTTCTGACGTTCTCGACTTCATTTTCTTCATAACTTATTTAGTCGCAAGCTTCAAATAATTTAAGATAATGCAGTTAGACCAAAGTGCCAAATCCGATTTGGCCAGTACCTTTGGGGGATGGGGGGTGGTGTCGTTGCATAAGCTTCTCAAATGTGCCAGGGAAGAGAGAGATGTGCACATAGAGAATATTTAATGTCACTTTGATCTCTCAACTCTCTCTCTCTATGTGCAACCACCAGAGGAGAGATGTTTTATGTGCTCTGCTTTGCATTTAGATTGCATATTCATATTAGCCACTGTATTTTATACACTCAGCTGACGTAATCATTCGCTTCTAAACAGCTTAATCCTTTGCAACAGCAACAGTCTGTGTGTTGTCAGCAGACCCAGGGTTGAACAAAAGCCTTGTCTGCTGCTATTGTTTATCAATTTTATGCAAATCGTTGGCTGGAAACACTCCTTTTTTTTGTTTGACTTTTATCACCGTTGCCGGCATAATTACGTAATTGAATTAAGTTGGCTCTTCGGAATCAAATACAATTTTAATAATTTAATTTTATAAGCCTATGCTGGGAAATACGATAAAATGCGCGTGCTCCACAATTTAATCAAATAATTAAAATCTAAAACTATTGCCAGCATTAAATTCAAATCCAAATGGGTTTTTGAACTCTATTATATAAGGTAAACGCCCTCCTCGACCGGGCCAGACTGTGCCGGATAAGCTACTTAGTACAGATTGCTGTGCTCCCTTCCTCTCGCCATCTCTTTCTGATGTTTTGCTTAACTTTGAAGATTCGCTGAGCCACAAACAACAACAAAGTGGAAAATTCTGCTCAGCTGCGGGCGAGCACATTTTTCCTGATGAATTCCGCTAAGCTGAAAATTCGTTTTAAATCCATATGGACACACGCTCCTGCATGCACACATCCGAGCACCCGCTGACACCCGCTGGTGGAACTTTCACTTTCAGCTCAGCTGTCGTGGCCAATTGAAACTGTAACTGTGTTTAGTGCTCAAGGCCAAGTTTTTTTTTTTTTTTTTTGGTCCAGCTATTGCGGGCTAACGCCCACCGGCTTGAAGTAAATTCAGTGCCGTGGGCCGTACACCAGATTTTAATTCAATTACATCTGTAGCTGCAAGTTGTGCGCAAATATTTTCATAGGACAAATTAAAAAGTTGCTCGCCGTCGCAACAATCAACCCTAAAAGAAGCCCACATCAGCTACGCAACCACCCAAGTGGGTGCAACCACCCGGCACCCCAAGGCGAATGCGTGTGCCGCTATTTCCACTTGTGGTTGCTGTTTTGTCAGCAAACATATTTTGGTCAAAACAACAAGGCTCTTGTGCAACTGTTGCTAGTTTGTTGAATACCAAATCTGTAAGTGGACCAGACTTCTTTTCCATATGTTTCACACAATCATCAGTAGAGCATGTGTTATTGTCAGCATACACTGAAGAAATTTCAACAAAATATCTGGAATAAATGGAGTAAATGAAGTAGGCAAATTAAATATATTCTATTATTGAATTAATTTATCTGAACTGAATTGTTTTTAATCATTTTAATTTTACTTTATCGCAAATCAATAAAGCCACATATCTCCCACAGTTTTATAGATACAGTCACCAATTTTGGTTGGTAGGTTGTTGGCGATGTTCTTCAAAGATCGGAATATGCAACGCCCACCTCCGACGCCACTAACTTGCTGGTAACCTTCTCCAAGGGTCGGCATATAATTTTCTGGACCACGCCCACAACCGCCGTCACTAGGAGCTACAACCCTAGGAATTTGAAATGCGCATATCTTCCATATGCCGATTTTCGGACTATAATTTTGACTTATGTTCCGACCCAAAATCACGTTTTTATCTTTAAGTGTACGATTGATCTAGAGGCCAAACTATGACTAAAACACGCTTGCTTTTGAAATTGCGTTAAGTTTTGACGAAGTTATGGTATTTTGAAGGTTCGACCTATGGCGATTGGCCGATTTTCTGAGTATAATTTTGACTTATGTTCCGACCCAAAATCACGTTTTCAACTTTAAATGTACGATTGATCTAGAGGCCAAACTATGACTAAAACGCCCTTGCTTGAAAATTTGCCAATAAGACTAGAATATATTTAACAACTGAGTTAAGGGTTTGTCGTAGTCGAACCAAATCGACTACAGCATCTTACTTGTATATTGTGAATTTTGCAACAATGTCGGATATTTTGGCAAGTGTAAGTGTTCTGGCACGTCTGACTTTTGGCACATCATAACTTTCAAATTGGCTTCTAGTTCTTCCGTCTCTGCCACAATAGGAACAGAAATCACTTCTGCTGTTAGACAAACACATTCCTTACAGTTGTTGCAACAAGGAGAGCACATTTAAAATTCCAAACAACTGCATAGGTGCAGGGTGCACTTAAGTTCGGTTCCGATTCACTATTGTGCTCAGCAGCCACTTTTGGGGACTAAATGCGTATTGCTTTGCAATCAAGCGATATTGTGCGGATCTGCATCGGCATTTACATGTCCAAGTGCATATTGGGGTGAGGTCATTTGGATAAGTGGCGCATAAGAAATTGCCCCAAAGGTGTTGAGATTACAGCAAAACGGAATAATTAAAATTAAGGCGAAAATCGCTTGGGATCAGCAATAAAAGCGGAGGCAAAAACTTTCCACAGGAAGTCGCCGTGGGGCGAAAATCTGAAGCGGAAATCGAAATTTGTTAAATGGAGCAATCGATGAATCGCGCTTGGCCCCGATGTGCGTCCCCTCCCCAAATGCGCCACGCCCACTCACAATTCCACAGTTTGGTTTTACATTTTATCGCTTGTACGTTTGCACCATTTCAATTACAAACAATAACAATAAAATGCAGACGTAGGAGGAGGGGACAGGGGACAGGGGACAGGGGACTACAGGACGGACACGGACAAGTCGTTAAAGTTCAAGAAAGCGCGTTACCGTAATAAACAAAAAACAACAAACAAAAAAATCAAATAAAAAAAGAGTAGTGCAAGCGAATTAGTTCACACGGAAGTGGCTGCCAGTTGAACCCACACCCTCACCCGGACCCAATCCCTTGCGACCGTTGCAACCGTTTCCGTCCACATTCTGACTCCCACCCATGTTTAACACTCGTGTCCAGGGAAGCGCGCTGTGTCGCTCGTGCGGAAGGAAGCTAGGATGTTAGGTGCCAAAGCGGGAATTTTAGGTAAATATTATTGCAAAGAAATTTAAATACTGATTTTTTCATTATCCACGCTTTCCACTTTATTTTTTACGTTCCACTGAACACATTAATAGAAATGTTTTGGCTCCTTTCTCGTTTTCGTCGTTCAATTTTAAAATGTATGCATTTTATTTATTTAGATATATAAATATAGATATTTATAAAGATATAGATATAGATATAGATATAGATATAGATATAGATATAGATATAGATATAGATATAGATATAGATATAGATATAGATATAGATATAGATATAGATATAGATATAGATATAGATATAGATATAGATATAGATATAGATATAGATATAGATATAGATATAGATATAGATATAGATATAGATATAGATATAGATATAGATATAGATATAGATATAGATATAGATATAGATATAGATATAGATATAGATATCGATATAGATATAGATATAGATATAGATATAGATATAGATATAGATATAGATATAGATATAGATATAGATATAGATATAGATATAGATATAGATATAGATATAGATATAGATATAGATATAGATATAGATATAGACATTGGAAATCGAGTTGATTTTTTGGGAGATTTTGAGATTGATTGGTCCTATTCGTGATATTTTCCTAACTTTCTAAACTTTCTACTTAGGTGCTGTGTGAAGTGAACTAATTATTCAAGTTTGACGAATATAGCTATTATTAAGAAACTGAAGGCCAATCGAAATAAATGTACATTTTTTTGTTAACATATTGCCAGGGAAAATACATAAAAGATCTTACAACTAAAAACTTATTTCATTAGCAATTTCCATCAAAGCCAGTCCCAAAGTAAACACTGCGAGACTCCACCGACTCCCGAGGCGCCGTTGCTCTGCTCAATTTAATTCAACGCTAATAAAACTCGAATAAAATGAAATTTGTACGCAATTTGCTGCTGAACTTGGCAGTGACTCGTCGCAATTATCATTGACAGTCGTATGGCGAATACGTGACAAACGGCAGCCATGTGTTAATCCTGAACTGGCCGCACGCAGTGCAAGATTACGAACAAGAAATGACAACAGCTACAAAATCAACAACGAACCAACGAATGAACGAACCAAATACACACAGGACAGAAAGAACAAAAAACAGTAAAAGAAAAAGAACAAGACAAAAAGAAAGAAAGAAAGAAAGAAAGACGTATACATAAATAAGAAAAATAACGGAAAAGTTTATGGTCAACATTTTTAGTTGCGGTCGAATGAATAGCAAAGTGTATTTCATGAACAGCACACATTAATATAGCCACTCTCACACGTACACATCTATACACACACACACACACTCACTCACACACACAACACACTTAAACACACACACAAACACACATGCATACACACATCTGTACAGATTTTACAGACACGCACCCGGCGAAGAGGCAATCGCTGCCTTGGCAACATTTATTGTATCACAAGTGGCCAACTGTATCCCAATGATGGCTCCGATGTCCATTGTTGGCTCCGTCTGCTCCTCCATCTCCAACTACCTACTTGGGCGCACTTTTATTATTATTGATGACAATTTTGAGCAGACAATAAAAAGAACACATCTACAAAAACAAAACAAAAACAACAACACCAACATCCACCTCCGCCTCCTCCACACGTTTTTGTGGACACAATCGAAATAGAGAGAAAGATAACAAAAAAAAAAAAAAACAAACAAATCTTGAATATCCACTATGACAGCTTGACAGTGGTTAAAAACTTTGTTAGCGCCCAAAAATCTGACAATTTGGGTACTTCCCCCCCACTCCTTAGGCATTTTCTTAATAAATGAAAATGTAAAGTTACCTCAGCAATAATACATACTATTGCATAAGTTGCCACACAGCCGTTGCATGAACTGCGCAAACTTAAATCAAAAAGTTTTTGCCACGAATTTTTTATTTCCATAAAATGAAGTGTGCGTGTGCCACAAATAAACCCACAAGTCGCGCTGTATTATCCAAAAAGTGTATGTTTTTCTCGCATCTGTTGTCCAAACTCTCAGTTACTTTTCAGGAGGAAAAAAAAGAGAAAAAAAATTGAAACTAACGCGGATGTTGCATATCTGCAAAAAATGTTGATAATTTTTGGTGGTGCTGGGAGGGGACTGTCTGACAAGCACGTGCTCCATCAATTTTATACTATATATGTATGTATATTTCCTGCCTACTTAGTTACCCAAACAGACACACACACACACACACACACACACACTGATGCACTTTCACTCACATATTGAGCTGACACAGCCAATTGATTAACCTAAGCCACAAGTTGAATCAACTTTGCCGAGCTGTGGCAAGAGCAGCGCACAAAAGTTAATTTTGAATCGTTTATCAAATGGAGGTGGAGCTGCAAAACTTCAAATGCATCTACATATATCCTGTCAGATGCCAGATGCCAGGTGCCAGACTAATACCTCGTCGAAAGCCATGCACCTTCGCTGGGATAACTTGACTAGCTGTTCGCTGGGTGGTAGGTAGCAGATGCAGCCAGCTCATAATGCAAAATAGCCAAATAACGCCCCAAAAACTTGATTCCAGACATATGTCGGCGTTGGTGTTAAAGTGGGGATTCGGGTTTTGGGGAGGCGAACGTCAAATTGAACGTTGCGAAGCGAAACTCGTTGGGAACGTTGCTCAGCTATTTGTCAAATTTTGGGTATGCGAAAAAAAATTGATGAGTTGTGAAAATTCCGACAATATGAAAACTGAACTTGGTTCAAGTGACTGCCAAGAGAGAAAGCAAGAGAGAGAGAGACTGAGTGTGTGTGGAGGAGCAGGTGACTATATGGAGTTAACAGCCGAATTGCGATATCTGATAGAAGTCACATATGCATATACAAATATCAAGAGTCAAACTAATGATTGACATTCAATCTGAGCAGTGCATTTTTGAAATTTCACAATTGCTCTTTCGGCATTCAATGTATCAAATAATATTTCAATATTTCAATATTTTTTATATATATTTTTTTTTATCGCTTCTTAATTGGTGTCCAATTATTCATTTGTTTTTCATAACTTAACACTTAAAATTATTGTTATACATCTGGCTGCTAAATTCTTTTTCGTGTCTGTCTCAATTTTTCAATTTCCTGGCAATAACTTCATTTAGTTAAACAAAAAAAAGTTGCCGTGGAGGTTATTAGATTACACATGAAGTGCTGCCAATTGTGTAATTTGATGTGTTCATTATCTTAATCAGCTCAGCATGGCATTTTGGTGGATCCACTCCTGCATCTGTCGATGACTTCTACAACTTGTTGATGAAGATGTGCGCAAAAATGCATTCATTGTCCTGCGAGTGGTTGCCTCTTAGTGTTTGTAGCAGACGCAACATGTAAGGAACACAAAAGTGCCATAAGCGGAAATCAATTTCATAGAAATGAAAATCATCGCACACAACACACACAACACACACAACACACAAACACACAAACATCTACATCCATATCAACATCTACATCGTCGCAGCAGGACACTGGCAGGACAGTTGTGCACAGTACTGAGAGAATGAAGGACAAGTTATTGGCTGGGAGTAGACGGCTTTTGTCGTCCAAGGCAGCAGTACAATGTAAGCCAGGACAGTTGTCCTCATTGAATTTCAATGACAGCTCTGCTCTCCTCTGCTCTGCTCAGCTCAGCTCAGTAACAGCAGGCAAAACGTATAACCACATACAGTCTTTGCAGTAAGTATCTATACGGGCCATACGCTCGTCGGTATATATATATATATCTATATCTATCTATATATATGTCTGTCTGTCCGCATACTTACTTGTATGTGGCAATGACAAAGAGGGACAATCTTATGCTGAGGCAAGACAAGCCACCAACAACTTGTTGACCGGATGTGTGGCGCCAATAAGTACGGTAAATGGGATTATTTGTGTGTGTGTGTGTGTGTGTTCGTGTGTGTGTGTGTTTTTTTTCTGCTTGAGTCAAGCAAATTGAATTTATCTTAATTTTCCGTGGCTTTTGTGGCTGCAAGCGGCAAGTTGCCCTTTCTTCCAGCAAAATGCTCTCAAAAGCCATGTCTGCTGAATACAACATTTTTAAAGTACTTGTTTTTTGGCAAATGGAGGGTTGGGGGCAGGGTTAAGGGGTCCATCAATTTAACATAGGGGCAGGTCTTTCAAACGGTTCCAGATCCTTGCAACGGCGCCAAACCTGATGTTAAACAGACCAAAAAAAAAAAAATAAAAAAATAAAAAAAAATAAAATAAATAAAATAAAATGAACGAAAGAAAGAAAAGGAAAAAAAAACGTTGTATGAATTTTATTTATTTATGTTGAAATTAAGTTGCCCATAGCTGTAGAAATTGTTGCGGCTGTTGCAAATGTTAACCCTTGTAACAATTTTGTTTCCTTACCCTACACGACTCCGTTGAATGGAAAACGCGAGCTTGGCCCTGCACTTGGGTTGTTCATTTACTTTTTGGCCATGTGGCCATGTGGCCATAAGGTATCTGAAAGCCGAGACAATTTCAATGAACTACTGTTCCAGTTGCTGTTGGTTCTTTACATAAAATATCTTTTGGTCTGGCTCCTGCTGCCTTCAGTGCACAGCCATTCAGCGCGGATTTGTGTGTTGCTTGCCACCCCTCCCCAAAAAAAAAGAAGAAGAAAAATTTGAATGCGGTCAGCCTTGAATGTGGCATAGCATTGCTGTGCAATATGCTTAAATTTATGGCCCTCATTGCGATTGCATGTAAATTGCTTTGTGTGCTGCTCCTCAATGAAGCGCTGCAGCTCAGCTCAGCTCAGATGTGACTTTAAGTTGCCACTCCTGAAATATTTATGCATTCGCTCAGCAAACTTATGTCGCTCCCCACTCCTGAAAGAGGAGCACTCGCTCTCTCTCTGTGCGTGTCAACTAATCCGCCACTTTGTGTACGCCAGCTGGCTAAGCTAAGCTAATGGCGGCAATGAACTATTTGAACCCAACTCGGGGGACCCACTGCCAAATGTGTGGATGCCATCATTTTTGCCCCAATATGGGTTAGAGTCTCCACGACGTGCACACATATGTACATATATACGCATATATACGCATATGGCCATGGGCGTAGCCTGTAAATTAGTTTTTTGGGAACCCAAAGAATATCATCACAACACTGCAACTTTAAGCAAACTTGTTGACGAATATATTTGTATGCAAATTTATGAAACTACAAAAGAATTTGAAGTTAAACTTGAGACAGCAACAAAACATGATGCAATTTGCATACCTTGAGCACATTCAACATTTTTTATTTTTGCTAGTGATTCACAGCAGAATCTATATTGGTATGTCCGTCCGTCTGTCTATCAGAGACTATAGTAATCAGCGACTTCATATGATAAATTAAAACTAGAATATATTTAACAGGTAGGTTCAGGGTATATCGTAGTTGAGCTCACTCGACTACAGCATTCTTACTTTTTGATTTATTCTTACTTAAGTATTATGTGATTAATTTGCAGCAAAGGCAACCTTTTCTTCTCTCCAGCAATGTCTCGTTTCGCCTTTCATTTAATAACTAAACTAAACATAATCATAAAAATAATAATAATAATAATTCTGGCAACTGCCCCTCAACTCTCTACGCTCATGCATACGTAGTTGGCTAGGTATAATAAAATGTTAAACAGGACCAAGGAGACAGGCTAGCTGTAGTCTCTGCCACTTTATGATTACCTTGCAACATACCTCTAGTTGCTACTCTCTCCCTCTCTCTCTCTCTTTTCTTCTGCCTCAATCTGTATATCTGTCTCACATTTTACTATAATTCTACTTAGTTGCGTCATCGGGCTTCACTTTCTAAAATGTCCTCAATGATGACGATTATGCTGCCATCAAGTTCGCTGGCGTTAAGCGCTCGCTAATTGGCCCGTTTTGTGATGGAAATTCGTGGCAAAGAGTCCTGTTGCTGCTGCTGCTGCTGCTGTTGCTGCTGCATCGGCGAGCAAGCGATTATAATAAAAGCCATTCACACAAAGTGCAAAAAATATTGAATACAAATGGGCGTTGGCTGCGTTGCATGAATGCAATTTCTATAAAATGCGTTTAACAGCAGCAACAGCAGCAGCAGCAGCACAAAGCAACACATTTGCTGCATTTATTGCATTTTTCTGTTAACTGGCTCGAACTTCACACACACACACACCGGGCACACACACACCGGGCACACACACACACACACCGGGCACACACACACACACACACAGTACACACACGCCAGTTATTATGGCCCACAGACTGCTTTTTTGTTAGCAGGCATCTTTGCTGCTCTCGCTGCTGGCAGCACTCAAAAAAAAAAAATAATAATCCATAGAATTCAAAATTTTGCATAGCTAGTTTAGTTTATTTTTCATTAAGTGCATTTCTGAATTGCGAGATTTTCTATTTACAAATACCAATTTTGCCTGAACTCTTAAAACTCTTGAGTTGTTATTCAATTTTTGTTTACTATTTTCCATTTCTGGTTATTTTTTTTTTCTGAAAAATAATTTCTATAAAATTGCTTTGCTTTAAATAATATAAATTATTCACAATTATAATGGGATATTTATATAATTTGCTAGTCACTCTTTTTTTTTATTTTATAGTACGTTTTTTAATACTAATTATATATAATTTTTGCGGAGTGTAGCTGCTGCAGACTTCTGTGGGTGCTGCTGCATTTTGTGTGGATCTTGCTCTGATAAATGAATCGGAAAATACGCGTACTCGAGAAGGGACGCCTTGTTTAACGCGTTGCATGGGAACTACACCTCTGCTTAGTTGAGAGTTTCCTTTGTTGTGGCACTTGACTGAACTGAACTGAACTGAACTCCAAAGAACATCAACTTATTGGTTGCATCTGTTGCACAGCCTGGCTGAGAAATAAGGAAACAAAACATGTATTGTCTTAATAGATATTATTGCCACAATATAGTTACGGTTATTATCTGGTAGGGGCTAGGACTGCCAGTTTAGCTGCAGTTGCTGCTGCCTCTGCTGGCTTCTCATTCAATATTTGTTTTTGGGGGGGGAATAAAGCGTGTGCCACGTGTGGCGTCTGTGCGAGCTTTATGCTTTATGCCTCATGCACTCGTCGGTGTCGCCTCATTGCGCACTTCATTCGAGCGGCAAATGCTTACACCTCAGCAGTTAGTGGCAACGGCAACGCTTGCTCTGCCACAAGGCGTATACGTGTCAAGGATAATTCATGAAAATCCGCTTGTTTGGGCTTCTGTGTGTGCAGCGTGCAGCATGCAGTGTTTTCCACTTTTGCGCCAATTACACAAGCGATACCAAACTTGGGGCATTCAGAGCTTGTTAAGTGATTTTAAATTGGCTTCATACGGTGCAAAAATGGAACCACTTCGAGCATAATTAATATCAGCAGACAAGAAGGCAAAAGCCATTAAACTAAATTCCCAATGTTGTTCATCAAAAATAGGGCAAAAGTTTTTCGTTAGAAAAATAAACAATAATTTCCCAATTTACGATATTTCTGTATTTTTTGAAAATAATAAAAATTGTTTATCTGTGGACATCTCTTATTTTGAATGGAATAAAAAATCCAACATGTCATGAATGCATTTAGTGGAAATCGCTGATTGCCAATCACAAATGCTATTTCATATGCCGCTAATGTTGCCGAATTGTAAAACATTCACTTTGAAGCCATTTTGAGTTGCATGCAGTCAATTAAAATTGTTGCAACATGAAAACGTTGGCTAAATGATTTCCTGGTTCTTTGCTCAAGACTTAAATTGCTCATAATTGGGCATTGCACATGCAGCAACTACAGTGGGCGACAAAAGGAGCCGTCAAGGAGCCAAGGAGGCTAATTAAAGGACTTGCTCTGCAATTAACGCACCTTTTTCTACGGCTGCCACAAAATTAATTGGCCCAACAAGTTTTGACAAAATAGCAGCACAGCTGCACCCAAAGAGAAACAGACTCCTAATTGCCACAAGCAGCAAATTGATTAAGTATAATTACTAAAACAAAAAAAAAAACAAAAAACCAGGCAAAATATTAAACAGAGTAATTTTAGCCGAAAGCATAATCAAAGTAAAATGGCAACAGAACATTTGGTAATAGATGCAAACTGAATGCGTATCTAAGCCAAAAACAAGTCAAAAGGGATGACGTGGCGTATACTTAATGTGCCACAGCAACCACTCTGCCACTCTGCCACCAATTTTGACTGTTTTGCATGTATGCATAGCGGTCGTGTCTTCAATAAATCTCTGGCCCAAATCGGTTTAAAAAAAAAAAAATGAAATCGCACTTTATTAAATAACCATCAACACAACTCAATAATATACGAAATTTTAGAGAGAAAAACGAATAGCGGTCAAAGTGCGGTGGCAAATATGTGTAGATGTATGTGTTTGTGTTGGTGTTTGTGCGGCATGTGGTGTGCAATTTGAAAGTGTGTTTGTGTGTGTGTGTGTGTGGTGCACATAAAAACCTATATAAATTTTAGCAAACAACGAAACTTTTCGATTCAACAGCGATTATATTGCACTGCATGCCACATGCCTCTTGTTAGCCGCATATGTATATTTAATGTCAACTGATAAATACACTTTTGAAGTGCATTAGCAACTGACTCTGCATCTGCATCTGCAACTGCAACTCGATGTTGATGTGAATGGAATTTATGTGAAGCTTTCAACTCACAGCTCACAGCTCAAAATGTAACTATTTTAGTTTAATGAAATGCAGTCCATCAAAACATTGACAGTTGGCAATGCGTCTGAAAGCGATACTTAGTTACACAGTTACAGTTACAGTTACAGTCACAGCTACAGTTACAGTTACAGTCAGTCATAGTGTCTCTCAAGTCCGATATGTCAGTCCGATGTGAAGTCCTCGACAGTTGAGCTCTCTGTCTATTTCCATCTCCTTGTTGGCAGCAGGCATCCTGAGCAGAAGGACTAAGCACAAATTGGACCAGTGAACAGAAATGCCTCACGACAATGCAAATTGTCAGTTGAATGTGACTAAAAACGGTTCTTTTTTTTTGTATAATCCACATTGGGTTAAATAGACTGCAACATGCCACACCAGGGTTCATAAAACTAACAAACCGCACAATATTCGTGCAACCAATAAAAATATTAAAGAAAAAAAATTTGTCCACCAAAATATGATTTATTGTCTGTATGCAAATAACTCCAATTAGTGGTTTTTCTATTTATAAGCAAAAAGTTAATTATTTCCATTTTTATAACACACATCTAATATAGTTGTTAAATTTCAATTTGTAGATTACACATTAAAAAAGGATAGCTAAGTAATTATTTTTATTATAAAAAAAACACATAAATAATTGCAAAGCGTATCTTGTTTCATAATTAGATATTCCTACTGATTACGAATTATTCTAATAAGTTATAAAATGCTCGAAGTATATGATTATAACTTTACTCCAAAAATTGTAGTAGAATTTCATATAAATATAAATAAAATGTTCTCAAAATAAGTCATCAAACAACTATTCCAAAAATGAGAAGAAGGAAAATAAATTATAGAAAAGCTCGTTGCTCGTAAAAGTTAAGCCAAAAGTTGCGTCCTTTTGTCTTTTGCCAACTTGAGCATTGTTTAGTGGAATTCTTTCGGGCTATATGTGGTGGTTATTAAGATTAATAATATGACTATAACAGCCCGAGGACGGCTGACAAGAGCCGGCTAGCTGGCCACTAACCAGATTGCCCAGTTGATGTGTTTTTAATGAGTTGGGCGACAACACAAAATCGCAAGCAACTCACCATCCGCACCGCAGAAGCAATTAAAGCACATCAATTAATATTAAATATTTCAACGGCAATTAAATGAAATAATTCGTAGTCAGCATCAGCAACAACCACAAAATGGCCCAAAGCGACCAATGAGCCGCTGGCTTAAACTCGTCACAGAAAAACAGAAAACAGAGAAAAAAAAAGCAGGAAAACCAAACTGACATACGATGAAGGAAAAGCGAAACTTTGCCGGTATATTGCGGAATGAAATTTTCATTAACCGAAGAAACCAAAGTGATTTTGTCAAGCAGCCAAGTTTCAAGTGAAAAGTTTTCGACTTGCTTCAACTGGACACATGTTACAAAATTCGCCAAAAAATATATTTTTGGTGGCTCCCTCTGTGAAAGTTTTCACGCATTCGGAATGCAAATGAAATGCGCGCATTTGTTGACAACCAAACTGGGAGCCAACTTGAATTCGAAGTTGAATTTGAAGTTGAATTTGAAGTTGAATTTGAAGTTGAAGTTGAATGTGGAGTGTGGAGTGAGCAAAGTTGAGCTGAGGCCGGCTGCATTTCTTATGAGCGACGGAATGAAAATATTTCAGAAAGCATTTCAATTTCTCCAGCTATACGCGTAATTGAAATTTGCATTTCTATGAGGCTTGCACACAAAAAAAAAAAAAAAAAGGAAAAAAAAAAACTAAAGCTTAAAAAAACTGAACTTTGCCCAGCCAAGACAAGCAAAAAGAGCCAACTATGGCTTCAACCCACACCTAGCTAGCTGCTGGCAATGAACAGAAAAAAAAAAATGAGAAAAAACAATTAAGCGCCGCATCGTGGAATTTTGATTGCGAATTTGAGAACCCGGGGGAATCCACAATATAAAGCATTCGTCCAAGTCCTGATCAAGGTGGCCACGAACAAAGCCTCATGCTAATTTCCGAGCACATTAGAGCCATACAATGGCTGTACATAAGGCCTTATGCATTCGCAATGTAACAAAAACTAACCAAAGAACTAAACTCTAAAGAAATCAAAAACAAAGGGAGAAAAAGCCTGAATTCAATCGTTTGGTTTGGTCAGACTGCCAGGAATCTTAAAAACTTCCTTAAATCAAAAAAAGAAAGAATGAAAGCTGAAGTAGAGAAAGAGGAAGAGGATGAAGAAGTAGAAAACATACCTAAAACTTTGGCCAAGGGCCTCAAATTGTTTTAAGCCAGACAGCAGGACATACATATTCGCGTATAAAATCAAATATTAGTGGCTGTAAAAATACGAGCCAAGCGGGCCTAGACATCCCCTACCTGCCAGCAATTTGGCCAACGATTTGATGGCCAGAACACAGCTGGCCCAACAACTGTAGAGCAGATTTGGAACAAGAAGGCAAACGGTGGTCGGCAAACCGTAAATTTTATTGCATGGCTTGATTAAATTCGCATGCAACCCCAGCCGACAATCACTTCACTGGACGGAGGTCGAAGCTGGGTCAGTCAAATCAACAACAACAAAAAACACACACACACAGACACACACACAGACACACACACAGACACACACAAAAAAACAAACTATGACGTTTCTGGTTTTTGCCTTTCCTTGACATTTTCCTCATTTTAACGTTTTCACATTTTAACGGAACTTAATGAACTTTTCGGTGCCAGCGCAAAAAGGAAACGAAAAAGTCGCCAGTTAATTTTATGATGGATATTTTGCTGGTCAAAAAAAATTTACAAAAAAAAAAAAAAATTAACAACTTTGCATTTTTTATTTAGTTTTATTTGAATAATGTATAGGGTGTGATTAAGAGCGTTATGTTTTACTTTCGCCACGTTTCGTTGATTTTCCAAAGACAAGCAGTCCATACTGCCCCGCCGACTACTTACTGCCATTTTCCATGAATCCTTTCCACGAATCCTTGCTTAAATATGCTTCACGAAACTTAAAAGCATTTAAAGCAATTAGAAGCATCAAATAAAAATAGCTGTTGGCAAAAAAAGGCTCAACTAGACGTTACCCATTAACAAGTACCAAAGTGCATGCTCTAAACACAAAGTACACTCGAAAAAAAGAATGTGCATTGTACATGCTCCATACACAAAAAACACTCGGAAAAAAAGAAAGTTAATTGTACACAGCACGAAACACAAGATAAGCACTAATAAGTATGAATAAAATTAAAACATTTCTGATTTTTCATAAATCCCGAACTTTAATTAGGAAAAGATTGATTTCTTATTTATAAATTGAGTTATTTCAATTTATTTTTATTATGATTTTCTTATTACTATTATTATTATTATAAAGATTAATTATTTTTTTTTATTTTGAATATTAAAAAATTGTACAAATAAATGTTTATAAACAAAGCGTGATTTGTGCTTATTGAAAATTATTTAAAAGTGAAACTTTCTAAAAAAAATGTGATAAGGAAACCTTTAAAATAATATTGTTGATGGAGGGGATATTGTGCAGACAGGCAGACTGCGATTTGTATGCCGAATACAGGGTATCGATGGAATGGGGGGGTGGGGGGGACTGGACTTTGATAGACGTCGCTCCGCTGCGCAAAATTTAACGAAGCTTAACCTCGTTCAATGGGAAAATACACTTTGGGTACACTTTGCGCTGTCATTTCGGGAGCAACTCGAGCAGCAATTGTGCAAATACTTTGTGCGCCGGCAGAAGGAGTTCGGTAAGTGGTCGACACAGAGGAGGGAGTGGAGTGGAGTAGAGTAGAGTGTAGTGGAGTGGAGTGGATTGGAGTGGGGCGTCGTCGGTACAGGTGTGGGGTCGAGGTGCCAGCAAACTTTTCAAGTTAAATGCAACCAAGAATGATGAATGAGTTGCAGGTAGCAGCCACCAAAAGAATTTCCATCGAAAATGTTGTGAGAAATTATTTTTGATTTACGCCATCGCGAACACTTTGTTGAACGTGTTGAACGTGTCATCTATAAATGATGCAAGAAATTTGAAAGAGTCACGGCAACAAATGTCAATCGTGGCACAACATTGAAAATTGAAAATTGAAAGTGCGGAAATTGGTATCATATGACTTTGGCCAAAGACAAGACAATGGATGCCAACCGCAAGTGCGAATATCAAGTTAGTTACGCCATCCGACCACAAATGAGTAGCTGTATTCCAGTGTGTGTGCGTGTGTGTGTGTGTGCGTGTGTGACATCTAAGGTTACGGTATCTTCGGGTCCATTGATCTCAGACGGACATCGGACACGGACGCGCACTTAGAGAAAAGCGTTGTTACAAAGGATAGATTCCAACAGTATTTTTCGCTACAATCTTAACAATTGAATCTATATTTTTTGAATGTTTATTTATTGAATATTCAAAATATTTCTTAAATTGAAAATCGAATACTTATGCTTTGCAAATACATAGTTACATTTTGTAATTAAATCTAAGATACTCGTAGAAACTGGAAGGAAAATAGAACCCACAACCCGATAAAGATTTTCAGGAATTTTATTTGTTTTATTTTATTTTTTGTAAATATCAAAATAAATATTAATAATATTTAAAATAAATGGTCTCATTTCCATTCAATGCAAAAATTTTCTCCTTTTTTTCTGAGTGCCAATTAAAGTGTAGGTGAAAGTGAATGCTGCTACTAAGATAAATCCAAAACGAGGCAATGAACTTGACGCTGGCCCATCCACAAATATCGAGTTACACATATTCCAAGTGTCATCTGGAGTGGAGAGGGCTATAAATACACCAAAGCATCTAGGCAACCACACACTTGAAAGCTGACAGCGCATTGCGTGGGTGCCCAGTGTGCAGGAAGGAACGAAGGAAGAGAGCCCGTCAAAGGATTAGCTGGTTAAGCAGTGGAACAGGTACTCCCAAGTACTCTCTCAACATGAGACCGGCCAGCCGCGATGGCCAGCGAAATTACCAACACACCAAAATGCCATTAATGATCAATGAATTACTGAGACCCAGTTTATTGTCGCAATTGCTGTTGCTGTTGTTGTTATTGTTATCCATAACAATGAGGCCGACGGGTGCGATAATGGCACGGTTGCCACAACTGGAGGACTTGCCCCCACACCATTCGCCCCATCACATGCCGCATGCCAGAAGCAATTACCATGACCCGAACAGGGAGCCGTTTGCCGGATTAGCAGGATATGCGACTACACGACATTATTATGGCGGCACTGCCGACGGCCAGGCGTTGCTCCTCGATGATTATAGCGGAGGCGGTGGCGGTGGCGCTGCCGGGAGCGGGAACGTTGGCAGCCTCGTGGGTGACTTGGCAGCGGCACCATATGCAAATTATCAGCAAAAAGCCGTCAGTGATGCTCTTGGTAGCAAGGCCGGCAGCTTTGTGCCAACGACAACCACGGGAGAACCACACAACAACTACAACAACAGATTGCAGTCGGAGGGCAAAATCGATTTTGTCATTAATACAGCAAATTATGAACTCGATGTCAATGAAGAGACAGAACAGCACCAGCACCAGCAGAAGCACCAGCAACAACATCACGAACAACATCCGACTGATGTCTACCAACCAAGCTATTCATATCAGCCAGGGGCGCCACCGAGACAGTCGCTGCCGCTGCCTTTGCCTCTGCCACAGCGCGATTATCATATTGAGCAATTTTCCAATTATCAGGATGCAGCCCGATTGGTCGGGGAGGAGCAGGTGAGGATGCCGGTGCAGCAGCGACAAGTGAACGATGAAAGCGCCCAAGTTTTTAGAGAGCAACGAACCGAATTTCTCTTTCCCGTGAAGCGACAACAAAGGGCTCAATACCAGCAACCCCATCCGCCACAAGCAGAGGATCAGCAATTGCTCTACTCCCAGTCACAAAGTCACATTGCCAATTTAGCAGGGGCAACCCTGCACCATCCTCTGCCACCGATTACAACCAGTGTGCATCACACACCGGCGAGCAGCAAGGCGATTGCTGGACTACCACTGTCGAAGCACATTGAGATCACCAAGCAGGTGCCGATAACGCATTATCAAAAACAACTTGTGCCCTTCAAGCAACCGATTGAGGTGCGAGTTCCACGACCCGTAATCACAGCTATTCCCAAGCCAATTGCCATCAAGATACCCGTGCCCAGAATGGTGGCAGTGCCCCAACTTCAAGAGGTTAAAATACCAGTGGAAAAAGTGAAGCCCTTTCCTGTGGAGCAACCGATGCCATTTGTGGTTGAGCGACGAGTGCCGTACCGGGTAGAGAAAGCCGTAGCTCAGCCCTTCTACTATCCCTATCCGGTTAAGGTGCCCATTGTACGCACAGTGGTGCACAAGCAGCGTCCACAATACGGAATGTCCACACTGGGAATTGGCTCCTATGGCGGTTGGAATTCTGGCAATCATTTGCTAGGATAGACAGGGTTTCAAACCAAGGAAGATCATTTTTTTTTTTTTGTTAATTGTTTTTATTCACGATCTGCCTTTTGCTGAATTTATTTCAATCATCAATCAAATGCGATCCGCATAAAAATATGATCTACTTCAACTCGATCCATCTTAGGACGGCTACCGTCTTATAATATTTCGTAATTTAAATAATTTAATTATAATTTTAATAAACAAAACTTTGTTCAGATATTCGTGATTTTCATGATTGGGTATTTTTAAAATATTAGATTATCCCAATAATTCCATTCCGATGACATTTTTAAATTTATTTAAACACTTTAAAAATGTTTATATCAAAATTGCTAAGCGGTCGTGAGTCAACATTTGAAATACTTTTTACTCAACGCATTTTCAACCCGTCGGCGTCAAAAGCGAAATAATTGCAATTAGTGCCCCCAAAAAAAATAGAAGTAGAAGACGACGAGGAGTTAAAATTACAATGCAACTGAGAAACTTTCACCCCAGCACAGCTGAGTCGAGCATGGCCGAAACGAAGACATTTAAGTCCTGGAGAGTCACAGGGCAACCTCCAAATGAAGAAAAGTAGCCAAGGAAAACTTTTTAATTGAGCTAAGATCCAACAAATGCGGCTAATAAATATGTATTGAAGTGCGGCAAGGCGAGGACTGGGAGTGGCAGTGGCAGTGCAAGCCAATGCAACTGCTAATTGCTAAATGTAACTCCAACAACAACAGCAACAACAACAACTCCTACAACAAGTCATAAGAACAACAACGCAAAACAACAAAATAAACGAGACGTTCAACTTCAGAACAGCAACAAAATTGGCCAAAAAGTAAATTCTTGACTCAGCTGAGCTCAGCTTGTTGTTAGCTGGCAGCCGAATGTTGCTGATGGAATTGCTGCAAGTTATTGCCGACTAATGAAATTAACGCTAATTGACTCGGATGTCCTCTGCAAGTGCAGTTTGTTGTTGTTGTTGTTGACCTTTTTGGGGCAGTTGCAGTTGCATTATTTATTTTGACTCGTGCATTGTTGGCCAGACCAGAAAACGAAATAACCAAAATAAATCGCATCAATTAATGATAAATGGACTACCGCATCGATAATAGGACGACAGTCGGGCCAAATCAAAGGCTTACGTCACCTCCAGCAAACATTTGCTACAATATTGCGGTAACGCGAAATTAGAATTCATTGGACCACATGATCAGTCCGTCCAACAAATGAACTATTGTGTGGTTTTGCTTTAATTTCTACATACACTGAGATAAAATAACATACAAAGTGCAACAAAAATATTTGTTTCTTTGTTTTTAATATTTTCTTAATTCAAAGACATATTTTTATCACAGAAAGAGGTCTTCAAGCAATAAAAACAAATATATTTGTTAAACTTAAGCGACATATTCTTAAATACATATTAAATATTTTTACCCCAATTTCGTTATTGCTTTAATCATTTGCAATTTGAATCTGTTGAATTAAAGAAATTCTTACGTTTTAGATTATCATATGTAAATAAATATATATTTAAAGTTTTTAATAAATTAATTCCCGAAATGCATAAAATCGTTTTTGTTTGAAATAAGTAGACCAAATTTCTGCGTCTATCATTAAATTTCCTAAATTTTCAAATGTTTGTAATCAAATTCTGTTACAAAATAAATAAAATAAAAATTAATTAATTAATTTCTTTAATAATAACACATAAAATCAACAATAAGTTAAATCATCAAATGATTGTGCCTTAAGAAAAATAAAAAATATAAATTAATAATTATAATTATTTTTAAAACAAAAATAAACATTTAAAAAATAATCAATTACACATATTAATATTTATATTTATTTTTTTTCAGTGCATGCAAATATGTGAATGTGAATGGTCTGAATAAATATTTTACGATGTGACAGAGGACAGTGAACATAAATTCATAATTGCAGCACCCGCAAAACCACTTCGTTAAGAATGCTGTGGCTAGTTTAACAACTGCCTGCCCCACAGTCTGACCAGGGGCTATTCGACACCCCCAAGTTTGTGCAAGGGGGGATGGGGGGCAAATACGAAAGCCGCAAATCGCAATGAACATGCGCGCGGTCAAATTGGCAACCGCGCGACTGCTGATGACGCTGGTTAAACAGTTGATATGGCCGCTATAGGGTTGCGGGTGGTTGCTGCCACCTGTCGATTGGTGTTACACATATTCAATAATACGTATATGAATATGTATGCAACCTGCTGCACGCCTCACCTGCTGCTGTGGCTCTCCGTGATTGCGTACAATTAATTTATGACGCGAGTCAAGTGTCAAATATCACTGCGAGGTCACTTGGCTAGGATAAGATGCCCAATTTGGTGGAGTCCAGATCCCAAACAACAAGTGTGACAAGTGTGAATGTGGAAGCGTCTGTTCGAGCATGAAAATGACTTTATAATTTGGCAAATGATGGCGCACTTTTCCGTTTTGTTGGCCACGTTAAGGATGCGTCTGCTGCCTGCTTGGGTATCCTAAACATAAACATTAAAAATTAATCAGCACTTCTACCTCAGAAAACTTTTTCATAATTTCTGTGCAACAAACAACAACAAGTTGAAAGGGTTAAGTGGTGGGTGCACAGCGCAAGGCAATGGGGCGACAAAAGGAACCGTTTTTTGAAAAATGACAGTCAAGTTACACACACACACACATACACACACACACATAAACAAAAAACAATTGCAGCCCAACACTCCCCTCCCCTTTCGTGGACCGCAGCTCGGAAAAGTTTTCAACCAGTTCGTGGAACACGCGAACCCCTTTTAGAGTCCTGGCCTGGCCAGCAGCCATTTTTGGTTTTCAAATTTATGTGCGACATAAAATTTGGACTCAGGTGGATGTAATTTTTGATGTTCATCCAGCGCTGCTTTACTTAGTGTAAACACACTTTCTGGCTTGTTTTATATCAGCTTTAATTGGTTTTATGCCGGCCAAAAATTCAGCGTGACTAAGAGCTAGCCTCAGATACACACACAGAAAAATAAAACATGGCCAGAAGCCAGCAATCTAATAACTTAGCTCATTTAACTCAACTCGGAAAAGCCATCTTTTTACGAAGGATGAGGATAATTAACCAAGTAGCTAAAATTTGAAAGGTACTTTTTTTTTTGTGAAATATATTTAAAGTATTGTTAATACATAATTTTTACATTTTACTAATAACTTTTTTTGCTGAGTGTAAGCAGGAGGAACAGTGTATTTGGCTTACAGTCAGGCACAACTTTTCGCAGTTTATTGCCATGAAAAGTGTTCGCTTTTCCTGATGGCAAACCGGCGTATGAGTGATATTTCTTGTTTGAAATTTATGTTATGCTTCTTAGCATAGACCTGTACATATATATACATATATATATGTGCATATATATATGTACAGATATGCATATATGTATGTGCGTGTGGAAGGATCGTAAAAGTAAAGTGCAGCCACTGTTATATTTTGTGATTACCATAAACTATTTACACACTACTTTAATAATCTTCAGTGCACAACACTAAAAATGTTGGCTTAATGCTTGGCCATATTTATGTATATAGGCATAAAACACATTTTGTCAAGTGACTGAACTGAACCGCCCCTTTCAAATGCCAAGCCAACTTTGAGTTGTTTCTGCAGGCTACTCAGGTAAGCATAATTAAGGAGTTCACAAAATACAGTTGCAACGAGTTTTGCACATATGTTTACCCATTGCACTAAAGTTTATCCATCGAACAGTTGCAAAGTTTGGACGATTCCCTTCAAATAGTTAAGGGGGACATTATCTTGAATTCTCCAGGTGATGTCTACTCCTGGCTGTCATCAGGTACGTCCCTTAATGGAGAGAATGAGTGACATGCGCTCCGATTTCATGAAACAATTCTAATTGAAAAATGTTGCAGGCCCATAACTCTGATTACCTGCACACACACACACACACACACGCACACACACTCACACACACACACACACACACACACACACAGGAAGGAAGAAAAAGGACATCAACTGCAGTTTCGGCCGTTTAGAAAACTGCAAAAGCAAACAGAGCAAACAGTTCTGACCCACATTTCATTGTGGCCATTACTCGTGTTACCCATTGCATTATTAGCCAAATTGCAGAAACAGATTCAGCTGCCAATAACTTGGAAAAAAACTTATATGCAAATGCAGTGGATATGAATACGATAAATTCAAAGAAACAAGTTGAGTTTAGCAAACATGAAACAACTTCTCTGCAGTTCCTTGAACATGCTGACAGAATATTATTTATTGCCCGGTTTTGGGTTAGGAAGCAATATCTCTGGCTAACTTCAGTTCATATTCACGTATCCTCTTGCAATAAATTAGTTAGCCATTTGCCACGCCTTAACGGGGCTAAGCTGCCGAGAGACTCCCACACAAGTTGCAAGTTGCAAGATACCAAGAGCCATTTATTTATAAACAAAATATGAACTGCAAACTGAGACTTGTTGATTGCCAGAAAAAGCAGCAATTAAAATCTGTTTGCATTTCAAATATTTATATATATATATATATATATATATTTTCAACTAACTTTGGCCTCAATCGCTCAGAGAAAACAGATTCAATCGGTTGTTTCAGGTTTCCTGATGGAAAACATACTTTTTAAAGTACATCAATTTGTGGAATAGTCATTAAAATGTGCACAATTTGAAGATCCAAAAAACTTTAATAACTGCTCCTTAATTCCAATAACACATGCTATTCATGGTTTACCGTGCACAGAGAGAAATAATCAAGTAGTTCAAATTTTCGGCTAAAATAAATCGTATTTAACCAAGTTTATAAACGCTTAAAACTCGCTTTGGTGAGAGAACATTTTGTACATAAAATGTAATAAATGTTTTTATCTAAGTCTTCCAATTTGTTCTCAGTGTACCATTTGCAAAAACAAAGTCTTGTTAAGGTCATTTGTATGCGCATTTCGGTTGCCACAGCCACATATGAAATTGTACGCTGCCAGCCATCTGGTAATTGGCAACTTATTTAAGCCATTTATATGCCAAGGGGGTGCGGTACAGTTAGGCGCAGGTACACGCCTTGCGCTATATACGGATATACGGGAAATACGTAAATCATATTATTTAACAGCAGATATAGAGTCCCCTCCACATACACATACACATACATATATATATGTGTACTTAAATAAGCATGTCCCATCCGTGTCCTGGAGACTGTCGGCTCCTTTTGGCTGTCGGTTGGTTGGTTTATCACGTGCCGCGCTCTGTGACGGAGTTTGGATGGGCAAAACCCTTAAAAATCCCACCACATGGCCAAAATCTAAGGCAGCTGCAGCGAATATAAAAATAAAAAAAAATATATTAAAAAAAAAAAAAAAAACCGAGAAAAGCCACTGACGTCAAGAAGTAGGTGTTGGAGCCGAGCCCGAGCAGCGACAGAGGATAAAAGTATTCACAAGGATAAGTAGCTTGAGAGGAGTCCCAACTGATGGTGAAATATGTTCATATGATTCGCACTCAATAAAACGTGAATTAAATGAATGAAATGAATTCAGATTTTAAATGCAGTTTCAAGTGAAATGTGCAAAGGCAACTGCTTATGTATCTAAACTTATTTGAGTGCTGTTTGCGCTTATGAAATAAATCATATTTTTGGGAAAACTTGTGGAAAATATATTTATACATATAAATAACACGCTGTGGGAAACTTTTTTTTTTTTTTGCTATATACTGTGACTACAATTTGGAGAGCAGGCGTTCAACTTTCATTATGCGAAAGTTTTTTAATAAAAATACAAACATAGTGGCTACAAACTGGCACAGACACACACCACACACACACCACACACACACACACACCACACACACACCACACACACACAAGGGCATAAGCGAGTATCCATTATTAAAATCAACTGCTTTGTTGGCAACTGCATCTGCATCTGCTACAATTATGTTTAGAGCATTTAATTTAGTGTGTGCTTTTCCAGTTTTTCATTTTAATTAATTTATTTTATTTGACTTTGCATTTATGTATTTTTATTTGCTCGGCAACAATTTTCACATTTACATTTACAACTCGTAGGAAAATCTATTTTCTTGAAATGCCTGTTTGAGATTTAATTAAATTGTTTTGTTTTTTTTTCTTTTATCCCAAAATAAACACAAAGCTCTAAATAAATACAAGCCACAAGTTATAAAACAGAATAAGTCAAAAATAAAATATTCTTTCAATAAACAGAAATACGTGATTTTAAATATTTGCTTCACGTAAACAGATATTCTTCTTAGGTGTATAATAAATCAATTGATCGCTTTATAGCAAATATGATAGTGAAATCAGCTCGAAAAAAGCCAACAATTATTAATCTTAATAACTACTGTTTTAAGAGTTCACTTTGATGCAATCAATGTTACATATTCATTGGATAAAGCTTATAAACATTGATGAGTAGATGAGCAATGAGGGAAGCGACCCCAATCCCCAACAAACCACACTCGTATCAAGTGTATAAACACACATACACAGAAAGAGAGAGAGAGAGAGAGAGAGAGAGAGGGAGAGATACTCATGCGAAGGAGGAAAATACTTTGTATGCAAAATAAAGTGCTTGAAAAGTCACTTAAAGTGTGTTTTCGCAATAGCATTTCCCGACTGGCATAAAGAGCGTAAAAAATGTTAAATGATAAATAAAATTTATAACCGCAACAACAAGAGCAGCAACAGCAACATCAACATCCAACAGCGACATGCAAAGTCGTCAATGATGTGCAGAGGGGGAAGGAGCTGGAGGGGATTGGGGTGGGCGGTTGGCTGGCCAGCAAATGTTGCGAGGAAAAAGGAGTTTTTGCTGCTGTTTGCTCGCAGCTCGCAGCTCGCAGCTCGTTGCTCGTTGTGCAGGCGACATAATAAAATGCAATTTAGACATCAAAAGTATACAGTAAATGGAGCGAGTGGAGAGTGGCAAGGACATGTACGCTGGTGACAAAGGAAGAAGACGAAAAAAGGACCACAAGACAGCCGCCACATGACTGACAAGCGGCTGGCAACAGCCAAAAGCCAACAGCCAAAAGGGGGGAGACCTGAGTATGACAAAACAGTCGGCGGATTAAAGGACGCAGGACGCAGGACAAAGGACGCAGGATGCCAGACGCAGGACGCAGGCATACAAATGGCAAAGGCAAAGTGTGCGTGCGAATTGTACAAAATAGCGGCAAAAATAAAGGAGAGAGAAGAGAAGAGAAGAAAAGAGAAGTGAAGAGAAGCAGTGCAGAAGCATGCAAGCAATTGAGTTTTATTCTGTCACGACTTGGCAGATGAGCAATGAGCAGCGAAGAATGATGAATGATATTTGCCAGTGACGAGGACCTCCGCTTCTCCAGTGTCTGCCGGTTGCGAATAAATTACAATATCTTAATGACAGTTAATAAGCCTTTAAAATTAAGCAAACCTTAAAGCCAATGTCACCAAATTCAGGGAAACTATCTGGAAGCAGAGCACTGCTTTTTGTAGGAGCACTCCAGCAGGTCAAGGCAAAGTGGGTGGGTGAGATTGAGAGTGAGCCAGGGGGGATTGAGAGCTGTGCATTCCAACTCGTCGCAGAGGAAAACAAAGGTGTGCTCTTTATTTAATTAGAGTTTGCGTGTTGGGGTAGCACAGCTCAGTCCAACTCAGTCCAACTCAGTCCAACTCAGCCCAACTCAGTCCAACTCAGCTCAACTCAGCTCGGCTCGGCTCTGCTCTGCTCTGCTCTGCTCTGCTCAGTTTGGTTTGGCTCCGTGCCACTCCAAAAGCCAACGTCGAAATTACTGGAATTGCGTCGTGGACATAAGGATGTGCTGCCTGCCTCTACTGTGCTCAACTGTGGATGTAATGGTCTGAAAATAGCATTTGACAGCTTATAAAACAACAGCCACAACCAAAACATCCACCTAGACACATTTTATTTCATTTAACAAAATTTCATTTGGTACGCTTAATGTGAATGAAACTTAAATAAATATAAACTGATGGGGCGCTGCGGCGTGGGGCAGGTGGCAGGTGGCAGTGATGCGACTGTGTACATAATAAATGCAGCGTAAAATCACAACGACTGCTAGACTAGCGAGATACTCTGTAAACCAACAACTTTGTCTACACTCGGAAATAAAACCGAGTTGAATTTTGGAAAATCATCAAGGATCTTATTATTCTAAGAATATTTTTCTAATATGGATGGTTGTCTCTTTCTTAAATCAGAGTTTTACTCTTTTCCTAATTGAAGTTGTAATTTTTCTGAGATTTAGAATTTTTAGTGTTATTTTTATATGTAAAGAACTCTTACTTTAACTTTGTTGTTATAGCCTATAAATTCAAATTTCGAAAGGATTATTCCCAAAAATGGTTGCTTTTCAATCGGAAATCATTTCCACAACAAAATATCTGCTTTTGGTAAATTTCTACATATCTATAACTATACATATCTATCTATATATCTAGATCTGTTAATGTCAATATTTCTAGCACATTTTTTGGAAGTTGGGGGAGTTATCAATAAAAATGAAGTATTTTTTATATGTTTCTTGGCTATAATGCTGTACAAAGATCCTGCCGTGTTTCCTATGATACCCAATTTGAATAATTTTCAGGATACAGGATATACATAAATACAAAAAGACAGAGTCGACCTCAACTGACGATTGCTGCAAATGAGTTAATGTGGCGGTTTCGTGTGTTGCACATGTAAGTACTTATTTCTGTATTCAAACGAATGCAAATTGATGTAATGTTAAATGAGTCAAAAACAAAATTCATTTAAGAACTCGACAAATGAAATTGCGCGAAAACGTTTGCAAAACGCTTTGACGGGGTTTTTATTTTTTTAACAGGACATTTTTTGATTTAATGAACTTAATGCTAGGTTATTGTGGAGTGGAGCTCCTTTCTCGTCTACCACCAGCTTTTGACCTTGTGCAGGACAGTCTTGAATACGGGCACCTTGACAGGGAATGGCTTGGGCACCTTTACTGGCAAATATTTGATAACCGTGTACGGGACACGTTTCTCTACCGGCACCGGAATATGCTTCTCAACTGGATAGGGCACAATGCGTTCCACTGGCACCTTCAATTCCTTCTCAATGGTCACCTGCACCTGCTTGGTGATGGGTATGTGAATGGGCACCGGTTTCTTAATGGGAATGATGACGGCATGCGAGATGGGTATTTTGACGGGTTTCTCAACGGGCACATGTTGCTTCTTCAAATGCTTCACGGGCACATAGTTGATGATATCCACATGATGATGCTGACTGTGCGACTGTTGTGATTGCTGATGTGAATCCTCGTTGCCATTGGAGTCGCCTAGAAAATTGGAGCTGTGCTCTTCCCCATCGCTGGCTCTCTCCTCGTGTGAAGGTGCAAAGTAGGAGGCGTGCTCCAATTGCTCCTGCTGTTGCTGTTGCTGTTGCTGCTCTTGATGCTGTTGCTCAGTGGCATGATGCTCTTGCAATGCCTCATAGCCGGAATGTAGATAATTTCCCACAGAGATTTTATCGTAGGCATAATGATTGCCCGCCTGCTGATGCTGATTTTGATGTTGATGTGGATGTTGAGGCAGATAGGCGGACGCGTAATCCCCCTCAGATGGATAATTGTAATATTGCTGGTTCTGTTGTTGCTGTTGCTGTTGAATATGCTCATCTGCGGCAGCGATGCTGCCGTAACCGATGCTACGTCCCGCCTCAGCATCAGCATAATCGTTGGCAGTTGCCGCCAACGCTGCGACTGCGTCGGCATCCTCGTGCTGCTCCTCATAAATTGGTATCTCTTGTTTTGACAGTGCCTCGGTGTGCGTGGGCGCCACTGAGGCGTAGCCGTTGCTAATGTGTCCCATGCCCGAGAGATTTGTGAGCCCATTAAGCATCGCTCCCAGTCCGCCATGGCCATGGCTACCAAAGGAATTGCTTCTATAGCTGCGACGCGCTCCACCTCCATCAGTCGCTGCTGCTGCTGCTCCTCCTTCTGCTGCTGATGCTGCTGCTGATGCCACATCATGCTTTAAGGCGTAGCGTTGCAATGGTCTATGCAACATGGACGTGCTCGGCTCACCGAAAGGCATCCAGCGATTATCGTACTGGCCATAACTGCCGCTATACAACGATGTCTGAAGGCCGTCATTCGTGCTCGTCCTCTTCCTCGTCGCTAGTCCTGGCATTGATGAGGCTTTCAGCGGCACGACAATGCAGACAATTGCCACAGCCACAATGAGCGGCATCTGCTGCACGGTTGGGGTATATAAAAATGCCATGCAAATTATTATTTTAAAAGGAAAAGCGCCGGGAAAACTGTGTATGCAAAATATGCCAGCGTCTGCTTTGAGCGAATGCATTTTTAATAAACGCCAAGCTGCTAACAATTATTGCAATCTACAGTACTTAGCTGGTCATCCTTCTCAGCGCTCCACCACTCACCAGATTGGAGTTGGCCATTTGGCTTGGTTATTCGGCGGTTTTCTGTCCGGTGAGTTTTGGGCCCAAAAGACCTTGTTGCTGGCTGTGCGGCTGCAATGGAAATGTTTGCCGTTTGCATTTGGCCCGCGTTTTTATACTGCACTTTTCCTGTCGCAGTAGGACAAACAGTAAATATTTTCCTATTACACAATCCGCCACAAAGTCAGCCCCAGCAATTTCTTTCTTTTTCTTTTTCCTTTTTTTTTTTTTTTTTGTTTATAGAAGGCGGCCGACGTCGTGCAGCAGTCGGAGCCAAAGAGCCAAGCTGCCAAAGAGATTGTCTTGCATTTGTTTGACCCTCTCGTCTTTGCTTACATTGTATGTGTTTCTTTCTCTTTCTCTCCTCCTGCGACTGCCTTGGAGGAGTCATAAGCTGGCGGCTGTTGCTATTAACATTTCGCACCCATTTCTCTCTTGCTCTCTCTATCTCTTTCTGCCACTCTCTATTTCTCTCTCTGTCTTTCTGCGCATTTATGAATTAAGTTACGCGATCAATTTGAATCATAACCCTGTTCCGCCTCAATCCAAATGAAACAAAGCACTGCAATTGTAAAACCAGCTTTAGCCAAAAACCAACAAAGCTTACCAATAAAAAAAATACCCTTGCAGATTAAATGTAATAATTTTTTATTAAGATGAAAAGCTATATTAAAAAGCAAGATATTTATGGTGTAAGATAAGTATATTTTGCTGAATGAAAAGGGTAACTCAACATATTATTCAGAAAGTATATTTCTGTTATTCTTGTCTTAGACATACAAAACATTATTCAGTTATTAAGTAATATATTGCTGAAAAGTAGAAAACGACACTTGGTATGGATGCTTTCAAAAAAATGTTGTCCATATATTAAGAAATTGTTTTTAAGAACATAATAACTTTCTAGTTCCCAGAGAGATTTTTATTTTCACTTAATTTTCTACAACAATAATTTTATAGAATAATAACCCTCGTTACCCACTTTTTGTCTATGAAAAGTTCTTATGTTGGGATGAAACTGCCTTCTTCTCCCCCTGCCCTGCTCAGTATGCTTAAGTCAAGTTACAAGTCATCTATCCAACTTTAATATACCCATTTTACACATGGTTATAGGGTAATGGAAACACAAATGGATGTAAAATATAACATTAAAATTTTAATTGTATGCATGCAATTCGCAATTCGCAATTTGTGCTTAACTTGCAATGAAAACAACATCCTCTGCTTGGCGAATTTATTCAAAACTTCTCCCTCCGTCTTGGCTTGATTTTTTATGACCAGTTTTTTTTTTTCTGAAAACCTCTTTGAATAATTACGCTTTGAACTAATAAACAACATTGTTTCAAAATGATGTGTACTAAAATGCTCAATCAACTTATGATTAAACTAAAAATACAATTTTTAAGAATTTAATTCACCAAACAGATACTCTTAAAAATGATTGGGAACAGAAATATGATTAACACACAATAATATTAGTTTCGTTCTTTCATTGTTTATAGCTTACCCAAATCTTTTCAATAAATATTGTCCCATTTCAGACAAAAACAGATTTTCTATTTAAAAAAAAAAAACAGATTTATATTTTGTGTAATTTATTTTATTTATTCTTTCATTTAAAATTCTTTTTTTTCTCCCTCTTGTTATAATTTAAACCAAATCCTTTCAATAAATATTGCCGCACTTTATATTTTAACAAAAACAGATTAATGTATTGTGTAGTTTATTTTATTTACTCTTTCATTTTAAATACTTTATTTAATTTCTCCCTTTTGTTATAATTTCAATCGAAACTATAATTTGAATTTTAACTTTTTATTTACTACATTAAATAAATAAGAGTTTATACTCTATGAATGCATCTTTCGCTTAGGTTACACATTGCGCGACCAATTTATAATGTCCCAAATGGAAGCGTATACTAAAACACAATGGCCAAGACATTAAGTTCAAAGTCATTTTCCATTTGCCACGGCAAATGAACGAAGCCAGCGACGACGACGACGACGAGGAGGAATAAACTGAAAATCCGGCACGCGCCAAACTTCATAATGTACCGAGCAACTATTTAGATAGTTGATGTCTTTTGCATGATCACGATTTGTCCGACTGCGACGCGTATCGTGGCCTTCATAAGAAAAACAAACTTGCACTCATTCAAAGTCATCATCAGGCATGTGGGCTGCAGGGAGGGTGAAGGCAGCTGAGGCGACCCATCAGCTCAAAGTGGTCCAGTAACTTGTGACAGCCGAGAGAGCGAGCGAGGAGAGAGTGGCGAGAGAGCCGAGAAACGAAAGCCAGCGAATGCATAAGTGCCGAAAAGAGACAGCAAGACAGCTGAACAGCTTCAAGAAGAGCGCACTTGATCCAAACTGACAAAAGCTGACTGCTGTGATTTGCCTAAGATTTCAAGTTACTAAAATAGAAGGAAAAAACTGCAGCTTGGAACTTTTTAAATTTTCATTTTCATTGTTTTTCGGACCTGCCTTCTCCTTTTGTATTTTTTATCCATGTCCATGTCCAAGTCTGAATGCCCGAAAAGGTTAATTTTAATTGCTTAAAGATTTAACTAAACTTAAGCCATTGTTCAGTTTATGTTTAAGAGCTGAAGTTGAATCTGTTTTTGAGGCCCGGCCGAAAGCCGAAGCAGAAAAAAAAAAAAAAAGTGAACGCCTTTTAAGTGCACCTGCAGACATGATGCTGCTGATTATATTTTTCTTGCCAAGCGTAACAGCTCGTTAGTATTTTCAAGTGATTTCCACTCATTTTCAATGCCCCCCTCCTCCTCACAGCTGCACTTCAAGCGACGAAGGCGAAGGTGAGCGGCATCGGCCCTGGCCAAAGGAAGTGTACTGATTTGAAAGGAAACAAACATTTTTTGGTGGCCTCGCTCGCCTCGTTGGCCAAGTATATTTTCTTTCTTTCTTGCTTTCTGCTGGCCGTTACTGTTTTTCTTGTTTTTCCTTCAGCTTTTTTTTATACGTTTGCTGATGACTTTTATTTTTTATTTTTTTTATTTTTATTTTTATCGTAATTTACGCTTACTTCATTTCAATTACAATTACATGATTTCATTCGAATGGCCGAGCGGTTGTGCAATTTAATGGACACAAAACGCAAAATTGCACTAAACTTATGCAATCGAGGTCATGTTTAGGGCCGAGAGCACTAAAAACTTGAATACCATATTATTAAATGCCATTTTGTCTGTCTTGTGTCGATTTCCGGATTTGGAACCACAAGTTTTCCACTTGACAATTGAGTGTTTTCCAATACACACGAGAACTAGCTATGCTCCCGTATCCATATAAAATATATACATACATAAATATGCATCAATATATATGTATATATATTGTAGCTATAGAAATGAAAATAAAAATGTTTTATTGACTGTTTCTGCTATTGCCTTTAAACCATTTTCAAAGCTTTGTATGTGTAAAATTCTGTGCAATATTTTTGTCACCCGTATTTTTGTCCAATCCTGCATATTTCAATGGATCTGAATAAAAATGCCAAAAACAACCATGGGGCATGGGGCATGGGGCATTTGCATTTGTTTCTATGCATTCATATTTGTTGCTGTTGTTGTTTATCGTAAATACTGAAAAGCAATTGTAAATTTGTGCGAAACAAATGCAGACAAACACAAAGAGCAGCCAGCAACCGGGCAAATATTAAATAAAAACAAAACTAGAACAAAGTGAAAACGCTCACAGGCTGACTGGGCATAGACGACTGTGGAATACTCTGTTACCAGTTTTATACCAGCTAGTGACAGGTGGCAAAGTTATGGTTTTACCAGTGATTGCTATAATATTACAATCTGTGAGGTATTTTGGTGATTCATTTTAGGAAACATAGGCTTTTAGGATTTTTGGGGGATAGAAATCTTTAGAGGAGTTTTATAGTAATCTGCATTGCAGCTCTAAAATTGTCAAGCATTTGATCGATTTGAAAGCGTTCTAGTGGACGCTAGTGGCACCCCAATTTTGAACACTTTGTCCTATGCCGGCACAGATAAATATGCATTCAAAATTTCAAGTCCTTAGTCTTAAGAGGATGCAGAAAAAAGGACTTAGTTAAGAATGTAAGGATGAGCACAGACCTTCATCGAAGTAACTGATTTCGATGTCGATATTGAATTTCAAACGGTAAAAAGGCGATTCCGATTCCAGTTTCGGTTTGAACAATGTACCCTAATAATTTGGAAGTCGGAGCAGAGCATCATAAAAAGAAAACATCCAAAAAATACCGCAGTCTGGCTACAAGTGCTCAGTAACAACTATTTCAAAACTGCGTATATATTATATATGTATATATGTATATGTATGTACAAGTACATAAATATATATTTATTTGCATACAAGCCTTTTGCCCCACATGACGAATACGCATTAAGCGCGAATTAGCACATGAAGCTTAAGAGTGCCACAAGGGGGGGCAGCGGGTTGGTTGGTGGCAGGAAACGAACTAAATGCGCCACTTGTAGTATAAAATTCACTATGCACATTATGTGTGAAGTGTCATAATAAGCACAAGTATGAGTTAACACACACACACCCACACACACACAGTTTTTATTTTTTTTGTTTGGCTTTGGCATTAGTGTCGGGTTGTGTCGACCCTGTGTGGTAAATACATGTAGGTAGTAGAAGTTTTAGTTTCGCCTTTCATAAGCGACTAACTAATTAAGATAAGTGTGCCTGATTTTCATATTAATTGCACACAAACGGAACCCGTTGCGCTGCTCTTATCTAAAATGCTCCGGAGTAAAGCAAATCGTCAAACGTTGCCTGGTGACCAATGTGTGGCTGTGTGTAAATGCTTATTACGAGTGGTAGGTGCGTGTGTGTATATATATATGTGTGTGTAAGTGTTGGGTGGGGCGAGAGGGAAGGGGCGTGACTGGCAAACATGAAGCAAAACAGGCAGCGTGCTTTTCAAGCGGACGTGGCTTACATGAGCATGTGTTTTTAAGCCTCGTTGGGTACAAAACAATTAATTTTACGCCACGCCCACACACACACACACATACACACACATACACACACACATACGCATACATATGCGAGCACAGCACGATTCAGCCTCCTGTGAAATGTGAAGCATAAAAGCACCACAACAACAACAACAACAACAACCGGAAACGGAAGCGCACAACTCTTTGCGCGAATTAATCACACAACAAGCACAGCAACAACAGTGACCAAGTACAGCATAACGTAAGAATGAAACGGTCACGCATAAGCCCCTTGCCCCTTGCCCCGTTCCCCTTGCCCCGTTCCCCTTGCCACGTGCACCTTGCCCCAACTCCACTTGCATTTACTGCACACAGAAAGAAAATAGCGTCAAACTTTAGTCAAACGATTTGAATCTAAAAACAAACATTGATTGTTTTTAGCAAATAATTATTAAATTAAAAAAAAAAAAATTTATAAAAAAAATTGAAATTAAAAAAAAAATTTTTTTTTTTTTCTGAAATTTAAAAACATTATAAAAATATGAAAGTGCCAACTAAGATTCTTAGAGAAAGTCCCTTGTTAAATTAAGAAATATTAAATTTATTCTATCGACGGCTAAAAGGGAGTTTTAAACTTAAAAAATACACAGAAATTAAACATATATTTTTTTCAAATTTCAGAGAAAGTTATTCTCTTTTTCCTTTTTCTTATTAATGTAGCATTAATATTTTAAACATTAATCAACCTATTATGTTAAAAAATATTTAATTGATTTTCGTTTTATAAGAATTTTTTTTTTTTTTTAAATAAATTAGTTTTTCATTTGCGCGATTTTATTTTGGCCAAGTGTCTACTTCACCCGATTAGCGCAGAGTAGTAGTTGAGCTGAGTTGAGTTAAGTTGAGTTCAGTTGAGTTTTGCAGCACCCCTGCGAATGAAACCCTGGCGAAACCCTTCGCTCCTAGTAGGTTTCATCAGACCCCGAGCTCATTAACATGCTTACCACCAACACACCCCCTACCGCCCACACTGCCCCAGACACCGTTGGGGGTTGCGTGATGCGGTGCTGTAGTTGCCTCGAATAGGGGCGTCATTTTGACGTGCTCTTATGGGGTAAACGCGCCCAACGCTTACGACCCGTACGTTGTACGGCTATTTCGGGCATATTTTGTCAATCATTAAGTTCTTTTTTTTTATTGTTTTTTAAAATGCGAACGTGGCAAGTGAAATTTAACGAGCAGCCGCTCGTTTTTCGGTTTTTTTTATAATGCAAATGAAATAAACATGATTTTATATGATTTCGCTGTTTGCATTGTGAACGGACGAGAGTCCTGTCGTATAAGTCCTGCCCTGTCCTGTCCTGTCCTGCCTTCTTTTGCCGTGCGAGTTTGCCGTGTCAGTTTTATGGGTCGTCAGCCATTTGCCATTTGCCGAATGCGACATCTGCAACGCCTTCGAGTGTAATTTAATTGAATAATTAACCATTTTTATTGCCCAAGCTGCAATGCGTGTGTTTAGGTGTGTGTCTGTGTGTGTGTGTGTGCTTATGTGTGTGTGTGTGTGTGTGTGTGTGTGTGTATGTGTGTGTGTGTGTGTATGTGTGTGTGTGTGTGTGGCTTTCCTTTGCATGTACGTGTATATAAATATGCAAAGCGTGTCATTTTAATTTACGAGCATGCTGTTTGTGTAACCGCGACCAGGACAGATAATAAACACGCTCAAAATTAAGTACACGCCCCGTGTTACCTCTCTGCCTCCTTCGGACTCGAAGCACGCCACAAAACTTATTGTTCAAAACTAAACAAAAAACAATATATTTGTTGAAAGCAAACAAATCTTAGGTTAAGTTCTGCATAAGTTGTTCCTCTTAAATGCATTGTCGTTTCAATTTAATATATATTTGTTGTTTGGTTCGTAGAGCAAGAGAGTACACTAAGAAAATAAATTGTGTTGTTTTTGGTAATGTATTCAATACAAATATGCGTCTAAATATATATATATATATAGCAATGATAAGCCTCTCCTTAGAAATGTTGCTTTCTTAGCTATCAGAAATCAATATGTATATTAAATTATATTCACAAAAGGAACGCATTTATTGATGAAATGTAAATTTTAGAACTTATTTTCGAAATTTGAAGACCCTAGACTCGTTCATACTCATCTCTAGATCCTGATCGAGAATATATATATATACCTAATGTAGTCGCAGATTCTTCCATCTGCCTATTAAATTTAATTACAATCATCTTAACGAATTTGTTTTGGTTCAGGCTATAAAATTAAATACTGAGAAAACTCAAACTTTACTTTGCCACCACATATTTCTCTCTGTGTAGCCACTATAAACTATTTAATAAGCATTGCACTCTTGCTTGGCGACTAGGAGACATAAATGGAGCTAACCTTACCATTAGTGCCAGCTGCTTTATTAGCTGGTCTGCTGCCACTTTTCTGCTTTTGTCTTTTACCCGTAAATTGAGCGAGTTGCTTTCCAGTTGCCAGCTTGTGTATTCTGTACTTTCAGGCACTACAAAATTGATTTATAATGTATGCAACTGAAGCGGACATTAACACGGCCCACTGAACGTCAATTTTAAATTTAAATCCTGTGTGTGTGTATTTTTTATACCCTTAACCCATTAAAAATGGGTAAAAAGGGTATAATGATTTTGTGCAAATTACCCCATAAAGTATATATATTCTTGATCAGGGTCAACAGCCGAGTCGATATAGCCCTAACCGTCCTTCCGTCTGTCTGAACACGCGAATAAACCTTGAATATATTTAACACTGGGTTGAGGGTATATCGCAGTCGAGCCAACTCGACTACAATTCTCACTCGTTTTTTTTTTTATGGTAACCCGACGTTGACCAATTCCATTTATGGCCAAGGCAAACACTTTAACTGCATTACATTTTGTAACGGTTAGTATGAAAATTGAAGCTCATCCCAAAACCCAATTGAATCAATAGTTTTATAAATGGCTCAAGGCGTAATCACTACAACTGACAATGATCTGAGGAAAAGCGTCTCGTTGCACAAACTTTTAGCACACCCCACGACAATTTGAGCTCAGTTAAAGTTAGAGTTTAAACGTTGCACAGCTTGGTCAGTGCACCACTAGTTAAGCTTTATTTAAGGATTCCATGTACATTTTTTATGGCTATATTGTGCGTATTTTTTGGCACAATGTTCGCCATATCTATAAACGTAATTGGATATGTGGCTCTCTGACTTTTGGCTGGCACAACTTTTCGATTGCTCCCGCTTGCAACACACGACCACACACATAAACACACACACACACACATACATACATGCATGCAGCCAGGAAAAGACAAGTGAGGCTAAGCCACACGTCTGCTCGGGTGGAAATTGGCAACAATTGTAGCGCGCCACAAAATGCCAACCATAAAAAGTTTTATGAAAATTTTCTAAGCGCGCCGCGGTCTCTAAGCTGCCACCTCGCCCCTAAACATCCCTTTTCTTTGGTGGGATAGGGACGAGGGTGGAATAGTAACTGGCCCATCAATTTGCCAATTACCCGACTTGAAGTTGAGTGCATGTAATGTGAAAAGCAGAAATAGGGGAGGGGTTGTGGGGGAGGGGGGTGCGGACACTGTTCAGTGTCTTTAAGCGTGTTTCTTTTATTCGCCAAGTGCTTGTAGTATAACAATGTGGCATCAAGTGTCAGCTTGTCTTTCACTATTGTCCCTTGCCCCCGCTTTGATTGCTGCATCTAATTGTCACAATAATGCCACACTCAGCCTAGATTGGAGGGCGGCACTTTTCTCGGTTTTCCTCTTCAACTTTGGCTACATGTCAAGATGTTGGTCAGATGGCTTCCGTTTTTTGGCAAATGCAACAGCTGCAGCTGTTTTTGCTTCAGAGAAACTCCACTCAAGCAACAATATTTCTACACTGGCCAAAATTAATCTTGAATTTTGAACTGATCATTTTCGAAGAATATTTTGAATTTTTTTTTTTTTTTGGGTTGAATTAAGAGCTGTCCATATTCTTAAATATTTACAAATGTTGCTTGAATTTTAAAATTTAAAAATAAAAATATGCTATAGTTAAATAAATCTGATATATAAAATTATATATAAAATGCAAAAATTAAGTATTTTTATATAAAAATAATACAAAGAACGTGAAATAATTACTTTTTTCGAACAGTTTTTTAAGTAAGTTATTAGATGGTTAATTCTTATTGTAACTACACTAGTTTAGTTGAGTAATGATTATAAATTTATTTATATACATATATTTTTTTTATCAATTTTTTTGTCAAGTGTATGCAACAAAATGAAATGCAAATTCCTGCATTAAGTCTTTCGACACTTGGCAACTTTTTCGCCCAAAAACTTTAGATATTTTCAATTTTTAAATACAATTTAAGCGTTTATTAAAGATAGAGTCTGGGAGAGTGCACATTTCGCACAGTCAAGAGGCCCTTAAAGTTGCCACTCTGAGTTGGCCATTAACTTTGCTCAATATTTTCGCTTTTCGTGGCCCACCTCAGTTTTAGACAACAACTATTTTTGCACTTAGCTGCAGTTGAAGCATAAAATTGATTTTTAATTGAAAATTGCTTGCATATTTTGTGGGTGCACCTCTGTTGTCGATGTGTGTCTATATATATGTGTGTGTGTATGTGTGTGTGTGTATGTGTGTGTGTGTGTATGTGTGGGTGTGTGCATGTGAGTCGAGTCTTGGCAAAATTGAAAACAGCATGCAGCTTAATAAACTCTACAGCTTCAAAGGCGTTGTCTAAATTTTAGGACTGCAACTGAACATTCACCTGGGGGTCCAGTAAGTTAGTGTAAAATCAAAGTTGAGTATTGAGCTCATCAAATATGACAATGTGCACTTCTCAGCAAGATAAAATCTCAAAAGACAAAATTCTATACAATTATGTCTCCATAATTGGAACTTGACTCATTTTCCCTATATAAACCAGAGATTGGTTCGTTATCAATTTTAAACTTTGCATTTTAAGCATAAAAGTGAATTTATAGCAAGATAACGAATCGCCAAGATATTCGAAATATATTGAAGTAAATACAAAATAATTATTAAATAAAATACTTGACATGAAGCAAGCACAAAAATATTTTAATTTAAAACAAGTAAGAAGGCTGTAGTCGAGTGAGCTCGACTACCATATACCCTGAACCAAGCTTTAAATGCATTATAGGTTTATCGTTTTTGGGGGCTGGAGTGGGCGTGGCCCGATCTTAGTAATATACCTTCTAAGTTTGGTAACTGTAGCTCTTGAATTGCGGGAGATACAGGCATTTATCGTTTTTTGTGGGCGGGAGTGGGCGTGGCCCAAAATATTTTGGATTTCGATCTTAGTAATATACCTTCTAAGTTTGGTAACTGTAGCTCTTAAATTGCGGGAGATACAGGCATTTATCGTTTTTTGTGGGGGCGGGAGTGGGCGTGGTCCAAAATTTTTTTTACACATTTATGAAGGGTGTTACTAGCAATATACCTTTAAAATTTGGTGACTTAAGTTTTCAAATTGCGCGAGATATTTGGCTTTATCGATTTACACCAAGAGGTGTATCGGTTTAGGTAGGTGGAGTGGGCGTGGCCATCCAATTTTTTTATCGATCTTTGGGGGAGTTACCAGTAACATACCTGCAAAATTTTGCGACTCTAGCTTGCAAATTACGGCAGATATGCGCATTTTAAATTTCTAGGGACGAAGTTCGTGGGGGCGGCGGATGTGGGCGTGGTCCAAAAATTGGTATGCCAATCTTTGGAGGAGGTTATCAGCAAATTACCTTTCAAGTTTGGTTACTCTATCTTTAAAATGTTCGGAGATATACGGAGCTATCGATTTAAAATCGGAATTGTCGATTGTAGGCGCAGGTGTGGGCGTGGCACCACAAATTTGTTATCGGTTCTTAAAGGCAACTATCAGTAATATAACTACCAAATTTGACGTTCCCTACTCAAAATCTGCGGAAGATATAGCCATTTGAAAATTGTACTGGCGGGGGTGATGGGGGCGTCGGAAGTGGGCGTGGCACATGCCGATCTTTCAAGGACCTCGCCAACAACCTACCAACCAAAATTGGTGACTGTATCCATTAAATTGTGAGAGATATCTGGAATTTACTGCTATCGGAAATCTAAATGTATCGATAATTCAGAAACTGAGGCAGTTATCGATAAAATAACGCAAACTTGATCTGGGCCTGGTATACGAGATCTTATATTCCAAATTTGAAGTCTCTAGCTCTTATAGTCTCTGAGATCCGCGCGTTCATACAGACGGACGGACAGACGGACAGACGGACAGACGGACAGGGCTATATCAACTCGGCTGTTGATCCTGATCAAGAATATATATACTTTATGGGGTCGGAGATGCTTCCTTCTGCCTGTTACATACATTTGCACAAAACCATTATACCCTTTTTACCCATTTTTAATGGGTTCAGGGTATAAAAAATAAGTTACCAGACAATAAATAATATTTGGGAAAACACTAATCAATTTATATACCCTGAACACATAAAAATTGGGTAAAAAGTTTTGTGTAAAAGTCTGTAACAGGCAGAAGGATGCATCTCCGATCCCATAATATATACTTTTGGATATAGCCATGTCCATCTTTCCATCAGTATGAACACGCGCATCTCAGAGACTATACTGGCTAGAGTCTTTATTTGGAATATAAGCACTCGTCAAGTGTTTTCCTAATTTAATCGATAACTGCAAGTAATTTAAGATGGAATAAGAAACACTTAAGTTATAATCCCATATTATTACTATCAGCAGGCGCAACAATGTTTTAGAACATTTTTAAGTGGAGTATCAAAGTCGAGCTGTCTCGACTACAACAATCTTACTGGTTTTTGGTGATGATGGTTTGGTTTAGGGTAGTTCGACAATATTAATATTGCTGCTAGGCAGGGGGATATATATGCATATCGCAATGTAAAACCACGACAAACGACGAAACAAATGGAAAACAACATGCACACCAATCCCAACAACAATAACGATAGAAGCTGCCAGAGGTGCAACAGAAGCGTAGGCAAAGTCGTTGCACAAATAACGCGGAGCTAGAGCAGGGGTAGCACAGAGAGCAGAAGGAGCTGGGGCCAACCTGCAAACATGTTGAACTAGGTCAGGCTCTTAACATTCCGTCCGTGCGAAATTCGCCGCAACAGCAGCAGCAGGAGCAGCAGCAGTGGCAGTAGCAGCAATAGCTGTTGCAGCAGCAGCTGTCGCCTTTTAACACCTCCTGGGTGGTAGTGGCAAGTGGGTAGCAGAGCAGGGCAAACAGAGCATGCGCTTCGCTTTGTATAACTTTCAGCAAAATGGGGCCCCTGCGGCGAATTCGCCTCGGGGCAATTCGCTCTAGCGTGTTATCAGCCGCACAATTGTTGTTGTTGCTGTTGCTGCTGTTGCTGCTGCTGTTGCTGCTGTTGCTGCTGTTGCTGCTGCTGTTGTTGCTGTTGTTGTCGTGTGTGCGATTGTTTTGTGCATTTTCCCTTTTGAATATCAATTGCATTTTATTATAGTATGAGGCATTTATTGTTTTGTTTTGTTTGTTCTGTTTTTTTCGTTCATTTTCTTTTTTTTTTTATTCTGCGAGCGGCAACATCGCGTGTCCGCAGGCCAAGCAGCAGATGGCACTTTCCACAACAACAGCAACAACAACAACAATAACAAGGACAACATTAACAGAAATTTTCTTGCACATTTGGCTTTTGTCGAGCCGTGTCGTGTGCTGACATTGCCAAAAACCACAGAAAAGCTCGTGCAGCTCGGTCGTCACCCAGTCCCATGTCTCATGTCCCATGTCCCATGGTCTCCTGTCTCCTGTTACCAGTCATAAACAGCGTTGTTCCGTTCTTGCCTGGCTGCCTGGCTGCCTGGCTGCCTGCCTGCCTGCTTTCTTTGTGGGCCATGTGCATGTAATTATTTTTGCAAAAATATTTCAATGCAAATATTGCAGAGCCTCATTCTGCATCATGTGCATACTTTATGCACTTTTCCTTTTCGTTTGACAGCAAAATGTGGCATGACCGAGTTATTTTATTCTATTTTGTTTTTTTTTTCTTCTTATTTTTCTTGATTTTTTTACTGGTCGCAATTTATTTGTGACTGTTACAGTTATATTGCCGCAAATTAAATACAAAAATTTTAAATTATATTTGCCAAATGTGGCAACAATAAAACAACAATTTTATATATGCAAATTGATGTTGGCACTCGGCGCCCAAAGAAAAATGAGCAAACTTAATGGGCAACAAATTCGAATACGAATACGAATACGAGAAGTACAAAAGTGAATTTTCGCAGCTAAATATTTACTTTTCAAGAAGCCAAAAGCCTTAATACAGTTAGCCAAACTCCCCTTCCCCTTCCACCACCCCACTCCACTCCCTCTACGTTTTTCCCTACTGAATGTTAAATGCAATGGGCTGAGAATTCGCTCAAGCAAACGATAATTATCAGACACATACAGACGTTGCTGGCAACACACATATTCTCTCACTTTCAAATATTTTCAAATATTGTTGCCTAGTTGTACCCTGTAACTTTTCTATATATTTAAAAATTCAGTCAATCTGAACGGAACCAACACTTGATTTTTTCATTATAATTTTGGGTCCAAAAAACTTAGTTTGAATGCGAAAAATACAATTAATGAATTGACTTGCAGCTAAGAAACAGAACACAGGTCCTTGATTTTTGCTGGATTCAATATTATTATATGCCTGGGTGTATGTTCGACTTCCATAGCAGGAAACTCTCTAGTCAGGCATTCGCTACTGTTTCATTTTCCAATTTAAAGCCAGAAGAGAAGAACCAGCTAAGAAGCTGGTAAGAAGCTCGACAGTCGCAGCCTGCGAATACTCGCGTCCTGTGCAACTTTTGCGTTAACATTATTTTATTTAATTAGGTAAATGTATGCAAGCCCAGCAAACCCACATAAAACCATATATACATACATATATACACACATATGTATGTATGTATGTATGTACACGGCCGGGAAGTAACACAACACATGTTGTTGTAATTACAACCGCGTTTAATAAAGCTGCCAGCCTACTTGGCTTCTAATTGTAAATATGCCACATTCCGAGTGTGTGTGCGTGTGTGTGTGTCTGTGTGTGTGTGTTCATGGGGCAATGTGTATTAATTGTTGGCTGTAAAACTTTAAATGCATTCATTTTGAAAAATTAACTACCTAGCCGTGGCACAAGTGTGCCTAAGTGGGCACATTTTAATAGCAAATTCAGATTTCCTCAATTTGTTCTTTTAAATTTTTAAATGCCGTAGAAATTCGTTTTAATTTCATAAAAGGTATTAATTTTTTTTTAAAATAATTTTAAATTTAAGCATTCTCAAAGTTCTTTAATTTGCTACAAATATTTAAATTATTTTGAGAATGTTGTATTTATTTAACGGATTTATAACTGCTTAATGTATTTAGTTGGAGCTCTCAATTCCTTCTAATTACTATTTAAAAATATTTTTAATTATTGTAATTAAATAGAATTGGTTTGTGTTTATGACGAGATAGTTAAGACCACGAAATATTTAGTTTAAAAATTAAATTATATGATTTATTGGTTAAGATTATTTAAGTTATAATCTGTATTACATATCTAATTGCTCCATTGATTATTCAAAATATATATTATTATTTTATTATTATTTTTTTTCTTTTTTTTCCAGAGATCCGATTTGAATAAAACAATAAAAAAAATGAAGTAATAATTAAATATCTTTCGGATTCTGCCGAGACTTTCCATAATTTTTCTTTAATATTTCTTATAACAGAAAATTTATCATAAGTCGGCCATATCCTTCCAGATCCCTACGATTCCTGTCGCAAGCATATAAATCCTTATTGCAGTTTCCTCCAAATTATGTATTTTAATATTTCGACACAATTCCCATCGCTCTTCAGTTACTTATTAGACTTGTTCCTAATTGTTGTTTTGTTGAATTTTAAATAAATTTTAAAAAATAAAATGTCGTATAGAAGCCAGATTCGAAACCTCAAATCTATTGTTTTCATTTTCTTTTAAGCTTATTCGATAAAATATTTTTGACATCTTCATCGCTCTAATCATTTATATATTTAATTTGCATTATCACAGTTAATAATATAACGAATATAATGGTAATATTGTAAATAATTATTTAGCAACATTATGTAGTGTTCTACATCAGAGTCATTATCCTCTTCGGCGTCGTTTTCGTCTTCTTATTTTGAGAAACAGGTTTTCCAATCTATTTAGTCAAGGCACGAACTACAACTCTTCCGTCTTTACTTCGCTGGAGAAACTGCTGTCAGAACTTAATACACCAAAGTCCGAAAGGCAGACTGCGGCAGAGGAAAGTGAAGTCTTTGGCTGAGGCTCATTAATGTAGACCGGATGGTCCAATGTCCTTTGTGCAGGTTAGCGAGTGACAACTGATGCGTGTCTGGACGATGATGGCCAACAGCACGACGACTGCAATTAGATCAAAGCATGGACAAATACAAGAATAAAAATATCATTGGTAATATAAGTATCCCCCACTCGAAAGCAATCTGTCAGGCTCTGGCATACTGGTTTTCATATTTAGCTGGCTGAACGCCTATCAAAGGCATTTATAGCTCTGATCGCTTGACTCTGTGCACAATTGTTACATATTACTATATTTAATAATATACTTGTAATCAGCTCACACGGCTAGATTAATACTTATCTGCCTGTCAACCAATCGGCTGTGGAAATTAAATTAAATGGAAACCAATATCGGAATTCTATTGCGCTGACTCTGTATGTGACCTGGGTAATATTTGGCAAATTTCGTTACTGATCCTACATAGCGTAATCGGATAAGAAATGAACACACCTATTATCTTACCTACCTGGCAATCAGCAGAGATGATGTAATTTTCATGGACATTTAACTTGATTCAGTCACAAACTAACAAATGCGGTAACTGCGAAGATGTCGATTTGCAACAATAACGGAAACAATTGAGGAAAATTTACAACGATCTTTGTTAATAAACCAGATCAAGAATCAGTAATTCAGAATATACAAATATGTTCAATATTATATAAATTCTTAAGTGGCTTTTTATGATATTTGTATAATATATAACACATATTTATAGTATTTAATTCACGCATGTATTTAACTAAAGCCAGAACTTTAAAAACACTTAACTTGAAATGTTTTTTCTATGTAAATTGTTCGACCTTATTAGTAATACTAATAATTAAAATAATAATAACAATCTACAATCAGTTAAGATACTGATAATTGTTAAATGCTAGTGGTACATATTTTCAAATGCTGAAAACTCAGCAGGCTTTTGCACATTTTCATCAATTAACATCGTTAAATGACTCCGCCATTGTGCGACCTCAACCATGTTATTATTAATAATAAAAAAATATATAATAATTTAGGATTTCAAGGATTCAGCTAAAAAATGAGAATCAAATAACCTGTTCACCTTGGATTTGTCAAGGGCTATTCGGGACTATCCTTTGGCATACAGATAGTGCTTGGTCTAGGAACGAAAATCTAAGGTAAAAGGACAATTTAAAAAACAGAAAATTGCTAATAACTTAGCTTTGTCTCTCAGGGTCCTAAATTTATTCAGTTATTATGTTTCCACCAGGACTATCAACTGACCAAATCGTTTTAATAGTTTCCGAAAAACAAGGATTTTGTGTTTTCCCCTAAAAGTATGCTGCATTTTTGTTCGACGACTCAGCAAGGGCAACAATCAAAATGTGTGTCACTTCTACATTTAGTCAGTGCAGCAACCAAGTGTTTGTGTCTATTCTGCAATGAATAAAATCTAAATATTGACTTTGATAATACTTTTTGTTTATTAATATTTTTATTGATTTTGTGTTTTATACATTTTTTTCTTGCTTGATTTTTGTTTCAGTGTTTAGTATATATATTTATATATATATATATTTATTCTCCCGCATATCCATTCCGTGATACAATTCTCCCCACAAATACAATATGTGTTTTTTGCTTGTAAATATGATATACAATAAAAATGTCTATACAATTAAGGATACAAAAGTGGTTAAATTTAAGCTTAAGCTATAAATTATGTCTACCAGTAATTAAGAGCAAAAGTGTTTTGTTTACAGATAGATAGGTAGATTTAAAGTACAAATCATATTAGGCGTAATAGAGATAGATATTAGCATAGTGTATATATATAGTACAATTTGAAATCACTTTGAACTTAGACATTAAGCAGCGAAAGCAGGTAATAAAAAATAACCAAAATGTTCAGCATAAAACTTAATAAACCCAAATTGAAAACCATCGACATTGTTGCAACCAAAAACACAAAATAAAATCGCTAAGCTTTTTAAATGTCACACTCTCGAGTAAAACAATGAAGGCATTATGTAATTTGTATCTTCAAATTTCTATCAATCATATCAAGCAAATCAAGCAATAACTCAACGGCAATCGAAATCGCAATCGTGGCCTAAACCAATTACCCCAATCATATTTTCTGAGCTTTACATGTGTGTGTATGTGTGTAGTTCACAAAAATGTATTCTTTTGGGCGTAATTTGTATATATACTTACATAATATATGTATATAGTATAAATTTTGGGTGTCGTAAATGTTGTTTTTTCTTTAGCTTGATTTGTTTTTGTTTTGGTTTTTTTTTGTATTAGCCATATATGACCTTGTCGGTATCTTTGATTAGCTAATGGAAATAACGTTTAAGTATGCGTGTATATATACATCAAAATATTTGTTTTTAATTTGCAAACGCATATTGGCATTTATGTTTGATTTTTTGTAAAGTTGTAAAAAGAAATTTAGCTACTCTCCGCAACTTAAATCGAATCAAAAAATACTAGCACTTGCGACTGACCACCTGTTTGTAGGTTTTTCTTTTCCTAATCTCTCTCTCCTTTTGTTGTATGCCTCATCCTAATGGGGTTTTGTTTTTGTTTTTGTTGTATTCCGTCAACTGATCTGTCTCACACTGTGTTCGGTATCACTTTTGGTCAGCCATCTAAGCAGAAGAGCCGCGCGAAGCCTTAATCATTATTTTATACAATGTTTCATTGTTCTTTTTTTAATATGTTTGGAGTTTAATATGTTTGTTTTGTTTTGTTTTCTTTTGTTGCTTTGTTTTCCGCATTATGCGCTCGCTGATTAATGCCAATGTTGGGAGTTTTTAACGCACTCGCGAAGTCGGCCTGCAAAGAGCACAAGTTCATAGATCAAAAGAGAATCCTTTATTAATACAACAACCACTCACCTGGACGATGGGGCGGCACTGTGACGTTTGGGAGTATTCGGTGTCGTCGCCGTCGCCGTCCCAGTTGCTGATCCTGGTCGATTGGTCGTCGGAGTGCGTCCCCGGCCAGTTGTCGGTGGCGTCGCTGCCGTCGATGTGGGCGTGCCGGCCAAACTATATCGCTTGGGCTGCACAATCCGACTGGGTGATCGGGTGCTGCACTTGCCACCATTCGCTGCATCGTGGCCATTGTTGCTGACTCTGCAGATTTGTGGGGAGGAAAGATTAGCAGGCGTGCTTGGTTTACTACATGATTTAGGGACAGTCTTGGTTGCGGTGATCGGACTAGGCTTCGGACTTCTGTCATTAGGTCATGCAAAATGATAAAAGTAAACAACAACAACAATTGTTGTGCCAAAAGAGAAAATGAAAATTTAGCAAAAGAAAATTCCAAAAGTAAAAAAAAAAACAATGATTTGACTTTGATGCTGATCTTGAATTACCTGCCGGCTGGATAACTGACTGGTCGTGGTATGCGTGACTTTAGCGCCGAGTTGGCGGATGTGCCCGAATTTGTGGATGTGGGCGTTGAGCCGCCACTCTTTGTCGCCTGCTCGTTGGCCAGCTCCTTGAGCATGCTCGAGTCTTTGCTCATCAGCTCCCATTGGATTTGCAGTCGCTTGAAGCGATTACTCTCAATCTTGCGCTGCTCCTGTACATCGAGAGTCTCGCGTCGCTGGAGGGCCGCAATTGATGAAATGTTTGGCGAATTGGGTGGCGTTGAGAAACGCTTCGCTCGCTGATCCGCTTCAGCGACAACAGCGGCCGCAGCAGCAGCAGCATCAGCATCATTAAAGGAGACCTTCTTCTGCTGGCTGAGCACTCGGCTCACCTCCTTCTTGAGGGCGGCGGCATCGTACAGCACCTGCTCACCGGAAGACTCGAGAATTGCGGCAATCTCGGCATAATGCTTGAGTTCTGAGCGTGGCAGCGATGCCAAGAAATTCTCGGCACGCGCCCGCGCATCCAGATCCTTGCGTGAAAGTCGCTGTGTGACGGGTGGTGGCGCCGTTGATTGCACTGCCTGCTCCTCCTCCTCAAAGACTTCAGCCAGCTCATCCGTGGAGCCCAACGCGTAATTGTATGGCGGCTCCTGCAGACTGCGTCGCTTCTCCAGCTTGGTTAACTGCTGCGACTGCTTGGCCTCAATCATGGAGTTGCGCTTCGCCTTGCGCAGAATGCTACGTGGCATCGGCTGTGGCCGACTGGCCGGGCTCGTCTCAACGCCCGAATCCATGCGCTGCTGTTCATACTGATAGACATACATCTGTTTCAGGGGATCGGCGGCATCCGCCTCCGAGTCGGTCAGCAGGGTGGACGAGCCACGATAGCCGGAACTAGGCGGTTGACTGGAGCCCGAACTGGATGCCTCATCCAGTTGTGTCTGGTGCTGCTGCTGCTGTTGCAGCTGCAAGTTCTTGGCACAGTCGCAGACAGGCGTCCGATTTCGTCGTATCGGCGGCGACATACAGAAGAGTGGTCTCTGCGAAAGTTCCGCATCGAGCTGACCCGTAATCTGATGCACCTCCGGAATGTGTTGCAAGCGACGTCGATACTCAGCGGGCAGCAGCGTTGCCAGCGATTGCCAGTCAGCGATATGCTTAAAGTCCAGCGTCTTGAACAGCTCGTGCTCGTTGGCACTCTGCGTGGCACGCTGCTGCTTCTTCAGGGTGCTGGTGCAGCCGCTGCCGGCACTCTCCAGCGTCATCTTGTAGTTGAAGGGTGTGAAGATGATGTCGGCGTTGCTGCCGCTGCTGCTGCTGCTCGTCTTCACAAAACCCAAATCGGGCAGCGCATAATTCGGATAGATGACATAGATGGGCGCCTCGCACTGCTCCCCAAGATTATGCAGCTTGGAGAGAAACGAGGGCGGCACACAACGATACCGTTCACTCAAACTGCTGCTGTGCGTGGTGCTCAGCGAACCGCACGAGGTTTGCATCGATCGCGTTATCATCTCCGAGCTGGAGGCATACGAGAGCGGACGTTGGCGCTGCGCATTGCCGGCCATTGGCACCTGAGTCAGTTGCTCCGAATTGCTTGCATCCGACGATTGCTGACTTTGTGTCTGTGTCTGTGTCTGTGCCTGGGTGTGGCTGTGTGTGTGTGTGTGCGCGTGTGAGTTGGCCGCCAGTTGATAGAGTTGCGGATTACGCAACGGCATACTCCGCCGACGATGAGCTGGTGAATTGGTCGCCGTTGCCGTCAACGAACCCGTCGAACTCGAACTGGCATTGGCATCGTCATGGAACACGGCATCACAACAGGTGCGTAGCGTACGCTTTGGTGTCGTCGTCAGCGTCGCTGTTGTCGTTGTCGTCGCCGCCGCCTCGGCATCATCGTCATCGATTTCATCGTCCTCATCGTGGCGACTTACCGCCGATCCTTTGCCAGAGTCATTCATGCTCTTCTTGCGCAAACGTTTCTCCAAGGAGCCACTGCTGCCACAACTGGACGATGGCCAGCAGCCCGACGATACATCCATGCAGGTGAGGGCACCGGCTTGTGCCTCATCGGGGGCACAGCTGCTTCCGCTGCCGCTGCCATTGCCACTGCCACCGCTGCTGTTGCTCTTTTGTTTGATAAAGAGCTTGACTAGATTGAAGGCAGCCGCCGGATTTGAGTTGGCCGACGATGCAGAACCAGAACCCGAGATGTGCTGTGCGGAACAAAAGTTTTGGCTTGCCTGCGTCGAGGACAGTCCACAGCCGCAACGATGCTTATGGCGATGAGTATGATTATGATGATGATGATGTTGGTGGTTGTGCTGCTGCTGCTGCTGTGGAGTTGGTGTTGTCGTCGACGATGACTCCTTGTGGGGCTCATCTGTCTGCTGTTGCTGCTGCTGTTGTTGCTGTTGCAAGCGATCCGAAATGGAGACACTGATCGAGATGGGCATCTGGCACATGGGCAGCAAATTTCTCGAGCGTGACGAGCACGATTCCATCGTTGATGTACTGATCGCTTGCGAGACATTCAATGGTCCTGACTGATTCTGATTGCCTGAAGTTTGCTGTGCAGCTGCCGCAACAGAACTCAACTCCTCGCTCAACTCTGCGCTCAATTCAGATTGCAGATTGGGCAGACTGTTGCTCTTGCGGACGCTGCACTGCGGCAAATGACGTGTCAGGATAATTGTCTCCGTGTTGTTGATGCTGCTGTTGTTGTTGTTGCCCGAAGGATACCTGCGTGCGGGCGATACAAACAGAAGCGAGCGTCTTTACAAGCCCAGCAGCCCATACAATTATAGTCATAATTTGTTTTGCGGAAAATTGTCTGCAGTTTTCTTGGTTTTTGACATATCCAAATCGCATTACGCCAGACGCCAGACCCGATCCCGTCTACCTGAAGGCGTTTTGCATAATATTTGGGATTTTTCTTTCAATTTGGGTTTTTACATAAAATACCCATTCAAAAATGAGCGTCTGTCTTTGGGTAATTTAAGACAATAAATAATTTAGTAACAAATCATTTCCTTGTATCAGAACAATAATTCAAGAATCAATCAATAGATTTGGATAATTATGAAACCTAATGAAAAATATTTATAATAATTAAAACTTATATTAAACAGTTTGACATTCCTAGGCTCGACTTCAACATAAAATCAGAGTAAATTTTCCACAAGCGCAGCTTGCAACATATGTTTTTTCTTGCTTTTCATTGCGTTTTCCCCCGCATTACTTTGGAAAAGGGAAAAGGTTACTTTTCGAAGCCAACTACACGCCTCAACTTTATGATCCCACCACCACCACGCATCATCATAAAGAGTCGAGTTAATCTAGTGTTGCACATATTGCTGTGTGGCAGATGGATGCATGTAATGTTTTGTGGCAAAGCGAGCGCACTGGAAATTTCTGAACTGAGATCTACACAGCCGCATTTTGCATTCGCTCAACATTGGAAACGTTAATTTTTGTATGTGGCACGCAAAATGAAACTTAATTGAACTAAATTGAAATGACCTCACCGACCAAAGAGGGGGCAAGTGGGAGTGGGTTATCATCCACACATCCGCCATGCGCTGCTGCTCGACACTCAAAAACCAACCAAACTGCATATGTGTGTGTGTATGTTGTGTGTGTGGTGTGTATTTGGGTATTTGTACTTACCGCTGTAGTTGAGCTTTTGTCGTGTGGTTCTTGGGTGACTTGCACAGGACCTGAAATGATTGGGCCGAGCGTGACATGGATACCTCCAGGGCCTTGTTCCGCTTCACAATGTCCTCCAGATTGCTGTGCAAGTTGACAAAGTTCTGTATATTTCCCACCGGTATCTCACACGGCTCTGCTATGGACCACAAGAATGTATCAACAATTTAAAACAATTAACATCACCGTAGCGTACACTCAGCGAAATAATGCAGTACTCAATTCATGTACAATCGGCATCGAATTGCTAACATTTTATTACTATTTTATTCCGATACGAAAATATCAAAAAGGATCATTATCTTTTGTAATCAAACATTCTCGAATCGATGTTTGTTCTCGATTGCCACATTAATTCGCTGAGTGTACGAGTATTGATTGCATTGCTGCACTCACCATAGAAACTCTCATCCGAGAAGAGAACACTGCCCTCAAAAGCGATCGTATAATTGTCCTTGTTGCAGGTGAGTATAATGTCGCCCTCATCCGGATAGGCATCCATGTCCAGCGAATCCATGATGTGCGATTCCTTAACGGGTGAGAAGAGCAACTCCGATTTGCAGAAAGAGTTGTCAATCAAATCATTGGTTGATGTTGTTGATGTCTGCGACATGTTGTTATGTGTCATATGTTGTTGTTGTTGTTGCAAATGCTGCTGTTGTTGTTCTTGTTGTTGCATGATGGACATTATATTGTTGCTATGCTGCATTTGCATCTGCAATAGTTGCTGTTGCTGCTGGTAGAGCAACGATTGTTGCAAAGAACTGTTGGCGCCACCGAGACTTTTACAATAGGCCGGCAATCGTGACAACAGCGAGTGAATATCCTCCGATCGGAAACTTTCCATATCGACCTCGGCGAGATTGGCGTCCAGATTCTTGGCGAGATCATCATAATAGATCAGATCGCCCATTGCATTGTACGAAGCCGAGAGGGAGCTGAGCACGCTGCGTTGCATGCCACCACAGCCATCCCGATAGCCATAGTCGAGAAACCACTGATAATCGGAATTGTCATGAGTAAAATCTTGCGATGAGGCCAGCGAACAGTTGAGATTGTTGACACCACCACCATTACCACCACCACCAATACTATTACCAACACCACAACCACCACCACCACCGGAAAGTACGCCACCTACCCCATGTTGCTCATTGCTGCGCGTCGATGCAGCTCCCGGTGTTGTTGCATTACTGTTGTAGTCCGATTCGGGTGTTGCTGCCACTGCCATTGCCGCTGCTGCTGTTGCTACCATATTTGTGGCAGCCATCTTATTATTGCTCTGCCGCAGCTGCAACAAAATATTGTTGTTGTCGGCCTCGTCGAGATTGTCGAAACAACTGTTGTTGTCGTCGTCGTCGTAGTCGTCGTCGTCAGAGCAGAGCAGCAAACTGTTGCTGGCGTGGCTAATGTTGCTCACCTGCTCATTCAGGATAATGCTACGCAAGGCGCTATTATAGCGATCCAAATTGCTCAGGACAATGGCAACATTCTGCTTGAGGCTCTCCTCGCTCAGTTCATCGGCAGCATCGGTGGCGGCGGCGCTCTGATCGTCATTCGAGCCGTTCGATTGCAACAACTGTTGCTGTTGCAAATATTGCAAGTGTTGCTGCTGCAACAGGCGATCGTTCAGCTGCTGCTGTTGCTGTTTATAGCGTTTGACCAACGTGAGCAGCGAATTGTTTGGACTGTTCAACGGTATCCGATATTGTTGTTGCTGTTGCTGCTGTTGTTGCTGCTGTTGTTGCTGTTGCTGTGCCAATTGTGGCACTAATCCGCCTGGGCCGCTCACGCTGGCCAATGGTTTTGTGCTATATGCAGCCGTGTTGCCGTTGTATTGCTTACCCTCACCAACAACGGGCAATGATTGCCGATGTGCTGCTGCTGCTGTTGCTAAGCGTGAATTGATCTGTTGCTGATGATGGATGTGGGGAGTTGGGAAGTTATGCGAATTGGGTTTAGTTTTGGTGGATTGCGATGTTGATTCGTGATGATGGTTCGTTGTGGGTTTCGTTTGTGGCGATGTGACAATTAATGGTGAATGTTGTTCGAGATGGCTGTTGATGTTGTTGCTGATATTATTGTTGTTGTTGGCGTTGCTTGTTGAGAAGTCTGTCATGCCACGTCGAAGTTTTGGTCCTGCAAATGAAGATTGAGTGTCAATTAATTAGTTGCAAAGCTGTCCCAATTAAATTAAATGCAATGCTGCCACTAAAAAGCATTAGCATGCCACACGTTTTAAAAACGCACATTTGCCACACTCGACTCGACTCCATGACACAAGCCATGCCCCAATATGTTTCAATTAGCTTTTATGTTGACAAGCAAACACCAACCTAATAAAATTATAGGCATTATTTTTATACGCCTCCGGGAATTTTTACGACTCAGAGAGCCCCAAATAGGGTCGGGCATCTTCAGATGCTTTGACATCGGTGCCGTGGCACGGACTCTATTATCCCATAAAAACTTCTCACTCTCTCTCTCTCTCTCTCTATATATATATATATATATTTACATATACCCCAGCGGAGGGTACTATAACAGATTTTTGAGCATGATTTCGAATTGAATTAGCCAAAGATTAAAGGCAATTTGGGCAATACGGGAAAGCAGTTTTTTTTTACGTATGATTTCAAATTTTGGGAATTTTGGTTTACAAGAAATAAGTTTTATCTGTGCAGAATCGAACAAATTTTACCGATAATATATATAAAATAGAGCTGATCGTACATGATACTTTGGTAGATTTTTCATACCAAAATATTATAGCCCAATATTATATATTGAAAATTTGGAGGCCCTGAGATTCGTTTGTTCATTCAGACAAAGAGAATCGGCTGATCAAGAAGATATATGTAATCTCGTTGTCTTGTGCATTTATCAGTTCAGGCTATATTAAGAAATAATGATTATTAAAATCATGTCAAATAAACCATACAATTTGCAGACCTCAGTTCAGCGACTGCCAACTTAATTTTACTAAACATTTTAAAAAGGAAAATATTTAAATTTTTAATTTATTTATAACAAAAGGGATACTCGGCCTTTTCTACTTTTTGTCTTTTCTTTGTGACATTGACAGGGCAGGCAACGTCGCGTTGCACATGCAACGTGCCAAGAACACAGCATGCAGCGACGTTAAAGGTTAAAGTTTCTTTGTTGAGTTTTGGTTGCATGCTTTGTGGCAGTTAGCAACAAAATATGAAGGAAGGAAAAAATGATGCATCAATATATGCATTATGCTCGAGACTGTTGGACTATTTGTTAAAAGGCTTATTTATAATTAGCTGGTTGTGTAAACAAACATTTTGAGGAGGTCGCTCAACCAAAATGTGCTGGAAGCAAACTTTGACGGCATTTTAAATGATTTTAATACATAATATTATTATTATTATTATTATTATTATTATTATTTTTAGTGTTTGTTTTCTTAAGTTTCCGCACCATTCAATTGCCAGTTAATTGATGAAAGTTGCACAAGAAATAATATTGTCACAGCAAAAATGTTTGCGTTTGGCCTAAAGCCAAGTTCAAAACCAAAAACCAAACAAGTTAATTAAAGTTGACTTAAAGAGACTAAGAGCTAAGAAAAACTGCGCACCTTGAGCCAAAACGTTGAGGCCAACAAAATTGTTGTTGATGTTGTTGTAGTTGTGTTTGTTGTTTATATTTGTATTTTTGTAGCCGTTGTCGTTGTTGTTGTTGTTGTTTAAAAAGTCATTTTCATTGTTGTATGCAACATTTTGATGTTGCTGTTGCTGTTGTTGTTGCATGCGTTGCTGCATTAAATATTGTTGATTGCAGGTAATGCCAGCAGCTGTTGTTGTTTTTTGTGGCGGCAACACGCCCTGTTCTCGCAACTGCTGCTGCAGTCGACGACGCTGCAACAATTGCTGTTGCAGCAGCTGCAATTGTTGTTGCTGCATGTGCTGATAGTAGTGTATTTGTTCTAGTTGCTGTGGTGTCAAACCATCGTTGTGGAAGTAGATGTTGCTGTTGTTGTTGTATTGTTGTTGCTCCCTTTGGGGCGCATAGTAGTTCTCCTTGGAGGAGCTGCTGCTGTCACAGCCGCTGCTGCTGGTGCTGCTGTTGCTGTTGCTGCTGCCATGGCCAGTTGTGTTGGCAACATGTTGCCAGCAGCAGTTCGTGTTGCCGTTGGCATCAATGTTGTTGCTGTCGCCATTGTTGTTGTTGCTGCGTGGGCATTCAACACCAGCTTGGGCACAGGCGGTGCAACGTTGCCGCCGTTGCACTTTGGAAATGTCTACGAATCGCATGATGAACGCTAGTAAAAGCAACAACATTGAATGCGGCACAAAGCGCGCTGCAACAAATGTTGTTGTTGATGCAACAAAATGTTGCCGCTGTTTTTATTTTTGGTAAGTTCACGTTGTATGCCGCCTGCTGTTGGTTGGAGACCAACGCAGTCACAGCTCCGTATTTCTTGATCTTTTCACTTGTTGCCAAGTTCTTGGTTTGCCCTTTGGCAACTGTTATTTTTAGCTTTGATCTCAGTTTTTTTTTTGTTTTTGCTTTTTTTTTAAGGGTTCAACTCTCCATTGATTGGTTCCACATTTTGTGTCTGTGTGTGTGTGTGTGTTTTTAAGTTTTTTTTCGATCGTTTTGCTTTGCTTTGGTTTGCTTTTCACGCTGCACTTTTCATTTTGATTTCTTCGCCGTACTATTTTCTATTTTTAAATATTGTTTTGCTTTATGCGTAAGTTTCTCTGTAAGACACATGTGTGCGTGTTGTTGTTGTTGTTTTTGTGTACAGTCACAAAGTTTTATAAATACACAGATACATACAAATATTTATTTATATTTTGTGTTCGCTTTGACTGCATATAAATGTTATTTATGAGTTTTCTGCAGCAGTCTCAAGAGAAATAAGGTTTTTTTTTTATTTTTCGTAAAGGGAAAACTTGGTTGCTTCCTTTTTCGCGCAGCAATTAAACAACCCAAAATAAACAGCTGCAATAAATAATGCTGCTGCCCCACAGAGTAGCCACGCCCCATTCAACTACTCCAATTTATAACATTTGCCACACAAAACTTTAGCAACTGAGACTTGAACAAAGATATCCATTTTTGGGTTGCCTACTTTTGTTGCATACATTTCGGACCACAAATGTAGCTGGGCCCCAAAAGCAATTGCGAAACGGAAATGGAAATGGTAATGGAACTGTGTGCTGCACTTGTTTTCGCCTTGTTTTGTGGCAGTTGCAACCGCAACTCAACTTCAGTTCCTGCGCCTGCTTAATTTAGACAGCATTTAAAACTTGACAAGCGACCAAATGGCAAACATTTCACAACAATAAATTGTCACGCCAAAATCGACCAAAGAGTTGCAAGCAAACGGGGCAAGTATTTCTCTAAATATACATAAATAAATAAATCTGTATACTCAATGTCGACGACGACGAGACGTGCCAACAAACAAACCAAACCTTAGCCAGGTGTTTTTTTTGACATTTCTGATGAGTGACATAAGCAAGAGCTAGAAAATATATAATATCTTTTATCTACAAGCATCAAGTATAATTATAATTATAATTATAATAATTACTGATTTAATAATGTTTAATTGTGCAAACAAAAATGAATATTTCTAATATTGCTGCTTTTATTGAACAAAGCTATAATTTCAAGATTTTGTATATCGAAATAGTTGCAAAAATAAATATGCTTTCATATTTTAACAAATTAAATAAAAAACTAAATTTCTAAAAACATTGTCTCTAAAAAGACAAATTTATATTATCTTCTATTTAATAATTTAAAATGTTGATTTAAGTCAATCTTTGAGCTAAGCTGAGATTTATAGATATTATGGTTTGGAGCTGGAAAGGACAATAAAATATCCATATAATAAACAATTACTCTTTTACAGTTATTTATTTATTTGTGCCACAGGATTATTTATTATCATTTATTTATTTATTGTAATTACTTATTGGTTGCTTAGTTGCGCAATTTCCATGGAAAAGCTTCAACGCATTAACGCATTGTCTGCAGCGGAAAGAGTCTTGGCTATAATAGACACGCCCAGTTTACTTTTGGGGGAAGGATGGTCAAGATGTTGTGGACAAAGGAAAATGCTCGAAACACTTGAAAATGCCGTGCACCCACCACAGTCAAATTCGCAATTCGCCCAATTCGGATTCAGAAAAGCGAAAGTGCGCGAAACAGCGAGGAAAGCAATGTGACTGCACTGAGGAAAAACCAAGTGGCTGATTGTACTTAACATTGAACAAAGTTTAGGTACAAGTATGAACTACATAATTTCAATCAATGTAAACAGGAGCAGCGCAACCGCAAGAAAATGAGCTTGCAACAAGGAGGCAACTATACAAGCACAAAATGGCTGCCTCGAAGAACAAGTGTGCGGGGTGAGGGGTTAAGCCAACTGGCAGCTTGCCAAGTGGCAGACAAAGTGGTACAAATCTTGACGGTGGCACGAAGGGGAGTTGACTGGTTGAAAGTTAAAAAAAATAAAAAAATAAATAAGAAGGAAAACAACGTGAGGCATCTTTTGCACTCAATCGATAAACGAAGAAATAATCATAAACAGGCAGGCCCAGAGTGAGTTCTCGGGGCATGCCGCATGCATTCAATGTTGCCGCTGCCGCCACATTTGGCACCCATTCTGGAAATAGACAAAAGTACAGCTACCTCAAGGTATTTAGCTGCTGTTGGCAATTAAGAAAAAAGAAAGAGCAATTTTAATGCACACACATGTGTGTGTACACCACAATTTAATCACATATGGACCAAAAACAAAAAAAAAAAAATATGAAAAGCATTTTATGTGCTTTTCCAGCTGGCCAAAAAGTTGTAGTAACTTATTGGTGCCGCTGCTAAATGCTGGCATTAGATGCATGCAGCTGGCAGCCAGCTTCAGGGCACGTCGATATAGAGAGTAGAATATATGTTTCTGGCCTGATGCGTTTTAGTTCAACGCACTTGTTGGCCTACATTGCAGCAGTTGCCAGTTGCTAGTTGCCAGTTGCCGTTGTTGCAATTGTTGCAGCAAAATGTGCAAGCCCAACGTGCACCCACCCATCCCCTCTTTGCTTGTGCTTTAGTTCTATAGAGGAGTTTAGTTTGCCAAATGGCAAAAGAATTAAAGACAGGCAGCAACAAATGCATATTAAAGTATCTGTAACAGTAGCTGTTGCTGTAGCTGTAGCTGTATCTGTATCTGTATCTGTAGCTGTATTTGTATCTGACATTGTTGTTGCTTGAAATTCTATTCTATTTTCTAACCGATTGCAATTAAGCAATCAAGCATTCGCAATGCGGAACAAATCAGCTGCAAGCAATGTGTCGATTTTCTTTTTTGCATTTCCTTTGGCATTTGCATTCTAGATGCCCCATCGATAAAGACTAATCCAATTGCAGCAAAGAGTAAAAACGGAAAGAAAAGAAAAAGCTGGATTGCATTTTCGCGCACACTTTTCTTAGTTGGATGGATGATCTCATTTTCCAGGCTGCAGAAAACTCAGGCGATTTATATTATATTTTGAATATGCCCAAACGCACTATGTGCGAGTGTATGTATGTATGTGTAGGTATGTGTATATGTATGTGTAGCACAAAAATACCGTACGAGAAATCATTTAAGTTTGTTAACCGGCGGCGACGATAGCAAAAACAGATAACGTTGAAAGCCCCTTTAGTTAATCACACACACACTCACTCACTGATGCACCCCGTTATATACAAATGTAACTGAGACATATGTATATGTATGTGTGTTGTGTGTATGTTATATGTGATAGTATTAATGCGTCACTTTGGAATTTAACGCGCTTTTCACTGCTGTTGATGCTGTTCACGTCTGTCCATTCAATTACGTTTAATTATTATCTGCGAGAGCGTATCTTTGAAATGTTATCTAAAGATATACACATACGCTAATATGTAATATATATATATTTATATATATATATGTATTATAAAAAAGAAAAAAAATCGCTTTCACAACAGACACGAAACGCGGCGCACATTTTCACGGTTGCACAAGCCCAAGGAGACTGACTGACTGAGAGAAAAACAATACGAGCCGAGCCGAACCAACCCGAACGAAATGGAATGGAACGGCGAGATGCGTCGACCAACGGCAACAATAATAACAACAGGCAAAGTTAGCGGACGACAAACAACGAGCGACAATCAACGAACGATATTGTTGTCGTTGTGTGGCCATCTCTCCCGGCATGTCTGCATGTATTGGTGTGTATGTGTGTGTGTGTGTCGCCATGTGCATGTGCAAGTGACACGAATGAGAGGCGCACGAAGTTAGCCGAAGAAGTTCCAATGATTATACAATGTGCAGCAGCAAATTAACCCTATCAAATGCGGAACAAGTGAGAACAAAATATCAGCGAGAGGCGAAATTGGGCAAATACACTCGAAATAAATATGTGTATATATCTAATAAAACTTATTTAGATTTATGGTTGGGCTAATGGGGCAAACCATAAACCATTTGCTCAGCTCAAGTGGAGCACTCAAGGCAATGAAAACAAATGAAGCGCTCAGCCGAACCCTCTTTTTCCACACTCAAAACAGGACACAATGCACAACACACACACGCACACACACACACACACACATGCACATCGTGAGGATCGTGATTGGATAGTGCGCATGTGCGCATGTCTCGACTCAATAATAAAACAAGATAGAACGTTGCAGTCGGACGCAACCGACAGCGAAATACTATTATACCATTACATAAATTAATTTAATATTTATAAATATAATATATTAATATATATATATATATATATATATATATATATATATTAGAAATATAAAATATATTTAAATAATTATAAATTTATATTTATATTAATCGGACTAAATCCTCGTGTTTCTATTGTGATGCTAACTTGACTCGTGTAGAGCTGTTGTGAGCATGCGATTAAACTATCGCGTTAAAAAAATATCGCCGTTAGTTTTGAATTTTAACAATCGAACTACTAGAAACTAGAATTAATATTTTATACAAAATTGAGAAATTTTATAAAAAAAGAGGTGGCACAATTTGACGCGCTCGATTAAGAGTGACCAAATTGCAAGATAAGCAGCATTGCGCCAAAATTAACAGCATATGTTAAGTATTCTGTTAAGTAAATTACGGGAGATACAGGCATTTATCGTTTTTTGTGGGCGGGAGTGGGCGTGGTCCAAAATTTTTTTTCTACATTTATGAAGGTTGTTACTAGCAATATACCTTTCAAAATTTGGTGACTTAAGTTTTCAAATTGCGTGAGATATATAGGTTTATCGATTTGCACCAACAGGTGTATCGGTTTAGGGAGGTGGAGTGGGCGTGGCCATCCAATTTTTTTATCGATCCTAGGGGGTGTTACCAGTAACATACCTGCAAAATTTTGCGACTCTAGCTTGCAAATTACGGCAGATATGCGCATTTTAAATTTTTAGGGACGAAGTTCCTGGGGGCGGCGGATGTGGGCGTGGTCCAAAAATTGGTATGCCAATCTTTGGAGGAGGTTACCAGCAAATTACCTTCCAAGTTTGGTTACTCTATCTTTAAAAAGTTCGGAGATATACGGAATTATCGATTAATAATCGGAATTGTCGATTATAGGCGCAGGTGTGGGCGTGGCACCACAAATTTGTTATCGGTTCTTAAAGGCGACTACCAGTAATGTACCTACCAAATTTGACGTTCCCTACTCAAAAACTGCGGAAAATATAGCCATTTGAAAATTTTAGGGGCGGGGGTGATGGGGGCGTCGGAGGTGGGCGTGGCACATGCCAATCTTTCAAGGACCTCGCCAACAACCTACCAACCAAAATTGGTGACTGTAGCCATTAAATTGTAAGAGATATGTGGATTTATCGATTTGATAAAATCGATTATCGCGGTTTTCTAGCTCCCTGGTGGACGTAGGTCCAAACCCAAGACACTTTAACTTTTGAGGGTACTTTCCAATATACGTTCCAAGTTTCAAGTCTCTATCTCTAAGGGTGTCGGAGGAACGCGCGTTCATACAGACGGACAGACGGACAGACGGACAGACGGACAGACAGACAGACGGACAGACGGACAGACGGACAGACGGACAGACAGCATGACGGACATTGCACAAAACCAATATACTATTATTACCATTCTGGTATAATAGTATAAACATCTGTGTTGTTGGCGGAACGGAAGCAAGGAGGGGAAGGGAAACACTCCAAGCAGCGGGTGCAAGTGCTCATTAATGATGGCAACATTACCAAATAAAACTATTATAAATGCGCATAAATTTAAATGAAATCCAATAAGGGCAGCACAATATTATGGCATACTTGAATACACATTACATTCTATCTATTTATTTATCTATCATTGGGAAATACATAAATAAACATTACAGAGCACCCCGCACACCCTTCAAAAATAATCATTACTTTGCTCTCTCAAGAACACAAATCGTTAACGAAATAATATTTGAAAATTTAGCTTAAACGTATCTTTACATATACGAATACCAAGTATCTGACACTTATCTGTATCTCTATCTCTAGGCCCCACAGACATTTATCGCAGCACATCATAAAAAGCAAGAAATCACAAATTCTTATATGAAACAAACAAGTAAGAATGCTGTTGTCGAGTGAGCTCGACTACGATATACCCTCCAACCCAGTTGCTAACTACTTTTTAGTTTTATTGTAATGATATGAGTGTTAGATCTTGATGAGATTTATATACACTTTATATAACTATATATTAATGTATTTATTTTATTTTAAAATTAAATAAACTCGATCTGCGCGATGTTTACGAGGACCCCTATTCCATTTATGAAGTTACTAGCTCTTACAGACTCTGAGATGTACGTGTTTCTGATCAATAATATATATATACACTATATGCGTTCGGTGATGCTTTCTTCTGGCTGCTACATGCTAATGCACAAAACCATTAGACTCATTTTAACCATTTTAAATCGGTTCATGTCATAAACATACACAAGAAATAATCAATTTAATCCACCCACCACTCTTCGCCAACAATCATTAGTCAGCAGCTGATAGGAACAACCAGGGCGATAAATAATATTTGATATAGCATAAGCAAAAAAGAAAAAATAAAAGAAAAAAAAGAACAAGCACATAGAAATTTTATAATAATACAAAACTAAGTCATGCAATGCAAAATGTTGATTATTTCAAATTCTCATTATACATGTTTTTTTATTATTTGTTGTTGTTTTTTTAAAATATGAGAGCGGATGAGTAAGGTCATACCCATAAATCTCAAATTGAATTATGAATGAGCTACAGAGAAAATAAACAGATGCGAGTAAAAAACTGAGAGAGTGGAGGCAAATTCAAATAATTCTAGCATTCTTTTAGGTGCCGTACAAAAAGACAAAAGACGAGTAAATGAAAATCGTTTGGCTGGCAGATAAGTAGAACAATAAATGCAATAATGGCTATAATATTATGTCAATCTGAATTTGTTTGACATATTTCGAAAATGTTTGAATGTCAAACATGGCGTGCCAATGTACTGTATTTCACTGTATTTCATATAAGTTTACCAACTTGGTGCCGGCTTACTCATAATCGAATATTCGTTTTTTTTTTCTTTGCCACTTACTGCGGCATGACTCATCGCGTGCATTTCAAAGTCATCTATGGCAAATCCATGTTCGCCTCCAGCTCCACTGCCCCTGCCACTGCTCCGCTGAATTGGCGACAACCAGCCAGCCAGAGGCAAATTAGCGAAGAACTTTTGAACTGTGTTCCGACCACCCTCGGCTCGTTGGCCTCCTACTTGCCCAGAGTTTTAATTGTATCGCACAAAAATAAATTGTTTATTTGTTGGAAAAAAAAAAACAAAGAAACAAAAAAAAAAAAAAAACAAAACAAAACAAAACTGTGCATCGCTCTGAGTCTCAGTTGGCTTGCGGTGGGTCTTTAAATATTGCACTTTGCTCTTTTGCTGTGACTCCGTCAATATATAAATTTGAATACTCTAAGCCCATTAAAAATTTTTGAAATGGGTATAATTATTTAGATTTAGATGATCAGATAGAGTATACATATATATTCTTGATGAGGTTTAACAGCCGACTCGATATAGCTAAAGGGAAATCTCTTTCAGTGACAATCTCCGAGTCTAGGCTTTTAACCTAAAATATCAATTCTCGATTACTTCGCACAGACCAAGTTTATTTTACTTCATCAATTACGTTAACAATAAAAGCCACAAATCTATATATAATTAATCTTTAAATATTATTTATCAACTATACAAATTTCATCAAGGAAAAAACACCCAAGTTATAGGCGAAAATATATTCCCATATTAATCTCAATAATTTTACTAAATATTATTACATTTAAAATATTTAACAGCAGTTCTCAGGGTATCTTGTAGTCGAGCTCATCCGAATAATTGATTCAATTAATGCTCGCTTATGGAATACCTCAACTATATAGTCACCTTTATCATATTGTGATGTAATTTGGCAGTCAATAGTAATTAAGGGATCAAAGTCATGAACGAATACTTATTTAATTAACTAACAAAGAAACTAAAAAATGTGCTTTAAAGATTGACTATTTGCAATACAATTTTAAGTTATAAATATTTAACAAAACCCCTTCAACAAAACGAAGCGTCAGCTTTAAAAACCGGTTAAAATATTTCGAAGTCATCGGGGCAGATTACTATCAATTGTAGTTTTCAAATTTGAAGTGCGTCGAAAAATATTTAATGACATACTTAATATCGTAGCGGATCGTAATTATGTCAGCGCACAAGAGTGATAAAGGGGGGCGCGACACACAGAAGGGTGAAATGGATGATTTGCACCACCAGCGAGCACCACATGTGGTAACAAGCTAATTAAAGACATGATGATCGATTCTCCCAGCAGTTGAGTTGAAACTTGAAGAAACTGAAACAGATTGATTGATACGAAATTTACATTTATTTGTATCGAGAATTCTTTACAAATTCGATACGCAACAAATTCAAGACTTGGCAGTTTGGCGGCCACAGCTGCCACGCCTCAATTGCAACATATTGATACTTAACCACCGATTTGTGCATGTGCATGTCAGCGATGATGATTTATCTGTCAGGGGCACAAACTGTGGCACATGTTGCAACTTAGTCTTGACATGCCACAGCAGACTCTCCTCACACACACACACACACACAGCGAGAATGTGTCATTTATCAACAACTAGTAGGCATATGGCATATTGACAAGCCAAATACGACAAATGTCTCAGATACCAATCAAATATCCCATCATTCCACTGCCATCCAGTGAAAATTGCGTAAAGTTTTTCCTCACCCATCAAACTGAGTGAAAGTCTGTGCGTAATAACCGGGCCCATAAAATGCGGAATAGTCTACACGGTCCATATACAAGATGCACACAAGCCAACCAGCTAATCAATGCAGTGCGGCAACGCTGCGGGGACCAATGCAACGGCAACGACGAGGCAACTAAACGACTCATGTCAGTGCAACATGACATGACGACAAACAAGCTTGACGCAGCAACAAATGTGCGCAACTGCAACTTTGATTGTCATTTAGCTACGCACACACACACAACACACACACACACACAGCACGCACACACAACACACACACACAACACACACACAAATACGCGTTTTTGCGTCGAAAACTAATTTGTATATAAATTGGGCAACATTTTCAAATATGATAGTGAAAATGCAACAGCAACAAAAACTGCAGTTATTCAATCAACTTTCAACCGGTTGTTGGCCACCATCCTTGGTTTTCACCACGACCGGCACCACTCAAAACTCTAATGAATAGTTGAAAGGCCCCCGAAGGCGCTAAAAGCTGCAATAAAATCCACATTAATAATAAAAAATAATATCACATCGGCGGCATTTTGTTGTCATTTATGGATAATTAAAATTTAACGGAAAACAAAATAACAAAACAAAAAAGAAAAGCAATTCAAATAAATTGAATGCTTTTCGCATTTGATAAGCTGCTAAATTCCATTACTTTTCCGGCGAAAATTAATACACTGGGAAACTAAGCAAGACACACCTCCGGCAATCTCGGCTGGGCAGAGCCAGCCGGCACCAGGTCAGCCAAATCTCCCTAGCTATAATTATAAACGATATAGTCATGGGAAAAATAGACTCAGTGCTCTCTTGACAGGACCCGGGGTACACTAAAAGATCAACTAGTCAAACTAGCTAAAATATAGATTTTGTGATTGGCTTGTTGTCCCTGAGCCCAGTTGTTAAATATATTCTAATTTTATTGTAAAGTTTCCACCTATAAAAAAATTGTTTAAATGTAAGCATGCAGAATATGCTTCCTTTTGCTGAGATTAATGTGAGTTCAATATGGGTATACATTTTCTATTATAACTTGGGTGTTTCGAATCAAATCCCGATGAAGTGTGTCTATCATAATTTAAATATCAATTGGAAAGCACTGATCCCACACTCAATCTTTACCATATCGACTCGATTGTTGATTCTGATTAGAATAAAATACATTTTTTGCTGCCTTCTGCTTGTCACCTGACCAATTATTACACAATTTGAATGGCTTCAGGTTAAAATGGTAAGCTTATTGGCATTTGCTGCTGAATCATCAATTTTTCTCACTAACATGCAAGAAGATAGTGATTTGTTGTAATAGTAAACTGCTGAATCAACCTTAGTTTTCTCACAAAAAAAACACATTCAAAAGGCACGAAGCAAGTAAATTTCAAGAAAATGTTCATTAAGAAAACTTGCCCTACCACGAGTCCAATAATCATTAAAAAAAAACAAGATAGAACGTTGCAGTCGGACGTAACCGACAGCGGAATACTATTATACCTTAATTTGTGTACAGTTAAGAAATACCTGAATTGCGGGTGATATGGGCGTTTATCGGTTTTGGGGGCGGGAGTGGGCGTGGCCCAAAAAATTTTGGAGTTCGATCTTAGTAATATACCTTCTAAGTTTGGTAACTGTAGCTCTTAAATTGCGGGAGATACAGGCATTTATCGTTTTTTGTGGGCGGGAGTGGGCGTGGTCCAACATTTTTTTTCCACATTTATGAAGGGTGTTACTAGCAATATACCTTTAAAATTTGGTGACTTAAGTTTTCAAATTGCGTGAGATATATGGGTTTATCGATTTACACCAAGAGGTGTATCGATTTAGGTAGGTAGAGTGGGCGTGGCCATCCAATTTTTTTATCGATCGTTGGGGGAGTTACCAGTAACATACCTGCAAAATTTTGCGACTCTAGCTTGCACATTACGGCCGATATGCGCATTGTAAATTTCTAGGGACGAAGTTCCTGGGGGCGGCGGATGTGGGCGTGGTCCAAAAATTGGTATGCCAATCTTTGAAGGAGGTTACCAGCAAATTACCTTCCAAGTTTGGTTACTCTATCTTTAAAATGTTCGGAGATACGGTGTTATCGATTAATAATCGGAATTGTCGATTATAGGCGCAGGTGTGGGCGTGGCACCACAAATTTGTTATAGGTTCTTAAAGGCGACTACCAGTAATATACCTACCAAATTTGACGTTCCCTACTCAAAAACTGCGGAAGATATAGCTATTTGAAAATTTTAGGGGCGGGGGTGAAGGGGGCGACGGAGGTGGGCGTGGCATATGCCGATCTTTCAAGGACCTCGCCAACAACCTACCAACCAAACTTAATGACTGTATTCATTAAATTGTAAGAGATATGGGGATTTGCTAAAATCGAATTTATCGATTTTCTAGCTCCCTAGTGGACGTAGGTCCAAACCCAAGACACTTTAACTTTTGAGGGTACTTTCCAGTATATGTTCCAAGTTTCAAGTCTCTATCTCTAAGGGTGTCGGAGGAACGCGCGTTCATACAGACGGACGGACGGACAGACAGCATGACGGACATTACACAAAACCAATATACTATTATACCATTTTGGTATAATAGTATAACTAGTCTTACGACACAGAGTTACCCATTTAAATATGTAAAACTTGTTTTGATGCAATGATTTATTGGTGATAAGATAATGCATAATATGGCCAAGTCATGTGGCTGATATTAGCTGGCATTAGAAGTCTTTACGTTAAACGTTAGTCGGTTTATAAACGCACGAATTGATCGCGTGACCACCTCGTGAATAAGTGTGACTAAGCTTTGGAAAAAGACTTATGCAGTCTTGAGCAGCGGGCCAAGTTCAACGGTCGGAGTGGACCACCTGCTACGAGCCGTACAACAACAACAACAACAACAATAACAATAACAACAACATCTGCATTGATAAATTATTATCTTGCCGGCAAATGGGAGAATTTCTATTAAAATGCAAAGCACGTCAATTATCTGGCTAATAGCGGTATTCACTATAGCCAAGCTGGCAGCCAGGGAAAATCACGAGTTTGCATTTCATCATCGTTTGACACTCGACACTCGGTTGGCAAGCCCCCATTGAATGCAACACTGACCTAGTGCAAGCTTCTACATAGTATCTATTATCTATTTATCATAGTTTACAGCCCACTTCTGGTTAGTCAGAATCAGTCAAGACACACTTTATTTTATTTATCTGATTTATTATAATAATATTAGAAATGTTGTTGGCTTAATATATAACATTTTTGTTTTAGGTCGACAATGAGAATAGTGTAATAATGTAAAACTTATAATGCAATAAAGCCAAATATATCAAATATGCTTAATTTGTGGCAAATGAAAAGGTTGTTTTCTTTTTTTTTGTTTATGCAGCGCAATCTCGCGATTGATAGAATAGAATGTAGCCGGTCTCCGAGGACTTGTGTATATCGGAGGTGAGGCCATAGAAATCCTCAATGGTTGAGGCCTCAATCTTATCGACCATGTCATCGTCGAAAAGTAGCCAGAGTCCGTGACTCTTCACAATGCTGATGTAATGGCCACGATTTGGTCCCGAACCGCAATGTATAACGACTGCCGTTAGATCATATAGCCGATCCGGATTCACCGCATCATCCGATGTGTTAAAGAGCCGCAATTCAAGCGGAAAGACGACACGATGTGAGACCTTGATGTGACGATTGAATTGTTCCATATACTTGAAACGCTTCAAGTGCAGCGCCAATATCATTGGTAGCTTCTTGACACGCATACGTTTCTGTGCCTCCTGGTAGCTGCAACAGTTGTCACACTTGAATTTGTTGTCCGAGCAGAGGGTCTCGGTATTGCTGAAACAGCGCAAACAGTGAGTTATCGATGTATTCTGATCGACGTCCACCTGTAGATCGAAAAAGTTCTCATCCTTGCTGCTGACCGTCTCACAGTTGAGGCAACGTGTCTCCGATGTGAGTATACCCTGAAAGATCTCATGCACCCACGTGGGCTCCGTATTGGCGCCATTTGTCTGCACTATCGGGGTAGTGGTTGCAGTAAGGCCACCATCCAGTACACTTGTGGTTGCAGCACCACTCAATGAACCCGTCGAATTGCTGTTGCAATTGCCATTGGTTGCCGTCGAATTCGAAGTCGAGGTTGTTGTCGAATTGGACGAGTTCGAGTGTGTATTGGAGTTGGTCGATGATTTTGCGGTAGTGCTGGTAGTGTTGCCGATCGATGCAGCAGCAGCAACGGTATTCCCATTAGTCGTCTTGCCCGGATTACCCGCCGTATTGTTGCGTTCGGCCAGAATGATCTCGTTGATGTGATTGATCAGGAAATTGAGAAACTCGTGCGCATCCTGTTGCATATAGTTGTCGAATTCCTCCTTTTCTTTGCGCAAACGCGTTATAAACTTCTTGGGCGCAATCGAGCCAACTTTCTTCTTTTGCGTCGCAATGCTATAGAACAGATCCGCCAGGCACGAAAGCAATGTCTCTTTGGGCCGCTTATTTTTCGCCTTATATTCGAGGACCTTCTCGCGAAAGGGCTTACAGAAATAGAGGGCCTGCAGCACCGAGTTGCTATAGCAGGTATTCCCAAAATTGACAAGCCCAAAGTAATGCTCGTTGGGCGGAAACATTTCCGAGCCGATCTCACGCTCCAGTTGCGAGACATTCGCGCCCATGTTGGTGGCTACGGGCGCTGCCGCGGCACAGCGGTACAGAAAAGCCCACACTGTGGATGCCTTTTGGTTAGGTAGTCGATTGTTAGGCGCACTTATGCGATTACTCTATATCATTCATATATATATATAAATATATATATATATATATATATATTTGTTTTTACTTTTTTTTTGTTGTTGTGGTGGATGTGTATTCAGTTCGTTATCGGAAATTATTGCTTTTGCTTTTGGTTCTTTAGTTTATGTTTGGGAGCCTTGGCTCGATTTTTGTCTACAGAGATTGGTTAGAAGATGCGCAAAACACTTTTCTATATTTGTCTGAAAATAAATAATTTTGAAGAGGGGATACACGTGAGTTTCTTTCGCATAAAACAAACGACAACAAAATTAAAAATATTTTAATGTCTATTTTGCTTTCATCATTTGACGACACTAAAAACTAAGCATAAAACTGATAAAGTATATTACAACTAAAATTGGCATACGTTATCAAAAAAAAACAAAAAAAAAAAAAAAAATTAGCTCTGCTAATATATATATATATCCCCTCTCCAAAAATATTTTCAAACAAAGTGTTTCACATGCGCATATTTTCAAGAGCATTTTTTTGTTGCAAATTTTGTAATTATATCAATAACTTTTCTGTTCGTGACAAAGCAACGTGAAAATATACATTTTTTTTTTGGTAGCAAGTTGATCAATTTTTTAAATATAATAATAATATACAAAATAAAATATATGTGAAATATTTTGAAAATAAGCGTATTTATGATGGTAAATTCTTCGATGACACACACATTTATACAAATTGATTATGGAGAATTTAAATGTATCATAGCACAAGACGTCACACAAAGATGTAGGTTTTTAACTAGAAAATGTAATTGCAGTACATTGAATATATTTATGGCGACTAATAGATACACTGCCCAGCACTGATGCAAATTAATAATTAAATGCTCACCACTGTTGCAAATAATAAATAAATAATCACCGTTGTTCAGTTGATAACAATTGATTTTAATGTATGCAATCTATGAGTGGATTGATAAAATAAGATCTTCTATGACTAAGCGACTAGCCAGTGCTTAAAATAGTATCAATCTTGTGATGGCGTCAATTGCTTTGGTTCGGTGATTTTTTTTTTTTTTAACCGCTAGACGTGCGCTGGGAAAATTCCGAGCAAGTGCAATGCCTCTCCGACGGGTTCCAATTTCCATTTCAATTATTAATGGCAACGTGCCGACGTGTGCCATGTGCAATGCACCAGAGACATCGCCAAAGTATAAAAACCACTGCTTGAGCTTCGAATAACACTTAGAAGCAATTGCAAACTATCAGTGAAAACATCAAGTGAAGAAACTAAAAGCCTAACCTAAAGCGTTAAGTCAAAGCGCCCTTTCGTTTTTTAATCACCGTTGGGAATCCTACACAGAGCTGGAGAATCAAATTATAACGCTGTATACTACTCAATACCTTTATGCAGATGAAAACCAGAAAATCGTCTCCAGAACTAAGCAGTACTCAGCGGAGCCAGTGAATCATCTTTCAGGAAAACTACTTAAAATTCTGGCCTAATCTTCAAAGGACACGGATAAAAAACTTGTCTTAAATTTCAAGACTGTTAAGTTTTAAAATTATTAAAACGCTGTAATATTAAAATAAGAATGTGCCAAAAACTTTTAACATTTAACATTTAAATTTAATTGCTCTTTGTTTAGTAAACAAGCTAAGCAAGAAGTCAATTTTAATAAATCAATAAAAACAAATCAAGTAAATATTTTGTTATTAATCGCATTAGCGAGATTAGCAAGATCTGAGGTACTTCACCTGCCTGTTGTTAAAAATTCAATAATCAATTGTAATTAATTGAGTTAATTTTCAAAGGCATAACTATTGAATGATTTAATGAAATCTTCCCTACAAATGTGTCGTGCTTATCTTAAGTCAATCAACTATGAACTTTTTCCAAAGCACAACTAAGCCCAACTAATTAATTGGTCCGCTTACTCGTTTGCACTCCCATGGGTAATTTTATGAATAGCTAACGAGTCAAGCGAAATGGCAGGTATAAAACTAGCTGCGCTCTCAGATAAGTTCTCAGTTCTATTACCGCCAGACAATATGCAACCTGTTGTAAGTAACGGAGCTAAGTTTTCAATTTCAGTTTGAGCTGGTGATTATAATAAATATTTTTACCACACACACACAGATTCTCATCACTATTCTGTTGAGTTGGAGTTCCGAAGGGATACAGCCTCTCAAGCAAATGAATGACACAACGTTGATAAAGTCAAATACAACTGAAACTGCAGTTGCAAATGCAACTGCAACTGCAACTGCAACTCCAACTGCATTCGATAAACTTTGGATAATTAATTCTACACCGATTTCACAATATGTGAAAAATGCTGAAACTACGACAGGAAACAATGCAATTGCAATAAATTTGACCAAAACGAATTTAACATCAACGTTGAACGGCACTACAATTTTGCCCAAGGCAAAACCAACATTAAAGCCGCTAAATTCAAGCATTGAAGATACAACAATTTCCAATGATCCTCGACCAGATGATATCGGAACACGATTGAGTGCCAAACTATTACAAGTACTCGTACGTTAACTTGTGTTTTTAATAACATCATCATTTAGTAATAAAATAATCGGTATTTATTTATGTATCTATTTTAAGCTGAATCTAACTGAAATATACATAATTTGCATTTATCCGATATCTGGCAAATAAAAGATTTTCGTAGCGTAATTCGCATTTAAGGGATTTCTGGGCTTGAGGCATCCTTTTAGTAAGTTCGTCTCTTGTACTTTTGTGACTCCACATCATCAAATACAAAATGGAGAATTCTGAAAAAACAACAAAATGAGGCAAAGCCTCAAATCACCAATCTCAAAATAATTTGATTGATTTATATTTTATAGTGTGTAATTTTATATACATATGAACTATTGAGCGGACATTTGATCAATAGCTGCATATATCGATAAATATCGATTTCCAATAGCAACAACATAGATTAGCATATTATTGATCAACTAGACACATTTCATCAATCGGACAAAGCTCAGCTGTAAGCATTGTCTGTATGCATATATATGCATGCTTATAATTGAATGTGGAAAGCTTTTTTAATTTAAACACATTACAATAAAACAAAACTGTATTCAACAACTTGGTGCAAAGTAAATCGTAGTTGAACTCGCTCGGGTACAGCACTCTTATTTATTGACATACTTATGTTATTTTGTATATTATGTTAGAGGCAACATTTCGGATTTTTACAATCCATACTAATTAGTCACCCAAGAAAATCTTCCCCAACTAGAGAAATTTTCAAACGCCAACACAATCAGAAATTGATATTTTCCAACGCCTTCTGTCAATTCATAGATCTAGTTTACAGAGCAGTGGGTAATTTATGGAATCGATAATAAGGCAATCGGTTAGTATAAAACTAGCTGTCTTGTCGACTAAATAAACAGTACTTCAAGCAAAATGCAACGCGCTGTAAGTATCCAAAGGTGTAGTTCTCAATTGTTGAACAGGAAATAATAACAATATTTAACTCTACAGATTTTCATCATTATTCTGTTGGGTTGTATATCACTAGGAATACAACAGCCCCGGAACCCTACGCTAACCGCTATGGAAGTGCAAAGGGAACCAACAATATTTCCCAACACGAGCTCGAGATCACCTGAAGTCACAACACTTAAACATAATCATAACCAAACTGAGAATGCGGCTAAATCAAAGCATCAATCAATTGGATCTAAGCTAAGTTTAAGCCAAAAGCTATTAAAACTAATTAGAATACTAGGGTAACATCAATTTTAACTACCTGTTATCGTAATACAAAAGCAAAAACAAAAAAATATAGCTGCAATCAGCCAAAAATAACCAGGTGCATTCCCAGACAAAACGATGGGGTTTTCATTTAAGAACAATAGCAAATTCTAATTGCCATCAATATCGTTATTTGTAAAGTTTAGTTTTTAAATCGAATTGTGAAATATTTTCGAAAATTATTAGTGATTTTCCCCACAAGATCTGTGGGTAGACGACGTGGCCAGTTGTATGGTAATCAAAATTGGCAATTACTGTCAATCATCGCTGCCGGTCAATGCAATGCAATTATGAATCGGGCTCAATAACAGCCAATGCTGAATTGTGATGATAACTGGTTATTTGCCAAGCCATTCATTCAATACAAATACAAACTAACGGATAGAATTGTTGTGATTCGGAACTTCTCAATTGCAACCGGTCAAACTAGTTGCGAGTGCACAAAATAACTGAGAACTTATTGTATTAAATATCACATTGTACATATCAGAGATAGTTAGAAATTCTATTCACTCAGTGCAACTTGACAGCTTCAGCTAGAATGATCACTGGGCAGAAGAAGAAGACAGTGAGTAGTGTTTTCAAAAAGTGTACGAAATATTTTTGAAATCTTCCATTGTGAAATGCAACAGTTGCTGTACTTTCTGCTCGTGATTTGTATTGCTTGTATTGATCAGAATCATGCCGCCACCAAGGTCCTCTATGAATTCCAGTAAGTAACAACTGGCCCAGCCCCAAAGATCTACCAATAACATAAAACCAATTATGATCCATTCATAAATGAAGCATCCGCGAGGCAACTGGCGAACGCAACGAAACCGGAACTCTCAAATCAGCAAACAACGATACGAGAAGCGAACCCGAACTGGTGATTACGGGTAAACGCACCTCGCACGTAATCCTGAAATCCGACAGTAATGATCCCAGTTCAAGCAATAGTGTCTACATAGAGACGGCCTACTATACGGCCGATGACAGTGGCTATCATGTCAGATACAACATTAGCATGGAACCACTCGAGCTGGACACGCGACTCGAGGGGAAAACACTTAAAATAATTGTTGGCTAACATTTCGACAGCAAGTTTAATAATAATCACAACAAAGCAGCAGACATCTGACTGGATATGATATATATATATATATAATAAGTGTCTATTGCCAACATTCAAAGTGCATCTAAAATTCGTTGAATGATGCATAGTGTAAAATGGCCAAGACCAATAAACATATTTATATAAAATAAAATAAAATACTGAATTTTCCTTACCGTTTTATAAAGTTTCCTTTTAGTTTTGGATACGGATTGAAGCTCTCTCTTTCTCTCTGGGGGGAATCTTCAGTGGCAGGTTAACCCTTGCTCAATGCCAGACACGCAATTTTCTAGACAAACACTTTCCGCGGCAAATTGGGGGCACACAGAAAAGCAGATCATCAGGTCTGCTTAAATGAATGGAACGATTGTCAGTAATTTAAAAGTGTAGCAGAAGAATGCCTTTGCCTGCAAAGAGAAGCAAATAAAAGGGAATCTCATTCATTATTCACATTCAAATAGGCGGCTTAAGTGAGGAAAAGATTACTAATTTTAATTACTATCTAACTATGTATGTATGTATGTATGTATGTATTAGATGCTCGTAGTAATATGCCCAACCTTGGCCACTGAGAAAGTAGTAAACAAGCTCATTAGAACACATGAGAACCGAGAGCACATTAGAATTAGAATATACAAAAAAAAAAACAAAAAAAATGGAAAATAAAAAACTTGTGCTACCTTGTGGGTCAAGTGCGCGAGAGCAAAAACATTCGAGATGCTCTGAGAGATTGGGCATGTTAGCGTCGTGAGACGAGCGAATGGCAATTGGGTCACTCGGATGGAGAAGAGCACAACATTTTTTGCTGGTACAACGATTAATAAAGCTAATTAATTAATCAAGAGGCCAGCCTGGCTGGCTGGCCCGACTGATGATAAGCCTCCGCCCAAGTCAAAAATCGACGTAACGCTCTACTTGAGTTTAGTTTTGCGACGACAACTAAACGGAACATATCACACTATAGCTAGCGAGCAGCCAAAAAATAAATATATATATATATTATTGCCATGGAATTGTGGATGTGCCTGCTGTTGGCAGGATGTGCGCTTTTCTCGCTTGGCGCCACACAACCGCTGGCCATCAACTATACAACGGATATCCTGCGCCTGGCCAAGGCCGCCCACATTAAGGCCTATCTCAGCACGGACGAGCAAATGCCGTGCGATAATTTCTACAATTATGTCTGTGGCAATTGGCCACGTTTGCATCCGGCACGCATCAACAATAAGAAGACCAACTATCTGGAGGAGTTGCAGGAGCTGTTTGTCCGCAAAAGTGCCGATATGTTAAAGACAGCAAGACCCGGCGGCGATAGCAGTGCCGATCGTTTATTGAAGAGTTTCTTCACCTCGTGCTACAATCAGGCCAATGACACAGAATCGGCACTGAGAACATTGTTGCAGGTGACCGATTTTCGGGGTGGTTGGCCCGAGATAAGGGTGCCTTCGTGGTATTATTACGAATATGATTGGCTGCACGTTGTGGCGACGATCAAGCGACGTTTGGGCATCGACATACTGATCGGTTTGGATGTGATTCTCGATTACAAGGAGGAGCATATGCATCGTCTGAAGATCGGTGCACCACAATTGCCGCTGGGACATCGTCGTCAATATTTGGATGCCGATTTCCATACGACACGCCTCAGATATCAGCGCTCAATTGCCGAGAAGCTGCAACGTTATTTTCCGGAGCAATCGGAACGTTGGTGCGAAGAGGTCTCCGATCAGGTGGTCGACATTGAACAGCAACTGGCCAAGGGACTGCCACACAATGCGGCATTGACGCTGGAGCAGACGACACGGCAACGTACAGCGGCCGAGATGAAGGCCGCATATGGCAGTTATGTGGATGTGAGTCGCTATCTGCAAATGATCTTCAACGATACGATGTATGTGGATCTTTATGAAACGCCCGAGGATTATCTATCGAATTTGGTGGACGTGATACGCTTAACGCCCAAAATGCAATTGGCCAACTATACGATTTGGCGTACTTTGGACACCCTGGATCAGGCACGAGTCCCTGAAACTGTCCAGCCGGGCATTTGGTGTGTGCAGATGGTGCGTGAGCATTTCCCCCAGCAACTGGAGAGTCTGTTCCATCGCAACTACAACAATATGCAGATGATCAACGATCTGCAGTCGACATGGTCGGATATTAAGCGTGTCTTTCGCGAGCAATTGCAGGCGTCCACAAATCTGCATTGGATGACACTGGAGACGAGACAGCGGGCGATCACCAAACTGGACGCAATTGAACTGCAGTTCCGTAATCATGACGAGACCCAGCTAATCCGGCAGACGCATGGATTGCGTTTGCAACCTGATCAATTCTATTCGAATTTGGTCAATGTACTGCAGTGGAGCACACAGCGCCGGCTTGCAAAGCTGGTCGAGGAACCCCAACTGATGGATCAGGTGTACAAGGTGCCCCACTATGAGCTGACCAACAATAAGATGCAAATCCCAATTACGTTTCTGCAGGCACGTTTCTTCTGGGATACCGCCTATCCGAACGCCATCAAGTATGGCACCCTCGGAGTTCTGCTCGCCCGCCAAATGCTGCACGGGTTCGATGATGTGGGCAGACACTATGATCGACACGGTTATCGCAACAATTGGTGGGATCCCACCTCGGAAAGTTCATATTCGCGTCGCACCCAATGCTTCCAGGAGCAGTATGCGAATTTTGTAGAGTTCCACGGCAAACCGGTTCACGATAAAGGATTAATTAGCCGCATTGTCGCCGACAATGGTGCACTCGACATTGCATACCGTGCCTATGTCCAATGGCTGAAGAACACCGACGAATCATCGACTCTATATCAGCAAGAGCAATTGCCTTTGCTCGAAAATACGCACAATCAACTTTTCTATATGGCCTATGCGCAGTTGTATTGTTCCGATTATCCGGAATCCGTGGAAATGTTTGAGGAGCTGCCGGAACAGATACGCGTAAATACGGCACTCTCCAATTCGGAGCATTTTGTGAACGCGTTCAGCTGCTCCCGCAGCGACAAGCTCAACGCTCGCTTCAAGTGTTCACTTTATTAACAATTACAACATACACTATCTATATAAATCTATAGATATGTATATATATCTTTATATATATATACTTATCTTTAACAACAAGTCTAATAACATTTGTAAATTAACAAATTAAATTCTACTTCTTTTACGCTCTGTCTAATAAAGCTTTGTACAAGTCTGTTTGTAAAATATGACTATTTTTCCTATTCCCATCTGAAAGATGAGAACCAAAAAAACTAGCTGAGTTCACCAAAAACAACAAAAAATTCTACTCTCGATTTTCTGTAATGAAATTTAAATACATATTTATTTTTCCTCTTCCGCGCTGTAGGAATAAACCTCAAAATGAGTTGCTCTGTAAGTTGTAAATTAATAAAAATTCTACTTCTCCCTCTCTCTCTTCTGTCTCTCTTTTCCTCTCTCTCGCTCTTGGCTTGATAACCCGCCTTGAACTCATCAGCAGACTTATCAGCTATACTTGAAGTCCAAGCTTTGAGATGTTCAACATTTGTGGACAGTTGTTGACAGTGATTTACACAAAGATGTAGCAGCATGTTAGCCGGATTAAACATTGGGACACTGATGATCCTGTTGCTGCTGCTGCTGGCTGGCATCATCAGCTGTGCGCTGGACAACAAGGATCAATTTCAGCGTGTCTTTCAAACGGCGGACACAGTGCGTCAGAGTAAATCACAGGCGATGCGACGCCAAATGAATGTGGATGCAGATCCGTGTAATGATTTCTATGAGTTTGCCTGCGGCAATTGGGACACAGAGGAGACGCCGCAATCGAAGCGGTTGCAACGCATAGATGACGATTTGCAACGACTCCTGAAGGAGACGTCGCAACGGAAGGATAGTGCGTTGGTGCGCCAGGCCAAGGATTTCTATCAGTCCTGTGTGGCTGCACCGGCTCAGAGCAGCCAAAAGAGCCAACAACAGCAATTGTTTCTCAGCGAATTCATACAACAGAATGGCGGCTTTCCGGCCGTACCCGGCTCCAATTGGCGCGTCTATCGCCAGGACTATGAGTGGCCACGAATAACGGGCTCATTGCGACACAATTATGCCATGGACATTCTGATTGGATTGCGGATTAGCTACAACTATGCCAGTGTGCAGGAGAACAGCATCTATCTGACCGAACCGAGCACTTTGCTGCCCCACGAGCTGTGCAGCAACCATAGTTTACAGCGCAATGATTCGGCATTCGGTGCCATCGAAGAACAGGTGGCGGCACAGCTAAGGATCTGGCTGGCGATGGGGAATCTGGAGTCTGCGCGCCTCGCCACAGACATAATTAGTTTCGAGCATGAACTATGCGGTGGCATGAACGATTGGGTGCCATGGAATTCAGATGCTCGGCTCTACAATGCGGGTTATACGCGCAAGAATCTAAACGAATTGGGACAGATTTACGGTTTGGATCTGGAGGGTTATGTGAGCAGCAGCCTTGGTCAGTCTGTATATTCGCCAGTGTATATGACGGCGCCGGATTACTATCGTCAGCTGCAGCGCACCCTGCAGTCCCACAATGCCAGCCAGATAGCCAACTATGTGATGTATCGAGCCGTAGCTGAACTCACCTTTCCACTGGACGACAATAAATCGACAACACGTCGTTCATCCTATTGCCTGGGCAGGGTGAAAAGTCTATTGCCAGCGGCGTTGGGGGAACTGTTTGCTGGTCAGTTTGCCAGCGAGGAATCGCGAGATCAGCTCATGCAACTCTATGCCCAGTTAAAGGATTCACTGCATCACAGTCTGAGCGCCGATTGGCTGGAAGATGCAAGTCGACGCACTGCTCAAGCCAAACTCAGTCAACTGCAAATCAATTTGGCCAGCTACGATAAACCGAAACCGTTGAAAGTTCAATTGGAACGCAACAATTATTGGCTGAATTTGCGAGAGATTTTGGCTGAGGTGCAACAGCAGCAGTGGCAACGTTTGGCCGAGAATTATCCAACGCCAGCGGATGCGGTCGAGGCATATGAGACACGCCTACAATATCGTCCGGTGCAACGGCGTATCGATGTGTCGTGGACATTGTTGCAGCCACCCGATTACGATGCACGTTACGGCCAGGCCATGATGTATGCCACATTGGGCACACAACTGGCCGAACAGTTGGCAACCGCATTCGATGAGTTGCATTGGTCGGTGGGCTTCCTCGAGCGTGACACTTGGGAACCGTTGACAGCGTTGCGTTATCGCAATCGCAGTGAATGCTTTGCTCGCCACGTCTCAAACTATTTGCAGCATAATCAGAGTGCCACCGAGATGCTTATCCGGAACAGTGCCGGCTTGAATGTGGCATTCAATGCGTATCTCATGTGGTTAAACTATCAGGCGCCAAACAATGATTTTATGCGGCTAACGAGGGAAACACTGCCCAACCTCAACTATTCGAATACGGCGCTGTTCTTTGTGGCCTATGCCCAGCAGCACTGTCAGCCCAGGGAGCGGAGCGGAGAACGGCGGATCGGAGGGAGACATAATGATGTACACAATCTCACGTATAGTCTGCGTCAGCGGCACAGCTGGACAAGATTGCGGGTTAATGGACCGTTGAGCAATATGTTCGATTTTGCACGAGAATTTCGTTGCCCAGCCGGTTCAGCCATGAATCCGGCAGTCAAGTGTTTAATTTACTAACTGGTCATTATATAATTTCCAACAATAATATAATAAAATAATATCCAAAATCAACTTTGATTGAGCAACATTTTTGTGGGGCAAAGGCGTTAAACTCCAACTCTACATTTGGCAAATAAAATTAATACCAATTAATAATTATTTCCTGTTTATTGGCCTCAACCAAAGTCAATAAGCAAATATGGCACACCAAAGATTACTTCCTTTTGTAAACCATATTTATTTATTTTTGTGCTGAGGTTAAAAATATTAAAATACGGATTTAATTTATGGGTTGCCTGGCTGTGAATTCAACATTCTAAATTTTAATTGTGTTTTGTAAAACGTGTTCGTTTTAATATATTTTTTTTTTATTTCTAATATTTTTGAGTAGAACTTTCGTTTTACACAAATACCAGTTTGAGGTTAGGATTCAAGATGAGTGAGCAAATGTAAGCATACAGAGAATGCTTACTTCTGCTGATAGTGATGAGATCAATATGCGAAGACATTTTGGACGATAATTTATATAGTTCATATCCTTATTTTAACTAAATAAAATTTATCATCAGCAACGTGCATATTAAATATTGAAAATTGTGGCTTTAATTGCTATCGGAATTCGATATATATCGATATTCAAAAAACAGAAAAAGCCACGACCTTCACCTTTATATAAGGATAAAGACTATTCTGATCAACCCTTTAAGGGGTTGCAAACTTGAATATAAAATTGAAATACCCGCTAAAAACAAGTCAATCTCTATAAAAAAAATAAAAAACTCAGATTATTGACGAATGGCGAGGTCGATTTTGTTTACTTCTCTCCAGACTCGGGAGAGAGCAGGCGATAACCCACAGTGTGCATGGACGGACAACGGGCATTGAGCACACACTTGACCCAATTTGTGCAAGTTCAGGAGCGAAAAATAAAATTAAATGAAAAAAACACAAATCGCTTATCAACAATGCCAGCTCGAGCGAAGCTCAGTTGAATTTTTAACGCTGTGATGCGAACTACACGAATTTTGGTGTTAATACTGTGGCAAGTCTGGCTGCTTATGCAAAATGTGGCAATTGCGCGACACAACAGCATGAATCGTGTGCCACAAGGCGGCCAATTTCACAACAGCCACGACGACAACCACCACCAACCGCTTGAGACTGACAAGGAGCGCAGGACACGCCAAACGATGGCCAGAGATATGCACAAGTATATGGATCTGAGTGTGGATCCTTGTGTCGATTTCTACGAGTATGCGTGTGGCAATTGGGGCCGCTATCACAATCGACAGTTGCGCGAGGGCCAACTGCTAACGGCCCAGCGTCTGGTAGAGATGGGCATTGAGGAGCAGTTGCAGGAGCTGTTAACGCTGCCGCTGCCACCACAAAATCATCCCAACGAGTATAGTGCGGCGAGTGCGGCAAATGTGCGTAAAGTGCGCACCTTCTACGACACATGCATTGCCATCGAGGCAAACGCAGCCGAGCGTCGCCAATTCCTGATGAAAATACTGCGGGAACACGGCGGCCTGAGGAATATTCCAAATTCGCATTGGAAGCCCCACAATCATTGGTTGCAAGTATTGGCGTCGCTGCGTCGCAACTATGGCTTGGATATATTGATTGGCCTCGATGTGGATCACAATTTGCAACAATTGCGCGGCAACAGTGTGTATCTGGGTGAGCCCCAATTGACCATTATACCGGCAGAGTACTGTAACGCGCGGATCGCGCGACAATCGAACGTGCGTGACGAGATCTATGAGCAGATCCAGCAACAGGTGTCGGACAACATGCGCAACTGGTTCGCAATGGAGAGTGGCGAGGCGGCACGCTTTGCCGGCGACATTGTTCGCTTCGAGTTCGAGCTGTGCAAACGGATGCGGGAGCAGGAAACAATCGATGCGACGGCTGCTGTTGACAGTTTCCAGCAGGAAATGTTGCCTGTGGGACGATCTCGCATTGGACAGGATCGATTGCGACAACAGAATAGCGGAACAGCAACTGGTAGTTCACTCTATCCCCGTATGACGCTCGTCGAGCTGACCAGCAAACTGGGCAATTCGTTGGACTTTAAGCTGTACGTGGAGAGCACTCTGGAGAGCGCGTATAGTGATTATGTCTATCTGCGCTCCCAGAGCTATCTGCAGCATTTGGTGCGCACTGCAAAGGCGAACAATCAAGTGACCATTTCGGGCTACATACTATATCGAGCACTGCTCGAACTGGATCAGCCACCGGTGGAGGAGCAGGCGATGCGTCGTCCGCGTCAGTGCGTCCAAGTGTTGCAGCGTCTCTTTCCCCAGGTGTTGGGCGACATGTATCAGCGGCATGTGCATCGTGACGATGCCCAACAGGACATGGAACAGGTGTTCACCGATGTGGTCAAAGCGTTCGAGGAGCAACTTCACGTCGACTGGCTGGACGACAGCGATCGACGGACGGCGCGAACACGTCTCGCCCAATATCACATCAAATGGCCAGACTATCAGGATGTCAACCTCGCAGACTTGCAATTCCACAAAACCGACTACTGGAATCGGCTGGAGACAGCGTTGCGTTTCAATTCACGCAAACGATTGGATAGTTTGCGTGGCAATGATTTTGGCCGCATGGAAACCGGACCGGATGCAGTGAATGCATTTGAGGTGAGAGCATCTCTCGTGCAACGTCAACAAGCTGTGCTTGTTGGCTGGGGCCTGATGCAGACACCCTACTACAGCTACATCTATCCACGGGCGATGCGATATGCGTTGTTGGGTCAACGATTGGCCAGTGTCCTGTTGCAGGGCTTCGATGACGAGGGCTGGAATCGAGGAATATCACAGGCGACGACACCGTGGAATGACCTAACATTGGCTGGCTATCGCAATGTCAGCGAATGCCAGCGCGCCCAGTACAGTAATTACTTGTCGAATGACCCCGACGAGTTTCGCAATGCGACACGTCTGCGAGAGATTATCGCCGATGGCGGTGCTCTAAATGTCGCCTTCAATGCCTACTTGAATTGGTTGAGCCTGATGGATCCCAAGTCCAAGGCGCTGCTGTCGCGCGAAACATTGCCCGGCCTAAACTTTAGCAATACGCAGTTGTTCTTCATCTATTTCGCTCAGACCCGGTGCTGGGCGAGGCGCGATGAGGAACCGGCCTCGGAAGCAATGCCACTGATGCAACACACGCCTCAGCGCTGGGATGTCAACGGACCGCTGAGCAACTCAGATGAATTTGGAATGGAATTCAACTGTGCCCTCGGCTCACCAATGAACAGCGGCAACAAGTGCTTAATCTACTAATCTAATGTTGACTGTAAGCAGACACAATTAAAGAGTCCAACAGGTCTGGCCAGGTGTAAATTATGAATTTGCTACTCAGTTCTAGAATAAGTGAAATGTTCTCAAGTCGAGCGCGAATATCGAATAAATATAATAATATTACTCAAGACTGAAAAGCATAATTCAAAGTGCGGAAAATTGACTCTTTACTCAATTCTATGGAATGGAAATTGTTTTTCTAATTATTGTCCTTTCTACTTATGGCCACCCATTTCCCCATATTTTTCTATCTCCTGCCGTCCCTGTGGAAAACTTGTTTGTAGACACTGTATTTGATCTCGTTGTTTGGAAGAAATTCACAATTTTTGTCTCGATCTCGAACTGAATTTTGGAAATTCCATCTAAAATTAAAATCATTCCTAAAATCAGAAAGATTTTTAGCATTTTAGAAATTTCCAAGCTAAATAAAATCTTGTATTAATTATGATACAGCTACATTTAAAGAAAAATCATATTTTAATTTATAAGATAGCCCCAAACTGAAAACTAAAATACCGCGCTGGTTTTTAATAATATTATCTGAATATGCAAATACAAAGTTTTAACAGTTAGGAAAACTTTTCTATAAAAATGCAAATAATGTCGACGTAATAAAATCAATGCGATTTTTCTACAAGTGTATGCAACAATTTAATAAATATTGTTCAAGATCAAGTTAAGAATTTTACATTTGAATTGCAAAACTGTTTATGGTCTGTGAAGCCAGTTGTGCTTATAACATTTTCAACTATTTTAGCCAATTTAATGGTTCTCGGCCACACACGAAGAGTGTGCGCGGCTCAATAAAAAGCGTATCCAAGACGACAAGAACGAGAAATTACTATAAATAGGCTGGATTAGTGGTATATCAGAGCGTCGTCGAATTGAATCGAGGCAGTTGAGCGTGGCAAGAGAGCTTTGGTTTCAACAACAAGCACTCGAGCACGCAGCGTGTCGAGAGATGCAAAAAGCAGAAAAAAACAATATTGACACATGTGCATATGCATAGTAGCAATATATATGTAGATATCGATATATATATATATATATATATATATATATTTATACAGTACAAAGAGAATGCGTATGTAGGTCGTTGTTGGCCTTCAACTGTCAATCGATTACTCCAACAGCAACTATATAAAAATCGAAAACTATGCGCAGCGTTTCTGACTCACCTATTTCCGGCTAGATTGAAAATTGATTTGCGCAAATTGTTCATCTTTCAAATTCACAAAACTTGTCCGATAAGAGGCAGAAAGAAATTTATCGATTTCAGCATTATTACAGAATAATAAACACCTAATTATATTTATTGGCTGAATTCTGAGTAAGCCGAGTACAGTCAAGCTTTGTTCCTATCCAATTACAAAACAAATAAATAATCGCAGTATGGTCTGTAATTATTTATACAATAGAAAAATGTTGAGTCAGAAAGAGCATGTAACTTGATCGCCACAAAAATATAGAAAATATATAATACATTTTGAAAGATATCTGTTTTCTATAGTATTTTTTCATTTGAATCGTAACTTAATTATCATCTTATCAGCAATGTTTTTAAAGGCGAACTAATGCATAATAAATTGAATGCATCAATTTGAATGTCATTGTTCGATTGCAATTCCTGATGATCATTGGTTCAAATTGGTTCCAAGCACAAGTATTCTAATCGAAATAATATACTGATCCTATAAGCCAAAGTGTAGAAAGTGCAACCGATGCTTCAGAAATAAACTTGTTCCCAAGCCAGTTGACAGCCTAAGGCAATTTGATAAATCAACTACACACAAAATCCTCCAATAAATCAACTATACCAAACAAATAGCTGAAAAAGAACAGAAAAAATACATTTTTTAAAAGGGAAACAGCAGCACTAAGCAAATGACCCAAATTTTTATCCAACTTGAAGTGGCAACGAAATGACTCTTCGAATACGAATCTCCCCCTGCACTTCATTCTAATGACGATCCCAGACTGGTTTCCCTCTGTTCTTTAAATATCGATGGGGTGTTTCGCTGCTTGGCTGACTTGACACACTCAGAAAAAAGATTGCTTTGAATTTTTGAAAATCTACCAAAAACTTAAAATCATGAATTTGATTTTTCAAAAATATTTTCTAAATATACAAACAAAAAATTTAAGTTTTTTTTAATCTTTTTATAAATTTGTTTCTTAATAGTAGAAAAAATGTATACATATATATTTTTGTAGAAAACATTCTAGCTCTTTAATCTGCTATATTTTCTTGTATCCTAGTTAAATATACACGAACAAAGATAAGAAAAACCCTGTTTTTTAAAAAGAAACAAGTGACCGTTTTACAAATGTACTTTCAGAATAATAAGGTCAGCTAGCCTTGATGCCAAGGGTATGGCGATTTTCAAAAATGCAGGTACATTTTTTCTCAGTGTATATTATATGCAATATACATTATTAGATTTACACATTTTTGACCCCAAAAATTTGAGTATCTTACATTTGTTTTTTATGGACATCAGACAAACAGACGATCGTGTTTTCTACCAATCCTTGGGCGAACAGGTAAAAGCACACAACTGTAAACATCCCAAAATTGAGCGCACAATAATTATTATAATTATTAATGTTATTATGCCAACCAACACATATGAGTGTGTTTGTTATGTGGGCGATGATGACAATTCTGACGGGTCTTTTATGGCGCGTATATTCACATATAAATAAATGAAATTTTATTTCAGCATTCAATTATTTGTTGCTTGCTTATTGTGTACCAGTTAAAGTGTGCCCATATTTAGCAGCTACTTCAGCCAAAAACAGATTGTCACGGATATATCTATATACATAGGTACTATTTGCAATTACATACCATTATTTACAGTCTCTTCGACCAATAATATTCTGCCATTGCCAAAAAAAAATATATATAAATTTATTAGAGGTGTAATTCAGTGGTTAGTTTACAAGGAAATTGCAACTGAACCCCCAGAAAACAGCTGTCCGAAAATATGACGGAAGAGCGTAAGCGAGAGATAGCTCCCTTTTACGCAAGAGCAAGAGAGGGAAAGAGAGAGAGCGCACGTACATAAAATAATATAAGAAAAATCGATTTTTCAAAACAAACCCAACGTTTTACGTGCACAAAAATGATTTACAAGTTCTTATGCTGATTATAATTGCAGTATGAAATGCACTTACATATACATAAAGAGTTGATTTTAACGCTGAACTGAAATAAATTCCGATATTATGAAGAAATACTTTGCCACGCACACTTCCCTTTTGTTAATTATAATTATACACGACTGTCAATCGATAAAGACTTTTCATGCGATATTGTATGTATGTAATATATATAAATATATATATATATATATACAAATAACTTGTATGTTTAAAACAATAATGAAACAATGTGCCACAGAAATTTATTTGTCACTTGCCCTTAGATTACATTAGTTTTCAAAAGTGCACCAAAAGTGCTGGAAATAAGAAACTGAACATGCTCTCTCTCACTCTCGTTCACTCAGTAAGGAAATGCGAGGGTGTGGGTGGGGGCGATTGCGTATGTGGTGAATTTCGTGTAAGGCGCGTTAAAAGCTGTATTCTCTTATCGATTTGTCAATATGACAAAAAAGAACAAATAAATAATATCTTGATTAATAGCTGAACATACACTTATTTCTCTCTTTTTTTTTTATTATTTATATACGTAAATTAAATAAACAAACGCACGAAAAACGACCGACAATCAAAAACGAGCGACGAGCGTCGAGCAACCGTCGATGTGTGGCGCTGCTTTGTAACTCAACTCAACACAACTCAAGGCACTCTCGCTCTCTCTCGCTCCACACACACACTTTTCGTCTCTCTCTCTCTCTCTCTCGCTCTCTTGCTCTCCCTCTCGCTCGCAACATAGACAACGACGTCGACAGATGCGTTTGCTTGCCACTTCCAGTCGCATAAGTTGTTTGACCAACATAAAATCATAAGAATGCGCTCGTCTAACGGAGCATTAAGAGAGTGCGTGTGCGAGAGCGAGAGACCGCTACTTCTTAGTCACTGTAAACAGTGAGTGGGAGCAGTGCATTCATAAAAAAGGTATTAAAATTGGAGCATTCCATGGATGGATGACACATCGACAGACAGACAGATAGACATACTACCTGATAAGCACCGATATAATATTTATAATTTTAACTACATGCTGAAAATATAGACTAAACTTGGGTAAATCTTTTTTCATCTGATTAAAATTTATTTGCAATGCATTTTTATTGAGTTTGTAAAATTTTTTTCACTGTGTAGAAGTAAATTCAACATACTAAATATACACATATAAAAACAATTGGTTTTTTTACAAAATATTAATTGATTGCCTTTTAAACATGTTTACTTCTCACATCTTGATTTTAATTTTAATTTCTCGTTATTTGAGCTCGATCAGAACTACACCTGACGACAAATTAATTGCTCACCACAGTGAGAAAGGCTATTTCCAATGCGCAGACGCAAATCAGAAGAAGAAGAAAAGCATAAGTGATGGTGTTTTTTTTTTGGCATAGAAATACATAAATACATGTACATATATAATATATACATATTAGTATTTATATTTATGCATATGCATAAAATGTGACACATCATTTCTTATTGTTGTGGTTGCAGTTGGGTGCAGGAGCCTGGAATTGTGGGTTCGAGTCAATGGCCATTCCTAAGGAATATTGCCGTTATGACAGACTCAGACTGCCTGTCTACAGATAATAACGGCAATTATGGAAGCAATCATTTCGCATTCATAATTTGAATATGGCAACACTAGCAAAAAAACTAAAGAGTTAAAAACTACATTTAAAGTTATTCTTAGCAAATGAAAACAAAGATTTTTATTATAAACAACTTTAAATGCAATCATTGTATTTTCCCTATAGGTAAACTGGCTAAAGTAAATATTAAATGATATATTTTATATAAAACTACAGGTGAACTGAGTTAAATTGCATTATTTGTTTCAGTTATTATTAAATTTATCATTTTTATATATTACATAATTATTTTTAGTACTGAAATCTTTGAATGGATGCACAACCAATCAAAATCTGCGCACTTAATTTCATAATAAATTAAAGTGGAAACTTTTAAAATGCCAAATCAAATCTCTCAATATAGTCAGATAGGTCCCAGATTAAAAAACACAAAAATGCATTTCCTTTTTATTTAAGACGCATAAAAAATGAAAGCTAAAGAAAAAAACGATAGTTTTGGGGAGAGTCTGATTGGAAAGATATTAATAAGCTAGTGTAAGAAACGGAAGAAGGGATAAACGAAGAGAGAAGTGATAAAAACAAAATGCGCTCAAGACATTAAAGAGACAAGCAGACAAAAAGCTAAACAAAGCGGAACGGAAGCTGAGCTCAAAGCGGGAGCAAGTTAAATTAAATCACATCAGGGTGCTGGCAAGAGAGGGAGAGCAGCATATGTATTTTATAACTAACAATAAATGAGATAAAAAAAACACACACACAAAGAAATTCATGTGTTTGTGCTTGCACCTACAGGTTGATGGAATTTACCTCTTTTTTGCATTGAGTTGTGTGTTGGGCAATTGTCTCAACAAACAACTGCGTAGACTGCTGCTGCTGCCAACGCCTTCGCCACCCACTTGATGTATTTTTTGCAAGTTCTGCACTCCTTTTGCAGTTTTTTCCAATTGGGGCGCGTTTCGTTTCAGCTTTCGTTGTTTTTTTCTTTTCCCTTTTGGGTATTGCTTGCCTCCCGCTGTTCGATAATTTACTTTGGTTGCATGTGTGAGTGTGTGTTTGCAGTAGTTATGTCAACTTAGATTGCTCTTTCAACTTTGATTCGCTTCACATTTTTGGTTTGTTGCAAAACTCGTATGTAAATTATGGACAATGGAATGAATAATATGCACACACGCACTTAATACGATTGCACGTGTTTTCGATTAGGCTTCTGAGCCACACGCAGAATTAATCGATTGCTAAATATAATAGCAAAAGTCGTTCTTCGTCCGTAATTTGGCCAATAAAATTAATAGTTTAACGCAAAAACTTTCGACGAAGTGTTGGTTTTTCTTTTCCTTTTTATTCGCATACACAGTGTGTACACACTGTTCGAGTGCTCAGTAGCAACTCAAACGGATGAGCTGTTGTCAAAATAGTGCGACCAGAGGTCGAACCTCTCACAACAAAGCCAATGATTTTAATGCACGGCTGCTTGCAGCTCAGCAAACGGTCTGCCACATTGCACAGCCGTTGAGTGCGCCCGAACTTCGTGTTATGCTTTCGGTGCACAGCTATCGATAACATCCGATAAGTGAAGCTGCCCATTGTTTACAACCAGAATGAGCAACAATTTTGTATTAATTATATTAATTGTATTAATCATAAACTTAAGCTTTGCCAAGGACTCGACGCCGCAATGCAATGGAGACGATGCGACAACATGTCACGAATCGAACACAAATTTCAACGATAGTATGTCAAAAATAGCAACTCTAAAAAAAACCAAATTAAATTTTATATTTGTAGAAATTTCGCGCAGCATAAAAAGAGCTGTAGTCAGCTATGAGGCATGCAGCAAGGATTCAAATGACGTCAATTGCACGTGCTATGCGGCAGGCATCACACGCGATCTGGCGCCATACAAATCAACAGGTTTCACCCGGCAAATGCTCGAAGATGCCGCCAAGTACGGCACCCGCTACAAGATCTATGGGCGGCAACTTTTCCGCGATGAGAATTGTTTCTTTCCCGCTCGCTGTCAGGGCATTGAGCACTTTCTGTTAGAACTGCTACCGCAGTTGCCGGACATGGATTTGGTGATCAACACCAGAGATTATCCGCAGCTGCACTCGAGTTGGTCGTCGAGTCCAACGGGGCCCGTCTTCTCCTTCTCCAAGACGTCCGAGTATCGGGATATTATGTACCCGGCGTGGACATTTTGGGCAGGTGGACCAGCGACCAAATTGCATCCAACGGGCATTGGACGCTGGGATCTGATGAGCGGCAAGCTCAAAGAGGTGACAACCACATTGACATGGAAGCAAAAGGAGCAGCTCGGTTTCTTTCGTGGATCACGCACATCCGACGAGCGGGATTCGTTGATTTTGTTGTCGCGCCGCCAGCCACAACTTGTGGAGGCACAATACACCAAGAATCAGGCTTGGAAATCACCGAAGGATACCCTGGACGCACCGCCGGCGAATGAGGTCTCCTTCGAGGATCACTGCAAATACAAATATTTATTTAATTTTCGTGGCGTCGCCGCCAGTTTTCGGCTGAAGCATTTGTTCCTCTGCAATTCGCTGGTCATCCACGTAGGTGAGGAGTGGCAGGAGTTCTTCTATCATCAGCTGAAGCCCTGGGTACATTACGTGCCCCTCCACAGCTATCCCAGCCAGTCGGAATACGTCGAGCTGCTCGACTACTTTAAAAATCACGATGTCGTCGCTCAGCAAATCGCTCAGCGTGGACATGATTTCATTGCGCAGCATCTGCGCTTCCAGGACATCAAATGCTATTGGCGCAAGTTGCTGAAACGCTATGCGAAACTAATCAAATACGAAATTAAACCAGATCCCAGCATGAAACGCATTGGCGGCAGCATCAGGAATGAATTATAGTACGGGATAATCCTTTTTATTTTTATCAATTATTAATTTATTTTGAGACGTGCAAAAATAAGTTCAAATATGATATTCAGATTGTATTGAAATTTGGTCGTTTATCTTTAATATATTAGAATTTACGTATGAATTTTATCATTTAATATTTCCACCGCCAAAAAAGTTATTCACTATTATTTTTATACTCTAAACCCATTAAAAATGGGTCAAAAGATAATGGTCTTAAGCAAATGTATGTAACAGGCAGACCGAAGCATACCCGACCGCATAAAGTATATATATAAATATATATATATATATATATATATATATATATATATATATATATATATATATATATATATGTATATTCTTGATCAAGGTCGATATAGTCATGTCCGTCCATTAGGGCTTGTAAATAAAAACATGCGCAGCCTTCGTTCTTTTTAGTCTGTGAACTCTGTGTCTCCCATCAGAAAAGAGTGCACTTCCAGAACTGCTCACATTTGGGTGCAAATCATCTGAAACGGTAATTTACCAATAAAACTAGAATATATATTTAAGAGCTGAGTTTCAGGGTATATCGTAGTCCAGCTCACTTGACAACCCCATTCTTAGTTTTTTATTATCTATTTGCATTGCTTTTACATTCCCAATAAACTAATCAAATTTCTTTAACATATCACAATTTTGGAGTGTACAAAACCGTTCGCATATTGTAGAGGGCGAATAGTAAGTTAATATGTCTTCCATAGGACATAGTATATATACATACATATATAAACATGATCAGCATTACTAGCCCATATTTATGTATAAGCCGTGACAATTATTTTATGTGTGTACGATATTTTTTATTAATACTAAGTTGCTTTTTTTGTTATTATAATTTTGTTTAGCAGAAATGAAGAATATAAATATAAAATAAATAAATTTTTAAGCAACAAAACATTGGTTTTCCGTACAATTAAATGATGTGAATAATATGGCTTAAATCTTAAAACTTAATGGATGCATGATGTGTGTGTCAGGCTTATAGGTAAATACGAAAAATGGAACTCTTGGCAATCTTCTTGTTGCACAAGGGGCATTTGCGGTTTGCCTGCGCAGCGGTTTCGATGCACATCTTGCAAAAGACGTGGCCGCATTTCGTTGAAGATGGCTCCTTGTTCAGCACGCAGTCCAAGCAAACTGGACACTTGTAGGGCCCCTCTGCTCTGTTGTTACATTTATCTACCTGTTGTTGGCGGCCAAATTCTTCCGGTGTGCATAGATCAATTACCGCATTCGGCACCATCGATCGGGCAGATCGCGGAGGCGTAGCATAATTCACAGTCAGATCAATCAGAGGACCTGTTTTTACGAATGGTTAAAAATATATAAAATACACTAAATTGAAAATACATGAAAGACAAACAATTTTGATTTGTCTTTTCCCATTATATTATTATTATCTACTACAAAAAATTGCAAAAATGAAAGCGCAATAATTTGATATCTACTCACTGCTTGTGCGATCAGAAATAGAATCGATCATAAATATGTCGGGATTGAGGGGTGGCCCCCACAAGCCGGCCCTGGGACTGGGTCTGGAATTCATGGTAACGTCTGCATCAAGTGAGATATTGCCCCAATTACCACTGATACGCTGGGAATATGTGAGCAATATAAGTATTACTTGTATGGATAATCGAAAAGCATTGCAAACTTACCGACGGCAAATAGTCGTCTATTATGGATTCATCCGAATTATTAGACATATTCTTTTTATTTATGGAAATAATTTTTACTTTTTAAAAATCCAATGGTAGCACAGCTTGTTGGCGACATTAGATATTTATCGCAAAGCACCTGTGTGCCGTTTCTCGGTTAACTGTGTTCTACGATTAATAATATCGATGAACAGCTGTGCGCCGGCTAAGGTGTTGCAAAACGCAACCTTATATCGATAGGTAGCCACACGTCACAACAAAACAATATTTTAGCTGGCACCAAATAAAGCGAAAATTGGAAATGGACAAGGATAAATTCACACTGCAGTCGATACGACAGGATCTGATCGATAACAATCTGCAGGCCAAAGCCATAATACAGGTGACAAGAGCACGAGCAAAATAAGCAATTTTCTTGACAGCATCCACTTTCAGGATATACACAACAGTCGATCTTCTATCGCTGAACTGGAGGAACTGAATGAAGCCGGTCGAGCTAAATTATCGGCGATACGCAAGAATATCGAACGCTTAGACGACTGGGCACGCGACATGTCCGATCCAACGCTGGCCAACGAGGTGGACACGCATCGCGACCAGTTCTCTCAGACTCTGCAGGCATTCCGCAAGGCGAACGTATCCACCATGCTGGAGATTGAAAAGGCAAATCGTGACGAACTGATGGCAATTACCGGAGAGAGTGATCTGCGACAGCGCCCAAATGCGTCTGGCACGCGACATAATCGTGGCAGTCTGGTTTCCCAGGAAAACGATGTCACTGAGAAAATGTTGGCGATATCGCGCCATCTGTCGGAGACAACGCAAAAGAGTGCGGTCACACTGGAGAGCCTGGTTGCCTCCTCACAGAACGTGGAGGCGACCAACGATGAACTGCACAACACTGCCGGCAGCATTACCCAATCGGGCAAACTCCTTAAGAAATACGGCAGACGCGAATGCACCGATAAAATGCTGCTTTTCTTTGCCTTCTGCTTGTTTCTCGCTTGTGTGTTTTACATTGTGCAGAAGCGTTTGTTTTAAATGCTATTATTATTATTATTATTATAATCTTCTACATGTGTAAAAGGCATATGATGTCGGTAAATATGTGTTAAATGCTTTTCTAATCTAAGATTAATATTATTATATACTTAGGCACATTTTATTATTATTACACTTAGGCAACACAATTTCAATAAAAAAAAGTCACTTATTCTAGTAAGGACATCGGGGAATATTGCCAGGATTTGAAAAGCCATTTGTATTGACCATGCGGCAAATATCTTTATAGGATCGCTGCTGTTGCTCTGGTCGGGTCCGGGATCTTTGAGGTTGTTCATAGTAACCCTGCTGTGAGAGTGTTGGATAATAATATCCCCCTCTGGATTCACTTTGAAAGAGTTGATCGAAAACACTTCTTCCTTCAATGGAAACACTCAACAGAAAAAAGATGATTATCATAAATATAAGTTGAATCTGCATCTCGGAATTGATTGTTTGACACGCGAAATTAGAAGCTTTCTGTTTGAATGAACTGATTTTCGCATCTGTTGTTCGACTTATGAGATTTTGGTAACCTTGGTCTGTAGTTGAAGGAAATTCCATATTGAAAACAACTGATAACAGAATTAATTCAAAAATTGAACTCGTATTTACACAAACGTTTTGCAACACTGCAATTCAGACGAGGTCACTTTAATAAATATTTTAGGCGAGTAGCTTTTAATAAAATTGCTGAAAATAATATAAATCTTTAATAAAATTATATTATAATTATTAAATATTTAAATTATTATTAATTATTTAAAGTGTGCGTTTTTCAACACTGCAATGCCGGTGCGCGGCAGCTAACAGCTGATATTGTCACTGGAATTGTTTGTGTGTATGTTTGGCTCACAAAAAATTGGCGGAAATCAAATAAATCAAACAATAAACATAATGAGTCGCAGCGAGCAGACTTTCGAGGATTTAAAGTCGTACTTTCGAAGTCACAGCAAAGTACGCGAACAGCGTCCACATACCGCAAAGGTCCTAAAAAAAAAACAATACGTTTTGGCTTCTTTTCTATATAGAAATTTGGTGTCTCCTTTTTAGGTTCATTCGGTTTGCTGGAGCGCAAGTGGTGGACATTTGGCGTCTGGTTCGTTTGACCGGACCGTCGCCGTGTATGCCTTGGAGCGCGATCGTTTCGTCAAGAACAATGTATTCCGGGGGCACACCGCCTCCGTGGATCAATTGTGCTGGCACAACACGCATCCGGATCAATTTGCCACCGCCAGCGGCGATAAAACGATGCGCATCTGGGATATTCGTGTCGCCAAATGTGTTTCCGTCACAAATACCAAGGGAGAGAATATAAATATTGCCTGGTCACCGGACGGCAAAACTATTGCCGTGGGCAACAAGGAAGACTTAATCACATTCATCGATACGCGCACGAACAAAATCCGTGTAGAGGAACCGTTTAGCTTCGAGGTGAACGAGATGTCGTGGAATAATACCAACGATCTCTTCTTTCTGACCAATGGCCTGGGGTGCATTCATGTATTGAACTATCCCAGCCTAGATCACCAATTAACGATTAAGGCGCACACAGCCAATTGCATATGCATTGAATTCGGGCTTACAGGTGTTATATATATATGTGTATATATATTTTTAGATGTGATTAAATGTTGATTAATTTTTTTTTCAGGTAAATACTTTGCGGCTGGTTCGGCGGATGCGCAGGTTTCGCTGTGGGATGCCAATGAGCTGTCATGTCTGCGCATGATTAGTCGCCTGGATTGGCCCGTTCGCACGCTATCCTTTAGCCACGATGAGCGACTTATTGCGTCGGCTAGCGAGGATCTGTTCATAGATATTGCGTACACGGAGACGGGCGAGCTGGTGACCAATGTGCATGTGGACGCCGCCACCTTCACCGTTGCGTGGCATCCCAAACAGTATCTGCTTGCCTATGGCTGTGACGAGAAGGAGATCATCGGCGATAGGCGACGTGAGGTGGGCAATGTCAAAATCTTTGGCTTTTCCGAATTATCCAATTGAAATACATAAAGTAAAATAAGATTCCCCTTTGGATTTTAATCATTATTCATTCAAGCGAATTCATCTCAATCTAAACAATATAAATGCTAAGTGAGTCATGTTTAGCTTAAATAAAAATGTAAAAATTACTTTCTTGGTCTAAAAAGGATTATATATTACAGACTTTATATAAGATATACATATACATATCTATAGTCTTTTATATCATCCGATATTTGTACAGAATATTCCTTTATTTATTTGAGATTGAAAATGCATAAATAATGCTCAATGATGCGTAATTAAGATGTGGTCAATAATGACCTAAAGCCATTTGCACACATTGCCACATGACTCGAATAATACCAATTATAAAGAATCAGATTAAGTACTTTCGATTGGGTGTGGTGTGTGTGTGCGAGTGTGTGTGTGTGTGTGCGTGTTAATGATGCACATAAATACTGAAAATCCCTTTTGGCCAACGGCTCAGCGTCTGACAATGTGAAGAATTTCATTGTTTTTTGGTAAATGAGTTAAGTTGGCTTACTTAAACAATGACACTCTGCATTCAGAGACAACGCTTTTCTCAGCTCAACTACAACGAGAACAAATTTTCCATCAGCAAATGATATTTAAAAGTTTTATTTTATTATTAAATACAAATGATTTTGTGACAAATAAATTGTGGTGCGAATCTAAAAAAAATACGCTAAATTCGCAATTTCTCGAAATGTATGAGAAAAAGGTATTTTTAAGGCAGATTCAATATAGATAACGAATATTAAATATATTTGTAATAATTGAGTACTCTACAAATTAAGTGAGTAAATTTAAATAATTTAATTTTCCCTCATTTTCTGTGGAAAATAATGAAAATTAAAGCAAAGTGTAACTTTAAACAATTGCAATTATTGAAAGATGTTTTTGTAACGAAAATCAAATGGTTCCTTAGAACTTAAGTTCAAAGACATATTTGTTGTCAACCATCATAAATGTCTTTCAAGTTAAATCCAATAAAGCAGCTAAAAACCACGACATGCTGACAAGATTTAATTATTTTGGCCCGTAACGAGCAGCATTTTGGCTTTGTGTCTACTTAAAGCAAAGTACTAGAACATTTTCAATCAGATGCCAAATACCAACTGCCAAATAAGTAACAAAACCACAACTTGGCCAACAACAAAAGCTGTAACCGCAAGAGAACAAATGTTAACAGGATTCTCGTGTCCTTGTAATTAAAAATTTGAATTGCTCGAGTTCCACTTTTGATTACTTTGGTTTCGCCTTGTTCTTTGCATGAATTCCCCATATCTTAATTAATATTTCTGACACTCATAAGATGCATATGTATAAAAATCGGAATAATGATATACATATGTCGAATGTCTATTAACAATCTGAATAATGCCTGATCGAGCGACTTTTCACAATTTGACTCTTTAATAATTAATTATGTTTTAGGATAAAACCAAGCTATAAAATCGTATGTAGGAATTTATAATAAAAACAACAGTCATAAAATTTGAATTTTATTTTTAAGCTGATTTTTTTTTAGTTATAAATCATATTCAAAATATATTAGAAAATAAAAATATACTCTTCGCCTGGAGAAAATATATTTTAATTATTATTGAAAAAAGAAGTCACAAAAATGTACCTTATAAAAAAAACAACTTACAGAATTTAGAAAAATACTCATTATATTATTTCTGTTTGTTAATTTTTAATTTGATTTCAATTTAAAACTATATTTTTATGATTTGTTTTAATTCATTTCCTAGTTAAAAAAATGCTGCGAAAACATTAAAGTTTTCCACATACTGTTTGTGTATAGCAATTAAATTTATTGTTTAAGGATGTGACCATAAAAAACACACACGCGCCCACATTTAACACGGTAATTACAGGGTATAAGGATTTGTAATACAAATGCCACCGGATCTCTGTGTCAAGTTAAATTAATTCTTGGCTAAAATGGCAGCGTTGCGCCTCCGAATCCGTTAGGCGAAACTCTTACAAATTGCTCGACGGCAGTCGGCAGTCGGCAGTTTTTATAGGCGGCTTCAATTCACTTTGTAAGCCATTCTATGGCAATAAAGGCTCAAGTGAGTGCCTCTAATATAAAATTGAATTTAAATAAATGGAGTCGACTCCAGTCGAGGCGAGGCGAGGCGGCCGTAAAAGCCAAAAGCACGACCCGCACGCCGCGGTGCACACGTTCCGAATCTGATTTGATTTGTTTGCAGTGGAAAGGTATTGAACCTTCCTACTCCCCATCAGACCCCTCCCCATCCCGACCCCATCCGATGGCCATGCATGGGAAACATTGCGCCCAGCACTTAGCCAACATTTAATATGCAACAATCTTTGGCAGCAGCGAAGAGGAAGGCGTATAATCAACATCATCAGCATCGGCAGCAGCCGGAGTCAAACAGCCCAAGGCGCTTACACTGAGAAAAATTGCATATATTGAATTTGATTATATTTTTCAAAGTAAGGAAAAAAGTAAAATAAAATTCCTTAAAATCAATGACAGAAAGATAAATTATTAATATATTTGAAGTAGTTTGCTTAAAGATTTTGAATACAATATTCATCATTAATTTTAGTACGAAATATTTTTTTCACTGTGCTGTGTAATAAATCGCTATGTAAAAATGTGACACGAAATATATGGATTTAATTTATTCATGCCACGCGCGCGATTTGTTGCAAGTTAAGGGCGAAAGCCGAGCGTCAGGCATTGATTAAAAATGCACTGCGCCGATTCCGGGTGTCTTTTGGCTTGTTGCACTCAAGTGTATGGCCAAAGTGCTTAGCCAAATTATGCAAATGTTTTTGGCATGTGGCTGATTAGTTGCAGAAATTGTCTACAAATTGGCAGCTTGCCTGCAGACCATGTGGGATTGATTTAGCCAATTAACAATCAGGCAGGTGTTTGTCTGTGTGTGTGTGTGTGTGTGAGTGTGTGTATTGTTTGTAATAGCATTTAAGCCCATTCGCATGCCAACAATGTTCTTAATGTTCTTAATGGCCAGAAGCAACATGGTGTCTCTGGCAAATCCATTTGTTCTCTACACATATCTGTGCCGCCCCCAGATGCTGCAACTTTGCCATGTTTACTTGTCTTTGATTGTGTTCTTTTTCAGGTTGTTTTTTAAAGCGCTCAACAAGAGGCGCCACCAACAACAACAACAGCAACCAAGGTAAGTCTATTTAAGAGATAAGATTTAAGTGCACATCCGGTATGTGAACATGTGTAATTTGAGGCATAAATTAGTGTATTTTTTGTTGTTCCAGGTGCTGGTTTGTTTTTGTAAATAAATCACCATAATTGCTTTTTAAGCTTGTTATGAAATTAATAAAAGTATCACTTTTATTAAGAACAACTTTTAATGAAAACAAACACTGGAATAACATTTTAATTTAATAAGTATATTTTATCTTTGCTCATTAACAAATAATTACTGACTTGTTGTTTTTCGATTTGTCACTATGATTATAAGATTAAATAAATTATAACTACTAATAATAAGATAAGAAATCTATGTTTAAGTTAATTATAAGATTAATTGAAGCAACATTTTAATTTAAATAAAAAATCTCAGTTTGTTTGCAAGAAATAACAGACCTGATTTTTTCTATTTTTGATTTGTAAGTATTTTATATAAATAAGATAATAATTACTTTGTTGATCAATAATATATAAATATATATTATTATTATTATTATTTTAATATTAATTTTATATGAATAATACTTTTTAGGAATGAAAGAATTACTTCTAATAATTATTTAATATTGATGGAAAATTTTAAGTGCAGCAGCTAAATAAATGTAAATTTGCTGAGTGTATCGATTAATTGGAATATTACTTTTAGCTTCAATTAGTTGTATTAATAATTTTTTAAATTATTTATTGTCTCTATAAATTTTGTAATCAACACTCAGATATACTAAATTAGTGGAGAAAACCCACAACGTAACTCATAGAAGAAGACACCTCTGGCCGCATAAATATATCCAATCAATATCCTGCATTAATTTAGTCCGGCTTATGTATCTATTTCCATCTATCTTTAAATGCCAACTTGCAACAAAACCCAAATATTTGCCAAGCAGGAGCTTTACTTGAGTCCTGGTCCTGGCTGGCGTTTGTATCTTGCGGCTTCTTAAAGCGCTTTCTAAGGACTTTATGAAAAAGTAAGCTCTGTTTTTGTATTACACGAGCGGGTGTACGTGTGTGTTTGTGTGTGTGTGTGTGTGGGTGTGTGTGTGGGTGTGTGTGTGTGTGTGTGTGTGTGGTTGTGTTATCGCACACATCGCTTGATTATCGTGTGACAATGTGAACGCAAAATTAAATCAGCATTTTCGCCTTCTGCCCCAGCCGAGAATGCGAATTTGTGTCTGTCTGTCTATCTGTCTATCTGTCTGTCTGTCTGTCGTGTCTGTCTGTCTGCCTGTGTGTGTTTGAATGCCTGTGTGTGTGTGTGTGTGTTTGCCACATCTGTAAAGGTCCGCAGCTAAGCAGAAGTTTTGCTTCCAACTGTTAAATACATATCCTGCCAGCTCCCAACTGGTTGACTCATGTCTTGCCCCATTCAAAATGTCCTTGCCACAGCAGGCACAAAATGTTCTTGTTAACGTTTTCTTCTTCTTCGTGCTGTTGAGCGAGATAGAGAGACTAAAGTGTGACTACCGGAAGTCTGTAGGGAATTTGCCGTACTTTCGGTGTACGCCGTACATCGAATAAGATATTATAGCAATTATTTGAGTAGGTCTCGCCTCAGCCAGTTTTATAATTAGATTTCTGAATTTCGTATAATTGGAGAGGTGTAGTTATAAAAATGTTTATCTAAAATTAAATATGTAAATGAGAGGCAAGAAGACAAGCATCGTGTGGCAATATTCAATATTTTCGAATAAATTAACTTAATCTAAGACTTAATCTTCCACTCTTACAATATTTGTCGCATTCTTCTCGATTTATACGTTTAGTACTTAAATAAAGAAAAAAAATATATTTTTTTTTAAGTTTTTTAAGATTATATTTGTATTTTTTTTTTAGAAAAATTTGCTATATTGATAAGGGCACAACTTTTCATTGAATTTTTGAACCATAAGAAAAAAACTTTTTTCTTTTTCTGAGTTCACGTGGCGTCGCTTAAGTGAATTGCTGCAGCAAATGCTCATATTGTATCTGAAGGCATTCGTATCGGCTTGCCACCTGCTACGCAATATAACAAGTCCATTATGCCACACTCGGAGCATCCTGTGTCGCACAAATTGCACAAATTCAATTTCGATTATTTATGTGTGGGGTTAATTCGAATGTGAAAATAAGACACAACTTGGGGCAGCAACAAGAGGCATCCACAGCACCTTCTGCATCCTCTCTTAAGCTGCCAACACCTGTGCAGATAATATTTATATTTTTTTTTATGTACATACATACATACATGTATATATATATATTTTTTTTGTGGCACGTGCATTGCATTCTTTCACATTTCCACGTATTTATTTGAAACTTGTTGGATGCCACTTTTTTCCTGTATTTCGGAGCGCTTTATGCGCTTTTTATAGTGTGTGTATCTTTTTTTGCAAGTGGGCTTACAATTTTACCTTTGATTGCATTAGACAAAAATGTTACCTGAGCACGTCCAAAACAGATATGTACAAACAATGGGTTTTACCGGGCTGCACAACATCTAAGTCTCTGTGAATGCTTGACAATGCTGTAGGGGCAAAGTTTTCACTTTTGCTATACCCTGTACACATTAAAACATGACAAAAATAAAGGGTATATTGAAGTTGTGGAACAAGTTTACATTTCTAAATCGATAACTATAAAATATAAAAAATCAGGTGATTTTCGAGCATGATTGGAGGCTATAAATGTTTAAATTATTTATTTAAATAATCAGAGAGAAATTTAAATTAAATTTAAAAAAAATGCTTTTAATTTAAAAAACACAAAATTGATATAAAAATAAATCTGCCTAGGTTGCCATAAGATTGTTAATTTGCATATACATATATATATAGAATTATAATATAATTAATTAAAGGGTATCTTCTAGTCGTACAATCTCCATTTTGAAGACTCTCTTGCTTGCTTTTAGTTTTGTTGCCTCTTTGCCAACTAGGATGTGAGGATATATATCAAAGTGTAAAATGATCCAAGGTATACCAGGGATTATGAATAGAGAATTACTATTATTGTGACCGCAACTGTATGTGTATGTATGTGTTTGTGCATATACATATGTACACAGAGTATCTATAAGTCGTACAATCTGATGTAGGAGCACTCTTGCCTGCTTTTAGTTTGGTTGCCTTTGCCCTGTGGGCTTGTCTTTGTTTGCCGAATGCTTCCAGCCACCTTTTGCTGAAATGACCTTCGGCTTCTCTTCAATTCACACTTAGATTACCAGAGTCGGCTTCAAGCAGCCTGCTTGCCTCAAAACAAAAAAAAAAAAAACAAAAAAAAACAAAAAGAAGACGAAAATCTTGTGTTGCCTTCGGGTTGCTGGGTCCGCAAATGGATGACCTCAGGTCCAAGGGGCTTATCTCAGGCAATACATTATGAGCACGTACACATGTGTGTGTGTCTGTGTGTGTGTCGTATGTCGCATGTTGTATGTTGTATGTTGCGGGTACATGTTGGGGCAGTGTACAGAGATGGGCTGTCATTGGGTTGGCTTAATGCATCGATGGCCGACAGCATTTGAAAAATAGCGTTGAAATTTATTTTTGGTATGTTTCCAAGTGTCCTTATGGGATTTACACACTTGCTCGGAATTTGACAGTTTGCACTTCATTTAGTCCTCTGACTTGAGTGTGTTAGTCGCCCAAATATCCGATGTCCATTTCAAAAAAAAAAAAAACGAACCTCCTCCACACCCCACCCCCATCCAACAAACAGCCTCTCTGCAATCTAAAAGTTATAGTGAAAGAGGCACAAGTTGACCAGGAGCTCAACTCATTTGCCGGCGACGAGACCAATTTTCTTAGGAACGCCCTCAACTTTTTCTCTCTCTGGTTGTTTTTATATGAATTTATTGGTTTTGTGCACATCTAAGTGGATCAGCTTTCGTTATTATATATTGTGTGTGCCGTTATTCAACAGAATTCCATATTGTTATGCAATACAGAGCACACAGAGCACACATAGCACTGCTTAAATTGCTTTTGGCCTTTGTTAAAGCATTAAAGTGTTGTGCCAAACATTTTGTTGGCCTTGGAAGAGGATTTTGCCGGTTTTTGTGCAGGATTTTCTTAATCAATATTAATATTTATTTATTGATTTGTCATTATTAATGATTACTAACTCAGGCATCGAATTAATAGATTTAGTGGAATAAGCCTTCAGGCAAAATAATTTCGATAATAAAACAAGAGAGAACGTTGGAACGTGGTCCAATATTTATATTTCCAATTTTGAAGGGTGTTACTAGCAATATACCTTTAAAATTTGGTGACTATAGATCCAACCTTCAGAATGCCAGAACTTCGATAAAACTCAGCACATTTTCAAAAGCAAGTCAATTTTAGTCATAGTTTGACCTCAAGATCAATCGTACATTTAAAGTTGAAAACGTGAAAAAGTCAAAATTATAGTCCGAAAATCGGCAGATTCTGGTTGCGTCGGTAGTCGGAGGTGGGCGTGGCATATGATCTTTGAAGGACATCGCCAACAACCTACCAATCAAAATTGGTGACTGTGAGAATTTATCGATTTGCGAAAATCGATTTTATCGATTTTCTAGCTCCCTAGTGGACGTAGGACTCCAACCTTGACACTTTAAGTTTTAAGGGTACTTTTTAGTATATGTTTAAAGTTTCAAGTCTCTAAGGGTGTCGAAAAAACTTGCGTTTATACAGACGGACAAACAGCATGACCGACATTGCACAAACCCAATATACTATCATACCTTCGGTATCATAGTATAGAAAGTCTTCAAATTCACGCAATTTTTACTTTCAACCAAAATGACACTTGAGCAATCCAATTAAACTTGTTAATAAGCCTGCTGGCAAAGTCTGAAGTTGGAATTGGGTTAAATGAGCGTAAAAATAGATATTTTATAATTATGAAACCATAGAAATATTTACATTTTCCCCTCTTTATTCAAGTTCACATTAATTCATCATAATGGGCATAAATTCGATGACACTGCAAAATTACGATGGCAGCAAGTTAGCCAAAGTTTGAAAAGCTGCCAACTTTTCGCAAAATTGAATCATTAGTCTCTTGCGGAAAATCAAACTAATTAGCGGAACATTTCCATAATAATGTATAAATAATACAGTTTCGATGACTCGCCGAATCGCGAACATAATAAAGTCAATAATAGAAATGATATTTCAGTTTGTCAGAATAAAGACCAAGTTGAGAATTGTTTTTTTTTTTGGATGGGGTAGCAAAATGCGACAACGGAATGATTCAGTTCTTTTTCTTCATATTTTACATATTTATATATATGTATAATATAGTGTATATATATTTATATGTATGTATATGTTTAATATATATGGCAATTTTAGTTCATGTAGCGAAGGGTGTGCATTTATTTTTAAGAACTATTCGCTTATAATATTTTTTAAACTTACGTTAAGTAAAGATTATAATTAAATTTTGTTATTTCTGAGTGTACATATAGTTTATTTATAGGATACTTTACCTTGACAAATATTATAAGAAAGAAACGTTCTAGTAAAATAAGTCAGAAAATATTTATTTTATTTTATTTTTTATTTTTTTTTTTGTTTAGTTTAACTAAAACAAGAAGTTTATTCTTTAAATGCTATACTACTTGACTTGTGTAGAAAATGCTATATTTGTTTTCTGAGTGTAAACATAAAATATAGTTCATGCTGAATAAACACAGCCTCCTTCCGATAGGAGAATGTGTATCTCAAACTAAGAAAATGCTTTGGGGCGTGTATCTAATGACAAATGCTGACGGTATTTTATGAACATGTGTGTATCTTTGCTGTTGCCATGCATGAGATGGCCAAAATAGCATCTATGAAGTTTGCCTGGCCATTTGGTAAAATCAAAGTTGTGACCCGACAAATGTAATGGGCTTTTATTGCCGTTGGTGTCGTTTGGCCAAAAACCCTCCAACTGAAAACTGAAAAACTCAGTCGTTGACTTTCTAGCACGAAACTTGGCCATTTCGCTCGAAATGCTTTTAATCTGACAACAAAGTTGCTTAGCAGCTGCTGGGAGGTGCTAAGCCAAAACTTGCTGTTAAATTTTCTGTGGAAATGTTTTCAAACAAGAAAAAAAAAAAAACAATTTAAGTTGTCCTTGAACTGGATGGAAAGGATATATTGTTGTTTTTGCTGGTAAGTATAGACTTTTATGAAATCCAATTTCAGTTTGTTTTGTTTCGTTTAACAATGTGAAAACAACTACAGGTTTTTATGTGCACTAACTTATTTTTTTACGCAGCAAAACGAATCGACACAAAACGGTTGAGCACCATTTAAGAGTCCCGAGTAATGTTGGGGATGTAACGATGTGTATAAGTAAGACTCAAGTGTTTGTGCCAAACAGTGCTTAAAGTCTCTTCAGACAAGCCTTGCATAAATCTCTCTCATCACGAGCTGTTTACAGATACTGGCCTAAAGCAAACTTGGCTGACAAAAAGGACAACAAGAAAAAAAAACAATATTTAAAAATGAATGCTTCGCTGTCAAATAGGAAAGTGTAAAATTTTTTTTTCTCTTTTTACTCTCAATAAAAATTAATTAGCGCTGCGAGCCTGAAATGTTTGCCTTAATTATGACGCCGGCCCAAAGCGTGGGCCAACAAAATAAAAAAAAATCAATATGGCAGTCAAGCTTTCTTGGCAGGACCCAAAAAACGTTAAAGAACGACGCGTTTAAAATATAAAATGCGACATTGTCAGGCTTAAAGTGGTCTTTCATTTAATCCAGCCACTGAAGACCCTAAAGCGGTAAGCTCCTCAAAGTATTACGCTGGGGATTTTGCATCTTTGCAATTGCAAGATTTTTGAATTTATGTAAAAACCTAGAGAAATGAAATTATTCCTCATTTTAACTCACTTTCTTTTTTTGAATTGGCAGAACAATTGAAATGCACAAGTTTCTCGTTTTATTTTATTATTAATTTTAGCGGCACTGTCCGTGTCCAATTGAAAGTCATGAAAATATTATAATTCTTGTGCTATGCACTCAAAAAAAAAGTTTGGGAAGTTTGCGATCAGACTAAGAGTGCTTAGAGTTAAAACTTCTTATAATTATCTGAATAATTCTTAAAGATTTTTAATTATTTTGATAGCACTTAATTCGAAATCAGAATTGGTACTTTCCTAAAAAAATAACTCATATTATATCTATGTTCCAAAAAAATAAACTAGTAATTTTTAGAAATTTTTCAACAAATTTTTGTATATGCAATTTATTATACATTTAAAAAGAAATTGAAATTAATCATCAATGACATAGTTTTTCTCTCAGTGCTAAAACGCTTGGCACCCGGTTGCTGGATGACTGAATTTGAATTTCTAATTACTGTTGGGCCGAGAGGTCTTTTGTATACAATAAATAGATATAAGAAGTACATAAAACAAGAACACAGATGACTTCGATAACGATAGGCAGAGACTTGGGGGAAAATATTAAACGCTGTGCGATGGCAGATCAAACAGATTTTCCTGGTGGTCAGGTAAAATTAAGTAAACTCAAAGCAATGGAAATCTTTGAGGCTCAATCAGTTTATCGATTTAATGCTGGCTGTCATAAAACGCAAAATGTGAAACTCGCCCCCAGCAGACAAAACAACGAAACAAAAAAAAAACAGGCGCAGGATGGGGCCTGACTGTACTCCTTTTTCACCTCCTCCACCGCCTCCTACTCTTACTCCATATCCTTTGAATTTTGTTACCCTTTTCGAGTTGCGTTCACAGAGGCTATAAAACTTCTTCTCGCCATGGCCGGTGACCTGCGCACCGTTGCGTTTTACACAATGCGGGCGGAGGACATTATTTGTCCCCCACTCCCTTCCCCACTTTGCTCCTGCAGCCACACACCGTTGACCCTCAACCTCCAACACTCAACCAGCAGCTTGAATCGTTTTCCAACAGAAAACCTAATACATTTTTTATACCTAATGTGAGTCATTTTAGAAAATTCGATGCTGCTGCTGAATATCTCCAGCCGGGCGGCAAATGTGAAAGGATATTTAAAGGTCATGCAACGGTGATGCTACCTTGAACCTTAAACTCGTCCAGGAAGCATCCAGTGGGGTCTGTCCGATAAGCACACTCTCTATTTATTGATTGACCATCACTCTTATCCAGTTGCGAGTAATTGAAAAGTTAAGGCCACATTCAAGTGATTTGTTAATATTATAAACTCCGTAAACATTTGCTCCTGGGGTGTCCTGATTATGATAAGGAGCATAGAGGAAATATTGCCTGAGGACTGTGGACGTTAAATTAAATCTGTCTAACGGCGACACCAGGTGCTACACAATATAACGCTATGCGTCTCTCCCTCCGTGCGTCTCTCCCTCCTCTTAGATCCAGGCATCCACTTAATGATTTATTGGCCATATCTTGAATGCGTCGCAGTCTCAAATTTCATAAAAGCCGTTTCGTTTCATGGCTAAAAAAAAGAAACAATGTTTCCATAGGACTGCTTTTATTTGCGGCTTTTATTTATCACAAGAATCCGGGCAAAAGCAATTCAGTTGAAGATACACCTTTCCCAAATTATATTCTTGGGGATGGCTTATTTTATGATATTAGCTTTATCATTATTCATAAATTTACATAAATAACAAACAATAAAAATAATTCAAACAACATTTTCCTTTATAAATTTACATAAATAACAAACAATAAAAATAATTCAAAAAACATTTTCCTTTATATTACAAGATGTTTAAAATTAAGCATAAGTAAAATTAAAGTGAATTATTTGATTTTTTTTAACTAATTAATTTTAATTTAATATATTGGCTTTACTTCTTGCGTAAATAATAAATAGTATTTTGTGGCTTTATAAAATTTATTATTGTTTAAATGGAAAACTAAAGTATACTTTATTTTCTTCGGCTTCAAGCTGATATTTAACTTAATTTAATTTAAGTAAGTATTTAAGTAAACTTTATTTCCAGCAAAGATATTAAATATATATATTTTTTGAATTTATTCAATTCAATTTAATTTAACAAATAAAATAAAATTCCTCCAACTAAGTTTAATTTGACAAACAAACTTAATTTCCTGCATAAGTATTAACTATTATTTTGTGGTTTTATTCAATTTATAAATGCTTATTTTTGCTTTGCAATTTGAATTATATAAATTTAAATTGAATATTCACTTTTATCTGCTTTTTCATCTACATAAATGGATTTCGCTGTCGACACTTTTAATTAATTTTCGCTACTTTTTTTTTTTTTTTTGGGTCACGACGAATTGGGTTGCAATTTAAATGATGTAATTTGATTTTAGCTCAACGTGGCCAAAATAATTTTTCCATTTGTGGCACAGATAATTCGGTCACATGGAAATTGGCATTTTAATGTCATTTTTAGAAGAGTGGTTCAGCCAGTAGTCGACATCGTGGAAGCTCCAGTTTTTAAAGCTGGCACGAAGCCAACAAAATGCACTTGAATTTTACACAGAGACCAACTTGCATTTGAACAATTCCAACTCAGATTGGATATGAAAGTTCAGTCCAATTGGAATGCAATATATTGAATATTTGTTAAGATACATGCCTGCAATTGACCGTTGCGGATTGTGGCATTCAACAGCAGCACTTGCTTGAAATTATTTTGTACACATCGATTTTTGTGGCAGCTCTCAGGTATTTGGCTGGGAGAGTGTAGCAGGCTATAAAAGATGCCAATGGTAAAAAAAAAACAATTTTCTATTTTAGCTCTTGGAACTGACAAGTTGCTATGCAACTGACAAAGAGCTGCCGCTCAATTCAGCAGAGTGACTTTTCCTGCACTGTAAAAAAAAATGCACAAAAATTATAATAAAGTAAAATTATAAAGCTATAAAATTGGTTTTGGAGAAGATGAAATGATTTTTTTTCCACAGGAAATTCATAGGAATAATGCGTACTTCTATAAATATAAATGCCTTCATTTTTCTCATTTCACATTTACTGTAATATTTTTTTGAAGTGCAGTTTCCATGGTGCATTTCTATTTCAATTTGCTTCAATGCTCCGTAGACAATGCAAAATGCTGTGGAACTCGGTCAAGTGTTTTACATTTGTTGTGTGCGCGTAATTTGAGCTGCAAAGTAATAAATTGAAAAGAATCAACTTGCTTTCCACACAAAAAAAAGGAGGAAAATGCTGTCCAACAGGTGAGATTATTATTAAAGTGAACAAGTTTTCATAAATCAAAGAATCGACAAAGTGAAAAGAAATTAACTACCTCATTCCAAGGATGCCACAGTGAAAACGCTTACATACATATTCACACACACATACATACATATGTGTGTGTCTGTGTGTGTGTGTGTGTGTGTATTTTTTTATGGCGTGATTTATGCGTATTTGCTTGCGCCAAAATACCGTTAAGGCAGCTCCGAAAACAATTCAATGGGGAAAATTTAAAATTTATGTGCTTCCTTATAAATTGGAAAACTTTGTGCATATATATATATATATATATATATATATATGTGTGTGCGTGTGCATATTAATATGAGTGTATCCTGCTCTTTGATTTTCAGCTGCTTCGCTCCTTTCCATTGTTTTGCTTAGCTGATTTTGAGACTTTTGCTGTTTGAGGCCATTTAATTTGCCTTGGCTTAGCAGTTGGCTTCATGACAATTTGAGGTTAGATTGAAGTTAAAGCCCGCCTGCAGCACCTTGTCTTTGATTTGGTTAGCTTTATGCCCCTTGTATCCTGTTCAGACGTGCCTAAATGCGACCCGGTTTCCGTTGCCGTCTCCGGCGTGGCCATTTGTGTTTTCTTTCTGCTTAACATTTAAAATAAAAAATAAAAAAAACAATTTTCATATTGAGAAATCAATATTAAAGAGTTGTATAAGTGATGTAAGGTATTTATGTATATGATTATAGCCATTTCTTTGCAAAGCCTCTTCCATACGTCTTAAGAAATTTGTAATGAAGTTACGCAAAATGGAGAACAATCAGTTATTCTGCCATATGCATGGCACTGTCTATCTATCTGTGCGTGTGTGTGTGTGTGTGTGTGTGTGTGTGTGTGTGTGCGTGTGTGTGTGTATGAGAGCGTGTCGCTTGCAGTTAATCGAATTTATTAGTCCTGCCATTTGTTATCAACCCAACAAAGTGTACACTCTACAGGCCATCCAACAAATCTTTCCCTCTCTCTCTCTTTCTCTGTCTATATCCCTCTCTTTCACTCGCTGTCGCTCAAGCGCCAACAATAGGTTCATAAAATTGCCAATGGCTGTTTGTCGGTGTGTGCGTACACTAAGAGAGAACCTTTGTTATAAATTCGAATCGAATTTCAGTTTGTTTTGTTCTTTAAATAATTAATCAGTTATTTCTTTACATTAATATTAGCTTAAAAGTTATTACAAATTCGACAGAAAATGTTAATATTATTATTATTATTATTATTATTATTATTATTATTATTATTATTATTATTATTATTATTATTATTATTATTATTATTATTATTATTATTATTCTAAAGTTTACTGCGAAGTTTAATTTGTAGCATTTCTTAACTTAAAATATTAACTAAATTTGTATGCTGAGTAATTGGTATTTATCTTGATGTATATTTTAGTTCAATATTTATTACAAAATAATTTTTATAAATTATTATTAAAATTTTTTAATATTTAATGTGGACTATGAACTCCCCACAATTAGAAAATGAGCTTAAAAGTATTTAAGTGAAGAATGTAAATTTAAAATAATATGCTTTTAGTAATATATATATATATATATATATATATTTTTGTTTTTACTGAAAATACCTATGTTTTTTTTTCAGTGTATACGTTGAAAGCTAGTTGCCCGGCAAAGTCGCTACGCTAATATTTATGACCATGTCCTTGCGGCATTTGTTAGCGGACATGCTTCGTTTCGCGTATGTGGCCAAGCACATGACTATATACGATATATATATATAACACAGCCATCAGCTTTGTCTTTATCATTGTCGTTAGTACGAATATTAACGGGAAACCTTCCCTTTGACCCCAACACACGCACATGCCAATAATTCAGGTGCCATTCGACGGGACGAAGGCATTTAAATGGACTGTCTAGTTGAATGCATATAAAATGTGTTTATGACAGGCCAAGTGGCACGTAGCAAACTTTGACCTTAAGCGTTGCAAGTAATTAATATAACTCGACTACAGATTATTGACTTTAAAAGTCCCTTCAGCTAAACTATAGCAACAAATTGAATCGATTTTAAAAGATACTCATTATTCTTTGACATGGATTGACCCTATCAATATTTGGAAGCTAATTTTTCTGTCAAAAATTAGAATATGATGATTTCGATTTTAGATGAATTCTTAATCAATATTAACATATAAAATGTATGGAATTAGCTATTTAATTTGAAATGCTATCAATCTGTGTATTTAAGTAGAACCTTCTTTTGAAATACCCATACGGATGAGGCTATTACAAATTCACAGCCACATTCAAATATTCATAGAGCCGCACACAAAAGTAGACAATGGTTGTTCCATTTTATTTGCGAGGCGTCAATGTCAGTGTCCTTGTGTCCTTGCGTCCTGCCACATATGCCTCTGCCTGTCTCTGTGTGAGTGTCCGTGTTTTGTGTTTTTTTGCTTTGTTGTTTTGTGTGCTTTGTGCTATTTATGCTGTTCACTTGTTGGTCGCAAAACAAAACCAAAAAAACGAAAAAAAAATAAAAACAAACCTGAAGCGAAAAATGGAAAACAAAGTCATCGTTGAAATAGCTCGTAATTTCATTATTCAAATACAAAAAGCACAAATGAATAGTGTACATAATATGTGTGTCTGTGTGAATGCCAGCTCAAAGAATACAAATGGCAGACTGGCTGAATGACTGAATGACTGAATGACTTGCTGACCAACTTGGACGGGAGCCTGTGCCTGATTTGTTATCTTTGATGCACTCACATATTCATTTGCTGCTGCATTCACTGCATCCTTTATTTGTTGTTAACTGTTTTGCCTTTTTTTTGGCTTGTTTTTTTATCTTCATAATTGTTTTGTTTTTTTATGATATCCGCTTAGTGTTGCAACAAAGGTGAAATTAACTTGGTTGCGTTTTGGCGTGCTTTGTTAAGTTTCCTTGTTCGTAATTTAACCAAGGTTTTCGAATGCCGTAAATGCTATTCTAAAATTCTTCCTTTATATACAATTATTAAGTTTTGGTTCTTCAACAAAAAAATAAACAAAACACTATTTTTAAAGTACGTGCAGCACGCAACTTTAATTAGTTGTGGTAAGGATTAAACTATCTTTAAGCACGTAAGTCGAGAGAGCTCAACCAACAGATACGCCGATCCCAAGTCCGTACCTGTCATGAGTGGTAATTGCTTTTAAAAGTCAACTCATTTTCAAAAACAGGTGTTTTTATTATGGCTTGACCTTTGGTTCAATATTATATTCAAATTTGAAAACTCCAATTTTGTCTGAAATTTATGTGGAAACTTTTCCCTAATCGGAAGGAGATTGTCAATTTCTACTGTGATTTTGTATCTTTTGTTAAACTAATAAATATATTTATAATGATTACAAAATCGGTCGATGCTTTCTAGATGTATCCCTAAAATGATGAAAAGATTATAAAGATTACTGGACCGTACTCGAACTGTTTTGTCCTTTCTCCTTGGACTTATCCGCTTTCGTCTATTCATTTTAAACCCAAAGCATTCATTATGCTAATTTTGTTAATCTGTGAATACCACAGCTTTTATCAAATTGCTTTTCGTGCCTCATCAGGCATCGTCATTCATTATTTACGCTTTCACTTACTCTCTTTCCCTATAAACCCACACTCTCTATATAAATATCTCTCTTTCCATCTCTGTTCCTCTCCAAGTGTCCTTGACTATTTGTAGTTCTCCATCTTCTTCTGGTTATGCCTCTTTAGTGACCTTCTTTGGGCATTGCGGTTGGCGATTTCATTTCTTTTCACGACTTTTGATTATTTTTGCAGCCGAGCCATTAATAAATAAGTATTCCGTGCCACTTTTGAAATTTAATTAGCTGTTGAAATGCTTTCAGTTTATATAGCTTAGCCAGAAATTCGACTACTTAATGTATTTTAAAATGCAGACCGAAAATTATAATTTTGCTGAGAGATTTGTTACCAAGTTCTTATACAATTTATGTAAGCTTGAATGTTTCTCCATGGAGAACAGATTTCGATTAGACAATAGCAACAAATATAACTAATCTAAATTAACTTAATCCTTAGTGTTTTATCCTTCAACCTGGAATTAATTATCGAGGAAGGAAAGAAGGACGACATCAAATGCGTGTAAGATAAATTAACTTATTGATTAAGTGTGCAGAAAAAAAAATTATATATTTGATTAAAAAACATTGTCATTAGATTAGAGAAATAAGATACTGTTTTTCTTTAATTTACATAACTCAATTTTAAGTATACAAAATAGCTAAGCAATTTTTATTAAAATAGTTTTTTTTATTAATAAATGATTTTAGGCACATATTTTTGCTCGGTGTAGCTTTACTTGGATCTTTTCAAAAGCAGACAGCATTTTCAGTGTAACTAGTAATTAATACTGGCCCATAACATGTTGTAAGTTTTCGCATCCAAAAGCGGAAGCCGGAAACAGTCTTTACGAGTGCTTTGCATGAAAGTTTCAAATCACTTGATTAGCAGCAATTAATTTGCTTGCCGCGTAAATCACTCAAAAAAATGACTAACGAGGATGATGATGACGATGAAGAAGATGATGATCATGGTGGTGGTGTTAAATATTGTATGTGCATATACTATTAAATTCTGTGTTGATTTTGACTTGTGGGACTTGTTACATGCAGCGGGTGTTAATAGCTCGTTAGCGTGTCTCGCAGCTAGTTGTTTGCTGGCTGACTGGCTGCTCGCTCGTTCAATTTGTAACTAATAGGATTGTCACTAACACACACACACACACACATATCTACGTCTTCTCACATATCAAATGGTTGGAGAGGGGGGGTAGTGGTGTGGCCCTTCATTCATGTAGCTCAAACAATTGTGTTATCGGACAAGTGAATTTGTCATGCTGCTAATGTAGAAACAAAGTCAATGCTTACAAACAAATGCAAGAGAGAGAGAGGGGAGAGAAAGAGAGAGAGAGTGAAAGACCAACAACCAGCGAGAGAGACAGAAATGATGTGAGGATGCCCTTTCAGTCTAAAGGATTTGAACAGCAAAAATTTGCATGGCTTTGCTTTACTCGGAACAATTTGGAATGCTGCCCCAAAACGTTTTAACAGCCATCAGGAGATGGACAGGAAGTGCTCTCAATTTGAGTTAACCACAAAAAAGCATTTCCGCTTTTGCATTTCATTCAACAAGTCATGAATGGTTTTTGTTTTTTTAACTTTGTAAAAATATGTTTGAATTCCAATTACGAATGACTAGTTTTTTGCTACATTAACTACAACACTCTTATCACATAAAGATAAATTTTGTAGTGCTTTAGTTAATTAATGATAAGTGCAAAGCATTGCTCAAATTTGCCATACTAATGTATTTCCAATCTTTATATTATTTTGTTGATTTGTGTTTTTATATATTTTCAAATGTGTGTACATAGAAACAAATACATAAATACAGGCCTTTTTGCGTTCAGAACAATTTCCAGTAATTGCGCACGCATATCTCTCTCCGCTCTCTCTCTCTTTCTCTTACGATGTTGTGTGCTTAGAAAAGTCGGCTCGCTCAGTGGGTTGGTTTCTGTACGATATTGAGCGGCGCTCATCGCATCGCCTCTTTAGCTCAGTGGTAGAGCGTTGGTCTCGTAAACCAAAGGCCGTGAGTTCAACCCTCACAGGAGGCAGTGATGAAATTTAGTTTTTTAAATTTATTTTTAAACGTTTAACCATTTTTATGTGCGTATTTCATTAACTATTTAAAAATTTGTAATTTTTCAAGCCAAAAACTGCTTGAATTTATTCGGTGGTGTTGAAATTAGAACATTTCCACTGCGCATGTCGATTCTGTATGTGCTAATAAGAAAGATCTTTGGAGAGTGTTGCTATCTTTGTCTGTTATTCATTATCACATTTCTGTTCTACACGTCAGAACCTGTATTGTTCATTCGGCAGCGCTCTGCTCAAAGCCTCTTTAGCTCAGTGGTAGAGCGTTGGTCTCGTAAACCAAAGGCCGTGAGTTCAACCCTCACAGGAGGCAACATTAGTAAAATTTAATTTTTTGTTTTACTTTTTTTTTTCAATTAAATAATATTATACAAAATTTAAAGCACGATTAATATTATGTCAATACCAGATTCATTTAATATGACAATAATGAGTGTTTAATATCTTTGGATCATCAAGTGGCTCCACTTGGTGAAAAACCAAAGTGTGTTGGGCATAAATAGTTTCTTAGGCTCAATTATTTTCCTCAACTGTTGTTTTATGACCAACATCCACAGACACACACTCAAGCACACACACACATTTAGGCTCATACATATGCGAGAACATTGGGCACGTGTAGGCCTTTAAAACTAACGGCAAATAAGAGTTGTAAGTAGGGTTTCGGACTGTTCTATATGCTTGCCTCGTAAAAACAAATATGTCTGACCAATGCCCAATGCCCTTGCAAGTGTAAGTATGTGTCTCTGTGTGTGTGTATGTGTGTGTGTGTGTGAGTGAGTGCGTGCTTAACACACGCAATGACATTTGCTGTGCGTCGGATGTGGGGTGTTTGTGACGCCATTAAAACCGGGAAGTAAAAGTAAAAATAAATTCAAGCATGCGAATAAATCAGTAAATACCAAGCCTCAACTTTAATATATGTATTTACATATGCCACTAGCCGCCAGCTGAGGGAATTCCGTTCCCGGCTGCAAATTAATCCACGGCCATTTTGTGTGGCACTTTTGTAAGCTATACGAATATGTTTATGGGAATTAATTGCTTTCATTTGGTTTACTTTACGGTCACATGTAAATTTGGCACGAAAACAAAGTTAAACTTATTAAATTCTATATGACAACTAATCCATCTAATACAAATGTATATCCCAGTGGAAAAATTTTAATAATAATAACATAATCTACAGATTTTTTTTAATTAATAACTAAAAGTGCCAGAATGCGTAATTCATCAGTTATGTTTTGACACCATTTAGGCCTTATTTGAGCGATGGATTAGAGGCAAACGTGACGCTTTTGACTTTTCAATTAAAAAGTTGCCTGATGCCATTAAGTCGGGGGAGGGCGACATTAAGACCCAAATTAAGCTCATCATGTTAGCAAAGTACATCTTACCGGGAATACTCGACCAGCAGCTTAGGCTTTGGGGCTCACATAAGGACATAATGAAGTATCCATCTTGACATTGAGCGCGAAGGGCTTTTGCCGTAAATTAATGCGGTATTTGCGGCCCAGAGAAAAGTAGGCCTCATGTTCCACAAAAAAGGGCTAACAAAGCGTCAGATGAAAATGTGCTTATTTTCTCCCCGACTGTTTGGCGCTAAATGAATTGACATAAATTTAAAGAGAGACTTGCGCCTCGACCTAGTCAAAATTTGTATTTATGAATTAATAAGGCAGCTGATGGAACCTTGTGCTCGGCATTAGCCTGCCACAAGCTTAACGTGCGGAAAGGTCCTTGTGGCAGAAACTAATTGAAGGTGACAGTTTGACTGACGCAGTTGAGAAGCGCCCTTTTGCTGATGCTCAAGCTGTTGCTCCTGATAATGATGACAGACGTAACTCGGAACAACACGAACGGTTGGAAGAGCTCCACAGAGTGGTATGAAATTTTGGCTCGAGGCAAAGACATCAACTCGCTGCTGGCCAAATCAAATCAAAGGTAATTTACCGTAAAAGACAAAAAGCCATCATTTCATTTCCATGCTGGCAAGAGACTGTCTTATATCCTGTCTTGTCTTCCCCACGTCTGCCAGTCACTAAGCCTGTCTGTCTGTATTCTAAAATTGTGGGCGTGGCATTGCTACAAATCATTTACATATGTACAGTCAAATGTGCCTAAGTCGAAATGAAATACAATTTATATGCACAGAAATCTCTAGAGAAATTTTCAGAGTTTTCTATTCGAATTGGGAATTGTTTAAGCTGTTTTGTGTTGCTTATTTTTATGTTTATTTGACTGATACCAGAGATGATCTGCTTATATATTGATTGATATATTGCTAGGCAATATTTATTACAGGCATTACTGGGAAAAATTTATTATTATTAAATTAGAGATTGTTTATATTAGAGTGTGCAGTAGATCTAAGCAGTTTATATGTATTTTGAAATGAAATATAAATATATCTGATAGATACCTGAATTAACTTAATTAAATATTGATTGGTAGGCAATAAAAAGGCAATAATTATTATAGGCAATAAATGGTATTATTAAATTAGAGATTGTGCATAGGCAATTTTTTGAGCTGTACTAAATATAGATATTTATAGACATATAGACATATTTAAATATTTGTTTGTTGTTTATGGTAACTCTAAGCTGCAATATTTGATTGGATATTCTGTAAAATTAATAAATTTAAAAATTAATAATGAAATTATTATAAATTATTAACATGTTTTTATTATTACAAATGTTTTCATCTGTAAAATTGTGCTCGTTTATTTATTTTCTTTTATTTTTTTGTTAATTATTCTCAAAGTTGAATATTGTATTGGCAGCTCAGTTATAGAAGTACAACTGTATGCGTAAATCTTGTTTTCTTACTTGCCTGTTTTTGAGGGTATTGGAAGATATATATATATATATATATGTATATATTATTTTTTTTGCTGCACGCTTTGCATATTGGGTTCGGTTCTGGGCTTATAGTCAATAAGCAGAACCCAACCGAAAAAAGGAATAAAATAAAGTAAAGGAATACGTGAGACGTGCCAGGTAGAATGCTTAGTATGCAGGTGGCGAGTGGTCCAACCCTCCACACACCCACACGCACACATACACACACAGACACACACACACACTGACTGCTTAGTTGGCCCTTGTCTGGCCAGATTTAAAGACGATTGCATTTGCTCCTTGTCTTTGCACTTTGCCCCATTTGCTTTGACTTGTTTGTGAAGCATACTTCAAAACACACACACCCACACACACCTACACACACCTACACACACCTACACACACACACACTCGCGTACTATGAGAAGAAAGCATTTGCCTTTTCTCGTTTAATTTCAACATTTTTTTGTGCTCGTCATCGTTGTAACTGCCACTGCCACTGCCACTGCCACTTCTGCTCCTGGCTGAGAGCAGAACGCGTGCCGCCAAAAGGAATTGAAGTGAGCCCTTTGTTTCTTACCCGCTCACTCGTTGCCTGTCCCGCTCTCTGGCTGTGTGTGTGTGTGTGTGTGTAAATGATTGTTGTTGCCTGCCTTGAATTTAAACAAATGCGGAATTGTTGTCGCTGTTTTTTATTCAAAGGTCGCCATTCATTCATCATCATCTTTCCAGTTATTTACATTTTTTTCTTCTCTTCTTTTTTTGTATTCCTATTTGTTTTAAGGCATTTGACTGCCTACGATATTGTGTGGCAGCCATTTTACTTCATGCACCTTCTGAATGGCATATTGTTGTTGCTACAGCATTATTAATGCATTTATAATATTGTTTGTTCGTTCCTCTCTTTATTTTATGCTGTTATTTTCATCAATTTTAATGGCCCAAAGGTTGTGAGTACCTTTTTTTTTTTATTGCGTCAGCGAATTTTGTTGCAGGGAAAATTCAATGAATAAATGAAATGTCATCAGCATCTAATTAGCAGAATGAAGAGGGTGCCAATTATTTGAAAAACCTCACAAGATGAGCTGTCGCACATTTATTTTTGATTAAGTGTGCCCAAATTTATGTTTATTTATTAAAAAAAAACTGATAACTTTTAACTGAATTTTAAATTAATTAAAACAAGCACTTTAATTTTATAGTTATTTTTATTTGTAGTATATTTTTGTATTTTACATAGATTTGGTTTTATCGCAATTTGTTTGTTGACTGTTTGTCAATCCACATTGCGTTTATATTCAAGTTCATAATACGTTGACTTTTTAGGTAAAAGTTGATTCCGTTTAGAGTATATTAATATATATATTTATATATATATAATATTTACTTTGTTGTTGCTTTTTCGTTACGTTTGTTTAATGCTCACTGAACTTAATACTAAACATTTATAGATAATTCAGTATCGACAATTGGTTTAAATATATGTATACGAATACGGTCTAAGTTTTCCTCAACATAACTATGTATGTATGTATATAGTGGGGCTTAATAGTTGCTTTTTTTCTTTTTGTGTGTATAATCCCAAACATTTTGCAATAATATACATTCAATATATATGTATGTAAATGGATGATTATGCGTTTTTCATACGAAATGAAAATGATTTCGATTTATACAATTATCGTTTTATATTTTCAATTATTTGCATTAGCTTCACACAGCATGCAAACATTTATAGAACATACATTTATGTAAATATTTATTAGAGGCTAATGGAAAAATCATAAACAGAGAGAAAACTGCATCCTAATGCAGTATTTAGCCGTATGGTGTTAGTTTCAGCGAGATAACATTTTCAGCAGAGTTAAAATCAAATTATAATCGGCCAATTATTGACAGCAATAAATTGATTGTTCCACGAAACATCGATTTATTTTTGTTGTTATTTTCGTTATCTTTAACTTATGAGCTTATTGAGTTCAGCAAATTTTTTTTGGTATGTTTTAGTGTAATTTTAATGGAAGTTCTTTGGGTCATTTTTTTTTTGTTTTTTTTTTTGGCAATTTTTATATATGATCGAATCGGAGCAGGCCAAATACATATTTGATTAATACTTGAATACACTCGAATACGTTAGAAAAATGATAAACATCTTAAGGCCATATTCACATTTAACTTGGCATATTTTATTGAAGAAATTCAAGCACAATCATGATATTCCAAATCGTATAAGCAATGCGCATTTTACTTAAAAAAATCCATTAAATATTTATCCAATCCGCAACATACTTGATATATAGTTTCTTTCCTTATGTTAAATTGATCAATGCCACTTTTCAAGATTTTTATGGATGACACTTTTCCTATTCACTCTTGGAATAAAATCGTGTTCCTCATATTGATTTTATGTGTCTGTCTGTCTGTCTGCTGGGTGTAACTAGTGTTTTAGATAGTCGTAGCAAGTGTATAAATTAAATATTGTTTGGAATTTCTTTAACATTAGTTGTTATTGTTGTTGTACTATTCAAGAAAAATTGAAATTCAGTTTTGCTATTTGAATATTTTCTAATAATTTAAATTTGAACTATTTTTCGAGGACATATGTATGTAATCAAATTGGCTAATAATAATCTACATTTACCATTTATTTTGGCTCTCAATTCTGTTAATCATCCTACAAAGTTTAACAATTGTTGTTTTTACCTTTGTCTATAAATATTGTAAGTACTGAGTTTTATTTATATATTCGTGTAAGAAGTGACCCGTATTTAAATAGTTCTTTGTAGTTGTTGTATTGGTAAGTTAGCTGATTAATTCTTAAAGTTTGACTAAACCTGTCCCTACTTATATAATTATAAATATGTTTATTTTTTTTTTAAATTTATTTCTAGATTTGTTCAAATTACGTGTTTTTCCATATGCATTAAATACTCTTTTATTTGTTCAAACAAATTTCCACATATTCATTTTCACATTGAATTCAGAATTGTAACAATTGTATTAATTTTCGTGCTGCGTTTTTTTATAATCCGGTCGGACTTAATACAATATTATAAAATTAATTTAAGTTGGGCTGTTGCTTTGCTAAATTAAAGCTGATAGTTGGTAAATAAACAAAATTCTCCCTGCTTATAACAGTTTTGTTCTTGGGGATTGTTAGTTTAAATTGTACGTTCAAAATGTTCCCATTGGAATATAAAGGTGGGCTTAAATCATGTTAGATTAAATGTGCATATCGATTCTTCTCATATCCTCCCATTTTCTGAAATCTACGGAAAACTCTGTTCACACTTTGCTTTTCAACTTTGGTAATCATTTCATATTTCTTCTGTCTGTTTTGTTCTGATTAGTGTGTTTTTGGACAAGGCTCCTAGTACACTCAAAAAAAAAAAATATATAAAAAAAATATTTTATTTATTTAGCACTTTCAAAAAACTTGTTCTCTTTATGAATCATATTTTTGAAAACTATAAATGCAACGATGAAATTTTTGAACATATTTAAATCTCCTTCAATTTTTCAGTTTTGTACTTTTAGAAACTAATTTCGGATTTTATATTAAAAATACCCTGGATATTGGAAATTATAATCCTTAAGATCTAAATAAATTTACCTATGCATTTCGAAATGATAAATCCGGTTCTTAGTGTACTTGGCGACTACCAAAGTTCTTGGTCATATTTTTTTCTGAGTGCACGTGCCACAAACTACAAGTGGTCTATTTGTTTTGGCATTTCTCTCGCGTTAAATTGTTCCGAGGAAGAAGAGTTCTAAATTGGTATTCTATGATATTTCGACTGTGTATCACAAACATAAGGAGAGCCAAAGGAGCCAAAGGAAACAGGAATAAGCTCACGCCGCCGCTACTGTTTTAGTCCCGAATGAAAACAAATTCATTATAGTGATTCCAGCGATTCTCCTCCGTATCCACGCCGGGCTTGGGCTCGGCCGCCGAACCAGCTGTGCCGGAACCGCAGCTACCCGCCATGCGATAACCGTGATCGTGTAGATTATCAAACGCCTGCTCGATGAAGCAATGCTTGAGGAAGAAACGCGACGTATACCGATCCGGACCACCATGATCTGGATCTCGCGACTCGTTCAGCGTATCCATAAACACCTCACGGCACTGAGCGACACGTCCACAGACCAGAATGCGCGACAACTTGCGGAATTTCACATCGGCCAGGCCATCCTTGCCAAACTGAAAGCTGCCCCGATAACCAATCGTGATGCAGCCCGGAGGCCGGGCATCTCTATCGCCTTTTATGTACTCCAGCATGGCCGTCAATTTGAAGTGCTCCGCTTCGCGTTGCAGCCGTTGCCGTTCGCGGAAGCCCTCGGGCAGATGCAGCGCCTTGTCGCGCAGAAAGTCCAATATGTAGCGGAAAAGGACACCATCACGGTCCACAAAATAACGGCCCTTGCTGTCCTTGGCCAATGAATCGCGACCCTCAGTGCCAGCAAACAGCTCATAGAGCAGTGTCCCCTTATCCTGCAGCAGTGTTGTCAACGTTGTTGTATAATGGACACCGCCAACATTTAGCTCCACAATTTCGGGCATATCGCTCCTGGTTAATGCTCTTCAGACTGTTGTTGTTGTTGGTGGTGCTGTTGTTGGTGTTGTTGTTGCTGGTGGTGGTGTTATTGTTGTTGTTGGTGTTTACCCCACTAGTTAGTGCAGTTGATACAGTTTGTTTGTTGTTTGCTTGTGGCACATATGTGGGGGTGGGTGGGTGGAGGCGTTAAGGAGCACTTTGAATGCCTTGCGGTATCTATACTCACAGGACCTTCTTTTCGCACTGAGAATCGTTTCCTGTTATTGTTGTTGTTGAAGTATGCTTTATGCTTCGCGTTGTTATCTACCTTGAATTTCGAACCGTTTCGACCGTTTTATGTTTTTTGGTATTTAGTGTTTTTTGTCCGCTTCGCCCGTCCGCACTCGCTGAGCTCTCGTGTCGAACTGGCCTCCTTGCAGCCTGATTGTGCCACAAAAAGTTCTCTCGCTGGTGTGCCGTCCAAATGTGTGTGTATTCATTGTAGAAACTTTCAACAGAAACAGAGAGAGAGAGAGAGAGAGAGAGAGAGTGTTTCAGCAACAGCGCAGTTTGAGAGTAAGTGATAGAGAGAGAGAGAGAGAGAGAGAGAGAGAGGAAGAGAGAGCAGCGCTAGAGTTGCGCACACGTTGCATTTGTTTTGTTATTGAATATTATTTTGTTTAACAAGTGGTTAAATTGTTCCATGTACATTAATATATATATTTTGGGCATGGGCATCTGGGTGGAATATATAACCTTGACTGAATGATGTGCACATACTTATGTCTGTGTGTGTGTGTGTGTGTGTGTGTGTGGGCTTGGATGATTAATGAGTGTGCTTCAATGCCAGCCCAGAGTGTATGCTGTAAAAACAGTTAGTGTTGCATGTGTATTCAACACTCATACGCACTGTGGCAGCTGCAGCAAGTTGAGCAATTGTCTGGAAATATTAAAAACATTGATTAACTATTTCCGGTTGTTGCAAGAGTCGAAATCTTTTGGCTTATTGTAATCTGTATTTGGTAGCTTGTTCAATGTTGAATTTACACAGGTATTCAGCTGCTCACTTGTTGTTGTTTTTTTTTGTTTGGTTTTTGTATTCATTTTTGGGTAACAGGCGCTGACAATTTAACACCTTGGCACTGACATTTGCCCGTTTACCCATTTTGGCCATTTTGGCCATTTTGGCCATTTTGGCTGAAATGGCTGAGGGTAGTAAACGTGCCTCGCACGACCAGACGCAACTGGTTGGCAGCAACAACAGCACCCTTCCACTTGCTGCTGCTGTACTCTTTGGCTGGCTGCCAAGTGGACAGACGATATATGTTGGCAGCGTTGTCTGCCTGCCTTGCCTGCCCCACTGCCTGCCTGGACTCACCTGTGGCACTGGCACAACGTTGGCTGGTGTGTTAACAATTCATGTGCCTGTTGACAGACACTGAGCATTGCCTTTGCGACTCGAGTCAGTTCGAGGGCACACCGTGCCGCAAGGTGGCGCAATATTAGCCCCAGCTGGCCAACATAAAAATAGGCAGCAACAAACAACCAACAACAACAAAACTTAACAAAAACTAAACTAAAACTAAAACTAACAAACTAGCATCAACGTTGCTGCTCCTGGGCTGCGGCTGCTGCTCCTCTTCTGACGTAGTAACTTCGTTTGTGAGTTCAACTTTAACACACACACACATGCACATTCACACACGCCTGCACACACTTCTAATTGAAGTGAAAACTTTCAGCTGAGAAAATATTCGACACTGAAGTGAAACAGTGTTTTCTGCTTTAGACCCAGCTGCGGTCGACTTCATTTTTTTTGTTAGTTGTTTTTTAGTATTCAATGGCAGAAGAAAATCAACCACGAAAAACCCCTTTTCTTTTGCTGTTGTTTGTGTCTTGTTTGCGTCTTCGCTGTCTCGATTCATTTCCGTTTCTTACAACACTTCCTGCTGCTGCTGCTGCTGCTGCTACTTGTGGTTGTGGCACGTCGCGACGTCGCTTATCAGACGCCTGTTAGGCTCGGTCACCGCCACCTCCTCCGCTTTGCCGGCACATGGGCATGGCCAAGATCTCAGCTAGTGCGGGGGGTCAGCATAATCAAAGCTAACAAGACACTTAATTAAGCTTCAAGATCTACTTGTTTTTGATCCAAAATGTGTCTTTTAAATAAAAAATTATACATTTTTTAGATCATTTAAATGAGCACACAATATAATATAGATAAATAAAAAAAAAAAACTTTAAAATATAAATTAACATTTTTAGTCATGTACACTTAATATTTGTTTTAATTACGTTAAAAGCATCCTCCTTCCACCAACTGAAAACATGTTTAGCACTTTTTCTCAGCAATTTATTTTCAACGACTGTCAACTTTTTTAAACTTTCACCAATTACACCTAAACTTTTTTAAGCATGTGTATTTCAATGAAATTTCTAATTAGTTTAATTCACTACAAAAAAAATTAAAAAAATGTCGGAAAAAGTTTACTGCTAAAAAAAAACGTTGCATGGAAAAAGTTGTATTTGATTAGGAGGCGAATAAGTCGCGTCCTGCAAAATAAAATATAACCGGATAAAAACGATAAAAATTTAAATATGCATTAAATGCAAAGTTTAGTTTTTAAACTATATTGCGATTTATATACAATGAAAACATTTTCCTCTTATCGACTGCAAGCTTGCTAAAAACTTTTCCATCAATTGATTTTCTTCACCTTAATTCATTTTTAACACTTTCATAAATCATACTTTAATCTTAAACTTTAAACTTTATTTGAAGATTCGGTTAAGAAATATTTCGAAAAAAGTTTCCATCCAAACAACTTTGCATGGAAAGAGATTTATTTGCCCTACATTTTGGGGGTACATGTTCTTTGTTCTCCCCTGCCCCCATTGGCTACGCCCATGCCCCATGCATCGTACTCAAGTTTTGTGCGGTTTTTGGGAACACATTAAGATGGCAGCAACAATTTACGCGCCATTACACAGCACGTGTTTTATGCATGCAGCCGAGAGAGAGAGACAGCGATAGAGAGGGGGGAAAGAGAAAGGAAGAGACAGAGTGAGGCATAGACAGAGCAAGGAAGCTGGTTGGAGGGAGAGGGAGAAGAGTACATAGGTACTTTTACTTGGTGGCTAGTATGAGTGCGCTGCTCTTATGCTCTTACGGCTGCTGCTTATGGTTCTCACTCCCTCACTCCATTCCCTCCCAACCACCCCTCTCCCCATCCCTCTCCCCATCCCTCTCCCCATTCCTCTCCCCATTTCCACATACAAAACGCAGTCGTTGCGCAATCGTCCCACGAGCTGAATGTCTTTTGGCTGCCTGGAAATTGATTTTGTTTGCTCATGTGTATGTGTGTGTTTGTGAGTGTGTGTGTGTGCGTGTGTGTGTTCTTGTGTGTGTGCGTCTGTCATGTTACATTTTGTTGCGACAACGCGCCAAATTGTCACTTGACAGTGGCAAAAAGTAGCTCACGTGCTACTTATTTTATGTTTTGTTTACCTTTGAGCATTGTTTTCTTTGGCTGCCAAACCGATGATGAGGATGAGCACAAGGATGGCTAATCATATTTACTCCCAGATACCCATCAAAAGTAAACACTTCTCTTTGCAAGTGCACTCGCACTTCGCTATCGAGAGCTCCTTCCCCAGGCGACCATTCTGTAGCCCAATCCAAATAGCGTGGGAAGAAATAACTTAGGAAACAATGGATTGTTTCAAAATTGCATTTTAATTGTTTAAATATTGCTTATAATTTATATGATTGCTTAGAATATTAAAGTATTCACAAGTGCTGTACTTTATAAGTAGCTTAGCACACCCAAATGTAAGCATGCAAATTTCTGCATATATGTAGAGTATTCTATAAATATAAATTGGATGTTTCTTATACGATCTTGATGAAATGTGCAGTTGATCAATAATATATCAATGTTTATTGTAAATCAATAAGAAGTCGCTGGTCTTTAATTGTGTCTTTCATTGCAGTTATTAATAAAATTAAATAAACTGAATAATACTCCATAATATTCGGATAAAGAATATATGTGCAATCCCAGAGTTTGGAAATACTTCCATCTCTCTTTTGCAAAACATTATACTCCTTTTACCCTATTTATAAAAGCCTATTTTATTTATTGTATAGCAGGAAATCCTACTACATACTACCTTTTCTATTAGATCTTATATTGTTCCTGCTGGTTTACTGATTTAACATTATCCATACAATAATTTACACCCTTTCAAATCTCTCCCAAAGAACACGACCCTCCAGTGATTTATAATTATATCAAAAACAACCAGTATTCATTAATAAAAAAATATTGAAAACTATACCTATACAAATCAGTTCTTACATTTTTCACAACTCTCAAATTTGCATCTAATTTAATTTAGGTAAGCTTAAGTTTGAAAAGTTAAACAGTATTTGTAAACATTTGGCTCATCTGGCCATTTTGGCCAGCTATAAATAATTGAATACATCCCTGCTTTTGTTATTCAATACTCCTGACAGTGTGAATTTTGTTCGTCATTCACAACTAATGCAAATTCGCAAAAATAACAAATCTGGTCACTGATTGGCAACAAATCGATATCCAAAATAGCATTCCCAAGGCTTACACGACTGTCAATCAAAACTTTGCTGCAACGTGGCAAGTTGATGTTGTGCAACCAACGATTTTGGTCCAATGCCAATGCAAATTTCAAGCAGCACTTGTCAACAACGTAAAATGCCAAGACAAACCAATCAACAAGCACAACGAAAACATATATACATATATATATATATATATATATATGTATATATAGATATATATGTATATAGATATATATTCTTGCAAACACACACACACAACTTGCAGCCCTTAAATATTGACTGTTGCAAGGCGGAAGGAAAACTCCGATTAGCTGAGCTATTGATTTATGGCTTCTTTGAAGACTGTGTGTGATGTGTGTGTAAAAGAATTGCAATAATTACAAGTTGTAAAGTAATTAAAAACTCACAGCAAAATATTTGCATTGAACAATTAAAGTCAGAAGGACTTATACATCTAGATAGATGAGCTATGTTGCACTGTGAAATTACTATTTACTTTTACTTAGCAGTACAGTCGACATTCTCTAAGTGGAACCTACATAAATTGAATAAAAAATAAATAAAATAAATCATATGGATATAGATTATTTTAAAAAAAATTCTTTGTTTTATAAAACATAATCCATTTATGTGATTTGTCAAGCTTAAGAAAAGTTTAATTTTATAAGATTTTAATATTTATTTTGGAATAATTTAATAAGAAAAGTTGTGTTTGTTTCGCATAATTTGCAGGTGAGTTTAATGAGCTTTGAGACTAATTTATTTATTTGCAACCAGATAACTTATAATAAATATTATAGGCGAGATAAAATTATTAAGCGATGGCAATGGCAAATGCAAATGCAACTTTGTAGATTATTATGTACATTTATTTATGTATATTTATACGTTAAATAATTATTTTATAAGGTTTAAAGGATTTTCTTAAACACTCCCTACATCTCGCTACAATCTCGTATTTTATTGTGCATTTAGATCTTAATAAAATGACATGATTTTTACTTTTAGTATAACTTGACTTATACCACTAAGCAGTCAATATTGTATTGATTATTGCTTATACAATATATTGCACTTGATTTTTGATATTATTTTACTAAAAACAATATTTTTTCTTATCAAATTAAGAACTGTTTTTAACTTGTATAAATTTCACAGTTCTTTTGTGAAACACTTCGTTATAAAGTGTTATTTGCAAAAAATGTAGAAGCAAAAACTAGTTTCGAGACATTCTTTTTTTTTTTTTTTTTGGGGTGTGGGTGAGTGTTTGAAGGTGGATACTGTGGGTGAGGGGGGTGAGGGGGTACATGGGCTTACTTGCCTGTGTATCCTCAAGATACTCGTATTCTGACTGCCTGCACGCGCCGCTGCGCACGCGAGGAATGCAAATGTGCGCCGGGCTGCTGGGCAATTTAACACCATCCCAGTATATATGCATGCATGTGTGTGTGGGTGTGTAGGTGTGTGGGTGTGTGTGGGTGTGTGTGGGTGTGTGTGGGTGTGTGTGGGTGTGTGTATATGTGGTGTGAAGGCGCCGCAGGGAAGGACGCGCATGGCAATAGATTTAATGGCACTGCATAAAGACTGCATGTTGGCATGTAAATAAAAAGTGCATTAGTATGCAGCGAATGGCAACAAACAAAATAGTGGCACGGTGTTGTTGTTGTGTGTGTGTGTGTGTGTAGGCATGCCTGCCTCAGTATTTTTATAAGAAAACGCAAGAGAGAGAGGGAGAGAGAGAGCGTTAGATGAAAAGAGACAGGCAGACAGTTTGTCTTCGTGTGTTATCGCAGAAGCTGATTTTTTATTGCATTCAGCAACAGTTTGGCCCAGAGCCCATCCTCCCTCCACGTTCTTGCAACCTCCTTTTCACGTTAATGTTGCATGTTGCAATTTTGTGCGAAGGACATTCCCGAAAGTACTTGTATATAGTACGTGTTTGAGTGTGTGCGTGTGTGTGTGAGTGAGTGTGTTTCAGTGTTTGTGTATGTTTATGTGGCATGCCTTGTGCTTCAAATGGCTATAAATAGACGCATTCGTTATAAAAAATAAGAGACTCTCTCTTTCCTCTACACACAATTTAAGTGGATTATTCAAAGCTGACAAAGTTAATGCTTTTGAGTCTTGAGCCTGACCCAGTAGACAGCAGAGAAATTGTCCTACTCTCAATAATATCTGGTAACAAGCTTCAACTTGCTTGCAACAACAGCGAAAGATTTCTGTATAAAATTCACTTGTTCTTTATTTGATTTAATTCATTCTTTATTTCAAATTAAAATGTAATAAATGGCTACATCAAAAATATTGAATAAAATATAACATTATAATTGTAAGAAATTTTCACTTAAAAAAGATGTATTCTGATTTTTAAAGTGAGCTTTAATTTTTGATATAATAATTAAACTAATTAATTTATTACATTTATTTAAAAAGTAATAATATTTTATTCCAAGTAGTCAAAGTATTGATTTCGGAAAGATTTTAGATTTTCATTATGCAAATTGTGATTTAAAGATAATTTTTCAATTTAATGTTATAAGCTTTAACATAAATCAAAAATATCGAAAGAAGCCGGATGTGAGAATTCTTTAAACTCCAATCTTTTTTTTTCGCACATGTCATAGTCCAATAATTTAAAATTTAGATACAGATATAGATATAGATATAGACATAGACAGGGTTAGATCGGCTCCGTTACGAGATACCCCCTTCTGCCTATTTTATATATATTTTGTAACCCTTTGTACTTAATTTAAATAATAATTTAATACGAAATTGTGCTATTTTAAATATTTATAATCATTGCAGTTTGGCTCGATGCTTTACGGCGAATTCGCAAATTGCTGCAATTCGAATTTGCCTTAATTCTTCTTCTTATGCGTGGTACGATTCGATAATCGCCGCACGTAGTCAGATTCAGAGTCGTTGCAGCCACACGCGAAACGTGCACAGAAAACTATAAAATTAATTTAGCACCGCCAACAAAATTACACAAAAACAAGAAATTTTGCAATCGTTTTTGAGTATTTATTTTAAAGCAATTCAAGAATTTATTTTTGCAATTGCATTTTACGCTGTAGTCGAAATCAGCGATCGTATGTTGTCGGTAGACGATGAGGGGGTGCAGAGGGGCGTGGCCCGTTGGATAATTTCGTTGATTTTCTTGTGCGCATTCACAAATCTGATGGACATCTGTCGAGCCGAGCGAACCAACGTGGGTGAGTTTCACAATGCCAACATTTTGTTCCACGCAAAAAGTGGTTATGCAATGGAAAATTTTATATAGCGCCATGCAAATATTGCTGGTATTCAATCGGATGAGTGCCACTGTGTGTGTGTGTATTTGTATTTTTATGCCCCAAACAAAACATGTGGCACAAAAAGCATCATCAGTGGGCATTCTGGCTGTGAGTGCGGCGAATTGGTCGCATTTGTTTTTAGCCATGCGGCAAGCAGAATTCGTAAACAGAATTTGCATAGCAAAACAGAAAACAGACCGTAAAAACTATGAATAGCATTTATTTGTAGCTCGTCAGTGTGTGTGTGTGTGTGTGTGTGTACATATGCATCAATTGTTTTTATGAGGCTTTTCCTGTTTATCTCAGGGCTTATGTATGAGAACACTAATCCAGATCTCGAGAAAATCTTCCACTTGGCCATTGCCAAGGCAAACGAGGAGAACGAGGAGCTCAAATTCCATGGCGTCGCCGTTGCCATTGAGCCAAACAATGCCTTCGAGGCTTCCAAAAAGCTGTGCAAGATGCTACGGGTAGGTCTGGACATTTACATATATCCAACATATGCTTTCGAATGTAAAGAATATACCTATAGCTAAATGCAAATTTGAAAATTGGAAATACATTATTTTTTTTATTTTCGTTCAACATTCTAAAAAGTAGAATTTCAACCTTTATATTATTTTTTTTAAACTTGCATTATAAAATTATAAAATTATAATTTGCATGATAACTAGATTATTGTTATTATTATTAATTTAAAAAATAAACCAATTATTTTAAAATATACAGCATTCAATTTTTCTAATCACCTTAAGGAGCAGAATTTCAACAATCTGATTACTTTGCATGAAAATCTCATAAAAATAAGAGATCTATAAAAACAAATTATTTCATTTTAATATTCTCTGCGCATTTCCTTATCTGTAATTTGTTGTACAGCAAAATCTGGTGGCTGTTTTTGGACCAAGCACAAATCTTCCGGCTCGTCACGCAATGAGCATTTGCGATGCCAAGGAGCTGCCCTTTATTGACACACGCTGGGACTTTAGTGCACAATTGCCGACAATAAATCTGCATCCGCATCCTATACAATTGGGCATGGCGCTCAAGGATCTGGTGATGGCGCTGGGCTGGGAGAGTTTCACCATCATTTACGAATCGGGCGAATATCTGGTCACAGTTAATGAGTTGTTGCATATGTATGGAACGGCTGGACCGCCGATAACCCTGAGACGCTATGACCTTGACCTCAACGGCAATTATCGCAATGTCCTGCGACGCATACGCAACGCAGAGGATAATTCATTTGTCGTGGTCGGCTCAACGGAGACGCTGCCCGAGTTCTTTAAGCAGGCACAGCAGGTGGGTTTGCTAACCAGTGACTATCGCTACATCATTGGAAATCTTGACTGGCATACCATGGATCTGGAGGCCTACCAGCATGCGGACTCCAACATAACGGGACTGCGTGTCGTTTCGCCTGAACAGGAGCAGGTCCTGGAGGTGGCCAAGGCATTGTACGAGAGCGAGGAACCCTTTCAGAACGGTAAATCAACATAATCTTCGTTTTATTACCCATTTCAAATTCGCGTAAATTGTGTCGATGCCACACTGAAAAAATTTGTACATATAATTTGACATTGAAATTAAAAAATAGCCATAAGATTTTAATGTCTTTTAAATTATTTTCATTTTTATTTTTAAATTAAACATTATCAAACTTATTTTTTTAAAGAAAAACTTTTCATTATGTTTTAAAGAACAATAAGACCTTAATTATCATTTTCATTATTCATTTCTTTTTAGAAAGTTAGAATCCTGGAAATAGTTTCAAGATAAAAGTAATATATTTTTTTTTGTAAATATTCAAATATATTAGCCCATATTTTTTTTACAGTGCCGCAACCATTCACTTAAGCACTATAAATAATTGAAAATTCCAGGAAAAATGATAAATGCTAATTTGGCCACTAAAGCAATCATTTACGTTATCCCTTATGGACTTTAAACCGCTCCTCATCGTGTAATTGCAGTGTCGTGTCCTCTGACCAACAGCATGGCCCTAATCTATGATGGCATACAGCTGCTGGCCGAGACATACAAACATGTTAACTTTCGACCCATGCCCCTCAGCTGCGGGGACGACAGCTCGTGGGATAAAGGATACACGCTAGTCAACTACATGAAGTCGGTGAGTGATGCGAGACATATGGCAAGATTACGCTTCATAAAACATAAATATATACATACATATGTGTACATGCATAAATACATACATACATAAACATATGTACAGTTGACGCTCAACGGACTCACGGGCCCCATTCGATTTGACTATGAGGGACTGCGCACGGATTTCCAGCTGGAGGTCATCGAGCTGGGCGTCTCGGGCATGCAGCAAATTGGCCAGTGGAGCACCGATGGCGGCTTCGAAATGAATCGTCCAGCTGCGGCGCACACCATCGAACCGGATATGCGCTCCCTGATGAACAAGAGTTTTGTGGTTGTCACGGCCATTGTGAATATATTCAAAAATAGTTGATACTTTATTGTTTTTTAATATCAATTGATGACTTTTCATTTTCCTGTGTGGCTACAGAGCGAACCATATGGCATGTTAAAGGAGACTTCGGAGAAGCTGGAAGGCAATGCACAGTTCGAAGGATTTGGCATTGAGTTGATTGATGAGCTGGCCAAGAAATTGGGATTCAGTTACACCTTTTATCTGCAGCCGGACAACAAATACGGTGGACTGGATCCCAAAACTGGGGAATGGAATGGCATGCTACGGGAAATAATTGACAATGTAAGTGGCTGACAATCTGGGGAATATGACCATAAATCCAATCGATTTCGCCCAACGGTCATTTATATCAATGAGCTTCCCATTAAGTCCCCTGTGCATCCGCATCGGCCGCATCGATGAACATTATCATTAACACAATTGTGCCACAACCACATCTGCCACCTTGGACTAATAAAAACCACAGGCTGTGTCATTGTTATTGTTTGCTAAATACACTTGGGAAAATTATCGAGTATATAATATTTCAATTAAGTTTTTGAAAAATTGTTGAAAATAAATCAAATTCCATTTTAGATCATGTAACCAAATTAGAAACGAGACTGCGGATTGAATTACTGTCTAGATTTATATATCTGTGTGGGGGTGAGAGAGAGTGTGACTGTCTGTGTGTGTGTGACTATCTGTGTGTGTGTGTGTGTGTGTGTGTGAGTTCAAGGCCATGTCAATTTTGTTTAGCTATCGACCAAACGCCTGACTGCCTGTTCATTCATTTTACTGTAATTGAAAAAAAACGTCGAAATTTCAATTTGAGGATATAAAATGAAATTGAATCTGAATCTGAATCATTTATCTTAATAGTTGTCAAAGTCATGATTGATAAACTGCACAAGCCGTATAGCATAATGTAATATATTCATACATCTAACTAACCATAATCCATAATACAAAAAAAGTAAAAAAAAATTAAATGAAAATATGAATAATTTATAAATTTACACAGTGCGTATGCGCAGTATTTGCCTATGCATGCACAATGAAGCAAATAATACAAAATTGGTAGCCAGAACTGGTAATTGCTAATGAAATATGCATACCAATTATTAATTAGCGTGCTGACATGGGCATTACCGATTTGACCATGACATCGGAGCGGGAGAGTGGCGTCGATTTCACCATTCCATTTATGAATCTGGGTGAGTACACTCATGTGCATTATTAATATTCTTTCCCATAATCCATTATCATTCACAGGTATAGCAATATTGTTTCGCAAACCGATGAAGGAGCCTCCCAAGCTGTTCTCGTTCATGTCGCCGTTCTCTGGCGAGGTCTGGCTCTGGCTGGGCTTAGCTTATATGGGTGTGTCCATCAGCATGTTTATACTGGGACGACTCTCGCCCGCGGAGTGGGACAACCCATATCCGTGCATCGAGGAGCCCACCGAATTGGAGAATCAATTTAGCTTTGCCAACTGCCTTTGGTTCTCGATTGGTGCCCTCCTCCAGCAGGGCTCCGAGCTGGCTCCCAAGTGTGTCGCCTCTAAACGTTTTTTATTTGCTGTCACAATTTTGTTTACTTATTTACAGAGCATTCTCAACGCGCGCTGTGGCCTCATCCTGGTGGTTCTTTACGCTCATTTTAGTATCCTCGTACACGGCCAATCTTGCAGCCTTTCTCACAGTCGAGTCTCTCGTAACACCCATCGAGGATGCCGATGACTTGTCCGAGAATAAGGGCGGTGTCAATTATGGCGCTAAAAATGGTGGCAGCACCTTTACCTTCTTCAAGGTGAGTCAATTCATACAACTTTGAGATAACAAGAATTCGCTCCAACTGCAAGCTTTTCCGGATCCGAAAAAATGATTTTCTAATACAAAAGTGATGTGTGAAGAATGATTATAAATGATTATTTCGTTTTGCCCTTTAAGGATGCCAAATATCCGACTTACCAGAAGATGTACGAGTTCATGAAGGATAATCCCCAATTTATGACGGACTCGAATCAAGAAGGTGTCGATCGCGTTGAGAGCACCAACTATGCATTCCTCATGGAGTCCACGACAATTGAGTATATTACCGAAAGACGTTGCACACTGACTCAAGTGGGGGCACTCCTGGACGAGAAGGGATACGGGATAGCCATGCGAAAGAGTAAGTAATTGTGACAATTTCATTTTGATTGCATTGATTTGTCAAATGTGAATGCTATTTTTTGAGATTGGCCATATCGGAATGTGTTGAGCCAGGCAATACTGGAGCTGCAGGAGCAGGGTGTGCTGACCAAAATGAAGACCAAATGGTGGAAGGAGAAGCGTGGAGGCGGCGCCTGCTCGGTAAGTGCTCACATATCCGAAAAGGACATTTCCCTCTCCCCACGTATATGTGAATGTGACTGTGAATGTGTCTGTGTCTGTGTGTATGTGTGTGTGCGCAGGATGCAGGCGGTGATGCGGGCGCTGTGGCCCTCGAGATAAGCAATCTGGGCGGCGTTTTTTTGGTGATGGTTGTGGGCGCCGTCTTTGGCGTATTTGTGTCCCTGCTCGAGATGTTGCTGGGCGTCAAGGAGCGCAGCAGTGAAAACAAGGTAGACGACAACCCAATTACTACTTGTTCGCGTTAGCTTTATTTTTTATTTAGCGACCTATATGCTCGCTTAACAATGTATGTCTGACTGTAGTTGGCCTGTATCCCTAAACACACACACAAACACACACACATACACCCAATGAAAGCAACAGCTCGTTATGCTCATTACTATTTCCTTCGACACCAATGAGTACAGGAGGTAGCCGATTCGGATGCATCCTCGCTGGGCTTTGCCAATTTAGGTGGCGTCTATCTTGTCCTGTTTGTGGGCAGCTGCTTCGGCTGTTTTTATGGCCTGGTTAACTGCGTGCTCAGCGTCTGTTGGACCGCGCGAGAGAACAAGGTTAGCGGTTGGTGGAGGGAGCAGCTGGCTCCTCTAAAAATACTTTGTATCCATATAATATGTGTGTTAACAGCTAGAGAAGCTCCTCCGACGCGTTCGATGGATAGCTTTTTGTATCGTCACTAAAACTGGGCATGCGAAATGTCGATTGTAACATATAAAACGATTAATTATGTTGCAACAGCTTCTTCGACAACGACTTATGAAGCCACTTGAAATCCGTGAAACACAATCAATCTATTTTCATTATTTTCTAACTCAACTTAAATACTTATTTATGTACTTTTAAATACTAATACGCTCTATGAAACAAGAGCTCAAAATATCTACCCAAGCTCTTTCTGACATATCATGAATTCCACTCAATTTCTCTTATTTTTCTTAAGTCAAATGTGAAATACATTGAATTGAATTTTTGTTGATTAATTAAAACTAACATGCTTTTAATTTAGAAATTATTTAAATTACATGAAACTTTCTTCATTACTCATATTTTTCGCAATTTTCTAACTTAAATCCAAATGTTGTATTCTTATAACAATTAATTTATTAAAAATTATCAAACTGGTTACAGTAATATTTTGTTTACACTTTTGAAATTTAGAACCTTATGCTTTGCATGGCTAATAACCGTTACATATTTGTATATGCATGCTCTTCCAGTCTAGGCATAACTGAAAGCTAATGTGCTGTCTTTTATAACAATAGGTTAGCTTCAAGGATGAGCTGCTGGACGAATTGCGATTTATTATACAATGTTCGGGCAACACTAAGGCAGTAAAATATCCAAAAACTTCCGGCAGCAGTTCAGGTTCGAGCAGCAAAACCAAGTCGAAGGGTTCATCGCTGTCTGTGGACGATTTACCAGAGGATCCATCCATGGCGGATGTGGAGGCCGTTAAAGATAAACGTGCCAAAAAATAAGCGACATCGAATTTTAGTACATTTTCTTTTCGAAATAAAGTTTCTGTTGAGCTTTCTGCAAAAACCAATATGTTCTTAACTGCAGACATAAAAGCTCAAAACAAAGCTTTTGTCAAAGCTTAACTTTCAACTTTCACACATAGAGGGTTTGCTTTAAGCTTTTGCATCGCAGACCTCTCCAATCAGAATTCTTATTAGCTGAAACGCAAAAAGGAAGAGGAAGACAACAGCAAAACATTTTGTATCCATTTGAATACCAATATATTTAATATGTTTTTGTAATATTGCAAATACGAGTAAGTATATTGACTCATATGTAATAACATTCACAATATCATTGGTTGTATATCTACTTTCCATTGCTGGTAGACACTTAGATATTGAAAAGGTAAAATTGTACGAAGTTTTCGTATATATATATATTTTTGTATATGTTTAAGTATGTTAGGTCTATGTTAGTATATAATACCCCTTGTTTTTTGTTGTTTATGTTTGTATGTATTGGTTATGTATGTAAGCTTCTGATGTGTATATATAAATATGTATATGTAGATTGTATAATACAGGTTTTAATATCCACTGGAGTAAGTATAAACTAGCTATATGCATATATAAATACACTCACACACACACACACACCCACACTCATTGACGCACACCCACATTCACACCCATGCCAAAGGAATAAGGAGGCGTACATACATATATTGCTGGTAATTTTCATACATTTTGATTAATTTGTTTGTTTATCCGTTTCTGGTAATTTACTTAATACATTCTTTACCAATTTTCCATATTTGTGAAATATTTTGCTATTTAATCTTCAATATTAAATTCATTTTACTTATTTGCCAACTTTAATTAACTACGATAACTTGGCACAACAACAACAAAACTGATGAGTCTAAACAATAGTCCTACAATATTTATTGCATTTAGTATTGCAACAATATACTTATTTTAAGCCAATCAGCAGACTCATTTCAATATAAATATTTGCAGATTTATTTTTGTTGTAGTGCTTCATGTGAATTATATATTTAAGTTAACGGTTCTAATTTGTTGGTTCACATGTGTGAATAGTGTCATTCAATTGAATATTCACTGCTTATGGAATTGTTCAATTAGTGTATGGAATTGAATATTGTAATCTAGTTCAGATAGTTTTAAGAATCTACAAATTAAACAATCGAACAATCCTTGTTGATCTGCAGATTATTACAAAATTATCTAATTGGATTATTAATTTTAATATTAGATATTAGATTAGGTGTAAAGTGTTAGTTGTACTTGTTGAAGTTGTTTTGTTTTGTGTGGATTTTTGATTTGATATCGAATACACTGCTATGTTGGACAGTGTATCTCGGTGGGTGTATCAGCGTTGTTGTTGGATAGACTAAATGTAGAGTATTACCAATTGTTTTTGTGGCTTTCACAAATGTGTAGAAAAGAGTTGATAATTCGCAAATCACAATAAACAGAAAACTATATTTAATTAACCATATAGTTTATATTTGATTTAAGCCTCACATTGATTTGATAGTTTGATATTAGGCATTGTTTTATACAAACTGCACTTTGGCTGGAAAATTATATTGTGTTTTAGTTTTGCATATATATCGCTTAAGCTTAAATTGAAATCAATTAAAATTAACATTTTTGCGTTTTAATTCTCATTTTAGTGGTGTAAGCTCGTAGAGTTTGTCATTGGTCTCGTATAAAAGTTGTATTAGCATTGTGTCCTCTTGTTTAGTACTTTTTAGTAGGTTCGATTAAAGCTATAATATATATATATTACACACATATATGCATTAACGGCGATTTGGATTTAATTTATTTATTTATTTTTTTTTTTTAGTGGGCCGGTATTTATTTATAACAAATTGCATAGGACTTAAAGCTTTTGTAAAATACACACATATTAATACACATTTAAAGCGTTTCCATTTTGTTTGTAAATTAGTTTTGCTACAAAGAGAGTTGGGAAAGTCAAGGAACCATCCTGAGTTATTTAACTTGAATATAATAATTAGATATTTCCGCATAAATTTGGTGTTTCCTTCAAAAAGTGTAAAGAAATGTTGTTTCATTAAATTTTTGGGAACATTTCCCTGATATTGTCTAACTATATAAATATATGTATATGTATATATATATATTTAAGTATGTATATGAATATAATTGTTTTTTGAGTTGGGTACACATTTTTTTCAGATCATTTTGAAAGCAGAAAAATGAGGCTAAGAACCAAAGGATTTCTTAGCAAGGGTTTTTTCTTTCTTTGAATTGAGTATTTGATGTATATGTATGCATATGTATGTATATGTATTTATGTATCTATGTCTTATAAAATTATATGAAGTATTCGCTTTATCAGATATCATTTTTTTGCATGTTTAGTTTTTAGTTTTTAGTGTTTTCTTTTATATTCATCTCAAAAAGTCATTAAAATAAATGCGTTTCTTTTGCTTGTTGGTATTCTTAGTGCTAAGTACCAAAGTGTATCTGTACCCAAGTAGTAATTAATCAGATGTAGTAAATAGTATTGCGGTAGTTTGTAGTTGTCAGTATTTTACTTCTATGGTGGGGTATTGCGTGTAGTTGTTAGTTTGTTATTTAGTTAGTTAGTTAGTTAGTTGTTCTGCCAACTATTATGGTTAAAATTACCTAAAGATTTGTGTCTAACTAGTCAAAAAGTTAACATCGCCCTTTCTCCGGAACATCAGAAGAAGTCTTTCAAAAAAATGTTAAACATTTACGGAATGACAGAGAAGACGCATGTGAATTTAGAACACACACCACAGGCACAACATTCCCATCCAGCTTGTTGGCTTGTGTGTGTGCAGTTCTCACTGTGTGTGTCCATCTCAAATGACACTCATGCGACGCCTGCCATTTCCGGAGACCTCGGCTCAGTTGGAGTTGGCCAGCGTTTCGTGACACACCTCCATGTAGTCGGGGTCGTGCATAATGCCCTTTATCATGTCCTTGAGCATTGTGTAACGTGGAAATATCGGATACATCTTTGAGCTGCCATACTCTTCCTGTCCGGGAATATATACATACATACGGATAGAGGCATTGAGAACAACTTTTCTATGAGAGTGGAGGTCAGTTCATTTTGCTCACCTTTAGCACGCGTATCAAATGCCGCAAGCCCAGATATTTTTTCAGCAAACGATACAAGTCATTAATCAGCTGTGTGTTCTCGAGCTCTATTTGCGCTGTTGTCATGTCTGTTGGGGAGGATAGCAAAACAGAGATGCTGTTAATCACTGTTCCCAGCCGAGTCGGGCCAGCAGTCAGCTGCTGTTATCAACTTACGTTCCAAACGCTCCATGCGTTCCCTGCGCTCCGCAGCCTCCTCGGCAAGTCGAGCCGAGGTTTTCACACCCTCCCCAGACTTTTGAGTCTTTTCCATAATTGAACAGGCTCGCATTACGTACGAGGGTACGGTTTCCTGCTTCTCCTGTCGGGGTATGTCCACTAACGTCCAGTACTGGGTCTCCAGGCGTATCACTTCCTATTAATAATACATGCAATTTGCACCATCAATATATTTCTTTGCATCCAAATAATAAAACGCAAATAAAACGCAAATAATGCGAAATTTGAAGTGCCTCAAAATGAGTCATATTATGACCTTATTAATTAATTTATTTTTTGCCAAACTTGAAATCAAGCTTTATTATTAATTTGAATGCAAATAATTTTTTCTTCGAATTGTTTTTCTTGTGCGGTTGAGGTTAACATCATATTATATTTAGTTATATAATTCTTTGAAAGCGTATTTTGGAATAAATGACTTATGATTTCGTAAAATTTATTAGACAAATTTTAATTCTCATACTCATGCCTGGATTACTGGAATACGAACCTTTATCATTAGCTTGAGCATGGGATAGCGCTGAAAGATGTTGCGATGGCTCTTCGAGTCGCCGTACTTGTTCATAAGGTTGATCAGTGCCTTCTTCACCGTGTCGTATGACTCCTCGAGGCGCAGGCGTAGCGAGCGCAGGCGTTCGTTGGTTTCGATGACCTCATCGCGTGTCATGCCACTGGGGGCACCTTCGTCCTTGACATCTTGAACAATGCGGCGCACGCTCTGCGTGAATTTGCCAACAAAATTTGTGGTTGCTATTGGAAGAAAAACCGCAAAAAAATAAATAAAATTAAATAAAAACCATATCTCATTTGAATAACGGATTTCTGCATCAAAAATTAAAAAATGAGAATGTGCGGAAATTGCACGAAACACTGTCATTCAATTTGAAAAATGTCAGTAGACACGTGCATTAACCACCAAATTTTATTCTGCGATCCAAGCGGAAATTATTCGTCTATAATTAAGTCGAACTATTATGCCATGATGAATCGCATTAAAAATAATCAAATTAGCAATTCTATAAAAATGTTACGCATTCCGGATTTGAACCCGCGACTACTCGCGCGCACTCCAAGTCGCTGCGCACAGAACCAACGCCGTCACAAAATGTTCTGCAGCTAGGGCGCATTTTCGTACGTTTGTAAGGTATTTATATTTATACTAGAATTCAATTCTAGTTATTACACAATGGTATTTCTTTTTAATTTTAAAAAAGTTTTTACACAAAAACGTTTTTTAAGTTTTACCTTAAGTTTATTTATTTATTTAGTTATTTATTTATTTATTTATTGTCAACTAAAGTCGGTCAACTAAAGTCGGTCGACAAAAATACAAAAATTAATAATTTAAATTAAATTAAATTTAAAATAAAATTAAAATTATATATAAATTAAAAAATACTAAAATATTTATAAGATTAATAAGATTCTTAAGATTTCTAAGATTTCTGGTAGAAAACAAAATGGTCCAATATTTGTTGCATTAATAATAACGTAAATAAAAATTTAAGATCTTAAAGCTTTTGTAAGTAAATCAATATATAACGGGAATTCGCGATACATGATTCAAGCATATGCATACAAGTTTTATACCCTAAACCCATTAAAAATGGGTAAAAAGGGTATAATGGTTTTGTGCAAATGTATGTAACAGGCAGAAGGAAGCATCTCCGACCCCATAAAGTATATATATTCTTGATCAGGATCAACAGCCGAGTCGACATAGCCCTGTCCGTCTGTCCGTCCGTCCGTCCGTCCGTCCGTCCGTCCGTCAGTCTGTATGAACGCGCGGATCTCAAAGACTATAAGAGCTATCGACTTCAAATTTGAAATAAAAGTTCTCGTGTACCAAGCATTAAAAACATATGCATTAACATACAAATATTTGTTTTATTGGACCAAACATGTGTATTTAACATATTTTTCATCAAAAGCAATATGTTTAGCAAATGCGCATAATAAATTTACTTTTATGTGTTCTTGCTGAAGACAATATATATTTTTCGCCGTTAGCTAGATCGGACCATTATATCATATAGCTGTCATAGAAACAATCGTGCCAGTGATGACCACCAGGAGATGTTAACTAATCTTTCGCTACAAATGCTTTAATTAAACTAATATTACAGACAAAAAATAATTAACTTAATTCAACTATATTATTATTTTGTTAGATTGGTAGTCTTTGGTATTGTGCTCAAATACAAAATTCAACATTGTTTATTTTTATAAGCCTTTTGAAAGTCGGGTCGGTTTTCTTTGTGGCTTTTTAAAACAAACATAAAATGGTGTGTGTTATATATTTTTGGCATAGCGGCATGTATAATGGCGGAAAATGTATTTTCCAAGGAAAGATTTAAGATAAATAATTGTTTTTATACCCTTAACCCATTAAAAATGGGTAAAAAGGGTATAATGGTTTTGTGCAAATGTATGTAACAGGCAGAAGGAAGCATCTCCGACCCCATAAAGTATATATATTCTTGATCAGGATCAACAGCCGTCCGTCCGTCTGTCCGTCCGTCCGTCTGTCCGTCCGTCCGTCTGTATGAACACGCGGATCTCAAAGACTATAAGAGCTATCGACTTCAAATTTGGAATAAAAGTTCTCGTGTACCAAGCGCAGATCAAGTTTGCTTTATTTTATCGATAACTACCTCAGTTTCTGAATTATCGATACATTTCGATTTCCGATAGCAATAAATTCCAGAGGCAAAAGCTTCTAATTTACACATAATATGCATGTTGTACATATTTTGATCAATTGCAAAAATTTCATTAAGATCGGATAAGAAACATCAAAGTTATAGTCGAAAATATATTTTCATATTGGGCGAGCGCATGTGTGAGAAAGAGATGGCAAGATAATCGACGCTAGCGTCAATATATTTGTGTATATTCTGCAGAGCCCCGATAACTACTGTTTCGTGTATGTATGTCTGCATGTATGTATGTATATGCACGTGTTTGTAGCCAGCCAGTTCAGCAAAATACTCTGTAAGAAATGCTCTTGCAGAACTGAACATTTGAGTACAAATCATCTTAAAGGGAAATTTGCCAATAAAACTAGAATATATTTAACAACTGGGTTAAGGGTATATCGTGGTCGAGCTAACTCGACTACAGCTTCTTACTTGTTTTTATAAATGTAATTTAATTTTTATTATCTCCTGCTTCGTTATTGACAATCTATTCAAATGCATAAAAACGTGACATATTTTATGGCCTTGATTCAAAAAGCTCGTATTAATGTTTATATATGACGAGCGAGTCATTTAAAAAATGGGTGATTAGACAGATAACTACACAACGCATCCAATTGTTCAGAAAATTTTGCATCAAGTACAGTACGTATACATACATTACGCACTGTAGAGATTGCAAGGAATAAGTTATTAGTCATCGTACAAACAATGAGCTTGTATTGTTCACTTTCAGAGTAATCGTTAAACAAATTCATGATTGTACTGATTAAAACCTTTGAACCATCGGCAATGACGCTTTCTCAACTGTGACGTACGACGATGCAAATCACCGAACTTTGGACAAGTCATGAATAAGGTGTATTCCCAATAAAAGGTAAATAATAATAATGATAATAGGTGCTGCAAAGCCGAATCCTACTTGCAAGAAGACATCAACAGAGAGTAAAAACTCGCAAGAGCAACTGTGCTCTCTTCGCGTGCTCACAACCGACTGGCGGCAACTGGGTGCGAATAATTAAAAGCTCTTAAAGGCGAGAGATCTGTTCAGTCTCAAATTATATACCCGACAGACAACACAGCTGACGGTCGAACGAAACACACAATCAAATGTGACAGCGAAGCACAAAAAGCAGCATAAATAGACCATAAAAAACACAAAAACAACCGATAACGAATACGAATACGAAACTCGTGAAAAATAACAAACGGCAAAGAGTCAATGATCGATTGTGTTTGTTGACTTAAATTGCTACAATAATCATTTATCATTTATATATGTTATAAAATAGACGCGGGCAGATAAATTCTCCCAGACAATCTTCAATCATTTAAAACAAAGCGAGAGAATTATTTCAAACGAACCAAAGAGCGAATTGTGGAAAAGTGTAGAAAACTCTAGCACTTATTAACAACAACAATAGCAACAAGCAAGGTAAGTAATATAAACTAAAAATATACTTTGTTTATGTATGTACATTTAAATTGCAAATAGATCTCCTTGATCATTATTCTTAATTATATTCTTTTTTTTTGATGTCTTGACTGCTGGCCTTTTACAGCTGGGCAGCTTTGCTTCATTTGTTGTTGTTCTTTTTGAAATATGCAACGAAAAATAATAAATGTTGCAATTTATCCATGTTTGTATTGCTTGTGCACGATTTCAGCTGATTTGCATTTTAAGAATTGTTTATGCAACTGGTTTTTTCCTCTTCTATTTATACGTATGACCATATAATCTCATTTCTTATTTATTATACCCTTAACCCATTAAAAAAGGGTAAAAAGGGTATAATGGTTTTGTGCAAATGTATGTATTATTGATAACTGCCTCAGTTTATCGATACATTTCGATTTCCGATAACAATAAATTACACAATTTAAGAGGCAGAGGCTTTTAATTTACACATAATATGCTTATACATATTATTGATCAATTGCCAAAATTTCATTAAGATTGGATTATAAACACCATAGTTATAGTCGAAATATATATATATTTGTGTGTATTCTGCACAGACCCGATAACTACTATTTCGTGTACGTATGTATGCTTGTATGTATTTATGTATGTGTACGTGTTTGTAGCCAGCCAGTTCTGGTCAGTTTGGGCTTGTGAGTAAAAATACTCTATAAGAAATTCAATTGCAGAACTGAACATTTAAGTGTAAATGATCTTACAGGTAAATTTTCAAATTAAACTAGTATATATTTAACTAGGTTAAGGGTATATCGTTGTCGAGCCAACTCGACTACAGCATCTTCTTTGTTTTTTCAGCTATTATACCCTAGCTGAGGGTGTTTTTATTCTTTCGTTCAGCTTGTATCGCATATCAACTAACGACCATAATGTATATATATATTCTTGATCAGTATCATCTCCTACTCAAAATAGTCTGTTTATATGCGAGCAAATGCCTGAAAGCTTTTTTTATATAGGAACAATCTGTTGGCTGCTTTCTGCGAGTTTATTTAATCTTCTTTGTATCACAGCTATTATTAAGTTGTTGGCTTTAGATTAAAATGTGAATCATTTTTTATTTGCCAAAAAATGTATTTCATATATTTTCATAGTGTTATTTTTATTGGGGAATTAACTCATCACAAATTAAAGGCTATTAATTAAAGGCTTTAAATGCTGACGTCAAGATGATATATACAGATGACTTCCACATTTTGTTAAGCCTCTTACGTCAGCGCCCCAGGGGGCATTATTAAATAGCTACCCATTTGTTGGCTTATCATGCAATTAAAATTCAAACTGTTTTTTTTACAGTCAATATTGAAGTTGGTCTATTAAATTTGAGCTCTGAAGGTTGAATTTCTAGAGGCAAATATCATTGCAATAAAAACAAATTTTTCTTCTAAATTAACATTATTGTTTAAAAAAAAAATAAATAAATAAACCGGTGAAAACTGGTGTCGCTTGTTAAACTCGTTTCCATACACCCCATGTGCGAATCTAGACCAGTCCGAGAACAGACAGAGCAACTGCCAGGGTACAGATACAAATTCATCAGTTAGTCGGGTACAGTTCCCGATCGCACGTGTAAATATGCATCATCTCAGCCGAGATAAATGTACAGGGTCTCTATGGAGGTATGCGCTTGATGCTATCTGTGCCACTTCCACGTTGACAGCGCTGGGATCACTGTTCCACGTAGTGTGTCTTGGTATCGTGTGCGCGACAATTTCACGCTGAGACACTCAGAGAAACGATCAAGAAAATGGTGTATTCAAGCCAAGTTCAAAGCCAGAATTGTACATCAGATGTGTGTTAGAAAAATATATGTTATTCCAAAACTTAAAACTATTTTCGTATAAGCTAAGTTTTTGCCTTAGCAAGGAAGAGAAGCAACATCCTAGGGATGCATGTCATGATGAGCATTCTCGCAAGAGCTTGGGTTGATGGAGGAGCTTTAAGCCCAGAAGGGGGCACAATAGACCTATCAGGTCGCACCCCTAACCTATTAACAATAAGGCTAGATGTACACTTTTGACTTTAACTATCTTACCAAAATGAAGTTTCTGTTAATTCTCGATTTCTGAAACAAAAATAACTTATACATAATTATGAATAGCTCCTTGAGCACACAGATAGCTGGATATTTTATTGCGGATGACTTTGCATTTATCACACGATTTTTCTCTGAGTGTTGGCAATAGTTATATCACTCTCTCTCTCTCTCTCTTTCTCTCGTCCACTCACGACCTTGTTGGCGCTCCCACGACTCTCAAGTGCTGGGCGCACCCAAACAGTTCGCCTCCACTCCCACCCCAGTGGGTTGCCAGCTGATATGAGAAATCAGCCTGCAAATGTTTGACTGCGGCATTTGTTACTCTGAATGCCGAGCAGCTCCCCATCCATTCTCACAGCCAGCGAGCGACTAATGAGCGGAGCGGCTTTTGTTTACCTTTAGCTTTGCTGCTGCTGCCGCTGCTGCCGCTGCTGCCGCTGCTGCCGCTGCTGCTGCTGCTGTTGGCACTCCCCTTGCTGCCCTCGATGACAACCACCGTAAACCGGTTGTTGCTAATTTGGCCAAAACACACAAGCAAACAAAACACGCAAAAAAATATATATATGTATATAAAAAGTGAGCATTGTGCATAAAGTCTTTGTTGTATTGTGTGTGCATAAATGTATGTATGTATATGTAGATGTGTGAGTGTTAACTCCATACACAGGTAAGTTGGACCTCAAACGAAACGTGTCTCGAGTTCTTTTTCGACTTAAACACTAAGCTTCAGTCACATTTCGTGTTTGACCGCAGAAGCACTCGTTTTGTGCGTCGAATATTCAAACTTATACTCGTGTTGTGAGTCTCGAATTGTAGCTCTAAGATACTTTTATCCATTAAAGCTGGCGGCATTTGGTTCCGGTGTTTGCACACAATTAAGACTCTGCACGTGTATGTGAATTTCCAAGTATCGGCAAGTGTTGGGGTAGCTTGTCTTGCAGTGTAATTTGGCCTTTGTGCCAGCATGTTTTTTATTGGCCCAAAAACATCTTTATTAGTTTTAGTTCGTGCTGATACACACACACATATATCGAATGTATGTATATAACGTATTTTGGTTTGGGTTTATTTGGCTTGTTCAAGTTCAACCTATTTGCATTTAGTACTTTTTGTTCACCCGCACACAATTTATCGGATATATGTATGTATCTGTCGAGGCAACGATGTTGTTTATATTTTCTGTGTTTACATTTTGCGTTTTCACTTTCAGTTTTAACATTGCTTACACGTTTTTTTGTTGTTGGTTTATTTTAAAATTTTTTTTTTGGAAAACCCTGGAGCCGCTTTAAACGGGTCAAAGGAGCATTGTGTTTACAAAGTTTCCGTCTGTCCGTCTGAATAAAAGTTGTACGGGTTTGATTCCCTTTCTGGCTAATTATGAACCTTATTTTCGGGCAATGTTTTATTGTTTGTATCTGTGTATCTGTGCCTAAGTTTCAACTTTTATTAAGAATTGTGAAGCGTATCTTCAAGTCGATCTATCCTTCTGTGTTTACTTCCTTTGGGTTTCTTAGGGTTTCTCAGGGTTTCTTTGGGTTTAACATTTTTTCCTTATTGTTCTTTGGGTTTTCACATTTCTTATGCATCATTGAACTATGACAAGCAATAACACACATAACTATTGGCAAACATTAATAGTGTCCCGAATGCTGATGAATTAACATTTAAATACAATGAATCAATAATATCGTAATTAAAAATTATTACTACAAGTGTTACACCACAGAAGCTGACGTGGGAACAAACTGCGGTTTTCTCATTGAGAATCGCAGACACGTGCGACAAACTATAAACAGTCAACCACAAAAATGTAGTGTCAATATTTAAAAATAGTAATCTTTTTTGCTACGGCAATTACAAAAGCACACTCCCCCATATAAAAGTTAGTGACGATTTTTCATTACGTTTCTGAATAATTATTCATCATCATTTGACCCTCGGGAATTGTGGGTAATAACTTTAAACGATGCCGACAAGATGTCGGAAAATTCAATGACTTTCTCTAATAATAATAAGGAAAGCTTCAGTGAATAGCAATGTTTATTACGATTAGCAAACTGGTACTCAAATAGCTAAATTCCGCATAATAATTGAATTAACGTATATTTCATTATCAATTACGAGCTAATTAACGAGCATTGAAAGTGATTTCTGTAATAAAATTAACATAAAGATTGAATAGATTGCATGCTTTATTATAGAGGAATAATGAACGTTTAAGTAAACACATATACTTATATATACTCATATACATAAATGTACATATGTTTGCGCAATGTGTGCATCTGATGTCATTTTCAATTGATTGCACATCCCATCCAAGTGCATCTAAATAAATAACTTTAATTAAAATGTCAAATTACTTGTTATCTATTGTTGCTGCGTGTGAAGCGAATCAAATTCGAATCGATATTTGAAGTGAGTGTGAAAATTGCAATAAATGTAAATTCAAAACTAGTTGCCGCTAAATTTTGTGCACACATGTGTATCACAAATTGTGTGCAATTATGTTGGCCATCTGAGCACCAACATTAACGATAACTGTACGATTAACTCAAATTATTGTGGATGTCGGAGCATGTCGCACATTAGAGGCGAATCCAAAACGACACCCCTAATGAGCAATTAAGTTAAATTACGAGTAACAACCCGAAGCCTGTATTCAACTTGAATGTTATTTTGAACATCCGCTGTCAAATTGCCAATAAGTTTAAATTTCGGAATATCTTTGAACTTAATTGGGATCTTAACCTTGGGTCACGGCCAATGCACAAAGAAATGAAAATTACTCAGCATGAGATCATTAGACCTGAGGTGATTCTTCTTCTGCGTACTAAACCAATCTGTCAAAGATGACACCAGATTTAGAGACAGCTGACCGCTGTCAGTTAACAAAATTAGGAAGCAGAATTATAATATATATAATATATAAAATATATATATATTATTTATCTTAGATCTTTCTTTGGAAAATACATTTTCCGCCATTATACATGCCGCTATGCCAAAAATATATAACGCACACCATTTTATGTTTGTTTTAAAAAGCCACAAAGAAAACCGACCCGACTTTCAAAAGGCTTATAAAAATAAAAAATTTTGAATTTTGTATTTAAGCACAATACCAAAGACAACCAATCTAACAAAATAATAATATAGTTGAATTAAGTTAATTATTTTTTGTCTGTAATATTAGTTTAATTAAAGCATTTGTAGCGATAGATTAGTTAACATCTCTTGGTGGTCATCACTAGCACGATTGTTTCTTTGACAGCTATATGATATAATGGTCCGATCTAGCTAACGGCGAAAAATATATATTGTCTTCAGCAAGAACACATAAAAGTAAATTTATTATGCGCATTTGCTAAACATATTGCTTTTAATGAAAAATATGTTAAATACACATGTTTGGTCCAATAAAACAAATATTTGTATGTTAATGCATATGTTTTTAAAGTCTATTTTAAGACCTAAGAACATAAAAGTTTTCTTATTTCGTCTTATCTTTTTACTCATCCAACTAAAAGTATGCGTACGTATATTACTGGTAGTCGCCTTTAAGAACCGATAACAAATTTGTGGTGCCACGCCCACACCTGCGCCTATAATAGACAATTCCGATTGTAAATCGACAACTCCGTATATCTCCGAAAATTTTAAAGATAGAGTAACTAAACGTGGAAGGTAATTTGCTGGTAACCTCCTCCAAGGATTGTCATATCAATTTTTGGACCACGACCACATCCGCGTCCCTCTTAATTTAAAATGCGCATATCTGCCGTAATTTGCAAGCTAGAGTCGCAAAATTTTGCAGGTTTGTTACTGGTAACTCCCGCAAAGATCGATCAAAAAATTGGATGGATAGTAACACCCTTCATAAATGTGTAAAAAAAATTTTAGACCACGCCCACTTCCGCCCACAAAAAACGATAAATGCCTGTATGAGCAATTTATGAGCTAAAGTTACCAAACTTAGAAGGTATATTACTAAGATCGAACTCCAAAATTTGTTGGGCCACGCCCACTTCCGCCCCCAAAACGGATACACGCCCATATCCCCCGCAATTCAAGTTAGGGTAGGAAGATTATTAGGAAACTTTTCTATAATTTTTTTGGGCAACGCTTACTCCCGCCCCTAAAATCCCGAAAAGCCCGTATCTCCGGAATTCAATTCCCGTGCAATTCTGCTCACCGTCTTTAAAAGCCACGCTCACTTATATACAAATCATATACATAATTATTAGTAGAGAATTAACAGAATGTGTTCCCATTCAAAAAGGCAAACTTGGACAGTATTTCATGACTGTACACCAATTAAGGTATAATAGTATTTCGCTGTCGGTTACGTCCGACTGCAACGTTCTATTTTGTTCTTGTTGTTTTCTGTTCATCTCTGTCGTATGTCGAGGACAAACTACGCACCTCTCCGTTGTTTCGCATCAATCAACAAACTAAATGAGCGTACAAATGTGACGACGCCTCACAAATCCAAATCGCACGTGCCCCTTTGATATCACTGTATGTGTGTGTGTGTGTATAAGTGTGTGTGTGTGTGTGGTGTGCGCGTTATGCGGGGGAAAACTAACTGTTTGCTCAGCGCGTTTTAATTAGTACAGAGAGAGCCAGAGACCTCTGTTTCACTAATTGACCGCATTAGGTGACATTCACAGTTGTCAGCAGTTAGCAGTTAGCAGACAGTAGTCAGATGCCACGCCCACTACGAAAACAAGTAAGAATGATGTAGTCGAGTTAGCTCGACTACGATATACCCTTAACCCAGTTGTTAAATATATTCTAGTTTTATTGGCAAAATTCCCTTTAAGATGATTTGCACTCAAATAATTAGTACTGACCCGCAATGGCTGGCTACAAACACTTGCATATACATACATACATACTATAGTAGGCAATAAAAGATAATGTTGATCTATTGTAATTCTTTATTTAACGGCACATCCACTCATATCAACGATCATCGCAAGACTGACACCCTCGAGCTCGTCAGTCTTCACATGTCTCTTCGGTTTCTCATTTAACAGATGTTAAATGAGCTTAACATTATAGCTAACAGTACTAGCGGTGGCCTAATACCGATGTGTGTTAGTGGTGGCCTGCTACAATACGTACACGAAACAGTAGTTATCGGGGCTCTGCAGAATACACGCAAATATATTGACGCTACCGTCGATTATCATGCCATCTCTTTCTCACACATGCACTAGTCTATTTATATGTTGCAAAAAATGCTTGCGGCTGCTGACAGCAAGAAGATCAATAAGAAAACATATTTTCGACCATAACTTTGGTGTTTCTTATCCGATCTTAATGAAATTTTGTCAATTGATCAATAACATGTATAGGTGGAATTTATTGCTATCGGAATTCGAAATGTATCGATAATTGAGAAACTAAGGCAGTTATCGATAAAATAAAGCAAATTTGATCTGCGCCTGGTACACAAGAACTTATATTCCAAATTTTAATATATTTTATATTCCAGCTGTTATAGTGTTCATACAGACGGACAGACGGACGAATGGAGAGACGGACAGACAGACGGACATTGCTATATAGACTCGGCTGTTGATCCTGATCAAGAATATATATACTTTATGGGATTGGAGATGCTTCTTTCTGCCTGTTACATACATTTTCCTAAAACCATTATACCCTTTTTAAGGGTATAAAAACAAAAACAAAAAAGGAGTGCTACTGATTGCCTGGTCACATTTTGGGTTTATCACGTGTTTCATTTATTGAATTCGTGCCAAGTAAATTGACTGGCGACAAAATGCAAACTGCAGTCGTGACACACAAAATGATTTATGATTTATGATTTATGATGATTTATTCGCAGACCAGCTTTGACTCGTGGGTGGCAGCGAAATGGCGCACGCTGTAAATGATGGCCATTTACAGATTTCCGTAGAAGCTGACAGTTTTACAGGGATTAGTCATATTGAATGTACAGCTTGACTGGCAAATAGTTAAATAAATAGCGGGTGTAAACTAGATCGTGCAATTGTATTTACATCAAAAACCAATTCCAAGAAAAACAAAAAAAGCATTAACAATAGTAGGTTGAGTACACTTCACGTTGAATCATCAGACTATTTGTCAACTTGTTGGCAACTGGTTACATGCAAATCAAGTGGGTCTTGGCAACATCAACACTGTTGAGGCCTACACAAATGTGGGCTGTTGAGCATATTGACAACCTGAGTTGCGTACTGCCTGTTAACCAGTGAAGTCTCGTTCTTGGTTAACCAAATTGACCACAACTAATGCATCCTACGGGACGACTTATACTGGTCGCTGCCACTGCTGCAACTTCGTCCGTGGAAGAGCAGACACCATAAATAAGCTTCTGGCTGTCAGGCATGGCATATGGTCAACATTATCCTATGGGACGTATGAGTCACATGGTTTATTTTTAAATTCAATTGGCACATCATTTGTTTAGCACTCAATGCACTTTCTTATGCAGACGTCACATTGATCTCCCCCTATAGATATAGCTGGTATTTTTATTTATTTTGAATTTAATGTGCACTGCTGGAAAATGCCTTAGGCCCACTTAAAATTTAATGTAAGTGTGTTTTTGTGTATGGCACTCGAGGGATCTGCTGTCGTTTACACATGTATATATTTATATATATATATATGTATGTAGCCTGCGAGTGCTTATCCATATTTGCCTCGGTTCAGCATTTTCATTAAAACTTTAAGTCACATTTGCTGCCGTCATTTGATGCTGCTACTTTGCATTATTTAGGCAGCAGCCTCCACAGTTGGGCAAACCTCAACACAGACGCATAAGCAACCATATATGTATGTATATTTGGTTGTGTGTGTGTTAGTGCCTGTGAGCAGGAGCTGAGAGTCCTGGAGTCTTGCTACACCCAAAAATCCAGCTACGCCGAAAAATCCAGCTAAAATTTAGCTGGAGTCAGTTACACTAAAAAAAAAAATTTTCAGTAGAATCTAGTAAATCAGGAAACGATTTTTTAATCCTACAAAATGAGCTTGGAATTCTAAAAACGTAGAACACTAATCAATTATACTCACATCTATTTCAACACTTACACTTTTAAAAAAGTAATCTTTAACTTAAATTTAATGAAACTTTAGAAAATAATAAGAAAATTTAGACATGAAACTTTAATTTTTTCCTGCTATAAAGTTTAATGGCAAAAAAAAAACAACAAATATTAATAAAATATAGACAATAATGTAGATGACGAAATTAATTTCATTATATACAAATTTAGAAAATTTAGTGAAAAATAAAATTCTATTTAAAAATTTTAAAGAATAGACCATTTAATTTATGATAAGACTAGTTTCTCAAAAAAAATAATAGTATGTTTTTTTTTCTCATTTTAAATGGATTAACGATTAAGAACATAAAAAGGTAGCTGCCTTCTGAGTTTTTTTTTTTTTTAAATCTATGTCACATTTTTCCAAAGTGTAGTCGCAATCTTGTGTGGTAAGCGAGCTGTTCTTTGGATTTGGATAAACCTGAACTTGGCCTGCGTAGTTGACGCCAACTGTAAACCCTTGACACACACACACACAAGGGCACACATACATACAAAAAAGCCGACAGGCTGGCAATTGGATACACAGCTTGACAGAGAGCGCAATAGCTGAATATGTGTGCTGAGTGTGTGTGAGTGTGTGGCATCAACCACAACAACATCGATTGATAGATAGACAATAATTACAATCGCAACAACAATTTTGGTTCATTGTGCGGTAATAACACACAGGCGTCGCACAGTGACAACAGCCATCAATGCTCAACAATGCAAACTAAACAGTCAGATACAGATACACACACACACACACACACACTCGCACACACACTGAGAGAGACACAAAGCCAGTCACAAACAGCAGATGAGAACGCAATCAGGCAGCGGGACAAATTGACAGACAATTTAGCTGTCAATTGTATGTCGCTCGTTTGGCGGTCGCTCGATGGCTGTTCACAGACTCCACAGCAGGATGAGGAGGAGGAGGAGTAGCAGTCGATTGGCATTAATTTGGCTCGTCCACCGTCCATTATCCTGTGTGTGCATGCAAAGCAGCACACAAAATGAAAATGGCCATTTGATGACCATTTAAGCTGCTTAAATCGTGGGGCCAAAACTCAACTAAGCGGCGATTCTTTGTCTTTGCTCGAGGCGCCTGCCAACATTGCTATTAAGCCAATTGGGCGTTTCTTATTTATCTATAGTAGTATATACACACTTTCTCACACACACACTCACACACAGCACAATGTCTTTCACTTGCACTTGGCCAGTGTGCCAATCAGACAGATTGCCCAGACTAATCTGAATTGTTAGCTATGCAAACTAATAAATATTTTGTGGCGCCACGTGGCGCCACTTCAAACTGGCCACAAGGACTAAGCCTCCCCACACAAAATCCCAGTGCTTAACCTCTCGGTGCTTTTTATTTTATATTTATTTTGGCACACACACACAAAAGCACACCCACACACACACAATTTGGAGAATTTGCATGCTGTGTTGATGCCGCCGCCGAGTGCATATAATTTGGTAGCCCGACTCTTTTGGCTTTTGGCCTTTTGGCGCAACTTTAGCAATTAGAACTGCAGATCCTGGGTAAGTGGTATTTGTGGCAACCCAGCCCAGTCCCAGTCCTGTCACAACGAGCATGCTTACTAACCGAGCAACTTTGACAGCCACTTGTAGCAGCTGCCACACGCCCCCTTTTCCTTGTTGCATAGTTGTTGCTCTCCACATTGTAATTTCGTGTGCGGTCTGTGAAAGTCACATGTCAGTGCCTTAAATTGTGTTGCTCCCATTTGCACACATTTTAACCCATGTTGGACAGCGCCGAGATAACAGCAATAAAATGGCTATTTAAACATGGCTACAATTTTATTAAATGTAGTTTGAATTCCGCTTGAAATTTAATAGATTTCATATGCGTTTTGTTTGCCCACAGATTGATTTGCAAAATTGCAGCAGGTTCATTAATATTATAGTGGCCTCATATATTTTTAATGATCAGACAAACTGAACATTGGTTCAGTAGAGTACATTGCTCCGGCAAGGAAAAGTATTTGCTTTTGTATTGTTTTTACTTTTGCCCCATTTTCCAAACACAAAGCAAAGTTATGATGAGTGTGTGTGTGGCACAAATAAAAACAAAAAACAAACATTTTTAACAATAATAAGAAAAGTTGGCAGTTTTTGGCCCGTGGCCCAAGCTCCCAGTCAGATCAACAAACGGAGGAACAGAATGAAAGCGAAAAGGCAGCGTGCATAATTTAAACCCAAGGAACCATGAAAACCAAAGCAAAAAGACATTCATTTTAAATTATTTGCTTATGCGGACCACATTGCAAATAGCATATATACACAAAAATTACCGATGACAGATGAAAAGGAAAAACAAAACCTATACCAAAAAAAAAAAAACAAGGAAGATGCTGTAGTCGAGTTGGCTCGACTGCGATATACCCTTAACCCAGTTGTTAAATATATTCTAATTTTATTGGCAAATTTGCACTCAAATGTTCAGTTTTGCAAGTGCATTTCCTACAAAGTATTTTTGCTCACAAGCATATACATACATACAGACAGACACACAAATATATTGACGCTGGCGACGATTATCATGCCATCTCTTTCTCACACATGCGCTCGCCTATTTATGCATACAGAAAATTCTTGCGACTGCTGACAGCAAGAATATCAATATGAAAATATATTTTCGACTATAACTTTGTTGTTTCTTATCCGATCTTAATGATTAGAAGCCTCTGCCTTTTAAATTGTGGAATTTATTGCTATCGGAAATCGAAATGTATCGATAATTCAGAAACTGAGGCAGTTATCGATCAAATAAAGTTCTTGATCTGCGCCTGGTAAACGAGAACTTATATTCTAAATTTGAATATATTTTATATTCTAGCTGTTATAGTCTTTGAGATCTGCGTGTTCGTACAGACGGACGGATGGACAGACAGACGGACAGGGCTACATCGACTCGGCTGTTGATCCTGATCAAGAATATATATATATGCTTCCTTCTGCCTGTTACATACATTTGCACAAAATTATTATACCCTTTTTACCCATTTTTAATGGGTTAAGGGTATAAAAATACTGACAGTAGCTGGCAGCGTTTCGTGGCAATGTTTTTCATCGTTTGTGTTACGCATACGCATCGTCGAACGGCGCAAATCTCATTAGTCAGCACAATGCCATCTCATAATTATAATGCAGCTGCTAACAAAGCTCTGATTGGTGGATTGACAAACTCTTACTTATGCCCAACATAAGGTGGCAGGATAAATAGTTTGCTGAGCTATTAAACGGAAATTTAAATGGCATTTGCATTGCTGCTGCAACAGCTATTGTGTGAGGTTCTGTGCATATGACAGGAGGACACTTTGACACATGAATGGAACCAAAGAAATACGGCAAGGATAACTATTGTTGCTGCTACGGGTGCTTCTTCTTTTTAAGCCACTTAATCTGGGCAAAAGTATTTAAATTCACGTCACGTGCTTTTGGCTTAAACTGTTTGCTGTATTTCCTGAGAAATGAGCTTAATCATTTGAAATTAAATTTTGTTGCTTAAATCTGTTTCAGTTTTCATTATGCACGTCACCAAAAGTGATTGCTTTGCCAAAAAAAATATGCTTACCTCGCTGCATATTTTTTATTTACACACGGATTTGTTTGCTTTTAATCACTTTTGACAATGTGTTTTGTTTCTTTGACATAAATGAGCTTGTCTAGAAAATTTCCATCTTTTCAATTAACTCTGACATCTCCGCCTGTGTTTGCGTAGCTGAAAAATATTAAAATTGCTGCCAATCCGAATATCGAATACTGAATACTGAATATCGTGTCACTTTACGGCCGCCCGATTTACAAGCACTGTCCCGACCACGACAATGTCCTGGCTCATAGAGCCAGTCAACCATTCATTGAGATAAGCTCTGCCACAGAGTTCAGAGTCCACTTCGTGCAAGCCACAGTGCAAACAGACGATTATCGTCATCGCCATCGCCATCACTCTGCCAGGTAGTTGGCCAGGACACGAGGGCACGCTTGACTGGCTCGGCCCTTGGCGTCGTTTTGAGGCAAGTGACCAGTTTACCAGCTAAATGGTTACATTACGCTCATTTGGCGAAATTGCACTCGTCCTGCTACCCAGTTCCATGCAACAAGCCAAGCACGGACGTGTTGCATTGCACGCTCACAGAATGTTGTAAGATACAGAAATTAGTCAAAATTTGATAAAAAAAAAAAAAATTTTTTCCTATATTTAAAATGTGATTTTCCTGTAATTTAAATTACAGATCAAAAATACTTTTAAACCTATAACCTTTAAAGATCGTTCATTGCAATTTTGGAAAGCATTTTAAAATTAAAAATATATAATATAAAATATTTCCTCAAATATCTTTTCAACATGACTTTCTAGAATATATAAAGTTATTTTTTTCACTGTATCCGTATCGTCTGCACTGCAACTGTATTCGTGTGTTCGTCTGGCAGTTTGTTAAAAGTTTCTTGGCCGCTTATGAAATACAATTTGGCTGCAGGTCAGTCGACAGGTGGGTTCATTGGTCAGCGGATCGCAAGGCAAATGGCTGATCGGATGGCAAAACACTTAACAACTCAATTGAGTGCTGCCTGCCCCACTTCAGTCAATAAACTTAAGTGCTGAATATCCCACATTTTACTAGCCAGATTGTGTTTGCGTATGACTTGTGTTCTATTAATATCATATTCATGGGGTGCTTCAGTCTGGAAAATACTTGTAACACATTTTTCGTATTTATTTATTACGTATTTCATCAGTTAAAACAAAATCACTTATTACAGCTTAAAGTCTATTTACAAATAAATATTCATCTATAAATTACAATAAAATATTAATAAAACTAAAATCATTAATCAAAATCATAAAAAAACCGCAATAAATTAAAATGCAATAAGTTGTTGCAACTAAAAATTACAAATTGTTGCAAATAGCTTGTGAATTTATTTTCCCTTTGCGAAAAATTAATTTTAAATTTTAATGCGAATTTAAGTATTATTTTTATAAAATTAATATTGTTACTAAACATTAGGCGTTATGATTGCTCATTTTACCAATGACAATGAACCTCATAAAAATAATACACAAATTGTTTCACTTTTTTTTTTTAAATAAAAATAAATTACTGAAAATAAATCCTGCTCATTTCAGAAAGCGAAATATTGATTTTATTTATTTTATCACAGTCAGCAAAAAAGAGAGAAAAGAGCAGTTGACCCCCTTTTGTGGCACACTTCATTGGGTTTAATGTTTTGCATATCGAAGAGTGCTTCCATTATTAAATTATGTGATACAATATTGTCCTAACTGGTAAATGGACAACCAATAAAATATGAACATATTTATTTTGCCAATTTTGTGGAAAATTAAAATATATTTGTAGACCATGGAGAATGGATCCCTGTCTTTGAGTGACTATATCTATTTATGTTAACCAGCTTAATTCATTTTAATTGAATTGAACTTTGAGTTGAGTAGAAAACAATGAAAGATATATTATATATAAATTGAAAGCTGATTTTAGCGGATAAAATTCAGTGCAGAAAAAATAGAGCTTTTATATTGTTTTCTCAAGTGGAAAAGAAATACTTTCACTTTTCCGCTGAAAATGTGACTTGTTCCCTTAAGCGATTCTCAGAACACATTTGACGTAGATCACTTTATCAATTTCATTAACTCACTTGGCAAAAGATAAGTTTAAAATATTTCCCATTGGTTTACTCATTGTGTTATTACGAATTCTTGCAGTAAACAAAGCTATCAGTGTTTGTGCAGGTGATAATATTACTATTTATGGATATATGCCTCATCTATATGTTTTTCTCTCGAATTTTCTTAATGAAAAGATCATTTTTGGCACTCACCTGGAATCGAACAAAAGAAATATGTATTCCCCTATATCAGTTATGGGGCTTAACATTATTATTTGTATGCATATGTACATATAGGGCAGATCGTGAGCTATTAGTAATTCTAAATAAATATACAAACATATGTATATATGTGGTTATGACGAACATACACAGCTGCCCGCATTTTCGTTAAATTCAAGTGCTTTTGCCCGCCATCGATTCAGTATCGATTCGATCTCCGAAACGAAACGACCTAATAAATTATCAACAACATAAATAGGAAATAATAATAAATTATCAACAACATAAATAAGAAATAATAATAAATTATAAACAACATAGATAAGAAATAATAATTGAACAATTTGAATACAAATTTCAAAGAAGTCATACAAATTCAAAGTGAGTTAGTGAAAACTTGAAGTTAGACAAACATTGTTGTAAGTTTTTGAGGTTTGACTATTGTTTCTGGGCTTCTTCTTCTGGACAACTAAGCAAAGTTTGTGTCAAAAAGTCTAAACGAGTCTGGTTATAGGGTAAAGTGCCGTAATAATTTCAAGCTACTATGCTAGAAAAACAAAACAGATGTCAGAGAAAAGTAATCGAAAAGTTTACCGCAAGGCAAAACATGCAGCAAAGCTAAGAAAAATTGCACTAAAAGTTGATGTCTAATTTGAAGCAAACTCGAGGCGTTGCCAAACTCTCAAAAGTGAAACCACAACAAAATTTGCAGCCACAAAAGTTTGCTGCCACGAATGGGTCGGGCGCAACTAATTAAGATTGAGTTCGTACAATAAAACTTGACACTCTGCTCCTTCTTTAACTAACCAGTGATGTATCTGTGCTCTCTGTCAATTGTAGTAACCACTCCAAGGCACACCAAGCACAGCAAACACCCAAAAAACTAAAGGATATGAAACAAAAGAGGCAAAAAATTACCGGCTCTGCACTTCCGGTCCTAATACTCACTCTCCTGCTCTTTGTGGTCCAAGCAGCCAGTCGACCCTCCACTGAAAATGAAGGAGACATTGCATCCCTGCCACCGGATGCGGACAACGTTGAAGTAAGTAGCCTGCTGCAGCTCTTGCTCCAATTACAAACTTTGACATCTCTGCTGCAGTTTCATCATGTAAAAGTTGTGGATGGTGTTATGCACGAGGATCACCCGGTGGTCATGTACAAGGAGGACTTTGTCAACGAAGATTATGGTAAAATTATTTGCTACACACATCGATATATCGAATATTAATTTCGTATCCATTTGGACACAGATCCCAGTAAAAACGAGAACAAAACTGTCCATCCAAAGCTGTTCGGAGATCAACAGCGTATTCGGCATCATCGCTTGAAATCCGCTGCAAAACAACTGAGGATCGAGGAGCCAACGGAAAAGATCATCTTTGATGTGCTCCCGGAGACGCCATTAGTAATGAACGATGATGACTCTGCCGCCGACAACTTTGAAGTTGCCCAAGATGTGCAGGATGTGAAGGAGGATTTGCACCAAAAGTTTCCCAAGAAATATCACAGTCGCCATCGTCGCCAGGCAAACAATCCCTACTCCCGTCAATATATAGTCCGACAACCCGCATTTTTCTACAATATACCCGTTGCGCCAAAGCCGCACTATCAGCGGTAAGTACACTAAAAAAAAAAAAATAAACAAACAAGGTCTCAATTCAAGTACAACGAATGCACATTTTTGAAGTGAGTTTCTCGCTGAATGCGTTCTTGTATCAATAATTAGTAATTTAAGAATAAATAAGTGATATTGCAGTTATCCGGTTCGTGGAAATGGTCCAAAGTATAGTGGACCCCTGAATAGGTGGCAAACCCCGAAACCAATTATCGCAACACGTGACGATTTCGCAGATAATAGCCTGTTCCACAATTCGAATCCGGCAGATGCCGACTTCTCAGTATTCGATCAGCCACGGCCAGATGAGAGACCACCGCCAAGTGCAAGTGCAAGTGCTAGTGGTGGCTTTCAAGATGACTTTGTGGGTGGCTTTGGGAGTAGCTTTGGTGGTGCCTCTGGTGGTGGCTCTGGTGGTGGCTCTGGTGGTGGCTCTGGTGGTGGCTCTGGTGGTGGCTCTGGTGGTTCCTTTGGTGGTGGCGTTGGGAGTAGCTTTGGCGGTGCCTCTGGTGGTTCCAACTGGAATAGCTTTCAATCACCCCCTGAACAAGGTTTGTCTGAAAAATATCCCTGATTGCGATAGCCCCTAAGTTACAATTTTGTTGAATTATTTACAGATCGGGTGCCCTGGCCAACAAATAATCGTATTCCATGTAAGTATTAAAGCGCTCGCTACAGCTACAGTGCAGTTTGTCAGTTCATATGGATATATCATATCATCAAAAGTTGTGTATAACATTATTCTTGCCTCGTAAACCCAACTAGTTCTTGCTACGCTTTCATGCATTTGTGGTTTTCTTCTCTTTCCCGCACATCTATCTTTTTAACATTCATCCATTCGTTCTTGTTACGTCACAGCACGGACAACCATCCGGCCACCACAATTTTGGTCAAACGGGGCCACCAGCGGCCGAAGGCCACAGCGACCCATGGTGACCAGCGCACCACCGTCGACCACACGCGGAACGACCCGACCGCCCCGACCAACTGCAGCCAAGTCGTCCACCTGCGTTTGGGCAATTGTGAACTGTTGCTCGCAGGGCAGCAATAAGATACGATACAGTTGCTTTGAGTCATTCGGTTGCCACGGCGCCTTCTGGGGCGTCAATCCTTGTGCGGACAATATACGCGATAATGCGATCGCCTCTCTAACGAGATAACAGTTTTTATAGGACTGAATCCTGGCATAGATTTAGAGCATTTTGTTTTCGTAGTTCTTCAAAAGTATTTATATATCTATTAATCATATGTACAGTGTCTTCCAGCCAGTTTTGAGCATTGGAATTTAAACATTTTGATGTTAAATATTATGTTATACATTTGAAAAATAGGATGAAACCATAAATAGCGGTACTTTTCTTCATAATCCGACCTAGCAGGGGGGGGGGGGAAATCCCAGTTTATTCGGGTCATATATTCATTTAATATATGTACCTGTCATGGATCTTTCGAATTTTTGAAAAATATTTAATAACACCGCTCAAAACTGGGTGGAAGACACTGTACATATTATTAAGAGCAACACAGTAACAAATTTTTAGAATACGCCTTTTGCTCAAAAGAAATATAAATAAAAATAAATAAAAATATATATAAAAATAAGAGCATTCACTTGTCTGGTAATCTATTATCTCATTTTCTTCTGCTGCTAATAAAATTGTTTAACTCTGAATTTAATTACTTTTTACTAACTGTTAGCTCTTAATTGGATGCACCATTTAAAAGCAATAAGCAAATGCTTCGCTCAATTAGAGTCCTGGTAGAAACATAAACACTTATAGTTAATTAACCACATAAACACATCTCTTCAATTAACTATCTGCCATTCAATGCTTTGCCACTCCACCGACAACTCACAAGATGCAACAATTAAAACCGACCCTCTGTTTTCTCGTTCAATTTTGAAATACACACGCGAAACAACAATTCCACAGAGAAAGACAGAGAAAGAGTGTGAGTGAGAGAGAGAGGGGGGAGGGAATTCAGTTGTCTGAATCATAATTAAAGTAAATACGCAACGATGTTATCGCTTTGTAGCCAACAGATGTTATTAAGAATAACTGCATGGTCAACCAAGCCTTGTTTGTTCGGTGGTGTGTAAATAAGTGAAGTTTCAATTAATTGGGTAAATAGACATAGCACTCATACACTCATACACTCGGTATTCAGTACTCACTACTAACTAACACTCACATATTCTCACATGCATGCGCTCTTAATAAAGTTAACATTCTGGGCCCGTTTTAATTACAGCGAAAGTTGACTTTTCACCCGAGGCACAGGCACCAAAGCCGTCTCAGTCTCGGCCACCGAGTCGAAACAATTCCAATCGGCCGCATTCACGACAAGGTGAGTCAATTGAGTCACCACTGACTACTCAGAGTAACTCAATCGTTTATCACTATTTACAGATGCCGTGCTTTATCCTACGGATCCCGTCCATGATTCAGGGAGTACCTGCCATCGTGCCTCACAGTTGTGCTGCGGCCTCGCTGATCTGGGTTCTTTGTACGACTGTTTCAGTCGTCAGTACTGCGAGTACAGCATCTCGGAAATAATCTCAACTTGCTCCTAGTCCTTGCCACTGGCACACTCAAAGTATCTGCTGTAAAAACCGATTTATTTGATTTGATTTGTTTTAATACTATTTTAATTAACACCGCAACTGTATAGAAAAACTGGAATCTGCTTTGTCCACCAGGCTGCTCCACAATGCTGAATACATTCCAACTTTATACATTTATACTTATAAGCTGCACAGAGAGAAAAAATCTACATAATTTTTGTCTCTTCAAGTACGAATGCTCAAGTATTTAAGTAAGTTCGTATTTGTGAACTCAAGATGTAAAATCAAAACACACTTCAAAAAAGTATGATTTCATCTTTGAATAAACATTTTAGAATTATTTGAACAAATTATGATAGATGGGATTAGGTTTTGTTTATAAATATTTCAAATAATGCGACAATATTAATTGTAAGTAAGCAGAATTGCAAAATGTTAATTTTTTTTCTCTGTGTACTTTACACTAAGATACTGCTTCGCATTTTTGTTTATAGCACTTTTATCATAGTTTATCATAGTTTAGCTTATAGCACTTTGAACCAATATAATAATAATAATAACAAAAGTTCACTCCACCGGTAAAACTGCAAGTAACTTGATGTATTTTCTATTATCTACTTATCAACAAATGATGAACATTGTGCGTAAGTTTCCAGTGTGTTTTTTTTTTGTCTGTTTGTCAATCTTTTTCGTATTTATGTAGCTGTCATCTCACGTTCCCATGGATGGCAAGGAGTTGTGTAATCCCCACATAAGTCCTTAGACTGTCGGCGACAGTTTACCAACAAATCTCAGATGATTTCATTTGAAAGAACCGTGTCTTTTGCAATGCTATTTACGAAACCACGTAAGGCGATTACTTTGTGGTTACTTTGTGCTACTAATGCCACGCCCACCATTATTTTTAGGCTTAATTGATTTGTGTTTGTGTCCTTTCAACAAAATGCTGTTACTTAACTGGCAACACAGCACATCAACCTTTTTATGTTTTGCGAAAACATATTCTCCACATCCATTTAAAAATATATATATTTAAATACATATTGAAAGGAATATGTTTTTAATACCATTTCGTACGTGGTTGCTCAAAATAATAAAAAAATAAAATAAAATAAAATAAAAAATAACAGATTGAAATCTGTCAGATGAGTTTTTAATCTTAAAAGCTTAATTTTTTTTAAATGAAATGAAAACATTTTACTTTTTGTCGTATCAACTGCAATATTTCTGCCAACCTAATTTCATATTCAAACGGCAATTTTGATGAAAAGTAAAAGTTGCTGGCAAATAAAAATATATTTTTAATTATATGAATATTAAGTTATATAAATTCCAAAGATGGACACTTAATTAAATGCAGCAATTAGCAATCATTCTGTTGCTGCCCCAAACCAGACGCAGCTTGTGATTAAATTAATCACTCTCCAATTTAAATTTGTGCATATAAATAAAATAAATGCTTTCAACTAGAAGTTTGTAAATTATATTATTAGTCTTAGACTTAGTCTTTATCTTAGTCTTAGTCTTAGTCCTTAGTTACTTACCGCTGCCGCTGTCATAGGAACGTGAAGTGGAGCCACTCGTATTTGAACGTTTAATCTCACGTCTACCCATGCTGTCTCTCTCTCTCTCTCTATCTCTGTCTTTGTCTGAACTTTGATGATGTGCCTGTTCCTGTTCCTGTTCCTGTTCTCGTTGCTGTTCCTTTTCCTGTCCCTGTTGCAGTTCCTGTTCCTGTTGCTTTTGCTGTGGATAGCGGTATGAGGTTGAGGTTGTGTTATGTGTGTTGCTGGCCACGTGGCACGTGGCAATAAGTGCACAAGCTGTCGAAGCGGCAACCTTGGCAACCGCAGAACTATAACTAGAATGTGCTGCAGCTGTTGCTGTGGGACTATTGCAGTTACTGCCACTGCACGGAGTGCAATTAAGCGACGGTGTGGAGGAGGTGGTGGTGGCTTTGGCGGTGCCGGTCCTTGTATAGCGGCTACCCAACAGCGATCCGACACTGTTTGTGGCGGGCGGAAACTCAAAATAGTTGACCTGCAGCTGATTGCCAAGCAAATTAATAGCAGGCTTTGTGGCCAAGCCGCTGTTGCCTGTGTGGCTTGAGTTGCTGCTGCGTCTGTGTTGATGCGGATGCGAATGCTGTTGCTGTTGCTGATGCGGATGCGGATGCTGATGTTGATGCGAATGCGGATGATGTTTCTGAAGCTGGTTGCTGCTGCCGGCTGTCGATTGGATTTGATGCGGCGTTGGCGGCGGCGGGGGACAAGCGTTGTTGATGCTGCTGTTGCTGGAGAAGGACGATTTGCGCAGTGATGATGGTCTTAACCCTTTGACAGGGTACAATGGGTACTATCGCCCGGCAACGCGTACCCAATCGCGGTGGTCTCGATCACTGTTGTACCAAATGCCTGCAAAATGATGGAGACAAATCTGTTAAACATCGATAATTAAGTAAAAGTTAAGTGCACTTAAAGCGAACTTAATACATATACATATGCGCCCGGCCCCACACCCGACCACGCCCAGCATCGTAAAAGGCAGGCCATTAACCAGGCCAAAGCAAACCATTGGGGACATCGTCGGAGCATTAAGAACAGTCAGTGCCAATTTTACCAAATATTTGGCACATGAAATCATTTTGTGGTAATAAAATTTCCCGTCCCACCGGGCGAATCATTGATTTGCTGTAAAGCTCCGCAAACCACCAACTGACCACTAACCATGTACATACACACACACGCATACACACACACGCACACACACACTCACACACACACAACAATTTCCGCTTAATGGAGGCTTAAATGTATTGAAAAAGATTTGATAGTTAAACAAGCTCAACAAAAGTTCTTCATAAACATCGAGTAAGTGTTAGTAAAAAAGTTGCATATTAAATTTTAATGTGTTTTAAATAAACATTTGCTGATTACACTTAAAAAAAAAATATAAAATTAAATTGAAAAAAGTGTATTTGGTTTGTTTCTCTCAAGTTCGGTTTTCCAAGATCTCAAAAATCATTTCTAGCTCTCAGCGGAATTTGACTTTTTACGCAATTTTCTTAATTCTACACTTTTCCCGAGTGCATCCCATAATTGAATCAAAAGAAAAGATTCAAGTGAACGAGTTGGGCAAAGTGAAAGCAGTGAAGTGCTTGCCAGATATATTATATAATATTGTTTGTCTCGGCAACAAAGCTCTGGGCAGACGAGTCGAATTCATTCGAATTCCACTTGAGCAGTCCTCCAATTGCACCAGCTTACTTCAGATGACATCATATCTTTTATGTGGCAAGCAGGAGAGCTCATGGGAAATGCTTTCAGAGATGGAAAAAATCAAGCAACACAATTCAGGGGGAATGCGGTTCGATGCGATGGGAAATCAGGAAAGCAAATAGAAATCAATAATAATAACAGTTTATTAGAGCTGTCTCCTTCACCGTTATTTACTCAACTGCTGTTCAACAAGTTGCATTGCATTTCATTACCTGATTGGACAGCAAAGGATAGGAGAGGACCGTACCGTACCGTACCGGACAGGACAGGACACGAGAAATGTCCTTCGATTAACAGACAGAATCAAATCAGTTGCCTGCAGCCAATTGCAATTGCAAAAGGGTATTTATTGAGTAATGTGGTCAACAAAGTGTTCCTGTGTATTTAATTATGTTGTGTATCCGCCTGCGGCATGCCACTAAAAAGCAAATGAGATTCAAAGCAAAGGGAAGAATCTAAAAAGAGAGACCACCAGCTTGATATGCTCCCAAGGTGAGCAGCTGGCAACCAATTCAATTTAAATGTCATGTAATGTCTCTTAACACAGCAACTGCTTGCCGGCAACATGTCACTTAGTTGAGAGAGACCAGTCGATGCCACACAGCAGAGTCCCACAAATAATGTGGCACGAACGTGCTGCTGCCATTTTCATTTGTGTTGATGCGGAGCAACAAGCTGATTTGCTCATTTGCCCAGTCGAATGTTTTCCACTATACACATGCAAGCAGCTACACTGAGACAAAAACTTCTTTTAAATATAGAAATGGCTTTTATCAAAATCAGAAATCCAAGTTTTTTTTCTAGTTTAAAATGTAAATAATGGGTGAAGAAAATGGCATATTTATTATTATACATAATTCAAATTTATTAATACATTTTTTTTAAGTGTATTACAGCATTTTTGTAAGCTGTTAGCTACAGCAGAGAGAGAGAGAGAGGAGAACATCAAGGTTGAATGGTCTAATTCTAATGCACAGCGAAATATAAAGCTGCTGTGATGGCAAAGGGAGAGAGAGACAGAGAGTGTGAGAGAGAGAGAGAGGAAGGGAGAAATTGGCAAAACCAAAGGCAAAGGCAAAACTCAGTCTTCCACATGTTGCCTCTAATCGGTTTGGATTTGAATTTCCATAATATGACACCCGATAGGAATGAGACACAAGGCTGACATCATAAACAAGCACAACAGAGAATGCAAAATGGGACACATAACAAAAAACAACAACAACAACAATAACAAAGAAAACTGTACAAAAAAACAGCAACAACAATCAAGCCCAATGAAGCTCAGGGCTCAGTTTTGTCTGTCCAGGCCAAAGCCAGATCAGGATTAAAGCATCAAATTGTTAGCTGATGCCTTTGCCTGCATAGATCAAAGCACACACATGTAATACATTGTGTGTGTGCGAGTGTGTGTGTGTTTGTGTGTGTGTGTGTGTGCTTGTGTAATTTGTGCCGTGTATTGTGCTTCGTTTGTACTTAAGCCTGACATCGTCAGTTATTCATTGAGCGACTCCAGTCATCTCCAGTCTCCAGTTCCAGCGTCGTCGGCAACGCTTTTCTTTTAATCAATTCCTCAAGTCAGTCTATCGATAATACCAAATATGGTGGAAGGCAGGCAAAGTGAATAACGGTTGTTGCTATTGTCGCTGTGGCTATCTGCTGAGCAAGTGGAAAATGCGAGTTTCCTTTTTGCCTTCCTTTTTTTTCATTTTGACCATTTTTCCTATTTTTCCTATTTCCTTTTTCCGCTGCTTTAACTGCCGCACAGTTATGGCATTTGGCATATGGTGACCTCTTTTAGACATTCGGAACAAGTCAATTTTAATTTTTCACTGAGCCAGCACAAATAAATTTCACTTTTGAATGTTAAGCATCGAATAAATTAATTCTCTTCTTCTTCTCCTTTTTTTTTTGTTAGATGCATTAAACATGATTGCTTCGAAGACTCATAATCACGTGGATTCGTCGGGATTCGTTCACCTGTGCAAATGGAATTAAATTTCGTTCAGGTAAAGTCTGGCGATTTTAGCTTTGGTATTTTGCTGCGCTTGCGGCATTCTGTTGAAAATACTTTTGTTAATAAAATTTGAGCGCGCCTGCCACATTCCATTTAACATTCCCATCTCATGCTTTTACTCAGGCCGTGCCCAAAAAACAAAAAGCAGAAAAAACTTGGCTTTTACATAGTTGACGGGCAGAGCCCCCAATGTTGTCATAGTTAAGCCAATGTAAAGTTTTTTAATTTGCAATAATAATAAAAATTCCGTTCACATCCACCAGCAGCGCTCCAAAATTTAGAGCCTTTCCACACAGAATAATTCAACAAGTTTTATGCGTCGCGTCGCGTCGCGTTGCGTTCTCGGAAAATATTTGTGGTTGCCGCATTTGTGTTTTACGGCAACTCACACATCGATGCCGCTAAGGATGAGCGGATGAGCGGATGCGGTGCGGATAAATATGGGTGGGTGGTTGGTTGGTGCTCTGGCAAGTGGATCACTCGCGCATAGTTTAAGACCCATTTTATGGACACAGAGTGTTTTAGTCTTTTTTCTTTTGGTACTCTTCAAATACCTGTTTAAAATTTAAGCAATCGCTTCAATTTACTATTAAATATTTACAGCGCCTGCGGACTTGCAAATTGTTGATAAGAAATTTAATTCGAATGCTGGCAAATTTATTATTGATTTTATGTGGTGCAGAGATGCAAGCATGCTTGACTGGGATTTGTGATATACATATATACATATATTAAATAAACAACTTTTTCTACTTATTTTCTTAAGAATTCAATTTATTTCATTTTTTATCGGTATATGAGTGTCCTGGTAGAGGTTATTATACATATACTGGTTAGTCTGTCATATTGAGTATCTACTGTGAAGCAATCAGTTGTGCTATTTATGGTCTCAGAATTTATTTCGAAAATTTACTCACTTTAGATTTCTCACAATAGGGAAATAAATTGCATAATTAAGTCCAAAAACAAATTGGTCGAAATTTAATGATTTAGCCAATGTTTTGTGCTGTGCAACCAGTTGCAAGTTTGCTGCAAGTGCCAGGATTTGTCTGCAGCAGACAAAAGGCAACAATTGACAGACACACAAATACCAACACAATGGATGCAAGCCATGTGGCAGATACATGCCCCGCAACCGTTATGTTTGTATTTTTTTTTAGCCGAAAATCGATTACCAAACGGGACAAAAAATAAAGCTTGAGCAAGCAACATGTGGCAGAATATTTAGGTGATTGAGGCAGGGTCGAGTGGCAAATAAAAACTCAAAGGAAACGAATTCGTTTGGCGATGATACTTTTTTGCATGTGTGTGTGTTTGCTTGTGTGTGTGTGTGTGTGTGTGTGTGTGAGTATAGCTGTTTGCCTATCTGCAAGCTTCAGCTATCATAAGTCTTAGAGCTATCATAATGAAATATTTTTGAAGTTATTTTTTAGTTGCCAAGTGAAGTTCTTGTATGGAACACTTGTTTGTTTGACAAACTCATTAAACTAACAAATGTTCATAAAGTTAATAAAATACTTAATAATATTTATACTTATGTCTGCAAGGGTATGAAATCGTCGGTTTAGTCTATCGAATTTTTTATCCCTTGTTTTTTACTGCCAAGAAACGCGGCACGGCAACTCGAGGGAATGAAAACTGTTGCATGTGTGCGAGTGTGTGTGTGTGAGTGAGTGTGTGTGTGTGTGTGTGTGAGTGTGTGTGTGAGTTGTGGACATACTCAAACGAGTCTGGAAATTTAGTGCAGCCCGTGTGTTTGTGTTGATAAACGCCTGCACTCATGGATAGTTGCAGGTGTGTCGCCGGTCTTTGGCCAGGACACAGGCAACACAATTGCCCTTGGCTTAAATAACCAAAGTTGCATGTCCTTCTCCATTTCACACACACACGACAATTGCATTTGTGTGCGTGTGCAGCTGTTATGAGCTGTTTGTTGATTTAAGCCACGTGTGCAAATTGACTCAAAACTTCGTCAATTCAAACTGAAAACTGAAACTGAATTTGCGAAGAGTGCCGCACAAAAACTAACCACAAACAGCGCTAGCGGTAAATGCAGTTGTTTTAATTAAATTGTAATGAAATTTGCAAAAAATATTTGAATTTTTTTCCATTTTGCGATGGGTTTGGAAAGACCACATCGGTCACTTCCTGTGCGCAAATGAAATTGTTTGAAATATAAACGTTTATTTAAAATAGGTCGCTGTGTTATGTTAAATACGTTTTAAAAATATTAAAAAATATTCCCCTTACGTGCTAAATAAAGACTATGAATACAAGAGAGAGAGAGAGATACAGAGAGAGGGAGATAGACATAGGGGGAGATTGGCGACTCTGCTTGCAGCCTGCCCGCAACTGTGAGTAATTTACGTTTATTAAAATACCATGGAAAATATATATTTTGCTCAGTTTTTGCAGCAACAGCAACAGCTAAAGCTGTAGTTGTAGTTGTAGTTGTTGTTGTAGTTGTAGTTGTAGTTGTAGCCGTATCCGTTAGTTATGTTGTAGTTGTAGATTAACTGCCAGCTTGAGCAAATTCAAAGCTGACTTAGCTCACTTTTTGCTGCTGCCGCTGCTGCTGCTGTCAGATGGCAAACAGTTGGGCTCCTTTGTCTCTCCCCTCCGGCATTTCGTCCTGCAAACAGGTTAATTGAATTTGCTGAATGTGTTGAATGCGGCAGGGGGTGGGATGGCAAGGCCGAACAGTGCAGAGCAGAGCAGAGCTGAGCTGAGCTGAGCTGAGCTGGGCACGCAATCGAGGGCTGTTTAGTAACGCGTGCAACTTGGCCTGCCTGCAGTTACTTCATTAAACACTAAACACACACATACACTCACAGAAAACATATCCATCAACATAGAAAACATTTTTAAAAAAATACAGATATTTATAATTTTTTGAAATTTTATTCTGAGTTTTAACCTGGAAATGATGACCAAAGTTGAAGAAAAAAGCTAAAGCGAATCGATTTAAAATCCATTTCTTTTCTAAATCAACTTTTCAAAAATACTTAAGACATTATCTTCTGATAAACATGAACAGAATCCAATTAAAAATTTGTTAGTCAACATTAAATGTCTTCCAATAATTTTATATACCGATTAATTTCTGCTTCTACCGAGCGATTTAGAAATTTAGTTCTTAGCCAAATTTTTAATAAAAGAAAACGATGCTTTTCCGAAATTCACTTATTGTACAGTTAAATCCAAGTTGGTTTTTTCTTCAAGTGAACATTCCGTTGCCATTTCTTTGTTCACACCAGACCATTTTCCCATTCTCTACGGCTATCTGCATCCAAAGGATCTGGCTTTTAAGTATTTTGCATCTGATTTCACAGAAAACGTGAATTGCGAAAGCGTGAATTATTCCACAGCCAACCCACTATTGTCTGTGTGTGTGTGTGTATCTGTGTGTGTGTGTGTGTGTATCTGTGTGTGTTTGTGTGCGTGATGTAAAGTTAATTATTCTGCGAAATGGATTCAGCACTCGCTACACGTAACGAGGCGGCAATGAACAAACTTTTATCGTCATTCCTGTGCAGTTTGGCCAACAAGACTCTGTCTATGCGAGGTGTGCTCTCTGCGACTGCGGGTGTGTGTATTTGTGTGTGTGTGTTTGTGTGTATATACTTTAACTTCATTACCACACAGCGCAGCACTTTCGCTGGACCCTTTCCCTCATAAAATATGATGTCCTGTCGCCACCTCCACCTGCACCGCCCACAACCCGCCTGTCACCAGCCTCCAGCTTTCTGCTTCTGGATGAGCAGCTTTGAAAATTTGCACGTCATACGCACACCCAGTTTTTACGAGCCTTACGCAAATTAAGCAAAAAAGGGTTTTTGTCAACCCTTTCTTGAATTTAGCTCTTTCCATATGCGAGTCTCTGTGTTTTCAGCGAAACTTTACGATGTGTGTTTTTTAACAGTATTTACGTGACTTTTTCACTGAGCATTGCAGTTGACACTGCAGATTTGGGTTTTTGATTTTTGGGCGTAACGATAGTTTGTGGCATCAGCAGACTGGCAGACCCAGTCAACAGTTGGCCGCACGCAACAACCGAACACAGACAGACCGACAGACAGGCACTACCAATAATTAGCCGAGAGCCAAAGGGAGCACATATTGCCATGAATACGAAACCGAATTAGGGTTAGGGTTTTTGAGGGGCATCTCTGATGCCAGCCTGTCGACTGCATCTCTAATTGCTTGTGCATAAGCCATCTAACGTAACGGAACATAACCATTTGGGCCACAGTGAAAACGTTTTGATTGCATTATTAGATTTTTGGTTTTTGGAAATGGCACACACACATCTCTACTATATAAATCCAATTTCAATGGCTGAGCTTTTAATTATACTCAAAGGAGAGAGAGATAGAAAGACTGATATAGAGAGAGATAGAGAGGCAGAGAGATGAAAGAGACCCGATTATATTTTTTCATTTGCGGCCCATAAATAACAGCTGGCAAATCGTGCAGAAAGTGAAGTTCCACTTTGTACACTGCAAAAATGTCAAAAGCAAAAAAATATTTGAAACAAAAAGTGGCCGAGAAAAATTCGCTGACCGTTTCAAAAAAGTGTGCTATGAAAATGGATTTTTTGTTTTTTGTTTTTTGTTTTTTTTCTTTTTGCTTTTTAGCAAAAAATTCCTATGCGCTAAAAATAAAGTGTATAACAATGGAATTGGAATTGCAAAAGGGGGGCAGGAGCTGGCTGGCGAGGAAGGGTCATACAAATGGCATTTGGGCCCAGACGAACCCAAAATTGTGTGGCGGATAAGCCGCTGTATGTGCAATTAACAGTTCTCGTTGCGGCTGCCACATTTGTGATGTGTACAAAAAACAATGCCGCTAACAGAGGCAAATACAAAATTCGCATTGAAATGTCAGTCGTGAGTTGTGAGGCCTGATAAAAAACCTAAACATTTTACAAATTCTATGCATATAAATATTGTTTTGTTTGTGATTGCAGTTACGCTTGAAGTTTAGTTCCATTTGAGATGTAAATAGAGGGGTGGGGGGATATGCGCTGAAGCTGCACCAACTTTATTGCAACTCCATTAGGAACAGGATATGCAACTTGAAGGACATTCATGCATAGTATTATTGTAGAAATATTTATTTATCGAAAGTGTTTGGGAAATGTTTGCATTATACTCATTTTGTATACATACACACACACACACACACATACGCACGCACACACATACACACACGTACATAGATGTCCCGGAGCGTATGTTAAAGTATCGTCGTGCCCCTTCTATCTGTGGAGCATCTATCTGTCGTATATTTCTTTGTGCTGCTTACAAGCTTTGCAATTCTATTCAATGTGGTTGTGCGAGAAACCATTTTTTATTTTCAATTTTCGTTCTCGATGACATGACAAAGTGCCCTCAACAAGCGACACGCTGCGGCAAAGGGAGCAACAATGTTGGGCGGCATAGGAATCGGAATCGGAATCGTCGGCATCGTCGCCAACAGCCGCACATAAAATGGGGTGTGGCTTCTTCGTGTTTGTCCTGTTTAAAAATATTGCCGTCGCGAAAGTCTTAGCAATAAGTGAAAGAACAAAAAAAAAAAAAATAATAAAAAAAATATTGAGGAGGAGTTTTGTTCTGCGATATGCATACTGATAAAAGGATATCGCTGTCGATGTCCTTTGCTGTAGGAGGAAACTACAAATTCGATTTAAGCGATGATGTCTTGGAAGCTTCAACAGCAACTTTCACACAACTTTGTTGAACATCGCGGCTACACAGAGAGAAAAGCAGTCCACTCAAAACTAATTATTCAAGAATTTAATTTAAGAACGGTTCACTCTAACTGAGAACACACAATTTTAGACTAATCACAAAACTCATAAAACAAGTTAAATTTACTAATTAATTTCAAAGTTTGTATTTATTTAGCAGAGTATCCAATGCAACCAAGAATCGAGAACTCACTTGTTTTAACATAATTGAATCTTCAATTTCCATATTTAATCACGCTTTATTCAAGTTTAAAGCCGACCTTGTTTAAGAAACAAAATCTTATTTGACGTACGTTATGAGCTCACATTTTGATATAGGAAATTACGAAAATACTTGGAATCGCAGATCACTAAAATTGCACTTTAAATAAAATGAAAATTCTTGAATTCTATAATTTCTCTCTTGGTTTGAAATTAATTTTCCTCCGCTGTGTGTGGCGGTGTCAATTATCGTAGTCTGCTCGACGCGAACCCAATCCCTTGGACAGATATTGACACCGTTTGATTTCTCTGGCTCTGTTTGCACAGCAACATTAACTGCTTGTTTGCCATGCCCATCGCACCCCCCTCCCTCTGGAAAGGGTCTGGCCAAGTCCTTACGATGGGGTCGGCTTACTAAATTATTGATAAAATTAAGTTTTAAATTGTTAATTAAACGCAGAAGCAACGCGTTTGGCATCCGGTGTGCAGATACTCCGTACTTTTCTTGGCCCATTGGGGCCTGCATAATTTGTACGTTTCCCAGCAGTACCAAAATGTTCAATGTCCTTCGTCCTGCTTTGTTTTGCCATTACAGACCCGTAAGTACTCATTAACATAAGCCGCTGATGTTGTTGTGCGCAACGGCATTAATCGTATTTTGACTGTTGTTGTTGTTGTTGTTGTTCTTATTATCCGCGAGTGCTGCGAGTGCTGGACAAAAGTCCGCCAGGACTTGCTCAATGACAGCCACATTTAAATTAATTTTCATAAAAAAACAAAAATCAAGCAAATTTTATGCATTCGAAGGAAAGTGGGCCCATTAAACCGAGACGCCCGAATACAAAAGATAAATTAAAAAATAATATCAAGAAAACAACGAGGATGATGAGGACGTCAAAAGCGAAGAATTGCGCATAAAAACCACAATTGAGTTTTTAGCCGGCACAGAGAAAGTGAAAAAGGGAGATAGATAAAGAAAGAGAGAGAGAGACAGAGAGAGAGAGAGAGAGACCATGCATGATACTATATGCGTAAATCTCAACCAATTTGGGGCAGGGGCAACATCAATGGAAACAACAACAGCAACAAGGACACAAGCGACACAAACACGAAAAATTTACAGGACTAAAAAGTCGTATACCAAAACGACTGGCAAATAAAAGCGAAGCTAAAATTAATTTCCAACTTTAAGATACCCTGTTAATATATAAATATTATATTAATGGGGAAAAAGCTTCTGCAGCAAATTTAGCTAATTTCGATTGCCATAAAATAAATTTTATGTATTTATTTATTTGTTTTAGTGCAATTTATGATAATTCTTAAACAACACACACAAAAATGATTTGTTATTTATAAAAGATTATTTGATTTAAAAAAATAAATATATTCTCTATGGTTAGCAAAGCGGAATTCAAATATTTATACAAATATATACATATGTATAAATATATATAAATATATATATATATATTTCATTCGAAGTGTTTAAAATCTAAACTGTGTGTGCTATCAGCTAACGGTCACACACTCAACTCAAGAGCAATACACACACATACACACCACTTGTATGAAAATAGCGGGATCATACCTCATAAAATGTATTCTTTGCCACACACACACACACACACATTTGGGGAGAGAAAGAGACAGAGAGAGAGGATTTTGAAGCTGCACTGTTTCATTAACTCGGCATCAATTCTTTTTGCCAGGCATCCGAGACTTGAGAACTTTTTACGAGGCTTTTTGGTTCGCTTATGGAAATCAATGCGCTTATCCAACGCACACACATTAACACACACACACGCACACCCACACACACACACACACGCACACTCGTGTTTTGTTGCCGTTGATTTAATCATCGCTCGTGTGTTTAAGTCCCGTAAATCTTGGGAAATGCTTTGAAGGAAATAAGTTATAATTGCGCCTTGATGTCTGTATCGAAATTACTGAGTCATATTGCTGCTGGTTGGAGCTTGATACCCCCCAAAGCGACACTTTAACACATTAATAGGTGTTTCATAAGTAGCTTAAAAAAATAAATAAAAAAATGTGGAGTGTCCTTGTGTACAGAGTGTGAGCATATTTGCCAGCCTAGCCATTTATGGCTCACACTTGTGGCTATGTGGAGCAAAGTGTGTTTTGTGTTGAATATTAATAATAATAATATTACATCTGTAAGTATTTTTAAATTTTCCTTTACTCGTGTAAATGCGCTCAAAAGACACGCTGAAATTCATATATATATTTACCTCATGAGTTGCTTATGTTCGCTTAAATATTCGAAGCTAATTGGTAAATAATTTAAAAAGCAATTAATATTCATGTGAGGGCTCTGAAACCAAGCACAATCAGTGAATTTCCGCTTGAACAATAACAATAACTATTTAAAAGGGAGAGCCCAAAAAAGTCCAGGAAATCGAGAGCGATAATAATAATAATAATAACGTATGTTAAAACCAATTTTCCCTCTCTCTAACTGAAGTGATATAATATAATCAAAACACAATATTTCTCAGTCAATCATCAAATTTAGCTACTTTTAGGTCTGATAAAGAACCTTAGCTTAGACGTTAAATACAGTCTATGTATAAGTCACTCTTTACTAAAAAAAAATCCTAAAAAGTAGATACATTTCACTAACAAATTGGATTAAAATTCACCAAATACATCCATAGTTTCCGCAATTTTGGAACTGTCAAAAATCGTTAAAGACTTACATTTATTTATTTATTTATTTATTTATTTGTCAACTAAAGTCAGTCGACACCAAAAATACAAAAATTGGAATTAAATTAAATTTAAAATAAAATTAAAATTTAAAATAAATTAAAAAATAATAAAATATTTATAAGATATATAAGAATGTATATTTATTATTTTTTTTTTTTATTTTAGACATAAAGCAGCATTTATGGATTGATAACATTCTTAAAGAGTCCAGCCACGCCCACACCAACTGCAGCGCCCACTCTGTCGGAGTGTAAATGCAACAATGTTGCTGTCTAAGGAACGAATGATTAAATGTTTTTTGACTCTAATTTTGGATTGTTGCGTGTTGCAAAAGAAACTTTGCACTTTTTTTGCGTACATTTAGTTTTCGTGTATTTTGTGGCACACGGAAACCATTTCTCATTTTTTGAACTTTGCGCTGAGTGTGGCAAACTACGCAAAGTGACTGTCCAACTGTTCGTTTGTCTGTGTGTGTGTGTGTGTGTAACGTACTGATGTGCGATTTGTGCACTTGTCAGTTGTCAACAAAAACAAAAACACAAAATATAAAAAATAAAACAGCTACAAAAATTAACGAATAACATGGAAATTCACTAACTCTGAAAAAGTAAATATAAAGGACATTAAGTGGCGTTTAACAGGGCTGCTGTTGCTGCAGCAGCCACAACAAACCAACAAAAACAAAAACAACAACAACAACAATAAGAAGAAGAACAAGCACAACACACACACACACACACACACACACGCAAAAAGGAAAACACACAAATACACACAAACGTATGTATAAATGCAAACAAAACGAGATGCGAGGCATACAGCGCTTGTGTGTGTGTGTGTGTGGGGCACGTGGCGTGTAAATGAGCAGCAAAACCAAGGTTTATTAGCATAATAAGCACAACATGGAAGGCATCGACAATGCCACACACAGTCTGTAAGCTAAAGCAAGTCTTTGCAAAGGCTTGCAAATCTGTGCCCCAAATTTTTCACTTACTTATCATTTTATGCCGCGTGGCCGTGCGTAAATCCTTCCGCAAGGATTTCTGTTGCGCGCTCTAATTATGCACACACAATCCAGCCAGAAGACTGCGGTTAACTGTTGCTTGTGCTTTGTCGGTGGGTTCCTGGGGGGGCAACACACAACACACTCCTGCTGATGATCGACTAAAGACACTGTGCCACAAAAAAATAACGTACTACGAAAGCAGTCTGCAAATGTTGTTATCCTTTGGTCCTTGACTCTCCTAATGCAACCACTTGACACTTGAAACCACAGACGCTTTAACGTTGCTTTCAACTGAAGTCGAGCTAATCGCACCACTTGTGCCAGGAGTTTTACTGGTTAATGCTGCTCCTGCTGCTGCTGCTCCTGCTGCTGCTGCTGCTGATTTGGCTAATACTGATGCTGCTGCTTCTGCTGCTGCTGCTGCTATGTTTTGGCTTTTGTGGTTGTTGTGCGTTTTAGCGCGTGCAACGTGCAACCAGAACGAGGACTGACAACGAACTGAGCACGAACCGAGCAGTTGTTGGAGCAGCTGGAATCTCAACAGGCAACTGTTCAACTGTTATACGCAGTGCACAGTGGTACGAAATATTATTTTTTATTTGGCTTAAATTAGAAAAAAAAAATTTGCTATATTTGTTAATAATAATTCACACTTTAAACTATTAACAAATGGTTAAATTGTAAAATTGTTTTAACAACTTATCAATAAATATATTGGCTTATTAATTTTTGTTTAGTCTATTAAATATTTAAAATTTGATCAAATAAGCCGTTATATTATAATATTGATGCGATACACATCCACATAAAATAAACTATTTGTCTTTATTAAACTTTGAAAACAAAATTTTAAATTTACGGTTCACTAAAAAGACTTTAGCACAAAATACTTAAAACTAACAAAACTAAACACTAATAAAAAACTTGAGAACTCTTTTAAAAAACAGAATGCATTGCACAAAAATTTCCATATTTTCTGAAATTAACTTATGAGAAATACAACGAATTTTTAAGTTTACTGCAGACATTAATATATTGATATATATTTATGAAACTATAAACAAAAATGTTTTAATATTAAGATAAAAAAAATACTTTAAAAATAATAATAGCAATGTGCAGAGCAGCACAGCAATTTCAAACCATGCCACAAGGATGCACAGTGGGCAGCACAGAATTTGAATGCCGACGCACCCGGCGTATGCGCAATTTGCCAAACAACACCAGAGAAGAGAGCAGAAGTGACTGAGCAAGAGAGAGAGAGAGTGCGAGAGAGAGAGAGAGTAGGGAATGTTTACGCAGCGACAGCGCAACAATTTGTTGAAGAGCGACGAGGCAGTCGCCTTACATTTGTTATACGGCGACAGGACAAGGCAGGACGTGGATGTCGTCGTCGTCGTCGACGTCGTTATCCTGTCCGACGCAAGAACCGGAAGCAAAAAGTCAGCGTGATAAGCAAAGGCAGCTGGTGCTGCTGCTGTTGCTGTTGTTGCTGTTGTTGTTGCTGCTATTGCTGTTGCTGCTGTTGCTGTTGTTGGTGTTGCTGTTGCTGCTGTTGAGTCCCAGTCGAGGCGAGCTGCTAGCGCATTTTTATTGCCAATTCGATAAAAAAAAAGAAGAAAATTCGAAGGCAGCTCTCACCTTGGAGGAGCCTTGACAATTGTGCAGCAACAGGAGACGCCTCAGACTCGACGCATTTCATTGTTGTTGCTGTTATTGTTGTTGTTGCTGCTTCCTGCCTTGGCATTAGCATAATGGCAAAGAAGGGCGCTGAATGGAAATTGAGTTTGGCAAGCCTGCAACTTTGTTTTAGCATTTGGTGCTCTCCCTTTTTGTTACTGTTATTTTTGTTGTTGGCCATTCTTCTTGATTGTGGCATGAGCAATGGGGCACGGGGCACGGCGTATGAGCAACATGCGAAGCAGCACTTCTTGAGCAACTGTTGCTCAAATCAGCAATTCCGAGGAGTATCCCAGCCCCAACTCTTAACTCCAGCCCGCTGTCTTGAGGTGAAGTTCTTGTCGATGTTTGCTGGCCGGCAACCTTTGTCCAGTATTCATAAATATGTATGAGCAGCAAAGGGTTTTCCAAATTAATTTAACCAAATTGTGGCAGGCAACTTTTGCGTTGCTCGTTTGTTGTTGTTTGCAATTTATCGGTTGTTGCTCGCTGGTTGCTGGTTGCTGGTTGTGAAACAAAAATTTACGTTAAATTAAAAATAAAGTATTTGCAATTTTTATAAATTTATATGAAGAACGATTAACTTAAAGTAAGCAAAACACGTTTCATTATTAGTTAACTTATATCAAGTACGATTTACAAAGCACAACAAAATTTGAAATGGTTAAAAAATGTCAAATTAATAGAATTAAGAATAAAATAATTTATATAAGTTTTTTTTTTTGGTTATTCGTTTAATATTCACAAATCTTCTTCTATTATTTGCATATTTTATTATAATTAAAAATTAACATTCTATTTTCACAGCACATTAATTTGAAATCCAACTTAATTTGATTTAATCAAAAACTCACGAATTTGCTTTAACATTTTACTTTGTATATTTGATCAAACTTAAATAAATAAATCATTATTTTAACTTTTAATCAATTATATTTTTTGAGAAAGATTTCGTATTGTTTACTACCGAAACCGTACTTGAAAAAAGATCATTATGACTGAAGTCCTATAAATCTAAGTTGATATTCTTGATTGTATTTCTGCGAATTACTTGAGATTTTTCTCGCTGTGTAGACGGCTTGGTTTGCCACTGTGCCTTGCTGAGGTCAAGAATTTGCATGCAAAAATTTCGCAGCTAAGGAATTTATTTGGGTTTTGCATTTATGATGAGCAGCAGCCAAAGCCGGGGGTAGCAGCAACATGCCTCATGCCCGGGCCATAATAAAAACGCAAATTAAGGCAAAACGGCCAGAGATGCCTGCCTCGAAAGTGTTAAAGTACCAAAAATGAGTTCCAAAGGCAAATCAAGCGACAGCCAAGACTTCCGTCTCGACACGAACGCGGACGCGGATACGGGCAAGGACTCCGACTTTGCCAACGACTCGGCTCCCGACGCCGACTTTGACTCGGACTTGAAGTCCGTCATAATAAGTCCACGCAGATCCGGCTCAAATTGCTGCACGCGCATGCACACACACACACACACACACACACACACACACACACAAACACACACACACACACACAGCAGTTGACTTCGCCACTGGCAAACATTAGCGAAAAAAAACATGAAACGTGCGCTGCCTGCAAAGTACGTTGATTACGCAACAGGACCAACTGACTGCTTGCCACGCCACCTATTGAATTATTCCTATTTTATTTCACACACAAACACACACACACACACACATACGCATACAATCAATACTACTAATACACAGCGAAAAGTGTATCAGGCCAGAAGCTGGCTTCTTGGCCAGGTTATTGAACCACAGCACAGCCACGGCACAGCACCTGTTGATTGAGCTCATCAGCTATTACATTATGTAATATGCCCGCAAACAAAGCCATTTTGATGGCTTAATGTAAGCGACAGCTTTTATTAAATCGAACAACAGCCGCCTGCAAATTGGCATCCTTAGCCGATTGCAAGAATCCTGTTCATTGAAATAATTGCAGAAAGTTGTTACGCTCAGAGTTCTTTGTTCAGTTGATGTCTTTCTCAGCCAAAACTGAGAAATGAAATACAAATATTAAATAAATATACATATTAAATTATTGAAAGGAGTGGCAGAAATTGTATAATCAATTTATAAGGATTTGTTTGTGTTAAAGGACATGCGTTCTTAACTCAGCGCTACCGGAGAATATGCATATTGTCCCGATTCCAGATTGTTCTTAGTGAGATTTGTACAAGTAATTGGATTTCTAGATGAACTTATTATCCTTAAATGCTTTTTGATGCACTCAGAATTCTGAAAAGAGACTTTAAAAATAGATCCATTAAAAATAATAAATATAAGCAGTAAACAGCTGGAATAATGTAACTTTTCTTAAAACAGAAAATTGCTTATACCTCTGTCAAATCCTTTAAGCCCCTGACGAATATAATTGTAAAATATTTCGTTTTGATCAACTGGCTAAAAGACATTCAAATCAGTCTTTCACGATAATATTACAAGTTTCATCAAGATAGCCTTAAAACAGATGAGTTAAGAATTTGAACAAAATTAAATATAAATAAAATGTCAGTTGCTCTCAAACTAGCTGAAAGCGCCACCTACGTGTGAGTTTTATAATAACAGACTATTTGGACATTGATTTCTGTTAAGTTAGCTACCAGCCAATAGATGGCGCCCCATAACATAACCAACTTAAAATTTACTTTTAATTCATAGTTCATTCAATCTGTAACTTTCTGAAAATAACAGAGTCTTACAAATATTCTACATCATTGCACTGACTACAATTTCAAGATAATCATTCGCTAATCTCTCTAATTATCTCCATTAAATTGAAAGCGCTTTCGATTTAATGAGAATTATTTAATTATAAATTTCATCAAGTTGTGCAACGTTTGTCTGTGTTTTGTAATTTGTTTTTAAATATTATGAACTACGTGTCAATTGTACAATCTAATTAATAATTAACATTTAACCCATTAGAGTACACAAATATGCGCAGTAGGTAATAGTTAGATAGTATATTATTTTTTATTTAGTTTTATTTTCAATTACGTTTATTTGCCTAGCAACATTTACATTTACTTAAACAACTAATATATAAATATATACATTTGCATGTATATATTTGTATGAATTACATTCAATTTGTGTGTGTGTGTGTGTTTTTTTTTTTTTGATTAACTTTAAGGGCTTATAATCTATAACAAACGTAAATAGCGCAGTTTTTTTAGCGTTCAGTTTTTATTTATTTGTGTTTTCCTTGTTTTTTTTTTATTTATTATTTTCAATTGGATTAACGATTTTCACAAAACAGAAAATTTCGTAAGCCATATATATATATGTATTTAGGCCTCGTTAAGGGCCACAGTGCTATTTACATAGAGTAGTCGTAGTACCAGAGAATATACAAATATTACGTATTCCATTGCAAATCCTAAGCATATTTAACATATACACACATCATATATGATTTAAAGACTTTTCTTTTCCATTTTAAGCATTCTAAGAAAAAAATATACAAATTACAATTACTATATTTACGCATATATTTTGTTGTCAATTAAATATGTTAAGCATAAGTTATTACATAATTGTGCTAATTGGTTTTAAAGTTTCTCATCTTCTTCGTCGTCTATTGGATCTCTGAATCTTATTTGCTCTTTTCTTGGAACATTTTCTAATTTTTTGTTTTGTTTTTTTTTTACTGTTTCTTTTTCTTCTCATATTTTTATTTTATGTACGTTTTACGCTTTTGTTATTTGTTGTTCACTTTATGCTAAGGGTATTAAAATGAATATGTACAAGGTATGACTTATTAACTAGCAATATTTGCATGGGTTCTTCTTCAGTTTGTTTTTGTGTCGTTGGTATTCAAATTTCTTTCAAAGAAATTTCTATATATTTCTGAATGGTTATTTTCGTTATAATCTTTTTTTTTCTATTTCTTTTTTCCTGCAATTTGCGCTGTTTTTTTACTTGATTTTCGTATAGTTTTTAGTTGTTTTGTCGTTTTTCAATGCACACAGAAATCTACTAATTTTAAGCGCTAAACATTGGATATTAGTTTCTATGGTACTCAATGCAATTAAGTTTATGCGTTTCTATATGCTATACGTATGTTTTGTGTGTATGTGTATGTGTATATGTATGTATATGTGTGTTTTTATTTATTTATTTCTTTTTTTTTGTTTTGTTTCATTTTAAATTAGAAGCGACCAGATAAATCCTGCAAAAGAAAGAAGAAAATACAGCTGTGATTAATTTATACGATCTGTTGAATATAAAAGAGAGAGACTGTAAAATAGCTTAAGATACATTTACAAATCAAAAATAATTCTTCAGTTAATTTAACATTTTTTTTCTTAGAGTGAAAGCACAAAATGAATCCAAGAAATTGACATTCAATGAGCAAATATCAACCGATTATCGCTTCTTATGCCTCAGCTCAAGGACTAAGTCAAACTAACATCAACACTTCATAAAAGGACAATCAGCAACTGGCCAGCGGCACAGATTTGAGCGCCACAAAAATTGGCTAATTTATTCACAATTTTGGGGCACTTGACACTTGGCAGCTAGCTGCTCTAGCTGGCGTCAAAATATTCATAAGCGATAAGCAAATGTGTGAGATTGCTGCCATAAGCCTCAAAGAGTCTGCCAATTTTTATGCAAATTATGGCAACAGAAAAAAAAAAAAAAACGAAATGAAAATGGAAATGGAAATGGAAAACTACAAAGGACAGGCTCAAATTGTGTAATAAAAAGCGACAGCGCTAAACATTTAAAATGCGAATATTTAGCCGTCTTTTGCTAGACTGCCTGCCTGACTGGCTATAACAATAAATTTCGAGAATCTCAGCAAGTGTTGTTGCTGGCATAAAAATCAAAAGACGACGTCGCTTATCAGCCGTTTTATTAGTTACAGCTTAAAATTATATATATGTATATGCATGTATATATATATATGTAAATATAGATGTGTTGATCACGCGCACAATTTTTATAACCGGCAATTGAATTTTATGGGCCCGCACTTGCGACACGGCCAGGAAAGGGAACAAATCGTTGCCTACTTTTGTGCGCCGTCAAATAAGTTTATTGCCCGGCCTTGGGCCCTGTTGGGATGATTGCCTGCCTGGTTGGCTTACAGCCTGGCTGTGATTAGTTGCCACGCCCCTGGCATATTTGCACTTTGCACTCACACACACACACACACAGGTCCCTTACTGTTTGCCAGCGCCTCGATTGTGTCCTGCAGGTCCTTGCAGTTTATTACAAGAAGCGCGTTGCTTGTTTGCTTTATTACTTATTACACATGCTGCTTTATGGGTGCTGGTGTGTGTATATGTGTGTGTGAGTGTGTGCGAGTATGTTCATGTCTGTCACGTCATTATCCTTTGTGGCGTGCAACAAGTGCTTCAATCGCAGCGCTTTGTTTGCCGTGTGCCAACCAGGCACACACACAACATCCTTCAGGGCCCTAAGCAGCTTGTGCAAAAGCGCCCTTTACTCGCTATCTCACACTTGTGTCCTTCTGAGTGTATGTTAAACGTATGTAGCAGCCTACACAGAGAGAAAATGGCGAAGCGTCAGCAAATATTCGACTGATTCAAAGGGATCACAAGAAATCCCAGAGCAAGCAAAATATGAAATTACTGATTAATTATTATGCTAATATTTTTATTCATTTTATATAATTTAACACGCAACTCAATAAATATTTTAAAATTACTGAAAAGCAGTAGCTAATTTAAATATTTGTATTTATTTTTAAAATGTTTGATTTGATAATTTAGTAACACATTTGTCTCCATATCGAATGGATCAAGGATTCATTGCAATCGTATCAAACTTAAATTAAAGTCGCAATTTGAATCCAGATAATCCAAATAAACTTTTAATAACAATTGACTTCACAAATTACAAAATTGAATCGACAATCACACCCTCAATTATTTCTCGATGTGTATGTGTTTTATTTTTTGCCTTTTCCTGCCACTTGGCAATTGTTTTCCGAGACTTCCTTCCAAGGCGGCGGCGTCTCGTGGCAGGCAGCCCAGGGTCTCAACTCGGCGCGACCTCCGTGTGCCGTTCGAGTTAAGTGAGTGTAAATGTGGTTGTGTCAAGCCAAACCATGCCCTCAATCCCCAGCCCCTGACAAGTTGTGTGTGTGTCCTTTTTGCCGTTGAGTTTCCTGTCGGCAGCTTAAATGCTATTAAATTGCTGACAATTTGTATCATTATAAATTCGGTGCGGGCAAATTGATTCCGCTGGTTGTTGAGTTGTCCGTTTTCATTACTCAGTCAGTCTGTCAGTCAGTCATTCAGTCAGTCAGTCACTCAGCCAGTCATTTAGTTGCTTTTTTTGTGCAGCATAATCAAGTTTTCAATCAGAGGAACAGTTGCACAATTAGCCCTCAGTTAGTGGCTGAAGTGCGATAAGAGTTTGATCTCCTGGGCACTGTCACAACTAACTCAATTTGTGCCCGCAAAGTCCCCAGACATTTTATTAATGATGCACGTTGGCATTAAAATTTAATCAAATGTGCCCCCAAATACAATTAAGGAACAAATGAATGCAACAAAAAAATGGAGAAGAAGAAGAAAAAAAGAAACTTGTCGCTGAAACCAAACTTGAATGCTTGAATAATTCAGCGAGTTGCGGCAAAGTTGCAACACCTATAGGAATCCGAACACAAGAAATTGACAAACTTTTGGGTCGCCGTTGCCTAGGCCAGGCCAAATGGTAGGCCAGGACAACGCCCCCTCCCCACTGTCAGCCTCGATCTCAATCTGCACAGGACATACACAGAAAAAAAAATAAAAATAAAAGAAGAAAAAAAATCAAGAGAAATCGCGCCTTTTGGTTTTTGCCTTCATTTTTTTGTTCGCAGCTTTTCAACTAATAAATTGCCTTAAAATGCTTTTGTGTTTCACGCGCGCTTTCACCGGGGGCAACCAGGAGACATGCCCCCAACCACCCACCCACTCCTTCGCCTTGCCACACAGCAGCTGCAGCCATAATTTGTGTGACTTTATTATGTGTCAAGTGAGTCAATCTGCGGACGATGATGATGAGAACGACAACGACGGGGACTGGGACGAGGACGAGGACGGGAACGCGAAGCTGTAAATTGTGATATCCTGCGGGAAGCTTACACCTTATTCACTTGCCTCCCTCCCTCCCCCACTGCCCTGCAGCTGGCACAGCAACTTTAGCCGTTTATTGACATGTGTCGCTGGCGGCTTATTAGACCCGGCCGTGAGGCATGTCCTTAAAAACCTGCGCATTCAGCTTTTTTTCCATTCTTTTCGTATTCCATTAAATATGCAATGCGCAAGTTTAAAGCATGCCACACCATTTGCATAATACAAATTGTAAAAAAATTTTCAAAAAAATTCTAAATTTATATATGAGAAATATTAAGCGCTGTCAGTTAGCGAAATTATAAAAATCTGAGAGATGGGAACAAAAAAAAAAAAAAAGAAAGAAAAGAAGAATGGAAAAAAATGTAAATCCGCTCAAACTGTTGGGCTGCAATTCAAATTATTCACTCAAATGAAGCGGCAGCAGAGCCAAACACAAAAGTTTGCACTTGGCATAAATTTCGTAGAGCCAACCACCCCTTGCAACCCACTTCTGCCACCCCCCTTCCCCCTCTCTCGAAGACGATTTGATTTTATTTTATTAGCACATCACACGATTGGCGCCAGAACTTGACAAAGTTACAACTTTGTCCTGGCATGCTGGCGACTTCCTCTCTCTCTCCCTCTCTATCTCCCTCCCTCTCTCACTCACTCTCTTTCTCTGCCTGTCTTGCCAACTTTTTCTTGGGCAAAACATTTTTTTTTTCTGGTCGCTTTGCTGTTTTCTAATTGTTGGCTTACAAACTTAATGTGGAATTCAATTTGTGCGTATTGCACTAAACGAAGCCAGCGAAAGCAGAGGTGTGGGAGGGGCAGCTGTGGGGGCGGGGTTCAGTTCAAAACTTTTTCATGGCACTTCTTTGGGTTTTTTGTCGCCCATTGTTGGCCGCAACAAAAAACACAAAAAAACACAAAAACACTTGGACACAAAACAAAAATGCAAACTGACAGCTTAACTGACATTGAAAATAGCCAGAAATAATGAAAGTGAGCAAAGGTATTGGAATCAGCCAGCTGGCTAGTATCCGACTCTTTAATACACTGTAAACAATCACGTCAAAATCCATGAAGCCAAATCAATTTGTCAAATTACTTGAAACACTTGAATTTTCAGGAAAATATTCATTCAATTTAAACATAAAGTTTTCAATTCATATAGATTTAGGCTTAAGAAGGTCAAAAATCAAATAGCAGCACTTAATACATTGTTGCCACATATCTTGCAACAAGACAGCGAACTTGACTCAACCATGTCAAAGCGAAAGAACACTCGACGCAAAAGGTTAAAGGGTTAAAGGATTAAAGGGATAAAGGATGCAGCAGCACTTGAAAATCTCATCGATTATTCGATGGCGAAAAACTCTTGTAAAATATGCGAAAAAATCAAATGTAATTTCTCAATATTAGCTGCACACTTAACACACTTGATTTGAGCGAGGCCAAAACAGGTACAGGTAAATAGCCATAGGTTTTTCTTGCCATGGCCAAAAACAACAACAACAACAGCAACAACAACAACAACGAGCAGAAGAACATGAAGCGGACCAGCCGTGCATAAGTCGCCCTAAGGACGTAATTAATTTTTCAGCATTTGCTTTGCTGCCTGCTGCTTGCCGCTTGCTGCTTGCCTCTTGCCGCTTGCTGCTGACTGAACGCTTACTTCAAATTGAGGCAAATTCAGGTGCAGGTTGCCTTGACGAATTTGCGCCGCGGTCGCCAAAAAGGACCTGTGAGAAATGCCTGGGGCCGCTTGGCCAAACCAAATTAGCGCAACCATTACGTGAGCGACAGAGGCATGAAGGCACTGAGGCACGTAAGGACTAAGGACGCAAGGACATAAAGACGCTTGAATGCCACTGCCCACATTCTGTCTCTATATACATATTTCATGTGGCTCCGATAAATTGACTTAATTTTCTATAATTTGGCGCCGCTTTAAAGTCGCAAAGTGAAAAAACTCTGCGCTTTAAAAGTGTACTTTTACATATATATATATATATATATATATATATATGTATATATATTTTGTTTTTTTTTTGTTTTGTTTTGACCAGGGTGGGAGTACTTGACATTGTATTATGATAATTGAACGCGTGTAATTGCCCTCAAGTAGCGTTAGATGGCTAAAAGAAACAAAAAAAAAGTCCAAACAGTCAGCAGTCAGAATAAGTACTCTAAATGGCAATAAAAGATTCATGGCACAGGCAAATGAACTGAACTAAGGCGATTTATATATGTATATATATATATATATACATATATACATACATATATACTTATAAACAGGACGCGCAATGAAAAGAAAAATGTAGAGGGTGACTTTAAGAATAGTTCTCCCTTTGGCTCCCTTCCTCTTCTCCTCCTTCTTCTTCTTCTTCCTCTTATTCTTCTTCTTCTTCTTCTTCTTCTGTTTTAGCCTCTTACATATTCATAATGTATCGCTATATGCGCCGTGATTTTACATTATTAACATAATTTATGCATAACTGTCACATTGAATGGCTTTTAGCAATTTGGCTTGATGCAAATTGAAAGCGAATGAATCGTCTCTCGACTTGGCTCTCTACTCACTTTGTAAACCGTTGCGGGCGACCAGCTGCAGCTCCTCAATCCTCAGCTCCTCAGCTCCTCAGCTCCACAGCTCCACAAAACACACCCCCATTCCTCAACCTCAACAAGTCCCTTCATTATGCTTATCGTCGGATCTCCGCTGTTTTGCTTAAATTGTACACAATATTGTCCTTTAGTTTAGGCCCAGCCAACGTCTTAATAAGCGGTTCCAAGCTATTGGAGATCTCGTTGCGGATCTAATGCACCCAGGAGGGGGGCGAGGTGACCACACTGGGTTGTGTGTACTGCACTCGGGTCGCTGTTTGTGTGGCCAATTCCAGGCTATTGTTGTTGTTATTGTTATTGTTGCTCAACAGCAACTGTTGCTGCTGCTGTTGTTGTTGCTGCTGCTGTTGCTGCTGCTGTTGTTGCTGTTGCTGCTGCTGTTGCAATTGCAATTCGGCCTGCAACTGACTGCAACTTAGCTGCACACCTGCACTGATGTTGCAGCTACTGCTGCTGTTGTTTGTACTATTATTGGTTAAGATCACATTGGTAGCATTCGTGTTGACCGCCGGCAGCGGTATGTTTATGTCCAGCAGTCCATCGTATATCATCTCCTGCTGCAGCAGCTAAAAAAGAGAGCAAATTTATATCAATTTATTTTATATATTTACTTATATTTATATTCAGTTTCAGGATAATAGAATGAAAATATAGCAAAGGATTTAGTCAGTTGAATGTGACCTTAAGTGGAAATTACGTTCTAAAATAATGATTCAACTGAATAAACAAAGTTTACTTAAGATAGAAAATCTTTTTATAGAAACTCTTTTCAATGGACAAAAAGAATGAATAAAGGAAAAATTGTTTTCACAGGAAAGCAAGATAAAGAAGTTTGTTTACAGATAATGTCAGAGAGGGAGGGTAAAGTTGATTTTATCCCTAGATAAACCCGTTTGCCACATCCCAACGTTACTCACCTCTTCGACGTTGCACTCGAGACCGCCCTGAAAGTTCTCCAAGTTAAATTCGTCAATTTGCTCACTATTGAGCGCCTCCAGGCATTGTCCTATCAAAGTAGAGGCGCAGTTATTATCTGCTCAGGCAGCAGGACAGTTAAGATGCACAATACAGGGATATAGAATAGATTGAAGAGAGATTCTGTTGCGAATACCAAGTCTCATTAACTTACCCTCCAAACCAGAGGACAACTGCTGCTGCTGCTGCTGTTGCTGCTGCTGCTGCTGTTGTTGTTGTTGTTGCTGTTGTTGCACAAGCAGTGAACCATTATCGGAGGCAGCATCCAGCAGAATGCTATTGCTATAGGTGTTAAGGGAGTCCGACGAGGGCTCACTGTTGGGATACGCAGGCGACATGGTGGTGGTGACTGAATTGGGTGACAGGCCCTAAAAAACATAGATAAAAACAACAATTAGTTAAACTTACTTAATTATCTTTAAAGATTAGTTGCATTTAGTTTCATTCAACTCACATCTCGCGTACTGTGTAAGCAGCCGCAGTTGAGCGAACGATGCAACAAGCATTGTTGCTGCTGCTGCTGCTGTTGTTGTTGCTGCTGTTGCGGTTGTGGTTGCAGTGTGTTGTAGCCGGTGGCAGAGACGGGTCCGTTGAGTGTATAGCCTTGTGGTAGCTGCGACTGTTGTGGCGCCTGCTGTTGCTGCTGCTGCTGCTGCTGGTATGGCGGTGGTGGTGGCTGCGTCGGCAGACCAGATGCTGCACTGAACCTGCTCCAGCCGTACGATCGTTGGGTTGCAAGAATTATAGAAACAAATGTTGACTTTACAGAACAGTTTCCAAACAAAACAGATAACGCGTTATCCGATTACTTTCAGATGGAGTAGAGGGAAAATTTTCTATTTTCCACAAAACAATCGGACAACTATCGGCCTATCAAATGCTTTCTGTATTTTAAGTATTTTTTATGTAATGAATTTTATTACTTTGAAACCGTTAAGAAAATCGTAAAAAAGCCTTCTCTATGTGCTTTTTTATGTGGCAACTTGAACTTTTTTTTTTTATATCAAACAGACGAAAATTTCAAATTAATTACCAGCTTTTCATACAAACGAAAAAATATTGTTTTAAGCCAACTTTCAAAGAGATCTTAGAAAAGGTTTCATAAGCTGATTAATACAAAAACACAAAATTCGACTTTCCTTCTTTTCCGAGCTTGGCAAAATAAGACAAAGCTCCATAAAATGTATAAATATATATGTATATATATGTATATGTAGATAAGATAGATAGCTAGATATTGTGTGGCATGCAAAGCTTGTGGACACAATAAGAAAACGAAGGAAAGAAAACAACCAAAGATTTGGATGAGACACAAACTTAAAAAACAATTAAACCACATTAAACACAATCATCAACAACTGACCCTTGCTGCTGCAACATGTCGTTGTGGAGCTTCAGCTCATCCGCCATGGAGCCGGTCAGCTGATCGAGTGCCTGCGCCTGCGCCTGCGTCATTGTCGTATTCTGATAGTCAACCGAGTAGCCCCCCCATTCGAGCTCCAGATCCTGGGCGCGTATGGGACTCAAGCGTCCGCAGGAACTGGCATTGGATGAGGCGCGCTGACGAAAATCGGGCGACAATTGAAAGCCGCCGCTGGACAGCAAAACGATAGACAACAAATGTAAAGAAAACAAGAAATGAAAATAAACATTTTGGCAAAATCAAAAAACGTAAATAAAAAACTTAACACAATAATATTTGTAAAATTTAAAATTATAAATAGCTAACTTAAAGTTAAGACTTTTTTTTGCTTACGCTCTACAGCTTACAGCTAAAAAGCCAGCATTCAAATATATTTTTTATATTTAAATTAACTAATTATTTAAGTGTTAAGTTAAAGCACGCAATTTGGTGGCAAAAATGTAAGCTACTTAAGCATGCTTATTAATTAAAATAGAAGCAAAAAAAATCATACATCTAAATCATTGTTGCTTAAACTTAATTAACAAGTTTCAATTGTAAATTCTACTACTAAGGTTTAGTTATTGTCTCATGATAAAGTGGGAATCAGCAAAATATAAGTTGCTAAAATTAGCTAATTTAACAGTAAATATTTAATTCACTTTTTTAAATGTTTATAGAGCTTTGTGTAATGATTTAATGTTAGTTGTAAGTCAAAGTTTAATTATTATTTGTATTAGCTTAGCTAAAGCGAATCGCAGGCAATTTCCACGATGAGAAAACGCATGAAAAATTTGTGTCAATACACGAAATCGAATCTTAACCTTAAGTGAAACTAAGCTAAGATTTTCAAGATGCTGTTGCCTGCTCCATAGTTAATAGTTACCTGTGCAACGGACTCTCTGGAAAGTGATCCAAGCCCTCGCTGACGCTGCTGCTCGGCGAGGGCGTGGCATCGTTGAGGCCAACAGCACCGGCCTGTCGCAGGGCCTCCACACGCTTTTTGGCCCGGCCGCGACGCTTCTCGTAACGGGATGTTTCCATTGAGGCGGCACGACGACGCACCGATTTGCCGGGCTTTGCATCCGGATTGAGCATCCACCAGGACGATTTGCCGGTGCCCTCGTTCTGGACGCGCATAAACCGACTGTGCAGCGACAGATTGTGCCTGATGGAGTTCTGTAAAAAAATGAATCAATTGTGGCAATTAGTGAGACGTCTCCGGATTCCGAATATACGATTTTTGCGGAATTTGCAAATCCTACGCGATTGCTATTTGAAGCAGTTCAATTCAAAAGACACGCTGATGTAACGATTTGTAAGCAATTGCGTTAACTTCCTGTGTGTGTGTGTGTGAGTGTGTGTGTGTGAGTGTGTGTGTGTGAGTGTGTGTGTCTTGTGAGTGTGTGTGTGTGTGTGTGGGGAGTGGATGGGTGTTTAGGGTAAGTATATAGTAAGGTCTTGCGTTACGTTTCCTTTTCCCGGTTTTTCGCCATTCAATTGTCTGACGACATTTTTATGGTTTTTAGAATACACACACACACACACACACACACACACACACACACACACACACATATATACACACAGGGGTTTTCTCTAATTGGAAGTTGTCTTCAGTTGGCTGTCGTTCCTATTCGCGTCCTGTGTCTGCTTCTGCTTCTTCTTCTGCTTCTGGTTTAGCGTCTGTGTCGCTTGTCGATTGTCGGTTGTCGGTTGTCATCGCCGTTGCCTGTCGCTTAAGCTGTCAATTCATATTTTATAACAATAGTCATAAATATCGTCATGCGCAACGCGGTGACAACAGCAAATCGACAAACGCGACAAACTAGACAAACTAGACAAACAGACGGAACGGTACAAATTTGTAGCATCCTCGATCCATGCCGACTAAACGCACTGAAGGTAGCAACATGAAAGAGTGACTACTGGTGAGTGTACGACTTAATTGATACCCTATAATTACTCCCTGCTCTAGTTACACTATACAAAATGTATTCTTCAAATCAGTGCTTACTGTACGATCTTCATAGAATTTATAGAGCACACAGATGACATTCATATCTATTGTGCAAATACTAAAAAAAATACTAAAAAAATGTTGTCTTTTTTAGACCTCTCGACATAAGCAAATAATCACATTGCCTAAGAGCCAAGGTGGATAGAAAGATAGATAGATATAAATAAACCAATTCGAAGTTGTCACACATTTATAACACCCTAAGCACTGTTTACAGGGTATTCAAAACAACACCCACAAAACACACCAGATCCACATCAAACAAAAAATAGAAACAATCAAACACGTTTAGTGCGGATTTGTCATCGGTTACATTTTGTTGGGAAAACTGAATGAATGTGGCAGATATAGAAAAAAAAGTGATGCTGATACTAGCGTTCCAACTAAATGGAGCATTACAAACTAAACTAAATGTAAAAGCAGAGCAGCCACAGATTCCAAAAAAAAAAACACAGAAATCCCCAATCCCCAATCCCAAACACCAACTGCCAAAACCGATCCAAATGCGATGGCGGCTGCGATGCGTCGCGACTTCAGGCGGCACATTGGCGCCATTTATCACCGTTACCAGGACATGTGTGTGTGTGGGTGTATGGCGACTAAAACCTGTGCACAGACAACAGACGACAGCCGGCTAGAGATAGGGCAGACAGGAGCAACACCGCCTGGCTACAGACCTTCTAATATAAATTTTTTTTTTTTTTTCTGTGCGAGTCAAAAACTTTTACTTGGCGTCAGTCGAGTCCTGTTGGCGTCTCCTGGCGTCGTCGTAATGACATTTCGGTTTTAGCCCACGCTTTTCCCCCTTCCCCCTCTTCGCTTCTCTCTCTCTAACCATTTGCCACTTTACCCTTTCTGCTGTCTGCTTCTTGCATAAAGTTATCATTTTTATTTAAATGTTTAAGTGCGTCCTCCACGCCCAATCCATACTCCCCAAACTCCCAAATCCTTTCACGCATTATCCTTTTCCTTATCCTGGCACATGTCTGGCAATTGCAAACATGTTTGGCTGCTTTTGGCTGTAATTTAAACATTGAAACGTTTTTATTATGCTAATATGCCTAAAGAAAATTATCTTACTAAATTATCTGCGCTGGACAGGAACAGGAAATATTGGCATAGTATGAATAAATTAGTTAGTAGCTTAAGATGACACACGCATGTCCTGCCCAAAGGATTAGCCAGTGCATAGCCAAAATTTGTTTCGGGCCCTGCTTAAAGAGAGATTCTGGCATTTCGTATTTAATACTGAAATTTCTTTAAGAGCGCATCCCCGATGTAGAGCGAGTCCTTGCTGTGAGCCGCAAGGCCATAAAATCTACGCGAAAATTCTAACAAATGGCATTCATAATTTATGGGCACACACTTCATTGAATATTCATAAACTTAAATCTGGCGAAAGCAAAAAAATGTATATATATATATTCAATTCATCTAACTAATTGGCGCTATTAAATCGTAAGATATGTGTATGTACTCTGAGATGAGACTGCGACCACATGCCGACAGAGCGTCCTCCAGGATATGCGCAAGATGGCAAGCGAAGTTGCCAAGGCGCTGCATTATTTGTATCTGAGAGGGGGAAGAGGGGGAGGGTGCTGGGCTGCTGCTGCCTTACAATGCGTATGTGGGTCACACTCGAGGGCAATCGCACCACCACCACCCCTCAAATCAACACACAGAGAAATATGAAAAGAAAAACGTACCGACCGAAAAAGTGGGAGGTGGTGGGGGGGGGGGGGGGAGTCGAAAAAAAAGGAGGAAGCCGAAAACTATACAAAATGGCTTCATTGAATTTGCTTGCAACAAATACAAATACAAATATGTATGGGCAAAATTCAAGAAATTGAAATTTAATACATATATGAGCACAAGTCCATTTGTCGCCAAGGATATGCCCTTTTGTGTACACTCGCACACACACACATACACACACACACACACACAATTAATGTGCACCGAGCGTAAATTACAACGAAATGGCATGCCCCTCTGTATCAACCCCACACTACTCCACAACCTCCCCCCCCCCTCACACACATCCAATTGGTTGCCAGGCGGCTGGTCTTACAATTTGACCCAGTTATGCAGAAATAGTTGCGAGTTGCTGCCCCGATTGCCAATTACATTTATTAGAGCAGCCACATTTATTTATTAGTCAGTCAGGGCTGTGCACTGATTCATTTCTCTTCCATAATTTATATGAGTAATTGGTCATTGGAATGGGCAGGGGCTAAGCAGGGGGTAGTCAGTGGATAGGCAGTGGGTAGGCACTGTATTAATGTATTAAGCCCGCCAGAGAGTGTGCTCTTCATTTCAACCAAAATACCTATTGTCAAGAAAGCCCCTTCAATTCACCCTCTACCCTAATGTCAGCATAATGCGCAACATTATATATATATATTTATATATGTGCATATTGTCATTGGGCCATTTGAGCGGCTTATGAAGCAGGCACAAGAGGCAACAATATGTGGCACCGCTTTTAAGATGCACTCGATGCACTTCTCGACCAAAAGAAAAGATACTTTTAAATGCAACAATAAGTGGTGAAAAGAGTGAAAAGAGTTTTAGAAAGAGAGAGGGAGAGAATTAAACTTAATTTAAGTGCACAAAAAAAAAAAAAATCTTATATATCTTATAAATATTTTAGTATTTTTTAATTTATTTATAATTTTAATTTTAATTTTATTTTAAATTAAATTTAATTTCAATTTTTAATCAATAATAAATAAATAACAATAAATAAATAAGTAAATAAAATAAATAATCTACATGCTGTACGTGAATATTTTTCTTCTTCTTATAAATCCTAATAAAATAATAAAAATACTTAACTTATTTAATTAAGTAACTGAATCATTGACAAACTAACTTAACTAACTGACTGCAAATCACAGTCCAAATGTAAAGTTCTAAAAAGCTGAATTTGTAACTCCAGTTTTATTTTGGCAACAGAATGCAATTTTGGGAAATTCGACAATAAATTTAAAACAAATTATGCAACACTTATTTTTTGTTCACTCTTTGGCAACAAGTTTAATTTAAGCAAAGTAAAGCTACATTTTCATGGTTTTAAGTAAAAATATAAATGTGAACAAAGTACTTTTTAATTCAGAGGTTGTCAGGGTTGCCAGCTGCATTAGCTGGTGAATTGGGAGCGTGAACAAGTATTTGAATTTAAATACAATATATATTTATACTAATAAATAAAGTGGCAAACAAATTGTACGCGCAGTGGCAAAATTGGAGCGTAATAAAAGTTTTTGGTTTGCATTGAGTGAATTTAAATGCCAGTTAGCCAGGCAGTCAGCGATTCCAGAATAATATAGCACAGCACAAAGCACCGATTCATATCGGCATAAAATATATATAGTATACGCATACATGTGTGTGTGTGTGTGTGTGTGTGTAGATACAATTCAAAAATGGAATAAAAGTAATAAAGAAATCGCGCTCGAATGCTAAACAGCTGCAACAATTCTCACACACAAATCAAATGAACCCAGCACTGAACTCAACACACATAAAAAAAAAAGCATAAAAAAAAAAATTGAAAAGCAAAAAAAAAAAATAGAATAAAAAAAAAAGATTATTCGCATTTAGATGTGAAATCGAGATATAAATTTTTGAAACGACACTCAATGCACAGGTTCACGTTTCGTACAGCGCCCGCCGCAACCCAAACCCCGTGCCACTAATTGCGGCACGCTAGTAGCCAGTACCAGAACCAGAACCAGCAAATAGAGCCAGCCAAGTTCAATGCAGTTAAAATTTAATGTGCCGCCTCCAAAAAATAATACAAAAAAAAAAAAAAAAAATACCTTACAAAAAAGTTGTCCGTCCGGTTTTAAACGCAGCTCGTTTTTCAATTCAAATTCAATTGTTTTAACAATTTTTTTTTCTTTCTTTCTTTTTTGCTAGCTAATTTGTAAACAACACTTGGGCAAAGACTAAACAAATTCGTATACATATATCCACAATGTATCCATTTGACGGATCAGAGAAATTTATGGCCTTGGCATGAAGCATCAGCCTCGCCCGCTCACTTGTTTATGTTTATTCTTCAGTCTAATTAATTGTTTAAACATATTTTGTGCCGCTTTTTGGCTAAAAGCGTTAAGGGGTCTGTGTGGGAAATGGTCACCAGCGTTTAAGGAGCCGAATCAAATTTGCATTTCTAATTCCCATCGCCGTTGCTTTTTTGACACTTGTCATTAATATATATATATATATATATATATAAATATTTTTTTTGTCCATTCAACATTCACCTTTAAGGGCCCAAACCACAGCCAGAACAAGACTCATTTGAGGGTTTTTTGCTAATTTTATGCTTTATTATTTGGCTCTCTGCTTTTGGGCTTTCATTTTTATATATTGGGCCTAGCAACAGGCTTCATCTAACAATTGATTTTTTTTTAGGTGTAAACCTGTCATTGTTTAATTAAATAATGATTGAGTCGAATCACATGTATTGAATTGTAAATAACCGACCAAAAATCCCCTTGGCCAAAAGGTAAGCAGTTAAAGCCAAATCTCACATGTATTTCATGGAACTGGAGTCATAAGCTAAATCAATATTTTTACAATTTGTGTATCAAAAAATGATTTGAGGCCAGCAAAAAACTTGAGCAATACCAACAACTTTCAGCCCAATGCCGAATGGCTATCAAATTGGCATCGACCAAATTGCCCCGTTCGCAAAAGCTGATATGTTGATGCTGATATGGCCCATTCCATTACATATCATTCCAACCACCCCTCCCCCCCTAAGAAAGTTGGACAAATATTGTTAAGATATGCGAACATAAAACTAGCAGCATTATCGAGCCAATGATGATGTGATGATACCGGCCATGATATGAAAAGCAAAAGTTTTTTTTGTGTCTTTTTTTTTTCTATTTTTTTTTTTTTTTTTTGTTTGCGTTTGCGTTTGTATCTTGGGCAAACTTTTATGAATTTGAGTTGGCGACAAAGCCAAACAGAAAGTTGGCGATTAATCGCTGAAGAACTGGCGCCTCTGCCTGCAACCGGCTGCGGAAACCAAAAACGGAAGACAACCGAATCGGAAACTGTACCGAAAATCCTAAACTGCAGATCGATTTCTATTTTACCTGCACAACTTTAGTTTCAACTTACAAAAAAAATTATTTAAAAAAATGTGTGAAAAAAAGAAATAAAATAAAAAATGGTAATAAAACAGTTTAACTAAAAATGTATTAAAAAAAAAACAAAAGAAAGAAAATATTAAAAAAATTGCGTGCAAAATTCATTGCTCAAAAACAAAAACATTATTAAATTTAACAAAATAATAAAAAATTACATAAAAATAGGCATCGATGCTCCTGGAACTACACTATTTGCTAAATTTAAAATTGATAAAATACTTAATTATTTTAAAAGTGTTAAAAAAAAGATATGCCAAATAGAAAAACAGCTTTCTCAACGCGATTATTTAAGGCATTTTGTTTTTTGAGTGTATAAAATATAAATATTATAAGCAGAGATCCTTAAGCAGCTAACAAGTGTCTAGACTTGTGCTTGTGTGTGAGTGTGTGTGTGTGTGTTTCTATATGTCTGACTGCCACTGAGCAATATGGGAGTGCAGTCCATAAACAGTTCATAAGTGTCGCGTTTGTCTCGACGACGGGCAACGAGCTAACTGAATGGCCAAAAGGTTCTGCAATACAATCAGCCAAATACATGACCAGAAAAAAACTTTACCCATTCAACTAGATACAAGAGCAATAACAACAACAACAACAACAACAACAGCAGCGAAATCAAGCCAAATTATGTACAATTTGTGTGGCATCGAGGACATTGCCCCAAAATGTATGCAATCGAAATGGAAGCGAATTGAATTCAGCTCAGCTCAGCTCAGTTTTGTCCTTAACCAAGTTTGTTTGTCTGCTTATGAAGCTGATGACATTCATTAAGTACAGCCTTACAGGACGAGTGTGTTGCAACTGTACAAATCCCTTTACCCATCCCTGTTCCTGTCCCTGTCCCTCTCCCACTCCCACTATGCAATCTCCCTGTTCCTGTCCCTATTCGCTTAAGCCACAGCCGCTGGTCATCTTGCTTAGCCGCATGATTGATTGCGTGGCAGCGTTTTGGAGCAGGTTTAAGAACGTGGCTTAAAGCGAGCTGCGAATGAGCGAGTTGCTTAAACAAATTGAATAAATATATGCTTTAATACAATTGAGATTTATGAGCAGTGGAACCCCCATTAGCTAGCCGGCCCCGGACATGAATTGAGCCATTCAAAATGATAAACTCGCTGCCCGCCCTTTCTCATATTTTGTTTGGAGTTCTGACGAACAGTCGTCGAGTTGTGGCTAAAACTTGAGGCAGTGGCAATTCAAGTTGTCATCGACTGCTTTTGGCCACGCCCACACATACAGGTTTTTTCCCTTTTCTTTTTGTCGAAATGGCAAATTGCAGAAATTTGCAACACGTTCATTTAGTTTTATTAGCTTGAGACAGGGTCAGACACATATATTCGGGGGTGGGGGACCTCTTTCTTGAGCTGTTGTTGCAGGCCATAAAACAATTTATCTTGGCCACAAAAGTATTTATTTTTTTCTTCTTTTTCTTTACGATTTCGGTGTTGGCCTTCTTTGATCAGTGTCTCTGCCTGGTTCGCTTTTATGGCTTTTTTGATTATTATTGCATTATTATTTATTGACTGGTGGCTGTAGTTTCGCTCACCCTCGCCTCGTTCTATGAGATAATTTCTCGATAAAATTTTAATTTATTTTGTCATTACTTTTTTGTTTGTGGCTATTGTTTATTTTTTGGCTATTGGAAACCAGTTTGGAAGTGCGGCGCTGCCTTTTCGCTAATGCATTATTTATTATTTAAAAAGTTCATTAAATGCCAAACTATGCCACTTATGACTGATCAACAAATGTGAAATGCTTAAGCTAAAGCAAAACTATTTTTAAAGTGTTAATCTATTTTTCTAAATGTTGTGCAAATTTTAATTTAATATTGCGTTGTCTTATATAACTAATTTATTTATTTATTCTTATATTTTTTATCATTCAATTTGTTTGATTATAAATATACAAATATAATATATATAAAATTATTGCGGACGCTTTCTGAAATATTCTGAAGTATCGCTCTCAACACCTGCTCAACTGCCACTTGTGCCTTGTTGGATGGCCTTGTGTAATCTACAGACAGAAACAAATAATCGTATGTGGCTTAGTGTGTGTATGTGTGTGTGTGTGTGTGTGTGTGTTGTGTTGTTGTTGTTGTGGCTGAGCTGCCAGACACTTGAGAATGCCAGACGATATTTGGCGCATAAATCGTGCACCATTCAAAAGTAGTGTGCATTTTTGCATTTTTATGCGAGGCAAGCAGCAACCAAAATACGAAAAAAAAAAAAAATACAAAAAAAAATAAAATAAAATAAAAATAAAAAAACATAACAATTTTATGGCCTAAGGCAGACGTTGACGGTGGCGTTAATTAGTGCAACAAACTCGAGGCGAGTCTGAACAAAATTCCAATGTTTTTAGTGGCAAAGTAGCTCAACAAATGCCACTAACCTCGGACAATGCAAAATTCTGTGCAAACTGGCAAATGCGACGACGCAATTAGAATCCGAGAAACGGCTATATAAAAAATGGTATTGGGTGTACGTGTAAATTGCATGATGTGTAGCTGCTTATTGGTAAGACCGTATCTAGAAAAAACTGAACAGCTAATTGAGAATTTTGAGCAGCATTCTCGAAATGAATCAATAGAATTTGTATAACTACGTTTATAGGAAGTACTCGTAGTTAAATTTGCTAAACTGTGAAACTCCTAAATCCGTCTCCCGTAGTTACTGAGATTTGCATATATTTTGTTTGTTTATCTCTTTTTCGTTTTTTTTTTCTTTCTTCATTCATAAATAAATAACTATTCACTTTCCTTAGCACTAGCTACTAACATTTAACAATTTAAGTTCGCATTGCGTTTATTCTTGCAATAAATATTGGACAATTTGAATACCTGCAGATTTATTATATTTTTAGGTTTTTCCATTTTAAATTAAGTTTAATAATTAATTTTTAAATTTATTTCATTTAAATTGTAACTTTATATAAAATTTTAAAATTTATTTCAGATTTTTTATATATTATTGTTAATTTTTTGAAGTAAATAAATCAATTCTAAGCAGAATTTATGTCTATCCTATGAAAGAACACTTCGCATCGTCTTAGATTGAGTCCGTTTGTTCTTTATTAAACAACCTGGAGTCAAGGAATATTCAAACAAAATCTCCATAGTTAAAACACTTTCTGGACAGTCCACAAAAGTGGATAATTTTTTTAAAATTTTAATTTTAATTATTTTAATTTTAATATTAAATAGTTTAGAAATATCCATTTAACAGTAGAAAAATAAGAAAATATTCAAAAGTCAGTAATAACATACATTTTTTTGCAAAAGAATTTAGAAAATATGCATTTTTTCCTATGTAAAAACACATTCTTGACAAACTGTATATATATTAACATATATAAACTGAAACGAGCTACTTTAGCCAGCTATTAAAATGTTAACAAATGACGAAATAACTATGGCTAAAAGGGGGGAAAAAAAATAAATATGGAAGAAAATAGCAAAAAAAAAAAAAAAAAAACCCCCCCATAAAAACACAACTAGAGGCAGCAGTTGACAAACGGAGGCACGGCTGCTTCCGCGTCGCCATTGCCGAAGCTGCTGACGTCGCAGCTGAAACGAAAAGTGGGCGTGTGCCAGAAGCGTCAAGCGACTACTACGCAATTGCCGGTACAGTTAGCGGAGACAAGCAACACCAACACCAACAACAAAACACAAACACCAACAACCAAAATAACAACAACAAAATGCTAAGAACTAAACGTGGACAACTATCAAATGCTATGCAGCATGCCACAGTATGCTCAGCTCGCGAGAGAGAGAGAGAGAGAGAGAGGGAGAGAGCAAAAGTGAGCGATCGAGTGGGAGATAAGTGTTGTAAGCTGGCGTAGATCGGCAAACGTTCTACGTGCAAGGTTAATATTTATTTATAAATGAACACTTATTATAGATTGCTCTCTCTCCCTCCCTCTCTCACTCTCTCTCTCTCTCATTGTTTGCTATTTAGAATGCGAATTCCTCTCGCTATCTTCTCTAAATCGTATTCCAGTATTTGCACGTTTCATTTTATTGAGTTTGCCAAATGTAGAGAAAAACAAAAATATTTTTGTTCTTAACTTTTATTTATATTGCATGTTATTGTTTTATTTGAAATGCGCCGTAAAATGCAACAAAAAAAAAAAAAAACACCTCGAAGAGAGCGTGTTATGCGGCGTATACTTAACACACATACCTATATACTGTATATATATATGTATATATATTTATATATATTTGTTGTTAGTTTGTTTCTGGTTTTAGTTCTGTTTCTTGTTTGCTTGCTATCTCGCTCTATTTTGCTTGCCCCTCGCTTGACTTGCAGTCGTCGAGTCGTCGAGTGCAGCTGCATTTGTTGTGTGTTTTGCAGTTTGTATTTTGTAATTTTTTCGCTAAGACGCAGTTCGAATCGGCACATGGCGCACACGAGGCGCCTCCCCTCCTCCACCCTCCCACGACAACCCAAGTGCCTGCTCCAAGTGTCAAATTGATTACGCAAACGACTCTGGTTAAACGCAGTTAATGAATGGAATTATTTAGTTTTCCCCCCACCTAACAATATCTATTGCGTTTGTGAATGCATAATGTGTTATGCCCTTTCCAGCACTGGTTTTCCGTTCAGGGGGAAGGGGCTGCGCCGTTGGCAACAGTAGCTGCTTACTAAACTGATCAGTTAAAGGCGGAAATTCTTTGCAAAGTTACTCAAATGTGTTAAGTATTTTACTTTTAATTTAAAACAAACTTGCTTAGACAACAGGTTGCAAACAATGTAAATAAGATCTGAGAACGCTGTAACAAATTTTTGCACTTGAACATTAATCTGGGCAAAGATATCTAAAAGTTGATTTTTTTAATTATATCGAAATAAGACTGATTAGTACGTATTTAGTGCTGTGCATAAAACAATGCTTGTTAATCTTGATACCCCCTGGGAGTGGAGTACTTAGATAATTTCACTGATAACGAGACAAGTGTAAAATGACCCCTTGAAAGGCGCTGATTGCGTGAATTGATATCACAAGGAAATAGATAAGTTTTTTTGTAGAATTCCACATTAAAATGTTTAACAGGTCTACATATTGTTTAAGATATGCCCATTAATCATGTCAACCAAAGACCTCACACAAATCAGAGGAAGAACAGATATATATATATATATATATATACATGTGTGTATAACTCACTTGGAAGCAACATTCGCAATAAATCAGCAAAATTCTCATTTAATTACTGCATCAAGTTCGAATAAAAACCGCAAAGTGTTGGGCCACAATTATTTTAACACTTTTAGGATCGTAGCCAAAAACTAAAGATACATATAGACGAATAAACATTTTTTTATTTTTTTTCATTTTGTTTTTTTTTTTTTTTTGTATAAAATGAAACATAAAACATAAATAAAAAGAAAAGCAGCCAGAACTAAACAGAATTAAAACTTGGCACAGGTTCAATGGCCAATTGTGGTCGTAGTCAAGGGGCAGGTTGGGAAGGGAGGGGAAGGGAGGGGAACGGAGGTGGCAACGAAGACAACGTGAACGTGAAACGTAAACGTTTGCTTGCCACAAAGACCGCGAATCCAAATTTAAAATTCCACAAATGTCATTTCTGTTTTTATTGAAGAGGAAGAAGCGCCGTGAAGCGAACACGATGCAGTGTGAGACAGAGAAAGACAGAGAGAGAGACAGAGAGAGAGAGAGAGTGAGACAGAAAGGGAGAGAGGCAGCCAAGCCTGTGGGCCAGAGAACAGCTTGCAACGTGTTGCATAAATTAGCCAAAAGCACAGAGGCAAAAAACTACAGTTGTCGTCACTATCCCTTTCAGCCGTGGCGTGGCACTGGCAGCATAAAACCGGAAAGTTGCAACACTAAAAATAGTCACAACTGCACATTTTTGTTGCAGCACCAGCAGAAGCAGCAGCAGCCGATGTATCTGACGGATGCCGGCACTTGCTGCTGGAACACTGCCTGCTGGAACCCCTTGATGTTGTGTGTGTATGTGTGTGTGTGTGTGTGTGTGTGTGTGTTATGCCAACTGCGTACTTTCTTTGCCCAATCAGCATTCGTCTCAATTTTCACCCAAACACACATCGTCATCGCTGCTTCCTCTTGTCTACGTAGCGGTTTCTTTATCAGCCTGTTATTTTGCGACGTAATCTCCAAAAAAAAAAAAAAAAAAAACAATTCGCAACGAAAGAAACCAGAAAAAAAAAGGGGACCACAAAACGACAGACTGAACGACGCAGTGACCGACTAGTTCCGCGAACAAATAGCAAAAAACACACAATTATAAACAATAACAATAACTTCTGGCACTCAAACACACACACTCACACACACTCACAAACACTCACTCACACACTCACCAGCACACACTCATGCGATTCACATCATCAAAACTACGAGGCTTTTGGGGTTTCGCTGGAAATGAAGTTTCCGATGTCGCCAGTGCAGCACATTCTTTTTGGCTGTTTTGTTTTTTTTTGTTTTTTTTGTTTTTGTTGTTTTAAATGCGCAGACAGCGAGGTGTTAAACTACAATAATAACAACAATAACAATAACAACAACAAAAACAACAACAACAACAATCGTATGGAACTAGAATAATCACGTGAATGACGCACTGCTTTTCATGCGAATGCGAATGCGATTTATTTCCAAGGAAAATGATAAGCATACGTCTATGAAAAATTCGCATATAATAAATGATTGATTTAGTCACAGACATGCATTTCAGTTAGTACAATATAATTACCCTAAATTAGTTGAGTTAAATCTACCTTGGCCCACATGGAAGAGAATAATTGCTCTGAAATGATGGGCGACAGATCTAAACTATTCACATATCAAATTCATTAATTAGTTTTAGTATTATAAATTAATTAAAATTAAAAAAATTTCGTTCTCCACTAATAATCCACATTTAGTATTTTCATAACAACAGCCGCTTATGTTCATAATAATAATGCAAATATTTGTACAAATTTTATATTGCCATAAAAAATTTATTTATTTTATTTGAACACTGAACGTAAGATTTATAACAATTACTACGAAATCACCCCAGTTTGATAAGATTTTTAAAAGTTCCTGGTAAAATTCAAGTTTAGTAATAAACAACTGTATTTTTCCATATTTAAAAAACAATAAGAAAAAAACAAATTATTTCATTAAGAAAATTATTTAATTTTGCAAGTGACGCAAAATGTGAAATTAAAATTGAACAATGTCAACGAACTTGCTTCAAATTGATAGCTTGCGAAATTTAATACATATGAAATTACATATATACATATGTATATAAACACATGTGCACATTAGTATTTGTCAGGCAATGGAAATATATGTATGTAAACATTTATTAAGAATTTTTCAAATTGATTAAAAATGAAAAGCCCACAATAAATCAAAAAACCACAACGTGGCTTAAAACAATCAGATTACAATTTCCTAAGAAATACATTCAGTGATAATGAATGGGAATTGATCGTACATGTTATATATATATATTTATATATATATATTTTTTTTTTAGATCACGTGTTCGTATGTATGTGTAAGTGTGTGTGTGTTAGTTGAGGCACTTCTAGTATTTACGTATGAAGCGATGTAAACAAAACGCAAAAAACAACGATTTGCCACTTAATAGCGAAGATAAAAGCGCATTAATTGCAACTTTGTGTGAACGGACGTGGTCCAAGCAGACAGTCAATCAATGGAGGGGTCTATGGTTGTAAAGGGGTGCCGAAAGGGGGGTGGGGTGGGGTTGGCTGGTAGGCAAACAAAAGAGCATGTGTAATATTTCATGTATTTATTAAGTAACATGCACAAGCACAACAAAGTGGAAAACGACAATGCAAACAATGCAACAGCAGACGATGACAACAACGATGACGATGACGATGACAACAACGATGACGATAACGATGACGATGAAAATGGCCAGGGGAATAACGATGAGAATGACGTTGAGCACTGGCCACTGACCGACCCACAAACAAACTGAACTGGAATAATATGCAAAAATTAATACAAAAAAGAGAATGAAAGAAAAGAAAAAGAAAAAGCGAACGACGACACCACGAATATCACATACCCTAACTCAACTTGCGTATACTTGATTTAGAAATGATTTAGTCCAATCTAGTTGATAATTTTAAATACGAATTTAAACAAATTTGTTGATGTTGAGTTTTGACCAAATATGTTGTTAAACAAAAATGTGGCTCAGATAAAAACTTCACCCTCGATCTCTCTATAAATATGCGATTTATTGATTAATGTCTAAATATATTTATGGTTGCTTTTTATACCGTTAACCTTCGCTATCTTGACCATTTTTCCAAACATGCTATTAACATATTTAACCTTACACTTCGGGAATGCATAAAATATAAGACATTAACCTATTTACATAAAGTAAACGGAACCACCACAAGTTCGAATCGAATCTAGTCGAACTAATAATATAATTAGCTGTTCGAAAATCGAATTTTAATATCTTGAAATAATCGATTGACACTCAAATCTTTGATAATGTTAACAATTAATCGCACTCTAATTAGATTTCAGTGATATGCTATGGCAATTATTGTTAACATAATAATTGTTAACTAACAATCTAGAAGTCTTAATCTTAAAGAAAAAGTAAATAAAGCAGTTAAGACTTTCTTCAATGCATAACACAATCTACGAGCGTCTATATAAAAAGAGCAATAAAAAAAGAAAACCAAACAAAGCAAAAAAAAAATCGAAAAAAAAGAAGAAAGAAAAAAGACCACAACACTTGGTAGCTGACTCTTTGCTTGTCATCACTCACGCTCTTTTGGCCATGAACTTGACCATACTTTCTTTCTTTATTGTGGTGCAACAAAAAATTAAAAACACACAAATGTTGCTAAGTGATGGGATACAGCAAGAAGCGTATGTTTGCAATAATCGGGTAACAAGAAAACCTGAAGAAACCGGTTTGCATTATGTAATAGCTGAAATGGAGGTCAAAGGACTGCGAGTGAACCAACTCACCTTCCAGCCAGCACTGCTATTCGAGTCGCCCTTATCCTTAAAGTATGCCACATTCTGGACCATCCACTCGTAGATTTGGCTCAGAGTTAAACGCTTATCGGTTGCTGACCCGATGGCGTGCGTTATGAGATCGGCATAGGATAGATTTCCCCATGCATTTCGACGCGATGAGTTCTTTTTGGCCGCATTCGCATTCTGCATGGCCTGCTGTGGATCTGTGAATTATTGTTATATGTAAACGTAAACTACATCTGTTGCTTTGATAAGATGTGTTTAGGTGACTAACCTGCCAGCTGCTGATTGCTCGCTTTGGTGCTGTCCAATTCATCGACTGGCTCCACAAAGTTCTCGGGCCGGGGACAGGGCCACGTGTTGGATCGTGCACGTGTTTGTGGCTCGAAGCCACCATCTGTTGGCAGCTCACCCACCAGCTGATCCATGTGCAGACCATTATTGGAGCCGGGCAGGGTGGACCACTCCTGTACAAAGCCGTCCATGATGGCAAACAGTTCGTTCTGGAGTTGCAGCTTTCTAGCTTTCGTCAGCTCACTCCAAAACTCAAAGCTGCAAGGGAGAGAGAAACAGACCGAAACAGATATTGATTTTATTCTGCCAGTGGATCGCATGTTTGTTGTTTTTATTTTTATTTATTTATTTATTAATTTTTTTCATTTGAAAGCGAGTTCTAATTAAAAATATACAAAACCCCCGTTTCGTGACAATTATCAGCACAGCAAATCTAAAACGGAAACAAGGACCGATCTGCTCTTTAAGTCTGGAGAAAACAGTGAAAGCATTATTAAAATATAAGTTCTGTTCTATTAAAAAATTAATGCCAAATAGAGGAAAAATTATTTGTTCATTGTGTTTTTTGTCGCTGGCTGCAGACAATTTTTTAATTTCATAAAAGTTTATAAAATTCGAATTTCGAATTTTTTGATACATTTTTTAAATACGAAAGAAAAAGTTTTTTTTTTTGCAACAAAAACTTATTTTTTATCGAAGTTAAAATCCCTACATTCACAATACAAATTTTAGGATATTTTTTGGGACTTTTATGATTTTTCAACAATTTAAAATGGAGTCAGGCCCATAAAAATGTTGCAAAAAATGTTCTTATGTCGACTGTAGAAATAAATATATTTGTGTTTATTTTGTATCATAAGAAATATAACTCTTGTAGAAACAACACTTTTGTGTTTATTTCAAACATAAGACATAAGATTCATCTTAGCGTACTTCCAACTCTAATGAGATTCAATTGATTACCGTTTACTAACTAAAGTATTTAGCAGTTGACCTCTACAAATTATGCCGCACACAGAGTTTCAATTGATCTCCCATTCGCAGTTAATGTCAATTGCTTTAATTTAATTTGTAATTTGGTTAAATCATTTTGCCATGTCATTTTCCCATTACTCGTCGAGTATTCTCAATTGCGAACACGAACAGTTTCCACAGCTAATGGGATAAACCGAGCTCCATTTAGATGTGTGGTGGGAATCGGGTTTGGTAGACAGTTTGTATTATCTAATAATAATTGATTGGCATATCATGAATAAGCCGTTTAGATGATTTATTAACTGATTAAACCTGTTTGAAACACACGGAAACTTTCGAGTTTATTTTGTGATCATAAAATCGGAATTTAGTTTACTAAATATATATGATAACCGTTAAATTATATTAGATATTATATTAGACATATTAATTGTATTTTTCCATTTTCTGCTAAGAAATACTGGAATATAGAAAAGAGTCTAAATTTCAGGTTTCTTTACAAATATGTACACATATATTTTTATTTACTATTTTGTATAAATATATGTGCAATTATATAAATATTGTTGTTACTAATTTAAAGATGTTTTGAGATTAGTTTGGAGCAATTCTAAGAAGTGAACCGAACAGTGAGAAAAGAGTCGACAGCAAAAAGAGGGTGGTGTGTTAAAGAGTAAGAATGTACTTCATACTTAAGCAACTGTGTGTGTCTTAGTGTGTTTCAGTGTGTGTATGTGTGTTTGTGTGTGTGTGTGTGTGTGTGTGTGTGTGTTTGTGTGTTTGAGCACTTGCTTCTATCAGCAATAGCGGCGAGGACGGCAATGGACTGACGATAATGGTGCTATGGGTTATGATCTTGTTATACTATTGTGCATTACTCAATTGAAATCCATCAAAAAGTGAGCGTTGCTTTTGTGATTAAATTTAGCATAAGCAACTAGAAATTTGAGGGAATCGGGACAGCAACTGAGATAGCATTAATAAGCTAATCAAAATAAAGGCTAGGCCAAACTTGCTAGCAAACATCGTCTATATAAATGTTTATATACATAATATATATAGATATTCATATATATATATGTAGGTCTGCATCTGTATGTATGTATGTGTGTGTGTGTGTGTGTGTGTTATTATCAAAAGTCTATTGACACTGGCCGCGCTGTCTGCAAGGGGACACTGATAAGGAGCCATTGGAGAGATTGACTGCAGCTTGAAACGAACTTTGCACGAATTTCAAATGTTGGTGGCGCTCTTTTGCTGTTTTTTCTTCTTCTTCTTCTTTTTTGTCAGCCCAAAATTTTGTGTGCGCTCATATACGATTGTATATATACATATATATATGTATTTATGTATCTTATCAGCCGAGCATTTTGCATTTTTAAATTACTTTCAATTCATTGAGGCATGAACTCAATTTCAGTTTGGACTCTCTCTTAAATGATAACACAGCCGCCCACAGCACAAAGAGACCGCAAAGAGAGCGCAATAAAAATTAATCATTCACTCTCTAATTCCCTATCTCGCTCTCTCTCTCTAGCTCTCTCTCTCTCTTGAGAGTATTTGTAAACAAATACAACTCACCTCACACACACACACACACACATTGAAAACTGATTATATATGTATGTGTACTATAAAGTTTTTACGAAAGAGACGCAAAAAACAACGGCCGATGATCGCCGCAAAGTCTTTTTTATTGGGTTTGTTTTCTTCGCTTTTTTTTATACTCAACATTTCTTTGCCGCTTTTTTTGAAAAAAAAAAAAAAAAAATAAAATAAAAATAAATAAAATACAGTGGCGCACTAGGTCTAAAAGTGTGAGTCTATGTATGTGTGTGTGTGTGACTGTGTTTGTGTGAATGTGATTGTGTGAATGTGTGTGTGTGTGTGTGTGTGTGTGTGTATGTAGGTAGGTAGGTAGGAGGCAGAAATGGCGATGGCGCTGGCAACGGAGAAATACCTTGCTACAGCCAGCAGTGCAAAGAACACGGAAGTGTATCGAAACAACAATCGTTGCTATTGTTACGTACATACATATGTCTATATGTGTCTGTCTTAGTGTGAGAGAGTATCTTTGAGATACCTGTGCAGATAATTCGCACACATGTTGGTTATTTCCAAGAATTTGAATACCTCTTTATAAGCATTTCTGACCCGCCCAAAAGACAGCACAGAATTCTCGCTGAGCCAAACTTTGGCATAGGCGAAAATACAGAAAAATACAGAAAGAAATTCTAAATTACCAACTGTTTGTTCTTCAAGTTCAAGTTCAATTCATTCTAAATACATATACTTAGGTGCTTAAAGTAAATGTGACAAGCTTAAGCAATAATAAGAACTTTAATTCTCAACTTGAAGCTGCTTTAGTGGTATTTCAAGGTCGTATCTAGAATCAAATACAAAATTCTTAAGAGTTTAAATATGTGCTTAGAATTGGTGTAAAATGTTATAGCTTTAATGTTATTATTCTCAAGTCTTGAATTCAAGCTGCTTAAGTTTAAAAAAAATAAACAAAAACAAAAAAAATTTAATATTTATATATTTAGAAGTTTGAAGTCTGTTCTCGGATTTTTTGAAAATAATGGTAGTAATATTTTCTCAGTATAAATATGTATTTAGATAAGGTCACGCTTATCGATTACATAATATTTCTATCGTGTTTAGTTTGTTGCTGTAAAAATAATAAGAATGTGTTTGGAAATTACACAACAAATAACTGCAGTAACACTCAAACTGACCTTAGACACTGCCCTGAAAATATTCTCAGAAGCCAAAACAGACAACAACAAAAAAAAAAACATAAAAATAAAAGAAACACTGCAATAAATATTGTGTTTATGTGTCAACATTTTTATTATCTCGTTAATAGCTGCAAAACTATTCTTAGATACAACTGCAAGCATTGCATTTTAAAAATAGTACAGCATATGAATGTATTTACACATTTACAAATGTATCTAGTAGATACTATCTATAACTTTAAGGCATTGCGAATATTGCGTCGCACAAGCGAAAAGCCAATGGCTACTTGTTGCCGCCAAAAACAAATGCGAAAAAAATCGGAATGACATTGATTAAACGTCATTACTATACAAATATAGTAAATATAGTATATTTTAAACTGCGACATATAACGAAATTATACAAAAATTATAAAAACAAATGTAGACATCTAAACAAACAGATCAAATTATTCGTCTGAGTTGCGGTATTAAATTCACACAATTTCATCTCGCTCTCCTCTTGTTTTTTTTTAATAATCTGCGTCATATTTCAATTTGTAATTCCAAATCAATATTATCAAATTCGATCACAATCAAGGCTTATTAATTCTATATACCAGAACTATGACCAATAATAAAGATGTAAAATTGTTTACAATTATTTGAGTGTGCCACAAAAATTGAACAACGCACACAAATCGCATCAAAACAGAAACCTACCCAACAACAAAAATCTAGACCTACGCACGATGAAAGTGAAATAAATTAAATGAGCAAGAAAAATCATACATATATATATATACATATATAGCAATATATATAATCATTACTATGTGAAAATGAGTCAGAGAAATGTGGGCGCGAAATTAGCATTAGAATTTTCTAAATTAAACAAAGTAGTTCAAAAAACAACAACAAATTATGCATTACACAATTCTCCATATGGATTTTTGTCGAATGATCAACTGCCCCAAATTTGCCAAAAAAAAAAAACATAAAAAGAAATTTTGGCAATTTTGAATTTTCAATGTCACGAACAGAAAGGAAAAGTTTGTTTGGTTTGACAGCAACTTATTAGCAAAATGTGTCAGGTTTAACCAAATCTATATCTGTCTGAGCAAATATATATGTACAACTCATATCTCTAGGCGGTCTATAAAGAGAGGTAAATCTTTTAAGAAAATATAACAATAATAATAATTAAGAAAAAAAAAAAAAAACTGGCGAATGAGCAAAAAATAAAAGCAATAAACAAAATACACAACGTAATAAAAACAAAAATAAGAAGAAAGACAAAAGACAAAAGAAAAAGAGAGAGAGAAACGGAGAGAGTGCGAGTACAGCAGCTAAACAAAAATAACCAAAACTTGTTGCGTAATTTCTCTAACATTCTTATAAGAATATTAAAAAGCAGAGAGGGTGCGCCATGTGCATAAATAAAATACATTTACTCATTTGGATATAAACATTTAAGAAGCTCGACTAAATCAGGTGATAAGCAAAGATTGATCTATAAAAGTAGTATATATAATTTGTATATATATCAACATACATTACATGTACATATGTATAGCTATGCGTGCGGAAAGAAACATTTATCTGGTGCTTATCAAATTTAGCCAAGTAGATCGCTGCTAACTCTAAAAAAGAAAGGAAAAAAAAGACCAGCTATGCTCAGAACCGCCCATGTGATTATTGCAATACTCTGTATTCGTTAAAAATTCGTAACAGGTGTATAATATTATAATATTTTAATATTATTGTATAGCTAAATATCTGAAAACCCATTTAATATTTAAATGCCGAATTAGAAGTCTTTTTAAGTTTGATTTAGATTAAGTCTAATTTAGTACTAAATCAGCTTAGATCAAGTATTTATGCATTATTAATATATATATATATATATATATATTAATATATTAATCAGCAGCTACTTATTTAAAATGTTTCCAATGATTATTATAAACTTGCTTAGAGAATCTTTTTTCGATTTTAATTTATTCATTTCAGAATATTTAACAACACTATGATAATATGAAGCTTAAATCAAGATCGATTTAGACTTATTAAAATTCATAAATATTTCCTATGTTTTTTCTTAATTTAAATTAATCGATTTGCAATTTTTAAGTCCATAATGATTCATACTTCTTCCATACTATTCAATATTTCTTGAAATGTAAATTTCCAATTTGTATTTCTATACCGTTTGCACATAATTTTGTAATAGGGTATCTTCTCGTCGTGCCAGCTTCAACTGCAAAGCACTCTTACTTGTTATGCATGAGAAGCAGTCAACCCCTTCGCACATGGCCAGGTTCAGTTACGTGGAAGTAAGAGATCAGGTCCAAATACCATACAATATGTACATACAAAGAAACATACATATAGAATATACACACGCACACACACACACACACACACGCACATACTTGTACACACCACATGCCTGGCATAACTCGTCAAACAGGATTATTAAGCAAAGTATGTCAGCGCTGGTTGGCTTTGCTTTAAAGACGCTAAACTAAACTCAACTCCAACACAGACACAGACACGACTCGAGAGGCGGCCCTCTGAGATGTGAAAATAAATAACTGACAGCTGGTCGGTCCGTCCGTCGTTCTGTCCGTCTGTCGGTCGGCCGATCAGCCACCACTCAACTTGGTCTGATGATTGCTTGGTCAGTCAATCTGGTCAGTTTGGTGGTGGTCTACATTGGCCGCCAAAGCGGCAACTCTCAACTTGGCCAGCTGGGAACAGCTTCCTCCTACCAATATTTAAATGATTGAGCCCAAAACAAAAAAGAGAGAAAAAAAAACGAATTGCATGAATTGGTCTCAATGGACGACCTTTTGGGGCCACCTTTCGTATGATATTGACCCGCCGATTACCATTCCCCCCTCTCATGTGGCGAGAGTGAAACTTACGCTGCATTTTAAACAACTTTCCCTGGGACCAGATTCATGTCAAAAAGGAGTTGAATTATAAATGCAAAATACATTTCTTAAGAGCTGGCTGGTTACTTCTAGAAATTTGAATTGTTCAGTTAACTATAACTATTAAGAAGCTGTCGAACAGATATTGAAATCGGAAAAGGAACAGCATGTTTACCGTTCTAAATTCAGAATCGGAATTGGAAATGGGATCGCCACCTAAATAAATAATCATTTTATACTTAAAACACCAACCAAGCTATTTAATATAGTGTATTAACAGTATTCCATATCCACATCCATCCAAATCTTTACCTTTGTTTATTGGAATCGGAACGTAAATTAATTTATGGTTTGACAACCTGTCTAAAGGTATTCAGTATGATTAATATTATTTTATACTGTGTACGGAGAATTGTGTAGTGAATAAATAATTATATTCACTCGACTTTTGGAATTGTTTTTGTTAATTCGAATTATTTATGAACTTTAATTTTATAGAAAGTAGTTAGTAATATTAATGGGAACACATTGATTATTAATCTATCGAGCAGTTGCACTCAATACAATGCTTCACTTGATGCACTCTAAATGTTGGCTCTTTATCACACACACTTTGTGCCTGGTGCTTATCACAAAATCGCAACTGAGATAACAAACACACACACACACATATATATATGACGATCATTTTGTCAGTCACTGTTGCCATGTGGCTTTCTACTTGGCTAGTAGCTCGTCCAGTTGCCTTTACACAAATGTTTATACATATGTATGTACACAATATATATTTATTTATCACTGGGGGCATTCACTGTACTAAAACCTAGCACTCAAAATTTTAACCAGTGGCGGCATTGGCTTAAAATTGTCATTTTGCATTCAATATTTTAATAATTTGTTAATATTTGCAAATTGTTTTAAATTCACTTATTTGAAGAGTAATTTAAGAAAGTTAAGAAAGGGACACACTTTAAATATTTAAACAGTCGCAAAGAAATATATATTTTAAACAAATCGAATTTTAAATGAGAACATTTTGTGAATCAAATTTATTTGACTCAAATATAAATTTGTAAAACTGTGCCAGAAACTCGATTAATAAAGTGTTAAGCTTAAGTACAATTTAACTAAACATAACTATAATAATTTTATAATTAAGGGTTTACGATTTATCATACACTAGTTTTAGACAACTTTGTAACTTTGTAAATAAATTAAAAATAATTAATTATTGCGGTAGAGTGATTATTAATTATAGGCACATGTATTTCTCACATGCTAATTTTTTATTATTTATTTTCCTCATCCCATACAAAGTATTCTTCAGTTGCTGGTGTAAATTAATCATCTTGACCCTGCTCTCGTTCCCTCATCATCGCCTTCTGCTTTGATCCGGCTCTTCTCGATTATCGCTGCGCAACGCTCTGTCTTTCGTTGCAACAATGTTGCAAAAAAGTTTCGCCCTCTCTTTCCCAAACTCAGTGGTGTGGAATGCAAAAGATATCGCCAAAAGAGGCAGCAGCAAAACTGAACGAGTTTTTTTTATGTTCATTAATTTAATCATTTCATTTAAAGCAAGATAAACAGTTAACCAATATAAATTCACTAGAAAATCGTCAACAATTGAAATAGAGTATCTAGATACCGATCATGGCGATCTTTACTTGTTAATAATTTATTAACTCAATTAACGGGGAAGCGCATTCAAATTTAAATACTTATTGCAATTGCAATTTGTCATCTCTTTCGCACTTGTGTTGGCGCTTTACACGTGCCGTGAGGAAGGTCAAAGAGAGAAACACGCGCCTCACGTTCAGAGAGGACGACCGTTTGACAGAAAGAGTGAGAGAGAGAGAGGATTGTAAATGATATTCACTAAAGGCAGTGATTCTTTCAGTGCAAATCGTTTTTGATTGATCGATCTATCAATGAACGATGCATGGAAAAACCATTATTTGAAGTAAAGTGGTAAATTTAAATACAGTTAGTTGCACTGAATTTATTTGAACAAATACAAATATAAATTTAATATATGCATATTCTCTTCTAGATTGTCACTTCGAATATAAGTTTAGCTACAATGATTTGATTTTGCTTCAGTCTCATTTGCTCAAATCGAATACTCTTCACTTTTGTCACTAGTAATTAACACCAGCTATTGATAAGGCACACACACACACACATCCACATCCACACACACAGAAAATACGCACAGCACTTATCACGAACACAGATCAGATCACCACCAAATCGACCTATTTTATTTAATCTGTTGTGCTAAATCTAACTTCAATGTCAATTTTGTTTTGAAAAATATAGAAAATTACTGTCAAATAAACAATATGTAAACGGAAGAACAAATTGCAAATGCAAATAAAAAATTTAAATAAGAAAAAGATAAACAGTTGATATTAATGTTGAGTTGCTAATTATAGCAATATTGTTATTTTAATACTGCCTTATATACAGCCAATAAATATTAATAACATAAGCAAAATATATGCCAAATATGTTCGTAAGTAAATAAAATGCATAAAATACAGACAATAAATACAAATAGCTAAGAATAATTGTTAATTATATAGCAAAATAAATATAAAAAAGCCTTATGAATAAATAACTTCCATTCACATTCTTTTTTGCGATTGCATTGTGAATCACTATTATTCTGAAAGAGAGTTGAAAAATAACCCCTTGATTTAAATAAAACAGCTTATTGAGAATTGTCCTCTTAGCGCTTATAGTTTTTTTTTGCTTCAAATTTTAATAAATTATATTAATTTAAAAAAATTATATTTTAAAATAATCGCGAAATGTTTTTTGAAATATCAGCCGTTTTCCTGACATCGAATGTGGAAAGTATAGAATATTCTTTCTTATTTTACGAATTCGTAACAATATAAGACATGTTTAAATGGTGGAATCAGGCTATAATACAAAATATTTCGCTAAAAAGCCAAAATTCTTCATAATTCCATCTCCACATCTATACTCCGATAAATAATCGCCATAAAAAATATATAAAACATTTCTAAAAAGTACAAATGCAAAATCGAATTTTTTTAAAGCGCCAATCATAAATTTTAGATATTTATTTTTTGAATAATATGGTAAACAACCATTGGATGCAAAACTATGACGATTTACTCGAATATCTGCCAAAATCATTATAAAATATGAAATATTCAATTTTTTATAAAGAAAAAAAAAATAATAATCAAGATTGAATATTTAAGTTCATCTCCAACCGTGAAATACTTAAAAGACTGTGGGACAGCTGATATTTAGAGTCAGAGCAATTCTTGCATACATCATAGTTAACACCTGAAAAAAGGGGTAGATGGAGAGAAGAGCGACGACAAACGACAATCGACAAAGCGACAAAACGAGTGCGGGAAAAACGACGACACGCGCTATGCTCAATGCCTGCCTGCTATCAGCAAAAGCGCGTGGTTATTTTTAGACGCATTATCAGCAGTGCTCTAATTAAGATCTCTGCACTGAGCTTTCAAACAAAACAAAACAAAAACAAAAAAGACAGTAACAAAAAAAAACACTAATCAAAATCAAAGCCATGTCTGATGCAGTCAAACACACACACACACACACACATACATACGAATGAATCGAATAAAGAGAAAGAAATGAAAAAGAGAGTTTTACGCACAAGTAACTGTTCTATTCCGCTTGCTGCGGTAATTGGTCAAAAGTCTAAAAGTGCAATTGATATATCTATTATAATATATTCTTATTGGATTTCGAGTTATTTACCTGTTCAAGTCCAGTAGGAAATTTAGTAGATGCTTAGCTGCTTTTTGTAGTTGCTGTTGATATTATTGCTGTTATTGTTGTTATTAATATTTATATTATGTATTTTGTGCACTTTATTTATTAACACTTTGAAAGAGTCTCTCTTTATAGTGCATTAAAATAGTTATTTTTCTTATACTTTTTGTTGTTGTTTTGTTTTGAGCAAAACTTGTGCCGGTTTTGTGCATTAATTAAATTAATTAATGATTCTTTAGCTTAGCGTTTTTAAGGCTAACTGGCATAATTTCTTGCTCACACACACACTCACAGACAGAGCACACGCACACGTAGATCGATTCTACATACAGATAAGCATTAGTATTTAAATATATATGTATATATATATTTTTATATATGTATATAGCACTTATGTATTTCGACACTGCTTTTGTATTTGTTGATTTTAGTGGGCGGCTTTTTGCTGTTGCTTGAACTAAAAACATACAAATTAAACTGTATTACTTCGGGAATAATAACAAAAACAACAAGAGCAAATATAAAAAGCTTTTTAAAGAGTACGCCTTTTGCTAAGAGAGAGAGGGAGAGCGATCGAGAGATCGCGTCACGTCACCAATTCATGCCAATTGGACGCATACAGAAATTAATTGGAATTCGTATAAGAATTCAATGAAAGCGTGCGCACTCACATACACACACACTCACTAAACGATCTCTACTCTTATATACATATAAGTGTGTATGTGTGTGTGTTTAAAGTTCAAATGGAAAAATTGATATGCAAATGTATATATGTATGTATGTGTATATAAAGGCACGTTTACTGTTTATTTTTTGTATTCTTCTATTCTTCGCTTTACTCAAATTTAAATTTGAGCAGCTATTTTGATTTTGCACTAGTGTTTGTGTGTTGGTATGTGTGTACCGGCAGTAAAAAAAAATACAAAAACCCAATGAGAAATGATCTTTGCAGCTTTTTTTTGCTACAGTATTTTGTTTTTAATTCCTTACTACGCACATTCTTCAAACGTTAAGTTTATTATGCTCTTGTCGTTTCTCTGCTTGTATATATGTGTGTGTTTTTGCATGTGGATGTGTATGTTTGTGTTTTTGTGTATTTTCTTTTATGCTATGTTCACTTTTTTTTTTCGTTCACATGTAAATGTTTTGATTTGGAATTTTACGAGACTGCTGCTGTTGCTACGAATTCGTGCTTCGTGCCTCGTGCTCACACTCGATATATCGTTCACAGCTTAAAACTATATACATAAATATGTATGCGAATTTGGAGGAAAAACAGAACACGTGATCAAAACGGATCAAAGCATTTCTTCTTCGATTTACTTTTGCTTGCTCTTTTATTGGTGACGTTGTTGTTGGGCTGAAGTATCGCGCTTAACGCTGAACGACCTCGTGGCTTTTAACCGCAAACGCAACGGACTCTCTGCTAGTTAACTGCTTTCTAGTTGGATGCGAACTGACAACTGATTGGTATACGAAAAAAAGCGACAAGCCGAAGCGAAGCAGTGCGCAAAGCGACACCGACGAAGCGACACGAACCAAGCGACACGAACCAACCAACGAATGAGCGAACGAACAAACGAACAGTTAGCCAGCCAGCCGTGCTCGTCTCTTGCTCTGAGTGGTGTGGGCTGAGAGAGCTTTACGCTCAAGAGTATCGCTTTTTTATGTGTGCGTGCGTGAGTGTTTTGAAATCCACACATTTGTGTTCCACACACAGAATTCCACGTTTTTTTTATATTTTGGCGCTCACATTTTTTTTTAACAACACACACACATTTAAAGCAATTGAGTAATAAATAATAAGCACATAGTTTGCGAATGTATGTGTGTGTGTTGTGTGTGATATGTATTTAAATATGTGTGTTTATGTGAATTTAGTAGAATTTCTTAAAGATTTGCCAATTTGTTTTGCCTGTTAGTTTCTTGCTTTCGTGAAGAGTTACAACCAGTTTTTTACATTGCCCATAATACTGATAAGCGGGCCAACAATTATTATCAGTGTGCGGGAAATTTTCGAAAATTGCACTCTGCTAAAAAGCAGCATTCGATGAGAATAAGCTTGCCTCCACCCCCTTGCGATTTCCAGTTTCCACATAGACTGGTTCAATCCGCTTAGATTTTTAAATTGTATGTGGTGTTTCTTTTTAATGTGGCTGCCACATAAATTCCACAAATTACGCCGCTAATGAAGTCTAGACTCGAGAGACATTTCCAGCCGAAGTGAGGCTTAGCAGTTTATGGCCCAGACTGCAACAGCGACACATAATAATAATCTGAGTGGTGGAGGCAGAGAGACGCAAAAAGTGCTCAAGGTTTTTTTTTATTTATTTTTTATTATTTTGCATCGATGCTAGATGAGAATTTATGGGGCAGAGATCAATTAATAGTTCGAGCCATGCACTTGTTCTCTCTCTTACTCCTACTCTCTTCCTCTCTCTATCTATCTCTCTCTATCTCTTATTCGTACTCTTTCCAGACCGCATTTTGCATTTTAATCGCATCCTAGTTTTAAACAAGTTAAGATTACTTAGTAGAATATTCATTTAATGTAATTTACATCGACAGATAACAGAGTTCTTTTTTCTATGTTTAAATTCCGTCATCAACTGCACTTTCCAGCCGTCATGCAGAATCGTGTCAAAAGTTCAGTAAGCACGCAGCTGTGACGTCACAAATCAGATAAATACCTAACACATGCATAGCACAGACATCACAAGTGCTCCCAAACACATTAAGTTCCACAGCGCATGCGTCGCTGTCGCGTAAGTGTCAAGCTTAAAAGCTTTGCTCCAATCGGAATTAGATGGGAGTAATGATATCAGAAGTCGCAGCTGGCCTTCAAAAAATTATAATTTCTGTTTAATGTGGCTGGTAATCGTTTGTTAGTGAAGGGAGGCGGGGGGAGTTGGGAGACTAAAGCTAACTCGACTGTTCATTCTGTGTGCTCGCGCGTGTGTGTGTGCGTAGAATGTTTGATCTGTATTTGTATTTCTGTGAGTGTTTGTACAAATCGAATTTGAATTTAGGTACTAACAATTTGTGGTTGACTTCCAAACTGGAATATAGATTGGTTGATTTGTCTTCAGTGTGTGTGTTTGTGTGTGTGTAGAATGCTAGACGAGTAGCCAAAATTTCATTGGCTTGTAGCATTTATTACTGTTATTTATGAGAGCTATCACAGTGATTAAATTCAAGTTTATTAATGATATAAAAACAAAAGAACAAAAATATCTTACAAACATTTTATATTTTATGTATTTATTTTTTCTTTATAAAAAAAATATTAGATTTAAAAAAATAACACATATTAAAGATTAAAAAAAATTAACTTAAATAATTTATTTCTTAAATCTTATAAATAAAATAAAACCTCGAAATCAACTGGAAAACAGTTTTTTCGGAATTGATTTTCTATTTTAATGATATAGTAATTGATTTGAATGAGTCATTTATTTTCTTAACAAGCTGCTAATTTGCCATTTAGAAGCACTGCATTTATTGCGTAATGACTAAAATTAATACGATTATTGGAGTGTGATTGCTTAAGTGACGTAATTGATGCACTCACTGCACTCAAGATTCGCCACTCAAGAATTGACGCAATTGAAAGCAAGAGCTTTTAAGCCCCCTGTCCAACGCAACCTTTCCATGCGATCATCAACTGCCTCCGCCCATCATCATCATCATCATCATCAGGCGTCAATGAAAGTGCGACTTAGTTTCATGTGTTGCTTGGAATCTAGTTGTTCTTACACAGAGAGCACGTTCGCCGATGACGTCGCTTAACATGCAAATGTCGCGTACTCACACACACAAAAATACATGCATGCATAAATATGTATATGTGTATGTGTATATCAGTTGTAATAGTGTGAGTGCGTATGTAAATTTGATGAAGCACTTCCTGATGCCGTACGCTAGAAGACACAAGATATAAATCAACAGATAAAGAAGAGAGAGAGAGAGAGAGATTGTGTGTGTGTGTGTTGTCGCTCTTCTTCACAACATGGCATCCACAAGCTTAGGTTTTAGCATCCACAGAGCTGGCGGGTCGCCAGCACAAAAAAAATCTAAGAACCACGTGGTCTTCAAGTTCACAAAGTTTAGTGAAGACTATGCGAAAATAGACAAAGACGTAGAGCGCAATAAAAATATAGGCGAAGACACACACACATACACACACACATATGTTTGCCATGTGTAGTGAAGAAAACCACATGCTAAGTGAAAATATTTGGAGAGGCTGAGAGAGAGAGAAAGAGAGAGAGAGAGAGAGAGAGTGTGCAGTAAACAGTTTAGGGAAAACAAAAACAATAGCTAAATAAAGCGGAAATAAGAAGCAGACAGCACGAGTTTTTTATGTAAACAAAATCGGGAGTTCAAAGAGAGCGGGAGCAAGAGAGAGCAAGAGAGAGAGAGAGAGCGGCTCGTGATCAGTGTGTGGAATGGCGGGTGAAGTTAAAGCACAAATCCATACACACACATACATATGTGAGTATATGGAAGTATATGTGTGTGAGTGTTTGTCAAACGCGGCGCGAAGTTAGAAAACAAAATTAAAAACCTAACCTTACCTAATGTGGTATGAAATGACACACACACGCACACACACACACACATGCACAACACGCATAGTAGCGCAAAAACGTGGTTTGCGACGTCGACGTCGACAGCGCATTGCGTCGTTTAAAATGCTGAAAGTAAAAAAAATCGGATGTTGCTGTAAGAACGAAAGCAAATAGAAAAAACAGCGAATGATGAAATAAAATAAAAAAGTGAGAAAAGAGCTATGCTCGCCTACAATTAATTCTTTAGAATTCATTCTAATATGTTTGTCTGGCGGTCTGTCCGTCTGCCTAAGCATAACGAGCTAGAAAAGTAGTTAAAACATTAATCTAATACAAGCTATTAAACGCCTTGCTTATTAACAACATTATACAAGACCACTTGTATGATTTCAACTTACGTTCCACAATGGGTCGCTCGCTCTCCCAAAACGCACACACACACATACGCAACGTTCGCTCTCTCTCTCTCGCTCACACTAGCGTAACTTTCTCTCGTTGCGTATACTCTTCGCACTACAATACAACTTTTCGCAGCTTCTTCGCTCGTCGTTCGTACTCTCAACCCCCTAAAATGCATTTGCATTTGCCGACTCGCTCGCTCCACAGCGCGCTTAAAGTAGCCCAGAGCAAGATGGGACGATTGCCTATGACAGGTATAACGGTAATACGTATACGCAACCAGCCTTTTCTTGACACAGTTTTCGTCGCATTGCAATCGCTGTGGGTGGGGTGGGGGAAGTCATTGCGGTTTGTCGGCCGTTAACTGTTGGTTAATAACGGAGTCGGGCTGCGCTTTGCCGATGGGTGTGGCTCTTCTGGCTGTGCGTGTGTGTATGTGTGTGTGTGTGTGTGGCAATCAGGAGTCTGCGCAGCTCGTCCTCTTCTCCAATAGGTTGCCTGCTGACGCCAGTTATCGCCGTTTAATTGTCGCCCGTTGTTGGGCATCCCGCCGAGCCTCCTGGTTGGGCAGCCAAAACTAAAGCCCAGAAGCACCAGGCTAGGTACCGTTATTTTTTTTTTTATCCTGAGCCGAAGTCCGTCGGCCTTCTTCTTACTTGCCTTGCTGTAAGTTTTTTTTCCTTTGCCGTCGGCTTTTCACGGGGGTTGCTTAGACGGCGTTAGTGTCCTTGGGCCTATTCCCACACTCATACACACACACACACACACACATACATACGCACAGTAACACAAAGTAAACTTTAACAGGTGAGACACATGCTTAATGCTTGTCGCTCGAATTATGCCCGAAAAACCCCAGAAATCCTTCCATCCCAAATATGTACATTGGTATGTATGTAAATAAATGAAATATCAGCAGCATATCAACACGTAATAATCATTCAAATTAGAACATCATCAGTAAGATGCTACACACGCCCCACACACACCCCCCCACGCACCTCCCGAACACGCTGCCATATCAACAAGTGCCTCTCGTTCCGGGGATATCCATTAGTAAATTGAGCAATGCTCATTATGCTCATGAGCATCTGAATGGGAACTGGAAATGGGAAGTGGGTGGCACTACGAGCATTTAGTTGTTGCCTCTCTGTCTGTCCGATGGTCCGACTGTCCCGTCGCTGACCTAATTAAGTCATTATAAAACCTGTTAATTTGAACCTATATTTCTCCATATAACCCAAAGGCAAATAGCAGCTACGTAAGGGGATCAGATTAAGTTATGTCATATAATATTACGTATGTATGTATGTTTTTTTATGCGTACGTTAGAAATGGCATAAAACATTTTGGATGATTTCAATTTATATGGAAATTATCTGTTTGTAATCCGGATTGTACGAATCAAGTTCACTTAAACTCGAAATTAATAATTTAATTTTTCGTTAATTTTAGCATTTCATTTTCTGTGAAAATATTTAATAAAATGTCGATAAATTAAATTTGTTAAATTGCTTAAGATTATTAAAATAAAGCGAATTAATTTTCCACAAGAGTAAAAATACTTTAAATTTTAGATGAATATCAGAAAAATTAGTTTTTTGACAGATGCACAGATTTCCAAATATGGATGAATATTTCAAAAATGTAGAAATATTATATTTTTGGAAACACAAATAATGCTTTATATTTCAGTAAAAAATACTAAAATTATCAGAGACCAAAATTCTAGACCCAATTATATTATTGTATTTAGAAATATGAGAAATATGGGAACTTTTTTTTCTGCATTTTTGCCATTCAGCTATTTATTTGAATTTGTTTCCTCTCCTGCTCTGTGTGATTAATAAAGATGATTAAATGAGACATAGCTAAGCACAATCGACTAGTGAATTGAAGCGTTGGAAATGCATTCAGCATCTACCCCAATTTTGCACTATCAATTAGGTTAATGCAGTGTTTCGCTATATACATATATGTATGTATGTATATATAAACTCAAGCAAAGGAAAATGTAATCCCCCCAACAATGAAAGTTATTTCAAGGGAGAAAACCGACCGAATGTGCGTCATTCCAAGAACTTAACTAATAAGTTGAGTAATTTGGCAAACAAACCAAATATGATTCCAAGTGTTGAAATAATTTTCAATCTGCAGATATTTATATATATATATATATATATATATATGGATACTTGTATAAAACAAACCACAAGCGGCAATCAGCACGTGGCTGCTGCACTTTTCATGGTTACATTGAACCTGTCGCAGTAAATGCAGTCTCTGCTGCAGTCGCTGCCGCAGTCGGCGTCGCAGCTATTGGAAAATTTTTGTTTCGCTCGACATTTGCATTATCTGTGTAATATTTGCCCTGTGCATTTTTATGCACATGTCTGTGTCGATTACTAAGAATACTTTTTGTACGAGCGAAAAAGAGAGAGAGAGAGAGCGCCAGCGAAAGAGAGAGTGAGTGTGGAAGCCAGATAGAGAGAGTGAGAGAGAGCTGTGTTGGGATGGGGAAGTTTTTGGTGGGTGAGAGCTGCTTTCGTCTCGGCACATTTGTCGGCCTTGCTGATTATGTGAAGAGACATACACACGCACACACTACACACGCACACACTACACACGCACACACCACACTTCACACAGCACACACATACATACAGCTGCGGTCAGAATAATAGTAGTGCAAACATATGTTTTAAAAAAATAAGTAAACATTAACAGATTATTATCAAGCAAAATAAAAGTCTTTAAATGAATCACATATAAATAAATAAAATAAATAACAGTATTGTATTAATTTAGCTAATAAAAAAAAAAATTAAATAAACTCGTTCTTATTTAAAATATTAAAATAATTATGAGAGGAGCTGTGTGAATATTGAATGTTGGCACTGCATGAAACAGTGTTACTATTATTTTGACCGCAACTGTATGTGCTACACATGTTTGTGTGGCAAGTTTGAGTGTGGTTCGCCTGTCCATTTGTATTTGGGCTTATGCACTTGTCAATTTATGACGACTGTTGCAGTCGCGCCCTCTCTTTCGCACTCTCTTTCTCTTTCTCGCTGTCTTGCAGTTGTTGCAATATTCTCTCTCTTGCAAAATGTATGCGGAAACACGCACTTGGCATCAGCAGCAGCAGCTTCTTTGTTGTAATTATATATATATACTCCACTATATATATATATATAGTATGCCATATCGGTGCATTTATATAGTAAGTATACTCTGATGTGACATTTGTGCCGGTTTGTGTCTGGCGCCTTCCACTGACTGATAGCGCTCCTTTGCCCCCCCCCCCCCCCCCTCCTTGAAAGGAATGCGATCACAGTCTGCTTGGGAATGTTTTACATCAATATCGCTGCTAGAATGAAAGTGAGAAAAAAATAGATAATATTTCTTCTTGTTCATGTTGATCATAGAAAATTTAATTGGTTCATGTATATTTTCCAAGGAGAGTTTTTATTTTTCTATGATGCAATTAAATTTATCGAAATTAAAAGCTGTTTACAAAATAAAGAAAATGCTGTGCAATTAATAATTAAAAAGTTTTCATGAAATACAATTTTTTTTTACATTTTTATTGTGAAAGATGCACAAATATGTTTATGTTTACAAAAATTATAAAAAGATAAATAGTTTCAACTATTACAAAATTAAGCCAGCATTAAATGATAGACTTCATTATACCTATTAAAAGCTGAATATAGTATATAAAGTAAAGTAAGGTGTATATTCCAGATTTCTCTCATATTAATGATAGACAAGAAATGATATATCTAAAAATTATTATTTTCTAAATACTTTCAGCTAATTAACAGTAAATTATAGACTTCATTCTACTTGTTACAAAGTAAAAATAGTATATTTAGGAATTTGTGCAGGGTATATTTCAGTCGAGCGTTGTCCAACACTTACTTATCTTGTTTTTGCATAATATACCGATTATGACTTGAGTTCTTTGAATATGAAAATGTGGTTTCACAAAATGGGTGAAAGGAAAAATATTCAAACGCGTTATTTGCGCTGTACGCAAGATGTGATCTAAGCCAGGCCCCTACACACCGTTACCCCTTTGGCTTGGCAGGGGCAATTGCCAAGGCAACCAATAGCCACTAAAAGGCTTAGATAATCCATTAGTGCCAAAAGGCCAATTCAGGCCAAAAGGTACAACTACAACGATGAAAAGGAAAAAGGACAGCCAAGTTGAGTCCTCACTGTGCGTGCGGGTGCGTCTGTATATGTATGTGTATGTGTGTGTGTGTGTGTGTGTGTGTGTGATGTCGATGTCGACACAGCAATTTGTACAAGTCAAATCCGTTGGCGCCAAAAGTCTACGGCTCTGGCAAAGGCAAAAGCAAAAAGCCAAAAGAAAACCAACGCAGGAGATGAAAATCCGCTTAAAAAAGTGCCGAACGTGCCAAAGGTATTGCAGTTTCCCCGCCGCCCCAGTCCATCCCTAAAGCCAACCCTATGGATGATAATTTATAGTCTTGCAAACTTTGCGTACAGCAAAAAGTTTTTTTTTTTATTTTTTTTTTGTTTTTTTTTTTTGTTGGCTTAAGTTTCTCGTGTTGCGCGGCGTTTGCGATTTTTAATTCTTGTGCTAAATTGTTTAAAAATGTTTTAGAAGAATTCTGCAAAACGCGTACAACTTTTTAGCCATGGCTTTACCCTTTCGCCTTTGCCTTTGGCTTCGTCTCGGTTTGTTCCCCACTCTCTCTTGCTGGCTGCCAACAATCTTTTGGCAGGAAAACTGCCACTAACAAAGTTTGCGGCATGTTGACCACTTTGTCGCCGGATAACAGCCGTAGATAGTTTTTTACACAATTTTTACTCAACTTCCGCTTCAGTGTCGATGCAATTTGTATTAGCAAAGTTTTGCGCAAAGAATTTCGCAGTAAAAAAAAAGAAAGAAACTCTTTTTTGAGAGCTGTAAATTTGCAAATTCCCGCCAGTGGCTGATTTATCGTCAATTAGCGCTGCGCTTAACCGAACCTGTTCCAACCCGTCTGTTTCCCCTTAGTTCCAGAAAATTTACAGATCCATACCAGATACCAGTGGTTTCACTTGAAAAAATAAGCGCTATTATTTGCAATAATCATCATATTTTTGATGCCTAAAACATTTCATTTAAAATAAATTTCTCAAATAATGTTTTTGGAAGTTTCAAACATTTCTTAAAATTAAATTTTAGCATTTCTTGTATTCTATGCGTAAATGTAGAAAATACATTTTAAAAAGCAGAAATAAAATTGTTTATTGTTGATAAATTTTATTTTAGAAATTTCGACATATACTATTTACGTCAAACAAAAAAAAACTGAAAATTGTTAATAAACTCATCATTTTAAAAAAGTAAAATAAACAAATATGAAAAAATAAAATATTTTTTTTAACATGTATATTAAATCTTAACAAATTTTTAACAATTTAATTTCAATTTTATAATGCTTGTTTTTTTGAGTGTACAAAGACAGATAGATGCCTTAATCCATATTTGCAATAATCATCATATTTTTGATGCCTAAAACATTTCATTTAAAATAAATTTCTCAAATTATGTTTTTGGAAGTTTCAAACATTTCTTAAAATTAAATTTCAGCAATTCTTGTATTCTATGCATAAATTTAGGAAATACATTTTAAAAAGCAGAAATAAAATTGTTTATTTGCGATAAATTATATTTTAGAAATTTCGACATATACTCTTTATGTCCAACAAAAAAAAAAATGAAAATTTTATTAACAATTTTCATCATTTTCAAAAAGTAAAAAAAATAACAAATATGAAAAAAATAAAATATTTATTTAGCATAAATATTAAATGTTAAAAAATTTTAATTTCAATTTAATTTCTTTTTTTTTTTGAGTGTACAAAGACGGATAGATGCCTTAATCCTTGGAGGGCTACCCACTCTTCACAGCGCATTCATCAAAACTCTTTCGGCACTTTGTTTGTTTTTATGCGTTTGACTTTTATGTGCGACATTTAGTACCAGCTGCATTGGGGCGGGGCGGAGGGGTGGTGGCATTTGGGGCGGGGCAGCAGCTCGTAAAACCATTTAAGCCGATGACGATGCCGACGCCTTACCGATTTTATGCTCAGTTAACCCGATAGTAATGGATGGGGGTGCGGTGAGGAGCGGTAAGGATAACTGACTGATCATAAAAACTACACGCGCCCTTCATAAAAGCGTCAAAGTCCATTTCCAGCTGATTCTTGGCCAGCTCAAGTCTTTGCATTTCTTCTGCTGAAATCTGGTTCCTTGGGTTGGTTAAGCAACTCGTTCTTCACGATTTTTTTTTTTTATGACTTAATACGATATTTGCCAGTCGTAAAAATTAATTTAAATCGTTGCATGCGGCAAATTTGATTGAGGCCTCCTCTTGCACTTTGCTTGAAAATTATGGGAGGGAAACTGTATTATGGATCCTTGGGAATATATAGATTTATTTTGTAGTTCTGTATATGTAGAACTCTGGTGCACATATATAATATTTATATAAAAAAAAATGCTTTGTCAACGAATTCTCCAAAGCTCAGTCATATAACATTCTTAACATTCCAAATATTCAGTAACAAATAGTAAATATTTGTGTACATAATTAAAACATATAACAAATTGCTATCTAGTCTAGCTACAGTTAACTGTTAATTGATAAATTGCCATATCTTTCATAAAAGTCAAAGAAACATTGTTGCTTAAAAAAAAAATATAATCATTACGGCTGATATCTAAAATATATGATAAGAAAATTGATTGACAATATATAAAAACACATACATATATAAATATGTAAGCTGAGCTAACTAAAAGCCTAAAATCGAAAATATACAAATTGTATATACATATATATATTAATTATTTATTTATTTGTTTAATAATGCTAAAGCAGTCAGCAATTTAAAGAAAAGTTAAAGTTGCAAATTAAAAGATATTCAATTAAAAGTGAATAATTAAATTAAAATGTAAAACGAAAAAAAAAATACTAAATAAAAAAAAAAAAATTAAAATGCTTCAACATTTATTGCAAGGATTGGGGAAAGAGGGATAAAACCCAATTATGGCAAATATGTTAAATACAATCAAATAAAACTTCGACACAAATTCGAATTCGAATTCGAATTTATGCATATAACTTTCTGCTGATTAAACTAAAATAATATGCACAAAAAATCCCAACTGTTCATTCTTCTACCTATTCTTCTTCTCTTCCACCGTTGATTGGTTTCTTTCCGTGTCTGTCTTGTCTAGAAATAACCATAACTGAGCACAACAAAAATTGACAACTTATGAAACAAGTAACGGTCTTATCTCGTTCGATTCGAAGAAGAAGCAACGTTTGGCGGACGAAAATAAAGTGACGAGGTGGCCGAGAGGTTAAGGCGTTGGACTGCTAATCCAATGTGCTCTGCACGCGTGGGTTCGAATCCCATCCTCGTCGTGTGATATTTTCTTTGTTTTATTTAAATTTTTTTCGCCAAGGATTTTAAATGTGGCACCTGGCCGATGTCAGTTGGCAACAAGCCGGCTTCCTTTTTTGTTCACGTTGGCTAATTTATTTATGGAAACGGAAACCGGAAAACGGGCTCAGCTCTTACTGATGAAAATTGAAACTGGTGCTGGCACTGGCCTGAAATGTCAAATAGTTTTTCCCAGCCCCCACCCGCAGCACTTGTGGCCAAGAAACAAAAAAAAAATCCAAGTCTTTTCGTTTGAAATTTTTGCAAATTTCGTGATGGGAAAAACGAAGAAAAATAGAAGAACGCCAGCGAAATGAATTGGATTGAATTGAAATCGTAGGCGATAAAAATAAATCTTTGCAAGTGCGCAGCACGGCGCCGCCAAACAGCTGACGGCGAGTGTACTCCAAAGGGGGCAACGATGGATGGTCGGAAGGGTAGTTTGTGGATGGGGTGGGGTGTGGTGGAGTGGCTGTTTGCACAGCGCGAGAAAAAAATCAACTTTTGAACACTTGAAGCGAAACTTCCAAATCCGAATTTGGAATTATTTTGTAATTGTGAAATTTAAGAAATATATTTCTTATATTAATTTTACCTATATATAGAAAACATACAAACATTGGATTCAAAGATCCTAAAAAAAGTAAAAGAGTTCTTAATTCAAGTGCATTTCTAACTTTTATAATTGTTCATTAAAGTTTTGCTTTGAAGTTCAATAAGGTTAATTCAGCATTGTTTAAAGTTAATTTAACTTTTTACTTTCCAGATTGAATTTGTCGGTCTTAAAATAACTATGTCAATTCTAAAGTCAAGTGCATTATTAATATTTTTATACAGCACTAAAAAATATGTGGAAAAAATCTCTTTTGGAAGTTTTAATCCAGCTTTTTAAAATAATAATGGTAGACATTTTCGTACATATTTTTAGTAGAAAAACAATCCTTGATTTTAAGAATCAAGTTGCTCAAATATTTCTCTCGGTGTAGAATGATGAAATTGAAAAACTACATGAGTTGACGGCTGCGGCTGCAATAGCCCCATCCCCATCTCCATCCACCACACAGCTAAAGGGGGTGGGTGAATGTGTTAGCTGTATGGCTCTGCCATAAGTCATACAATGTGCGTTATCCTTGGCGTCTCTAAGGATATTGTGTCGCCGAGCCTTCACTTCAGCAGAAACAGTTGAGCAGTCGAGCAGCAGTTCAGGACATCAGCTCAACCGAATTGTGTCGAGTCACTTCAATATGCAAATGCTGCTCAATTGCGCTTGTCTTTCATTTTTATGTGACGCCCAGCTCCAAAGCCTTTAAGATCCTTTAAAAGGAGCTGCAGTCATCAGGCAACTCGGCAATATATTCCATACACCAACAACAACACCACTAACAGCAACGCTACTTGCCTCTAAAGAGTTCCCGTGGCCATCAATTTTTATCTATTTTCTATCGCTGGCCATTTTGACCGACTTCATAAAAAGAACTTTACGATATCAACAAAATTTCTCAAGTAAAAACTATAAATGCACATCCACATATCCGAGCTGTTGTCCTCAAGTTGCTTCTTTTTTCCTTATTTTTTTTTTTTTTGGTCATTTGTTATTTGTCGACTGTAAGCCGGCCCCAAAGTGCTGCTGCCGCCTGCGGCGTTGATGACTTGGACATAATGAGAACTAAAATAGATTATTTATGGCAAAAGGGTCATTCATATGTGATGGTCTGCATTACTATTATTATAATGTTTATTAGGGATTAAAAACATATTTGAAGAGTATTTCGTTATTTAGTACCTAATTCTGAAAGCATGAAAATCGTATATTTAATACAGTTAAAGAAAGAGAGAGAAAGAGTGAGAGAGACAAAGTGAGAATGGATAAAAAGTTTACAAAATATTTCTATTATATATATGTATATTAAATAATATCACAAAAAATTCTAATATCACAAGATAATCCTGTTTGTAAAATCTTACAAATGAATGACTGTTAAAAAAAATATATATGTATATTTATATTTGTTTGTATTAAATAAAATATTATATTTAATAATAACCTAGGGTTACACTACTAGATATGAATCTACCTTGTCAAAATCCTTTCAGTTTTAATAAAGTTATGTCAGTGAATTGTGCAAAAATATAATATATATATGTATATATAAATATATATGAAAGTATATGTACAAGACATTTTTTTTCTCACAGAAATTATAAACAAGCAAAATAATTGAGGCAGTCTCTACTCCCGGTCCATACCTTGTATAACTTCGATTTCAAATTTGTAGTCAATCTGCAATAAATAAATCATGTAAAATGAGTAGATTTATCGTATTACGAATCACATTTCGACATTTTAAAGTGCGGCTTTTTATACTATGATACCGAAGTTATATAGCATATTAGGTTTGTGCAATGTTGCTGTCTGTCCGACTATAATTTTGACTTATGTTTCGACCCAAAATCACGATTTCAACTTTAAATGTACGATTGATCTAGAGACCAAACTATGATTAAAACTCCCTTGCTTTTGAAAATCCGTTGAGTTTTGACATTTTGAAGGTTCGACCTATGCCCATATGCCGACTATCTTATATCTTCCTTAATCTGAAAGGCAAACTTGGACAGTAATTCTTGGTTGCACACAAATTATGGTATCATAGTATTTCGCTGTCGGTTACGTCCGACTGGAACGTTCTCAGTTGTTTTTTTTTTGGGTTATGTTTCCTGCCAAGGTCACACACTAACCTGATCCAAAATTCAGACGTGCCTCGGCTTACGTCTAGGCGAGTACACTTACAATATGTGTGTGTGTGTGTGTGTGTGTGTGTGTGTGTGTGAGTGTGTGTGTGTGTGTGTGTGTGTGTGGGTGTCTGTGTGTGCGGGTGAATTAAGCTCGCGGCTCTTGCCACATGCCAGACTTCAGTACAGGGAAAAAATGACTTGCTGAAATTTAGAATAAAATATACAAATTGTAATCTAAGTAAATAGCTACTTGGTCAATAATAATTCTTAACATTCAATCAAGTAAAAATTATTATCTTAGGTTCGATGAAAGATTAGATACCCTTTTATACTGAACATATGAATTTTTGTTTTTTTTTTTTTGTATGAAAGTAAAGTAATTTTTTGTGCTTGCAAATTTGAAAACCAAATTTAAATAAAATATAATTTATTCACACTAAATGCTAAACATACAATTTCCATATTGCACTGAGTGCAAAATAAAAGATGAGAGTTTATTCTTAAATGAATACTCTTTGAATAAAATAAAAGAGTATAGAAAAAATAAATTTTGTCTTGGAATTGAAATTGTTTAAGAATATTTGAATACATTTGACATGTTGAGTACAAATTTCAATTACCTTTTTATCTTAGAACACACACAGTTTAACGAACACTCGAATTTGAGATACTTCTCAAATTGCCAGGTATCAATTTAAATTGGAAATCATTTTGTTCAGTGTATGTACATACCTACGAGTATTACATACTCAAATCCACAATGATTCAAACTCAACGCACTGTCCAGCAGAAAGGGGAAGGTGCTAGGGTTTGGTTTTGGGTGTGGGAATTTGGTCTGTCTAACGGTCTGGCTCTGGGTCTGGGTCTGGGTCTGGGTCTGGGTCTGGGCAACCAACTGTGCCGGCCATCGGTCGAGCTCTGATTGAATAATCGTGCGCCATGTCGGCAGTGGAACAAATCGTGTCTAATAGACTGATTAATATTGCAAGATTTCCCAGTTGGTTCAAGTCAAGCGAGCAGCTCTGAACTTACTGCCCTCTATCCCTCTCCCTTTCCCTCTGCCTGCCCTCTCTTTCACTCTGCAGCCCTGCCGCATGTAACATGATTCATGTGGATTAAATGTGCTTAAATTGATTGATTGTTCAAATGATGTATAGTCATTAGAAGAGTTTTTTTTTTTGCCTCTTTATTTTTGTTGCCTCTTTTGTCGACTTCTTGGCCATAGCACCTGTCGCCTCTAGCCGTATTTCTACACACACACTCACTGGAGCTTAGCCACACTTTTAATTTGTTTCATCTAAGCGAAAACTTCATTTTCAGCTTTATTTTTATTTTCGTTGGCCAAAAAGAAAACTCTATTTTTCTTTTGCACATATCAAATTGATTTGATGCGCTGCAGAAATAAATTTCAGTTAATAGGGTTAGCTGAAGAGCATAAAAATTATAAATAAAATGATATATATACACGGATATCCGCATGTGCTCATTGATTTACTTCACTTCTCTCCCACACCCCTCACAGGACACAAGACGCCCACAAAAGTATGCAAAGAACTTTTCTATTTTATTATCATAAGCAGGCAACGACAAATCCCAAATCCCAAACCCCAATTCAACCCAAAGTAACTCACTATTTCTCTCTATCTCTCTCACTGTCACTCCCTGGCATTATTATTCATTTTATGGATACACCTTATAAGTACTAGAATAGAGTATAGTAAGTGCTACGAGTCCTGGCGGATGCGTTGGTTGGTTATAAAGAAGAAATATTACGCATTACGCCAAATTGTTGGAGACTGTCAGGCGACAATAATAACGTTTAAAGTTAAATGTGTATCTGTATATATATATATATGCTAAAGGGGGGTTGGGGACTGAAGGGGTTATCTCGCATACAGACAGTTTTATTGTTTGCCTTTGGCTGTAAAGTGTACGAAAATATACGCTCCACATTCAAGGAGCGAATTTTCTTTTTCTATTTTTTTTTTATTTTGTTAGCCATCTAAGCGAAGCAGCAAAGTTGTCAAAGTGCAACAGCTTCTTATCAATGAACTGATATCAAACTAACTAAAGTAGTCCAAAAGGAAGTTCTCACAACTGCAAAAATATTGCTATTGAGTTACATATGTATATTAAAGTACACAATTTCTAGACAATTTATAGGTTTACCTAGCAATTTATAGTTTTATCTTGAATTTCAAATATCAATAAAAATTTAGATAATTGGTTTTTTTTAAGTTTAAAAAATCCAGCAAAAAAAATATATCTTAAGAGTTGAGATAATTATAAAATAATTCCCCTTAAATGATAGTTCATGACAATATAAGAACTGAACAAAATTTGTAATCAGTAACTTAAAATATAATTTATATAATTATGTAAAATTTAAAATAAAAATTGGAAGTAAAAAAAAAATGTAACTTCAACTAAATTGACTCGTAAAAACACTTGTAACACTTTTAAATTGTAAAAGATAAATATTAATAGTAAATTAGTTAATTGAATTTGTATTTCTTATTTTTAATTTCTTTTATTTAAACAGATATTTTAGTTGCTTTCATTTAGTTATATATTTAAATTAAATATAAAATATATACAAATTTCAAATGGCCCAAAAGGACAAAAGACGTCTTTGGTTTAGAGGCGCTCTATTGGCGATGAGAGAAGTGCTTATGTAAACGGTGGCGGCCACTAAATGGAAGACAGCGCCATTAGGTAAGCACGCTAAATGGCCGATTTTAGCCAACAAGGATTCAGCACATTCAGGGGAAAACGGTGGAGGGACCCATAGGAGAAAATAAAAATTTATTGCGCGCCCAAGTAAGAAATCAAAGTGGCAGGCAAAAGCAGAGGCATGCAGAAAAACTTAAACCAAAATCAACTCCCCCAAAATAACATCCCAAAGGTACACGAATCGGGTTGTGGATGTGTGGCGCCCTCGTGATCCCCAGTCGCCGTTAAGGACACTAATAAAATATTGAACGGGCCATCGATAAGCGAACCAAACTGAGGCACGTCAACGAACTTCGCTGGGCGGCATGAGAAGTCGTAGCAGGAGCAGCCGAACCAGCTGAAGGCAAAGGCGAAGGCGTTGAGGAGGGAGAGGGAGAGGGTAGTGGTAGAAGCGCTTACGTAGATGGCAAAGATGACGATTAAAACAAATTTCCACGACAACCTGGCGCCGTTTAGCCAGCGGAAGGAAGCGAAATTGTTAAACGCAAAAGTTGCAAAATGCCAGAAAAGTGCGGGGGCAAGGAAGGGTGTGCTCAAGGAGGTGAATGGAGCTGGTAGGGGCTGCCTCGAAGCGCAATCGGAAGCAAAGACTTTACGATTCACACACGCACACACAAACACATGCTCGAGTGTGTGTTTGCACCTTCCTCCAGCGGTTTGGGAAAGGGTGAAAAGGGCCACGGGGCAAGGGGCAAATGGGAACTTGGCAACTTGCAGACAAGTTTTAAATGAATGAGCAGCGCTTCCGTTCAATGCGTTACACTACTGCCCAGCCAGAAACTCAGTGTGCATGCGTGTGTATATGTGTGTGTACACTGAGAAAAAATTAAGTGAGACGCGTTGAGTGAGAGACGATGTCGTTAAGGTAACCCAGCTGATATTCCAACGGAAAATTCCTGTGGATAGGAAAAAATTATAAAGCCAAAGTGGGCTATCTTCAACATCCCGATATTTAAGCGAAATTTGGAGCGATTGTTCCTATTGAAATTATAGATATTGTAGTCCGATCTCTGTGATTTGTGGTCAAAATGTAGGAAGCATTCGCATATTATTTAGGATGGGTTTAGAGAATGCGGTAAACAAGGATTCTTGAAAGAAAGCTTTAAGTGTACCATCTCTAGGGAATTAACATGATATAGGAATCTGATCTGGCTCCAAAATTCTTACTGCCTTCATGGAACAAATGTATTCTTCTTATTTAATTATTCTAATCGGAAACGGAAAAGTTTTAATAATAATTTTTTTTCTATATTTACAACATTAGTTTATTTGTGAATTCACAATACTGAAAATGAAACCATTTTTTTCAGTGTATGTCCGGCTATCCTGCGAAGCATGACAATGGCTACAAGAAATTTCGAGTGGCGGCCACTTGCCAATTGCGATTATGGTTTATGTTCAGTGCGATAAAGGTCGTCAATAGGTCGCCACACACACAAACACACACACACACCCATACATTGACAACATCCTTTGGCATCCTTTTGTCAAGGGGTGCGCAGCCAAGGAGCAAGTTTCTTGTATCTGTTACAGCTACAGTTACAGTTAGAACTTTTGCTGACCATTCGAGCGCCTTCAATGGCTCAATTATTTTTGGACAATTTGCGAATAAACCAAAGTTTGGCAACAGTCAGGACCTCAACTACTGAATACTGACTACTGGCCGCCTCCTTTTGGAGTACACCCCCCACTCCGGCTGTCACTCATCGCTGATGTAGAAACGATGTTGGAATCTCGAGCGTGGAGTGTTATAAGCGTAATTGAGTTGCTACAGCAAATTATGCATGCAATGGCAAAAAGGACACGCACTTAAAGCAGGCAATGCCGCATATGCCTGTCCTTGAATGCCGCATATGCCACAATCGATGCAAATTTAATGCACACCTCAAAATTGCATTTTCTTAATTTATTTGCTATGCAAATTTATTTATTGACTGCACGTCGAAAATGGCATTGAAATCGAGCCGCACACACTGCCTGTGCCTGCCAACAGAGCTGACCGTCAACTGGGGGACATGCAACAAGGCTGTGCAAGCGTAAATCGATTTCCCAAACTCACCCCGACCCCCAACCCATGCCACAAGCTGTTGCAGCCCTAAATAAGCAGGCGTAGCGTGGAGGTGGACAAATTCGAGCTTCAATTTTGAGTTGTGGACAACATTTCGTTGCAATGACACCAAATCAGATTTTCAAGCATAAACAATGGACTTTTGTTTTGGAATGGAGGCAGCTTATTGACCAAATTCAATTGTACTTTTGGCCATTTTTTTAAATCGCATCAATAATTTAATTATTCTTAAATAGAGACAAATTTTTAATAATCCTAAACGTAAAGTTAAATTTTTAGTAACTGCTCGCTTTAATACGCTCTGCTCGGGTCGTCAGCATTTAAATTTAGAGATAATACCAGTATAGCTCATATGATAATTTTATTAATCTATGCTCAAAAATTTATCAAATTTGTATATATTTTGGTAAGCTGAAATGTCGAGTTGCTGAATTTGCCTTTAATGCAAAATACTTTTAATTTTATGAAAAATATAACAGTCCGAAAAATAGATAAGAAAAATTTTTAAGATTTCAGGTGATATTTAATTGGGAGTATTTAATATACGTTCATAATTTAAACTCTCTTATTTAACAAATCTATGATTTCAATTAGTGATAATTAATATAAGTATAAATATATATTTTTTGAAACTGTAAAATATATTTTATAATTTAAAAGATGATCTTAAATTATTTAATAAATTAAAAACAAATTTACAATGCAGTGTAAGAAAAGTTAATAGCTCGAAGCAATAGGTAACTTAATTTAAACCTGAGAAGAGATTACTGTACAAAAGTTAAATATCCTACACTATGCAATAATCTAAAAGTTTGACAACATTTCTATAGGTCAGTGAGTTAAAAAAAATAAAAAAAAAAGAAGAAGAAAATACCTTTAGCTGACAGGATGCAGCCTCAACTTTGGCAAAACCCAAACAACCCTTTAAAAACAAGCAAATCCAATGTCAAAATGCAAAATGAGTCACAAGTCAAAAAAGTTGGGGACCCCCCCTCAAATGTCTCGTGTGTGTGCAATGAAAACAATACAACTCAATTAGATCACGCGGCCAAAAGTGCCGTTACCGACAGAGTTGCCCCCAACCTATCGCCATCCCCCCACAGCTGGGCAAACTCTGTTCCTCTCTCTCTCTCTATCTTTCAGTTCCTAGATAGCTGCTGTCCAAAATTTACTGTGTGAATTTCTGCGCTCTGTGGCACATGCAAAATGGGAAATGGAAAATGGAAAATGGATGAGAAGAAGGAAATGGCAAATGGCGCCTGAAAATATGCAGCGCGTAGCCAAAAACGTGGCGAATGCGTGGCCAAAAAGCACAATGAGCCCTAAAATTGGCAACATAATTTATTTGCAAGTGTATGAGTGTGTGTGTGTGTGTGTCTGTGTGTTGGAGTGTGTGGACCTTACCATTGCTAATTAGCGGCATAATTTAATTTCCAATTGCCAATTGGCAACGCAGCGCAGAGCAGCAGCTCCAGCATCGATCATGGACGTAGTCGAAGGGGGGAAAGCGCTGCAAAAAAACTGTTGAATTAAACCACTTGCAATTGGGCAAACAAAAAATCAATGGCTTAAAATCGGTTATGATTTATTTTTTTTAATGCAGGAATTATTTATAAAATTAATTTGAAATGTCAACGAAAATAATTATAAAAATCTGTCAAACAATTTTATTATAATTTCATTTTTATTTTGAAAAAAGAATAAAAGATTTTCGTAAATCTTAAAGACAAAAACTCAAAATCTCCAACTCCATCCATATTCATATTTTCTGAATTATGCATAGCTTCTAAGGACTTTTTTCAAAAAACCAACCAAAAAGAGGCATTGTCTGATTTTTGTTTTAAGTTCATCTTAAACACTTTTATGCTCAAAACATAATTTTGAAAAAACCCTTGTCTGATGTTTATTTAAAATGTTTTTGAACATCACAAAGTTACCATGCATCAAAAAAAAATTTTTTTTTTACGTTATAAAAAGTGTTACAAAAAAAAATTACAAGTTTGGTTTATAAATGAAGCACATAAGGGAATTTTTAAATTAAGTTTAGCTGGATTTTACAAGCGATGTGTTATTATGCAATAATCCTTTTTCTGAGATCTTGTCTACGGCCATGTCCTGTACTTACATACATTTTAAATGAGCGGCCTGTTGCGCCACACACATGCACACACACACACACACACACACACATATATATATATATATATATATATATAGATGTATATATTTGTATATGGCAATATATTGTCTTATGTGCTGGCACAGCGGTAAACAAATTTTTTTTTGGCTGCCATCGTGTCCTGCATGGGAAATGATGGCCCAGCCTCCGTTCGGAGCCCCAACTTGGATGCGACTCCAGCTGCTGCTGCAGCGAGAGAGTTAAAGTTAAGCAAAAAATCACTGATGAGCGATGCCGAAGGGAAATCGAATTAAGTTAAAAAATGCAGCCAACCAAAACACATACAAACACATACATTTGCTATCCATAATCATAGTACACTGAGAAAAAATAATAGCCAGTATTCATGATGCTAAAGGCGCTCAATATTCAGTTTTAATATTATTTATAAAAAAATTAAAATTATAAAAATTCTTCGAAATCTTATTTTAACCACAGATGTTCTCCTACATCAAGTGGGAATGATTCTAAATTTTAATTTTTATTTTTTAAATTTAAATTAGTTGTTTATGTTATATGCTTAAGATGTATGTATCACATTTATTATTTAAGTCTCAGAGCGCATTTTATCAATTAATTTTTTATTTTTTATATTTAATGTTAATTTTCTTTTATTATTAATTGAAAAATAATTAATTTTATTTTAATAATTTCTTTTACTCTGAATAAAATTGTATTTATTAATTATAATTAATATAAAAATTAATAGTATATTTAAGTATAATAATTATAATATCAATTATTGAATATTTAGCTTACCATTATTTAAATAGTAATTTTTTAACTTTTTAACATTTACGCAACACATATTATTTTTGTTTTGCATATTTAATGTGGTTTTTTTCGTGCAGTGTACATGTATGTACTGAGATACACTAACAAATGATGTTGACCGCCCATGGGTCGAGATGTTAATTAATCTTGATTTTGACGCGCAAGTAACGGTACTGTGGAATTTCGCTTGCGTCAAAGTGACAATTAAATTAATCATGATGGCAAACGATTATGTCAACAGGAGCCCGGACACGGGACTCGGGACACACAGGACATGGGGAATACCGCCCGCAGCGACCAACTTAAATATAAGCAATGAACATATTGTCGAAGGAGCAACCCGGGTGGGGTTTTGAAGAGTTCCAATGGTTTGCGAATTGTGTTTGCCGCCCGCCCCGAGAATCTCATTATGTCTGCGCTTGAAACTTATAATTAACATTTTGACCGCAACAAAATTCGCAAACTAGGCAAGAGTTTGATGCAGCTTCAAAAAATAAATAAATAAAACTAAGCAATGGAAAATGAAAAAAATGCTTAGACTAGACATACTTTTAATTAGTTTTGTGGCAATTAAACTGAGCACTGAGCATTGCATGTTGTGTAAAAAAATATATAATGAACAATTTAAAAACAACAAAAAATAAAAACGGCATTAAGCCAAGACACAAACCGAAAGCTCGTTAAGTGTGGAGCACTTCGTTAAGCTTGCAATGTGGCGGGCTGTCGATAGAATGTAGCAATGACAGTAGAAAAAAAACACTCGCACGAGGCTGAACATCAAAATTGAATATTGAACTTAATTGAAATAAAAGGCAAGAATACAACAGCAACAGCATGGCGGAAACCGAGCCAGAGGTTGAGGTCAACGGCACCGAAGCCGAGGACGATGCCCAGGATCAGGACATCAAGCAAAAGAAGCAAACGCGTCACGATGGCGGCGCCGCCGACTTGGAACGTGTCACCGACTACGCCGAAGAAAAGGAAATCTCTGCCGCAAACATATCGAGCGTAAATAATATGAGTCCAATAGCAATGCAAATGAAACCGTTTCAAGTGATTTTCTTTTTTGTTCCTTTTTAGGCAGTGGAACAGTTTGGCAATCAGCGCAGCAAAGAGAATGAACTAAGAGTGGCCAAGGAGAAGGAGCTGCAAAAGGTGCAGGTTAAAAAGGAGGATATTGAACTGATTGTAAGTAGATAAACAACACACATATACATATGCATATATGATTTATGTCACTCTCTCTGGACTCACACACAACAGATGAACGAGCTGCTTGTTAGCAAGTCACAGGCCGAAAAGGTGCTCCGCGAGCAGAGCGGAGATGTTGTCGCTGCCCTGGAAGCCATCATCAGCAATTGAGCGAATTGCCGGAACCGGTAGATGGCGCCACTTAGCATAACACTGCTTTATTTGTACATTTATAAACTAGTAAAGAGAAAAACAAATTTTTAAACAACAAATTCTGAGCACGGGATCGGGCTTAAGGGGAGTCAAGAAAACAAGATTTTTTATTTTTTTTTTGCGCATATATTTCAAATTGATTCATATTTTCAGCAATGAAAACAAAAAAAAAATTTAATGGATTTCCAATATCCAAAATTTAAGATTTAACTTTTCTTTTTTATTTTGTATGTTTTTAAAGTTTATGTAGAGCACTACCCATTTATTATGTTTTATCTCTCGTCGTAGTACGAGCTTTTCAAATCTGACTATTAAGATAAAGTGTCTAAATTTGTTGTATGTGTAAAATTGGAAAAAAGCATTTGGAAATTTCCAATTTTGATATGACGAGAATAAGCCGCTTTTCAATTCGCAAATAAATCTATACATATATATATAATGTGGTGTGAGTGTGTCTGAGAAAGTATGTGTGTGTGTGTGTGTGTAAGGGAAATAAACTATAACAATCCAGTTAAAACGAAACAAATCAAATTCATAACAACTATCCAGACAGAACGATAAAATAAGTCGAAATCACGTTTAAATTTAATTGCGATGATGATCGTATTGCGGATGTTGAAATCATGTGATTAAATACTTTTGCAGATTCTCGCACGAGGGTGTATTTATATTCTGAGCCTTCCGGTACAGATCCCGATCACCAAATGTGCGAGCCTTGGCCAACATCGAGTCGCCTGCAGAAGTACGAAAAATACATTAATTAACTATAATTAAATAGTGCATTATTATTTGCTTACGATAGTTTCGCTCTCGACTGCACGAATGCTTCAAATGATTGACAAAATCTTCCTCGACGGATTCCTCGAGGCGTGCCACAGAGCCCTGATACTCCGAATAAAAGTTATCCTTGACATAATAAGGAATTTTGAGGCCGTTTGTCTCACGCTTCACCGAATATTTACTGCACAACAACGACAAAGATTCATGAATGAATAATTATAAAATATATATCATGTTATATGTTTTGCAGCAAAACTTACTGAGATGGCGTTAGACTGTACATGGGATCCGATATAAAGAAGGAGGACATCATGGAAAGACCGATGAGCAACAAAATGGGCAGCAAATTGATCAACGTCGATGAGTTGTTGGTCTGCAAGTAGGCAAAGGAATACAAATCAAATTATTAATATATACATGTATACTTGTATATATATGTACATCTCTGTCCTCGCGGGCCTGATGACGTCGTCGCTGCTGCCTGTAGATATTCTGCTGTGGATAGCCACCGTTGAAGAACATATGGAAGAGTTCCTCGGCACTCATGTCCGCCTGGAAGGTGCGCGAATAGCCATAGTCACTGTAATGCTGTCCATGTCCATGGTGTCCACCGCCACTGTTGCCATGACCACTATGCGACTCATTGATTCCATATAGATCATAATTTTTACGCTTCTCCGCATCCGTTAAAACGCCAGCGGCATTGCCAAGCGCCTTGAATGCCTCCACAGAGCCGGGCGCCTTATTCTTATCTGGATGCAGTTGCAGGGCGAGCTTCTTGTATGCCTTCTTCACCTCTGAATCGGTTGCTGTCTTACTAACGCCCAGCACCTCATAGTAATCCTTGCATCTACGAAACGAAAGTGAACAACAATAAATTGCGAGCTATCTTCCTTCTCCTGCTACTTACTTTTTGATTTTGCGCACCGCCTCCAGCTGATCGGTGGTGTATTCGGGTGCATGACTACGGGAATCCGAATTGACACGCTTCCTCGGCCCCGAATCCTTCTCATCCGCACCAGTAGCATTGGCACGATCTCGGCCAGCGTTGCCATTAGCCGCTGATGTGCTCTTCACCTTGGCCAGCAGTTCTAAAAAAAAAGGCTGAAGTTATTTATGCACTGTGAGAAATTCCATGCGTCTTACGCTTGGCTTTGTCAGTGGGATAAAGTTTTTCTGCCTTGAGCAGAAACTTTTCGGCTTTTTCGATTAGTCCCGATTTAAAGGCCTGCTCCGCAACATCGATGCAGCGCTGTGCCTCGTCCTTGTTGCCATCCATGATTTGCTGTCGTCACGACACGTAAAGTGCAATAAATTGTGGACTGGTATATATGTGTGTGTATATGAAACGATTTATGAACCCCTTGCACTAATACACACGCACACACAAAAAACTGCTCGTTTTCTTCGAGAAATATTTGATTCCTGGATTGCACACGAGCTGTCTGGCCAGTAAATTATTTTGGAGCTTTTTTATTTATTTTATATATGTATATGCATAAATGAATTTTACGGCCAGCTCAGCTCTCTAATTTAATTGATTTTACTGCGTTTCGTTGACTTTTTCATCAGATTATCAAAGGGCCTATCGAATTATCGGCGCACCACCATAAGCCAAATGAGTAAATATATGTTACTGGATTAGTACATCAATTCAAAAATACTATTGCAATGCTTGTATATATAAATAAATGTATATATTTTTTTATTTATATACAGTTTGCAGTTAGCGCATAGCTTAAAAATATTAATAATAATAGTTAATGGATCGACAGCTCGTAATTGCTTTTGACAGCTGGTTGCAGAGTTGCACTTTGGTTACTGATGTTGCCAGATCGCTGCAATGGTCCCACACACATATGCACACGTATGCGTGTGTGTGTTTTTGTGAGCGCCGCAGCATGGAATGAAAAGCGCAGCGCGTTCGCTGGCTTAATTCTCGTATCGTATTTATTTCTAATTATTACAAATAATAATAGAATACGCACCAATTCGGCGATGCAATAGCTCCAAAAATCTCCGCGAAGCAACAAATTAGTCAAGTGCAGTGCAATAACCGATGCATTTCGGCCAATCGTCGTCGTCGTTGTCATCGTGCGCGTGTGTGTGTGTGTTGTGTGTGTGTGTGCGTGTGTGGCGCAGTTCATACAAGTTGGCCTGAAAAAAAGTGAAAGAAGCAATATCGCCATATTGTGGTGTCAATACCGATAAAGTGCACTAAAATCCACAACAAATTAGTCAATACAATTGAATTGACAGCTAACTTTGTGAATTGCAGCCACTTATGTAAATCAAAAATAGACAGTCCCCAAAAAAGAAAAAAATAATAACTACAAACTGCAAAAGGTGCGTATGTGTTTTTGAGACTGTGTGGGTGTATTTCACATACATATACGTGTATGCATATACGCAAAAGTTCAACACTTGCATGCAGCGTTTTGCTTGTGTGTGTGTGTGCATGAACCCAAATCTTTGTCTCCATGCTGATTGCATTCAGATGCGCCACCCCCACCACCACACCGTCCATCTACACAATTGGCTAATTGTTGACATTCGTTGAGAATTAAAGCGAAAACAGAAACAAAATAATGAGTTGATAACACACTTATCGATATCAGTGTGAAAAGGGAAAATATCGATGAGCGGCATGGGGACAGGCTCTGTTTACATTTTCACATTGTCTTCTCTGTCTAAATCCTTTTCATGCTATTTCTGAATACTCAAAAAAGCCGGATTCATAATTAGTAATTTGACAATTGTACTTAAATCAGCTTGAATTGATGTAGTATTATTTTTATTTATATTTGTTATTTATGACTGTATCATTGTCGGAATCGTTCCCAAAAAAAAGAGGAACAGAAATACAGCGGCTTCTAAAAAAAATCATTTTGCTTCACATTTCTCAAATATTTGAAATTTCTGGAATGTTACAAAGAGATTTCCATAATTTTACAATAATTCTATAAGTAAAGACAAAAGTAAATACAATTTATATAAACGATTCTGTTCTCAACTAAGCTGCTTGCTTTTTTAATTGATTAGGCAAGTGTCAAAAATTTCCATTGCCAAAAATTTCCATTGCCAAAAATAAACTGATTTTTATGAAATTTTGATTTTGATACAATATTAACAAAAAGCATATGTTAAAATACTGTCGTAGGCATCGCTTGTTAAATTAAAAAATTATTAAAATGTGAAATTTATATATTTAATTTGCATACTGAAATCTATTTTGGTTTTCATAATTTAATATAGCATACTTTTGGGCATCGGAAATTGTTTACTGAGTAGTTGAATACTTTTAAAACATTACAATTTCTGACGGTGAATGAAAGCAAACACAAAGGAATATATATATTTATATATAAATATATATATCAAAAGTCAAAGACCGGTACACGTTTTTTTACTCCGTTCATTTTGTAAGCAAAAAAAAAAAAAATAAAATTAATTAAATGCATCTCACATGAAAAAGTACTGTTGTTATGCACATTAAATTTTTATTTTGACATTATCTTTATTATTTGACTAGTGATAAATAAAAATTACTTTAATTGTTTACAGACGCTGGTGAATTTGTTGATTGTCGCGAATTGGATTTTTCGATTAGAGTAACCCGAGGGTTAGCCGGAGACAGCGCTGGCTGTCAACAATCAAAGAAGGTGAGTTATCCAATAAATAATATTTACATTTAACTAATTATTTTATATTATATCCTCTTCTGTGAGAAAAAAACCAATCTCATATTTTTTTTGCCCTGCTTCCCTTTGCTTTTATGGGGTTTTTTTGGTTGTAGATGATTTGAATCCTTGATGTAGTGGGTGGACCTTGAGTTCAATCAGCAGCAGCTTTTCATCTATAAAAAAAACGTAATCCTTGGTCCCTCTGCACCCGGTAAACTCTGCTCGCGTTATACGTTATGCGTTATGCGGCAACCAGCTGAGAGTGTAAACGCAGAAAAGCTCTGCGCACAAAGTCAAAAGCAAATACAAAGCCAAAGGTAGCCGCAACAAACAACACACAGGCAGACACACAGACATCCAAAGCTAGCAAAAAGCCAAAGAAAAAAGCTCCCTCAGTCGTCAGCTGCTGCGCGTAGCGTGAAGTATTGTGTGCTTTTCTCGTGTCGCTGTCTCCCAGAACGCGTCTAACCAAAAACAAAACTAAAAGAAGCCGAAAATTTCGATTTTGTGATTTGTTTTCCCAATTTATTCATTTATCCAAAAGGTGTGTGTGTGTGTGTGTAAAAGGTCGAGAAAATCGGGCGTTGGTTTACTCGTTTTTTGTTGTAATTCTGCTTGACCCGTGTGTGTGTGTTATTCTATTAGCCATAGCTGTGTGTATCTCTGTGACCTTAATTTAAACAATTAAAGTAATATTAATATATATACAATATTTCAAAAGTAAAATACGTGCTACTAGCTTTAAACAAGAAACACGCGCAATTAAACACACACACAAAAAGAATCGAGCGTGCAAAGAGCTTTACAACAACAACAATTGCGGGTAGACCAACAACAAAGACAACTTCCTCAAACGCTGACAGAGTTTTACTCTTGAATTTTTGCTTATTTTTTGGTTGCTTGGTGAGGTCAATTAGGCAATTGAAAAGTCAAAAGGCAAAGGCAAAAAGTAGCCTTCAAGAAAAAAATAATAACATTAAATAATACTTTGAGGGGGGTATATGAAATGTGTGCATTAATTTTTTTTGTATGACAGGCGGCTTTTCTCCAAGCTCTCTCTTCCCTCTTTCTCTCGCTGCGTTCGCTCTCTTTTTTTGTATCTGTGTGACGCAAATCACATGTTTAAATTTGATTATAAACTGCTTACAAAAATCACAATAATAATAATAGTTTGTTTTAGGTATCTAACGTTGCCAGATTTGTGCAAATTTGCTAGCAATCAAAATTAATATGTACTTGCCAAATGGCAGCAACAATAATACAGTCAGCATTGAAATTATCAAGCTCTCTTTTTAATATGTGTGTTTCTTATACACATGTATGTATGTATGCATGTATGTGTATCTATCCATCTTGCTCTCGCACCAGCCCAACATATGTTTTTGGCTTTGCCTTGCGAGAGAGCTTTTGCAAAGTAAAATTCAATTAAAAACATGTGCGCCACTATTTTGTTTATTGTTTATAAATGAGCGCAATAAATATGCATATGCTCACTCTCCTTATTTCTCTCGCTCTCATTCCTCACACTCACACTTTGCACTCCCGCTGAGGTCATGCTGCTTAGCCGCTCAATATTTTAAACTGATGAGATACACCCACCGTTATTTACTGCTGCTGTTGCTATATTGAACGACCCTCGCCGGCGCAACTTTTGCCTCGTGCGCATGTGAGTGAGCGAGAGAGTGAGAGAGCTTCGGTGCAAAGTCAAAAGTAAATGCAAGCTTTTTTTAGCTGCGCAGGTTTTTTGACTTTTCGTTGTGCTTTAACTTTTTTTTTTTTGTTTTTTTGTATACACGATACACATATAAGCATATACACATATGCATATGTGTATTTACACACACCGAAAACGTCAAGTCGACACGACTGATATAGGAAGAACCTTGTGTATACTCTCATGACTATGAAATGGAATTTAGTTCTTCTCTCCTCTTTCCGCTCGCTTTTAGTTTGCGCTTCTCAATGCTAGTTGCTGCTGAGTTTACTACACACATTCGCATTTCGTTCCGTTTCATTTCGTTCCATTTGCGCTGCTTGCACACACTTGGGAGCACTTTTATGATGGCGGCTCCGTTAGATTCTAAAGTCGAATATGCAAAGATGCCCAAAAGACCTTAGATTCCACTGTTCTATTCCACACTCTCCTCCCTACCTCCGCACTTCTCATTTGCTCATCATCTGTGGGCGTCAATGATGACCTCGCTTTACCCGGTGAACAATTATTGATTTTATTTTCGTTTTGGACGCTTTTTATCAATCCTTTTTGCCGGGCCATGTGCAAGTGGCCAAAAGAAAAAGTGGGAAGGGGAGAGAGAGCAGAATACAGAACAGAACAAGTCAGCAAATTTATTTTTTGTTGTTTTTTTACTGTCATTGCTTTTGCCTTTGTTGAATTTTGTTATCACAAAGTGCTGATAACTTGGCTCGTTTTTCGTTTCGAATCATCTTTTTGTTGCTGTTGATTGTATTTTTTTGTCGATGGCATTGAACGTTGTTTGCTCGTTTCTTCACCCTTCTTTTATGAATATATTCTTATCCACACACAAATACTCGGATATACAAAGTATGTATCTGTGTGCGGTTTTTTTTGCGCTTTGGCTTTTTTTTTTTTGCTCTTTGCTCTTTGATAATTTCACGCACAAATATCACGTAGCCGGGTTTATCAACTTGGCCATAATATGGTGACACACGTACTAACTGAAACTCAAATTCAATGCGATAAATTTTGACAGATGCCCATTGCTGTATTTTTATTGTTGTTGTTTCGTAAAAGTTTTTCCGCACAAAAAACATTGAGAGCTTTTTAGTGCTATATTCAAATCTATTTCTCTTTGTGCAGCGTAAAAATTAAGCTTATTTGACATCAACTAAAAACCAAAATTAAATAAACATAAACTGTAAACAAATTTAAAAATTGGAAAGCAATTCGACATTGAATCATATATTGTATAATAGTGCAGTGAACTACAATATATTTATATACACAAGTACAAAATCAGTTCCGCAGCACAAAATTTATATATTTGGATTTTGTTTTGTTTCGCGTCCGGGGAGCTTGTCAAGCTAAATCCTTCAAAGTGGATGCAATCGCGTTGCCTCACGGAGGGCTCTCTCATGTTAGAATGGCCTTAGCCAGGTAAGCAAATTGCCAATTGTCATAATTGCATAATTAACAATTAACATATACTATTTTTTTTTGTATTTTTAACTACACTATATACTTTAGTACCACTCTATAAAATGTAGAAATTTTAGCAAAAACAATTCTAAAATATGGTGCTTTTTTATACTTATTTTCTATTATAAAGAAATATATTTGTTTATATATATATATATATATATTTAAAGATGAAAATAAATAATAATATAGATAACCAAAAAAGCTAATACATTAACGAATTATTCAATGTAAACACATAGGAAGAAACAACACCCAGGAATGTATAATTTAATTAGGAAAAATCCGAAAATGCTAATTTTTGTTTTTAAAAGGTCACAACCATAAATTTTGAAAATTTACGATCTGATTAATAGGGTGACCAACCATTGCCAACAAAAGTATTACGATTTACTAAAATTTAAAGCAATGTTTTTATGAGTGTACTAATATGTTTTTAATTTTATAATTTTTTCACATACAAATAAAATTAACAAAGTAAATATCATGCAATACTTTCCATAAGGTAGCTTCAAACTTCAAACGTTTTTTATTTATTTATACAAATTAAATTTGAAGCTTAAACATAACTTTCAACTATTTTTTTGGGTGAGTAATTTAAACTGTATTTAATTGTATAAATTTCAAATGGAAATATGAGCTG